>BSBM01000703.1:14725000-16210000 GCA_027924585.1 Larix kaempferi
TTCCTAATTCTGCTTCTTTGTCCCTCTATACCAAATTTTCTCATTCTTTCACCCCGCTTCTTAAATCCCCATTCTTTTTCTCCTCGTCAATCAGAAAGTGTCCAAATCTTAGTCAAACCCCAATTACCAGTCCGAGTTTTTCCCAAATCCAAATTTTCCTTTACTAAATAAGCTTGTGTTTGTGTTTTTTCTATCCATTTCAAAAAAAAAAACCGCGCAGTAGCAAAAACCATGGAGGAAGCACTTGTACCCATCCAAACCAAACTTCAAGATCTGGATGAAAAATTTCTTAGCCTCCATCTTCAGCATTTAGCCATGAACAATATCCGACAGCCAGAAATTTTTGTAGCCACCGGGTTCTCTTCTTCTAGCAATTTTCGTGGGCTGAACCTTGATTTTCCTCTCTTCAACGGTACTGATCCGACTGGATGGATATACCGACCAGAACAATATTTCAGTATTCATAATACTTTTGATGTCCAGAATTTTCCACTTGCATCCTTTCATTTGGAACAGGAAGCCCTTCAATGGTACCATTGGTACATCAAAGCTCATCCTGAGCTAAACTGGACAGATTTTTGCCAACTCCTTTTGCCACGATTTAGTCCTAGTGCTTTCAATGACTTCACATAAGCACTCACTAAAATTCACCAAACTGGCACAGTGAGAGAGTATCAGATCGAATTTGAGAAACTAGCCAATCACACAGAAGGATTGTCGAATGAATTCTACAAGAGTTGTTTTATCAGTGGTCTCAAGGATGAAATCCGCTCAAAGGTCAAAATGTTTTGTCCCAACACAATGCTGCAAGTCCTAGGGTTGGCTAAGCTGGCCAAGGAAAAGATTACAGCTCAACAATGCTCCAAACCCACCTTTGTTCCCTTCAGAAATATGGGTTCCCAATGACCTCCCATCACGCCTACTCCTCGACCAACTCCTATCAAGAATTTGTCTAAAACAGAGATGCAGGAACGCCGAGAAAAATGGCTTTGTTATAATTGTGATGAGAAATTCACTTGGGGACATAGATGTGTTCAACAAAACCTCTATCTCTTGGATGTGGATTCTCCGCCTACCTCTCAACTTGGTGAAGAATCTAGATATAGTAGATGATCAGGTTGACATTCAGCACCCTCCTGTTGACACCCCATCTCAGGATGACCCACCCGAGATCTCTCTCCATGCTGTAACCAGTGTCACCACCCCACAAACAATGCGGGTTAGGGGATAATTCAAGAAGCTCTCTCTTACCATACTCACTGATTCTGGTAGCACTCATAACTTCATTGACCCTCAGTATGCCAAACAGGCTGATTGTTTTGTCCATCCTTGCTCCCACTTTGAAGTCATGGTTGCCAATGGGGGCACCTTACCTTGCAAGGCGAAGTGTCACAATGTGCATATCTCTATGGAATATTATAACCTATGCTCTGACATGTTTGCCTTGTCCTTAGGCGGATGTGATGTGGTTTTGGGCGTTCAATGGCTATGCACACTTGGCCCCATCTTATGGGATTTTGCTGAACTTTGGACGCAGTTTTCAGTCAATGGGGCACAACACAAATTTATGGGCTTACAACTAGGGTCTCTCTACATCATCAGTTCACATCACCTGGAACAAATCCTTAAGAAGACTTCACATGGTGTCATCGCTCAACTCCATTCCATTCAGATGCACCCATCAACAATCTCCACTACTTCCTTGGATAGATATGTAGGTGTCTTTGCTGAACCAATGAGCATGCTGCCTTCAAGAGACCTTTCTAGTAAGAACTAAGCCGCATCTACCTCTTAGCAAGAAATCATGGCTATTTTGCATGAAGTACATAAGTGGCAACCATACCTATTAGGGAATTAGTTATGCCTCAAGACTAATCTCCAAGGTTTGGAAAATTTCCTAGAACAATGGGTCTCCTCCCCAACACACCTGAAATGGGTTATCCAACTTATGGGTTATCCCTATGCGCTCACTTACAATAAGGGTAAGGACAATATGGTGGCAGATGCTCCTTCTCGCACAATTGATGACCCAGTTTCTCTTACAGCAATTTCTCTACTTGTTCCAAGTTGGTTGCAATATGTTCAACAGGGCTATCTCTTCTGTGAAATCCAGGCTTCTTCATCAGCAGGGCACTCTAGGTTCTTCAAAATGTATGACTGGGAATAATGTAACTTCTTTTGGTAGGGACTGAAAAAGACAATTCAATAGATGGTGGGTGACTGTGATACTATTTTCCAGGTCAATAAGGGTGAAACGACAATCATTTCGGGACTGCTCAAACCCTTGCCCATCCCTATACAGATTTGGCCAACTATTTCTATGGATTTCTTAGAAGCGCTCTGGTGGTACAATACCACATCTACAAGGAAACCATATGAAGCAGTCTATGGACAGAGACCGCCAGTTCTTCTTCCATACACCCTTAGAAGCTCCCCAGTTCAGGAAATTGATTCGGTTCTTCAAAACCACGATCAGATTCTTCTCATTTTGCAGGACAATCTTCACATGGCCAGAATTTGACTACAACAACAAGCCAATCAACACCATTCTGAGCACACTTTTCATGTAGCTGATATGGTTCTTCTTTGTCTATAGCCTTCCAAGCAATCCTCCCTGAAACTCCAAAGGCGTCAGTGGCCCGAAATGCAACCCGAGGATGCTACCAGGGAACCACTCATTCAGATTCTGCATCAATTTCCCCAACCAAAGCTTTGAGGACAAAGCTTTTTCTAAGGGAGAGGGGATGTTAGGAACCCGTGTCAACCCTCATCTTTACTTTTTTAGTATATTGTTGTTGGAAACATATGCTTTGTAAGTCGTCCGATAGTATTTGTTGATCCATAGTTTATATTAGCCCATGGTATTGACCCATAGTATTGGACGCATATGCTTTGTACGTCGTCCCGTAGTATTATATGTCCCATGGTTTTGACTCATAGTATTGGGCATAGAATTAGTATATAAGTGTGTGTTGAGGTCATTGAAGGCACCGCGAAGTTAATTGTATTGAGCTTTCTCAAAGGAGGTTTCCCCCTCGAAGTGGCTCGTGATCAATATGAAAGTGATTCTGAGTTCTATTATTTCTGATATCTCATGTATTTGTATAAATTAATTATTGCAGGTTCTTCACAAACTCAAGTTTGTAGTGCCCCTAGACTACTGTAGACATTGAGGGCACCCGTCGAGTGACCTGGCCAATTGAAACATTAATTAATAACCTTTGGCCTTATTTTTGAGTATGTGTATCTGAACTGTCAATGTAAATGAATAATTGCATATGTTAAACGATTAGTTATGACTATGGAAAATTATGTTGATGGATAATGCTTAACGACTAGCTGTATGGTGATTATGTATTTGTCGACGAAATGTATATTTGATTAGAAGTTTGAATAAATCATAAATGTTTAACAATACTAGATTTAGAAATCAGATGATGATTATTGAGGATAGTGCTACTAATAAATTGTTGTGAGAAGTGTATGTAGAAACAAGTGAGACGGTTCACCAACGGACACACAAAGGAACATGAAGGGTCGTAGAGTACGAGTAAATCACACACAGGGAGAGCGACGACGATGTCGACTTCCGACGGAATACCACGCTTGAGCAGATAAGCACTGATCCGCTTGCTCAAGAGGAAAGCGTGAGGGCGTACGAGGTGGGCCACGACGGAGCTGGTCACGTACGAGTTGAGGGGCGCGCAGTGAGAATGGACTCACTCCTCAGCGCCATTAGTCCCTAGATAGCATGTAGACGGAGGATGGATGGTAACGATTCCTAAAATCCCTACAAGAGTTCCCGCAAGTCAAAACGGAAAGATGGTGGCAGAAGGGCCCGACGATGCGGTACCCTGTCGAGAACGGAAAGAATGGACGCAAGGACCCAACGATGCAGTACCATGCCAAGGAATGGAAACCATTGATGACTGGACCCGACGGAGTGGTGCCATGTCAGGGAATTAAAATTAAGGAACTAGGAGCCCAACGGCACGGCACCGTGATCCTAGTGAGTTTGATTGTTAAATTTAACTGCATAAAAACTTATGAGAATAACTCTAGATTATTACTTAGCAAATGCATAAAAATAATTTAGGCATTTGCACATGAATAGTTATTTTTGTTGAGCATTTAAAATAATAGAAATCATTATTTAGGAGCAAAATAGAATCCTAAGATTAGACACCTAGTCAACTAAAAGCTAGGAGTTAATTAAAATATCTGGGGGACAAACTGGAGCAAACTTAGGGGTGTTGGTGCACTTCCCAAAGAAACTGACACTTGGATGGGTGAGTGTTTTAATTAAATAATTAATTAAAAATATTTAATTATGCATGGAGCGACATGTGTCGCATGAGATTTTCCTTTATAAGGAAGGCTTGGGGAATGGGTAAAGGGCCCATAATTTGGATGATTGTCGTAATTTTCGAATGCCTCAAAGACTTGCTGCTATCTAAGGGTTTGGCTTAGAAATCCTGGTGGGAAGGGAATCCCAAGCTGAATTTCTGAAATACTTGTGTGAGCTCTACGACCCAAAGCTCGGGGGAGGCCATGCGACTGAAAGCATGAGCCTATGGTTGGGTGGCGAAGCTAACGGTTGCTTCGCCTACGGTTAAACGAGCTTTGATGGAGGGATCCTACGGAAGACGAAGGCGACAATGGACCAACCGGATCGAGTTGAAAGGTTAAAGTTTTGCTTATTTTTGTTAAGTTATTCACGCTTTTTATTTTATTTTTCCAATAACTATGATGGCTAATTTGTTTGTATGAAGTTTTTAAAGTTTCAGGTTCAGTTCAAGGGGACCCTAAAGGAGGGGCCCTACATTTGGTATCAGAGCCGGTCGAGCCTTGAGGGCACCAGACTCATATTTCTACCAAGTGGCTGTTGGTGTCTTCGTCGAAGGTCAGATCTGAACAGCCAATTCGACCGCTACAACAACGAATGACAGCATCGGGGACTCGACGGATCAATCAGGTTAAATAGTTTGTAAATTTCTATTTTCTGAATTAATTAGTAGTACCTGTGAAATTATTTCAGTTTCTATGTCGATCTGTGATTACTGTGATTTAGTACATTTTCTGTGTAGATAACGAACTCAGAAATCTTATAATTATTATCCGCTATTTGGATCGCCAATCTTACCTCCATGAATTTTTATTTTTTTTACTCTGTTTTTAAATCGTACACTCCATAAAAAAAAAAAATTATGAATAGAAGTTGATTGCCGATCTGGTTCCCATGAAATTGTTTTAAACTCTGTTTTCTTTTTCTTAACTGTAAATTCCATCGAATTCTGCAAGGACGTTTCTAAGAGTCAGCGATGTAACTTTGTATCGTAAGAAACTCTGTCTTTTCAATTTGTATAATACCTGAGTTGATTCCTGAAATTATATTTGCCATAGATGTTTCTTTTCTGCACTTGGTTATATAGGAATTCCGTTATCTGTTTATTGAATCTCAGAGTTCTGTGTCAATCAATCAGAGTTATTATAAGATCTGTGTTGATACTGGGTTGTTACATTGCACTTGAGATCGACTCCTTCAACAGTTTTTGCTAGATACGTTTTATTCTACATCTATGATTTCGCTGAGTATTATTCTTGTTGCCCAGATCTTGGATGAGATGCCCGATTGAAATCGTTGCCAATCGTGGATCTCTGTATGTCAAGACTTGCTACTACGATTTTGAAAATGTAAATTCATATTTCTGCTGTGTATCCTCTTGTTTGCCCAGATTTTGGATGAGATGCCCGATTGAAATCATTGCCAATCATGGATCTCTGTATATCCAGATCCACTACTGCGATTTGGAAAACGTAATTTGCTATATATCCTTGTTTCCCAGATTCAAAACCCTGTTGTATCCAACCCATGTCTCGAGAGTGGTTCACTTAATTGATTCAACTCCTTTTAATACGAATCAACCCTGCGATTTTATTCGATTAACATCTCAGATTTATTGTTATTAAATCGATATAATTGAGGGATTATTCAACTCTGTAAATTTTTCTTATATTCATTTTTTGTTCATAAAGTCGACTGAGAGCCTTTTTGACGGGTGTAAAACGATTAAATGTTGCCTAAATTTAGATCTGGGTGGTCTGTCAAATTATATTAAAAGCCAGAAGTATTGTCGTTGTTCATAAAGTCGACTGAGAGCCTTTTTGACGGGTGTAAAACGATTAAATGTTGCCTAAATTTAGATCTGGGTGGTCTGTCAAATTATATTAAAAGCCAGAAGTGAAATTACTCTAGTTTATGTTCATTTATCTTGTCTTTATGACAATTACATTTGGAAAAGGTAGAAGCAAATTATACTTATTTTATGTCAGTTAAATCACATCTTTATGACCATTTCATTTGAAAGGGTAGAAGGGAATTATATGTACTGATAGCATTGTGTTGTTAGATTAAAGTGAAATGCATAGGGTTTAGTATCTAAGTGAATCATACGTAATGATATCATTGTGTTGTTACATATATATATAAAAAAAAAATTTCATTGGCTCAACTTGTCCACCGTACATTTGGTATCATTTGGGCCTACATTTGGTATTATTTGGGCCAATTAAAGGGATATCGTGTAAACCATGCAAGATAGATATTATAAGAATGAGTAGGGAAAGATAATACTTTACACCTTGTGTATAAGAGGAATAATAATAGACAATTATTTTTGTAATTAAGAGTTATGATATATAATTGATTATATATATATGATTATTGAAAGGAGTTGTCTCTACTATAGTATTAGATTTTGAAAGAAAGTAGAGTTACTAGGGATGTTAGAAAATGTCTAAATAGTATGAGGGTATTAAATTATGAAAATAGATTAAAATACAGTTTAATTGGCATTGGTGAAGAAAAATGAAAAGGGTTAGTATTCATACTCTTTTTTTTTTTATTAAGTGGTACACGGGTTGAAGTTAATCATATTTATCCATATGATGTATATTAGAAAAAGGATGAGAACGAATTTTATTTCTTGATTATTAGTGACCATATATGTTACCTAAGTCAAGTGGTTAAAAATCCTAAACATGTATTATGAAATTTTTATATATACCTTTAAGGCAATATGGAATGTGTTTTAAATATTCTCCATATTTATAAAGGGAAGGTGAAAGGGAAAGTTGGAAGGGTATTTTAATTTAAAAATTTTAACTCCCGACTGGATCGGATCCGTACGATCTAACTGATCGTGTGGACGTTTGAGACACCAGCTAACCCTGATTGTATGATCAATGATGGACAGGTGTGGCTCTGTTCAACGAGGGTATGTGATTCCCTAAAGATTAGCTTATGCGTCACTTTAAATGTTAATTTAATAATATGTAAACGTGTGACAGCTATGTTTCAGTTGAGCCTAACAACATAGGTTACACTAGTTAATTAAGTTAATTCAAAAAGATGGAATTAGTCGACAAGAAAGCATAGCTATTGTTAATCTGTTCCAATTCAAAATTATACATATTATTGGCATCTAAAATGGAATGGTGTTGAGAGATTTTAGTAATACCTCTGTTACGCATTAATGTGGAAAGCCGAATTCCCTCATTGGCTGTTGAACGGAATCCTCACAGATTGTATCTATTAGTTGGATCCTCTCCTTATCGACAGAGTTGCTGTTGGTATCTATGAGACCACCGCCTCAGACGTGTCACTCTTGAAACGAGAACATTGGCTCTTATATATCCTTCTTCAAGTGCAAACTCGGTTCTGTTGTGGGAGTAATATAGTTAAACTGTTTAGAGTAGAATATTATATACAAACAATAATTCTATTCTGAATAACGAATACATTCTTCCTAGTGACACATAGACGTGTGGAGTGGTAATTAATGTGAGCATATGATGAAGTGTAAGTAAATGCAAATTTAGCGAATTTTATGATCCAGGCGCACCCTCATATTAAAATTTAATTAAATAGAACAGATAGAAGAGATAGCGTAGAGTTCTTAATTCATAAATTCTTTTAAGGCATAAGTTGAAAGAATAATGTATCATTATAATTTATAATACATTTATGTGATGAAACGAATAAGTTGAAAGACATTCTAACACTTTATCTCATCTTTTATTTAGATAATGACATGAATTAGATGAGAATATAAAACATTACTATAAATGGTATTTCATTTATTGGATAGATAGAAGCATAGGAAAGACTAATTCCTTGTTTTTATGTCGTAAATATTTTATAGTATGGGCTGAAAAGATAATGTATTATTATATTCTATAATACATTTATGAGAGGATAAGAATTAGTGGAGATATATTCTAATATTTTACTTCATATTTTGTTTAGGATATGACATGAAGTGGATGAGAATATAAAGTATTACTATAATTTGTATTTCATTTATGTGATAGATAGAAGCATAGGAAAGGCTAATTCCTTGTTTATATGTTGTAATTCTTTCATGGTATGGGTTGAAAAGATAATGTATGATTGTATTTTATAATATATTAATGTGGTAATAAGATTTAGTTGAAAGATATTGTGATTTTATATTTCATTATGTGATAACATGAATTATGTAAAAGGATAATGCATTGTCATATTTCATGTTTCATTAAAGGGGATAACAAGAAGTGGAGGAAGGGTCAATGTCTTATTTATAACTCATAATTCTTTTACGAAGTAGTATAAAAAACTAATGTATTACTATATTTTATAAATGCCTTTGTGTAAGGATATGAATTAGATAAAAATATAAATCATGCTTACATTCCACAATTCACCTAAAGAATGGTAGGTTCGTAGAAGTTTAAGACATAGTCGTCCTTTTGTAAATAATATTGTGATGTCATATATATAATTCATACTATCAGTGGAGTGTGATCCTTAAGAAGGAAAACTCTACGGTGAGATCAGATTTATAGTGATAGTTAAGATATATACTTGAACATACTTACCTACCTTGCACAAGGTATGTTCAATTGATAAAATGTGTAAGTGGGTAAGTTATGTCAAGCGATTACCTTGTTGGATTTAAGGAGACTGATTCAATATCACTATAATAGATATATTAACTTGGAGTGTGAAGACTTATGATAAATAGGGGAAAAAGGATTAACATATCATAAATTTATATGTCGAGAATTCAACGGACTATCAAGAGAGTCAAACGAAAACAGAAACTGGAAAATAAGATATCAATGTTTTTAGCATGAAGAGCTAATCCTTATTCCACTAAATTTTCTAGCATGACAATGTTGTTAAAGAGAATGAATAAGTACAAACTCGACATGACTATGAAAACGTTAAATGAAGGATAATCAACTTGAAAATTCCACATCAAGGGGGAAAATGAAGCTGATATTGGTAAAACAAGTATGGAGACAATTATCATAATAAACCGAACTCAATGAATTTAACCTTAGGTCGTGATCAAACCTTTATGAAAAGACAGCTAGCCTCGAAATGGAACTTGATGAGGTAAAGAAAACACGTAGTGCGAATTGATTAGTTCGATGAAGCAGTCCTATGACAACATAAATGATGAAGTGAAGTAAGGATGTGATAACCTCATTGATCTGGACATGATATTACTGAAGAAAGGACTAAGAGTTAAATTTCAAATGTTTGACTAAGTCACTAAATTTCGACGACTCAAATCCTCTTTTATTGAGAACCAACATTATTAAAAACATTTAGAGGTTTGGAAGCAGTCTTATGGGATTTAGTTTTTGGACTATTTGAGGGTCTCTCCTGATTTGCTAAAACAGTGACTTGTTTTGAAGGAAGGATAAGCACATAAATTTTAAACCTTGCTTAGATTTGTTATGTTAATAAATTATTAGGTGGCCAATGACGCAATATAGCTTGTTAAAATTTTGAACATCGTAGACCCTCGTGAATGAATAAGATATATGGAAAACCTGGTTGGGACTGAGGATTATTGAATTAATATTATGTGAAGTTACGATTAAGCTCCTAAGGATGTATTGGAACCATTCTGATTTATATAGGAACTAATGACTAGAACCACTTGTGCTTATAGCCATGATTGATGGAAAAAAATAGAAGAGAATGACAAGAAGATGAGAATGGAAATTTAGATAAAGCCTAACGTCAAAAGTACAAGAACAAAAATGAACTTCGAGACGAAGTTCTATTTAAGAGGAGGTGTATGTAATGCCCCTAAAATGGCTGTGGACCTTAAGGGCACCTGTCGAGTGACCCGGCTGAACAACTTCGATAAAGTGGTCTCTTAAGCCTTGATATGTCTTAAATGATTGAGGAAAACCTGAAGATGTGAATGACGACAATAATTGATAAATGAATTAAGCAATTAAATTATATGTCTGGAGTGGTATAATTGTTTGATTAGTTCTTGCTTAATTATTATACTTGATTGATCAAGTCAAAGTGTAGTAGGACAGTTACAGTCCTAGCTTTGTGAATTGGGAGGATGCAACTGAGAAGCGTCATATTTTTTCTTCCTTTATTCTGAACTTCGGGACGAAGTTCTAAATAAGTAGGGGTGTATGTAGTGCCCCTAGACTACTGTAGACATTGAGGGCACCCGTCGAGTGACCTGGCCAATTGAAACATTAATTAATAACCTTTGGCCTTATTTTTGAGTATGTGTATCTGAACTGTCAATGTAAATGAATAATTGCAATGTTAAACGATTAGTTATGACTATGGAAAATTATGTTGATGGATAATGCTTAACGACTAGCTGTATGGTGATTATGTATTTGTCGACAAAATGTATATTTGATTAGAAGTTTGAATAAATCATAAATGTTTAACAATACTAGATTTAGAAATCAGATGATGATTATTGAGGATAGTGCTACTAATAAATTGTTGTGAGAAGTGTATGTAGAAACAAGTGAGACGGTTCACCAACGGACACACAAAGGAACATGAAGGGTAGTAGAGTACGAGTAAATCACACACAGGGAGAGCGACGACGATGTCGACTTCCGACGGAATACCATGCTTGAGCAGATAAGCACTGATCCGCTTGCTCAAGAGGAAAGCGTGAGGGCGTACGAGGTGGGACACGACGGAGCTGGTCACGTACGAGTTGAGGGGCGCGCAGTTAGAACGGACTCACTCCTCAGCGCCATTACTCCCTAGATAGCATGTAGACGGAAGATGGATGGTAACGATTCCTAAAATCCCTACAAGAGTTCCCGCAAGTCAAAACGGAAAGATGGTGGCAGAAGGGCCCGACGATGCGGTACCCTGTCAAGAACGGAAAGAATGGACGCAAGGACCCAACGATGCAGTACCATGCCAAGGAATGGAAACCATTGATGACTGGACCCAGCGGAGTGGTGCCATGTCAGGGAATTAAAATTAAGGAACTAGGAGCCCAACGACGCGGCACCGTGATCCTAGTGAGTTTGATTGTTAAATTTAACTGCATAAAAACTTATGAGAATAACTCTAGATTATTACTTAGCAAATGCATAAAAATAATTTAGGCATTTGCACATGAATAGTTATTTTTGTTGAGCATTTAAAATAATAGAAATCATTATTTAGGAGCAAAATAGAATCCTAAGATTAGACACCTAGTCAACTAAAAGCTAGGAGTTAATTAAAATATCTGGGGGACAAACTGGAGCAAACTTAGGGGTGTTGGTGCACTTCCCAAAGAAACTGACACTTGGATGGGTGAGTGTTTTAATTAAATAGTTAATTAAAAATATTTAATTATGCATGGAGCAACATGTGTCGCATGAGATTTTCCTTTATAAGGAAGGCTTGGGGAATGGGTAAAGGGCCCATAATTTGGATGATTGTCGTAATTTTCGAATGCCTCAAAGACTTGCTGCTATCTAAGGGTTTGGCTTAGAAATCCTGGTGGGAAGGGAATCCCAAGCTGAATTTCTGAAATACTTGTGTGAGCTCTACGACCCAAAGCTCGGGGGAGGCCATGCGACTGAAAGCATGAGCCTATGGTTGGGTGGCGAAGCTAACGGTTGCTTCGCCTACGGTTAAACGAGCTTTGCTGGAGGGATCCTACGGAAGACGAAGGCGACAATGGACCAACCGGATCGAGTTGACAGGTTAAAGTTTTGCTTATTTTTGTTAAGTTATTCACGCTTTTTATTTTATTTTTCCAATAACCATGATGGCTAATTTGTTTGTATGAAGTTTTTAAAGTTTCAGGTTCAGTTCAAGGGGACCCTAAAGGAGGGGCCCTACAAAGTTCTTCGAGTTCTTATTTATGAATAATTGCATGATATGGATATATCTTGTTTCATATTTTAAGAAGGGATTATTAATTTCTGGCATCTTCTTGTAGGATTTTATTTTGGTTTCAACCCTGTAGATGCCAATTTTAGCTGCAAAAATATAAAATTTCTTACACATTGGAAAATGACAATTGTTTCAATTGTTTCAAAGACCCAAACAATGAAACCCATCCTTTGAAACTCGATACTTTTGTGTTAAAAAATTAAAATCATATTCTATACAGAGTATGGACATAATTCAGGCCTGAAAACATTTACATGCTTACTTTTATTGGATCTTGACATTACAATGTAGTACGTGGAAAATCTGGGCTATGAAAATTTATGTGAGTATGTTAAAAAATCACAATGAGGTCTTTGGTTTATAAATAGTCTTTTATAGGCATATACAATTGTGTTTACTTGCAAATTATGCTGTCACAAATCTAGATTAGACATTTCTTAAATTCTGACATTTTTAACTTTTCAAGTCGTATTGCCCCTTTATATATTTCTAAAAAATATGCCATTCACTCCCTTTTCCAATTTTACATTGTCGAAAAAGACAAAGGCCTCAACAATAGATTAAAATATATAGTTCCACCCATTGGAGAGCCATACCCCATTGCATCCATTCTATGTCGAGGATAGCTTGTTCAAGATATGGTTGATGATGGATGCCAATTAAGCACTAGTAGAGAAGTAAGCAGAAAGAAAAGTTGGGACAAATACATATGTATTGGTTTTGAGTCAAGAAGGTCATCAAATGCTATTGGAACTGCTGCTTCTGATATTTTAACGGGTTAAACTACTTTTTATATGGTAAAAAGGTTAAATGGGCTCCAAATGTAATGGTCTTGCAGCAGATTCTCCCGTGAGATCTGGATCTGGATGAATGGAAGCTAAGACAGGTTAAAATCCCTTTGTCTTTCCTCCTACCGCTCCAGCATCTTCCTATATCGTAGCCTCTAATTCTTGCTCCTCTAACATTGATGGTTCAACTACTTCCTATACCTATGGAACCTATGCCTACTATGTCGTAGTTGATGGCCTTAAAGTAGTAAATGTGTGCAACCTTTTAAGTTGTTAGTACATATGCATCTTTATGGTGCTTCATTTGTTGAATTGCAAAATAAACATTTTAAGAAGAGCAATTTCCATGATATTGTCATGAACTGTGCAAAGCATAATTACATATGTGCACATGTACGCAAAATAATTTAAAATCTAGTTTTCTTGATACAATTGTTATCCATTGTTAATACAACTTGTATTGATTCCTGGAAATACTGTTTGATGGTCCTAGCATGTCTAGAATTCAGGAAAGCATGGGTTTCTTACTAACTTATTGCATAAACATTTAGAAACATTTTTCTTATAAAACCGTATTATCAACAAGTCTGTAAAATGCCGCATAGACCACCCAGAATTGGAGGAAACAATTCAGAATTCTGCGTATTGCTAGAAAAGAGGTATGACAGTCCCTTATTTGTTCTAAAAAACCATAGACCACTTCAGAATTCTTCTAGAAAATATCTGGGTGAACACTCCATGCAAATAGGGGGTAACATGGAGGCTTGAGGTAAAATGTTATTTCTATAAGTACTGGATGATTATGTCATTCTATTTGTTTCCTATTTCTAGATAATATTCATTCTTTACGATATTGCACAAAAAGTTCAATTCGAATAGAAACTTTCAACCCAATTCCATATGATGTGTTTATTGAAAAATGAATGGCCTACCCCTACTATGGTTGGTTGGAATATACTATCTCCATGTGTTATTATATTATCTACCTACATGTGTGTACTACATGACTCATCTTCAGAATCTCTAAGCTACTCGTATTAATAAGACACAGAATATTAGTAGCATCAATCATAAAAGCAATGATAGTTTCTCTCATCATATTCTTATTGGTAGTAGGAAAAACCAAGCTTATAGTACCCTGAAAATGATGAGCCTGTAACGGACCTTCCTCCATGGGTGGGAAGTTAAGGCTCACATACCATTATAGTAGGAGGATATTACACCAAACTTTATATCTAACCAATTTTTTTACTTTGAAAGACCTTCTAGCTTGCTTGAAGTTCCCATTGATCATATAATAGATCATTGATCATTTAAGGTGGAGCAGATGCAAATTTTCAACTGATCATATGATAGTTCCCATTGAGGAAAATTCGACCTATAATACAAAATCAAGACTTAGCTATGAATTTCAAGCTATCAGGGCTACTTTTGGCAATTTAAACTTATATGTAATTCCCCTGCCTTTCATATTCTGACATCTAGAAAAATTTGTTAAGTAACAACTATCATGTACTCCATCCTTTCCTATGCTCTCTGGATAATTTTGTTGTTAGGAAACATAAAAGGAGTTTTTTTTTGGTGTCTTTAGGGAACAATATTTTACATTTCATTAGGCCTTAAAGCGATTTAAAATTCCTATCTATGGCTGGACATCAATGTTTGAGATTTGAAGAACATAAGAATACACTCATTTTTCAACAAGTTATTTAGAATGAACTAAATATTACTAGATTAAAAGAATAAAATTTGTAAGTAGTGAAAATCCTTATGTTTATGTCATATTTTCTCCAACTGCTATGACTTTTACTCAGACTGAGTATCCTCTATTAAAATCTTGTATAAATTAGCTAGCTTCCTGAAGTTTGAAATGGAATATAGAACAAACTTTTTCAAGTTGCATATGTTGAAATTAACCTCATTCATTCCAGAACAACAGGTGAATTTGAATTTCAATGTTTCATTAATACTTGAACAACCTTTCTAAATCCAACTGTTTCTTGGCATGTAGAACTTTAGTTGAAGCTTATGTCCAAGGTTATATGGCCCCTTGAAAGTATGGATGCTGGTGTTTTTCAAACAGATTATAGCTTTATTAATGGTGGAAAAATATTTTTGAATTCAGATCTTGATCATCTATTCATAATCCATGAGGAACAAGTTATTCCCTACTTGGTATAAAATTGTTGAACAATGCCTAGAAGAATATGTTGTGAGCTTAGAGAAAGGTTTAGGTTCTCATGAAGTGAAGAAATGATGTCAAGTCTATGGATGGAATGAGATCTTGAAGGAAGATGGTACACATTTTTGGAAGCTAGTCCTGGAGCAATTTAATGATACACCTATTAAAATACTTCTGGTGGAAGTTGGCATTTCATTTATTCTTCCCTACTTGCATGCTAATCAACCTTCCAAGATAGGCATAACACCCTATGTAGATCCCCTGGTCATTCTCTTGATTCTCACCCTTAATTTCATTGTTGGAGTATGGAAGCACTCAAAAAAAGCAACTTGATCAAGCAGAGGTCTTGAGAGAAGGATGTTATGTTCTAGATATTCCATCCATAAAACTTGTTTCAGGAGATATATTGGAGCTAAGGGTGGGAGACAAGGTTTTTGCAGAAATGTGAGTTGTGTCCCTCAATACATCTACCATTAGGATCGAACAAAGCTCCCTGACTGGAGAGAGCATGCATGTGATTAAAAGCACATTTCCATTTCGTGTGAGTGACTGTGAATTGCAGTCCAAAGAATGCATGGTATTTGCAGGAACTATAGTTATGAATGGCTGTTGCACTTGCATTTTTGTGACCAATCACATGTCTACAGAAATAGGTAAAATTCAGGAACAAATTCAAGAAGCTTCAGTGGAAGGTGTATATACGCTTCTGAAAAGAAAGTTAGATGAATTCGGTGAAAGACTGACAACAATGATTGCTATTGTTTGTCTTCTTGTCTGGATCTTCAATTACAAATATTTTCTGTCATGGGATGCCATAGATGGCTGGCCCAAAAATATCAGATTCTCATTTCAGAAGTGTACATACTACTTAAAGATTGTTGTAGCTCTGAAATTTGCTGCCATACCAAAGTGTTAGGAACCCGTGTCAACCATTCTCTTTACTTTGTTAGTATATTGTTGTTGGACGCATATGCTTTGTAAGTCATCCCGTAGTATTTGTTGATCCAAAGTTTATATTAGCCCATGGTATTGACCCATAGTATTGGATGCATATGCTTTGTAAGTCGTCCCGTAGTATTATATGTCCCATGGTTTTGACTCATAGTATTGGGCATAGACTTAGTATATAAGTGTGTGTTGAGGTCATTCAAGGAATGATGAAGCTAATTGTATTGAGCTTGCTCAAAGGAGGTTGCCCCCTTGAAGTGGCTCATGATCAATATAAAAGTGATTCTGAGTTCTATTATTTCTGATATCTCGTGTATTTGCATTAATTAATTATTGCAACTTCTTCACATTTGGTATCAGAGCACTTTCTTGGGCTCATTGGGTGGAATTTTTGCCAAAAACAAATTTCACATCTGTTACAAGTTCGGATCTAGGAATAATCCCTATCCGCTTAACTGTGGGAAGTACTTGGGCATAAGCCCTAAAAATCATTGCGAGGAGTAGCACGACCCCTACCCGATTGACTAGTTCCCACCCATGAGGTAAACAAAGAACTGTCGTTTGTGGCAAAGCGGTTATCAGTTTTACCTGAACCATGGAGTGAGGGTACTACCCCAATACGCAAGCCATCAGACAACATTGGTGGCCGAGTGAATCCCCTGAACCGATAGGAATCCGCACATACCTGGGGTCCATATCTATTTCTAGCTGAACTGTTGCCGATCACTTCAGCTCTAGATATAGCCCTTTCAGATCTATTATGAAAGTCATTCCAAATCCAGTCGCAGTTTCATCTTCTGCGCCATTGCAGATCCATCAGTTGCAGATCCCTTTCGCGCCACCGTTGCTGATCCATTTTTGAAAAAAAAAAAAAACTTTGTTTTCCCCTTCATTGATATCCCTGTAATCCCATTCTGCATATTTCATTCCTGGTTGTGGTTTTCACTTGCGTAGGAGAAAAAACCATGGAGGAAGCACTTGCAACCATCCAAACAAAAATACAAGATCTGGATGAAAAATTTCTCAGCCTCCATCTTCAGCATTCAACCATGAACAATAACCGGCAACTAGAATCATTTGTAGCCACCGGGTTCTCTTCTTCCAACAATTTTCGTGGGCCGAAGCTTGATTTTCCTTGCTTCAATGGTACTGATCTGATTGGATGGATATACCGAGTAGAACAATATTTCAGTCGGCATAATACTTTTGATGTCCAGAATGTTCCACTTTCATCCTTTCATTTGGAACAAGAAGCCCTTCAATGATACCGTTGGTACATCAAAGATTATCTCGAGCCAAACTGCACATATTTTTTCCAACTCCTTTTGAAACGATTTGGTCCTAGTGCTTTTGACGACTTCACGGGAGCACTCACTAAACTTCACCAAACTGGCACAGTGAGAGAGTATCAGATGAAATTTGAGAAATTAGCCAATCACACAGAAGGATTGTCTGATGAATTCTACAGGAGTTGTTTTATCAGTGGTCTCAAGGATGAAATCTGCTCAGAGGTCAAAATGTTTTGTCCCAACACAATGATGGAAGTCCTAGCGTTTTCTAAGCTAGACGAGGACAAGATCACAGTTCAACAACGCTCCAAACCTACCTTTGTTCCCTTCATAAATATGGGTTCCCAATGACCTCTCATCAGGCCTGCTCCTCGACCAACTCCTATCAAGCATTTTTCTGAAACAGAGATGCAGGCATGCCAAGAAAAAGGGATTTTTTATAATTGTGAGGAGAAATTCACTTGGGGACATAGACATGTTCAACAAAGGCTCTATATCTTGGATGTGGATTCTCCACCTGCCTCTGAACTTGGTGAAGAAGCTCTAGATACAGTAGATGATCAGGTTGACATTGAACACCCACCTGTTGACACCCCATCTCAGGATGACCCACCCGAGATCTCTCTCCATGCTATAACCAGTGTCACCACCCCACAAACAATGCAGGCCAGGGGATACTTCATGAAGCTGCCTCTTACCATACTCATTGATTCTGGTAGCACTCATAACTTCATCGACCCTCAGATTGCTAAATAGGATGATTGTTTTTTCCATCCTTGCTCCCACTTTGAAGTCATGGTTGCCAATGGGGGCACCTTACCTTACAAGGGGAAGTGTCAAAATGTGCATATCTCTATGGAAGATTATAACCTACGCTCTGACATGTTTGCCTTGTCCTTAGGTGTATGTGATGTGGTTTTGGGCATTCAATGGTTACGCACACTTGGTTCCATCTTATGGGATTTTGCTAAACTTTGGATGTAGTTTTCAGTCAATGGGGCACAACACAAATTTTTGGGCTTACAACTAGGGTCTCTCTGCATCATCAATTCACATCGCCTGGATAAAATCCTTAAGAAGAATTCATATGGTGTCATCGCTTAGCTCCATTCCATTCAGATGCACCCATCAACAGTCTCCACTACTTCCTTGGATAGATAGGCAGGTGTCTTTGCTGAACCAATGACCTTGCTGCCTTTAAGAGACCTTTCCAGTAAGAATTTAGCCACATCTACCTCTTAGCAGGAAATGATGGCTATTTTGCATGCAGTACAGAAGTGACAACCATACCTATTAGGGAATTCTTTTTGCATCAAGACTGATCTCCAGGGTCTGGAAAATTTCCTGGAACAATGGGTCTCCTCCCCAACACACCTGAAATGGATTATCCAACTCATGGGTTATCCCTATGTGATCACTTACAATAAGGTTAAGGGAAATATGGTGGCAGATTCTCCTTCTCGCACAATTGATGACCCAGTTTCTCTTACAGCTATTTCTCTTCTTGTTCCAAATTGGTTGCAATACGGTCAACAGGGCTATCTCTTCTATGAACTCCATTCTTCTTCATTAGCGGGCACCCTAGGTTCTTAAAATTATATGACCGAGAACAATGTAACTTCTTTAGGCAGGGACTGAAAATGGAAATTAACCAAATGGTGGCTGACTGTGATACTTTCCAGGTCAACAAGGGTGAAATGACATTCCTTTCGGGATTGCTGAAACCCTTGCCCATCCCTACACAGATTTGGCCAACTATTTCTATGGATTTCTTAGAAGCGCTCTGGTGGTACAATACCACATCTACAAGGACACCATATGAAGCAGTCTATGGACAGACACCGCCATGTATTATTCCATACAACCTTAGCAGCTCCCCATTTCAGGCAATTGACTCGGTTCTTTGAAACCGCGATCAGATTCTTCTCATTCTGCAGGACAATCTTCACATGGCCATAATTCGACTACAACAACAAGCCCATTAGCACCATTCTTAGCGCACTTTTCACCCAGCTGATATGGTTCTTCTTCATCTATAGCCTTTCAAGCAATCCTCCCTGAAATTCCAAAGGCATCAGTGGCCCGAAATGCAACCCGAGGATGCTACCAGGGAACCAGTCATTCACATTTTGCATCAATTTCCCCAACCAAAGCTTTGAGGAAAAAGCTTTTTCTAAGGCAAAGGGGATGTTAGGAACCTGTGTCAACCCTTCTCTTTATTTTGTTAGTATATTGTTGTTGGACACATATGCTTTGTAAGTGGTCCCATAGTATTTGTTGCTCCATAGTTTATATTAGCCCATGGTATTGACCCATAGTATTGGACGCATATGCTTTGTAATTCATCTCGTAGTATTATATGTCCCATGGTTTTGACTCATAGTATTGGGCATAGAATTAGTATATAAGTGTGTGTTGAGGTCATTGAAGGAACGATGAAGTTAATTGTATTGAGCTTGCTCAAATGAGGTTGCCCCATCAAAGTGGCACGTGATCAATATAAAAGTGATTCTGAGTTCTATTATTTCTAATATCTCGCGTATTTGCATTAATTAATTATTGCAGGTTCTTCACACAGAGGGATTTCCTGTTGTCATTACAATGTGCTTTGCTCTCGCTACTCACGAGATGGCACAAAATAATTGTATTGTGCGTTAAGTTCCTAGTGTGGAAACATTGGGTTGCACCATAGTGATTTGCTCTGATAAGACAGGCACTCTGACAACTAATCAGATGTTGGTCAGTGAATTTATGGTCATAGGGCATACTGCTAGTTCACTTCGAGAGTTTCATGTTGAAGGAAGAACATATAATCCTGAGGATGGAAGAATATTAAATTGGCTAGCAAATAATATGAATGCAAATTTGGAAACTCTAGTAGAAATTGCTGCAGTTTGCAATCATGTGGGGATATCTTGTCAAGGTTACCATTTCCATGCTACTGGAATTTCGACTGAGACAGCTTTGAAGGTTAGTGCTTAGCTAATGATAAATAAATGCTTGTTTTGTTTATTAGATGTCATATTATGTTTTACCATGTGAAAATGTCAGGGCCAAATTGAAAGTACTTAAATTGGGAATGAAGAACATTATGCAGAGGAATAATGGACGGAATGAAATCTCAAGTTTGTAATAAAACAAATTGTGAAAGGGGAAGAAAAATCACCTTAGCACTATTTTTAATTGAGATACAAAATTCTGATTTCATAATTCTGTGTCTCTTGAAGAAATCAAACATCTGATTTTTATGTTTATGTGAGTCTCTCGAAGAAATCAAACATATGATTTGATTGTTCTAACTTCTAACACAACCTCTACCTATTTCTTTCTCGTTTGGTGTATGAAGGTATTGGTCAAAGAAATCAAACATATGTTTTGATCGTTCTAACTTCTAACACAACCTCTTCCTATTTCTTTCGCATTTGGTGTATGAAGGTCTTGGTTGAAAAGACCGGGGTTCCAAATATAAAGACAGATGATGAAAGTGTCACTATCAATGGTGGCGCAATGAAATTACATGATTTCTTATGCCCATTATCTGCTTTAATGAAGATATTTAGTACTTAAAGTTCTTGTCTTTTAACAACAATGTAATGTATAATGGAGTTTTATCTACTAATTGTTGAGCCTCATTTTTGAATTTTTTATGAATTTCTCTAGGTAACTATGATTGGTGGATACAAAGATCAAAGAGGTTGGGTTTGTTGGAGTTTGATTCTATTAGAAAATCTATCGTTGTTATTGTCAGGGAAGCTTCTGGAAAAAATCGTATCTTAGTGAAGGTTTTCATTTGATATAATTCTGCATTAAACTCTGTTTATCCAACATGTGATGTACACACACATATATAATAAACTCTGTTTATCCAGCATGTGACATGCTTCACTCATCCTTTAACTTAAAATAACAAATATACAATACATCTTAATTTTTTGTTCTTTGTATGAAGTTTTTCGTTTGTGTACTTCGTCTTATGTTTTCTTCTACAAAGAAATAGGATAATGTTAAGGGCTGAGATCGCTTTTTAAATGATAACTCTAGATTTTAACACTAATGACCTGAAAATGTGTATTCCATATTTTCATACACTACTTGGTGCAATATTTTTTAAGTCTATATGTATTTTCGTGCAAATTCAAATGAATAGTTATAATTTTAGTCTTTTTAGAAAATTGTCATGGGAATTTTCAAAAAAGTATTATGATATAGACATGTAAATCAGTACTTATAAGATATATATCTTAATATTCTAGCTCATGAAAAGTCATCAGTTCCATGGATATCAAGTGGCATGCTACTTTGCATTTCATTTTCTTAACAGGATGAGCTTCCTTTTTTTGGTGATATTAATGTTTAACTTTTTGGCAGGGTGGTATGGAAAGTCTGCTGGAAAGGAGTGCTTTTCAACAATTTGCATATGGGTCAATTGTTGAGTTGGACCATGCATCGAGAGAATTATTATCAACAAATCTTAATCAAATAAGTTCGAAGGCTCTGCGTTGTTTGGGCCTGGCATACAAGGAAGACTTGGGATAATTCAGTGACTATGATGGAGAGAAACATCCCGCTCATATGAAATTGTTGGAGCTAGCTAATTATTCTGATATAGAAAGCAACCTTATCTTTGTAGGCCTTGTTGGATTAAGAGTAAGTTATGCCATTTGTATGGACCTTTTTATATTTTATTTCTCAACCCGTTTTCCCCTGGGTATTTGGAAGGCTCCCTGTTCTTTTCAATGTGTTGTATTATTTTCAGAGAAAATACTAACATGAACTTAACAGGATCTTACCTATGAAGAAGTTCATAAGGAAATAGAGGATTGTACTGACGCAAATATTCAAGTAATGGTGATTATTGGTGATAACAAGACCACAACATAAGCCATATGTCAGGAAATTGGTGTCTTCTATGAAGGATAGAATCTAAGTTGTAAAAGGTTTATTGGAAAATAATTCATGGCACTACCTATAGGTAAATGTGCTGAAATCTTGGCAAAAACTGGAGGTCGGGTTTTCTCCCGAGTGGAACCAAAGCATAAGCAAGATATAGTCTGGATGATCAAAGAAGCTGGTGAAGCTGTGGAAATGACTGTATATGGTGTCAATGATGCACCTGCTATGAAGCTTGCAAACATTGGAATTGCCATGGGAATTGTTGGAACATAGGTATGCTAGGATTTTCTCTCATGATTTTCCATTTATTTCTTTCCATCATTTGTCATTCCCCCAATGATTTCATAAGTATTCAAATTGCCACAAAATATTAATCTTAATTTATGCTTGGGAGGCAGATATTTTACTTTCTAATGAGGTTAGTGGTTCCTGCATGTTAGCTAAAATAACAATGACAAAAAATGCACATTGGATTTCTAGCAATATAAAGTTATAACTTCTGATGTATATGACCGACTATACGCAATGCATAACGGAAAATTATAATTGTGTCAATCTGTATGAGAATATGCAAGGCGCCATTACCTCTATACTTATTTGGATTTTGGTATCCTATCCCCTGTAAATTATCATGCTCATTTCCAACAAAGCAGCGGAGTCATTTCATCTTTAGTATTCATTGCAAATGATACTGGGAAACTAAATAAAGGTGTTTCATCTTTACTATTAAGTATTCATTGCAAATGCTAGTGGAAAACTAAATTCAAGTCACATAGAAACAATCTTTGTGGCTTCAGAAAACATGATGCGAATTTAGTATTGTGCTAGAATTTTGTTATCCAATATAAATAATTTCCATTGGAAGCTCCAAAAACATTTGGGGACTAGATGAACAATGTGAATTACATCCAATTAATGGATGGACCAGTGTTTGGAGTTTGGACACTGAATCCATCTAAATATGAATAAATGAGGCTGGAAACCCAAGCATTCAAGTTTGTAAACAATGTGGACATTACAAGAAAATGAATTTTTTTATAAATGTACTCTTATTAATAATACCTTTCCAAATAATAAAATTTTCAAGTGTACCATGCTTTCTAAAATGTAGAAATTTGCCTCAGGGGAGTTCAATCTAGGTTGTTCCATCTGAGTGTTCGTATATTTGTGTTTTTACCCTCAAATAGCTCAAAATTGCATTCTGGCATTGGGCAAAAACTGTGAGCCCTACGTTATTTTGAAATGGATCCTTTATCCTCTACTGCTTTCAATGTGTGCATGTGATACCATAGAATTTTTTAGCATTTTCCATTGCATTAATTAACTAGACCCATCAACAATCATTTTCATTTTTGCATCAAAGCAATGTGAACCAACTTTTTATTTCCATGAGAGAAGTGAGTTGCACTCTATACTTTAGGTCGAAGAGATGTCAAATAACTCAAATCCATAGGTGGGTGGGTAGCTCTTAAAATCAATTTTAGTTTTTATTTAATTTTTAATTTTGAAGTGTGTAATGTGAAAAATAAAATGAAAAAACCCACCATTAATTATAAAAAATAAATTAGCATAGATCAATCTTAACCCTAAATTATTTCATCAGTATGAGGATTTGGATCAGATTTTTTAAATCCCTCTTGATTTAATCTAAAATATTTTAACCAACACAAGGATTTGAGTTTACGTTTTTTTAATGCTTCTTGATATTAAATAGATTTAAGGTTAAGATAGATTTTATGTTTAATAAATCCAAGGCTATGATAGATCTATGCTAGTGATTTTCTTTTTCCACTGAATGTGTCAATTGAGAATTTAAGCAGATATCATCCTTCAATTTGACTGTCATATAAGAAATTTGAGGCTTATAAGCTATGTACAAATTTCAGGTTGCCAAGGAAGCATCATATATGGTTTTCGTTAATGATAATTTTAGCACTATTGTTTTCGCTATTCAGAAGGTCGTTCCATCTACAAAAACATGAAAGATTTCATAAGGTATCCATCTCTTCTTCTGATATTTTGAGATACAAATATGCGATGAATTTGAAAAATATGTTATACTGGATATGGGAGTTCTTGGTGGGTTCCAAGCAAGCAAGTGATACAAGGAAGTGGATGAAATGAGAATAGACTAACATGAGGTGCAAATCATACCCGGGTTGAGATAAGCCTATGCTAGCCTGTATAGTTATTGTTGTTTAGAAATATAAATATATTGAGACAAACCTGAGTTAGCCATAGGCGATAAATTAATTTAAGTATGGTCATCTATATTCATCGCCAGATTGCTTCTTAACTTAGCAAATGCTTCTGCAACAATACGAAATCAACAAACCCAATTCAAATCCTTAAATATATGAAGGCACCCACTATTATACAACCACCCAGCTGAAATACATAACCAGAGCTTCCTATCTACATGGCCATAATTGGAGTTATGTACACAGTTTCATCTAATCGATCAAACTTAAATCCATAACCATGAGTATACATCTACTTTTATATAGGCATTCCCCTTTGTGAAATATTCATCCAATAACCAAAGACTGTAGAGCAGGAGCTCTACCATTGCAACATCTTTCAAGGTAATAAATTTAGGTCTTTTTCAATATTTTCATCATTTGGAAGTATGCTAGGATAAGGAGACCATTTTCATCTTACAAATGAAGTATGCGAAAGAATTGCTGAAAAAATTAAGATTGACAAATTGAAAGCAATTTTGGAGATCATCCAAAGGTCAATATTCCAAGAGGAAAGCACATGTTGTGCAATTTTTAGCAGGATTTTACCATGCATTGGCTAGACATTCATATTTTGGAGGATATATGGGAAGTTGTGGACATTCAAATTTTGGAGGATGTATCGGAAGTTGGGGACAAAAGGATGGGCACTTTCAGAATCTTGATTCAACTATTTTTAGCAGTTTCTATTTTTCAGCAGGAAATGATAGTTTTTGGGGACTCGGTATTGAGTTCTTCTGATAAGCAGTTTCAGTCTCCAGATTTTCAAGATTCGCAATCTTTGAAATTTTAAAATTTTCAGAATTTATCATTTTTTAAATCTGAAAGTGGATTTGAACACCCTTTGGATAGATAAGCATGGGATTCCCTTTTTGTAAAGTTTTGTTGCTTCAGTGTTTTATCTCATAGTGATGAATTTTTCAGTTCTAACAAATTCTATGGACATCTGTTTTGTATTAATTATCTTGATTTTCAATTTTTAGTCTTTTGATCAATCAGATTACAAGAAGCATCAATCTCTGCACTAGTTATCTTGATTTTGGATTATCATACTTTTGATCAATCAGATTACAAGAAGCATCAAGCTCTGCTTATATACCCATTCAAACTATCATTAGACTAATTAGAAACCCCATTAATATAGCTTGCTAGAGTATAACACAGCTCTGATTCTTGCATCTATAAAACCTAAATACTATGATTTGTTTTTAAACAAAAAATGAGACAGATTAAAGACAAGCAACAAAACCACAATGTTTTGCTCTAATCAACATTCTTTACATGTACCAAATAGAGATACATCAGAGAAAAGTAACATGGCTCACAACAATACATTAAGAAAAGGAAATCCTAAGAGAAATCAAGATACATTGCATTTTCATTATATTGAAAAATAAAAAGCATACCAGTGAAATAAGAGGACCCTCTTCTTCATCAGTTGTGACATGAGTCATCAATGCAAGGTTTTCTACAAGTCCACATGCCTCTCCTTCAGGAGTATCGCATGGGAAAAGTAGAGACATAAATATTAATTCTATTTAAGGGTGTTATCTCAATGGTAGGGCACCTACCTTATAGGTAAGAGGTTGATGGCTAGATTCCATCATGCGCTATTTATATTTTGAAACCACTAAAAAGAGATAAATGACTAAAACAATGACCAAAATTTGTATATAAATGACCACTAGTAAAACATGAGAGATAAGTGACAAAAACAATTAACAAAATATGCATACCAATGACTACTTTTGAGCTGGCGATCGCTAATAGCAAATTAGCGGTCATTTATCATGTGACAAAAAATGTGGTCATAAATTTGGTCATTAATTGTGACAATTAATTACCAAATATATTACCAAATTAATGAACAAATATGTTACACCCAAAATCTACTCATCACCATATTCAGGGTATACACCCGTAGAGGCACTTGGACTAATAATCATCCTGAGAGGGTTTGCACCCATTTGTGCTAGGTTATGAAGGGTCGTCACAGGTTGCACACTGGCAACATGCGATGTCGCAGGTTGCACCACTACAGGGTGCGACGAGGTCTGTTAATGGGCAAAACTAGCTTATTCGAGATCCTTCCCGAAACTTGCTCATTTGGGGGTTTATCCCTGACCTCTAGGAGAGTTGGTAATCAACCCCTAACTCTTTGGGAAGATCCCCTATCTCTCTCCTACCCTTCCTCAACCTATCCTATCCACACCCTATCCATTTAGTCCTATATAAGTGAGGCTCATTCCCATACCAAAGGGAGGAAGACTAAGGTATCCATACGCTGGTGAAATCTACCTTAGAGGAAGGCTATAGTATCTACATGCTGGTGAAATCTCTCCCAAGACATTCCATTCACCTCTTGAAGAACTCATGCTTCCTTGGAAGGATATGGCCATTAATACAGTTAGAGAAGGGCTTCTACGTTAGGTCTTTAGTTGTAGTCCTATATCTCTATCATGTACTCCTCTATTTGCAGTAATACAAATGCTTTCAACCAAAATCATTCTTATGCGTAATGTTGTTGTGTTGTTTACCTACTTAACTGTTTACATAGATCTCTTATTGTATAGATGCTCTTTACTCATTTCTCTTTTCTATGTCTTGACAGGTCTTGCATCTTGCATCTGACGAGCGTGGGACATGGAGCAACATTTGGGAGAAAGGATAGCGAATCAAAGAGGTAAGAAATCTAGCACTTGATCCTTAAGTAGATCTAGCAAACGTGTTTGTAGTCTATTCTATTTGTTCTAGAATCGCATTGAGCTAGGGAGATCTTGCTCGCATCCGCTCGAGTGGATTGTCCGGTAACAAATATGGCGACCATACTGGCGAGTACTGCTTGTTTTGTTTAGTAGTCATTCATCTGTAAGTCATTTTCAGTAGATTACTTTACTCAAGTATGTTTATCATCTTTTCCATTCACTTTCAGATATTCACATTGAAGATTCTGATCTTTTTCCTCTGAGTCTATACAACTCAGTTCCAAGTCTGTTTGTGGTTCATTATTGAGAGATCTGATTCATTTTTGAATCTAGAACTCACCTATTGCACCTGAGCAGTGGAAATAGAGCAACACTGTGTTTTTTTGAGTCTCTATCCTTTGTCTGTTGGTTAGTCATCGCATCCTGTGCATTGGTGAACTATGAGACAGTCGCACCTCCCGTATAGGCAACCTGCGACGTCGCACTGTCTGTAAAGACAGAGTGCGCCGATCTGTCAGAAGTTGACATATAGGCATCCATCCTCTCATTTGACAGTCTGAGTCTTGGTGTGATGTTTGGACTCCCTCTGTGCTCTAAGATCCATCCAAAGACCCCTTGGATAATTTGTGCGTTGAGAGTTTGGTTCCATTTGGATTGACTTTGGGTTCTGTCTTGGACAAGCTTGAAACCGGTAGTGGTGGATACTCGGGTCTCCCCCACCTTCATCTGTTCATTCTTGCATTCCCCTCCTTCCATCCCTGATATGATCATTGCATTGGATCACCTTCTAGACCTCATCTACTTTTGTTTTGAGCTTTTCTTGCTTCGCTTGCTTGTTGCTGCTTGATTTTGAGTTAACTGTCTTTTCCGCTTTGTTGAGTGCTTGTCTTTTCTTGAGTTTTCTGAGTGTATGAATGCTGCGAGTAGTGTTTTCTTCTCAGTAATTTGGATCTGAAAGCTAAGTTGTTATCAAGTTTATTGTGTTGATCCATCCATTGAAAGATTAAAAAGTGCTTCTTTCCCATTCTTTCTCAAAACATTATTGAAGAAAGATTGTTTGCATTGGAAAAGTCTCATTGATGTTTTGGAAAAGTTGAATGAATGTATGATCTCTTGTGTTTTTCTCGAATTATGAATCATTCGTTTTCTTGAAAGACTGAAAGAACGCTTTGATTTTTGCAAAATTGTTTCCATGCTAAGGAAAGATAGATGCATTTCTTATTTTTGTTGCTCTTAGATCATTGAAAGAGAAATTGAAAAGCTTGCATTTTCCATTTCAGAATCCTCTCATTTCATTACATTAGTGTTGTTTTGATTTGAAAGCGAAAGAAAAGAAAAGAAAAATCGCTTTGATTTGGATAGTAGTGTTGTGTACGTTTCTTTGTTTCATTGAAAAAGGAAAAGAGTACTTTAATTGTTGAATTTGTTTGAATTGAGATTGTGTTGCATTGAGTTTGTTTGGAAATAGCATTGGAAAGAAAAAGCTTTCTCCTTACCATAGGTAGAATTCATCGAAAAAAAAGAACATTTCGTGAATGTATCTAGGGCTTGCATTATGCTTCCGATTATGTACTCACCTCATGCATTCACCTAACTGTCCAAGATAAAACTAACGGTAGAACTATGTAAAATTTTTAGCAAATTGTGTGTAAGTTAAAGACGTGTTCCGGCATCGTTAAGCGTGGCAACTGTCGTTACTTTCCAGCACTGTAGTCCGAGCGTATTGTATTCTTCCACGTACATCGATATATCGAGCTCCTTCATGTACCCACCAAGTACCATAATCCATACTTGGCATATATCGAAGGGTGTATCACGTACTCGACATGTATATTGGAAGGTCTCGTGCCAACGGCTGTGCATTAGATAGAAGCACTACGCATTTGAGCTCCCACATACCTTGTGTATATCGGGAGACAACATTGGGATTCCTGAAACCAACCGAGTTAACCATTTGGCTGTCTTGGCAAAGAAATACATCGAGAACAACACTCAGGGAGATTAGCACGCACGTACTGTCCAGGTAATCGAGTATGCAGGAAAGGGTACGGTCCCAATCCTCCTTGTCGTGTCATATTGTTGGACCCTGCAGTATATCGCGGTTTGTAATGCCTTGATAATCCCATGAGGTTGCAGACTTTTGAATCGACTCTGCCACATAAGTTTCCTTGTTTCCTTAGTTTGAGTAGGTTTCTTGGACTGCTTTTCTTTTAGCATACCTTTAGGAGAAATGTTGTTTCGGCCTTTCTGGATGATTTTCGTGATACTCTGGCGGATTTTCCCTGGAGAAGGTCCCATAGGATCTTGAACTTGCCACTCGAATATCCTCTTAATCTAGAGGTTATTTCAAGGGTAAGAATGGATCAGCGTAACGCGGTTGTAGTTACTGAAGTAGAGAACCCCACTTTGAATGTTGGAGGGATTTTGTTTCCAAAAACTCCTCCAGATTCACCTGCTTCTCATCCCACGCGGGATGAAGAAGCACAAACCCCCAATTCACATGACATTCCTCCCGTCATCTAGGGAGAACCTGGATCGTTGCAATGGATAAACCGACACTAGGACGACCCTGCAATAGCTATTGGTCCTTCAGCAGCTTACTGGACATATTCTACAGACCACCCAGTGGCTCATTTTTCCATCTCATCCTCACCCAGTGAGACTAATATGGAAGACACTTTTGTCTGCCTTCATGACCAATTGGCTCACTTTCATTCCATGGCTGAAGATTGACGGTAGTCAAGTCTCCAACGATGGGTTGAAGACCCATCGTTTCCTCCTTACCGACCCATCCCAGTTCATTTGATATCTTTTGAATCACCCGAAGCAGCCCACCACGTGACCACTAATGAGATTGGTCAACCCGCATAGGAATCCAGTCTTGCACCTCAAGTGAACCAACTGGTGTAAGGGCAATGATCCAACACACTTGTCACTACCATGGTTACTTTACCCGTTCCTCCCCCACCTCATAATTCGATGGGAGGGTATTCCATTCCCATGGATTATCTTATTGGTAATACAACGGTAGCTAGTCAACAACCTATGTTGGTTCAACCTTTGAATAGTGGTCAACCTGTTGTGGCTGGGGGGAAACCCCCATTTCCTAACTAGAACGTAGGCAGTGGAGTCCCCAACAAACCTTCCGTTGGACCTTTTGAACCCGCCAGACGATCCACCACGGGATTATCTCATGTTGGAGGCCCGTCAAATGTGACTCAACCCTCTTGGAGTCAAGCATATCCAGGTTCTGTTAACCGTGTACCAAGCCAACCCAATCTCAGAAATGTGCCATATGGGATACCTTATCCCAGGAATCCATACACTCTCTAGGGGTAACAACCTGTGATGCAACACGGACCCCAACCGACTATCCCTCAAGTACCACAACCCCCGATCAATCCTCCTCCACCTCTTGTTGGAGGCAGCGGGCTCCCACCTAACATTGGTGGAGTCCCACCTCATTTTACCTACAACACCCCTCACCCCTCCAGCGGTGGTGGGAATGGTTCACCACCTCCTCCAGGTGAAGGCAGAGGCGGACCACCTTATCATGGTGGAGGAGGACATTTCCCCTCGGGTGGCAGCGGTGGTCCACCACGCCCTCTAGGCGGAGGCGGTGGAGGACCTAATTACTATGGTGGTGGAGGTGGTGGTGGAAACCCTCATCCTTCTAGCAGTGGAGGTGGTGGGGGCTCCCATCCATCTGGAGGCGGAAATGGTCCACCACCCCATCCAGGAAAAGGCGATGTTGGGCCACCTTATTACGGTTATGGACCCCCACCTCCTCTCGATGGTGGTGGAGGACCTACGCCTCCTCTCGGAGGTGGATGTGGACCCCCACCTTATTGGAACAAACCACCTTATGGTGGCGGACCTCCTTATGGTCCGGGAGACACACCCCCCTACGGTCAATTTTATCCTGGTACACCTTATGGTCAGTTTAGTCATTAAACGCCGTATCCGTATTATCAATACGCACAGCCTAATCCATAGCTGCCCTTTCTTGCTACTTTGGACCTACCTAACCTCTCTCGTTTAAGCAACGATCCTATTTACCATGGATCTAACTGGCCACCGATTCCGATGAAACTTCTGTATGATATCCCCAAATTTGACGGCAAGCTGGGTGAAGACCCCAAGAACCACATGATGACATACCACTTATGGTGTTCATCTAATTCCTTAATGGATGATTCAGTTCATCTTAGATTGTTCCAAATGACTCTTTCTAGTTCGACTTCCAAGTGGTACATTGAGTTGCCACCACACTCTTTTCCTGATTTTGGCTCTCTTGCTATGAACTTTTTGATGCAGTTCCAACTGCCTATACGATATGAGATTGGTACTGAGCTTTTAACCTCACTCCGTCAGACTACCGCCACTCATATTTCGGATCATATCCATGAGAGGCGAAGGAGACGATGTCTCATTAAAGCTCCCATTCCAGATTAGCTCCTAGTAGATTGGTTTACCGAATCGCTCATTCTCACCATAGCAAAAGATGTTTCCATGCGAGGTGCTATCACCGAAGAACAAGCCATCGCGAGTGCTCATCTGTTAGACCTGGTCTACACTCAGTCTGGCACTCTATTCAATATTTTGCGTAATGCACCCCAGGACGTTAACGATCCCACGAAACCACATAAGGGACCCCAAGCTGATGGTATCATAGGTGCCCTTAACACTTAGCCTGTTGTTAGCACTGTTGGATCATCAAACACAACTCCAGCTGCTCACAGCACCGCCAAGTCCACCACTTTTGCTGTAACTGAAGAGGTGAATTCTGTTCAATCAGCTTCATCTCAGAAGATTAATGGCAAAAAGAAGAACAAGGGGAAACGGAAAAAGTCTTCTGCACAGCAGGAACCAAAGAGCACTCTGATGATACTACGCAGAAAGGGAAACTGAAGTATCCTTGTCGACTGTGTGGAGAAGACCATTTCTCCAGAGAGTGCCCCCATAGAGATGAAGTGCAAATTTTTCTTAGGGGTAAACCAACTGCCGCAGTCCTCAACGATCCGTTTCCTAGTTAAAACTAGCAGATGATTACTCAAACCCCCCCATCCCAGGGGGAACCATCCAATACCGCGCATGTTCTCATGTTGCGTAACGAGGCGATCAATTTCACTACTCCCTCATGATCTTACGAACTGGTCCCTTCGAAGGAATACACTGGAAGTAATGCTGAAAATGCTTCCAACTCCTTAACTGATGTCACTGTACCATCGACCTCTCTCACCATAGAGAGACCCTCTTTAGATTCGATATTGCGTCCTCCCAAGAGAACGATTCAAAAAGTTGTTTTCAATCCTAATGCTCAAGTGGCACAAAATTACAATATCGAAGAGGAATTAGCACAAGCTCCTTGCACCATGTCTACCCTAGAAGTTTTGCAGAATTGTCCCAATCAATGCAAAACTCTCCTTGCAGCTATTGGTGTAGTTGACCCGGATTCCTCGAACACCATCATGTTTTGACTTGACAACTTTAAGTTGAGGCTCTCACACCAGCTCGCATTCCAAGTTTCTACAAACATTGCTAGGAAGATTGTCCATCGCACTCTTCTAGACGAAGGAGCCTCCACTTCTGTCATGTCCATCGCTTGTTGGAGAGCCATTCGCTCCCCCGAATTGAATCGTTCTCCAACCACATTGAAATCATTCGACGGGCATGGATTTCAACCTCATGGGCTCTTACAAGCTCTTGCAGTTGAGTTGGGCAGAAAGACCGAAACCATTAACGTGGAGGTGGTCTTGGCCCCGTTCGATTATAATCTCTTGCTTGGTCGCAATTGGTTCTATACCATGCAGGCGCTAGCCTCTTCAGTCTTCCGCATAGTATAGTTCCCCCACCAAGGACGAATTGTTACTATCTACCAGTTAGATTTCTATACACCGGGCGCCACTACTCATCCTGGTGACCATGTTCCTTCCATTGGACAGATGTCAAAACAGTACGAGAGTGTAGGGGTTGGCCTTTTGAAAGATTCATCTCTCATGGGCATTTTTCCAGCCGCAGACCCCCCTAATCATGTTGCTACAGTGAACATGATCTCCACTGAGATTTTATCTCACTCAAATGATGATTGGCTTGTACCGGATGAATCCACAACACACCTGCTTGGAGATATGATGCCTCTTTCACCCACTGAACGCATTTATGAGGTTATGTAGTCAACTTCGGAAGACCTTTTAACCATGGCCTCCCCATCTTGTTCTCTACGACGGATGTCCTCTCTACCTTATCTCTTACTTCGGACTTTTCAGTCAGATGAGTCCATCATGGAAGTAATGAATGTTGATGACAGTCCATGGGATGATCTGCATCATAGGTCATTTTTTCTTCCTCCTTTAGAATACATAGAGAACAACATTCATACCCTCTTTTCACTAGATATCTACCCATCCCGTCAGTCCCCCATCCTTACATGTCTTACAGACATGGCGGGAAACTTGGCCAACATTGTGCCAACCACCTTAATAGACATCTCAGTGAAACCTGGTATAGTGGAACACATTCGCAGGCCAGAAGTGTTCCCCTGAAGAAATTGTTGTTAGCACGGCCTTGTTCAAGCAATTTTGAGACGTATTTGCTTGGTCCTATGAGGAGATGCTTGGGATAGACCCCGCAATTGTTTCTCATGAAATAAAAACCTATCCCGACATCAAACCTGTACATCAAAAATTGTGACTGATACACCCTCAGAAGACTGCTGCAATTAAGGCAGAAATTGAAAAGCTCTTAAAGGTTGGTTTTACCTATCGTGTCCCATTGACAGATTGGGTCTCAAATGTCGTTCCTGTGAACAAAAAGCAGGGCACCATTCACGTCTATGTTGATTATCGGGACCTTAATCGGGCTTGTCCAAAAGACAACTACCTGACCCCCTTCATCAACCAGATCATTGACAACTATGCCGGAAGCATCATCTTCTCATTCATGGATGGATTTTCTGGTTACAACCAAATTGAGATCAACCCAGCTGACCAACATAAGATGGCTTTCATCTTCCCATGGGGTACATTCACTTCTCGCAAGCTCCCATTTGGCCTTAAAAATGTTGGTGCCACGTTTTAGCGGGCTATGTCGTATGCCTTCCGCGATATTAAGGAATTTGTGGAACACTACTTGGACGATCTCCCTGCTCATTCAAAGCGGTGTGAGTTCCACATTGATCATCTGACGAGCGTTTTCCTCAGATGCATAAGGTACAATATCCGTCTGAATCCTCATAAGTGTATCTTTTGCGTTGAGTCCGTACGCCTCTTACGATTTATCGTTTCGAAGGATGGGATCCACATTGATCCCTTAAAGGTGGAGACCATCATGAACATACCACCCGCGACTTATGTTACGGAACTTCAAAGTCTCCAATGGAAGGCGACTTATTTACGATGTTTTGTTTGTAATTTCGCGGAGAAGACTCAGGGCTATATGAGACTGCTTAAGAAGGTCGTCCCATTCATTTGGGACGATCAAGCTCAAAAATCCTTCGACAGTATCAAACATGCCATCATGCATGCCCTCGTGCTCCAACTGCCTAATTATTATCGAGATTACATCTTATATCTTTCCGGTTCTTCTACCACTATCGCCATGGTTTTGGTACAGGAGGATCAAACCGCTCAGGAACATGTGATATACTACGCAAGTAAGGGTCTAGCTGACGCTGAAACTAGATACTCACATGTCGAAAAACTTGCTTTCACAGCGGTCATCGTTGTCCAGAAGTTACGACATTACATCTTGCTCCGCACCACCACCATCATCACCGACTCGAACCCCATGTACCACGTACTGACACGTCAGGTGCTTGGGGGAATGTATTCACGCTGGATTGTGATACTATAAGAATTCGATCTTCTTTTCAAGAAAGCCAAGTCTAAGAAGTCTTTGGTGTTTGCCAAGATCATTTGCAACCTTCCCCATTCTGATGTAGAAGTTGAGCAGAATGACTCCTTTCCGGATGAATCATTGTTTCTCATCAGTATGACTAACCCCTGGTATGGATATATCCTAATATATCTTCAAACCCAATGCTTCGATCCTCAACTTTCTCGCGACGACCATCATAAGATTCATCACTATGCAAAGTACTATTTAATCATTAATGATGCTTTGTATAGTTGTGGCATCGATTCAATTCTTCAACGTTTTCTCACTCATGATGAGGTTGAATGTGTTCTGAATGAATGTCATGCTGGGACATGTGGCGATCATCTCTCTGGGATGGCTACAACCCAGAATATTTTGTGCGCAGGATATTACTAGCCTACTATCTTCAAAGATTGTATCGAGGCCGTTAAAAAATGTCCTCCTTGCCAACAATCCCACACAAAGAAGCGCACTCATCCCACCCGACTACATCCGGTTATTGCCGTTGGCCCATTTGCAAAATGGGGCATCAATTTTATGCACTGTAAGCCTACTTTGGCTGAGGGGCATAGTTACATCGTCGTAGCTGTGGATTACCTCACAAAGTGGGCTGAGGCTACACCTACATACCAAAACGATGGAAAAACTGCCGCACTCTTCATGTTTAATCATTTTATAGCACGGTTTGGAGTTCCGCAGGCCATAGTTACCGATCATGGTTCTCACTTTCAGAACCACATGGTTGATGAATTGAGCGATAGGTTGGGTTTTCGCCATTAAAACGCGACACCCTACTACCTGCAATCCAATGGAAAGGTCGAGGCAATTAACACAGTCTTGAATATTATGATCCAGAGGATGGTAGGGACACAAAAGTCCAACTGGCATAATATGCTCTTTTCAGCATTATGGGCCTACCGAACTACCGTTAAAACTGCCACAAGCTTAACTCCCTTCCAATTGGTATATGGATTGGAAGCTTTTCTGCCGATAGAGTGCGAAATCCCATCTTTACAGCTCGCGATCAAAATTCTTCCGAACATTACTGCTGAGGAAGAAAATCTCTTGCACTTAGCAAAACTTGACGAGTCTCGCCGAGATGCCGCTCTTGCTAATGAAGCACATAAGAAATGCATCAAGGCCCAGTATGATAAGTTGCTTGAACCTCATATCTTTAACGAGGGTGATCTGGTACTCACTTATGACTAGAAGTGCGATAAACTAGGAGAAGGGAAGTTCAAGTCCATGTGGCATGGACCCTACGTTATAAAATGTGTGTTGGAAAAAGGTGCTTACAAGCTTGAAGATTGTGATGGAATCTCTTTAGGTGAACCCTGCAATGGGCTTTACCTGAAGAGATACTACGCTTGATCTCTCATGCATAGACTTGCTTGTATATACTGTACATGGTGTATTTTTGTGTTTTTGTGTGGTGTGACTCATTTCTCTTTCGAGTGTCTTTTGATCTTGTTTCTGCTTCTTATACCATGTTCTATCTGCGTGTGTAGATGGAAACATGCTATGGATTCACGGATGGTGCCAGTCGGCATACCCATCACCTTGCTTCGGTATCCTCGGTACTGTATTCCCCAATAGGTGAGCTCATTAGCTCAGGAGGAAGTTGCCTAGGGTTCACGACCAACAATGCTGCAAAATATGAGGCAATAATTAGAACCCTAGCTAATGCCATTTCCTTGGGTATGAACCACATTGTCATCCACATGGATTCTCAATTAGTGGTTTCCCATTTGAACAGGGTGTACGCCATCCGTGATCCCATCTTACTATGTCTCTTCAGACGAGTACGTCTCCTGGAAAGGTCATTTGACTCTATTGAATACTTTCACATTCCACGAGAGTTAAACACAGTTGCTGACTCGATGGCCAACTTCATTTTGGATTGGTTCATCGCACAAACATAATACTCATAATATGTAAAATCATTCACAACATGTAAATAGAATGTATAAAAGCAAACATATGAACAAGATCACATCACTAATAATTTGAACAACGCATAATGTATAAATCGTTGATAATGTATATCTATATAAATCGATCAAAAGTAGTGCTGGTACAAAATCTAAAGCACAATGGCTTTCAGTGAATCTCTACAAAAATCTGAAGCATCATAGCTTTTAGTAAGTACAAAATCTGAGGCCTCTAAGCTCTCAGTACAAGTATAAAAGTGCAATCAGGCTTGACGCCTGACCCATACACCCCTAGCTCTAACAACTATCTGACGTTGGGTGAGAAAGCAGTCTACAGTACGAGCCACCTTGCAAAGTAAGGAGTTGAAGCGCATGGACTCTCCCACCCAAAATCTCTACATGGGCCTCGGTAGGTCATCAATGGCTAACTCTGGTACCTCCACATTCATCTCGGATAAATTTCGGTACACCTCCTCCATCTCCTCGATGGCAAGATGAGAACCTGTAGGATCGACTGCCTCCCCAACTATGTCTCTCCTCGCCAGAAGGGAGAGACCTACTGGTCGTACGGGGCCCACATCTACACACACATTTTATGTACTTGTCAGCACTACATCAAAAAAATGATATAATATACAAAACTAAAAATACAAGGGTTTTGTTCTTAGTGATATCACCCCATGCTGCACCCTCTGGCAGCACCAAGTTGGGATCCTCTCGAAATTCCGTGCCACTGTATGGAAATTCCTCAACCATAAGTAAATGGCCTTCCAGCCAGCTAAAGAACTCGGGACCAAAACTGATGATGGGACCCCCACCATGCTGGGTCATCACCTCTTCCCACTTGAGCATGTGAGGATCTCTCAGATCCCTGTCATTTAGTACCACCTACAGATGCAAGAGAGGAGCCCGATCCTAGAGGAATGATACTATGATCGATCCATATCCAAACTGCTTGAGATCCCCATGTCGACACTTGGTTAGCTGAGCTCGGATTTTGGCGAGGAGACCCTCACGCCAGTTGAAAACCATGGGAGACATACAGTCTTCTGCATACAACATCTGAGTCCGATTAGCCGTATGTGGAGCTTGGCTACCTGCCATCCTGGTAATAGTGAGCAGTATGGTCAATAGTGGACGACTCACTACATATCTGATGAGTATCTTCCCGCTGGAAGGGCGAGAGGTAGCTATGCAGTGGTGAGACACCATTTCCTCCATTGTATGATCACTGGCCCATGTCCCAGTGAGTTGTACAGCGTCCCCTCTTCGGGACAAACCGGTCAGAAAGTAGATGTCCTCAATGTTAATTGTGAGGATATGCTCACCTATCACAAAGTATTGTTGGGCTGCATCCCAACTCTGGAGCATGTGTGTCAGGAACGGGATCTAGGCTCTCATCCCCTGTATCTCGAATAATTTGAGCAAACCATAGTTTCTCAAAGCCGCCACACATTGTGGATCATTTGCAGCTTGCTCATGTTCCACTTCATGTTCTCTCTCTCTCCACTCCAATACCATTTTTGCTTGCTAGTAACCTGCTAAAAGGGGCAATTAAACCCTATTAGGACCATTCTAAGCATTCACAAGCTCATTTTTTGAATTGGTTTTTGTGTTCAGTATTTGGGTTTCTGCCGTTGTACTGTACCTTTAGGTACAGCGTGATGTCATTGCAGGTCTCATTTTTTAGGCTTGCGATGACCCGGACTCGTTGCAAGTCCCGAAAGGGCCACTTGCGACGAGCTGAGGGCACAATGGCCCATCCACAAACTACCCATACACTCAAACAATGAACAAGAAATCAAAAATGAAACCACTACAAAGTTGATCGCTGAGATTTAGGCCTACCTGGTCCGGACGGCTGGTGAAATGGCCCATCATAGCTTCCGAAATCGACAAAGGAATTTTTGGCTCCAAATTGGTACTTCTCCACCCAAATTGGCAATTTGAACAATGTTTCTATTTTTGGCCCATATTTCTATTTATAAATAGAATGGAATATTCCTTTTCAAATATTTTGATGCTTTTTGGGCCATTTACTATAGTTTCGACCGTTTGTCATTATATTTGGGGCTATTTGACACTTTTTCTAGTGTACAGGAGTCGTAAAGTGGTCTTTTTGTGTTGTTTCTCGCATTACCAACGGTAACTACAGGTATGAACACCCCTTTCAATGTTTTGTCATTATTATTTTTAGTTAGTCATAATTATTGCATGAGGATGAGTTTACTCTTTGTTTTTTCTCATACTCACCCAACCATGAGAACAAGTACCGAGTTATGATTTATCACTTTTTCGGGATCATTAAACATCCATGGAAAAGGACACCCCCCGGAGTCCATTGTTAAGCTCTTTTCAGACTCCCTAAAATTGAAAAGATCACCAAGCGAACTTGTCGCATTCATGCTTGTTAAAGTATTTGAATGGTTGTCTTCCTGGTGATAGTTTACCCCCTTTTTCGAACTAGGGGGCACTAATTACGAAAAAGGAATACTCCAGCCAACCATGACTGGAAGAGTCCTCTCCCACGTTTTTTTACCCTTTTTCGGGTGATGAGGCTAACTTTATGAAAAAGAACCGTTGGAGTCTTCTTTAGTTTTTTTCAGACTCTCTAAATATGAAATGATAACCGAGTTTACCTTCCATGGACTTGTTAAATTTTCACATTGAAGGGCTTGTCATGGGACAAACCCCTCCTATCCCAGGTTTGGAAAATATTTGGGATTGGACTCATCTATGAGATGAGTTATACCGAGCATCTGGTTACCCTCATCAAGCTCGCAAAAAAACACATGAGGCACTCATCATTCATGATGGGGAAAAAGGAAAGTGTTTGTGTTACATACCTTAGTGGCAGTATATAATTGTTCTTGAACATGGCACTCATCTGCATTTGCATACAGTACTTGGGTCATATGTTTGTCTATGAGTCCCCACTTACTTTTTGAGTATTGTTACTCCTCTGAGTCATCCAGAGAAAGCTTCCACCATCAGTTTCATTAGAAGTTTGTGTCATTCTCATTATGTCAATACTGACAATTCATGCCATGCCCATGTTCAAGAACACATTCACCATCTATCATTTGCAGTCAGTACACATGTCGTTATGTCGTTGTTGCTTTGAGTCTGTCTCACATGTTACTGTACCATCTGATCCACTCTACACATCTTTTGTCGTGTTTCATGTCGATTGATGGGGGATCAATCATGGCCCTCCTTCGACAGATTCATCCTTGTCGACTTCAACTCATCATCCAAGGATTGAATCTAGAAACCAACCAAGTACCTTGGCCTTGCATGCCTCAATGGCAGGTTAACTCGCTTTCATCATGAGTTTACATCATTGACTCTTGATTGAAAGATTTCATCTTGCGTTCAACGTATGGTGATCTCCCTTGCACTTCTTAATGGTTTACATCAATGACTAGTAATCAAGTGTTTTCTACCATGTTTGACGTCAAGACATTTGTAATCACATGGATGGATTCGTATCATTGCGGGTTCATCTTGAAGACCCTAGGGAGTCATGTTTTACCCAGGTTATGATGGAGTTTGTATTGAGTCATATTACACGGGTCCACTTTTCTATTGGTCATGGTTGTGTTATCATCTCATCATGGATCTACGCTTGTGTCTAGTAGCCATGATTGTGTTCAGTCGGTCATTACTACCATGGATCTGCAATGTATTAGTCAGCAGCCATGTTGTACTTCATATGGGATTGTTAGTTTAGAGTTAGTTGCACTGTAGTAGCGTCCTTCATCCAACGAGGCTTTTGCGATTATTTCTATCAAAGCACTTCACCTATACATCCTTAACTGCTTCATGCTTTGGGGGGCATTATGTTACACCCAAAACCTACTCATCACCAGATTCAGTGTATACATCCTTGGAGGCACTTGGACTAATAATCATCTTAGGAGGGTTTGTACCCATTTGTGCTAGGTTCTGAAGGGTCATCGCAGGTTGCACACTAGCAACATGCAACGTCGCAGGTTGCACCACTACAGGGTGCGACGAGGTCTGTTAATGGGAAAAAATGGGTTATTCGAGATCCTTCTTGAAACGTGCTCATTTGGGGGCTTATCCCTAACCTTTAGGAGAGCTGGTACTCCACCCCTAACTCTTTGGGAAGATCCTGTATCTCTCTCCTACCCTTCCTCAACCTATCTTATCCACACCCTATCCATTTAGTCCTATATAAGTGAGGCTCATTCCCATACCAAAGGGAGGAAGGCTAAGGTATCCATACACTGGTGAAATCTCTCCCAAGACATTCCATTCACCTCTTGAAGAACTCATGCTTCCTTGGAAGGATATGGCAATTGATACGGTCGGAGAAGGGTTGCTACATTAAGTCTTTTGTTGTAGTCCTATATCTCTATCATGTACTCCTCTATTTGCAGTAATACAAATGCTTTCGACCAATATCGTTCTTATGCGTAATGATGTTGTGTTGTTTACCTGCCTAACTCTTTACATAGATCTCTTATTGTATAGATGCTCTTTACTCGTTTCTCTTTTCTGTGTCTTGACAGGTTTTGCAGCTTGGATCTGATGACCGTGGGACATGGAGAAGCATTCGGGAGAAAGGATAGAGAATCAAAGAGATAATACATCTAGCACTTGATCCTTAAGTAGATCTAGGAAATGTGTTTGTAGTCTTTTTTATTTGTTCTAGACTCACATTGAGCTAGGTAGATCCTACTCGCATCTGCTCGAGTGGATTGTCCGGTAACAAAATATACGACCAAATATATGACCACAAGATAAGCTATAAATTACTAATCTAAATATGAACACATTTTTGGTTGCGTGATATATGGCCACTAATTTGCTGCCAGTGGTCACCAACTCAAAAGTGGTCATTTATATGCAGATTCTGGTCATTTGTTTGGTCACTTATCTCTCATTTTGTATTAGTGTCTCCATCTGTTTTTTTTCTAAAGTGGATCAAGATCTATTTCACTCTTTTCATAAGCGTAATCCATAGATAGATAGAGGCAATTGATGAGTATTGAAACTGATAATGTATGAAAGATATCCCTGGATATTTGTGTTAAGTTTTCATCACATACGTTTTCATATTGTCTTTCTCTTCATTACTGATTCAATGCTTACATTTTGTGCTTTCTCTAATGAATCTTGTGTAACTCAAACTAGTAGGTGCATTGACTTTGCTTCCAACATCCCAGCAAGGCCTACTAGGAAGGAGGCATGCATTAGATGTATTATAAAAGCCATAAATCTGAATATCCTAAGAGAAGTAAAAAAAGGCATGGTATCAAAAAGCAAGAAAGTAATTCTTCTACAAGACCTTATCTATTAACCTTAGGGAACATGTGATGCTATATCTCATGTTCAACTACTTTAGATGTATTGGAGGTTTTTGTATCTATGCCAATGGATGATACAAATCAGAAAATCAAAATGCAAGGTGCTTTGCAAATGTGTAATGGAACACAAAGGTCTCTTGTTTCCAAAAAAATCAAAAGTGAAGTGTGTGGGAAACATGAAAATGATAGAACCACAAATACATAATTTTTGGGTTCTGAAATAGCATTGACTGCTACAACTGATGTACTAGCAGGGACTTGTTCTGAGGCAATAGGTTCTTGCATTTGTAGTGCTGTAGATATTCCTGAAACGTTTTATATGAAACCACACTATAGGAGATTCATGAAAAAGATAATGGAATGGACCCACCATAGACATCTGAATTTGATTTTGATATTTGCAATTCCACAATGGAATGCCACAAGGATATTTATATATATTGGACTAATAATGAAAAATAGATTTTTAGAAAGGATTTAGGAAAGTATGGTAATATTTTTCAAAGTATTTCTTCCCATGTTCATTCAAGAACTAAAGATCAGTGTTGTACCTTTTTTCTACAAATTTGGCAAATTCCTTAAGCTTGATGAACTTGTCAATCAAGAACCAGTAATCTAAAGAAAGTGTATATCTAATCTTAATCCAGAACTTAGTGAAATGCATGTTTATTATATGTCCTCGAGCAATGTACTTGCCTCCAATAAGACTACAGAAACATTCAATTCACATGTAATTGATGATGCTAGACAAAATGCCAGAACTGAATTAGGCTTAGATAATGTTTCTCAAGTTTTCCATCTTCACAATATCATAGATAGAGAAGAATGTAAAGTTTCTCAAGATTAGGATTATTGAGTTAGAAGAATTATGGAAGATATGCAAATGTAATCTAGCAGTGGTCTCAATGGAAGAATCTACACATAAAGAATCAAAATCTATGTTGGGTGGAGCATAAGTACTGATTGAAACAAGTTTATGTATAGGAGCATCAGGAGGGTCACAGGAAAATGCAAATTGTCAATTATAGAAATACCACCAATTGTGTTTATCTTTGTCAAATATCTATGCACAAGGGCCAAGTGTTGCTATATTAATTGCTTTGCTGCATATTTGATGCCAACAACATTGGAGTTATAAAAAATATATCTTATGGGCCTACATATGCTTTTACAGATGTGTGATGGGACTTGTTTCATGTTATCTAGTGTTGAGGACATGACAACAGTTGCATATTCCCAAGAAATCGAAGGGACAATAGTTGCATATTGCAAAGAGTTCGGAGGGACAAATATTTTATGACTCGCGTGCTTAACCATATGTCCTCTCTTAACCACTCCATGTATTAAATTATCATTTATTAGATCGCATTTTATAGGGTGCACCAACACAACCATCATAGTTCAGCAAGACCACTGCATTATTTTTGTGCTATTATTTTTGTGCTTAAGTTCAATTTTCCTTTAATTATGAGTTTGGTACTTTGGTCAGTCTAAATGCATGCTTAAGAGGAGGGTTATTGTGATTATGAAATAACAGGATTCAAATCAGCACCCTTTTTAATTAGGGTCTATACCACTCATTCAAAGTATGCGTTCAATTTATGAATTTCACACCTAGAATCAACAAATGATGAAGGTAGAGAGATATGCCCAACTTATGTTAGGAAGACCCGTGGAATCTAGATTTGTAATTTGCATATTTTGAGTTGAGGCCATAGTTGTAGTGCTCCTAGACTATTGCAGATCTTGAGGGAACCTATTGAGTCACCTGACTGATTGAAACATTAATAAAATGACCCCTTAATATTATATTGAGTATATTCACTACTACGACTGATTGTGAATCAATAAAATAATGATATATGTGTATCTGGATAGTTGATGTAAATGAATGATTACATGTTGTTTAGTGACTAACTTTGATTATGAAAATGGTACATATGAATGATGCTTAACAGCTAGCTGTATGATTGATTATGTGATTAGAATAAAGAAAGTAAGTATTGACGAGATGCATTTCTGATTAGATGAATGAGTAATGTTATGAGTAAACCATAAATGCGTAACGATATAGCATATTTATGAATCATATTATGATAATTGAGGATAGTACTACTAATATATGTTTGTGAGAAATGTGTGTAGTGGAAGGTGAAACAGTTCACCGACGGGAACACAAGGGAATTGAAGGGTCGTAGAGTATGGATAAATCATACACGGGGAGAGCAACGACGATGTCGAATTCTGACGGAATACCATGCATGAGAAGATAAGCACTGATCCACTTTCTCAAGAGGAAAGGGTGAGGGCGTACGAGGTGGGCCACGACGGAGCTGGTCACGTACGAGTTGGGGGCACGCAGTGAGAACGGACTCACTCCTTAACACCATGAGTCCCTAATAGTGTGTAGATGGAGGATAGAAGGTAATAGCTTCTGAAATCCCTACATTAAGTTACCGGAAGTCAAAATGAAAGGATGGCTGCAAAAGGGCCCAACGATGTTGTACCCTACCGAGAACGGAAAGAGTGGATGCAAGGACTCGACGATGTGGTACCTTGCCAAGAAATGGAAATGATCGATGACTGGACCCAACAGAGTGGTGCCATGTTGGGGAAATGAATTAAGGAACAGGGAGGCCCAACGGCGTGGCACCGAGATCCTATTAAAAACGATTGTTAACTTAATGGCCTAAAAACGTATAAATTTCACCTAGAGAATTTACTTAGGAAAATGTATTTTTAGTACTTTTAACATTAGAAATTGTTATTTATGCGTTTACACATAAAAGAATATTTTGGCATTTAAAATATTAGAAATGGTTATTTATGCATGTGCACATGAAAGAATATTTTTGAGTATTTAAAATTATTAAAAATATTTATTTAGGAGCAAAATGGAATCCTAGGCATGGACACCTAGTCAACTCCACCTACACCACAAAATAGGAGTTAAGTGAAATATCTTGGGGACAAACATGAGCAAACTTCGGAATGTTGGTGCATCTCCTAGAGAAACTGACACATGGATGGGGGAGTCTTATTAATTTAGAAATTTAATAAAATATATATATATGCGTGAAGCAACATGTGTCACATGGAATTTTCCATTAAAAGGAAGGCATTGGGAATGGGTAAAGAACCTAGATCCTGGATGTCTATCGTAATATTGGATTAGTTTATGACTTGCTGTTATTGAGGGTTTGGCTGGAAATTTTGGTGGGGGGGAATCCCAAGCTTAGTTTCTTGATTATCTTGTGTGAGCTCTACGACTCGAAGCTTGGGGGTGGTCATGCAACTAAAAGCATGAGCCTATGGTTGGGTGGTGAAGCTAACTATTGCTTCTCTTATGGTTAAACGAGCTTCTGCTGGAAGGACACAACGAGTGAAACGGACGTCAAGTGCAAGGAGGATCGGATTAACGACGACAACTACTCCTCCAACAACAAATTCGACCTGCAGTAACAGGTATTGTGTTTTTGCTAGTTCTCGAATTTGATAAGTTTTATTAATGATTATGCATCATAATGGTTATAATGTGTTTTAAGTTTCTAATAATTTTCAAGTAAGTGTATACAAAAGAGGGGTCCCTACAGTAGTTATGTATTTTTTTTATTACTGTAGAGGATTCCTCTAAACGTGATAATGTTATACTTATTCATTCTTAAATTTGCATGTTCACTAAAATTGCTCAAATAGGTCACTGTAGGTAGAAGTTAAGAAAAACTTCATCAAAATGTCAGGGTATAGAGTTTATTTTTTTTATAGGAATCCAAATTTTAAAATAATTTATATTTGAATTCATGTATATATGAATTGTTGTTATGTTGAACATACAATGCTTAGAGTATATGCTAGCCACCTACCTTTCATACTCAAATAGTCTTGTTCTACCTAACCTTTGAACGAGCGTGTAGCTGTAAAATACCCATTTCACAATGTAGATGATACAATCCCCAATCCCTACGACTGCATATGGGAATGGAGTGAAGAATGATGTGAATAATAAACCAATGCATAGCCAATGCAAAAACAATTTAGTCGGATACGTGAGGAGGTAATCAAGAGCTTGATCCAACTCAGATCTATACATATATGTATATAGAGTGAAACCCTTTTGTTCTTCATTTATGTAAATGTATGTACAAATAAGATGAAAGGAGAAATCTGAGTCATGACCAGTTTCTATTCCAACTAAAAAATAAACGTGTACCATGATTTAAACATATATACCACAAGCGCAAGGCTAACAATATATTTGTTTTTTTAGAAAACAAAGGAATAGTTGAGAAACCGCCCGCCCCGAGCTCAACAAAAGCATAACATTGTTGATAAAGAGTACAAAAAATCCTATTACACAGTGAACCGGTTAGGGGTCATTGAGGTCCGCACTATTTTTAGAACTGGATATAAAGGATAACTTGAGTGAGACCTACATGTGAGAATTGGGTAGTAACCGACATCATTACAAAAGCCATCAGGTAGGAAAAGACTATCCAGCAAACCCTAGTTATGAAATCAAATGAGAATAAATATTCCTACGATAGTTAACTTGTTTCTAGGAGTTCCTTACAACCAACAGATTTCTGATTGTTGCAGTGTAGGAGTGATATCCTCATATGTACAGGAAAATTCCAGTGCAGTGTCTTCCTTTCAGATCATCGTCAATAGTGGTGGGACGTCCAATACTATTGTTCGCTTGCTGAAGAATTCCACTCTCATGGCACTCGGCCTTGGGTATACTTGCATCTTTGCTATGAAATTTCAACCTAGTAAATTTCTCAGTCCAGATGGTCTCCGCCACACTCAAGCTTTAAGTAAGTGACTACCTTCCTCTCAAAAGAAAATCACTGTTCTGTTTTGATTTTGAATTAGTCATGATTAGCGCCCAAACCAACTCACACCCCACAGTTTCACTAGGGTTTGGATGGTTCAAACTAGAAGTTGTTTATTCTTCTCATAGCATTCTAATGGTGATATTGAATACACTCCAAACTAATGTCCCCAATGACAGTAAACAGTATAATCCCAGCAGTTTATCTCTACATGCATTGAAAAAAAGACAGACCTTACCCAATGTGTAGTTGATAGATTTGAGAAAATCCCAGTAGTGACCCACTAATCATAACCTGGTTTTATGGTTTGGTGATTAATATAATTAGTAAAATTAATTCAGTGAAGACTAGATGACTTTGAATTTAGAGTTACTATGAAATCAATTTAATTTGGTGAATTATGTTCTATTGCAGTGAACTGGAGTCTGATCTGTACATATTCACAATTTATGGATCAAAGGGATCCAAGTTGTTGTGTCTCCTTCTCATCCTTTTATAGAGACACGATTGTCTCTTTCCATGCTTGTTCTTGTGGTTTCGCTAGGGATCTCGCTCCTTCCAGCTCTTGTATTAATTATGACAACCTTATCAAACTTACTTTGGCAAAGTGTTCTTAATTTTATTTTCTTGAATTGAATTGATTAACATGATACACAGAGCTCATGCATTTTAAATTTATTGCGAGAGAGATTCCCCACATCTAAAGAATTTGGATGCACAAACCCCCACTAATAATGATGCATCTCCTCTCATACAATGCACATGTCACATGGGCCCAATTAAAATACATTGGCATGTTAAGATCAACTACAAAGAGTATTGGAGAGTGAAATCACTATCACAAACTTTAATTACATAATGAATTTCAGGTACTGGAATATTATTGCTCAACATCCAAACTTTAACAACTTGACCCAAATTTTCAGCTTCAACTCCAAGTAAGTAATCATCAATCTCCACAAATATTACATTGAACATATGAAGAAGAAAAAACTATATGAGTCCACATTATTTCCTCAATACAAAAAAACTAGGTCAGCTACTTGGTGTATAGTTTTGTTATTACAGTAGTAATTTACATATTCTGGTCAGGGACTCGAGGCATTCACTTGGAAATTTGTTGGGCCAGGTGAGCATTGTCACCTTTTCTTTACATAATTTTGAACTCTAATATAAAGAGGTAAACAACTAATAAGGGGTAAGCCCAAAAAAATAAATCTATGACATTTTCCAACGGTAAAGACAGTTGTTGTTCTCAGACACTTGAAGAAATTAATAGGAAGAACCCAGAATTACGTTTGTTGATGAACCGAAGCCAAGTTGGACTGCAAATAGTCTCGGCATACTTGAGAACTTGGGGGAAATTCTAAAGGGGTCACGCTGCCATCGATAAGGAGTTGTAATAGCATCTAGAAGTTCCTTGCAATAAATAACCATAGAACCATGGGAAAGTCAGTCCTCACACGAAATATAATGGCAACAGAAATTAAACAAAAATGAAAAGGGTTGATTGACCCTAGAAAATTAACTGTAATAACAAATGAACCATATGCCCAACCCATCACCAAGGGTTAGGAAGATTCCACAACATGTACATAAATCCATGGCTAACCCTGCACATTACAAAGGGGAATGAAGGAAGGATTAACAACAAGAAAATTGAAATATGTAACTAAAAATATAGAAGTATTAGTTTCCAAATTGGATTCACCCTAGGGAAGACAATTTTGTCAAATATCAAAGTGAGATGAAGTTACTTGCACTTTTATCCTAGCCATGATTGAGATTCCTCCCTTGAATGCATAAACCCGGTGCCTTCTTAGCTGCTCATAGAACGAGAAGCCAGAAAGAAACCCTGAAGCATAATCACATAGACAAAGTGCAGAACCGGAAGATGGAAAGAAACCTCAAGCCCAATCACTCAGAAAAAGTTCACCAATAGCTTGAATGAACAAATGTTGGGAGTATACCATCAAAATCGAGAAGCTTCCTTCATAAACCTGACTAGAATCACGTGCTGAGTGAAGGGATGCTTCACCACCTTGTGAAATGGACCACGGGTGTCAGTCCTCCCGCCATTTACAAGGAAAACAAAAAAATTGTGAATGGACAAAAATTTGGTCACACCACGATAGATCTAGATGTTTGCACATTTAAAGTATTAGGATCATGATACGCTTTGTGGGGCCTTCTATTGGTGTTATGAGTGGTTGTTGTGTACCCTTGTTGACTTTGAGTATTGCATGTACCAGACCTTATTTGCTTGTATGTCAAGACCCTGGATGTCATAAGCCTTGATGGAAGAGACAAGCGCCCCCTCCTTCGGTTAGATATGAGATTATACTAGGTGAGGAATCCTTTATTGTTTCTTAGACTATAAGATTACTTTTTAGTACCAACCAAAAAATAAATTTAGGATATATGAATGTAAAAATGAAGGAATGTCCGAAAGTAACTTCCCATTTCCTAGAAATTCATTGAATGTAGGCTCAATGGGTATGTTGACATTTAAGGTAGTTCTTTTTTTTCACATTATACATTCAAGTTAAGTTCAAGGATCAATGAAAACATGTAATATGTGAATACAAATCAAATTAAATTATCTTAGCATAAACTATGGTATAGTTTGGTAGCGATGTAAATTATTATATTTTATAGCTTGATGTCAAAATCAAAGTTTACAAAAGATAATCATAGGATGATAAAATATGAAATTTCCATATGTATTATTCATGCTATGTATATATATTTTACTCCAAAAGAGAAAATTATTTCGTAGGAAAACAATATTTTTTAATTGGTTGTAATTTATGTCAGTAGGATAGTTTGATATCAAACAAAAACTCCAACAATCTATCTTATAATCTATTTTATTGTGTGCAATGAAGATCTGAGAATCCTCCTAAATAAAGTAGATAAGCATTTGTCTATTTTAAAATCTAATTACTATGCATCAATTGAAACCTATTATAATAGAAGTTAGATGTAGAGCCCATAAGAATGTATTAAAATAGAAAAGTCTTGCCTAGGAAAACAATAGTTTTTAATTGGTTTTAATGTATGTCAATAGGATAGTTTGATATCAAACAAAAACTCCAACAATCTATTTTATAGTGTGCAATGAAGGTCTAAGAATCCTCCTAAATGGAGTACATAAGCATTTTTCTATTTGAAAATATAATTACTATACATCAATTGAAACATATTATAATATAAATTAGATGTAGAACCCATATTGACAAGTGGTGGGATCATTGCACTTGTATTAATTTGGAGTAGTGGGAATGATTATAAATATGGACTTGTATGGATATGAAGTATATTCCACAAACTAATAAAAACAATTATTAATAAAAATGGGGATGTTACAAATATTCACAATACTTCTCATCAACATCCATAGTTCTATGGTTATAAGATTAAAGAATAGTAATATATATTCCTATAAATTTAGAAGTGGAGGAGTTGTAAACTATTCATCCATGCTTTGATGTACTTACAAAAAGAGCCTATGATGCACAACATAATTAATATTCCTTGTTCCTAGAGATCCCAAACAGCTAGCATTACTCCTACTGATTTAACAGATGAAAAGGGCAATTTATATTGCTAACCCTCATATTCCATAGCCAAAGTCTCTAGCAGTCAATAGAAATATTAGACTTCACAATGAACAATGCCTTCAATTGTGAGATATGTATCTTATTTATATTTATATATAGATAATCCTCTTTGTATTCTTCTAATTTCTATTCATTGTTCTACAAGTTTATTTTGAATGGAAATGGGTGCAGGTGAAGTTGTGAGTACAAATCAATCAACATATTCGGGAAAAAATGGACATCACGGAAACCATTGGATGGAAGCACCTCAGACTTAAATAATTGAGAGGGGAATTCCTCAACAACCCCTCTTGCATTTCAAAGTGTCTCCTTAATTAGATTCTGACGCATTTGATCACAACTTCCAATCCAGAAAATTGCAATTTTGACAATGAATTTTTATAATGTATTTACTAAATTTTAACATTATAGATGGATTAAAGGGACCTCACTAGATGTCTTGAAAGAATAAGATGATGATGAGTGAAATAGGGGGTCTCTCATGAATCCATCTATAATGTTGCAATTTACTAAATTTAAACACTGCAGATGGATTCAAAGAGTCTTTGAATCCATCTACAATTTTAAAATTTAGTAATTCGTAACAATTCAAAATCAAAATTGAAACTTTACATCCGAGTGTCACAATTAACGTCACTCGTGTCTCTAAATCGATCTAGAATTTTAGAAGGTCTATGAATCCATCTGCAACATAAACATTTAGTAAATTTTACAAATTAGTTGTCAAAATTTTAATTTTCCATTGTGAGTGTGACACAACTAAAAATGACCAATTGTTATGTGGTCATTTTTGGTTTAGTTCTTATCCCGTGACCAAATTGGTCATTTATCTTAGTCATTTTTAGTTTATTTATTATCCTGCGACCAAATTGATCATTTATCTTGGTCATTTTTAGTTAGCTCACTTAAAATTTGTCAATTTTGGTCATTTATCCCTTGAAAAAACTATGGCGACCAAATTTTTGATAACCTAGTCACTTATCTCTCATTTTGTATTAGTGGATATACCATATCATCTACTTATGATGGTTGAGGTGTGTTTGGTGCTAAATTCATACCAAAATATAAATCAATTAGTGTAATTTGGATTACAACAAATATTGTCTTCATATATATTTTCCCCGTCAGAATATGAACTTACCAATTGATAGTATATTATGACATGCATCAACAAAATACATAGGAACTTTATCTATAAGTTGACGAGGTTGATCATTTTTGTGATAAAGGACAATATCATATAATTTTAATTTTTAATTTGAATTATCATCAAACCGAAAAAATGGAAAAAAACAAAGTAATTACTATATAGTTTTATAAACATGTCAAATTCTACCAAGCAAGAGTGTTGATAAGTCTCTGATAATACCTCCTCAAATATTCTTCCTGATGTACATTCTCAACAAAACAGGCCAATCTACACTTGCATTCCCGTATTATAAATCGAATAATTCTACGTCCGCCATAAATGGAGAGAATTGTTCCACCTTCCTCTACAAAATTTTGAATAACATTGTCCCAAAACAAAATAGTCCTTTCATTTTTTAATGGATGTTTGATCCTCCTCCAAAATCCAACTTCCTCGAACGAAGGCAAGGGATCCATTTTCTCATCATATTCATTATAGTCATAAAACATATCCATTGATAGACTTATTTCAATATCATCACCATTTCATTGTTGATATAACACATGCAACAGAATGATGGTATCTAATTTGTCATATGTGTTTTTATTTTTTAGTTGTGTGAAATCGTCAACTTTATAATAATATTATTTCATTGTCTTTTTGAAATACACTTTAACCAAAACAATAACCAAATGGCATTTTACTAGATGAACGAGAAATACACGAACACATCTACCCTCACTTATCTCCAGTATGTTGAACAACTCTATTAAATCATCACCACTCCAATCGGTAACCACATCGCATAAATCTACCACCAATAAATCAATTTATGATGTCATCATATGTACTCATAACATTTCTAGTGCATGCTTCAATGAACTTGGATAGCATGAAACACATGAAAAACTATAGGAGTTTGGAAGGGATTCCCTTTATCAACCATTTCTTTGCGTTATATACATATCCAATATGTCCTTAGTTGGTTCAAAAACACTATGATAATCATAATAAGCCTTTCTTTTTTTCTTCTTTTTACTTGATTTTTCAAGTTCATAGTCATCATCTATTTCTTTCATTTCACCAAGGATATCACCAAGTTGTATGATGTGTTGTCGTTTCATGCTATACAATTCCAGTACATTGTATGTGTGTACTTTGAAATATCTATTGTTTTAAACATAATTATTTTCAATGTGTCTTAATGCAACTCTACAAACATGTCTATGTGCTATAATCCTCTTGCAGTATCCACTTAATCCCTTTTCTTCCAACCCTTATTTGATTAAATTACTTAGCCTTACACTACTTTCTATTATTGCAACTACTAATTCATCTAGCTCTTTATCATCCATACCCTTCATACACCTAACAAAACTTTCTATGTATTTAGATGTACTATTGGGAGTGAAATCTGCTTGTGAGGCCTTAGTCAATGAACATGATAGACCACCATTTCTATAAAGGTAAAAAATGTTGACCCATTTATTATATATTTGGTGAGGGAGACACACTAAGGTCAACTTATCCTTTAGACTCTCATCCTTCTCTTTTTCAAATATGCTCTTACATTTTTTCTCAAACACCTACAAGGTAAATAATAAATGTGGGAAAATATTTTTTTCGAGTATATTATAATCAATGCAATTCAAGTACAAAAAAATATTTTCCATTCAAAATAAGGTTTGTTACCCCTCCCATGAAACTTTGTCTCACTAAAATTCTATGAGTGGTACCTAACTTTAAAAAAAAAATCAATATAGTCTGTTTGAACCCATATTTTGTTTGCCTCATTTTGTTGATTGCAAAGATCTAGGATTGTCATCATGGTAGGGTCTACAATTCAAGCCATATTCTGTCTCAATTAATCATGGAGACTACTATATACTATATTTTCTAATATTTCTGTAGAAGATTCTATTGTGTGTTTCCTATTAATAATAAAAAAATGTACGTCTTCATCTTCCTTTGTTACCAATTCTGCCAAGTTGTATGATGACTCAGTACCCCCTTTTGTAAAAGGAATCAATGATCCATCTCTTTGCAAGGTATTTGGATTTCCTACCATCCATTGCATCAATTTAGGAACCCAATTCTCATTGATTGGTCTATACTAGTACTCTTGAGGTGCCACGTGACATTGATGGATACCAATTTTGAAAAAAAATCCATCAAATAAGAAAGTGGAGGAATGTTTTTTGTTTTCACCCCCTATTTTTTTAAATATTTTTGCTACCATTTCCATCTTGAGCTCAACTGGAATCTGTCGCAACGATTTGAAAAGGGACATTTTCATATTCCTGTCCAAACTATGTGCATACTTGCACCTCCATCATGTAAGGTTCACACCGCAATTTTGTTTGATCTCCTTTATAATATTCATGTAGTGCACAATAGATTATATTTTCTTTTTGAGGTATACACATTTGAAAACAATTTGAATCCCTTATCTATTTCATTAGAATGTATCAGTATGTATGGATTCTCGTTGTAGTTACCCAACTTCCACCCATACTTGTACGTTGACACATATGTCCTTGCCATAGAGGCTAGCACAAGCTGTTTTTGATATAATATTTCCTTAAAGGTTCATTGTTTTACAACACAATCTTTAACATTAGACTCATTTTCTTTGGAATCTGCAATTAATTCTAATTGAATCATAAGTTTGTGTTTATTCACAATTGTTGAATTCAAAACAATTCCTACGAGTGCCAATGTATCCCCCATATTAGTGTGAACGTACAGATCTGGGTAGCCATTCTTTGGCTCTCCAACCTCTAAAAAATAATTTAAATCTAACTGTTTACAAAGTCATTTCAAAGAGACTTGAACCCTAGGTACAATTATATAAGAGGATCTCATATGTACCATTGAAACTCTTGCAGGAAATTTGATTTTAAAACTACTTAGTTCAAATATAACATGATAGATATATAATGGTACAACAGTTACAAATAAATACAATAAATTTACATGGATGTCTCTAAATACTTACATAAATTACATATTTGTTGAAAACTGAAGCCCAAGAACCTACTTTGGCATCGGTGGATTTTTTTTTGTTAAATTAGATCTTAAGAGATGCAGAGCATAGAGGGAAAATGGCACCGAAACCTAAATTGATTTCAATAAACAAAAAAAAATACATGGATTATTCCAGTATCCAATAAAGCACTGCACGAGAGACGAGTAAAAAAAACACACTTGAATTTGTGACCATTGTCACTTTATAAGGTTGATTTTACAATTCTACGATGGATCCATGAATCCAACGCCTCCATAGCCTCCTCCATAGCCTTGAATGACTACAAAACAAGAAGTGATTTGCTATGCATTACCATAAGAAAATAGTGCATCCTGTCGTGGACTCCCAAGCCCATAGTATCCAAAAAGAACTTATCATAAATCACCATTGAAAATTATTTTAACTGTGCAATGGCCATATGAGTGAAACCTATTATAAATTGTAGTGTACCTGACCCCAAATCACACCACCAAGGTTGGATACACTAGGATCCTAACAAGGAAAGGGATGATTCAAGGTAATGAATAGTGGAATAAGGTTCACTAAGGCTTGGCCATCATATCATATAGCTAATATAACAAAATATTTATCCTTTCACAAGAGATGCAATATTTTCCCCATTTCACATGTGATGCAAGGTAGTTGTAGCTTGAATGAAACCGGATCTAAGTAACAATTTCAAATGCAATTAAATATCAACGTCGTATATATTGCAGACCTATAATCAATAAATAAAATCAACTCTATAGATGCTAACAAGAGTAGTTTTAGGAAACTAAAAAAAATCAACTTTATGCTACTAAATAGATCAAATTTAAGGCACCAAACTACAACCAATTTAAAATATACAATATCATATCCATGACTGCCATCTATACCCATATGAACAGCCTAAAACTAGATCTTATGGATGACACAAAACATAAACAAAACCTTATCAATGAGCTGCAATAAACATAAACCATTTATGATCTATGAGCTGAAATTTAAACACCATTAATCCAGCCATATAAACAAGAAAAAAATAGATCTCCAACATAACATAAACAGAAACAAGGATATGAACAACCTCCATGGGAACATATGTGTCAACAAAATCAGAGGAGTGGTAGCTAGAGATGGAGATGGACTTGGAGATAGGTAGGAAGTAGCCCCAGGTATTACAGTGTTGAGAATTTGTTCATCACTATAGCTGATCAAATAATGAATCATTTGAGGACTTCTTATAGATTCCAAAGAGAGGGTGTGGAAGATAGATGGTAGATGTAGTGAAGATAAAATTTCCTTAGAGCAGAATCCAGATCCAACACTAGTTAATTTTTTGATAATTTCATTCAAACATTATCTAGGATCCTACTAAGAGAATAACATGCACAAGATAACAATCATAAGCAGAAGAGACACAGAGATTCCTTGGGGAAAACTAATAAGGTGAAACACCCCGCAACTTCCTAAGATATAGAATGAGCACCAAAACAAAGATCTCAAACATCAAACCCCACAAGGTAGATGTCTCCAGCAGCTACTCCTCTCTCTCAACTATGCGATTTTGATGAGTGAGTGAATGAGAAAATAGAGAGAGACACACTCTCTATTTATACAACAACTTAACCTTCCTTTATCCCTAACTAGTCTGACTTCCTAATAAAGCCTAATAACCCAACCACATGACACATGCAACGCTGACCCCACCAAGGTGGTCTAATAGTCCATCAAATAATACTTTCGACACTTGCAACAAGTACAATAATACTTGCGACACTTGCAACACTTACAAATACAAATGATGACACTTATGAATGGAGGAATAATATATCTCCAATAGGAATACAATAAAGTACAAATGTAATACATAAGAAGAATATCTTTCAAATTTAAAAATACATCAACACTCCCTCTTAACTAGGAAGTTATTCTCTAGACACAGGTCATCAATACATATTGCCACAAGTCTTCAATTCTGGAGCTGGATCATCATCACTAGATCACGGAGCATCATCGTCAATATTGCTGCTGTACTCGTCATCTCGATCACTAATGCTATCTCTCAATTCTTCTTGTCATAGGAAGTTCTACAGAGACATCCATTTTTCATGATGGATGTAGGCCTAGCCTCCATGTAGGTCTTCATCATCTCTGCATGTGGCAACCGATGGAACATTGGGACTAATTATTTCCATCGTTGCAAAACCTGACAAGAGCTTCCCAGGATCCTTTATGTGCCCAACACGAATGGCAAGATCTCCCAGGTCTAATTACATGCAACCTTAACAAAACCTTAAAAGAGCATCCCAGGAACATTTGTGTGCCTAGCACGACTGACAAGATCTCTAAACAGCATCCCAGTACTTTTACGTGCCCAGCAAAACCTATCGGATCTCGAGGAATGACTACATGTGAACTTCACAAAACCTTAAAAGAGCATATTGGACAACACGATCTCTAAAGAGAATCCCAGGACTCATTACGTGCCCAACACAACCTATCATATCTCTAGGACGGATTACATGTGAACAGGAAAAACATTAAAAGAGCATCTTGCCCAGCAAGATCTCTAAAGAGCATCTCAAGGACTCATTATGTGCCCAACACAACCTATGATATCTCCAAGACGGATTGCATGCCTACGGACAAGATCTCGCAAGAGCATCCTAGGAATTATTTATGCGCCCAACACAACCTATGGGATCTCCCAGGATCCATTGCATATCCAACCAGCACAACCTGCACCATATCCACGGCCACAGAGCCTCATCCGGATGCTCATGATCATACGGATCACCACTACTCATGATCATACGGATCATCATATGGAACATCATATCATGCATTCCTTATATCCTCAGTAATGGGACGACCCTCCTGCCACCATGTTAGGAATGGATTCAGCATATGCGTCTCATCACTCATCTAGAACATCATCCGAATGGTCATCATGCAGAGCATCACCCGGATGCTCATCACTCATCACTTACATTCATAGCCATGGGAGGACCTTCGTGCCACCATGCTTGAAATGGCTCCTACAAATGTGTCCCATCACTTCTTCCTAGAAGTATCCTGAATCTATGGGACACCAAGCCTCTCTTTGAAGTACTCGAAATTCACTCTCGCTAGTGGCTTGGTCAACACATCTGCTATTTGGTCGTCTGTCGCAACATACAGGAGCTTCAGTGCTCCTCTTTGCACCATATCCCGGATATAGTGATATTTGACCTTGATATGCTTCGACTTGTCATGGAACACCAATTTCTCTGACAACTTCACACAACTGTAGTTGTCACAATAGATACAAGTAACATCCAACAGGAGATTAAATCAATCAGATAGTAGCTTCCTAAGCCATACTGCCTCACAACTGGTCGAACAAGATGTGACATACTCTACTTCGGCTATACTCAGTGCTATGCAGGATTGCTTCTTGCTAAACCAAGAGATCACACCTGATCCCATATTGAAGCAGCACCCCGAAGTGCTCTTCCTATCTGCAGCACTGCCTGCCCAATCTGAATCAACATAAACGTCGAGGTTAAACTTTTGATTCACATCATACTTGATCCCATAATAAATCGTACCCTTCAGGTACCTCAGAATATGCTTTACAGCAACTAGGTGAAAATGTCTAGGATTCGTCTGGAACTGGCCCAAGGTGTTCACCGCAAAGAAAATATCTGGTGTTGTGTTCTCCAGGTACATCAAGGACCCAATCATCTAAAAATACATCGTGGCATCAACCGACTCTGATGAAGCATCCTCATAATAAAATATTAATTCTTTTAATAATAAATTCTCTAGAATCTCCACACATATTTTATTTTATTTTTAATTATTCGTGCATGAATAATTTTATTTTCCCGCTTTTCTTTGTCTAAGTACCTCTTCGGCGGGCCCTTCCGATAGCATCTTTCTTTCTTCTTATGGGGAGCACTGCGTAGCGATGGAAAGTCGTTATCGCGATCTCTCAACTATGCTCCTTGGAGACTAAGGGATGTTGAGGGATAAGGCTCTCCTTATTGCGCGTCCCTCAACTCATCGTACGCGACCAAATCATTACGGTCTTGCCCGTACGGCATATGCTTCCCCGGGTGAGCTGAAACGGCTTCACCCGTGTGTGGATTACTAATTTAGGGTCAACAATCAGTCGGCATACCCTTAAGTGTTCTTTCCATTCTTATTCCATTATGGGTGAGTCGGTAAATCGTCTTAACTGCCACTACAAACACACACTCAAATGCATATTAATAACGTTGCACTTGTGATATCCTTCTCTTTTATAACCATTGTTTTGTAAATATGTGATAATTGTAAGCGGCCCGAGTGAGGAGCTCAAGGCCAAGGCCCCACCTGTGGACCTTGAAAGCATTTCTATGTTATTCCTAAATGTTATTTTCGATTTAGGAGACTAAAAGGAAACGCAACTAATGATGAGTAACTAAATGCATTAAAGGGAAGAGGAAAAATGGCTTGGAGGCCATGACTGGTTAAACTTAGTCTTAATGTTAGGAACCCATGTCTTTACTTTGTTAGTATGTTGTTATTGGACGCATATGCTTTGTAAGTCGTCCCGTAGTATTTGTTAATCAATAGTTTGTGTTATTGTTGTTGGCGCATATGCTTTGTAAGTCGCCCGTAGTATTGTTAATCCATAGTTTGTAACGGCCCATGGTTTCGACCCATAGTATTGGCGCCTAGAATTAGTATATAAGTGGGTGTTGAGACCTATGAAGACACCGTGAAGTTATTTGTATTGAGCTTGCTCAAAGGAGGTTTCCCCCTCGAAGTGGCCTGTGATCAATACAAAAGTGATTCTGAGTTCTGTCATTTCTGCTATTGCGCGTATTCTTGTTAATTAATTGTTGCAGGTGCATCACATCTGGTATCAGAGCACTTTCTTGGGCTCGCTGGGTGAAATTTCTGCCAAATTTTTTTTTTTCACATCTGTTGCAGGTTCGGATTTGGGAATAATCCCTATCCGCTTAACTGTGGGAAGTACTTGGGCATAAGCCCTAAAATTCAGTTTTTTCTCCATATCTCCCTTGTTTTACCTCTGTTTCCCTTGAAATTTTCAGGGAACCCCTGTCATTCCATTCTGCATATTTCATCCCTGAGGACCCTATCCTCAGTTCCCCTTCCTACAGCTGGAAATCCCACATTTGTCTATTTTTAGGGTTTGCCATAACTTCCTCAGATTTCACCCAATCACCTTCAATTTTTACCACAGAGTTCCTTTCTGAATTCTGCTTCTTTGTTCCCTTCTGCCAATTTTTCCCATCCTTTCACCCCGCTGCTGAAATCCTCATTTTTACTTCCCTGTCTATCCAACAGTGTCCAAAAAACGAGTCAAACCCCAATTACCCTCCTGATTTTTTCCCAAACCCAAATTTTCCTTTACTAAAGTAGTTCCTGTTTTTGTTTTCCTACCCAATCAAAAAAAAAAAAAAAAATAAAAAAAATAAAAAAAATCCCTGGTTATGGTTGTCACCCGTGCAGGAGCAAAAACCATGGAGGAAGCCCTTGCAGCCATCCAAGCCAAAATCCAGGATCTGGATGAAAAATTTCTTGGTCTCCATCTTGAGCATTCAGCTATGAACAACAAACGGCAGTCCGAGTCTTCAGTAGACAATGGGTTCTCTTCTTCCAGCAATTTCCGTGGTCCAAAGCTTGATTTTCCTCACTTCAATGGTACCGATCCAACTGGGTGGATCTATCGTGCAGAACAATATTTCAGTCTGCATAATACGTTTGATGTCAACAAAGTTCCGTTGGCATCCTTTCATTTGGAACAGGAAGCTCTTCAGTGGTACCGTTGGTACATCAAGGCTCATCCAGAGCCCAACTGGCCAAACTTTTGCCAGCTCCTTCTGCAAAGATTTGGTCCTAGTGCTTTTGATGACTTCACAGGAGCCCTCACTAAACTTCGCCAGACCGGCACTGTGAGAGAGTATCAAACAGAATTTGAGAATCTAGCCAACCACACCGAAGGATTGTCTGATGAATTTTACCGGAGTTGTTTTATCAGTGGTCTAAAGGATGCCATCCGCTCCGAGGTCAAAATGTTCTGCCCCAACACAATGATGGAAGCACTCGGGTTGGCTAAATTGGCAGAAGACAAGATTGCAGCCCAACAACGCTCCAAGCCCACTTTTGTTCCCTTCAGAAATATGGGGTCTCAGCGACCTCCTATACCGCAGGCTCCTCGACCGACTCCTATCAAGCGTTTGTCAGAAACAGAGATGCAAGCACGCAGAGAAAAGGGTCTTTGCTATAATTGTGATGAGAAATTCACTCGGGGACATCGATGTGTTCAGCAAAAACTATATCTCCTGGATGTGGAGTCTCCGCCTGCCTCTGAAATGGGTGACGAAGATCCAGAAACACTAGATGCTCCGGTCGACATTCAAGAACCGCCTATTGACCCTCCGTCTCAGGATGACCAGCCAGAGATATCTCTCCATGCTTTAGCTGGAATCACCACCCCCCAAACAATGCGGGTCAGGGGTTACTTCAAGAAGCTTCCTCTTACAATCCTCATTGATTCGGGTAGCACTCATAATTTCATCGACCCTCGGATCGCCAAACAAGCTGATTGTTTTATCCATCCGTGCTCCAACTTTGAAGTCATGATTGCCAATGGGGGCACCTTACCTTGCAAAGGGAAGTGTCGAACTGTGCGTATCTCCATGGGAGATTATATCCTGCGCTCTGACATGTTTGCCTTGCCCTTAGGCGGATGTGATGTGGTTTTGGGCGCTCAATGGCTACGCACACTCGGCCCTATCTTATGGGATTTTGCCGAACTTTGGATGCAGTTTTCCCTCAATGGACACAAACACACATTGACAGGATTACAACCAGGTTCTCTCAGCATCATCAGTTCACATCGCATGGAGAAACTCCTCAAGAAGAGTTCACATGGTGTCATCGCTCAGATCAGTTCCATCCAGATGCAACCATCCGCGGTCTCCACTATTCCCTTGGATCTACAACAAATTCTGAATCGATATACAGGTGTCTTTGCTGAACCAGTGGGATTACCACCTTCCAGGCCAGAAGACCATCGTATTCAGCTCCTTCCTGGCAGCGTTCCTCCCAACATCAGGCCCTATCGCTACCCATTTCACCAAAAAACAGAGATTGAAATGCTCGTGCGGGACTTATTGAAGCAAGGTATTATTCGCCCAAGCACTAGTTCCTTTTCTTCTCCAGTTATTCTTGTCCGCAAAAAAGATGGGTCATGGTGCCTCTGCATTGACTTCCGAGCACTTAATCACCTCACCATCAAGGATAAGTTTCCAATTCCTGTTGTTGATGAGCTTCTTGATGAGCTTCATGGGGCTCACTTTTTCTCCAAGTTGGATCTTCGTTCTGGGTATCATCAAATTCGGGTTCATGAGGAGGATATTCCTAAAACAGCTTTCCGCACACATGATGGCCATTATGAGTTTTTGGTCATGCCCTTTGGCCTCACTAATGCTCCTTCCACATTCCAGGCCTTAATGAATAAAATATTTCGACCCTACTTGCGGAAATTCATTCTGGTATTCTTTGATGATATCCTCATCTACAGTAAAACATGGGATGAACATCTCCAACATCTGGATCTTGTCATGCAACTTTTCTCTGACCATCATCTCCATGCCAAGCAGTCTAAATGTGTTTTTGGACAAAAGGAAGTTGAGTATCTCGGGCACATTATCTCAGCACAAGGGGTTCGCGTGGATCCTGCCAAAATCGATGCCATGAACAATTGGCCACATCCTCAGACACTCAAGAGCCTTCGTGGTTTTCTGGGGTTGACTGGCTACTACCGTAAGTTTGTCAAGGATTATGGGAAGATTGCTGCTCCATTAACTGCCCTATTGAAAAAAGATGCTTTTACATGGACACCTGCTGCTCAGTGTGCATTTGACAAACTAAAACAAGCTATGTGTACTACACCTGTGCTAGCTATGCCCGATTTTTCCAAGCCCTTCACGATTGAGAGTGATGCTTGCGGCAATGGACTTGGTGCTGTTCTCCTTCAAGATGAACACCCCATTGCATTCACCAGCAAAGCCCTTTCCGGTAAGAATTTAGCTGCCTCTACCTATGAGAAGGAAATGATGGCTATTTTGCATGCAGTACAGAAGTGGCGGCCATACCTATTAGGGAATCATTTCTGCATCAAGACTGATCACCAGAGTTTGAAATATTTCTTGGACCAGCGTGTCTCCTCCCCAGCACAACAGAAATGGGTTAGCAAACTCATGGGTTATGACTATGAGATCACTTACAAGAAGGGTAAAGACAATATTGTGGCAGATGCTCTTTCTCGTACATTTGATGCCCAAGGTTCTCTTTCAGCTATTTCTATGCCTGTTCCAAATTGGTTGCAATCTGTTCAACAGGGTTATGTCAATGACTCTTCCTTATCTCAGATCATCCAGCGCTTGACCAACAATCCTTCTGCGGTCCCACATTACTCTTGGGATGGTGATTCTCTGCGATACAAGGGTCGTCTGGTGCTTCCCCAGAGCACAGATCTTCAACAGGCTGTCTTCTATGAACTCCATGCTTCTCCATCAGCCGGGCACTCTGGGTTCCTCAAAACTTATGAACGAGCACGACGTAACTTCTTTTGGCAAGGCATGAAAAGGACAATTCAACAGATGGTGGCCGAATGTGATACCTGCCAGCGCAATAAGGGTGAAACAACACTCCTTCCAGGATTGCTTGAACCCTTGCCCATACCTACACGGATTTGGACAGATATATCTATGGATTTCATCGAAGGGCTCCCTAAATCTGGCGGAAAGACAGTGATTCTCGTTGTGGTTGATCGTCTCTCCAAATATAGTCATTTTTGTGCTCTCAGCCATCCCTATACAGCCTCCTCCGTCGCTCAAATTTTTATGGACCAGATCTTTCGTCTTCACGGCATCCCTTCTTCCATTGTCTCGGATCGTGATGCGACTTTCACTAGTCATTTTTGGACAGAACTATTTCGTCACACTGGCACCAAACTGAAGATGAGTTCAGGGTATCACCCACAAACAGATGGTTAGACTGAAATTGTTAATAAATGCTTGGAAACTTATCTTCGTTGCTTCACCTCGGAACAACAACATCAGTGGGCAAAGTGGCTTCCTCTCGCTGAATGGTGGTACAATACCTCTTACCACACTGCCTCCAAAATGACCCCATATGAAGCAGTCTATGGTCAGGCACCTCCATCTCTTCTTCCATACACCCCCACCAGTTCACCAGTTCAGGAAGTTGACAGGGTCCTTCGCAACCGAGATCAGATTCTTCGCATTTTGCGGGACAATCTTCACATGGCAAGGAATCGCATGAAGCAACAAGCTGATCAGCACCGTTCAGAGCGCACCTTTCAAGTCGGCGATATGGTTTTTCTTCGTCTCCAGCCGTACAAGCAATCCTCTTTGAAACTCAAAGGACGTCATAAGCTCGCTCCAAAGTTCTATGGGCCATATCGGATTCTTCAGAAGATTGGGTCCGTCGCTTATAAATTGGAACTTCCTCCTTCTTCCCGCATTCATCCAGTCTTTCATGTCTCTTGTCTGAAGAAAGTTCTTGGCACCAACATCAGCGGCCAAACGATTTTACCCGAACTGGATAATGAAGGATCCATCCTTTTGGAGCCAGAGGCCATCCTCAATCGGCGCACGCTCAGCTTCGCTCTCGCTCTATCACAGAGGTCTTAATTCAGTGGCACGGCATGCAACCAGAGGACGCTACATGGGAACCACTCCTTCAGATTCAACAACAATTTCCACATCTAAAGCTTTGAGGACAAAGCTTTTTTTCAAGGGGGAGGGGATGTTAGGAACCCATGTCTTTACTTTGTTAGTATGTTGTTATTGGACGCATATGCTTTGTAAGTCATCCCGTAGTATTTGTTAATCAATAGTTTGTGTTATTGTTGTTGGCGCATAGGCTTTGTAAGTCGCCCGTAGTATTGTTAATCCATAGTTTGTAACGGCCCATGGTTTCGACCCATAGTATTGGCGCCTAGAATTAGTATATAAGTGGGTGTTGAGACCTATGAAGACACCGTGAAGTTATTTGTATTGAGCTTGCTCAAAGGAGGTTGCCCCCTCGAAGTGGCCTGTGATCAATACAAAAGTGATTCTGAGTTCTGTCATTTCTGCTATTGCGCGTATTCTTGTTAATTAATTGTTGCAGGTGCATCACACTTAAGTATTAAACTTAATTTATAGTAGTCTTAAGGAGCACCTTCATAGAACTCACTATTCACCGCAGGTATCTAAGTAAGATGTTAGGCCCTATTTTTTTAGTTAACGATTAATATTAATTATCTTAACTACTGTTAAGTATCATAAATATTTTATGTGGAGTTGGATGAAGGATACCAAAATAAATATTATTCAAAGTCCAAATTATAGAAGAAAAAGAAGATTTTCCTAAGGGGAAAATGATTCAAGATATTAATAATAATAATTTTATTATAAATGTATATATATAGATCTATGTGTTAGATCATATATGTAAGGATAGATTATTATTTACAAGTTAAACAAATGAATACTATCATAGGTGATAGATATGCATACGAACATAATAAGTTAAACAAATAAAAACTATGAATACTATCTCAAGGTGATAGATATCATACGAACTTAAAGTATATATATATTATATACATATACGTAAATAGGGAAAACTTAATGGAAGTTTAATCTTAAGGTTGGAGAAGAGTATCGTGATACTTTCTCTCGGAACTTTGACCTCCGCATGGACTCCTTGCTGCCACGTTGAGGCGGACTCTCCAAGTGGAAAGAATCGAGTTTAGTGTAAGTTTTATAAGACTTGAGGAAAGGAAGGGGGAGGGGGGAGAGGAGGCAATCTCTGTTCTGCAAGAGAGAGCGACCCCCTTGAAGAAATCTTCCCAGCTATAGTGTAATGGACGAACAAATTGACATATGTACATTGGAGGGAGCGTGATCTGGGGATGACAAAAGGTAGAGAGAGACCCCTAAATTCTGGATCTCTGCATTAGTAACCGGTATACAGATTCGATGGGAGGAGTCTGGTATGACGACTTCGAGAAAACCTCTACATTGAGAGAGGGAGAGATAGTAAGTTCTCTTATTTCCCTCCTGCACTAAGTGACGGGTAAGTGTTATTCATAACTTGTGCTTCAGTTCTTTTGTATCTAAATATTTTCCACTTTAAAATTACCTGTGTGACCTGTGTCATAGATCGGGTTTTGTTTAAGTTATCCCTCTCACTGATCGAGCTCGACATTGGTAGAGTCGCAGGATCTAAACCCAGAAATGAAACTGTAGATCTTGTTGGTAATGAATAAACTCTATTATTATGCTAAGACCAGATCGATCTCAGTAGGAAAACGTAGATCTGGGTTTTTAACAAGCAAAACAATGTTATTACTAAGAGATCATATCGATCTTAGCAAGAAAACATAGATCTGGATTTTTAACAAGTTAAACAATTCTATTACTAGTAGATCAGATCGATCTCAGAAAGAAAACATAGATCTGGATTTTTAACAAGTAAAACAATGCTATTACTAGGAGATCAGATCGATCTCAGCAAGAAAACATAGATCTGGATTTTTAACAAGTAAAACAATGCTATTACTAGGAGATCAGATCGATCTCAGCAAGAAAACATAGATCTTGATTTTTAACAAGTAAAACAATGCTATTACTAGGAGATCAGATCGATCTCAGCAAGAAAACATAGATCTGGATTTTTAACAGGTAAAACAATGCTATTACTAGGAGATCAGATTGATCTCAGCAAGAAAACATAGATCTGGGTTTAGCAAGTTAAAGTCTACTATTACATTGAGATCAGATCGTCCTTAGCAAGAAAACGTAGATCTAGATTGTAGCAAATAAAACTCTGTTATTACTTTGAGATCAAATCGATCTCAGTAAGAAAGCATAGATCTTGTTTGTAATTGATTAAATTCTATTGCTTATTACACTAAGGAAAAATGCGTCCCTATAGATCACGGTGGTAACACACCACAGAGACCTTCTCTGTCTTCAGAACGAGTTTTCAGATCTTTATTTGCATCTATGAATGTGTCTTGTTTCAAATATTCATTGGCTAGATGGGTATATGTTACTCTTCAAGTGAAACTATAAGCCACAGAGTTGATCTCTGCTTACCTGATCGAATTATCAATCAAAGTTTGCTTATATAAATGCATATACCATTCCACACTTATACAGAAGTAAATGTGCATGTGATCTCCTGAATCCTTGTAGTTTGCTTTGGTAATTTCATACATCTCCTTGCTACATTTTGGAAAGGAAGGCGTGAGCAAACACCAGATCCCTGTGGTTGATCTATTTTTCCTGTACTATATTTGTCAAATATATATATATATATATATATATATTAGCATAGGATCTCTGTATTACTATAGCATATGATGTCTGTATCACTATAGTATATGTGTTCTTTGTTTTACATATATGCTGAAGTAAATGCGCACGGATCTCTGTTTAGATTGGTTATGATATTGTAGATTCCTTTAGTATGCTATCATGTGTTGCATGCAGCCATGAGTTCTGATTATATATTTATAGTTTGATGATTACGATCTCTAATTATTTATATGTTGCTGCTTGCCTTTGGGAAAGGTGATCACGGTTATATGTTATACCCTACAGGAATCTTTGTTGTATGTCATTGTAAGGAAGGTGTGATTCAAAATTGGGTCTTGTTCTGTAGTTAATATAGCAAGTGAAAAATTCGTAGGAATCTCTCTTTGTATGTAAATACCTTAATGTTACTAGTGGAAGAATAAATCCATGAATTGTGCGACAATATTGGACGCCTGGAGAAGAACTCTACTGGTGATTACCAGAGAATGTAACCCCTCTATTTACAAATAATACAAGATATGATATGTCTTGGTGGACGTATCCCAGGGTTATGAGTGAACCACGTATATATGTTGTCTCAATCTTATGTGTGGTTATAATGGCATTATTGTTACGTAAATATATAAATGTATCTTGCATCAACTTCTTCTTGATAATTCATTGTTATTCTTATGGTTCATGTGTTTTCCATTGATTTGTACTATTGTTCGGTTCAAACACATTCATGTATACCATGAATGGGGAAAATATCCAATACTCAAGAAATATTTATAAAGGTTCAAAGGCGAACTAATGTGTTTAGATGAGCCTATTGCAGTAGTTTTCCATTATATTGTACAGTGGCTATATTTATATAAATTGCTCCAGTTAGGATAAAGAAGTTGTGTAGACCTACTTTTATGATGGTTGTTGTATTAATGTTGGATGTAGTAGCTAATACCTCTACATAAGAAAGGATTTATAAAGTTATTGATTGTAGGAGAAATGAAAGCAAATGATTTTGTATGATGACGCGGGATTGTACTCCTTATCATAAATAAATGTCGCTAAGGAGTTTCTATATGTTATGAATATATATAATAAAAATATATATATATCGAAATTCAGTTAATATTATCTATGGATGATTGGGTATGTCACATATGGTATCAGAGCTGATGTTTCAGCACTCAGGCCTATAGGGGCTCAACATAAGGTAAATAAACATGAGGGTTTCGAAACTAACAAACAAATTGTGTTTTGGATGCATGGGACGAATGGACGAGAGTATATTATCCAAATTAATCGTCGAGTTCTGCAAGAGGAAACTAAGGGGGATATGGAAATATCGTGATGAAACAATTTATTGTGGAATTCCAACCAAAACTCGTTTGATTAAACTGTAAGTATATGAGTTCCACTTTCATCTCTAGTCTAGTATGTTGTGCTTTATTTACATACTGAAAATGGAAAGTTTATTGGATTGAATGATATTGATCATCCACTATCTTGTATAAGGACCATCCACCTTATGAAAGACAAAATGTATCATTAAAGGTTAAAGGGATTAACTTTAATGGTTTACTTAGAACCCCTAACGATGGATGTGTTCGATGTCTAGAAAATGCCCTACTTACTACATAGATAGACATCTGTGAGATAAAACTCGCCAATGATCCGACATCCAAGAAGAATATTATACAAACCAGAAATTATTAGAATATTGACCACATAGATGTGGAAGGGTGAAAATGACTAAAGGAGTTGGTAAGTTTCCCTCAATTTTGAGTAGAAAAAGTTAAGTAGTATATAGAATTTATGACGATATTATCTTGTTTTGATAACTACAATACATATTCTTTCTGAAGGGATGATGCTCCTCTTAGATAAAACCAAAGGATAAGAAGTTTAGATAAGTAATTTCATAACTAGTATATGGAGATGTGTGGTTCTCTTATGAAATAAACTGTATCACCCTGATAGGAAATGATGTAAAAAGTTATATCCTTTCTTGTGCGAAATATAATTATTGGAATTTGTTGTTTACAAATTTTAGAAGTTTAAACGTGCTTGGTTGATTGAATGTCAAATGAAGCAAGAATGTAGTCTAAACATTCACTACCTTGAGAAGGAAGTTAGCATGTTCTTCACCTTAGTGTACTTCCACAAATGAACAGTCTTTGTTACTATATTTTTTTTTAATCTGGAGTTTCCAATGAGAAAAATTGTCAAGAGTCTCCTTGAAAATCAATTTCACTTTAGAAGATGAAGGTATAGGATAAGCGATTACGATACCGAATGTGAGACATTAGAGCATTCTTATACCCTTGCTTGTAATTTCAACAAAAGGACAAAAGGGTTATAAACACTTAAGAAGTATGCATGTGTATTCTATTAGTTAATAGGGTGCATATGATGAAAATGCATGTTTCCTTTTTACAACTTCTTATTCCAGTAATCCTTAAGATAGATGTTGGGAACGATGAGTGATGGTTATAGAAGTTATACTTTTATTTGTTCGAGATTTATGATGACTTGCTAACCATGTACAATTATATGTTTGGTCAAAATGATTTTTGTTAAGGGATAAATTATGGTTGTTCACGTAATGATCGTGTAGATGCAAATCAAGTGTTGTCAAAGAGTATGTTTTGTGGTACGAAAAGGGTATTGGAAATATACAACCAATATGAAATGGTGATGCATGTTAGTAGGACGTTGTAAGTGTCTGGCATCTTTATGTTGCCGAAAGGAATGATTATTTTATAATTATTATGAGTTAAGGAAACCACTGATGACATGGAATTTCCATCGTAGATCAGAAGCAATCTTTAAAATAGTAATCGATGTATAATATTTTATGAAACAAGTAAAAATGATGTTTAGACACATGTTACATATATAGTTGTTCTAATGATTTAATTATCTTTATACGACTAACACTCTGAATGTGTTGTCAAACAAGTTTATTCCTACACATCACTGCCTTACAACTGTCAATAGGTAAATGTGGGACATATAGATTCAGATTTAGTATAATGTGAGGATACAAGTAAACTGGTACCTTGGCATATGAGAATATTATAACAAGGAGATATGCGGTTGCCCTTACAAACATATATGGTTATCCTTATAAGGTACGCAAGTATGTTTTTGACAATTAGTTATTTCCTATATGTTGTTAGTGTATACAAATAAAGGTTTTATAACTAAGATAGGAATTGTGTGGGAAACGGTGAAATCGAACATTCATATTGTCCATGGATCATCATAGGAAGAATGTTATATCGTATTCAAAGCACTAGCTAATCCGATAACCTAGTTATGTGTAGTAGGAAATAATAGCTTGGATGATAACGTATGGATATTGTAGTAAGAAAGATGAATTTCTATAGTCGATTTTGTATTTAAAAGTGATACTAACAAGTGAAATTTGGAAGATGGTCAAATTTCTGTGGAGCTTGTGGAAGGGCAAGAGCATAAATATTATGCATGGTAAAATAAGGAGGTGAGGATTTGAGATCCACATCACAACTATTACTTATTCTTTTAAATTTTGATAATTATTGTTGAATGAAGAACTCGACCCCAAATTGGTCATAGTAATCATATGGTTACCAAATGTAGTATGACAAAATAACTAATTAATTTGAAAGAGATTTTTCTAGACTCAAGCAAGGCGGCTTGAGGGAAAATAAATTTCGGGACTCAAGCGAGAAGGTTTGAGGGGAATTGTGTAAGAGTGCAGTAATGGCACTGAAACACTCCCTAGAATCAGGGAGTTGATAGCCGCTAGGATTCTCGAGGGAATCGGATGGCTGTAAAGACCTAGGCAAAAAATAAAGAAAATGCATATGCAGGAGGCAGGACGCTGCTTAGTATGCATGAGAGAAAGTATTGCTGCATGAACACTGCGGTGTTAGGCAAGAAATTTGTGAAAGAATTGCTGTGTGAGCACTAAGGTGTTAGGCAAGAATTCATGGATCAAGTGAATGATGTGTTTTGATTAAGTTAACTATCTACATTCTTGGATCACTGGAACTAAGTGTGCTTGTGATAATAAAAACACAAACAATGTCTAAAAGATATTCCATAGATTGCAAATGTTATGTTACAATACATGACTGAGTATTTATGATTATGAGTTTGATTATGGAATTGATGATAAGTTGCAAGAAATTTGTGAAAGAATTGCTGTGTGAGCACTAAGGTGTTAGGCAAGAATTCATGGATCAAGTGAATGATGTGTTTTGATTAAGTTAACAGTCTACATTCTTGGATCACTGGAACTAAGTGTGCTTGTGATAATAAAAACACAAACATTGTCTAAAAGATATTCCATAGATTGCAAATGTTATGTTACAATACATGATTGAGTGTTTATGATTATGAGTTTGATTATGGAATTGATGATAAGTTTTTAGGGTTTCTTTGAATTCCATTTTTGTAGTTGAAATACCGGGTGATTGATAATGACTTGCCAAAAATTCATGAAAGACCAAAGAAGGTCAAAATAGAAATGAAGAAGCAAGCAAAAAGGTGACTCAAGAAGAGAGGACAAAGTGCTAACATGTATGAACACCGAGGACGGTGTTATTTTTAAAGGGGAGTAGGATGTGATATCCTTCTCTTTTATAACCATTGTTTTGTAAATATGTGATAATTGTATGTGGCCCGAGTGAGCAGCTCAAGGCCAAGGCCCCACCTGTGGACCTTGAAAGCATTTCTATGCTATTCCTAAATTTTATTTTCGATTTAGGAGACTAAAAGGAAACGCAACTAACGATGAGTAACTAAATGCATTAAAGGGAAGAGGAAAAATGGCTTGGAGGCCATGACTGGTTAAACTTAGTCTAAAGTATTAAACTTAAGTTATAGTAGTCTTAAGGACCACCTTCATAGAACTAACTATTCACCGCAGGTATCTAAGTAACATGTTAGGCCCTATTTTTTGAGTTAACGATTAATATTAATTATCTTAGCTACTGTTAAGTATCCTAAATATTTTATGTGGAGTTGGATGAAGGATACCAAAATAAATATTATTCAAAGTCCAAATTATAGAAGAAAAAGAAGATTTTCCTAAGGGGAAAATGATTCAAGAGATTAATAATAATAATTTTATTATAAATGTATATATATAGATCTATTTGTTAGATCATATATGTAAGGATAGATTATTAATTACAAGTTAAACAAATGAATACTATCATAGGTGATAGATATGCATACGAATATAATAAGTTAAACAAATAAAAACTATGAATACTATCTCAAGGTGATAGATATCATACGAACTAAAAGTATATATATATTATATACATATACGTAAATAGGGAAAACTTAATGGAATTTTAATCTTAAGGTTGGAGAAGAGTATCGTAATACTTTATCTTGGAACTTTGACCTCCTCATGGACTCCTTGCTGCCACGTTGAGGCGAAATCTCCAAGTGGAAAGAATCGAGCTTAGTTTAAGTTTTATAAGACTTGAGGAAAGGAAGGGGGAGGGGGGAGAGGAGGCGATCTCTGTTCTGCAAGAGAGAGCGACCCGCTTGAAGAAATCTTCCCAGCTATAGTGTAATGGAGGAACAAATTGACATATGTACGTTGGAGGGAGCATGATCTGGGGATGACAAAAGGTAGAGAGAGACGCCTAAATTCTGGATCTCTGCATTAGTAACCGGCATACAGATTCGATGGGAGGAGTCTGGTATGACAACTTCGAGAAAACCTCTACATTGAGAGAGGGATAGATAGTAGGTTCTCTTATTTCCCTCCTGCACTAAGTCATGGGTAAGTGTTATTCATAACTTGTGCTTCAGTTCTTTTGTATCTAAATATTGTCCACTTTAAAATCACCTGTGTGACCTGTGTCATAGATCGGGTTTTGTTTAAGTTATCCCTCTCACCGATCGAGCTCGACATTGGTAGAGTCACACGATCTAAACCCAGAAATGGAACTGTAGATCTTGTTGGTAATGAATAAACTCTGTTATTATGCTAAGACCAGATCGATCTTAGTATGAAAACGTAGATCTGGGTTTTTAACAAGTAAAACAATGCTATTACTAAGAGATCAGATCGATCTCAGCAAGAAAACATAGATCTGTATTTTTAACAAGTAAAACAATGCTATTACTAGGAGATCAGATCGATCTCAGCAAGAAAACATAGATCTGGATTTTTAACAAGTAAAACAATGCTATTACTAGGAGATCAGATCGATCTCAGCAACAAAACATAGATCTGGATTTTTAACAAGTAAAACAATGCTATTACTAGGAGATCAGATCGATCTCAGCAAGAAAACACAGATCTGGATTTTTAACAAGTAAAACAATGCTATTACTAGGAGATCAGATCGATCTCAGCAAGAAAACATAGATCTGGGTTTAGCAAGTTAAAGTCTGCTATTACATTGAGATCAGATCGTCCTTAGCAAGAAAACGTAGATCTAGATTGTAGGAAATAAAAATCTGTTATTACATTGAGATCAACTCAATCTGAGTAAGAAAGCATAGATCTTGTTTGTAATTGATTAAAGTCTATTGCTTATTACCCTAAGGGAAAACACGTCCCTATAGATCACGGTGGTAACACACCACAGAGACCTCCTCTGTCTTCAGAACAAGTTTCCAGATCTTTATTTGCATCTATGAGTGTGTCTTGTTTCAAATATTCATTGGCTAGATGGGTATATATTACTCTTCAAGTGAAACTATAAGCCACAGAGTTGATCTCTACTTACCTGATCGAATTATCAATCAAAGTTTGCTTATATAAATGCATATACCGTTCCACACTTATATAGAAGTAAATGCGCATGTGATTTCCCAAATCCTTGTAGTTGGCTTTGGTAATTTCATACATCCCCTTGCTACATTTTGGAAAGGAAGGCGTGAGCAAACGCCAGATCCCTGTGGTTGATCTATTTTTCCTATACTATATTTGTCGAATATATATATATATTAGCATAGGATCTATGTATTACTATAGCATATGACCTTTGTATCACTATAGTATATGTGTTCTTTGTTTTACATATATGCTGAAGTAAATGCGCAGGGATCTCTGTTTAAATTGGTTATGCTATTGTAGATTCCTTTAGTATGCTATCAGGTGTTGCATGTAGCCATGCGTTCTGATTATATATTTATAGTTTGATGATAACGATCTCTAATTATTTATATGTTGCTGCTTGCCTTTGGGAAAGGTGATCACGGTTATATGTTATACCCTGCAGGAATCTTTGTTGTATGTTATTGTAACGAAGGTGTGATTCAAAATTGGGTCTTGTTCTGTAGTTAATACAGCAAGTGAAAAATTCGTAGGAATCTCTCTTTTTATGTAAATACCTTAATGTTACTAGTGGAAGAATAAATCCATGAATTGTGCGACAGTATTGGACGCCTGGAGAAGAACTCTACCGGTGATTACCAGAGAATGTAACCCCTCTATTTACAAATAATACACGATATGATATGTCTTGGTGGACGTAGCCTAGGGTTATGGGTGAGCCACGTATCTATGTTGTCTCGATCTTATGTGTGGTTATAATGGCATTATTGTTACGTAAATATATAAATGTATGTTGCATCAAATTCTTCTTGATAATTCATTGTTATTCTTATGGTTCATGTGTTTTCCATTGAGTTGTACTATTGTTCGGTTCAAACACGTTCATGTATACCATGAATGGGGAAAATCTCCAATACTCAAGAAATATTTATAAAGGTTCAAAGGCGAACTAATGTGTTTAGATGAGCCTATTGCAATAGTTTTCCATTATATTGTACAGTGGCTATATTTATATAAATTGCTCCAGTTAGGATAAAGAAGTTTTGTAGACCTACTTTTATGATGGTTGTATTAATGTTGGATGTAGTAGCTAATACCTCTACATAAGAAAGGATTTATAAAGTTATTGATTGTAGGAGAAATGAAAGCAAATGATTATGTATGATGACGCAGGATTGTACTCCTTATCATAAATAAATGTCACTAAGGAGTTTCTATATGTTATGAATATATAATAAACAATATATATATCAAAATTCAGTTAATATTATCTATGGATGATTGGGTATGTCACAGCACTATAAAACATTTGTATCATCCTTTTCATTTTCTTTGTCAGTTGAGTATAAACAAATCATCATTTTTCATTTCAAGTAATTTCAACATTCATCATTTTCATTTTCTCAGTTAGTCGAGTATAAACAAATCATCATTTTTCATTTCAAGTAATTTCAACATTCATCATTTTCATTTTCTCAATCAGTCGAGTATATCCATAAATCATCATTTATCTAACCATTTTCATTTCACATATAAAATCTAAAGCAATCATTCATGGTCTGAGTTTTTATAACTCCAGGTCACTTCAAACAAGTGCCCTCAAATAGTCAAATCAGTCATAGGTCTCAAAAGTAGTCTGATCAACCATAGGTCTCAAAATAATCTAGTCAATCATAGGTCTAACATAATCAAAATCAAACACAAGCGTTGAGGCGAGCATTACAGCAGTATGCTTCCTCTTCGTGTCGAAAATCAACCAATCCTCACCTGTCACAAACATGTCATCCACACACAATAGGAGTATCACTAGATTTCCTTCCTCAACCTTGCAATAAAGGTTGGAATCCTCTTTACTCTTAGTAAATCCCAAACTGGAAAAGAAGCTATCTATTCTGTTGTACCATGTCCTGGTGCTTGTTTTAAACTGTACGAGGCCTTCTTCAATTTGCACACATATGACTCTTTGTCATGTGTCTCAAAACCGACTGGTTGCTCCACATACACTTCCTCTTCGACTACACCATTCAAGAAAGTTGTCTTGACATCCTTCTAGTGTATCTTCCACTTCATTACTGCAGCCAGAGTAAGTACTATTCTGATGGAAGTGTATCTAGATACAGGTGCAAAAGTCTGTTCATAATCGATCCCATCTTTCTGGGAGAAGTCATGAGCCACAAACTGTGCCTTGTATTTCTCTATGCTACCATCTATAGCATGCTTGATCTTGTAAATCCACTTGGAAGTCACAATAGACTACCCTTTAGGTCTTGGGACCACATCCCAAATATTATTCTACATGATCGACTAATATTCCTCGACCATGAGAGTAAGGAAACATAGCTAGTGTGTGACCTTGTCCTTTTCCTTTCTCTAGCCCATGTTGGTTTCCTCTTGTGAACGTTCTTCTCACGGGGTGGATCTACAAGTTCTTGTGGATATTCTAATTCATGATATTCTTCTAGAATTGCTTCATTCATGGTGGTGTCTTGTATCTTGGGTACTCTTGGTTCTTCATTTTCTTCAACATGTGTCTTCCTCGATTTGATGTATGCTGAGTTTTCATCAAAATTCACATCCCTGCTGATGTCAATCTTCTTGAACCCTGGAAAGTAGATTCTATATTCCTTCAAGCTTTCACTATAGCCCGCAAATATACCCTTCTTTCCTGAAGGATCTAGATTTGTCCTCTTTTCTTTTGGAATGTGTGTGTATACTGGACAGTAAAATATCCTGAGATGGCTAACTTCTGGTTTCGTACCAGAGAAAAATTCTTATGGTGTCTTGTTTTCAAGTATCTTGAGTGGTGTTCTGTTTTGAACATATACAATTGTCCTTGCTACTTCTGCCCATAGATGGATAGGTATATCTTGGTCATGAAGCATTTCCCGTGCTGCTTTCATGATAGTTCTATTCTTCCCTTCTACAACTCCACTGTATTCTGGATTGTATGGAGTGGTAAACTCCCTCTTAATCCATGAATCACTGCATAACTTCTTAAAATCCCTTGAAGTGAATTCTCTACCATTGTTGTATCTAAAGATCTTGATCTTATTATCAGTTTGATTTTCTATCAATGCTTTCAATTCCTTGAACTTATGAAACACCTCATATTTATTGTTCAAGAAATAAACCCAAGTCTTCCGAGAGAAATCATCGATGAAAGAAACATAATATACATACCCACTCAGAGACTGGATGACATCAGACCACATATATCGGAGTGGATAATCTCCAAGATTCCTTTTGCTTTGCTTTCACTGCTTGCAAATGCCTTCTTTGTGTTCTTTCCTTTTGCACATCCTTTGCAAACACCTTCATTATTTGACTGGATTTCAGGAAGACCTTCTAATTCTTTGCTTCCAATTGGTATTTCTCTATAGTGCACATGTGCAAACCTTCTTTTCCAAAGTTCACTTGAATCCATGGATTCATGTACCATGGCATGTTCAGGTTGTCCCTTCAATTTGTACAGTCCTCCCTCTTGCTCTCCAATCACTACTGCATCATCTATGGTCTTACCTTTTGGCCACATAAGCACTTGGCCATCCAAAAATGAAACTCTCATCCCTTTTGCATCCAAATATGATATGGAGAGAAGATTCTTCTTAAGTCCAGGTACATATAGAACATCTTTCATTTTTAAATACTTCCCAGAGTCTAGGTTGTAGGAGGATTCACCACTTCCTTTTATTGGATATTGGTAGTCATCCCCAAGTTTCACCTTATGAGGTGCTCATGTTCAAAAAGGTCCATAAGAAATTCTTTGAATCCCGTCATATTTTTGGAAGCCCCGCTATCAATAATCCAATCATTACATCCATGTGTAATAGCACCTATGAGAGAAAAGATTAGAACATACTCTTCGTCACTTGAAGAGTCATCACTTTCTACTCTAGGCTTCATCTTGGGAGGTTCATCATCCTCTGCAGCATGAGAATGATACATCTTCTTGGTCTTGTTGTTGTTGTTGTTGATATGACCTTTCTTATTCTTGGGACAATCTCGAGCAAAGTGTATCTTCTCATCACATGTGAAGCATTTCATATCACTAGTACAAAATGAGAGATAAGTCACCAAAAAAATGACCAAAATCCACATATAAATGACCACTTTTGAGTTGGTGACCAATCGTAGCAAATTAGTGGCCATATATCACACGACCAAAAATGTGGTCATATTTAGCTTGGTCATTTATAGCTTATCTTGCGGTCATATATTTGGTCGTATATTTGGTCATTAATTTGGTAATATATTTGGTCATTAATGGTCACGTGATAAATGACAGCTAATTTTTTTACCAGCGATTGCCAACTCAAAAGTAGTCATTTATATGCATATTTTGATCATTTTTTTGGTCACTTATCTCTCATGTTGTAATGGTGGTCGTTTATATGTAAATTTTGATCATTTTTTGTCATTTATCTATTTTTAGTGGTTTCAGAATATAAATAAGGCACGATGGAATCGAACCACCAACCTCCTGCCTATAAGGCAAGTGCTCTACCATTGAGCTAGCACCCTTAAATCGAATTCCTTGTGGGTCGCGCACCTTGTAGTTATTAAGAATGCTCTATATTATAATTTAGAGTGGATTTGCAGTGAATAATTGGGAAGCTTTCTTTGTTTGTTTAAATCAAAAGCACGTAGATTGTGAGAGGTGTTTATCTTTTGTTTCCACCGTCATGAGAGGTTTTTATCTTTTTTCAAGTTCCTAGTTTTAGGGTTTATATTTTCTAAGTGTAGGTCTACTTACCATGATCTGGTAAGTTTAAAAATCTCACCATATGCTATGAAAATCATAGAAGATCTGCAAAAGGATAAAACATGAAAGTGTAAAATGAACTCATTGGCTATCACTATGGTAAAATAAAGAATGTAGAAATCATGCCCTTCATGATCATATATATGAAGCAACCATAGTTAGTTTTGAGAGCATTTTTGTGTTATAGAACATACTGGATGCACACAAAGCTTGCAAACCCTTCCTTAAATTGTCTCCAAATAAACCCGCAAACCCTTCCTTCAAGTATGAACTAATTCAAGCAACCATTAGCCTAGAATGGTGTTGCTTATATGATATTCCATGATGTAATAATATATGACTAAAAATATTAACATAGTAGAATATTCACAGAAAATTGCCTAACCACTCTGAGTTGGAAGAGCATATTCAAACTTATCAATGCAGACCATTTTACTATACGAAAAAGCAAATCTCTTGTACCCTACACCACTTTTGTTATGTAGGGCATAGCCTTGACAATAATGAGCAGGATGGTTAGAAACTTAGAAGTTAGAACTAAGATATGACCCTGGATCCCTTAGATACACCTTCCTACAGCCTAAGCACTCCTAAACTTCCTATGATAAGAAAGTGCTCTTCTAAGTTAGTTTCATATACATATTACAGTAGGTACCATCTCAAATCAGCATTCAGGAACCACCAACACCATATTTGAAAAAAATAAAATGCATACAATCAGGAGATGCAATATTCAAGGATAACACATACAAGGCATAGAGAACTGTAAAACAACAAACATGAATTTGCTAACATATGTGTATGGATATAGATAAATTATCAAAGATGGCTACATTAAAGGACGGTTCAAAGATAGCATAGTAGATGAGTTTTTGGCCAACCGTTGCTGCTCTATAGCTTTAACTTTTAAATAACATTGTACGTATTTAATGAATAATAAATAATAACTTCCCTTGTATATGTTACAAAATGGAAAACCATAAAATTATAAATGATCTGTAAACAAAGCTTTCGCCATCGTGTGACAAATCGAACAACATGTTTTTGGCCTTCAATATTAAATTTGGAAAACCTGATGGACCAAACCTTCTACTCCACTCACGGACAGAAGCTAGCCATGTTGCAAGCCTAAATGATGGCACTACTGATATGTTTCCAAATAAAAACAGAACCTGCAAGGATGCAAGGTAGGAAAACCTAAATCAAATCTGACCTTCAGATTACCATGGCCAATTATAATAAATAAGATTCAAGAAACACCTAACTATTGTAAACCAGATGATAACGACAAGATACATAGATCAAATGACCCATCCTCACAATATTTGGAAAAAATTCTCAAATAAAAATATTACTGAAAAATTATTTTCCTTCTTTTACCTTACAATGAAAGAAAATAATTGGAAAGAGAGAAGAGAAAAATACATAATGTTTCTCCAGGTTGAAGTACATTGGCTATATGCCTCTTGATTATACTAATTTCTTTAGGTGAAAGATCATCATCATCTTCACTTTCTTTAATAGATTGTTTCAAGTTCTCCTCTGCAAAACGAGTGTCCCCCTCCACACTATCAAAAACCGGGAAATCTAGTTCAAACATGTAACATATTGCACATTTAATCAATAGAAAAGTAACAAGTGATGAAATAGAGCATAGAAAAAAAATATTCTTCTACAGTTGAGGCATTACTATCATAAATACATGATTTGAGATTCCCTCAAATTAAGTGATGAACATAAGAAAACATCATATTGAATATCATAGAAGAGACCTTAATTTCATTTCCATTTCAGTACTCTACATAGTTTCCTTCCAAATCGAAATAAACCTCCTCTCTTTCTTGTTTCAAATTAAATGGATCAATTTTGATCGTCGTAGTCGTCCAATATCACTTGTATTAATTGTCTTCTTGTTTACATCTTAGTGGTATTCATTTCCTGGATTTTGCATTAGACTTTATAGCAATAGTTTCTGATACCGAAAGGCATCATACTTCACAAAATTGCAAGGTTGACAAAAAAATGTATTCATTCTACATACCCATCCCAGATCCATTTTTAGGGATTGATTTAATTACAGTATGTTTCTGAGTTGATTGTTGTCTGTACCTAGAGCTGATATAGCTCTAGGCCATTCCAAGAAGAAAATTTAGTGACACTTATGAAAAGTCCTTAACAAAAATTAATTGAAAAATGCAATCAAGTGAGCTTGACAATATAATGTTGGGCACATTTTGAAATCCTAATGTGTAGTTGTCCAGTATTACTTGTATTATTTGTCTTCGTGTTTACATCTTAGTGGTATTCATTTCCTGGATTTTGCATTAGACTTTATAGCGATGGTTTCTAATACCGAAAGGCATCATACTTCACAAAATTACAAGGTTGACAAAAAAATGTATTCATTCTACATACCCATCCCATGTCCATTTTTAGGGACAAATTTATTTAGGGTACGTTTCCCAGTTGATTGCTGTCTATACCCAGAGCTGATACAGCTCCAGGCCATTCCAAGAAGAAAATTTAGTGACTCTTATGAAAAGTGATTAACAAAAATCAATTGAAAAATGCAATCATGTGAGCTTGACAATATAATGTTGGGCACATTTTGAAAGCATAATGTGTAGTCGTCCAGTATTACTTCTCTTCTTGTTTATAGCTTAGTGGTATTCATTTCCTGGCTTTTTCATTAGACTTTATAAGTTTATAGTGATGGTTTCTAGTATCGAAAGGTATCATACTTCACAAAATTACAAGGTTGACAAATAAACGTATTCATTCTACATACCCATCCCAGATCCATTTTTAGGGACAAATTTATTTAGGGTATGTTTCCCAGTTGATTTTTTTTTGTACCCAGAGCTGATATAGCTCTAGGCCATTCCAAGAAGAAAATTTAGTGACTCTTACGAAAAGTCCTTACCAAAAATTAATTGAAAAATGCAATCAAGTGAGCTTGACAATATAATGTTGGGCACATTTTGAAAACGTAATGTATAGTCATCCAGTATTACTTGTATTACTTGTTTTCTTGTTTACAGCTTAGTGGTATTCATTTCCCGGCTATTGCATTAGACTTTATAGCGATGGTTTCTGATACCGAAAGGCATCATACTTCACAAAATTACAAGGTTGACAAAAAAACGTCTTCATTCTACATACCCATCCTAGATCCATTTTTAGAGAGAAATTTATTTAGGGTATGTTTCCCAATTGATTGTTGTCTATACACAGAGCTAATATAGTTCCATGCCATTCCAAGAAGAAAATTTAGTGACTCCTATGAAAATTCTGTAGCAAAAATTAAATGAAAAATGCAATCAAGTGAGATTGACAATATAATGTTGGGCACATTTTGAAAGCCTAATGTGTAGTCATTCAGTATACATGGACTTCTGATTGGATCTATGGATGTAATTGGGTTATTTGGGAGTTCTTATCCTCATATATAACAGTTTATTGTGTAAATCACCATTATTATTACTCTGGGAGTTGTTATTAGATTTTGAACTTACTCCAAAAGTGCTTTCACCAATGCTAGACCCTTGGCATTGCTTCAGGGACATACAGACACCTCAGTTTGGGTGTTCGGGTGTTTCGGTGGATACTTGACCTTGGTTGGAGTGATAGCTTAGCACTCTTACTTAAGAGGTTGTTATCCTTATTCACATTGTCAGTCCTCATGCTACATGATCATCCACTCCTATCTTATTCTTTGGTCAGCTATGCAATACAGACTGATCATATCTTATGTATTGGTTATTTGGATGCTCAAGGGCTATTATGGACGCACACATCTTTTCTCACATTGCTCAAGTGGCTCATATTGAGTTAACTTTCCACCTCAACAGAATGGTGTGCATTTTCCTGACGAAAGTATTCTAGAATTCTAGTGCAAAGCGATTGTTGTGCCCACAGTGTTGCACAAATGCAGTATTTGATTGATACATTGTACCAAATTTCATGAGATGTTATTCAGTGTGGGTGGTGTTACCCCATATCCAACAAAGTTATTTGGAGGATAGTTCTCTTGTGATCTTTGTCACAAGTGGTTGGTTTATGGCACGGGGGGTTTACTAGCGAGGCAATATCATATCACGTCCATTCATATTGGGGGTTTGAATACTCGTAAAAACCTCAAAAATATATTGCACCATATTAAGGGGTCAAGGGGGATTTTTAACTTGACATAGTAATATAAATATTAGGGTTTTTTTTATTTGGGTGGGCTAAGGAATAAACTCCAAGTTGTGCGATGGATTCATACCTCCAAATCATGGGCTCAATTCATACCCACCTAAAACTTAAGGACCCTCCATTTTTATTTGATATTTTTTATGATCCTAAGTTTTGCATAAATTTGATAAAAGTGTACCAATGATAATATCGATGGAAGTATCTTTGGATTATTGGCCTTGAGAAATCCCCATTTAATAGCTTATTTATGCTTGGTTTGAATCGATGTTATATTGTTTTTCATCTTTAAGTTAAGAGATGTAGCTAATTAGGAGTTCCATAGTTAAACAATTGTAATGTATTTTTTGTAGACATTCAAGTAAAAGATGTAACTCTTCATTTTTTAGGTTGGGGTTTTGGTGGGTATTGAAATTCAATCAAACCTTGCTCCATGAAAACCAAGAAAAGTGAGATCAATATTTATTGGCTCACTCAAACCAAGAAAATTTAGATCAATCTTTCTTGGCTAATTATTTCTTTCAACTTTTTGTATTCTTCTTTCACATTTTCACATTGCCAATTATGAATAATTATTAGATTGAGTTATATTTGGCACATTCATAATTGTAATTTCAATTCTTATATGCAAGGAATCATCTTAATATTGTATTGGAACTGACATGAACATAGGTGAAAATCTAAATCCTTATTTACATACCCTATGATAATATCGATGGAAGTCTCTTTGGATTACTGGCCTTGAGAAATCCCCATTTAATAGCTTATTTAGGCTTGGTTTGAATTGATGTTATATTGTTTTTCATCTTTAAGTTAAGAGATGTAGCTAATTAGGAGTTCCATAGTTGAACAATTGTAATGTATCTTTTGTAGGCATTCGACTAAAAGATCTAACTCTTCATTTTTTAGGCTGGGGTTTTGGTGGGTATTGAAATTCAATCAAACCTTGCTCCATGACAACCAAGAAAAGTGAGATCGATATTTCTTGGCTCACTCAAACCAAGAAAAGTTAGATCAATCTTTCTTGGCTAATTATTTCTTTCAACTTTTCGTATTCTTCTTTAACATTTTCACATTGCCAGTTATGAATAATTGTTAGATTGAGTTATATTTGGCACATTCATAATTGTAATTTCAATTCTTATATGCAAGGCATCGTCTTAATATTGTATTGGAGCTGACATGAACATAGGTGAAAATCTAAATCCTTATTTACATACCCTATGTGTTATCGTTGCCATGAAAATGTATCATATAAGTTTCACCATTGGTGTATACTTATAACTATTGCATGCTTGAAACCTAACAATGGAGATTTTTCCCTCTCTTGTAAAGAAAAAAAAATAGATAAAACCAGAGAAAAAGTAACTAAATGTTGTTAATTCCCTTGATTGCAAGAATAAATGTAGAGGAAGTGGAGGAAATTCATTGCATCTTGTGAATGACCCAAATCCAAGCTATGCACATGATCATATGGTGTTATTGGAAAGTAAGAGGAATTTTTCTATGTTCATTTGGGTTCAAACATCAATGATGGTTGTTTTGATAGAAAGGTAGGGGAGTCCATCCATGAAAGGGTTTCAATTTTGAATTTTTATGGAGTTTAATTTATTAAGCTTATAGAAAACATGAGATCTCTATGGCTATACTTATATTTACATGATATAAAATTGGTAGATTGGTAGGTTGTGGTTAGAAACATCTGCAATTCTCATCTTTTCTAAGCATTGCACTAACTATTGGACTATCGGCCTTTTACATTCTTTGTTATTTTGATCTCTTGATTGGGTTTCCTTTTATGCATTTTTCCTTCCCCAATACTATTTCATGGGGTCTTCCACTATCCAACACTACAAATTGATTAGTCACCCCTGCAATCTTGGTGGGATCATTATCAGCATTATACTATTATTTTATTTAGTATCATGTTTGCTTATACTAAGATGTGTTAGGGTTCTTTTTTGTTACAACTTGATAACATGATATAAAGGGGGTATTAAAAATGGGTTGATAAAAATGGATATATACAATATCTGGTGAAACTAGGGGTTTTCTTATTTGGAAAGGAATATTGGGAGGGGGGTTCAACAATAAAAATTTAGGAGGAATTTTCCAATATTTAGTGAAATTAGGGATATTCTTTAATATCATTCGAACGATCGTGCTATGTAACAAGTTCACTGAGTGAACCCCCCGTGGTTTATGGTTTGGCGGGGCTATGGATGGACTAGATTCCTGAATGCTATTTCATACGTCATATAATGATGATGCCTTGGTGATGAGATGCAGGAAATAAAATCATTTTTATGCATAGAACTAATGCGGAAATCAAGGGTCGTGGTAGTGTAAGGCCTATAGGCCTCCTCAAGCATATTTTGGTGAAATGATTTACTTTTGAGTCACCAGTATCATGTAGAATAAATGAAAATTGACCAAGGGGATTCATAGCAACCTTAAATGAGTCTTAAAATCAGCAGCAGAGATACCCCAAGCCAATGATATTTGCACAGATTGGAGATATGGAGCATGGTTATGCGAAAAAAGAGGACCACCAAAAGTATATTGGGGACAATAGAATTAACATCTAGGTGAATCGCTGGCTGTACCAAAGGTCTTGTGGGTTCACTCTTGCATGGTAAGGGGTGCCATTTGCTTTCCTTTTTTTCCCTAATCCACAATAGTTTTATAAGTATGCATTCAATTCATTGATTTAGATTTTGGAGCAAGTAGAACAGAGTTTAGGAAGATAGGTATGGCAGAGTGAGAAGATTATACACATACTAGTCTTCCACATAGGAATCTATTGGTCCATAATTCCATCTTACGTTTGATCTTATCAATAATATTATGCCAACATTATCATAATATTATGCAATGAGGGGATATACCAAGTATTTGGAAGGGAATTCTCCCCTTTTTAAACCCAAGGGTATTCATGATCTTCTAATGAGTTTTACCATTTGACTTGATGAAGAAAATTGTGGATTTCTCCAAGCTAATTTCCTGGCTGGACGCAGCTTTCAATAATATCCTTTTGGAGACTTTTTCTACAACCAAACACTAAGAGTAATTCAAATACAAATAGTCAGTCTATCGTATTTAGGACTCAGGGCATAGACAATAGGTCTAGATAATCTGCTAGGACACTAGGCTACCAAAGAAAGGGCATATGACACTTCTTCGTAGCATAATAATCTAATAAACTGATACCAAAGAAATAATACTGGAGTTGCAATGAAAGCAGGTCAACATGATCCTCTACAACATTAGGCTACCTAATAGAACACATGTAACCCATATTGCTAACATGATAAGCTAATTAGAAGATATAGAGGTGAAATAACAGGCCTTACAAATTAATATATCATTTAATTTGACAGTAAGGTATTCTGCAACATAGGCCATCGTTGATGTTGGTGCTAGAAATGTCATAGTGTTGGAAGTTGCGTTCAACATTGGAAACAGAACTAGATGACCATTCAACACTTAGAATATAGCTAGGCTTCTACATTAAATACAACTCTCTAGACTATCTATAACATCTATTAAATTTGGTGATATTTTTCATTTCCTCACTCTCTTATAGATCATAGTCACATGCTATCAATTGAGTCTAGCATGAGTGGTTGTATGACGTAGTGTTATCCTGATTCCTATCCACCTTTGATCTAGAAGCTTCACAGAATATGTTGAGGGCAATCTTCTAGCAGTTTGCTTATGTTGATCCCCAAAGAATAGTATCACCAGCAAATGATTGGTAGTTAACCTTCAACACAGGGGCTACTATATACCTTGTAGGAGTCCTTCATTTTAACTATTTGACATCCCTTTAAGTGGGATATAACCATGTAATCCCAAACTGTAAATATATTATAGTCTCTAATAGGATAGAAAAGATTGTTTGTCTGATTGAATATCCCTGTGGGGAGGATTAGGTTTCATGGGGGTCTAGACTACTTCAAACTCAATGGATTGAGGCCAATGGGGTCAATAGAACTTGGTATATGTTATGTCTCCCTAAATATTCATCATGTGCAATTGTAGCATTATATCCCTAAAGAGTCATCTACCAAGCACCTAGAGGGATCAAATTTATTGAGGTATAATTATTTTTACCATTTAACCTCATGTCATTTATTATTTATATGGGTTTATTTTAATTTTTTTAATTTAATTTTTTTTAATGCGTGACATTAGGAATGCTTCTCCCCCATACTGGGTTGTAGAGCACCTCGCTTCTCTCAGTGCAATAAGGTATTTCTAATTATTGACCTTTTGATCACTTTTGATTCTTAATAATGAATACTTGTTTCCTTTTATAATGGAAGAAAAGTCTCATTCTACTAAATTTCTATTCAGTTTTCACATTAGGTTATATGTATAGATTTTTATTTATATCTAGAATTCAATTTCCAGATTTCTGCAACAGGATTCGTCTTGGGACTCTTTAAGTCTCCAGTTCCTGTTGAGCATGTCAAAGCTTTATTTTTACACTAACGTCCTATAATTTGAGGTAGCATCTAGAGTTTCAAACTTTCTTCATGACTTCTAAACAATTATTTTGTTTATAGACATCTCTTTCCTCTACATTAGCCAAATTTATTTCTTATCAACAAATAAAGGAGCATAATTTGTTCTCTTTGTTTTACTTAAGATCGAAGCACTATACCTGTTCCTTGTCAGCTCTTTTCCAGAATAACATCATATCACGAGCTAATTTCCTGGTGTGCATTGATGCAGCCTTTATTAGCTTCAAGGACCGTGTAGATCTAGCCTTAACCTGAAAAATAGATTCACAGACAGATGAGACGATACACATGTGATTTAAAGTATAACTACTTAAATCATTTAAAAAACCAAGTTCGAAACATAGACATGAATACTATAGTTGACATATTGGAAAAATCGTAAAAATTTAAAATATATCTCTAAGCTGTTGAATATAATTTTCATCAGCAACTAGCAAATACAAATGTGGACAAATTATATGAGTTGGGATCAGGGTAACCTTAGTTAAAGTCATGTGCAAAGCAAATACAGTATGCTCTATAGAGATTTTAATATAACTCCTTTTGGCAATATTCTGGAAATTTTTTAGCATCGTTTGACTGTTTTCTATGATACAATTGGAAAGTTTTGTGGTGTTTTGGCGAGTCTCTTTTGACAATGTTGGCCCAAAACTTTCCAATTTTCTCAGCATCCTCCCTTTCAACCATAGATGTATCTTTCTGTATGGGATGCTTCTCGAGTAGCTTTTGTTCAATAATCTGTATACAATTACAACACAACCACGAGTCAACTCAGTTGTCATTTCAGCAATAGGAAGGTATAGATAAATAAAATGGAGCACGTTCTCTCTGGTTCAGAAGAGATAACAATTCACTATTGTAGAAAAAGGGTCTGCCATAGAATTTTCTTTGTTTGATGAACCTCCCTAATCACATTATAATCATAGGAATTCTTGAAGCTTAATCACTTAGAATTTATAAATAAATATAATAATAAGTCAAAGCCTCCCTAGCAAAAGACCTTTTTATTCTTTCAAAAATCTCTTATCTGGGAAGTCCTCTTTGGAATTCCCCTGTTCAGTTAAACAATAATGAACACAATTGGCAAAGTATTAAACAAATGGCTTTGGCTTTAATAACTAAATCAAAATACTTTATTAATCAATTTGATACATAATCAGTGGGATTTAGTTCCATGATATTTAATATCTACTAGATCCAACAAGGATCGTTAGATTTGATGTACTTAACTAAAGGGGATGAGAATCCTATGCTTTCTATTAATCATGCCATGATTGCCTCAACAACCTCATTGCAATGTTTTGTTCAGTTTGAACTCTGATATTGTAATTACAAGTGACTGCATGTTACTGTACAGTCTAAGAAGGCTTCATTAGATATATTTACTATTTAGTATTAGCAATCTCATAAATTAGGAATATACTGTGTATTAATGATTTTCTCCTGCTTGTAATTACAAGTGATTGCTTGGCATGTCATTCTACATTCTCAGGAAGCTTCATTAGATATATTTACTATTTAGTATTAGAAATCTCATAAATGTAGGCATATAACATGCATTGATAATTTCCTCCTGCATGTATTTCTACATGTTAAGTTGTTAGGTTCTTAAATGAGGTTCTAATTTGTGAACTCTTTTTCATATCAGGATTACTTTTGCTGCATATTCACCAGATCATTTGGATTCTTTAGCATTGGATTGATAGAGGTGGATCAACATAATCCGAGGTCTGGTATTTATGGCTCGGAACTTTCAGACGTTGTGTATTGTCATTAATAATGCTTCTTTCCACCCTATAAGCAATTTTTAGGGAATGTGTAGTGATTTGATTTTCTTGCCATAAATATGAATGAGGATTCCTAAGATTGGCTACTTCAAGTGCATGTGCAGGCTTTTGTAAAAATTAGGTTTATGCATTGCTTGTTCTCTGCCTTAACTGGAAAGTAACATTTACCCTTGTTCTGTAAAACTCCAGAATTTTTTGAAGCCTTCTGCTAGATTTGTGCTTCATAATTGGCTTCTCTATTTGTGTAATTGCACCTTATTCATCAATCATCATTTCTGATGCCCACGTACAAATTTACTGGACTATTGTTCCACTTTATCATGGTCATGGGATGCCTCACAATCATTAACTCTTTCTTTTGACAACATCTTTAGACCATATGTAAATCCATTGCTAGGTAAGTTTTCCTTCTAAAATATTGTGGTTTTGTGTTGATCCTACATCAGCAAAGCAACAACTTGCTATGAATAGGGTAACATCTTTTTTGTTTTATCTTTTATTGAGCTAGGAAATTGCACGTTTTTAACTAACTATTCTTACTGCACTGTAGTGGAAGAGGTCGGGATGCTCTCTCTTGTGAAAAAATTTCTGAGGGACTATATTTCAAATCTAAAGCTTTGTCCTAAAACGTACCTTTTATGTAATCTCCTCAAGGTTCTGAATTTTATCCACTTGACTTGCATAGGATGCTTGAATGGAATTTTGCTAGGCTAAATAGTTAGGCATCTAAAGATGAAGCTACTGTTAGTTTCAACATTTATTGTTTGGTGTAGGGCTTCATCCAGCCTCACCTTTAACGTTTAAGATAGAATACAATCTGTTGGTGCAAGGAGCACATGAATTCTGTATTAAGAATAGCATTTTCTTATTAAATTTGTGTTGGGGTACCCTGCTTTTCACAAGGTATTGTGTGATTTTATATTTACTGACAAACATGCTTAGGAAATCTTTCCATGTCTAACCACCAATCTAGAAAAAATTGAGTGGTAGATGTAAAGGAACTATTTTTCTATTTTTCATTTTCACGTGTGATCTTTTGTCTTGTTTGCAAAAGCAATGAATACCACAAATTATAATACCCACAATACGTGTGGATTGACTTCTTAAAACTTGAATGCTTCTCCAGTAAGCACGCATTGAAAGTTTGAAATTCATTAGTTTCCGAGTGTTACTACTATGATGCTATCAACACTATACCACGTGAGTTGGCACACCTATAGCCTATTTTACGAGATTTGCCATTTTTTGAGGGAAAAAATAGGAAATACACAATCTGAAAGGATGGGTGATCAAACTTACCATATTTGGCTAATGTTATTCCTACATTTGTCGATTGTAAATGCTGCAAGGTCCTAGGATTACCAAGCAAACACCAGTTTATAATAAGAAAATGTTACAGGATCAGTTGTCAGGAAACTTGGGTACAGGGACGGGGATGAAGATGCCACTTTTTGAAATTGGGTACTTGGGTATGTCGGGGGTACTATATATATATATATATATAGAGAGAGAGAGAGAGAGAGAGAGAGAACATGTCATAGTCACATCATACATGCATATTTCAGATTTCTTCATAAATTATGAATCGTGATTCATAATTCTAAATTCAATGATTCATTGAACAATGAACATTCGCATTGAAAATTTGAAACATAAAATTTGATAAATCATTGTACCAGGGAGCTGTGACAAACAATCAAACTCAGATATGAAGGTACAATTGAAATATGATTTTAAACACCTATTTGTACTATTGTTACAAGCAATAAAAATTTACAAATATATCCATGGGATGATGTCATTGTATTTCTCAGTATTAAATACATATGTATATTTTTTATGTGCACATTTGGTACTAAAATTATGTTCCATGAGTGTCGAACACAAAACCATAAAAAGATTCATTGTAAATCAATGCAAAATCAGTCTACCTGATGTGGACAGTATTCAATGGAATTTGAATAGTGTTGGAAAGTGCTTGACACAAGTCCTGAACCAGACTCCATACGCAGTTAGAAAAATTTAGTTCAGTTTTGGTTGGGGTTCATTACATTTTCCCCTGCGGATTTGCATTTTTTTGAGTCAGCCGTACCCCCGAAGTACCCAAACACAGGGTACACCGTACCATTTAGCATATAAGTACACCTTTCTTTATAACGGTGTCTTGGGTACATGGAGCTAATATGGGGTACGACAGGGTATAGTAGGAAACGTACCTTATGTGTACCCATGTACCAAATACGTCTACGTGTACCCATGTACCCAGTACAGGTACGTGTACCCTACCCCTGGGTACAGGTACCCATGCATAGTACATAGGGAAATCAAAATCTGTCCATATATATATGCTGCTACATAGTTCTTTGAGAATGTTTGTTAATGCTATCTAGTTCTCTAGTAGAACATGGGATGAAATAATCTATTATCAAGTTTTCCCATTTCATTGTGGCAACATTCTCTTGATTGATGCAAAGAATAACGCATATCCTTGCACCGTGGTGTTCATACAAATCCCACATGGAATCATTTGCTAAGGTGCTCATGTTTTGTTTAGATCGATCCCAATTCATATTGATTACTGGTGTTGGTTCATGGTGGAACAATGCCATTGGAGGAACCTATTAACAAAACCAATTATTTTGAAACCCTAAGTATTTAATAACTGAATTTATTTCACATGCAATTTTAAGTTTTCCCTTCCATTTCGATTTATCCTTCCTTGGTCACATTACTTACCAGCGCTCCTGTTTTGAAGATAGCAGATCCAAGGAAGGATTTTGTAGTGTGCACAGATGCTTGCATTGAAGGACTGGGTGGGGTTCTCATGCAGGAAGGAATTGTGATTTGCTATGAATCCAGGAAATTAAAAGAGCTTGAAAAGAATTATGCCACACATGATTTAGAGTTAGCAGCCATAGTGCATGCTCTTAAGATGTGGAGGCATTACTTAATGGGAAGAAGATTTGAGCTTAGAACAGACCACATGAGCTTGAAGTATTTGTTTGATTAGCCAAACTTGAATGCTAGGCAAGCTAGATGGATGGAATTTCTTTGTGAATTTGATTTTGAAATTAAACATGTAAAAGGGAGGGAGAATAAGGTTGCAGATGCTCTGAGCAGAAAATTTCATGCTTCAGCAGTAAGTATGTGCAAATCAGATTTGAAGACAAGAATTCTTGAAGCCCAAAACGGTGACGAAACTTGCCTTCAAATTAAAGAGAAGTTGCAGCACGGTAAGGTGGATGAAAAGTGTGCAGGATATCAGCAGGGTGAAGACAGTATCCTCATCTACAAAGATAGGTTGTACATTCCAAATAATGTAGATTTGAAGAAACTAGTGATGGATGAAATACACCAAATGTCTTACTTTGGACACCCAGGATATCCGAAGACTATAACAACAGCAAGAAAGCAATAATTTTGGAATGGCATGAAGAAGGACATAGCTGATTACATTGCTAGGTGTCAGAAGTGCCAACAAGTCAAGACAGAACACCAACATCCAGCAAGGTTATTGCAGCCCTTATCCATTTCGGAATGGAAGTGGGAAGTGATCTCCATGGATTTTATAACAGGTCTGCCCATGACAATGAAGAAGCATGATTCAATCATGGTTGTGGTGGATAAGCTATCGAAGGTAGCTCACTTTATTCCAGTGAAGTCCACTCACAAGGCTAGCGACATTGCAAACATCTTCATGAGAGAGATATTCAGATTGCATGGATTGGCTAAGGCAATAATTTCTGATCATGATACAAAGTTCACCTCCAATTTCTGGAAGGGATTATTTCAGGAATTGGGAACTAAATTGAATTTCAGTACAGCTTACCATCCTCAAACAGACGGCCAAACCGAGAGGGTGAATCAGGTTCTTGAAGACATGCTGAGAATGTATGTGATGGACAAGCCATCCAAGTGGGAAGATTATTTACACTTGGTTGAATTTGCATACAATAATGGACACCATGCATCCTTGGGAATGAGTCCATTTGAAGCATTGTATGGCAAGGGATGTAGGACGCCAGTGAATTGGGACGGCCCAGTGAATAGGGTAGTGCTTGGACCAGAGATGATCAAGGAAATGGAACAGGAAATTGTTAAGATCAGGCAAAATTTAAAGGCGGCTCAGGACAGGCAGAAGAGTTATGCAGATTTGAAAAGAGCACATAAGGAATTTCAGATTGGGGATCATGTTTACTTGAGAGTGAAATCAAGGAAGAATTCCCTCAAGTTGGGGAGTTGTGCCAAGTTGTCACCAAGATATTGTGGGCCATTTGAAGTTCTTGATAGGATAGGGCCAGTTGCATATAGAATTGCATTGCCTGCTAACATAAGAGCTCATAATGTTTTCCATGTATCTTTGCTTAAGAAGTATGTACATGATCCTAATCATATGATTGATTGGAATGTGATACAGGTGGAACCCGAGGGAGAGTTCCAAGAAGAACCTATGCGCATCCTCGACAAGAACGTCACATTGCTCCGGAAGAGAGCCATCAGGAAGGTAAAGGTCTAATGGGAGCACCTTAGTCCTGATGAGGCTACATGGGAGCTAGAGGATGCCATGAGGGAGGCATTCCCATTTTTGTTCAGTTTTGAGAACACCGAGGAAGGTGTTGTTCTAAGGGGGAGGGGAATGTAACACCCCAATTTTGACCCTTATGAAATATTGGCTTCTAATGTAAATATTGTATACACACGTTGTATGTTTCCCTAGCGTGGAGCTCAAGGCCAAGGCCCCGTTAGTTTATGCTCAGATTTTATTTAAATTAGACACGCTTTGATATTGTGTTACCCACGTGCTATTAAGCCATGGGATATTGTAAATTGATGTAAATATTTAATATTGAAATAAAATACCAAAACTGGCTATGGGAGCAACGAATGAGAAGGGGCCATGTGTATCCACTAGGGAGTGGTGAGGGGGTTGTGGGATTGAACCATAGGCTGCCATATGTCACCTTGAGAACCCATTTGACTTATCTTGCTGACATTTATTTATGTTGTAAGGAAGTGGTTGAGGAAGTCAGTCCATGGCTTCAATGGAGCATGGGCAGCCCAGAAATTCGTATGGCAGAGTATGGGATCTGTTTTCTTGTACCACAAGCCACTCTACCTCATGGGAGTTGCTTCTTCCTCATCTCCATTCCATTGTGAAACTTACCAGCACCATTTTCCATTCAAAAAAAAAAATGAATTGCCAGCAGAGAGAAAACTAGAAATCGCGACCTTGAGAGAACCCACGTTTTGAAGAGCCAAAAATGACCAGATTCGGCATTGGACAGTGAAATCCAATGGGGGATCCATTGGTATGAACCTTGGGATGAATTTGGGAGCATTAGTTATCCCGAAATCCATAGGAATACCCAGTTTTTGCAGCCCAGAAAACTAGTGACGGATTTGAGTTATTTGGTGAGCAGAATGGTGAGAAATCAAGTAGGAAATGACTGTGCAGAGGTTGGGTGTGCTTGATAAACCCAGTGAAGGCTAGGATCTCAAGGATTAGCAGCTGTACCTTTCTATGCCCATCCTGAAGAGCACTGGAGGGAAGAGTTTCCTGAGGGATTGTGTAACAGAGAAGGGGATCTTCCTTGTGTTGGATGTGGTAGGTAATGTGGGTGCCTGACTGTTGAGTTCACTTGAGATTCCTGTAGCTCTATGGTTGAGCTCACTGGCTTAGCGTTACCTTCCTCTATCTTCTTGAATGCTTGATAAACCCAACGGTGTGTTGGCTTAGCATAGCTGATGACTGAAACCATGGCTGTGAGTGAGCCCAGCTAGTTCTTCCTTAGTGGATACACAGCCCAGCTTGGGGGTGATCTCTTAGCTGAAAGAATATAGGATGCATAGATATCTATGGTTGGGTGTAACATTGCCCTCCCGTAGCCAATCGTTGGACATTTACATTTCAAGATAAGTATTCTTGTGAATTAGTTTATATACATTATGTGTTATGCAATGTGTTCAGTCTGAATGTTAAATATTCATGGTAATCAAATTGAGATGGAATCTATGAATAGCATGAGAATGAGATTGAATCTTTGTATATGGAATCACCCTTTTGCTTGAGATAAACATGTTGATGCATTCCATTTGGTTTGTGTATTATTATGTTTAACTCCGCTGTGTTTATATTGAGTTGATTCTGCACACAGAAGTTTTTAATTGTTATGAATTTATGAGTAAAAGAAAGAATATTGGGGCTAAGTTTGCCAAAAGCCCCGTATGATTGGTCACGTTCTCTCCGCTGCATTTGGAAGGCGGGAGGGGACGTTACAAGGCCCGTGAGAGAGGTGGTATAGAGAGATTCTGGATTGTAAGGTCTGTCAAAATGAACAAGTGAATTTTTTTTTGTATTCCAGAAAAATTTCACCAAAGCTAACTATAACTTATAGATCCTTAGACGTGAGACGCGTAACACTAACCGAAGATCTATGAAGACCTTTTCTCTCTCATTGAACATAGTACAATTATCCTCATGATGCATTATATATACCTATTGTTAAATACTCCATAGAATTATAATGACGCATCTGAAATCTCTTCTTATTGATTAACATACCCACAATTAGACTTTTGACTTTCCACCTATTCATTGTAATACATAAATATAAACCTACATATTATGCCTCATCAATCTTCTTTTATTTTCATCAACAATAAACCTATAACTTACTTGTAATCATTTTTAAACTAAGTACTTATAATTTAAACGCAATACTTTCCAAAACAAATAATTATGATTTAATCACGTTATAATCCTAACAAAATATTTATAATTTAATCATAATGCATTCCTACACCTTTAATATCGCATGTTCCATCTCTTCCCATACTACTCATATTTTCTCATAATAACATATCAACGTTTTCCTAGTATTCAATTAGAATACCTAAGTCTCAACCGTTAACATTTTCCACACTAAAATAAAAGCATACTTCCACATAACTTCAACGAAACATATCTGACGAAAGGCACATTTCTATCCAAATAATAAAACTGTCCACAATATTTTATATTGGGCAAACACTCCTATGGTCTTCGTAATAATTACTATGATATAATTTCCTTCAATAAAATCATTGAAACATAATTGACGAAAGGCACATTTCTATCTAAAAAATAAAACTTTCCACAATATTTTGTATTGGGAAAATACTCCTATGCTCTTCATAAAAAGATAATGTGATATGTGATATATTATCTTTTAATAAAATCAATGAAACGAAGTTGACACATATTCAATGTTCGTGAGCATTTTATTCATGACTAAAGAAAATATCTTGACGTGGCATCTTACAACTTCAAGTCAACCACAGAAAAACAGGTAATTCACAGAGATTAGGCGCCAGATAGTTTAGAAGATCTGGGATGTGTAGCTAATTTTGGGGCAAGAAAGATTTCTGTCAATAGTATGAAGGGAAGAATGATTTCAAATAACAGTGATCTTCACAAAACCCGGCACCGGATTCGCATTCTTAAATTCAATGGATCGATCCTAGTACAAGAGTGGATTTGCAGAATTTCATAGGGTTGTACATTCAAGATCGAGTCGATTCCAGGGAGATAAGTGATCTAAATTGGGATTGAGATCAGAAGAACCATGGTTTTGATGCTGCCTAAGTATCTAAGGCTGGTTTACTTGGGGATTTCAACAAGTGGAACTCATCCTTTAACGATAAGAAAAGGAAGACTACATTATACAGCATAGTGGTTAGGATCCATCGATTTCAGAAGTTGATCAGCAATATAAACATCCATTGGTAAGAATCGATTTCAATTGGCAATATTATGCTTACCGAAAACCGCGTGACTCGTATACAAAATCCAACTCTGTAAATAGAAATAGAATCAAATTGCATTGGATCAAGGATCGAGCTTTGCATTATAATACAGAGCCGATTTCCTTTCACTGATCGATTTCTATGTGGCTGTGGTTGTAACCCATACTGCAAATAATAATTAAAAATCAAATGATATTGGATCCAAGATCGAACTCTGTCATTATATTACAGATTCAATCTGGCTGTGTTGAAATCCACATTGTAAGTAATAATAAAATCGATTGGTATTACATTCAAGATCGATCCATGTCATTAATAATACAGAGCCGATTGAGTTTGAAATCCACAATTGAAGTAATAAATAAATCGATAGGTATTGGATCGAAGGTCGGTCTCTGTCATCAAAATACAGAGTCGACTGTGTATTGAAATCCACAATGCAAGTAATAAATAAATCGATGGGTATTGGATCGAAGGTCGATCTCTGTCATCAAAATACAGAATCGACTGTGTATTGAAATCCACAATGCAAGTAATAAATAAATCGATGGGTATTGGATCGAAGGTCGATCTTTGTCATCAAAATACAGAGTCAACTGTGTATTGAAATCCAGAATGCAAGTAATAAATAAATCGACGGGTATTGGATCGAAGGTCGATCTATGTCATCAAAATACAGAGTCGATCTCTTTTGATAGATCGATTTCCAATTAAACCAGTGGTTTACACACTAATTGGTACAATAGATATCGATTAGGCAACAATATGATAGCCGATTGGAAATGGGGCACTGTAACAGGGTAACAAACCCAACACTATAATAAATAATGAATTCAATTGACATTATCTTTGAATATTATTCCCAGAATAAAATTTAGAACAGTAACTAAGTATTACAGAATGTTAAATCCTACACCGTAAATCTGATTAAAAGAATTTTATCTCTCTTATCATTTCTCTATAAGGGAATTCGGATTGTCAACACAGGACTATAATTCGAGAATATAAAGGAGTAAGGAAAATGAGTAGCTTAACCCAAAATTATACATTCACTCTTCAAATATATCATATTGTAAATAAAACTTAAATTGCATAGAACCTATTTGAGCAGATGCTCCCGCAGTATGCCGAAGGTAGATTTTCTGGAATATGCAGCTTTGGCCTCGCCATTCCTCCCCGGGATCACCGACGGACCGCTCGGTTGACCACCCTATAGTATCCAGGTTAATCTTCTTCAACTAGAACCCCTAAGCTCATGGGTCCTAAGAACACACACAAATAGCCTCCCGAAAGGATCTCCCAATCCTCGTTCTGGCTAATCCCAACTCCAAGGATCATAACATAATCCGAGTGTTGGCACCCATAATTTTTTTGCACAAAATCCTAAGAGAAGGACTATTTATCACTAATAGGATCCATGAAAAGAGGGTCAAAACCCATCCCTATTCAGGTCCAGGTTGCTAGAACCAAAAGAACACCTGAGTTGAAAAGGAAGCAGTGAGAAAGGTGAAGGTTTTGGGCACTTTAAACCTAAGGAGATGGCCCAAATAAGCAAAAATGGGTATAAATACAAATAACCTATGGTTCGAAAGGAAATAAAGTGGGGATAAGGCGCAGGCAAGTTTAAACCATTGATCCAAAGTGCAAGAGAGATCTACAACCTGCAGGTCATCCTTGCATGGTGGAGTTGTGCGAAAGGAACCACAAAAAAGCGGGTAGCGAGAATTAAACCACCGAGACAAGTGGCAATCGGAAGAGACCTCACAAGCGAAACTCGACGGTAAGAAAAAACTACCAAAGAGGTTGCGATACCATTGCAACAGAGGAATGAGATAAAGATCAACGGCACGGAGTGCAAAAGCCAGAGATTTGACGGTGCAGAAGATATGGTGTCCTGTCAGCAGGAAGATTTGGGAAGATCAACAGCTTACAGCAAGAAAGGGTCAGATCTACAACTAAGTGGATGCAGAAGATGCAAGGCTCGTAACGTAGTGGGCTCCACTTGCGAGAGTACCAACGACTGGGCACGTGAATAGCTCCTCACCATAGATATATTAAAATCGAGATCAACGCTCCTCGTTGATTGTCGCAAGGTAAGGAAGCATCCCAGATAAGCATGAAGGGTGGTCCCGAGGTTGTATACCATCTGCCATGTGTCATCATTTGAACACCTCATGAAGGAGGTTAAATGGTAATCCAAAATCAGAATTCAAGTTGTGATACCACCATACCTCTATGTACGGTTAAGTGAAATTGATGGCTAAGATTTAAAGCTGGTATGATATCCTACGGCGGAGATTAAAGATGTCAAATCAAAGGGTTAAATGAAGTATCAAATCAACGGCCCAGAAGTAATGCCCAGCATATCAACAGATGGAAAGGAGGGATAGCTAAAAAAGGTGAGCAGAAGTTATTCGGAAAATTTTTATATATATAACGCGGCATGTGGAAAATAAACATTTCTTTCTTGGACCTGTCGGAGTTGGAAGCTTCTGGAAGTGCAGAAGCCGAAAAGGACGATAGGTGAAAGGTCACTCTCAAGCTCCTTGTAACAGGTAGGGCCCCAAACTCCTTTGTTTATCGCGTGCATTGTGTTTTATAATCATAGAATGGCAGACGAACTGATCTATACTAGTTCTAAAGCCAGAGTAACCTAGAAGACAAAGACGGTGATGTGTTTGACCCGAGCCTTCGGCTCCCCATACCAGAGGTTGAAAGAAGACTGAATCTTCTGCTCGAATAGGGGTTAGATATCCATAGAGTCAACCAGTCTTACTTCATCTTTTTCTGCTTAGAACAAATAATGCCATTCCCAGAATTCGTGTCATGGTGCTCAGTAAATTATTTAGAACCCCAATGTGTGATAATGAACGCCAAAAGATCCAAAATAGTCTGTAGCATTGACCTGACTGTCATCCGGAATACCCTTGCCTTACCAGAGTCCCCAGCCCTAGCCCCCAAAAGTTCCTCTAAAGAGTCAGTAGTTACCCTGTATAGGAAAATTTCCCTCGCAATCTACGAAGCTTTCCTAAATACCTATTTAAAGCCTGATATAGAAATCACAGACACAACCTACCCGCTGGACGTAAACCTTTTTAATGACAACACCCAGTTGGTTTTATCTTTCATAGCTCGGTTTTTAGGTTTGGACTCAGACTTGTGGATAACTGAAGTGCAACTAAGCCCGTTATTCAGGATTAGTGTAAGTTCCCGAGAGGCGGGAAGTGAGTCATTTCCATCCCTCAAGTTTGAGGAAATTTTGGTAGAAAAAAACATGCAAAGTTAAGTTGTTTTGAAAATACTAGATTCTTTTGATTCAAGGAATATTTGACCAAAATGGTTATGTATAGCAGTACAGAAGAGTTAAGGTTCTCTCAGATACTCTTTACAAGGAATTTGGAAGATAGTGCTTTCAATTACATGAATTTTATTCTATCCGCTATGTATAAAGTTATGTTTGAAGAAGAACTACCCAGAGTACTACCAGAAATGCAGACCCTGATGCAGTTGAAGGATGAACTAGCCGTCGATGACTGGTTCTTGTTGAAAGATGCTACAGTAATAAGGGTGTACAGTTTCACACACGAAGCATACTTTTTGCCAGAATTTTTGACCCTAAGAGTTTTTTCCCTTGAGTTCATCCGACAGAGGTTGATCGCCGAAGAAGAGTAGTTTGGGAAATATAAGAAAGGCTCTGACATAAAGCTCCCTTGGCAAGTCGGCCGTTTTATTGTAAAGTTCAAGGAAGCTGCCAATGAGGTAGAAAGGTTATTGAGAACTATGGGGTTCAAAAAGGATATACCTATTGCATATTATCCTCGGCACATCATAGTTGAAAGAAAGAAGAAGAATGGTCTAAAAGCGTGGGAACACCAAGAAGCTGAAGGGCTGCCGAAAAGGTGAAATTTAGTGTAGTATGAGCCTGAAGAGGCTGAAGATATAGATTTACAAATAGAAGCCCTAATCACAGATGATGATCCTATCGAAACCAACCAGTTATTTAATAACCAGGAAGTAGGCGGGAAAAGAGATTCAAAGGAAGTTATTGGAACAGAAGAAGAAGAAGAAACTGAAAATAAAAGACTAAAATTGGAAACACCAGATGAGTTAATTTTCCAGTAAGCGACATGGATGAGCACGAAGGAGGGTCATCAACCCCTGTTATCCAAATCCATGAATACCAATTCCAAGATGCGACAGGAGGAAATGAGGATGGCAGGTTTAAATCCCAAGAGGACATGTTTAAGTATCATGGGCAAAATAAGTAGGCCTCTGCACAGAAACTTTTTGAACTTATGCCCACTGTGAGGAATCTGTCTAAAACAGGAATGGCTTTGATAACAAGCAGAGATATCCATACTCACACTCTCAATCTAACGATATCTAACAAAGACAAAATGATAGAAGCAAAGATAGACTGGAAGAAGATACCTTTACCAGATAGGATTCAATTTCACAGGCAGATCGGAGAAGGTCTATATGATGATCTAGTAGAGGCAGCCTTGAGAATTTCAAATTTGGAGGTCAATGTAAATAAGATGGATGCCCATTTGAAGCATAAAAGATCAGAGAATAAAGAACTTTAGCAACATATCAAAAAGCTGCAGTCTGAATTAATCGAGAATGATGGCGGAGGCAAAGCAAGCCATAAGCTGTTAAAAGAAAAGGATAATTTGATCCAGACCCTACAGAAGAAAATGAAGATTCCCAACACCCGTTTAATACAAGCCCCCGAGGAGACAAAGCTGATATAAGAAAAAGAAGATTTAAACAAGGAAATCAGCAATCATAAAGCCAAATTGTTAAGGTTCGCAGAGAAAGAAGGATGTTGGGAGAAAGAGAAGATAAGTCTGAACAGCCAGATCGAAGAGTTAAAAAGCAGTCTATCAAACATATGTGCACAACAGGCAAGTGAGGGTTCGAACGAAGATAAGGACAATACAGACAACATTGTGCAGGCTATGTCCCAAATCATCCTAAATGATGGTGAGATACGAGAGCTAAAAGAGGAAAATCAAAGCTTGAAAGAGGAAAATGAGGCAAAGGAAAAAGAGACAAATGAACTGCAGCAAATGTATAAGGAATTGGTGGCAATCAACAACAGATTTTCTCAGCAGATTACAAGGAGAGTGGCTATGCAAGGGTGAAAACATTTAATTTGGGATTTAATTATCCAGGAGTCTAAGAGATTCAGGCCCTATATAGATCTCATGAGAATGAAGGAGAAGATAGTCATTGACGTCTTTAGAAGTTGCACTGCCATGAAAGAAAAGTTGCACAAAAGGCCAAAAGAGATTGCTTATAATGCTATAAGCTTTTTGAATAGTTTGACAGATAAAGACATCATAGATTTGAACATCAAGGACATAGTCACGACCATTGCAGTGGAAAAATGAATCCTCGGGAAATATGCATTGATCGAAGCTGTGGAAGCCAAAGCTAGTGAAATGGATGAGCAGCTAACATAATTCAAAGGACAGTTTGAAGGATTAGTAGAAAAAGGTTTTCCTGCATTTTGGGATGAAAAGCAAAGGTTAATCCCCCAAAGTGAGCATAAAATGTTGATGACCAGCAAATGGATGAACCATTCCAAGTTCAAACATTTGAGCCAACCACTTTCAGGAAAAATCCTAATAGACAAACTGAACGAAGATTTCGAGTTGCTATACAAATTTATTTTTGTTGGAGAAGCGCTTCCACCTATGTCTTCGGTTGATCAACTTAACATTAGAGTCTTGGAGAAGGAGATGAAAATTTATGACATCCAACACCTGAACTCTGGGCTCCGGTAGAGAAATAGAGGAAGATGAAATATACCTATCATGCCCCACTAGCAGATGCTGTCTCTTAAACCTTAGAACTGTGCATTTTAAGTACCAATCTATTTTTTGATAGAAAAAGCTTAGGATATATCTATGATTTTGATTTTCTAGGAGGTGGCAGTGGGTTGCCCGTTATGTAATGAAGTTTCACAATTGGACATATACTTTAATATTTTTTATATTGTTTAGCGGCATACCGGCAAATACAAGAAAGCGGTTAGGCTTGTCTTGTTATATTTCTTGTTCATGATAGTGACATTTGAACTGTGATGAGGTGTCACCGAATTTTCTAACTAATTTATGTTTCAAATGGGCCAAGTATGAGACTCCAGGCCACTTTAAGTTCCATGAATTTTCAAATGGAAAAAGGGGGAAGAAATTTTGAAGCTCTACATATTTTGTCCACTGTTGTTAATTTGAGATATTCCTTGAATAAAGTTGTTAGAAGCTTACATACGTTTTTCAGAGATTCCTGTGTAATTGGTTTGGTAGTATGTTTTTCCTTTCCTATGTGATATGTGTTTCTTTTCATTGTTAATCCATATTGTTAATATTCCTTCGTACTTGGTTCAGTGTAGCATCTGAATGACATTCATAGAGATTATGCCTTGTTCATTTCTTACCAAGTATTTCACAAATTATTTCTGCTAAAGTTGGTATAGGATTCTTCTGTGTATGCCTTATATCAATGGATTGTTCATCTTTCGTCTTTTTCACCAATTAAATCACTTTAACTACTAGCTGGTTGCTACCTTGCCTCTGTTGCTACCTTGCCTCTGTATGAATGTATCTGCTGAGCATTTGATGATAATGTTTATGTTATACTTGAATCGACTCCATTGCCCAATATAGATCCCTATTTGTTCTCCAACCAATGTTTTACTAGAGTAAAATTTGACTTACACAAATCTGACCTTCTTCATATGTTTAAATAGAACATCTTGAGGAATGAATGCTGGTGTCCTTTTTCATGATTGATGACCCTGATTATTTCCATCTTTTCATTAGTTTATTGAGAGAGGCCTCTCAGACTGTGTTGGGTCAGTAACATCATTCCAAAGATTGGTTAGTGGTTACCCTGAATTACCCTTCCTTACGAGCTGGGGGTCAATTTGGGTGTTAACAAATTGGCGCCGCTGTCGAGGACCGCAAGTTTTCTTGTTTTCCTTGCAAGAATGAAAAATATTCGTAGAAAAGAGAGATCCCTGTGGGCAAACAGAGATTTCCATATTTTTAAGGGTTGTACAATTTTTTCCCTGGCGACTCCACTCATAAAGATTCATATTCAAGAAAGCGCTCCATTGGGGGAGACCTCCGAAGCTGAATCCTAATTCTGAAGAAGATCTCGGCAAGGCATCCTGGCCTCAAGAAAGATCCACACCATAGGTAACCTTATCCCTGAAACTCTGTTAATTGTTGATAATCCGGAAAGTATGCTTAGACAAAAAGCAGAAAAAGATAAAGTTAATACTTCAAACAATGAAAGAGTTGTGTCCGAAGCAGATTCCCCTGCTTTTCAAGAATTAAATATAGAAATTTACATTGGAAAACATTTACCCATATCAAGATCTAAATCTTGTCTAATATTAGGTGAAGGAGTTCTTAATAATCCTGAATCTTACTTGTTAGATCCTATCTGGCTTAATTTACTATATACTATCAAATATAGAAAAGCTAAGCCCTATTCCCAGCATATCCCACCACTTTCACAAAATCCACCTGTAATCATGGCTGCCAGATTTGCACCTCTAGCCCTACCAGCTGTTTTGCATGACCTACCCCAAAACTACGCACAAAGGATCGTTTCCCATGATGCAGAGGGAAATTTTTCTGCCAGACAATAGTTAGACAGGTTTGAAGATTTTGTTGACCTAGAGGACGTGGATTATGATGATGCAAAAATGATATTATTTGCCCAAAGTTTATTTGGAGAACCTAAGAAATGGTATAGGTTGCTACCAAATGATTCTATAAATGATTTTGCATAATTTAAGACAATGTTCTCAGAAAGATGGGAAATGATAGGAATTCCTGCCCTAGTCTTGTCCCAGTACAATCACATCAAGAAAGGAGGTTTCGAGTCTGTGCATGAATTTTCTGCTAGATTCATGAGAGCATACAATTCTATTCCAGATGATCTAAGGACCTCGGTAGGCGCTGCGAAACTCCATTTCGCAGATGCCTTTAATGGAGATTTCTCATGTACATTAAGAGAGAGAAAGTCTGCCTCCCTGCCTGTTTTGCTAAAAGATGCCCTAGAAGTAGAGGCAGACATGATGGCCTCAGGGAAAATAAAGGGTAAAACCAAGGCTGAAAGAAAGAAGCAGGAGACCCAAACTTCTACCTCATCTGCTCCCAACGATGCAAAATTTGATACCATGATGAAAACAATGGAGAAATTGATGGATAGATTGACCATAGATACCAAGCCTCCTCTTCGAGAAAATCCTAAAAACTAGATCCGAAACCCAAACTTTAGAAGACCACCACCCTCTGCAAGAAATCAAAGAAATTTTGAAGAACAGCCGATGCACCCTCCTTTTGCTGACAATATGGTAGACAAGGAAATAGCTGAAGAGACCACCGAAGCCCAGATTCATTTTGTTGACTCCCTAGACCATGAAATATACTTGACTGAAAGGGAGCATGACTTCTTTAGCAAAGGAAGTTCTAGTAACAAACCTGGGTCAGAATCCGAACAATACCTAATGGGTTATCAAAATGTTGTGGATGATCTTGAAAGAAAGCTAAAATTGAGAAGTAGAGAAGTTGTCATGAGTAAAGGAAAGCTTGCTTTGAACCAACCTCCAATCACCCAACAAGCTGCAGAAAAAACGAAAGAGAAACAACAAAAAACTATTACAAACAAAAGATCTAAAAATAAAGAAGAAGATGGTCAACCTTCAAAAGAGGTTAAACCACCATAAATCACAGAGGTAATCAAACTTGCCCCTACCTTTAGCCTCAGAGATGAACTGTCAAAAGTAAAGATCTCCATCCCTCTTAATGAGTTACTGAAAAATAATGAATACATGGAAGAGATAACGAAGATGGTTAAAGGAAAAGATGAACACCAGCATGATATTCTAGAGTTGTCTGACGATGCTCCTACCATAATCTTTGGATCTAAGTTGGAAGATCTAGGTGATGAAGAAGTCCCTCCTTTCTACTTAAGCCTAAATTTCCATGATCAGATCTTGCACAATTCCTTAATAGACTTTGGGGCATCTCATAACCTAAAGCCAAAATCTGTGTTAAAAAAGCTAGGATTAGAGGTGACAAGGCCATACCAAGATCTTTACTCCTTTGATTCTAGAAAGGTACCATGTTTGGGACTGATTAAGAATATGGTAGTAACTCTAACCCAACTCCCTGCTAAAAGTGTCATGATGGATGTGGTGGTGGCTGATGTGCCTGCAAAGTTTGGGATGCTTTTGTCAAGATCTTGGGTCTCAGAGTTGAAAGGCACTATGCAGATGGACTTATCTTATGCCATAATTCCCTTGTTTGGGGCAAATAGGAGATTGTATAGAGAAAGTAGGATGGAGTATGTCGTCAGTAGCAAAAGAAAACCTAAGAATAACCCTATATATGCAGTTGATACAGGCATGGGCTACTCCATTTTTGTTGTTGATGGTCCTTATTATGATCCTAACCCTCCCTCATATAGAGAAGTGGATGAAGATAAAGAGTTTGCAGCTAGATATGAAGCTTCTGAAAGAGAAAAAAATGAAGAAGGCTGGTGGAAAATGTATTTTGATGGTTCTGTAAGCAAGAATGGTGCTGGGGTAGGGGTTTGGATCATTCCTCCCAATAGAGAGTCTAGGGCACTTTCATACAAGCTAACTTTTGAATGCACTAATAATGTTGCCGAATACGAGGCATTACTGTTGGGGTTGCGGGCTCTAAAGGATCTGGGAGCTAAGAAGATAGAAGTATTTGGAGACTCTGAGTTGGTAGTAAACCAGATAAATGATAGTTACCAAGCCAAGCACCCAAGAATGAGGGCATATAGAAATGAAGCTTGGGATTTCTTTGGGAATTTTATCACAAAACACAAGATTAGAGTAATACCCAGACATGAAAATGATGTAGCAGATTCTTTAGCGACTACTGTTGGAGGATTTAAGACTCCAATCTTCTCTCAGGCTAAGTATGACGTTGAGATAATAAATAGACCTTCTATTCCTGATAATTCTAAGTATTGGCAGGTATTTGAAGATGACTTATAGCTCAGGAGATTCTTAGAACTCTATGATGAGTTTGCAAATGTGCATATTGATACTGAAAATGAGAACCTGGAAAACTTTGTGGAAGGAGAAAATGTTGAAGAAGAAGTTAAAAAACAAGGGTCAAAAAACATGATAGGTGGTAGAGATATTATTCAATTGAAGAATAATTACATCCATAAAGGTCTGATACCCCTGGAAAATCTCTTTGATCAAGATGATGCAGCCAAAAATCCAAAATTTGAACCCTCCTGAGAATCAGTAGAATATCAAAACTTGGGTACAGAGAAAGATCCTCGAATGGTAAAGTTGTCTAAAAGACTACAAGCTGACAAAAAGAAACGCTATATAGAGTTGATGAAAAGACACACTGATGCTTTCGCCTAGACCTATGAAGACTTGAAGGAGTATCATACATCAATCATACAACATACCATTCCACTCAAGCCAGGTGAGAAACCTTTTAAGCAAAAATTAAGAAGAATCAATCCTAAGCTAGCAGATATCATAGAGAAAGAAGTTAAAAAGCTTTTCAATGCTAAGATAATTGTTACCTTTAGGTTCTCACAATGGATAGCAAATCTGGTCCTAGTCAGAAAGGAAAGTGGAGAAATCAGAATCTATATTGATTTCAGGAACCTGAACATAGCATCAATGTAAGACAATTACCCTTTACCTAAAATGGAGCACATTTTGCAGCAAGTGGTAGGAGCCGAAAGAATCTCCACCATAGATGGTTTCTCAGGGTATAATCAGATTAAAGTACGACCAGAAGATCAGGAAAAAACTACTTTCACAACTCCTTGGAGAACCTTCATGTATGGTAAGATGCCATTCGGTTTGATGAATGTTGGAGCCACTTTCCAAAGAGCTATGGATATTGCATTTGTTGAAGAAAAAGATAAATTTTTAGTAGTATACATGGACGACATAATAGTTTTTTCAAAATTAGATGAAGACCATCTCAAGCACTTAGAAAGAATTTTCATAACATGTAGGAAAAAAGGCATTTCCTTGAATCCTAAAAAATCATTTTTCACTCTGGATAAAGCTAAGATTTTAGGACATATCATCACCAAAGATGGGTCAATGCTATTCATAAAGTAGGAGAGCCTAGAAGTAAAAAAGGAAATACAGTCTTTCATTGGCCAGCTGGGTTTTTTAAGGAGATTCATACCAAGTTTTTCCGAAATAATGAGGAGCATTACAAATATGCTAAGAAAAGAAAATCAAGTAAAATGGACCGAAGAAGCCAGAGATTCTTTTAAAGGGATCAAGACAGCCATCACCGAAGCTCCAGTATTGGCTAGCCCAAACTTTACTAAGGATTTCCTAGTTTTCTCATATGCATCTGAACATACAATAGCTAGACTACTATTGCAAAAAAACGATCAAAATGCTGAGCAACCTATTGCTTTTTTCAAGAGAGTGCTGAGAGACGGGGAACTGAAATACGATACCATGGAGAAACAAGCTTATGCTCTCATAAAATCTCTGAAAGGATTCAGGGTTTATATCATACACTCACACATCATTGATTATGTGCCAAATAGTGATGTGAAAAGTATTTTGACCCAGTCTGATCTTGAAGGCAGAAGGGCCAAGTGGATTGCAGTGTTACTAGAATATGATCTAGAGACAAAAACCACAAAACTGGTGAAAGGTCAGGGGTTAGCGAAATTAATGACTGAAGAAAATTGTGACTCCTTGCAACTAAATTTTTTGGAAGAGCATCCTAACCAGCCGAATGAAAACATACAGCTGAAGCCTGAATTCTCTAAATCTCCTTGGTATACTGACATTGTTTTTGTACTGCACAATTTACAAGCACCTGCAGAGTTAATTAAAAGCAGAGCCAGATCTGTAAAACTAAAAGCTGCCAAGTACTGTATCATGAACCAGTATATGTATTGCAAAGACCTTGGAGGGGTGCTGCTAAACTGTCTGGTAGAAGAAGAGGCTAAACACATAAAAGAAGAATTCCACAAATGGGACTGCGGAGGACATCACTCTTGGAAAGCGACAGTAAATAAAATCCTGAGAGTAGGGTTTTACTGGCCCACTATGTTTGCCAATGTTTACAAAGAGACTGTGGTTTGTCACCAATGTCAAATTTTCGATGGAAAAAGAAATTTTGTTTCTATCCCTCTACATCCTATTATATTTGAAGCACCTTTTCAACAATGGGGTTTAGATTTCATTGGAGAAATAAACCCAAACTCCTCTGGACAACACAGATGGATCTTGACGGCTACTAATTATTTTACCAAATAGATAGAAGCCATACCTACCAAGCGGGCGACTGAAGGAGTAATCATGGACTTTCTTGAAGGTAACATACTGTCCAGATTCGGATGCCCCAAAAGAATCGTGACTGATAATGCTCCAGCATAATAAGAGGTCCTGACACACAAAGCTAAAGTATGCTCTGTGGGATGACATAATCAACACGAAAAGATCCATCGGGATGTCACCATTTCAGTTGGTGTATGAAGCAGAAGTAATTTTTCTAGTGTCCTTGGGTTTTCCTGTCATGAGGTTATTAAAGGGGATAGAAGAAGAACCAAATCCCATGCAAAGAAGAGTAAATCAGATAGTCGAGCTGAATGAGCTAAGAAATAGGGCATATGACAAAGTAGAAAGCCATCAAGAGAAAATGAATGAAGCTTTCGACAAAAATGCCAAGGAAGATTATTTTCAGGTTAATGACGTAGTCCTGAAGTGGAACGCCCCTAAAGAAAAAAAACACGGAAAGTTCGACCATATGTGGATGGGGCCGTATATTACTGCAGCACTCCGAGGAATAAATTCTTTTGTCTTGGAACATCAAGACGGATCTGCCTGGTCAGGAGGTCTAGTCACTAGGATATTTTTAAAACACTATCAGTCCTAAGGGAAGCAGGTATTCCATGTACCATAGCCTCTGTATATATTTTTTGTTTGGTTTTTACAGTTGTTTTAAAATCCGTCACGACAAACCTGAAAAGCCTTGAAACCCTAGAGAAAAGAAGATGGGGTCTAGAAAGCTAGCCATGGTTCCTTGTTCTTTTCATGTGTGAGCAGCCCAGATATGCGGCAGATACAGTTGCAGTTCTAAAGAAATCAGAAGAAGTTGTTGACTTTGATGTTCGAACCATCCAATGGATTAGGCACATAGTCTATGGAGTTCTTTGCTACCTCGCAGGGAGGATAGCATCCCGGGCTAGAGCCAGTTGTTGGCACCCATAAGTTTTTTGCACAAAATCCTAAGAGAAAGACTATTTCTTACTAATAGGCTCCATGAAAAGAGGGTCAAAACCCATCCCTATTCAGGTCCGAGTTGCTAGAACCAAAAGAACACCTCAGTTGAAAAGGAAGCAGTGAGAAAGGTGAAGGTTTTGGGCACTTTAAGCCTAAGGAGATGGCCCAAAAAAGAAAAAATGAGTATAAATACATATATCCTATGGTCCGAAAGGAAATAAAGTGGGGGATAAGGCACAGACAATTTCAAACCTTTGATCCAAAGTGCAAGAGAGATCTACAACTCGCAAGTTATCCTCGCATGGTGGTGTTGCGCGAAAGAAACCAAAAAAAAGCAGTCGCGAGAAGTAAACCGCCGAGACAGGTGGCAACTTGAAGAGACCTCGCAAGCAAAACTCGACGGTAAGCAAAAACCACCATAGAGGTTGTGATACCATTGCAACGGAGGAATGAGATAAAGATCAACGGCACAGAGTGCAAAAGCCAGAGATCTGACAGTGCAAAAGATATGGTGTCCTGTCAGCAGGAAGATCTGGGTAGATCGACGGCTCACAGCAAGAAAGCATCAAATATACGGCTAAGTGGATGCAGAAGATGCAAGGCTGGTAACATAATGGGCTCCACTTGCGAGAGTACCAAAGAATGGGCACGTGGATAGCTCCTCACTGTAGATATATTAAAATCGAGATAAAAGATCCTCGTTGATCGTCGCAAGGTAAAGAAGCATCCCATATAAGCATGAAAGGTGGTCGTGAGGTTGTATACCATCTACCATGTGTCATCATCTGAACACCTCGCGAGGGAGGTTAAATGGTAATCCAAAACCAAGGGTCAAGTTACGATACCACCATACCCCTATGTACTGTTAAGTTAAATAGATGGCTAAGATTTAAAGCTGGTAGGATATCCTACGGCGGAGATTAAAGATGTCAAATCAAAGGGTTAAATGAAGAATCAAATCAATGGCTTGGAACTAACGCCCAGCAGATCAACGGATGGAAAGGAGGGACAGGTGGCAAAGGTGAGTAGAAGTTATTTGGAAAAGTTTTATATATATAATGCGGCATGTGGAAAATAAACATTTCTTTCTTGGACATGTCGGAGTTGGAAGCTTCTGGAAGTGCAGAAGCCGAAAAGGACGACAGGTGAACGGTCGCTCTCAATCTCCCCATAACAGGTAGGGCCCCAAACTCCATGTTTATAGCGCGCAGTGTGTTTTATAATCATAGAATGGCAGATAAACTGATCTCTACGAGTTCTAAAGCCAGAGTAACCCTAGAAGACAAAGACGGTGATGTGTTTGACCTGAGCCTTCGGCTCCCCATACCAGAGGTTAAAAGAAGACTGAAACTTCTTCTTGAATAGGGTTTAGATGTCCATAGAGTCCACCAGTCTTATTTCATCTTTTTATGCTTAGAACAAATAATGCCATTCCCAGAATTCGTGTCATGGTTCCTAGTAAATTATTCAAAACCCCAACGCGTGATAATGAATGCCAAAAGATCCAAAATAGTATGTAGCATGACCTGACCGTCATCCGGAATACCCTTTCCGTACCAGAGTCCCCAGCCCTAGCCCTCGAAAGTTCCTTTGAAGAGTCAGTCATTACCCTGTATAGGAAAATTTCCCTTGAAATCCGCAAAGCTTTCCTGGATACCTGTTTAAATCCCGATGTAGAAATTGCGGACACCCCCTACCTACTGGAGGTCAACCTTTTTAATGACAACACCCATTTGGTTTTATCTTTGATAGCTCATTTTTTAGGTTTGTACTTAGACTTGTGGATAACTAAAGTGCAACTAAGCCTGTTATTCAGGATTAGTGTTAGTTCCCCAGAGGTGGGAAGTGAGTCAATTCCATCCCTCAAGTTTGAGGAAATTTTGGCAGAAACAATACATGCATAGTTAAGTTGTTTTAAAAATACCAGATTCTTTCAGTTCCAGGAATATTTGACCAAAATGGTTCTGTATAGCAGTACATAAGAGTTAAGGTTCTCTCAGATACTCTTTACAGGGAATTTGGAAGACAGTGCTTTCAATTACATGAATTTTATTCTATCTACTATGTATAAAGTTATGTTTGAATAAGAACTACCCAGATTACTACCAGAAATGCAGACGCTGATGCAGTTGAAGGATGAGCTAGCCGTCAGCGACTGGTTCTTGTTGAAAGATTCTACAGTAATAAGGGTGTACGGTTTTGCACATGAACCCTACTTTTTTTCGGCATTTTTGACCCTAAGAGTTTTTTCCATTGAGTTCATCCAGTAGAGGTTGATCACCGAAGAAGAGCAGTTTGGGAAATATAAGAAAGGCTATGATATAAAGTTCCCTTGGCAAGTCGGCCCTTTCATTGTAAAGTTTAAGGAAGCTGCCAATGAGGTAGAAAGGTTGTTGAGAACTATGGGGTTCAAAAAGGATATAGCTATTGCATATGATCCTCGGCACATCATAGCTGAAAGAAAGAAAAAGAATGGTCTGAAAGCATGGGAACACCAAGCACTTTAAGGGCTATCGAAAAGGAGAAATTTAGTGCAGTATGAGGCCAAAGAGGCTGAAGATATAGATTTACAAATGCAATCCCTAATCACAAATGATGATCCTATGGAAACTGACCAGCTGTTTAATAACCAGGAAGTAGGTGATAAAAGAGATTCACAGGAAGTTAATGGAACAGAAGAAGAAGAAGAAACTGAAAATAAAAGACTAAAATTGGAAACACCAGATGAGTTAACCATCCAAATTAGCGACATGGATGAGCAGGAAGGAGGGTCATCAACCCTAGTTATCCAAATCCATGAATACCAACTTGAAGATGTAACAGGAGGAAATGAGGACGGTAGGTTTAAATCCCAAGAGGACATGTTTAAGTATCATGGGAAAAATAAGCAGGTCTATGCACAGAAACATTTTGAACCTATGCCCACTGTGAGGAATTTGTCGAAAATAGGAACGTCTTTGATAACAAGTAGAGATGTCCAGACTAACACTCTCAATCTAACGATACATGACAAAGACAAAATGATAGAAGCAAAGATAAACTGGAAGAAGATACCTTTACTAGATAGGATTCAATTTCAAAGGCAGATCGGAGAAGGTCTATATGACAATCTAGTAGAGGCAGTCTTGAGAATTTCTAATTTGGAGGTCAATGTAAATAAGATGGATGCCCAGTTGAAGCATGGAAGATCAGAGAATAAATCACTTCAACAACATATCAAAAAGCTGCAGTTTGAATTAATCGAGAATGCTGGTGGAGGCAAAGCAAGCCATAAGCTGTTAAAAGAAAAAGACAATTTGATCCAGACCCTACAGAAGAAAATGAAGATTCCGAACACCCAGTTAATACAAGCCCCCGAGGAGACAAAGCTGATACAAGAAAAAGAAGATTTAAAGAAGGAAATCGGAAATCATAAAGCCTAATTGTTAAGGTTCGCAGAGAAAGAAGGATGTTGGGAGAAAGAGAAGATAAGTTTGAATAGTCGGATAGAAGAGTTAAAAAGAAGTCTGTCAAACATATGTGAACAACAGGAAAGCGAGGGCTTGAATTACGAGAAGGACAATACAGACAAAATTGTGCAGGCTATGTCCCAAATTAGCTTAAAGGAAGGTGAGATACGAGAGCTAAAAGAGGAAAATGAGGCAAAGGAAAAAGAGACAAATGAACTACAGTGAAAGTATAAGGAATTAGTGGCAATCAACAACAGATTTTCTCAACAGATTACAGGTAGAGCGGCTATGCAAGGGTGCAAACATTTAATTTGGGATTGTATTATCCAGGAGGCTGAGAGATTCAGGCCCTATCTAGATCTCATGAGAACGAAGGAGAAGATAGTGACTGACGTCTTCAGAAGCTGCACTGCCATGAAGGAAAAGTTGCACAAAAGGCCAAAAGAGACTGCTTATAATGCTATAAGCTTTTTGAACAGTTTGACAAATAAAGATGTCATAGATTTGAACATCAGGGAAAGAGTCATGACCATTGCAGTGGCAAAACGAATCCTTGCGAAATATGCATTGATCAAAGTTGTGGAAGCCAAAGCCACAGAAATGGATGAGCAGCTAACAAAATTCAAAGGACGGTTTGAAGGATTAGTAGAAAAAGGTTTTCCTGCATTTTGGGATGAAAAGCAAAGGTTAATCCCCCAAGTGAGCATAAAAAGTTGATGACTAGCAAATGGATGAACCATTCCAAGTTCAAACATTTGAGCCAACCACTTTCAGGAAAATTCCTAATAGACAAACTCGACGAAGATTTTGAGTTGTTGTACAAATTGATTTTTGTTGGAGAAGCAGTTCCACCTATGTCTTCGGTTGATCAACTTAACATCAGAGTCCTGGAGAAGGAGATGACAAGTTATGACATCCCAACACCTGAACTTTGGGCGCCAGTAGAGAAATACAGGAAGATGAAATATACCTATCATGCTCCGCTAGTAGATGATGTCTCTTAAATCTCAGAACTGTGAATTTTAAGTACCAATCTATTTTTTGATAGAAAAATCTTAGGATATATCTAGGATTTTGATTTTCCAGGACGTGGCAGTGGGTTTCCCTTTATGTAATGAATTTTCACCATTGGTCATATACTTTAATATTTTTTATATTGTTTACCGGCATATCGGCAAATATAAGAAAGCGGTTAGGCTTGTCTTGTTATATTTCCTGTTTATGATAGTGACATATGAACTGTGATGAGGTGTCACCGAATTTTGTAACTAATTTCTATTTCAAATGGGCTGAGTATGATACTCTAGGCCACTATAAGTTCCATGTATTTTCAAATGGAAAAAGCTACGAGAACTTTTGAAGCTCTACATATTTTGTCCACTGTTGTTATTTTGAGATATTCCTTGACAAATGTTGTCAAAAGCTTACATATGTTTTTCAGAGATTCTTGTGTAATTGGTCTGGTAGTTTGTTTTACCTTTCCTATGTGATATGTGTTTCTTTCCTTTGTTAATCCATATTGTTAATATTCCTTCGTACTTGGTTCAGTGTAGCATCTGAATGAGATTCATAGATATTATGCCTTGTTCATTTCTTACCAAGTATTTGACAAATTATTTCTGTGAAAGTTGGTATATGATTCATCTGTGTATGCCTTATATCAATGGATTGTTCATCTTTCGTCTTTTTCACCAATTAAATCACTTTGACTACTAACTGGTTGCTACCTTGCCTCTGTTTGAATGTATATACTGAGCATTTGATGATAATGTTTATGTTATACTTGAATCGACTCCATTTCCCAATATAGATCCCTATTTGTTCTCCAACCAATGGTTTACTAGAGTAAAATTTGTCTTACAGAAATCCAACCTTCTGCATATGTTTAAATAGAGCATCTTGAGGAATGAGTGTTGGTGTCCTTTTTCATGATTGACGACCCTGATTATTTCCATCTTATCATTAGTTTATTTAGAGATCCCTCTCAGACTGTGTTGGGTCAGTAACATCAGTCCAAAGATTGGTTAGTGGTTACCGTGAATTACCCTTCCTTACAACTTGGGTGTCAATTTGGATGTTAACACCGATATTATGATGACCATTCAGCATGAGGGAGCAAGACAGACCCCACTCTCCTTCTCCTTCCTCATTATATAGCAAATTCTTGTGTTCCATGTGTCAGTCCAAGCACATTTTAAAATTAATTTAATATTTTAATTAGTTTTATTCTCAATTACAAGTGTCCGTTTCTCACTCAATGTGTACACCTAACTCCCTAAATCAGTGCAAGGTAGGCGTAGTTGTCTTTAAGAGAGTCTCAGTTGTGTTTCTCTTCTCCCATCTAGTTGTTGTAGAAAGATCCATGTTTATTCTATTATTTTCCTTTTCTTTTTCTGTTTTATAAGAGCAAATATTTTATTTAAAAATATCTTCTTACTAGATTCAAATCTTGTTCTTTTTTATAATAAAAGAGATTATTTTATTCAAATAGTTCTTTATTCTTTGTAAAATCTTTTCTTTTTTTTTCAAAAAAATAAAAGAAATATTTTATTAAATAACTATTTATTCTATTTACCATCTTTTCTTTTTCTTTGAAAGTAAAAAGAAAATATTTAGGATAATTCTTTATTCTATTTAACATATTTTCATGTTGAAATAATTAAAATATATTTCCATTAAAATAAAAAAAAGAACATTATCTTTTCTAAAATCAAATTTCTTTCTCAACCATACTAGTAGAAAGGACCGGTAGGCATTGGTCAAAAGCAAAGATTCGAGGCAATCACAAGAACTATCATGATTTTTATCTCGTCCCTTAGTGTTCAGTGACATATGGGGACCCGAACTGACACAACTTTTATGGAAAGCAAAGATTCCGACAAACAAACAGAAGTAATTATGTATGTATGAGTAGTTTTCTTTTTCCATTATTCTTTCAGCTAGGTACCTTTTCGGCGGGCCCTTCTGACAGTATCTTTCTGTCTTCTTATGGAGAGTACTGCGTAGCGAGCGGGAGTCATTACCGCGATTTCTCAACTACGCTCCTTGGAGACTAAGGGATGTTGAGGGATAAGGCTCTCCTTATTGCGCGACCCTCAACTCATCGTATGCGACCAAATCATTATGGTCTTGCCCGTACGGCATACGCTTCCCTGGGTGAGCTAAAATGGCTTCACCCGTGAGTTAATTATTAATCCAGGGTTGACAGTCAGTCGTCATACCCCTAAGTGTTCTTTCCATTCTTACTACCCCAATAATTCCTTTGTGGGCTAGTCGGTAAATCGTCTTACCTGCCACTACACACACACGCACTCAAATGCATATTAATTGTGTTGCACTATAAAACATTTGTATCATCCTTTTCATTTTCTCTGTCAATCGAGTATAAAAAAATCATCATTTTTCATTTCAAGTAATTTAAATATTCATCATTTTTATTTTCTCAGTCAATCGAGTATAAACAAATCATCATTTTTCATTTCAAGTAATTTCAATATTCATCATTTTCATTTTCTGAATCAGTCGAGTATAAACAAACCATCATTTTTCTAACCATTTTCATTTCACATATAAAATATAAAGCAATCATTTATGGTCCAAGTTTTATAACCTGGGTCACTTCAAACCAGTGCCCTCAAATAGTCAAAATCAAACACAAGTGTTGAGGTGGGCATTACATACACCCCCTCTTATTAAAAGTTCATCCTGAAGTTCAAAACAAATAAGGAAAGTCCCGACGCATCTCAGTTGCATGCTCCCAGGTTGCAGAACTGGGACTATAGTTCTCCCACTGGACCTTGACCTGATCGATCACATGGTGCCTAAGCTGCCGTGATAAACGATCCAATATGCATATCGGCTCTACCGTCACGGCCCCTTCATCCGTTATCTATAAGCTACGCATGTCAATAATATGTGCTGAATCGAAAATGTAATGTCTAAGTGCTGATACGTGAAAAACATTATGCATCCTATGAAAAGATGGTGGTAGTGCAAGACAGTAGGAAACCAGTCCTATCCGTTCCAATATCTCGAAGGGTCCTACGAACCTAGGAGATAGCTTCATCCCTTTCCCAAACCATATAGTACTCTTTTGCAGTCTCACTAGCCAAAATACTCGATCTCCAACCTGATACTCTCTGTCGAGTCTATGCGCATCGGCATAACTCTTCTTTCGATCCTGTGCTTCTTTCAGTCGAGCACGGATATTAGCCATCTGGTCTTCCATCAATTGAATCACTCCAGGTCCAAGTAGAGTCCTATCCTCTAGTCTGTCCCAGCTCAAGGGTGTTTGATAGGGTCGACCATACAAAAACTCGAATGGCGCCTTCTATATCGAACTCTGATAGTTGTTGTTATACGGGAATTCCACTAGAGGTAAAAACTCTTCCCAATGGGTTTGTTGATCCATCACATACATTCTCAGCATCTCCTCCAGTATTTGATTCACTCTCTCAGTTTTCTCATCAGTCTCCGGATGGTATGCAGTGCTGAAGTTGATTCGTGTTCCCACAGCTCCATGGAAGCTCGTCCAAAATCTACCAGTGAATACTGATCCTGGATCAGATATTATCTTCCTTGGCACCCCGTGCAGTCATACAATCTCATCAATGAACACTCTAGCAATGTCTGGGGCTTGATAAGTGTTCTTTATGGGTATAAAATGTGCACTCTTCATGAGAGTTTCTACTACCACAAAGATGGTATCATGCCTCTTCTAGGTCAAAGGTAATCCCACAATAAAATCCATGGAGATGATCTCCCACTTTGACTCAGGAATGGCATGAGGCTGGAGTAGTCTGGCGGGATGTCTATGTTCAGCCTTGAATGGTTGACACTCCATGAATTTGGCAACAAACTTTACTATGTCTCTCTTCATGCCATGCCAGAAGAATAGAGGATAAAGATCTGCATACATCTTTTTCACACCAGGATGTGCTCTATAAACGACTCGGTGAGCTTCTTCTATGACTAGGTTCCTGAGCTCAATGTTCTCTAGTACATAAATGGTTGTTGTATGTCAACAACCCATCATTTTCCAATGAATAACCCTTATACCTAGGTAATTCCATCTGTTCCTGTTCTAACTCGGCCTTTACCTCATTGTACCACTTGTCTTCCTGTTGTAGCCCAAGCACCTTTTCTCTCAGGTTGGTTCGCATCGGGATCACTGAGAATATGCGGGGTCTATGACTAAGTGCATATGCCACTTTGTTTAGGGTCCCCTTCATGTAGGCGATGTCAAAGTCATACTCACTTAATTGTTCTGACCATCTTCTTTGTCTAGCATTTAGATCACTCTGAGTAAAGATGTACTGCAATCCATGGTGATCCGTCTTAAGTTCAAATTTCCTTCCTACTAGGTAGTGTCACCATAAGCGTAAAGCATGCATTACTGCATTCAGTTCCATGTCATGTGTCACATAATTTTCTTCATGTGGTATGAGTCTCCGAGAGTAGGAAATCGCTCTCCCTCCCTGCATAAGCACACATCCGACTCCATCCTTGGATTCATTAGTGCATACAAAGAAATCTTCCTCCATGTTAGGCACTTTCAGAACTGGTGCCATTGTCAATAATTCCTTTAGTTTTGCAAATGCTTTGGCTCATTTATCTGTCCAAATAAATGGCCTATCCTTCTTTTGCGATTCAGTGATCAGTCCTGCAATCTTCGAGAATCCTTCGACAAACCTCCTGTAATATCCCGCAAGTCCCATGAAGCTTGTCACTTCATGTATGTTTGTCAGTGCTGGCCATTCCCAAATGGCCTCAATTTTGGTGGGACCCACTACTATACCGTCGCCAGAAATAATATGTACCAAATAGTGGATTTCCTTCTGGAAGAAGGAGCATTTCAACAACTTCCCATAAATTTGGTTTTCTCTGAGACATTGCAAAACTAACCGGATATGATCTTCATGTTCCTCTCATGTCTTAGAGTAAATAATAATATCATCGAGGAACACCTTCACGAACTTGTCAAGATACTGGTGGAACACGCCATTCATCAAGTTCATGAAGACACTAGGTTCATTGGTCAACCCGAAAGGTACCACTACGAACTTGTAGTGTCCAAACCATGTCTTAAAAGCGATCTTCAAAATATCAGCTTCTGTGATCCTCAGCTAATGGTAACTTGATCATAAATCAATCTTTGAAAAGATTGTGGCTCCTTTCATCTGATCGAACAAGTCATCGATCCTAGGAAAAGGATATTGATTCCTCACAGTAGCCTTGTTTAACTGACGATAGTCGATATAGAGTCACCACGATCCATCTTTCTTCTTAACAAAGAGTAGTGGTGCTCCCCACGGGGAGACGCTTAGTCTAATCAGCCCTAGGTCCAAGAGCTCTTGCAACTGCATCTGTAATTCCTTCAGTTCTGGCATGGACATTCTGTAAGGAGCTCTTGCGATTGGCTCAGTCCTCGGCTTTAGTTCTATGGTAAAGTCTAACTCTCTCTGAGGTGGTAGTCCAGATAAGGCTTCAGGAAATACATCCATGTATTCCGCAAATAAGAGGTGGTCGGGGATGTCAGCTTTGTCTTTGTCCTTATTCATTGCTATTACCGCATATAGCTGACATCCCTTCCTCAAGCTTCTTTTCAGTTGTAAAGCGGAAATCATCTGTAATGATATCTTGTTCTTCATCCCTCTAAGGACCTTCTTATGACCTTCATCATTATAAAAATTCAGTTCCTTGTTACGACAGTCTAAAATGGGGGCATGGGATTCCAACCAATCCATGCCCAGGATTAGGTCATAAGTTCCAAGGGCGGTCACATAGAAAGAAGTTCTAGTACGACATACTCCTATATCTAATTCACAATTCCCGAGTTTCAATCCCACACTCTGGGTATTTCCGGATGCCAGTTCGACTAATTCAAAATTGTCTTGTGCACATGCCATCATCTTGCTTCATTCTAATGCAAAATAAGAAATAAATCTTTTAGTAGCACCTGGGTCAATGAGTAAAGAGAATTGCATACCGTTAAGTGTGCCAGTCGGTTCTAGTACAGTAGACTGATGTTCTTCCTGATGGTTGTTGATCGCTGCATGTATATGATGTGCTCTACCCAGATCTGCAGTAGTAGTCTGAGGTGGTCTGTATCCCTATCTCGGTCCTGTCTACTACTGATGGAAATCAACCTGAAAGTGTGGACCTCCGCAACCCCAACACCCTTCCTTTGGTCCTCTTTTTGATCTTCCAGTGGGTGCATTATTACTACGTGGTCCTGGCTATGCTGGCTCCCCAAACGTTCCGGTGTTGTCTCTTTTGGGTGGTGGTTTGTACGGCCTTTTGTTGTTTCTAACTGGCTTCCCATGTATAGGTCCTTTGGAGTTATTTCGCTGACCATAATTTACTTTCGGTGGTTCAGAAGGTGGTACAACCCGAGTCCGAATGGAGAAGTTTTGCTTGGATGGACCTGTGTTCACTAGTTCTTCTTCGGCTATTAAAGCCTTTTTTACCGCATCATGCAAAGTGGGCAGAGTAAGAATGTGGACCTTGTCTATAATGTTGCCATTTAGTCCATAAACATATTTGTTCACCTTCAGCTTTTCTGTTGAGATGTGAGGTGCATACCTCAAAAGTCCCATGAACCTGATCTCATACTCCTGCACTGTTCTTCCTCCCTATCTGAGGGCATTGAACTCATTGAGCTGCCTCTCAATGAACTCTTCAGACATGTAGTGTTTATGAAATTGTTCTTCAAACAATTCCCATGACACTTCGTTTGCCTCGACTCCCAACTACGGTTTCAAGGTCTTCCACCAGAGTAGGGCTTCCCCTTTCAGCTACAAAATGGCCATGTGTACTTTAAGGTTCGAGGTGTAGTCCCTCAAGGAAAAGCACATTGCCATGTTCTCTAACCAAGCTTCTACCGCGGCTCCTTCAGTGGAGCCCCAAAATTCTGGAAATCTTACTTTTTCCAGCTCTCTATGAATGTTAGCAGGAGGTGGGTTCTGCGGTTCGGTCGTAGGTACTATGGGCCAATCTTCTGCACGGTCCAATTGGGTCAACAATGCTTCCGACATTCTCTGGAAGTTTCTCATCATGTTCATGACTTCGCCGACGAGCAGATTAATCGTTTCTTCAACTCTAGGTGGAGTAGCTACTGGAGGGGTTGGTGGACATGCTTTCTACGCTCGTCCCCTCCCAGTCCTACCTCGGCAAGTCCGCCGGTCCATGGCAAAGCTTGTATTAACAAGCAAGCAAGTAAACGTTTTGTGAAGTAACCGATTTATCAAAATTGCGGAAATATTTTGGTCCGAACTAGGTTCGACCGCGCTCTGATACCAAATGTAAGGTCTGTCAAAATGAGCAAGTGATTTTTTTTTCTTTTTTTGTATTCCAAAGAAATTTCATTAAAGCTAACTATAACTTAGAGATCCTTAGACGTGATATGCGTAACACTAACCGACGATCTATGAAGACCTTTTCCCTCTCATTGAACATAGTACAATTATCCTCATGATGCATTATATATACCTATTGTTAAATACTGCATAGAATTATAATGACGCATCTGAAATCTCTTCTTATTGATTAACATACCCACAATTAGACTTTTGACTTTCCACCTATTCATTGTAATACATAAATATAAACCTACATATTATGCCTCATCAATCTTCTTTTCTTTTCATCAGCAATAAACCTATCACTTACTTGTAATCATTTTTAAACTAAATACTTATAATTTAAACGCAATACCTTCCAAAACAAATAATTATGATTTAATCACGTTATAATCCTAACAAAATATTTATAATTTAATCATAATGCATTCCTACACTTTTAGTCTCGCATGTTCCATCTCTTCCCATACTACTCATATTTTCTCATAATAACATATCAACTTTTTCCTAGTATTCAATTAAAATACCTAAGTCTCAACCGTTAACATTTTCCACACTAAAATAAAAGCATACTTCCTCATAACTTCAATGAAACATATCTGAAGAAAGGCACATTTCTATCCAAATAATAAAACTTTCCACAATATTTTGTATTGGGAAAACACTCCTATGCTCTTCGTAATAATTACTATGATATAATTTCCTTTAATAAAATCATTGAAACATAATTGACGAAAGGCACATTTCTATCTAAAAAATAAAACATTCCACAATATTTTGTATTGGGAAAATACTCCTATGCTCTTCATAATAAGATAATGTGATATGTGATATATTTTCTCTTAATAAAATCAATGAAATGAAGTGCACACATCTTCAATGTTCGTGACCATTTTATTCATGACTAAAGAAGATATCTTGACGTGGAATCTTATAACTTCAAGTCAACCATACAAAAAATGGTAATTCGTAGAGATTACGCACCAGATCATTTAGAAGATCTGGGACGTGTAGCTAATTTTGGGGCAAGAGAGATTTTTGTCAACAGTATGAAGGGTAGAATGATTTCAAATAACAGTGATCTTCACAAAATCCAGCACCGGATTCACATTCTTAAATTCAATGGATCGATTCTGGGACAAGAGTGGATTTGCAGAATTTCATAGGGTTGTACATTCAAGATCGAGTTGATTCCAGGGAGATAAGTGATCTAAATTGGGACTGACATCAGAAGAACCATGGTTTTGATGTTGTCTAAGTATCTCAGGTCGGTTTACTTGAGGATTTCAACAAGTGGAACTCATCCTGTAACGATAAGAGAAGGAAGACTACATTATATAGCATAGTGGTTAGGATCCATCGATTTCAGAAGTTGATCAACAATATAAACATCCATTGGTAAGAATCGATTTCAATTGGCAATATTATGCTTACCGATTAAAATGAAAACCTCGTGACTTGTATACAAAATCCAACTCTGTAAATAGAAATAGAATAAAATTGCATTGGATCGACGATCGAGCTCTGTCATTATAATACAGAGTCGATTTCCTTTGACTGATCGATTTCTACTGTGGCTGTGGTTGTAATCCATACCGTAAATAATAATTAAAAATCAAATGATATTGGATCCAAGATCGAACTCTGTCATTATATTACAAAGTCAATCTGGCTGTGTTGAAATCCACATTGCAAGTAATAATAAAATCGATTGTTATTACATTCAAGATCGATCCCTGTCATTAATAATACAGAGCCGACTGAGTTTAAAATCCAAAATGCAAGTAATAAATAAATCGATGGGTATTGTATCAAAGGTCGATCTCTGTCATCAAAATACAGAGTCGACTATGTATTGAAATCCACAATGCAAGTAATAAATAAATCAATGGGTATTGGATCGAAGGCCGATCTCTGTCATCAAAATACATAATCGACTGTCTATTGAAATCCACAATGCAAGTAATAAATAAATCGATGGGTATTGGATCGAAGGTCGATCTCTGTCATCAAAATACAGAATCGACTGTGTATTGAAATCCACAATGCAATTAATAAATAAATCGATGGCTATTGGATCGAAGGTCGATCTATTTCATCAAAATACAGAGTCGACTGTGTATTGAAATCCACAATGCAAGTAATAAATAAATCGATGGGTATTGGATCGAAGGTCGATCTCTGTTATGAAAATACAGAGTCGATCTCTTTTGATAAATCAATTTCCAATTAAACCAGTGGTTTAAACACTAGTTGGTACAATCGATATCGATTAGGCAACAATATGATAGCCGATTGGAAATGGGGCACTGTAACAGGGTAAGAAACCCAACACTCTAATAAATAATGAATTCAATTGACTTATCTTATAAATATTAGTCCAGGAATAAAATTTAGAACAGTAACTAAGTATTACAGAATGTTAAATCCTACACCTTAAATCTGATTAAAAGAATTTCATCTCTCTTATCATTTCTCTATAAGGGAATTCAGATTGTCAACACAGGACTATAATTCCAGAATATAAAGGAGTAAGGAAAATAAGTAGCTTAACCCAGAATTATACATTCACTCTTCAAATATATCATAATGTAAATAAAACTTAAATTGCATAGAACCTGTATGAGCAGATGCTCCCACAGTATGTCGAATGTAGATTTCCTAGAATATGCAGCTTTGGCCTCATTGTTCTTCCCCACAATCACCGACAAACCCCTTGGTTGACCACCCTACCATATCGAGGTTAATCTTCTTCACCTCGAACCCCCAAGCTCATGGGTCGTAAGAACACACACAAATAGCCTCCCGAAAGGAACTCCCAGTCCTCGTTCCGGCTAATCCCAACACCAAGGATCATAACATAATCCGACATTATGATGACCATCTAGCATTAGGGAGAAAGAGAGACCCCCGTCTCCTTCTCCTCCCTCATTATATAGAAAATTCTTGTTTGCCATGTGTCAGTCCATGCACATTTTTAAATTAATTTAATATTTTAATTAGTTTTAATCTCAATTACAAGTGTCTGTTTCTCACTCAATGTGTACACCTAACTCCCTTAATCAGTGCAAGGTAGCTGTAGTTGTCTTTAATAGAGTCTTATTTGTGTTTGTCTTCTCCCATCTAGTTGTTGTAGAAAGATCCATGTTTATTCTATTATTTTCCTTTTCTTTTTCTGTTTTATAAGAGCAAATATTTTATTTAAAAATATTTTCTTACTCGATTCAAATCTTGTTTTTTTTTATAATAAAAGAGATTATTTTATTCAAATAGTTCTTTATTCTTTTTATTCATTTATTTCAAAAAAATAAAAGAAATATTTTATTTAAATAACTATTTATTTTATTTACCATATTTTCTTTTTCTTTTATAGTAAAAACAAAATATTTAGGATAATTCTTTATTCTATTAAACATATTTTCATTTTGAAATAATTAAAAGATATTTCCATTAAAATAAAATAAAAAGAACATTATCTTTTCTAAAATCAAATTTCTTTCTCAACCATACTACGAGAAAGGACTGGCAGGCATTGGTCAAAAGAAAAGATTTGGGGCAATCACAAGGACTATCATAATTTTTATCTCGTCCCTTAGTGGTCAGTCACATATGGGGACCCGAACCGAGACAACTTTTACGGAAAGCAAAGATTCCGACAAACAAACATAAATAATTATGTATGTATGAGTAGTTTTCTTTTTCCATTCTTCTTTCGTCTAAGTACCTCTTCAGCAGGCCCTTCCGACAGTATCTTTTTCTCTTCTTATGGGGAGTATTGCATAGCGATCGGGAGTCATTACCACGATCTCTCAACTATGCTCCTTGGAGACTAAGGGATGTTGAGGGATAAGGCTTTCCTTATTGCGCGCCCCTCAACTCATTGTACGCGACCAAATCATTATGGTCTTGCCCGTATGGCATACGCTTCCCTAGGTGAGCTGAAACGACTTCATCCGTGTGTGAATTATTAATTTAGGGTTGACATTCAGTTTTCGTACCCCTAAGTGTTCTTTACATTCTTACGAACCCGATAATTCCTTTGTGGGTGAATCGATAAATCGTCTTACCTGCCACTGTACACACATGCACTCAAACACATATTAATAGTGCTCCACTATAAAACATTTGTATCATCCTTTTCATTTTCTCTGTCAGTCGAGTATAAAGAAAACATCATTTTTCATTTCAAGTAATTCCAATATTCATCATTTTCACTTTCTCAGTGAGTCGAGTATAAACAAATCATCATTTTTCATTTCAAGTAATTTCAATATTCATCATTTTCATTTTCTCAGTCAGTCGAGTATAAACAAATCATCATTTTTCTAACCATTTTCATTTCACATATAAAATCTAAAGAAATCATTTATGGTCCAAGTTTTATAACCCGGGTCACTTCAAACTAGTGCCCTCAAATAGTAAAAATCAAACACAAGTGCTAAGGAGGGCATTGCATGGATGAAGTAAAAAATTGTTGAAAGAGAGATGAAAAACACTGCAGAGGAGAGGTCTCTTCTTGACGAAGGACTGAAAAAATATCTCGCATTCTTTAAATTGTGGTTAATGCGAGGACAACTTGAAGATCACCTTGGACAAGTGGATTCTAATAAATAAAACCCCTTTCCTCCATTTTCTTTGTCATCTTCAAGTAAGGAAATGAAATCCACTCTGATGTCCTCAAACATTAAGCCTACTTTGCCAAATTTTGTCTATCCTGGGCATATTTCTTCCGCATCCTCTATGTAATATCTCCATAAAAAAAAAATTGTATATACTTTTTCCTTTCTTTTTACTGTGTTGAACAGTAGTTGGATTCGATATTAATTAAATATTTGCAGTAATAATTAAAAGCATCCGTAAGCTAATCATGCTTAATTTCTTACCTTGGTATCCTTCCTACTGGTTAGAAGAGTATTATGGCTGACATTTTGCCTACTTGGCTACGGCTAATATCACTCTGTATGTTGATATGTAGGCACACTCATGATATCGGGATGACGCAGAAAAGGATTACTAAATTAAGTGTAACTCAACATACAGGTTTTCTGACAATGTCTAGCTAACTAAAATTCAGGTCCTTACTTATAGAATACTTATTACCTGGTGCAAGGCAATACCACTCAATATCATGTATCACGAGGGACTATGCTCTATTATAAAGAGAGTAGCTAGGTGTAATATCTAATGCAGGTCAACGTTGGTCTTTATGTTAGGATTGTTCAGCATCACACTTATTAGAGTGCTTGACACTTATGGACATCTTAATATACTTTTGACCATATAATGAATAGCATATATAGGAATTAACCCCTTCGAAAGTATACCCCTTGAAACTATTCCTACGATTATATCAAAGATCGCATCCTGTGGTTATCCACATGTTAATCTCATGCTATAACTATTCAAATGTGATACATGTTAAAATACCAACTATAAAACTGAGGTTTAAATCTTCTGGCTCAGAAACTATGTAGTGCCCCTAGTCTACTGTAGACATTGAGGGCACGTGCTGAGTCACCCAACTGTTTGAAACATTAATAAAATAACCCTATGATTTTATTTTGAGTATATTTATGATTATGATTGATTGATATATGTGCATTTGGGTAGTTATTGTGAATGGATGATTTCATGTTGTTTAACGATTGACTTTGATATGAAAACTGTACATATGAATGATGCTTAATGACTAGCTGTGCAATTGATTACATGATTAGACAAATGAGTAATGATTGAGTAAATTATAGATGCTTAGTGAAGCAACAGATTTATAAACCAAATTGTGATTATTGAGGACAGTGCTACTAATTTACGTTTGTGAGAAATGTGTGTAGCGACATGTGAAACGGTTCACTGACGGACACACAAAGGAATATGAAGGGTCGTAGAGTACGGGTAAATCACACACAGGGGGGAGCGACGACGATGTCGACTTTCGACAAGAATACCACGCATGAACAGATAAGCATTGATCCGCTTGCTCAAGAGGAATGCGTGAGAGCATACGAGGTGGGCCACGACGGAGCTGGTCATGTACGAGTTAAGGGGCGCGCAGTGAGAACGGACTCACTCCTCGGCGCCATTAGTCCCTATATAGCATGTAGACAGAGGATGGATGGTAACGATTCCTAAAATCCCTACAAGAGTTCCCGCAAGTCAAAACAGAAAGATGGTGGCAGAAGGGCCCGACGATGCAGTACCCTGTCGAGAACGGAAAAATGGACGCAAGGACCCAACGATGCGGTACCATGCCAAGGAATGGAAACCATGGATGACTGGACCAGACGGAATGGTGCCATGTCAAGGAATTAAAATTAAGGAACTAGGATCCCAATGGTGCGGCACCGTGATCGTAGTGAGTTTGATTGTTAAATTTAACTGCATAAAAACATATGAGAATAACTCTAGATTATTACTTAGCAAATGCATAAAAATAATTTAGGCATTTGCACATGAATAGTTATTTTTGTTGAGCATTTAAAATAATTGAAATCATTATTTAGGAGCAAAATAGAATCCTAAGATTAGACACCTAGTCAACTAAAAGCTAGGAGTTAATTAAAATATCTGGGGGACAAACTAGAGCAAACTTAGGGGTGTTGGTGCACTTCCCAGAGAAACTGACACTTGGATGGGTGAGTGTTTTAATTAAATAATTAATTAAAAATATGTAATTATGCATGAAGCGACATGTGTCGCATGAGATTTTCCTTTATAAGGAAGGCTTGGGGAATGGGTAAAGGGCCCATAATTTGGATGATTGTCGTAATTTTTGAGTGCCTCAAATACTTGCTGCTATCTAAGGGTTTGGCTTAGAAATCCTGGTGGGAAGGGAAGCCCAATCTGAATTTCTGAAATACTTGTGTGAGCTCTACGACCCAAAGCTCAGGGGAGGCCATGCGATTGAAAGCATGAGCCTATGGTTGGGTGGCGAAGCTAACGGTTGCTTCGCCTATGGTTAAATGAGCTTTGCTGGAGGGATCCTACAGAAGACGCAGATGACAATGGACCAGCTGGATCGGGTTGACAAGTTAAGGTTTTGCTTATTTTTGTTAAGTTATTCATTCTTTTATTTTATTTTTTTTAATAACTATAATGGCTAATTTGTTTGTATGAAGTTGTTAAAGTTTCAGGTTCAGTTCAAGGGGACCCTAAAGGAGGGGTCCTACATTTGGTATCAGAGCCAGTCGAGCCTTGAGGGCATCGAACTCAGCATTTTTCATGGGCTGCGGTGAATCGTCAAAGCTGGACTTAGATTGGACACTACGTCGACCTAATCTCCACTACGTGGTCAACTTGCGAATCAGGTTTGAATAGTTAGCTTATTTCTTTTCTTTTTTGATTAATTGTGTAGAATGAAACTTATTGGATCTAGAGATGAATTTGATGGGTGATCTGCCCTCTAAGATTTACTTTTTATGAGGTCATTTTGTCATTATAGATCTGCTTTTCAGAAATGCGAGTTCCACCCTATGAAGGGCGAAAACTTTGAAACCAAACACTGAGATTCTCGGCCTGAAATGTCATATTATTTCTTATTTCTAGATTTTAATTGTCAATCGCCATTTAAACTTATTCTGAAAATTTGAGTTTAGATCTCTATTGGTACCTAGGATGTAGACCTATATTACATACCGAAATTATCAATCTCGTTCGTACCCATTTTTAAAGCCTTTGTTCATAGATAAATCGTAGATCTCTGGTTGACGATGGCTTGATGGCGAGCTGGAGGAGACGACTCGCAGTCAGTTGTTGAGGTTTGATCTGAAACATGGAACTCTGCGTTGGGCGTGGTTATGCACTGATAGTGTAATGCTAATCCTAGTATAAGAAGATCTATAACTTTTCATTTCAAATTTGTGCGATGGAAATACGCCCCCATGAGAACTCTGGTAAGAGGCGCCTTCACAAAATGCAGGGTAAATATTACTGTGTTAGCTCATCTGCATAGGGTAGAGCTGGGACAACAATTATGCTCACACTCGACCGATTCATACACAGTCTATTAATTACAACCTGTAGAATGCGATTTACATATTTAATTGCATGGATATGGTAATGGTTGAAATCATATTCCTTTTGATAGGTTAACTATCTGGCTGGAAACTTAAGTGCACGGATACGGTGATTGCTGGAATCATATTCCTTTTTAAATGTTAAATGTCTAGCTAGGATTATAATTATGTCGATATGGAATTTCTGGAAAATATAATTCCTGTAAAAATCCCAATTGGTATTGCCAGAAATCATTCTTTTCCATTTTAGTTCATGGATATCCCTTGGGTAGGAAGATCATTTATATTTTCGTTCTAGCAAAATTGATCTCCGTAGGGGGTAGTCCTTATGTGCTAGAACAAGGTCGAACTGGAGTTCTCTTTTTCCAGCTACCCGTCATTCTTAGTAAACACATGTTGCCCCGTGATTGTTGGTACTTACATTCCTTTGATGTCGACCCAGTATTGCCTTAAGCAGGAGGTTGGTTGAGATCCGCTCGCCACTTGTTGAAAACTCATGTGACTCCCTGTCTACTTACCTTAAGGCTGAGAGTAACCACTTGCTGCCACAATCGCCCATGCTAAGATTTTGGGTAGTGGTTGCACTATACTTCCAACACCTTTCAAGTGCCCACGCTGGCCAACCATCTTACCTGCGGCAACAAACAGTATGTATTCGACCATCGTCCACATCAAGCAGTTTTGCATTTCATTATAGTTCATTAATAGTATGTGAGAAGGCATATGCACTTGGGTTCACATATTATAAATTATTGTTAAAAGTTTGATAGAATCATTTCACTAATGGAGAAATCATATTACAATGTGCCTTAGAAGTATACTTTTTTTTAAAATTATTAGATAAAAGGGAGAGGTCGAACAAACCCAGAAATAAGATGATGTGTCAACTTTGGAAAATGCCACGTATGGGTAGGCGAGATTTTTGGAGTTCTGTAGATCATCATGTATTGCCTGCAGAAAGGTGAAACTGTAGAGCACTAGTGAAATTAATTGTCAAAACAGTGACCGGGTTATGGATCCATTTGTCAAACATAACCGGTATTATCCACTATGGAATTTTACTTTTTAGATTTATATTGGGATAATATATGTTTAGATTTATTTAGAAAAAAACAAAAACAAAAAAAACCAAAACAAGTCACGCCTCCCTCTTATCTACTCATCGTTGTGTTGTTTTCATTTTATCCACTCAAGTTTGGCGTAGTTGTGGAGAAATCATATCAATTAAGTTACTGAAGTTGATGCGAGGTTGTGTACTACTCCATGGCAGAAGTTACGAATTAATTATTGAAACATCCACGGACTGTTTCAAAATTTCAATTCAGTTTAAATCGTGCAAATTTATTGCCTCCATAATCCAGTTAACCACCAGTCTGAAAACGTTTTTTTCCTATGGTGTCGATCAACTAAGTATACAGTCGAACAGATGACTCTGCAATAGAGGTTTCTTACGGTCTCTTGCCTTAAATTTCTGAAATGTATCCTAGTCTTCACCCTTTGTACATGCGTAATCCTGCAGATCAGTATAAGAAACGAAAGCATTATGAATTGAATTCCAAACTATGAAGAGTCTTGGCTTTTCACTTATTGTTTCATTGCAAACCCAATACAAATCTCCTTTAAGAATAATAATAATTTAATCTTCCCAAAAGATGAATATGAGACTCACAAGAGATTAGTCAACAACTTGATTTGCTAGTTATTTTTTAAATAAACTAATGTTACCTGCAAATAGCCAATGCTTGATTACCACGACGGGATTCTGTAAATTCTCGGCATGCCTGATCAGTTATACTGAACATAATTTTGGCTCTATTAATGTAGGAGATGATGTGCCACCAAGTGTCAGCTTTCTGTACATAATTAACCCTTAGACAGTTGAATTAGAGTTCTTACTGACCGTTACCATGCCCACAACAGCTTTGTTGAAGTCGCCAAGCAGCGTTACAGTCTTTTCTATAATTAGCTTTATAGATAATAGAGTTAAGATGCTTTGGAGTTAAATGATTGCAAATGTAGACTATCGGTTATCAAAGGATCCATATAATTTTACATTTAGAAGTATGATCCATTTAAAAAAATAATTAACAAAAAAAATTCATATATTTAAATGGTGGAAGTAACACGGATCCATTTAAATATATATTTGAAATTATGATTTAGTTTTTAAAATATTCATATAAATATATATTTAGAATTATGATTCAGTTTTTAAATATTAGTAAAGTATAAGTGTTTATATATATTTATATATATATATTTATATATATATATTAAAAGAATGGAATGTGGATATTTTAATTCTTTGGAAAATACTCATTGTTTATCAAGCATAGAATATATATAATATAAGTATAGGGAAAACTTGTCATATAAGTTTAGAAATTATGTTATAGAAGATTTAAAAATTATTATTTTCTCATAAACATATTATTTAAAAATATGACAGCTTCTTTGTGAGTTTAGGAATATTGGCATAAAGGTGGAAGGCAAGTACATAATATTATTTACACAGAAATTATAATCAAAGAATTTGACCAAGTATTGGATCCATAAGGACAAGTGTCAAAGGGATGAAGATCAATGGTTGAAAAGTATTATAATTAACAAGTTAAATTCGATGAAGTGTTGGTCGAAGGATATGCACACCGAGATGTGAGTAGGTAACTTAGGGTTGCAAATGATGAGTCATTAGGGAACATTCCTTTAAAAAAATAAATAAAAAAATAAAAAAATAACTATATGTTATTATGGATAATTATGGTGATGAAATGTATCATAGGATACAAAACGCTAATGCTTTTATATTGTTTGGATAAGTTACTAAAATGTTGAGCATGAATGTATGTTATCTATTATGCTAGATAGAGGATAAAAGTGGAAAAAGGGTTATCATGCCAAGAGTAATGATAGAAAAAAAAAGCATGGTTACATTTATAAGTACAAGATCGTAAATGCATATACTTGTCGAAAAATTCAACAGACTATTGAGAGGGTCAAAACGATGTCGAAACTAGAAAACAACATATCAACGTCACTAGCAAAAGGAGCTGAATCCAATGACACTAATTTTTTGCAGCCTGACCACGTTGTTTAAGAGAATGGAAAAGTACAAACTTGACATGACCATGGCATGGTGAATGGAGAATTATTAATGGGAGGGTCCACCAAAAGGACCAAATGAAGACAATTTTTTTTGAAAAGCAAGTATGGAGACAATCAACATGATGAACTAAAAACAATATGTGTCCAAACCTTGATAAAAATACAACTATCCTTGAAGATGAACTCGATGAGATTAAGAAAACACAGATAGTGCGACTTGATGAATCTGCCGAAGACAATCAACATAAATGAAAAGATGAGGTAAGAACGTGATAAGCCCGTTGACCAGAATATGATGTTATTGATAAAAGGGCCAGAAGGTAAATATTAACATATCTACTAAACCGCTAATTCCGGATGCTTGGATTCTTGTCAAAATTATGAATCAATAATAGTAAAAACATTTAGTGCTTTGGATGTAGTCTTTTGGGAATTGAATTTTGGAATATTTGGTAACCTCTCTTGATTTGTTAACCTATGATTATAACTTACCGTCATTATTTTACTAAATATCCTATGCCATTACCTTCTCGTCCTAGAAGAAAGGATAGCCAATGGATTTAAATCCTTGTTTGGATTTCTTATGCACAAATATGATTGGATAACTGTGGTGTGGCTTTTGATGCAATGTAACTAGTAGATAGATTGAATACCATGGATCTTCACGAAGGAATAAGAGATATAGGAAATCTAGTTGGGACTCACAATTATTGAATGTATTATCGGATTGATATTTTACGAAATTACGATGAAGATCCTGAGGATGTTATGGAACCATGTTGGATGAGAAGGAAACCTAGTGATTGAACCACTAATGCTTATGGCCATGATTGCTTGAGAAAAATAGAAGGAAATGGCAAGAAGATGAGAATAGGAAATTAAAAGTTAAGCCTAGTGTCGAAAGTTCGAGAAAAAAATTTAACTTCGGGACGAAGTTCTATACAAGAAGGGGTGTATGTAATGCCCCTAGAATGACTGTGGACCTTAAGGGCACCTGTCGAGTGACCCGGCTGAAAATTTTGATATAATGGTCTCTTGAACCTTGTTATGTCTTAAATGATTGAGGAAAACCTGAGGATGGGAATGACGACAGTAATTGATAAATGAATTAAGGAATTAAATTATACGTGTGGAGTGGGATAATTGATTGATTCCATCTTTCTTAATGATCAAACCTGATTGATCAAATCAAAGTGCAGTAGGACAGTTACAGTCCTAGCTCTGCGACTTGGGAGGATGCAACTGAGATGCGTCATAACTTTCCATTTTTATTCTGAACTTCGGGACGAAGTTCTAAATAAGTAGGGGTGTATGTAGTGCCCCTAGTCTACTGTAGACATTGAGGGCACGTGCTGAGTCACCCAACTGTTTGAAACATTAATAAAATAACCCTATGATTTTATTTTGAGTATATTTATGATTATGATTGATTGATATATGTGCATTTGGGTAGTTATTGTGAATGGACGATTTCATGTTGTTTAACGATTGACTTTGATATGAAAACTGTACATATGAATGATGCTTAATGACTAGCTGTGCAATTGATTACGTGATTAGACAAATGAGTAATGATTGAGTAAATTATAGATGCTTAGTAAAGCAACATATTTATAAACCAAATTGTGATTATTGAGGACAATGCTACTAATTTACGTTTGTGAGAAATGTGTGTAGCGACATGTGAAACGGTTCAGTGACGGACACACAAAGGAATATGAAGGGTCGTAGATTACGGGTAAATCACACACAGGGGGGAGCGACGATGATGTCGACTTCCAACAAGAATACCATGCATGAGCAGATAAGCACTGATCCGCTTGCTCAAGAGGAATGTGTGAGAGCGTACGAGGTGGGCCACGACGGAGCTGGTCACGTACGAGTTGAGGGGCGCAAAGTGAGAACGGACTCACTCCTCAGCGCCATTAGTCCCTAGATAGCATGTAGACAGAGGATGGATGGTAACGATTCCTAAAATCCCTACAAGAGTTCCCGCAAGTCAAAATGGAAAGATGGTGGAAGAAGGGCCCGACGATGTGGTACCCTGTCGAGAACGGAAAGAATGGACGCAAGGACCCAACGATGCGGTACCATGCCAAGGAATGGAAACCATGGATGACTGGACCCGACAGAGTGGTGCCATGTCAGGGAATTAAAATTAAGGGACTAGGATCCCAATGGTGCGGCACCGTGATCCTAGTGAGTTTGATTGTTAAATTTAACTGCATAAAAACTTATGAGAATAACTCTAGATTATTACTTAGCAAATGCATAAAAATAATTTAGGCATTTGCACATGAATAGTTATTTTTGTTGAGCATTTAAAATAATAGAAATCATTATTTAGGAGCAAAATAGAATCCTAAGATTAGACACCTAGTCAACTAAAAAATAGGAGTTAATTAAAATATCTGGGGGACAAACTAGAGCAAACTTAGGGGTGTTGGTGCACTTCCCAGAGAAACTGACACTTGGATGGGTGAGTGTTTTAATTAAATAATTAATTAAAAATATGTAATTATGCATGAAGCGACATGTGTCACATGAGATTTTCCTTTATAAGGAATGCTTGGGGAATGGGTAAAGGGCCCATAATTTGGATGATTGTCATAATTTTCGAGTGCCTCAAAGACTTGCTGCTATCTAAGGGTTTGGCTTAGAAATCCTGGTGGGAAGGGAAGCCCAAGCTGAATTTCTGAAATACTTGTGTGAGCTCTACGACCCAAAGCTCGGGGGAGGTCATGCGATTGAAAGCATGAGCCTATTGTTGGGTGGCGAAGCTAACGGTTGCTTCGCCTATGGTTAAACGAGCTTTGCTGGAGGGATCCTACGGAAGACGCAGATGACAATGGACCAGCTGGATCGGGTTGACAGGTTAAGGTTTTGCTTATTTTTGTTAAGTTATTCATTATTTTATTTTATTTTTTTTATAACTATAATGGCTAATTTGTTTGTATGAAGTTGTTAAAGTTTCAGGTTCAGTTCAAGGGGACCCTAAAGGAGGGGTCCTACAAACTAAGGTAGTCTCCTGGAAAAACATAATCATATCGATCTGTCTTATGAGCCAAGACTTTATGCTGGATTTGACGTACCAAGCAGTAGTACTATGTTATTTAACTCAACCATGAAATCGAGGGTTCACAGTTCTATTTGTACTCTTCGATGCGTGCCAGCAAGCTCGGCGTGGTACTGAGCCATGTGACCACATTAAAGGCGTCTTAAATGAGCAGGTGACAAATGCCCATACTCGCATTGGTTTTCTAGAATGAACTAAACTCCATTTAAAATAAAAACCCCTGTTCCCATTTGGGCATGGTTGTTTGCCTCTCCAGTATTGGGCCGAGGCTCTATTGCTGTGAGCCTAAGTAACTACGTTGGAAACTAGACCGAATATATATATAATGGAGGTCACGCTATGGTTCTTCTTCATGATGGTGTTTAGAAGGGATGAAACCCCATAGCCGAGGACGATGTTGGATGGTGGCCCTCAATGATAGAATGAAGGAGCTATGGCAACCTCTCTGTCGCATGGGTAAGAGTCTTAACTCAAGATGCAGGTCTTTCTTCTAAATTTTACATAGAGGTCAACTATTCTCGATACTAACATCTTTTCTTGTGCTAGTGGCAGGTTGTTGTCGAGTCATCCATGTGCAGGGAAATTTGGGTCTGTTCCAAATGGTAAGCAGCATCGCTCCAAAATCCTCCGCCATTGTAAGGAAGGGATACTGAGTGATGACCCCCTCGGTGATGGTAGGTTCAGGGTTTAGCAGTAGATAGTTTCCTCTTAAAGAACTTATCAATTCGTCTATGGTGTGGGCTTCCAGGCCAGGGATTTAATGTAATAACCTCTGTATGACACATTTATTGTTTGAAAAGGCTTCCGAAAGACCCCTGTAACTAGAAATCGTTATTTTCTTCAAATGGTTGAAAGATAAATCTATGAGTTTATTGTAGTTTTTTTGTAGCTGTATGCTAGATCCCTACATACACTTTCTTCAGATTTATATTTTGAACCCTGTAGATAATCAATTTTCTACCTTTATGCGAATGTTAAACTTTTGCTGTCACTGGATGGGAAAGGGTGTGCACCTTCATGACATATTATTGTATTTTACTGCTTTGTTTAAAATATACCTTCTAAGAGGATTTTCGAAGGACAGCGTAGGTTTTAGAGAGGGTTTGCAATTGCCAAAGTCTGACAGATTCGATGTTGTATTTCCTTATATGCCTCTTAAAATTTTGTTATGTATTTATATGCTGTGAGGATAACCTTGTTGTATATAGAAACATTGATCAAATGTTGTTCTGCCAAGTTTAATGCCTGTTCTATTTTTGGTATGATTACATTTAAAAACTGTTTGGGATATGTTTACCGATTTCTTCCCTTTCAATCTCAATTTTTTCCATTATCTGTCTCTATTTACGCCTTGCAGGGAATTTGAATATATATATATATATATCGTTTAAAAAAAATGTTCTATCCCTCTATGATAACAACTAATTTAACAATTATAAGTTACAATTTCGATAATCCCAAAGTCAAGTCCACGTGAGTGCTCAGGGTCGAATCTTACAAAGGTTTGTGGTGTACTGCAATACAGCAGTGGTTGAGACGCATGATCAAAGGTGTAATAAGATACAGTAGTTGAGATCTTAAAACAATGTTATTAATGTTAACACTAACTATCAAGATTCGTCATTCCCCAGTCTCTTTGAACTTTGTCTATTAGGTATTAATCGCCTGTACAAGCATTTTCCTTTTGGAGAAGCTTCACGGCCAAACCCTAGGAAATGCGACTATGCTCCGAATCAGAAATAGAATTTTATTTTTAATGAGAGAGGAAAAAATAGTATCGATCTCCACATGGTCCACTTATTGCACTTGGCTGTAACTAACCATATGGCGATCAACAACGAGAATGCAAAAAATATACTAACTGGATATTTCCGACCTGAAAAGTTATTTGGATCCTATTCGACCATACAGAGGTCCTCATTTATCTTTGCAAAGGTAATAAAAGGTTACTACAACAGCTATTATTTAAGTAAGGGAAGTCGATTTTAGGGTTTCTCTACCCTTCAACATTGAACACTAACCTAGCTCTCGACGATTGCTATTGCAGAAAAATAATATCAATAAGAAATCGACTTCTAATAATACAAATCAATAGATTAACTTCCAATTAATACAAATCAATATTTTTATAATTCAATCTTTGCGGGGCAAATTTCTGAATAACGTTCCTCACATTTTTCACCAATGTCTGAGTGCAACGCCAATTGAAATTACCAGTCTCAAGCTATCTTAATCTATGACAATGAATAACTTAGGTTAAATAAAAAATAAATCCCACGGAAGTAATATTCATTCCTATCTTTCATCAGATCTAACATTTTGACAGTAATATAACTATCATTTTCCCTTATGCATAACATCTTAATTTCATATAATCTAACCGGAATAAAATAATGAAAAGTGTTGAAAGTCTATAATCAGAAAAACCTGGAACTGGTAACCCGAATGAAACCGGAACAACCACGTTCCACCCAACCGTAGATCACGTACAAACACCAGGTCTGACCGTAATCACCCCTGAGCCAAATGCATGCATGAAAAGTGTGGACAGTTAACCTCAAAACTCAGTCACATTTTCTGGAATCCCTTGCCTAACATAGAGTGCTCACACAGCAATGTATTTCTCTCCGGCATACTCAACAGCGTCCTGCCTCTCACATATGCCATCCCTTTTATAGTTTTTTCCTAGGTCTTACCATTAGCAGCCAATTCCTCATGGAATTTTCGCAGCTAAGTAAATCCCTGATTTTCAGGGTGTGTCTAGTGTCTTAATTACACTTCTGACACTTGTTCTAGTTTCCCAGAGGTTAACTCTAACTTGTCCCCCACTTTTCCATGCATGATCTCCTCATTTAACTTGGTTGTTCCTGCTCATCCTTTTATTAATTAAACAAATAATTACAATAAAAGTTGTTTCTTACAAGAGTCCTCCTAGGACTTCTTCTGCATATTTTTTTCATCTAGCCCTCTTATTGAAATGAATTTCACAATGATAAAAATATATAAATATATATATATTTTAAAACAAAACATAATGTTCTATCATTATTTTTGGGGGACGTCACACTCTACATTTTGTACCAATCTACATTTTTCACCCTATTTGATTTCACAACACCATCCACCTTGCATCATGCCATTCGTCCCCATCCATCAGATTGTTCATTGTCGGAATATGGATTTTCTCAGTCTCTATTTTCTAGTGATTATATGAAACAGAGTTATGGAGATCATTACTTACCTCAGTGGTGATAGAAATTGAAGGTGGCCATAGAAATTGCAGGTGAAACGCCTGAAACCCCGATTGCATAGTGCCTCGCACAGGGATGTTGGATGCGGAGTATACATTTGATCTCTACCCTAGTTCGATCATGGAATGGTTGATTTTGTTTCATATGCAGTGGTTCGAAGGTGGGATCAAAAACTTGTTCATAGTGCAAACATATGCAGGATTTTAGGTTTTTAAGTGGGTGGGTTTTATGTTTTTTTGTGTGTTATTTTGTTTTTTGTTTTACTATTTTTTTAATTTATTTTATATTAGAGATCACAAACTTATTCATGGTGTGACAAGCTTTTAGGTGGGTGGGTTTTATGTTTTTTATTTGTGTTATTTTGTTTATTGTTTTAATGTTTTTTTAACTTATTTTATATCATATATATGTAGCTATATTATAATATAAAAATAATATTTGTAATAGTAATTTATATATAAAATAGTAAGTTAATTAAATAAAATAAAACATATATATATATAAACTTAGAGTGTTACATTTTCAAAGGAAAATATTTTACCAACCATGCTTTATTATACATGCCATCATTTTATTTCTTCTCAATGAGAAATAACTTAATACACTACGTGAATCGAAGATCTTAACTAGGTTTTTAAAGAAGGACACGTGAGAATGATGAAAGGGGATACCTTCTTAGATTAAGGACAAATAACAATCATCAAGGAATAAGTAGGGTTAAGAACCTACCTTAATGTATTCAAAGAATGTTGATGACCTCTTGCAATATAATGTTTAACAACTACCTCCAAATATATGTAATAAAATGGAACATGAGCAACCACAATCATGAAAGATCTATTTATAAAGTGTCATTCTAAAATATTTCTTGGTTCCCTCAAACCTTTATCACCCAAAATTGTTGGGAAAACTATTTCTTGAGGTGGTGATGTTGGAAGACCAAGATGTGTAGATGGGATGGAGCCAAAGACACCCTAGAGCAAGCAATTAATCCAACAAGAGAAGCCAAACTAAAAAAGAGGAAGACTTGTCAAAGAAAATTCTAGTCCATGGGAGGTTTGAAACGTCAGTAGATCTAAGCAATGTAAATATGTGAGGAATGAGAGCAAGAGAGTCAAGTTATAAAATTTGATGCTAATCCAACAACATAAATTCACGTATGGAGAGAATGATTCAGCCCACTAAATAAATGCTTACTAGGTCATTTAAATAGATTTTGGAACAAACTAAAGGCATAGGAGATTAATGTTAGGCTAGCTATTGGAGAAATTATTTTTTCATACAATCTATTTCATGGGTTTTGAATAAGGAACCATAGGTTTCTCAAACATATTGTGGGTTTTTTAAATGGAGGATATAGGCATTTGTTTCTCCATAGGAACACCAAGGTGGTTATAACATTCTATAGATAGGCATGATGAGTTGGCATACATATTAGACAATATCGAAAAATTAACTCAGAAGAACAAAATAAATGGATTTCAACTGATGAGATGTAATAGGCTCTTACTTATCGAAGCTTCAATCGAGTGCTGAAAGGGTCAAACGATGATGATTTTTGCCAAATGAAATGTGAGCACGATAAGTTGAACACAATGGTATAAAATTCAAGAAATGATGATGCTTTTAAGAAGAAACAATCAATATCCAAGACATATATTTACATGATGATCACTCGTGTCTCTGAATCCATGATCTACAATGTTTCAGTTTACTAAATTTTAACACTGCATCCGTCTTTATTGTTAAAATTTAGTAAATTGTACAAATTCATTGTCAAAAGTGTAATTTTCCATTGTCGGAGTGAGACAACTAAAAATGACCAAATAAATGGCCAATTGTTATGTGGTCATTTTTAGCTTAGTTCTTATCCTGTGACCAAATTGGTCATTTATCTTGGTCATTTTTAGTTTAGTCCTTATCCAATGACCAGATTGGTCATTTATCTTGGTCATTTTTAGTTATCTCACTTAAAATTTCTCAATTTTGGTCATTTATCCCTTCACAAAACTGTGGTGACCAAATGTTTTGGTTGTCTGGTCACTAATCTCTCATTTTGTACTAGTGTATCTTTCTTCTCCCTTCGATGATGGTGAGAATATTTCTTGTGAAGAGGTTGCTCCCTCTTGAACTTACTTCCCTTTGTGTGAGATGTGAGAGCTTGGTCTTCAATTCCCATCTTTTCTTCTCGAGCCACAAGCCTAGCTTTTTCTTGTAAGCATTCCTACCACAGTCTACTAAAAGAGATCAATTTCTTTCTTGCACAGTTTCCTTGGATGAAGGAGTCCCGTGACGTAGGTAGGCCATTCAATGTAGTCATGACAATTTCTCCATTCTCCACTACTTCATCCACAACTTCAAGTTGTTATTTGATTAGAGAGACCTTAGTAAAGTAGGATTGGATGGTCTCTCCATTCTGGATCTTTACACCTTTCAATTGGTTCCGCAATGTCATCTTTTGATTTATATTCTTTCCTTCAAACAACTTGGTCAAGGAGTCAAACATTTCCTTAGGTGTCTTTATGGAAGACCCATGGGGTATGAGATGGTATTTTATAGAATCATCAATGATTCTCTTTTCATTGACCAATTTCTTCTTGTGTAAGGCCTTATCCTCATCTCCCTCTAGAAATGGAACCTCTTCTCTTATGTAGGTGTCCAATTCTCTTCTAGGATTAACCCAATCCTATACTTCCATGCTCGGAAATTATTATCCCCTTCAAGCTAATCCTCAAACTTGTTGTGGTGAGACATCTTAATGAGAAACTCAAATGGAAATAAAAGATTTAGTTCTTACCACTTGACTTGTTGAAACTAGATCTGGAGTTGGATTAGGGTTTGCCAGAGAAACACTAAAAATTCAAACTTTGAATTCCAAACATCTGAATGGATGGAAAGATGCACCTTGCTGAGGTGATCAAGCTAGTATACTTCAATTTTGAAATATGCAAAATTTGACCCCTCAAAATTGACTTTGAAACTTTTGGATCTCCAATTTCTCGTTTTATGGTTTTCTAGTCAAAATCCCGAGCTAGGGTTTGATAATGCTCGGGGTTCTTCCCAGCCAAAAAGTTCGATCTTGGTCTCTAAACTTCAATTTTTGTGAGTAGCATCCAACTCTGGTCTCATATTCCAAAAATTCCAAATTTGTAGAAACCCTAATTTCTCGCCTTTCCCATCAAAATCCCGAACTAGGATTTGATAGAGACCGGGGTTCTGACCAACCAAAAAGTTTGATCTTGGTCTCTAAATTTTGATTTTCATTAGGAACATCTAGCTGTGGTCTCGGATTCCAAAAATTCCAAATTTCTTCGAAACCCTAATTTCCCACAGTAGTGACAAGCCAAAAACTAAAATTTCTCATAGTTGAATTCTGTCTCGATAGAAAGATGTGCCCTTGCAAGGAGAGTCATCCTAGCCTCCTTCCTTTGATGATATGAGGAGAGAAACCCAAAGATTAAGAAGCCCTACCTTCTGCAGCTACACAATGTCTTCTTCTTAGTCCTCCTCTCATACCATGTTAATTTTTCGATAATTTCATTCAAACATTATCTAGGATCCTACTAAGAGAATGACATGCACAACATAACAATCATAAACACAAGAGACACATATTTTCCTTGGGGAAAACCAAGAAGGTGAAAAACCCCGCAACTTCCTTAGAGATAGAATGAGCACCAATACAAAGATCTCAAAGATCAAACCCCACAAGATAGATGTCTCCAGCAGCTACTCCACCTCCACTTGTGCACACTCCTCTCTCTCAACTATGTGATTTGGATGAGTGAGTGAATGAGAAAATAGAGAGAGACACACTCTCTATTTATACAACAACTTAACCTGCCTTTATCCCTAACTGGGCCGACTTCCGAAGGAAGCCTAATAACCCAACCACATGACACATGCAGGGCCTACCCCACCAAGGTGGTCTAATAACCCATCAAATAATACTTGCGACACTTGCAACACTTACAATAATACTTGTGATACTTACAAATACAAAAGACGACAGTTTTGAATGGAGGAATAATACATCTCCAAGAGGAATACAATAAAGTACAAGTGTAATACATAGAAGAATATCTTCCAAAGTTACAAATACATCAACAACACAAATGTCCCCCAAGATGCTATAGCAAGATCATCCCATTTGGATGTTGAAGTTAGATTTAGGGGGAGAGGAGAGGATAATTGGGAGTGTCACCAAGAAATTACTGGTTTCATAGGTACACAAGAGTTAGATATGAGATATTGGCAGCCACAAGGGCCAGGATTTCAAGTATTAAAGGTATTATCAATACTTTGGCTCTCTATATAGTACTAATACCAAAAATTCAATTGCCACTCCTCCAATTGTTGAACGATGTTCTCAACAACCACCTACACCTACACTTACGGTTGTGTATGAGCCGAGGGATTCAACTTCAAGCATGAATGCAATCATACAAACATCAAGTGATCAAGAATATGTGAGATCACCTTCTCCCTAAAGACTAAATACTTCCTCTAGTTCTCTCGATGTCGATATAGATGGCGATTCAATTCATCCCAGGAAAAGGAGGAGGCTCAACTAGATGCTTGAGACTTTGATATCTCCCTCTTTGATCATATGCTTTTGGAATCAATATATGAAGATGACGCTGCATGCAATTGTTTTCTTTAAAGGTAGAGGTTCAACAAAATTTTCGTTCCATTCATCTTGACTTTGAGGTATGAGCCAGGAATTTCAGTTGGGAAGCCGTGAACACTTCTTGGAATTTTGTGGGGCTATCCAAAGATGTTCTCATATGGGATCATACATAAAGCATGTAGTTGGTTTAACCCTTGGATCCGCATTAGAAGTGCGCTTGTTTATTTATACCATAAATTAGGTTTTTAGGAACTTGAGGTTGTGAAAGTTGCAATATCTCAATATTTTAGCTATATTGCTTTTTCTTAGGTAGTCTTTGCAGATGGCGCATTCATAGATGGAAGTACATGCGATATTTCATGTGATAGGTCATTGAGGGATCCATTTTCAATCTTTTTCTAGGTTTGAATTATAGCCTATATTCTTTTTGATACAATGTATTAATAATGCTATCAGTTTCTTATTAGTTTCATTTCTATGTATGAAAATTTGGTCCCATTAGTTGGGCTTCTTTGACAATCTATGCAAGAAAGTTCACAATGGACAGAATGGGCATTGGTTCTAAAGGAGGTTCTGAAATCAAGTTAAATGTATAGATCTATGGGTTTTAAATATGCATTCAACTTGGACATTAACAAGGAAACACATGCCTAAAAAATCCACAAATTTTTCTCATGAGGTTTGCTACTCCTAAACCTCTAATATCCTATAATAGATAGAGATAGGATTGACCAAATCAATATCCCTTTTATGAAATTTGGTATTGATGAAAGGTATAAACATTCTCTGTAGGAATTCCAACACAACATCATTCCAAATACTTATATTCACCTAAATCTTCAACATTCTCTATTGTGAATTCCAACAAAGGATCAATCAAATATTTTGAAAAATTCCAAATTCTCTGGTTTCTTTTTTGGAATTTCATATTCATCTGATTTCAATTTATAGGAATCAACTTGTAGGTGAATTTATGTTTACTATAAAATGGAAATTGATCCTATGTGAGAATTGCAAACTTCAAGACATTGTAATATCAAGGGTTTGGACAAAAATTCTTCTTATATTGATTATCATTTTTTGCATATGTTGAGAATTTGATCAACATAGGTGTTGATAAAAAAATTGAATACAAATATCATCTATATTAGTTAATTTTAATGCAAGAGAGTATAGTTGAATGCTATCTAAACAAGTGAACATGTCACATAGTGGCTCGTCGTGTCAAATGTGGTTTAACGTAGAAATTGAGAAAACAAAATTGAAATCATAAGAATATATATATATTTTTTATAATTTTTTATAGTTATGATATGGATATCTTTTCATGGAGCGTCATTCTATGATTTTATTAATGATTTTGTTGGCCAGCTGTAGTCAATTGCTACACGTGATGGTAATTGCAAAATGTATGTGGTTACACTTTCTTATGACAGTTAAATTGAATAATTGTTAGTGATAATAATGACATCAAATAGACCAAATGTGGTGTTTCCCTATCTTTGGTGGATGACAAAATCTATCAGCAAAAAGTACAAAAGAGATTTGCAATGGTGCATATATTATTAGGATTACAACGAATGTTTATATAAATAGAGGTAATGGATAAGCCCATAACTTATAATTATGACAACATAATTATGATTTTCTGTTACACGATTATTATTTTGTTTTAACATGAATGGTTATGTTTGTATTAACAAAAAACAATGACAGTGGAGCTGTTCAACCTATAGAATGCAAACTTCAAGATGAGAGTCTTGGTATTATAATATAAATCTTTATACATTATTACATATTGTAATATACCGTAGGAGAGGGAGACATTCTTTATGGACTCAGAGCATATAAGTTAGTAGTTTCTTGTGTTGTATGGAATAATGGAATGAGAGCCAAGAGCCAATTTGATTGGAACACTAAATAAAAAACACAATAATGGTTTGTGTGGATTTGTCTTGAAAGGTTTTGGGAAAATGTGGAATGATATGGACGCCTTGAAATTTTTATTTTCCCTGGTTGTACCATTAGTCAACACAAAAGTAGGATTCCATAGAGGAATAGTTTATGGCCGAGAGGAAAATGGTTCAACACAACCAATTTCCTTGAAACTTAGTTAATGAAAAAGATGAGTATATTTTCTTTTCCTCTATATTATGAAATTATTATTTTATGTTAATAATTAAAACCCCTATATTATGAAATTATTCTTTTATGTTGGTAATTAAAACTCCATTATTGATTATGATATTTCTAAAAAAAATAATGAGAGATGGATGGGCTACTATTTGTTAACAATTAGAATACAATAGGTAGTTGAAATTAGAATACAATGGGTAATAAATTTGCAGTCTTGGACTTGTAATTGAATTGTTTTGGTGAAAAAAAATATATAAATTGTATAACTATTGATAAATTGATTCATAAAAATGAATGAGTAGAAGGTTATAAATATCCATGAAGTTCATTGTAAAGGGAATTGGACCTAAGGTTGAATCTTCTAGTGCATGTCACCTACCCAAATTTTGAGACTATTTAATTTATTTCAAAAACATTATATAAAATTATAATTACAAAGTTTTGTAATTCTGACCAAATTTGGTTAAGGATGATTGTAATGACTGATTATTATTATTTAATAAATTAAAACATGAGACAAACACCCAAGGGAACTATTAAATGAGTGTTTATTGACCCACTCGGAGGAATGGAAGTTGTTAGAAGGCATGGGACATATGTCAGCATTTGCACTCCACCACTAGTTGTTGGTTATGGGACAACTACCCCTAAATTTGTGGAATTATCCCCTAGGTGGGTGGAAGAGAGCTGATGGTTCATTAATGACTAGGTTAACCACTAAAAGGCCTAGGAATCGTAGATAAGGAAATTTGAATTGAGCAAGCAGCTCTACATTATTTTCTGCAGAAATAATTCCTCAAGTGTATCAGGTGATCACTAAGAGATTCAAATAGGGAGGCTAAGTGGAAGTGCATTGTGAGGCTGTTGAAATATTCTAAGGAAATAACCAGAGGTGCTGGTGCAGGTATCTTTGACTGCTAAGTCTATATGACTGGATTAACTACTTTGTTGCCTCAAGTAGATTGACCTAAAGCTTCTATAGATTATTTTTCCTAGTGGTTTAGTGAACAGGCTAGGGTGTCGTAAGGCAAGTAATTTGGCTGTCTTCCAGAACTGGTTGGGTGGAACAGGCTCCTTGGGTTGTTTTTTTCTCCTATCGTCAATCAGGTTCTACTGTTCTATCTTATTGTTTACAGTTAAATTATTTTATGCATTATAGATTTAGTATTTACAGTTATACAGATGAAATTGTTTCAATTTCTAACCTAGAGATGATTTTGTATAATGATGGTTGAGTAGATAAGATGATTGATTAAAATCCTTTTTGTATTTTTCCCGTACTTTTTTCTGTATAGATAAGTAAAATTAATATAGATGAATAATGGGAAGAATGCCAATTGAATGATTAGATAAATACTGTAGTATTTCTTTTAAATTCTGAAGTATCAACTATGTATGTTTAAACTAGGAATATAGAACAACACATCATAAAACAAGTATTTACCATTTCCTGTACTTAGTTCCAAAAGAAAGACATGTCATCTCTACACAAAACTAGGTTTTCAATTATCACTATCCATTGTTGACAGCTAATACTATGCATTCTATTTCAACAGTAAGGTATTATAAATCCAATTGTTCAGGCATTATATAGTCTAGAAATTTAACAGCTGCAAATATTCTTTTATAGAGAGTTGTTACTTACAAACGATAAATAGACACTTATTATTCTCATCAGTAAACATCACTATTTTATTTGCAGTACTCATTTCTCTTATTCTGATTTAGTATCAACTACAATCATTAAATTTAAACACGTTCATTATAGATAGAATCCTAAATCTGTACTATTGGTATTTTTAACTTTCTTTTGCAAAACTTTCAACATAGAATCGAAACCCTTAAAAGGGAAAACAAATAATTACAGTTTCCAGAAAGATTACAATTTCATGCTCAAATATCATGGAATACGTACACAGACTTTAAATGAAAACAAAACATAGAATTACATAAACACTAGATCTTAGTTCCAAGTTGACGAAACAAAAACATGGAGTTGGCTCTCGGCCACTAACCAAACGTTAGCATGAGTCTTTTGTTAACACAATAAAAGGAATAAACTACCAATCGAAACCTATAGGGTAGGGTTTCGACTGTTGGGAACAAGGTCGAACCCTGTGGCATATAGCCAGTTATAAACACATAACAGTTCAAGTTTCATATTATCACCTTCCAAACTTAAACTTAAAACAATACGAGCCGAGGGTTATTCTGTCGAGCATTATTTAACCTACGGCTCTTGGCCTGAATCAACATTGTTTTTCTAACCAACATATCAATTTACATAAACATAGAAACAGTCTGAAAACCATCTAGGGTTATGTTTCAATAAAACCCAATCCCATTTCAATATTCAAACAAAATTATAAACATTTTAACACAAGACTTTCCAGGTTTTGTAGAAATGAGTTAACATAAGTCAAATTTCAATCAACATGACTTTTATTGTTATTTATCATCAACTAATTTATTACTTGAGTATTATAGCCCCACAACTAAGATGCCAGTAGCAAACACTGTGAAAAAACATCTAAAAAATGAAGCAAGGAAGCGTTTAGACTCCAATAACCACCGTCACCTTCATGCAAGAAATCGATCTTTGATTAATAAAAAAAAATCTGCTATCAAGAAAACCCTGATTACTATTTCCTTTAACACTGTTTGAAGATACAAAGAACCTCGTCTCTTTACAAGAAACGCAAATGCCTGAAACTATTTAGAAGTTCCCAACAGTTCAAGAGGTCGAACTTGGGGAAGGAGTCCTCCAAAAACCAACTTCCAAACCCTACATTGTAGCAGGATGTTGGCCTCTCTACCCTCCCACTACCGAGGAAAAATGAAGGATGAAAAACCATCTCGATGCAAGTCATAAAAAAGGACTAGGGTTCTAGATTCAAAACCCAAGAATTCAAGAGATCAATGATGGAGATGAAGCCAGCCAAGCACGTCTAAAAATGGGCAAACAACTACATTAATTCCGCTATTAATTATCACTTACACCATGATGCCAACTCAGTAAACCAAGGTGCAAAGTGAGGTCCATATCGGCATAAAGGTAACACTTGTGACTTCCATTACTTGAGTCCAAATCACAGTGGCATCCAATGGGTTTTCCACTCACGTAGTAGGCGGGAGAATTAATGTCAAGTTTGGTTTTGACAGACTGCCAGCTCGTAACCCATTCCATTTAACACCCTGTCATATCACCTGTCAGTGCGAAGACTCAAGGTTACATCATATAGTTCATATCTTATCCAAAGTGTTGGTGTTCCACATGCATAGGTTATATTCATAATGTATATTTTTTTCTAAAAATGCCAAAGATGGCATGCTAAATGTATAGTTAGAATTTATCATTTTGCACATCGTAATATTTGTTTGTATTACCATCTCTTTTTGCAAAGTGCATATTATATTATAATGCACAACTATTAAATTAGAAAGATTCAATTCTGTAAGTGTAGCAAATGCACATTATTCTCATCATAAGTACGAGATGATGGTAAGTATTATAGTAAACATTACTCTACTAATATGAATTTTCCATGCAATTGCAATTTGAACATTCTTAAACAAATAAGTATGATAGAAACTATAATGGCACTTATACAATATAATCTAACATGTAATTAAGAAGTTCATAGTGTAAGTATAATGTATATGATACTACTACTCCTTGCATAATGGCGAAATGACGACATGATTCCTATAGTACTGATGAGTTTGTAAACTAGTACGTAAATGAGAAATAGAACCAAGGATCCATACCATTAATAATCCTCATGCAAAGAAGTACTTAGAGTATCATAAAGCATTGACGGATAACTGATAAATAACATAATTGGAATTACTCTAACACTTGAATTGTCATATTACTCTTACCTGCGTGTCTGCACAAAGAGACAATTTCAAATGCTTTAGCTAAACATAGATAAGTAAACCTCAGGGTACCTCGTAGGACCCCTTCGTCACCATTCAAAAGCAAACTGTCAGTACCTTATCAAGAAAATATATCGCAGGATAAACTAAACTACAGCATGTAGATTACAAATTAACACAAGGATAACTAAAGAAGTACTTTGTGCTCTGATGTATGAATTGTTGTTATCGTAATACATCATTAGTTAAAAGATTAGTAATAATTTTATTTTCCGCATTAGCAATTTCAGGATTTATTGCTACTTTAAATATTTTAAATTTTTGTGAATTTTTCGGGATGTTATAGTGCATGAGGGAAACTTATTTTCATCTAGAGTCATGGAGAGTATGGTAGTCTCTTGAGAATATTCAGTGTATGTATGGGCTCAATTAAAAGCATCACAAGAATGACCTCAAATCACCATATAATCCCAAAGGTTACAATTGTGTAGTTTTGTCTAAGAGGCATTAAGCTTTATTATTGCCTAGTCTTAAGGATTTCTTGAAGATAATTATGGTTCAAAGTTGATTTTTTTTATATGTAATCACTTTGTTGTAGTTGAGGTAGAATTTGAAGGTACGTGTTTCATTATTGGCTTGTATAAGAAAATTTGCACATGATTGTTTAGTCAATGATTAATTTGATTGAATCCTATGGTTGAGTTTGTCATTGGATTGCATTTTGTTGAGTTTAACGAATAAAAATTGTTTCTATGTTGAATGCATTCTTCCGATGCATGCAATTTTAGAATAATTATAGTAGGGACCAATGTACCTATTGTGAATATAGTTGCACTTTATGTTTTCCTACATCCGATAGGATTGAAACTTTGGGAAAAAAAATAGGTTTGTATCCAAAACAATCTTATGATGTTATTTATCATGTCTATTATGTAGTGTGAAACATTGAAAATTAAAAATACATTTAGAGATTTTAGTATCATACAGTGTTCACTTCCAATAGATACATAGTTTTATATGCTTTCAAGAAACTCAATCAACCTCATATACGGGATTCCAATTTAAAGCATTGCAGATGTTTACAATCATGATCCTTTGTTGATTGTTTCTAAATTCCATTGACTATCATTTCCTTCCTCAGTTCCCTCTCTTGTTTTCCAACCATTCTGACACATGCAACCTTTGTCATTTCACATATTTTGAAAGATAGTCTTGTAAATTGATGGATGTTCGACATCCATAGCTCTCTTAAAACAAGTCTAGAAATCACTTAGACTCTTGTGTTATTTCTTGCAAAAAAGGAAGCTCAAACTATGTATATGTGGTTAGTAGCAATAACCTATGGTGTCCTTCCTATAAATGTCATGCCTATTTTTTGACAACAATATTGTTGGAGGAGCATAGAGTTGTAATCTGCTCAAATTTGGGCACTATGTAGTTGTTATATTTGTAGGAGGATTAATATATGTGTTTAATGTTTTTCATCTCACTATAATTTCCCACATTTGATTCTTCTGTCTAAGAAAGAGAAGTAAAACTTATTTTTTTCCTAAGTTCATTTGATAAGAATGTCTTTTGTTTTGTTATACATGGTACTAAAATGTATCTAGTGTACATAAAAATATAGAAGCTTCATACACTGATAGAAACAACAAGGAAATACTAGTCCAAATACGATACAAAAAGCACTGCATGAAACACTGAATCCACCAACCAAAACAGAATGATAGAGGCAATATCATTCCCACATAGGAAAGAATATCAATCTACGACACAACTCTGCAGGGATAAAAAAAATTAAAGAACAAGCAACTGCAACACTTCAACATGACCTAATTACAGTCACTTGACAATAAATGTATCAAAATCAAACAACGAAGAAAAACTACAGGGTTCCAAAAGATAGAATAATCTTCAATACTTTGATAAGAAATACACACATTTAAATAAAGTTGTGCAATAGAAAAAGTAGCACTATACCTTCATGTTTATAAAAAACAACATCTAAATGTAGCGTCAAAACCCAATCCATTCTGTGAATGGGATGAAATGTTTCATTGGTTGTGATAGTTCTATAAGAATGATAAGAATGCATCTATTGTGATTATTTTGCAATACCACAGTATTCTATAGATGCAGGTACTAGAATCTTCCATACTTAGGGTAGTACTATGATTATTTGAGGTCGACAATATTGAAGAATCCCCTTGCTCCCAATCTCTCTCACTCTAATCCCCTAGCCCCAAATATCTCTCTCTCTAAACACCTATCGCATAATCTCTCTCTATATATACTCGTAACCCCCAATCTCTCTCTCTCTCTCTATTTGAACTGGTAATCTCCAATAACTTTTTCTCTCTAAACCCCTAACAAGTGATCTCTCTCTTTCTATATATATCTCTAAACCCCCAATTTTCAATCTCTCTCTCTCTCTCTCTCTCTCTCTCTCTATCGATCGATATTGATATATGTATATATATACACCTAACCCCCAATCTCTCTCTCTCTCTCTCTCTCTCTCTATATATATATATATATATATATATATACACCTAACCCCAATATCTCTCTCTCTCTCTCTATATATATATATACACCTAACCCCAATATCTCTCTATATGTATTGTAAACTATCCTATAGGTTAGTTTTCGGAACTTTGTCAAATGTTTTTCTGATTGCCACAAAGAAACAAAAAAGACTAGTTTTATTATTATAACACTCCTTGGGTGGTCACGTGTGTTTGTTTAAGGTATCATTCATGGCCTTGAATGCCTCAAATAGGGAATGAGATCTAATTTTCCTCTCTCGTCCTTGTTTAGGGATGCAAGACTCATACCTAGTGCTAAAAAAATTATAATGTTCCTATATTGTCACTAGAATACCAAAGAAACCCTTAGAAAGTCATCTTTGGTGGTTGGAGGCATCATTCATGGACCTTTATTCCTAGAATATGCCTTTATGTCCCAATTCCTCAGCTTCCTCCATTGACCATGTTTAATACCTCAACACCGAAACTTGATGCTCAAAAACTCCTAATCATTCCCATATATCCACTTGGAGGCTAGGGATACCCTCAAGAGATCCTATGTGATGATTCCAGGTGAAGTTTGTATCCCTAAATGCCCATATCATTACCCATAGGAAAATTGTACTCTTAGGAGATCGACTGTGGTGGTTCAAGATGTTTTTCTTAAAGTAGGTTTCCTAAAATATTACTTTAGATCATAAGGATTACGCTCATCTCTTGAACATGTCAAGTTCCCCATGACCCATCCTTAGTGCTCATAACCTTCTAATAGTGATATATCACCACTCAGAGGCCAAATGTCCTACATAGAGGTCATGTGTGGTAGTTCAAGGGATTATTGGTTTCCATTGAACTTCGAAAGTTATATTTTAGGCCTAATTTTAATGTCTCTGTAATGCCCCTAGACTAACTGAAGACTTTGAGGGAACTTGCCAAGTGACCCAGATAAACAAATTCCTAATAAATGAACATTTATGTGTGATGTTGGATAGAGTTATTTATCGATTAAGAGACATGGAATTTTAATATGTTTTAGCATGATGTATGACTTAATGATAATTATGAATAAGATGGAGTTTGATGCAAAATTTCTACTGAATGACTACCTCAGAGGATAAATTTTGCACCCAAAATGAATTATGAAATATAGAAATGCATAGATAAATTTGGATGATTATGAACTGATGTATATCTTTCTTAACGACTAGCAAATTACAAAATGAGTTGTGAATATGAAAAAAGTGTGTTTAGCTTAATGAAATGAGTGTAACTATGAAAAGAAGTATGGTTTGCTTAACGACTAGCAAATTTATGAAATGAGTTGCAAATATGAACAAGAAGCATGTTTTGCTTAATGAATACCAAATATATAAAAAAACATTATGATTATGAATAAGTCTACATGTTATTTATGAAATGAATTACGCTAATTGTGAAAAGAGCTATTAATGTGTGCTCTGAGCATGTGTGTAGTGATAGGTGAAACCGTTCACCAACGGAATCACAAAGGAATAAAAATGGGGTTGTAGAGAACAGGAAACGCACATGCGAGAGTACGACGACGATGTTGAATTCCAGTAACTTCCACGCATGAGTTGAAATCCATTCAGCTCTACTTGGGTGAGTGTGAAGTCATACGGGTGAGACCATAATGGTTTGGTCAAGTACGAGGTTGAGTGGCGTGCAATAAGAATGGACTTACTCCTCAAGGTCATTAGTCTCATGTAGATTGTAGCTTGATGATTTATGGTCATGATTCCTAAATCACTACACGGAATCCCCGCACATCAGATAAAAGGGAAATTATTGTCGGAACTACCTACTGATGCAGTACCTAGATAATAAAGGAAGAACGATTGTCGGAAGTACCTGATGATGTGGTACATAGAAAAATAAAAAGGAAATGGATAAATGAACAGCTATGAAATTGGCATATAGTATTGCCTTAGATTATTTGTGCAGGAAACATTTATTTGGAATTATATAATTAACGAATAATATAGCATCAGTTTATTTGTGCATGAAATGATTAATTATAATTAAATAATTGGTAATAATGAAATATGCAGCAAATGATAGACTAGGAGTCATTAACTAGTCAACTCTACCTACACCCACTAAAATAGAGATTCGAATCCTAGCATCAGGGGACATCTGGGAGCAAAATATGGGAAGTATGTGCAGTGTCATGAGAGAGTGACACATGGTTGGGTGAATATTTGTATTAAATATTTTTTCATAAAAGAGTATTTTGCATGAAGCGACATGTGTCCCAGGAATATTATCTATATAATAAAGATGAGAAAAAGGGAAAAGGGGCCCTATTGTTGGATGATTATCGTAAAGACTTCAAAGTACTGAATGCGCTACTATTGTGAGTTTGGAAAGGAATTTTGGTTAGGGGGGTCTCATTTATGAATTCTTGTTGCGTGTGTGTTCTCTATGGTCCTTTTTGTTAGAGGGTTTGAGAGGAAGGAGAGTAATCCCGATAAGGTAGGGAGGTCAACAGAGGGGTCTGTCGGTGGATCATCGAGAATCCTTGGTTGAATTGGAGCTGCATCGAATCTGGCTTCATCATTATCATCATCGGTGGTATCACTCATCTGAAGAGGTAGAAATTCTGAGTCCCTTTTTCTTTTTTGTATTGATGATACAAATAAAAGTTATTTCCGCTGGATAGATCCATATGGCCTGTGTATTCTGGGTTGAACTATGCCGATTTACAAAGTTCTTGTTTATGTTGTAATGAATGTTGTTATTAGATTATTTAATTGCTAGGTTGGTCTTTTTATATTGGTTGCTTTTATGTAACATAAAATATGAACTACATATCGTATAGTAAAGAGAACATCAAACAATATATCGAAGGTTTACCAAATCGATTTAACCCCTCCCATCTAGTGATCCTAGGTGAATCCAACTGGTTCAAGCGAAGGAATTTACGGATACCCATTCCGGCTGAATGGATCCCCTCTGACTGTGTATCACTATTACCACTATTCATCGTATTGTTTTACCCACCATTTTTTTTGGTCGATCGCATCATGAGTAGTAATACATGCTTGGGTTTGTGAAGTCATCTGTGGGTGGAACCGGAGATCTATTTCTCTATAATCAATTAATTGTCCATCATATTGTCTTACGTTTTTTTTTTGTCAATCGCAGCATGAGTGGTAATACATTCTTGCATTTGTGAAGTCCTCTAACGGCGGAACCGCATATCCATTGCTTTGTAATCAATTAACTATCTATCATATTGTTTTACCCATTTCTTTGGTAGGCTCCATCATGAGCAGTAATGCATGCTTGTGTGTGAACTCCTTCATGGACAGAACTATAGATCCATTTCCCTGTAAATATTTTGTTGTTCATCATATTTTTCATACATTATTTATGACTGCAGTTATTTGTAATGCGAGGATCAATGAATATTTGTTAGTTTATGAAATATTCTGTGAACGGTGATAGTAGAACCCTTTCCCTGTAACCATTGATTTCTCATTGTATTGTTCATACCTCATTCTTTTTAATTATAGATCGACTTGTATCGTGGATAGAAACGATTGTTGGATTTTATTTTTTTTAAGTCAATTTTGTTGTTACTAATCAGCATTAAAATACATGGTTTGCATCTACTTACATTTTTCATCCACTGTTGGATTTTTCCAAGACCTCACATAGCATATTTCAGGTTAATGTTATTTTTTTAAAATTATATATAATATGAATTTCTTTTACTAACTCCCGTTCAATCAAATATTCAGTGCATGAAACCCAACCACATGCAATGCTTAAATATACATGCTTAGTTATTAGGTATACGCCAAACTAGGGGGAGAAACTCTTAACCTATAGTGAACTAATAGTTGTTCCTCATCATTCAAATTGTCCTATCGTGGGGATCGCTGAAATCGTTAGTTGTAAGTGAAGCCATTGTGCCACTAAGCGGAAGATTGGATTGATTGTGCGTGACCTTGAAGGCACTGAATGAGTTGTCCAATAGGGAACATTGATATACGCTCGGTAATGAGATAGTGATTTCCGAAGTTCTATGCATTAAATTCATGAGGAAAACTCAATGAATATTGGCTTACCTACTACGCCAGGTAACAATCAGTGAATCCTTAATTTTAGCATTTGAAAATATCTCCTACCATCGACACTGACCGCGATCTTAGGGTTGAACTGCTGCTATGATTTACGTTATTATTAAATTCAGAAGAAAACAAATATATATATATATATATATATATATATATATATAATGGACTTGAAGGTTATGATATAATGTCTGGACAATAGTGAATATATTAAATTATTGAATGTGATTATATTATAGGTTTTATACTTCAAGTTAATTATAGTATAAATCCTATTGGATGGAGTAGATTGGAATAAATATTTCCACTTTCTATTTCAATATTTATATGAACATTGAAACCAACATATCAATCCTCTTATAGTAAGTGTATATCATCTCTTGTAATTATTATCTTTTCTTTTTCTCTAAAGTGAGGAAAAATATATAGGTATATTTGCATAAAGTCATACATATAATTTTGTAGAATAGAGTATGTTATTTATTAAAAGTGTAATAGAGTGTAGTTCGATGATTTACGATCACGATTCCTAAATCATGATAGAATCCGTGCACATGAGATAGAAGGGAACTTATTGACAGAAGGTCCCAACGATGCGGTACCTAAATAATAAAGGAAGAACGATTATCTGAAGTACCTGACGATGTGGTAACTAGAAAAATAAGAAGGAAATGTATAAGTGAACACCTATGTAATTGGAATATAGTATTGCCTTAGATTATTTGTGTAGGAAACATTTATTTCTAATAATAAGATTGACGAATAATATAGCATCAATTTATTGATGCATGAAATGATTAATTATAATTAAATAATTGGGAATAATTGAATATGGAGAAAATGATAGACTATGAGTCATTAACTAGTCAACTCCACCTACACCCACTAAAATAGAGATTGGAATCCTGGCATTAGGGGACATCTACGAGTCAAATAAGGGAAGTATGTGCACTCTCATGATAGAGGGACACATGGTTGGGTGAATATTTGTATTAAATAATTTTGCATAAAAGAGTATTTTGCACGAAGCGACATGTGTCGCAGAAAAATTATCTATTTAAGAAAGATGAGAAGAAGGAAAAAGGGACCCTATTGCTGGATTATTGTCATAATGACTTTGAATTACTAAATGTGCTACTATTGTGAGTTTGGAAATAAATTTTGGTGAGGGGGATCTCATTTCTGAATTCTTGTTGTGTGTGTGTTCTCTCCACCCCTTTTTGCTCGAAGGTTCAAGAGAAAGGAGAGTACTCTCGCTAAGGTAGGGAGTTCAATCGATGCGTCTGTCGGTGGCTCGTCAAGAATCACGGATTGAATTGGAGCTGCATCGAATTTGGCATCATTATCATCATCATCAATGTTATCACTCATCCAGAGAGGTAGAAGTTATGAGTCAATTTTTATTTTTATATCGATGATACAAATCAAAGTTATTTCAGTTGGATAGGTCCATATGGCATGTGTATTCCGGGTTTAACTATGCTGATTTACAGAGTTCTTGTTTATGTTGTAATGAATTTTATTATTAGATTATTTAATTGCTAGATTGGTAATTTTATATTGGTTTTTTTATGTAAAGCATAAAAGCTGAACTACATATCGTATATTGTAGAGCACATCCAACAATATATCGAAGGTTTACCAAATCGATTTAATTCATCCCATCTAGTGATCCGAGGCGAATCCAACCAGGACAAGCGAAGGAATTTGCTGCTAATTATCGTATTGTTTTACCCACCTTTTTTTTGGTCGATCGCACTGTGAGTGGTAATACATGCTTGCATTTGTGAAGTCCTTTGTGAGAGGAACCGCAGATCCATTTTGCTATAATCAATTAACTGTACATCATAGTATTTTACCTATTTATTTTGGTCGATCGCATCATGAGTGGTAATACATGCTTTCATTTTTGAAGTCCTATGTGGGCGGAACCATAAATCCATTACTCTCTAATCAATTAACTGTCCATCGTATTGCTTTACCATTTCTTTCGTCAGTCACATCATGAGCAGTAATGCATGCTTGCATGTGAAGTCCTTCATGGAAAGAACTATAGATCCATTTCTATATAAATATTTTGATGTTCATTGTATTGCTCATACATTATTTATGATTGTGGTTATCTGTAATATGAGGATCATCGAATATTTGTTAGTCTATGAAATCTTATGAGAACGCCGATAGTAGAATCCTTTCCCTATAGCCATTGATGTTGTCCATCAATGCCACAAACCTCAATCATATGCCTATGAAATGGAAAATAGATCAAATTCATCCAAAAGTTACTGTGATAATAGAAAAAAGAAAAGAAAAACATATGTCATCGATGCGGTCATGACTGGACCCCATGCCATAAATGTAGGAACAATCAGACAATACAGTGCAGAATCGCTAATGGAGAGGAAGTGCAAGTCTCTCCACAAGAAATCTCATCTGATTCTAATATCGACACTGAATCTGAATGAAGGACGAAAGTAGGAAAATAATCAAGCTTTGAGGACAAAGCTTTCCTAAGGGAAAGGTAATGCTGTGAATATTTAATTAATATTATTTTTATAAATTAATAGATTATTAGGTTACTAGTGAAAGGGCGTAACCCTTCACTATGCTTCCTCAAGCAGCATCATCTAATATATTATTCTTATTTATCATTCAATATGAAAGTCGGATTCGACTATTAACAGTCCAACCGGATACAGTTGTTGCATTGTATGATTGCATGGAATACCTAAGAAGATCATTTCTAATAGAGGTTCAGTATTCACTAGGCTATTTTGGACAAGTTTCCAGGAATCTCTAGGCACCCAACTTAACTTCAGTACTTCCTATTTCCCTGAGACACATGGGAAGACGGAGAGGGTAAACCAAGTACTAGAGGATATGTTAAGGATGTATGTGATGGATGGACATAAAATATGGGAAGAATACTTTCCATTAGTAGAATTTGCATAGAACAATAGCTACGAGAGCTCCATAGAGATGGCACCTTTTGAATTTGTGTATGTAAGACCCTGTAGAACGCCCTTGATATGGGATAGGTTGGAAGATAGAGCATTGCTTGGTCCAGATGTAATACAAGAAATAGAGGAGAAAATGGTAACCATTTGTGCTCGACTTAGGGAGGCACAATATCGAAAAAATAGTTATGTAGATACACACAGGATTGACCAAAGTTACAAGGCAGGCGATAAGTTATTTCAATGAGTGAAACCACAGAAAAGTTCAGTAAAGTTTGGCAAGGGAGCCAAGTTATCCCCTATATTTGTAGGATCCTTTGTGATTTTGGAACGGATAGGACTGACCGTTTCCTACTGACTTGACTTTCCATCATCTTTACATAAGATACACAATGTTTTTCAAATTTATTCTTTATGCCACTATGTGCCAAATGATTTTCATGTTATTGATCTAAGTAATGTGAAAATAAAGGATGACAAGGCCGTGATGGATGAATTGATCTGTGTGTTGGACCAGCGAATGTGACAACTTAGACACTGCGTGATAGACCAACTCAAACTACAATGGGACAGTTATATTCCTAGGTCTGTGACTTGGGAGGATGCATTTTGGATGCATCGTATTTTTCATTATTTGTTTTGTACTTCCAAACGGAGTTGTAAATAAGAAGGGGTGTATGTAATTCCCCTAGACTAACTGGAGACATTGAGGGAACTTGACAAGTGACTTGGATAAATAAAATCCTAATAAATGACCATTTATGTGTGATGTAGGATAGGTTTATTTACCAATTAAGAGTCATGTAAGTTTAATATGTTTTAGCATGATGTATGACTTAATGATAATTATGAACAAGATGGATTTTGATGGAAATTTCTACTGAATGACTACCTCATAGGATAAATGTTGCACTCAAAATGAATTATGAAATATAGAAATGTATAGATAGATTTGCGTGATTATGAACTGATGTATGTCTTGCTTAACCACTAGGAAATTACAAAATGAGTTGTGAATATGAACAAAAGTATGTTTTTCTTAATGAAATGAGTGTAACTATGAACAAAAGAATGTTTTGCTTAATGACTAGAAAATTTATGAAATGAGTTGTGAATATGAACAAGAAGCATGTTTTTATTTTAAGGACTACCGAATTTATGAAATAATTTATGATTATGAATAAGTCTACATGTTATTTATTGTTAGTTTTCATCATTTAATTCAATAGATCTAGGATATTAACTGAGAGAACAACATGTACAACATATCAAACACAAGAGACAAGAGACACAAAGCATTTCACCAGGGAAAACCAAGAAGGTGAAAAACCCCGCAACTTTGTTAGAGATAGAAAGAGCATCAATACAAAGATCACAAAGATCAAAACCCACAACAAGAGATATTCTCCTAGTAGTTTCTCCTCCTCCACTTGTGCAAACTCCTCCTCTCTCTCACTAATCTGAAGTGAGTGAGTGTGTGAATGAACAAATGAGAGAGTCACACTCTCTATTTATACTTTTACTTTCACTTGACCTTTAACGAACTAGGTCAGCCCCAAATTAAGCACTTAACATAATGTTGACTGGGTCGACCCCACTAGGGTGGTCTAGTAACCCTTTAACCCACATGACTCATATAGGGCCAAACCCAACAAGGTGTTCTAATAACCCATCAAGTATAAGTTACGACACTTACAATATAACTTGTTACACTTGCAAGTACAACTGACGACACTTCCAATCGGAGGAATAATACATCTCGGTTTGGGATACAATAAAGTACAAATAAAATATACAAGTGAATATCTTCTGAAGTTACAAATACATCGACACTCCCTCTTAATTAGGAAGATATTCTCTAGACATAGGTCATCAATACATATTGGCACAAGTCTTCAATTGTGTAGTTCGATCAGCGTCAATGGATCACGGAGCATCATCAACATATGGATTAATGGGCTATTTTTCAATTCTTCTCATCATAGGAAGTTCTACATAGACAACCCTTTTTCATGTTGGTTGTAGGCCTAGCCTCTTGTAGGTCTTCATCATCTTTGGTCGTTCTGTGGAATCCTCGGGACTGATTACGTGTGTCAACAAAACCTTGAAAGAGTATCCTAGCTCAGACAATAGGATCTCCTAGGATATTTTACATGTGACCTTCAAAAAACCTCGAAAGAGAATCCGAGCACAAACAATCGGATCTCCCAGGATCTTTTTATGTGACCACCACCACAAAACCTCGAAAGACAATCCTAGTAGAGACTATAGGATCTCCCAGGCTCTTTTCTATGTGGTTAGGAAAAACCTTAAAAGACTGTCTTGCAACCTGCAAGAAATCTAAAGAGCATCCCAGGCCATTTATGAGCACATAGATCAACCTATCATATCTCTAGGACTAATTACATGCCACTAGTAGCAAAACCTCGAAAGAGCATCCTAGCACAAACTATAGGATCTCCCAGGATATTTTCTATGCTACATGTAGCAAAACCTCGAAAGAGCATCAGAGCATAGACTATCGAATCTCCCAGGATATTTTCTATGCTACCTACACAACATGTCCATGGCCAACCTACAGAAAAACCTCGAAAGAGCATCTGAGCACAAACTATCAGATCTCCTAGGATCTTTTCTATGCTACCTGTAGCAATCTATCTGCGGAGTATCATCCTGATACTCATCATCATGGTGATCATCATAATATAGTACATCATCCTGATGCACATCATCATCACATGGTCACCCTGATTCATATACACAACATCATCCTAATGCATATCATCATCACATGATTATCCTGATCATCATCATAGCAGAAACTGGAGCATCGTCCTGATGCTCAGCACACAACGCTTACATACAAAGCCACATGAAGGATCCTCCCACCACCATGCTTGGAATGGCTCGTGCAAATGTGTCCCATCACTTCTTCCTTGAAGTATCTTCTATCTGAAGAACACCAAGCCTCTCTCTGAAGAACTCGAACTTCACTCTGGCTAGTGCTTTGGTCAACACATCTATAGTCTGCTCATCTGTCGTGATATACTGGAGCTTAACTACTCCTCTCTGCACCATATCCCTGATATAGTGATATTCGATCTCTATGTGCTTCGACCTATCATTGAACATTGATTTCTCTGACAACTTCAAACAACTTTGGTTGTCACAATAGATACAGGTAGCATCCAACTGGAGATCAAATAAATCAGACAGTAGCTTCCTTATCCATACTGCCTCACAACTAGCCAAACAAGCTACGACATCCACTGCTTCATCTGTACTTAGTGCTACACAGGACTGCTTCCTACTAAACCAAGAGATCACACCTAATCCCGTATTGAAGCAACACCCCGAAGTGCTCTTCCTATCTGCAACATTGCCTGCCCAATCTAAATCAACATAACCCTTTTGATTCGTATCATACTTGAGCCCATAATCAATCATACCCTTCAGGTACCTCAGAATATGCTTTACAGTAATCAAGTGAACATGTATAGGATCCGTCAAGAACTGGCTCAAGGTGTTCACCGCAAAACAGATATTTGGTCTCGTGTTCGTCAGGTACATCAAGGACCCAATCATATGACGATAAACCATGACATCAACCGACTCTGATGAAGCATCGCTCAATAGATTTGGGTTTGATTCCATAAGTGTGGCCATGGCCTTGTAGTCCATCATCCCAAACCGCTTCAAGATCTCTACTGCGTACTTCCCTTGTCCAAGGAAGATTCCATCTGCACTCTGCCACACCTCCATACCTAGAAAGTAATGCATCATACCCAATTCCTTTATCTCGAACTCGGCGGCAAGCTTCCTCTTCGTTTCAACAATCAATCTATCCTCACCTATCACAAATATTTCATCCACATACAGTAGGATTATCACTCAATTTACTTCCTCAACCGTGTAGTAAAGGTTGGAATACGCTTTACTCTTAGTAAAGCCCAAACTGGACAGGAAGTTGTCCATCCTACCGTACCATGTCCTAGAAGCTTGCTTCAAGCCATACAAGGCTTTCTTCAATCTGCACACATATGACTCCCTGTCATGTGTCTCAAAACTGAGTGGCTGCTCCACATACACTTCCTCTTCGACTACACCATTCAAGAAAGATGTCTTGACATCCAACTGGTGTATCTTCCACTTCATCACTACAGCCAGGGAAAGTACTGTTCTGATGGAAGTGTATCTAGATACAGGTGCAAAAGTAAGTTCATAATCTATACCTTCTTTCTGGGATAAGCCACGAGCCCCAAACTTTGTATTTCTCTATGCTGCCATCTGCAACATGCTTGATCTTGTAGATCCACTTGGAAGTCACAACAGGCTTCCCTTCTGGTCTTGGGACCACATCCCAAACATCATTCTTCATGATCAACTAGTACTCCTCGATCATGGCATCCTTCCATTACTGTATCCTAGATCCTGGGAACTTCAGATTCTTCAATATCTTCAATAGGTAGTTTTCTTGAACTTCGTTGCTGGACCAAATGTTGTTGTTGAGTCTTCGTTGCTTGTTCTTTGAAACAAGTCTCTCTTGTAGGTGATGGTACATGGTCTTTCCTATAAGATAAGTTCAATTGCATGATTAGAAACATTTCATAGATTTCAGAACAAATAATTACACATAAAGATATATGTCATACAGTCATGCAATTATCTTTAGCCAATGGTTCAATACAACATTTATCCATATCCCATAACTCTCTAGATGCCATCCATCTCTACCATAACATTGTTAAGAGTGTGAACTACTCCCAACATGTCAGCAAAGAGGTTTCATTCTAGATAAGTAGCAATGGAATGTTGTACAGTACCATAGGCCACTTGCCAATTACTTTCATATTAGCAGTATCTTGTTCATTAATGCAACTTTTCTAATATGCATAATATACATCCTAAATCTAAAAACATAAGCATGTACATGACTGGACAACATCATTTAAGTAGTCAAATATATAATATATGACATTTCAAATACTTATCTTTGTTTGGTTGTTGGGTGGACTCTCTCTCAATCTTTGCTTCAATCTATGCATGCTTAAGTGTGCACTAGTGTCATCATTGTGTCATCCTCAATATCTCATACATAATCATACATGCATTAGTATAATCTCAATACTTATCAAAACATTATGATTCTAAATAATCTTAATCATGTATGGTCTTTCAGGGAGGACTCATGCATATTTTTATTTGACCATAGGACTCCTCTAGTTTGTCATATCATTAATCAAACTAAGAAGTATAATATGCATAAACCCATGATTACTCAAACCTATAAATTCATGAATGATCATTATTAATCATACAAAAGTATAGTTATATGAGATCCTAACAAAAAGTAGCATTTTAACTTGATATAGGAAAACATACCTAGATTATCATGCTTGTCTAACATACCCAAACAATGTCTTCTTTGTTCTCTTAGAGACCTTGTGCTAGCAACCTGCATATCTCATAAGTTAATAATTGTAGAACCAAGTTATACATACCTCATAAGTGGAGCTTCTATGTGATCCATGACTATGGATGAGTCTTTGTCTTCATGTCACCATAGTCATATGTTCTTGATCTAGAACTTGATTTGTCTTTCTTGATGTACCCTTCATGTTAGTGGACAACATCATCCTCATACAACACCACAGTGTATTAGTACAATCATAAGTGGCATACCCCTAATCAATGAATGTCTTGTATCATTCTCATGCATTCATACTTTTACTAGGGTGATAAGACAAGTCTAAAATTAATCAAGATTGTACTAACCTCAATAATATGAATACAAACATATCATACACTTAATGATGAACAGATTTCAAGACATACCTGTATCTCTTCAAGTCATACCTGTCGAGATTGCTTGTAGCCTTCTTATGTAAGGCCGTAGCCTCATCACCCTTGGGAACTAGAACTTATTCACTTGTGCAGGTGTCCAATTCATTCTCTTCTAGGATTAACGCAATCCACTTTGGTTTGCTGAAACTAGATCTTGAGTTGGATTAGGGTTTGTTAGAGAAACCCTAAAAATTCAAACTTTGAATTTCAAACTTTGATTGGATGAAAAGATGTGCCTTGCTGAGCTAATCATGCTAGTATACTTCAATTTTGAAATCTCCAAAATTTCACCCCTCAAAATTGACTTTGAAGCTTTCGGATCTTCTACTCAAAATCCCAAACTAGGGTTTGATAATGCCCGTGCTTTTTCCTAGCCAAAAGGTTCAATCTTGCGCACTAAACATCGATTTTTCTAAGGAGCATCCAGCCACGGTCATAGATTCCAAAAATTTCAACTTTTGCAAAAACCTTAATTTTCCACCTTTCCGATCAAGATCCCAAACTAGGGTTTGATAATGCTAGGGGTTCTACCGAACCAAAAACTTTGAACTTGGTATCTAAATTTCTATTTTTATGAGTATATTAATCCTATTCTAAGATCACTCCAAAATTCCACTTTTGTCAAAATCCGTAATTTCCTGTAGCACTAACAAGCCAAAAATGAGAATGCTCAGAATCCAATTCTATTTCACAAAAATATGTGTCGTATTGTTTCTGGTGCATCTCTGAAATTTCAGATCGACAGGCTCTGAAACTTCATTCTATGGTATTCTGAATTGTCATCTTTCCAACCGCATAGGTCATACCTCACATGGATTCTCTAAGAGAGAAATATGCCAAATGTTGCAATGTGGCCTCTTTATGGGATTAAACAGTATAGTGAACTTGTACAGCATGCCACGTGTCACTGTTTTAACTTCGGCCTCTAAAAGCTGGACCTGTTAAACTTCTATCGGTTCCCTAACTGTTACGTTTTACGGAATTCCATTTGGAGCTTCCTAGCTTGAGATATGACTTTTTTTACCAGGTCACCTATTTAGGACTGCATTCTGGAAGAGGCAGAAACCCTAACTTGTACGGATAATATCTCACACAATACAACGAATATGAGGGTTTCCTTCGGATACATGGTACATGGACATTTCATCTTCAACCTGTAGAAGTTTCAGATCTTAAAACTTTTCCAAAACGGATTTATAGCGAAAGTGCCATGATGACTAGTTTTTAGTATATCAATCCCTAGCTTCCAATTTGTTGCAAGTGCAACAATTGTCATAAATGCCATACCATGCCTTTTTTGAGGCTAGCTCTGATACCGTGTTATTTTTTCATCATTTAATTCAAGAGATCTAGGATATTAACTGAGAGAACAACATGTAGAACATATCAAACACAAGAGACAAGAGACACAAAGCATTTCACCGGGGAAAACCAAGAAGGTGAAAAACCCCGCAACTTCCTCAGAGATAGAATGGGCATCAATACAGAGATCACAAAGATCAAACCCAAAAACAGGAGATATTCTCCTAGCAGTTTCTCCTCTTCCACTTTTGCACACTCCTCCTCTCTCTTAGTAATGTGAAGTGAGTGAGTGTGTGAATGAACAAATGAGAGAGTCACACTCTATATTTATATTTTTACTTTCACTTGACCTTTACTCAACTAGGTCGGCCCCAACTTAACCACTTAACATAATGTTGACTAGGCCGACCCCACTAGGGTGGTCTAATAACTTTTTAACCCACATGACTCATATAGGTCTGACACCATCAAGGTGGTCTAGTAACCCATCAATTATAAGTTATGACACTTACAATATAACTTGCGACAATTGCAAGTACAACTCACGACATTTCCAATTAGAGGAATAATACATCTCCATTAGGGATACAATAAAGTACAAATACAATATAGAAGTGAATATCTTCCGATGTTACAAATAAATCAACATTTATGAAATGAATTATGATGATTGTGAACAGAGCTATTAATGTGTGCTATGAGCATGTGTGCAGTGATGGGTGAAACTGTTCACCGACGGACTCACAAAGGAATAAAAAGGCAGTCGTAGAGAATGAGAAACGCACACACAAGAGTATGATGACAATGTCGACTCTCGATAACTTCCACGCACGAGTTAAAATGCATTCAACTTTACTCAGGTGATCGGGAAGTCGTAAGGGTAAGACCATAACGGTTTGGTCACGTACGAGGTTGAGGGGCGCATAGTAAGAATAGAGTTACTCCTAAGTGCCATTAGTCTCAAGTACAGTGTGGATGGATGATTTGCGGTCACAATTCCTAAATCACTACATGGACTCCCTGCAAATCAGATAAAAGGGAAATTATTGTCAGAAGGACCTCATGATGCGATACCTAAATAATAAAGGAAGAACGATTGTCTTAAGGACCCAACGATGTGGTACGTAGAAAAATAAAAAGGAAATTGATAAATGAACACCTATGTAATTGGCATATAGTATTGCATTAGGTTATTTCTGCAGGAAATGTTTATTTGTAATTATATAATTGACGAACAATATAGCATCAATTTATTTTTGCATGAAATGATTAATTATAATTAAATAATTGGGAATAATTAAATATGGAGCAAATGATGGACTAAGAGTCATTAACTAGTCAACTCCACCTACACCCACTAAAATAGAGATTGGAATCCTAGCATGAGGGGACATCTAGGAGTAAAATATGGGAAGTATGTGCACTCTCATGAGAGAGTGACACATGGTTGGGTGAATATTTGTATTAAATAATTTTTCATAAAAGAGTATTTTGCATGAAGCGACATGTGTCGCAGGAATATTATCTATTTAAGAAAGATGAGAAGAAGGGAAAAGGGACCCTATTGTTGGATGATTGTCGTAATGACTTCGAAGTAATGAATGTGCTACTATTGTGAGTTTGGAAAGTGTGACATCCCCCAAATAATGAAAGGACATTATGTTTTGTTTTTAATATATATATATATAGATTATTTTATCATTGTGAAATTCATTTCAATAAGGGGGCTAGATGAGAAATTTGTTGAATAAGTCCTAGGAGGACTCTTGTAAGAAAACAACTTTTATTTAATTATTTTTAGTAAAAGGATGAGAGGAAACAACCAAGTTAAATGAGGAGATCATGCATGGAAAAGTGGGGGACAAGTTAGAGTTAACCTATGGGAAGCCAGAACAGGTGTCAGAAGTGTGTTTAAGACACTAGACACACCCTAAAAATCAGGGATTTACTTAGCTGCGAAAATTCCATGAGGAATTGGCTCTAATGGTAAGACCTAGGCAAAAACTATAAAGAGATGGCATATGTGAGAGGCAGGACACTGCTGAGTATGCCGGAGAGAATTATACTTGCTGCGTGAGCACTTTGTGTTAGGCAAGGGATTCTGGAAAACATGACTGAGTTTTTGAGGTTATCTGTCCACACTTTTCATGCATGCATCTAGCTCGGGGGTGATTACGGACAGACTTGGTGTTTGTGCCTAATCTACGGTTGGGTGGAACGTGGTTGTTCTGGCTTGATTCAGGTTACAAGTTCGAGGTTTTTCTAATTACAGACTCTAAGCATTTTTTTAGTTATTTTATTTTGTCCAAATTATTTAAAATAAGATTTTGTGCATAAGGGAAAGCTGTTAGTTACATTGCTGTCAAATAATGCTTGATCTGCTAAAAGAATAGATATTTAGTACTTCTGTGGAAAAATTCATTCTTGTTAATTCTAACCTGAGTTATTTGTTGGCATAAATCGAGTTACCTTAAATTTGGTAATTCCAATCTGCATCTATACTAGGAAAATAGCGATAAATGGGATGGATTATGTTCATATTTTACCTTTCAGGTTTGAGATACCATAAGTATCGATTACATTCTTTATAAATTGGATCTAGTGGTAGCTAATCCTCAACCTATACTTGACGGTATTAATCCTGTGAAAAGCGAAATCATTGAATCTGTATAAACCCTCTGTGTAAGAACCATTCCATGATTTTTTTTATATAGCATTACTGTGTATTTATATGATAGTTTCGACACAGTTATGATATGGAAGTATTCTAGAACTAAACCCTATAGTGTATTACCTTAAGACTAATCTAGTTGAAAAACTCCGAGCAATGTCATGATGATTCGGTTTCTAAATTCTTTATAATTTCCTCATCCTATAGTATTAATGAGATTCAATTGACTCTTGGTCAATTTTGAAGAACTCTTTAGACACTAAACTCTGATATTTAGGTCGGCGAGTTCCTCTATAAAAACAAACCCCATCAATTACCCCGCAAAACGTTTTCATTACTGATTTAACTACTAAGCCGAGTGTTCCAAGCTTTATTTTTTGAACCGAGGGTTTGGCCGCGACTCATTCTCAAGAAAATAATGTATAGGTGGATGGTATCTAAAGAGGCAAAATCCAAAGGATTTGGGAATGGTGAATCACGGACAGATGATGTTAGCACTCATAACGTTATTTCAACTATGAAAACATTGAGACCTATATTCCATTTTCTTTCAAACTAAATTTATATCACACAGGAGATACAATTTCTAAGAATCATCTCTGCCACCTACACAGGAAGGAAACGCAAACTGAAGCATTCAAAACCACACTCAAATTTATAAACCAGAGATCATGGAACCCTTAGAACTTAAGTCTCATTCGCTTATAGCATTCTCCGAATCAAAACGGTCTGTGTTCTTTGAAAAATTTCTGGAAAATAGATAAGTATAATTTAAAGACAATAAAGTTCATCAAGATACAGAAAATCGAGAGCCCTTGATTCTAGAGTATAGACAATCCAAGACGCCTTTCTTTCAAGGCCTAGATTCGCATGAAAGAAGTATTGCAAACTACTTATTAGAACGGGTTCGTGAGAGTAAAACCTTAAGTCAAATTGAACCGGTGAAGCTTCAAAAACCTAGCCACGATATGAAACTAACTCTCTTTTTTTCGTTGGAGGAGGGTCTTTCCATAGTTATTTTTTTTCCTGTCACTGTATGAAGGTGGAGAGAGTGATGCCACTCACCAGGCAGAGAAGACTCCCTTTAAACATGCGCAGTTCCAACCTGTGAGTACCTACCATCACCATCAAACAACACATTAATACCCAAATGATGTTGGACCACTTCAACAAAATGAAGAATTCTGAACTACGTTATTTTGAAGTTTACCTCAGAGGAAATCGAAGTTTAATGGCTCCTTCCTTGAGGTTTAGAGAAAACTCCTCCTGTAGTACCCGCGATGGCAAGGAGTCATCTCTTAAAGACCGCAGAAGAATCACCGTGAATCTATCAGACCCGAAGTGTAACCTTATCGCTATTTTAAAGGCCCAAAACAATAGAGCCTTAACTCGAAGGCTAGAGGGTAAATAACCAAACCTGGAGAAGAACTAACATCTTTGAGAAGGTTAATTCATTCCAAGAACCGAGAAAACCCACCACAGTCATTCCGAGGTGCATGTGGCACCTTCGTCTTCAACCACCATTATTGGAGTCACATGGCCAACCTTACGGAACTTCGCTAGTAGGTATGGAAAAACACACCCAGTACGGTGCAACCACCGTTTTTGCAACTTAAATGTTAAGAGGACCCTTGCATATTATAAGTAAATGCTAGGTTATAATCTAGGGTTTCAAACATCATAATTTGTAAACGAATTATGTACTATAGTTTTACCAAGACCTTTGTAAGATATGGGATGGTTTGATCGAAAGTCACGTTGATTGTCCATGTGATCAAGTATTTGGAAAGACTTAAACTATGTAGTTAGAAACGAATCCAATCACTTTATTGATTTGGGTATTAATTTTGTAAATACCTTGTGGATGAGCCTTGTTTATACTTTAAACATTTGACAACCTTTTTAGTGCAAATAGAATGTCCTAATTTCAAAAATATTAATGGTAATTGAAGTAACCTTGCAAGATTATGTCTTATTTCATTGTTAAAAATGATATTGTATTCTTGAAGATCGCGCTAATACAAAAAGGGTTTGCAAGTAGTCCATATTAAAATGGTTATGGTTGTTTTGCACTATTTTTAATGCATATCTTGATTAGAGTACTGAAGGTCGCTAACCATGCTGTAAGTAAACATCAAAAGTGTTTAATTTAATAATTCTTTTTTTTACCTGCGTCATGAGGAAATTCGGATAGTATAAGTATACTTGCATATCAACATACAGAGTGGTGTTAGCCTTATCTAAGTAAGTGGCATGTCAACCATAATACTCTTCTAACCAGTAGGAAGAATACAAGGGTAAGAAGTTAAGTATGATCAACATACGAATGTTTTTATTTATTAGTTTAAGTGTTTGTTAACATAGAACCAATTACTGTTCATTTACACGAAAGAGAAAAGAAAATAAATAATTTATTTATTTATTTGGGAGATATTACAGCAAGGAATTTTAGTGAGGGGGGTCTCATTTTTGAATTCTCGTTGCATGTGTGTTCTCTATGGTTCTTTTTGCTAGAGGAGGAAGGAGAGTAATCCTGATAAGGTAGGGAGGTCAACCGAGTGGTCTGTCGATGGATCATCAAGAATCCTTGGTTGAATTGGAGCTGCATCAAATCTGGCTTCATCATCATCATCATCATCGGTGGTATCACTCATCCGAAAAGGTAAAAATTCTGAGTCCCTTTTTATTTTTGTATTGATGATACGAATAAAATTTATTTCCGCTGGATAGATCCATATGGCCTATGTATTTTGGGTTGAACTATGCCTATTTATAGACTTCTTGTTTATCTTGTAATGAATGTTGTTATTAGATTATTTAATTGCTAGATTGGTCTTTTTATATTGGTTGCTTTTATGTAAAGCACAAAATATGAACTACATATCGTATAGTGTAGAGCACATCCAACAATATATCGAAGGTTTACAAAATCAATTTAACCCATCCCATCTAGTGATCCGAGGTGAATCCAACCGGTTCAAGCGAAGGAATTTATGCATACCCATTTCAGCTGAATGGATCCCCTCGTACTAGGTATCACTATTACCACTATTCATCGTATTGTTTTACCCACCATTTTTTTCGGTCGATCGCATCATGCGTAGTAATACATGCTTGCGTTTGTAAAGTCATCCGTGGGTGGAACCACAGATCCATTGCTCTATAATCAATTAATTATCCATCATATTGTTTTACCCTCTTTTTTTTGTCGATTGTAGCATGAGCAGTAATACATGCTTGCGTTTGTGAAGTCCTCTAAGGGAGCAACCGCATATCCATTGCTTTGTAATCAATTAACTGTCTATCATATTGTTTTAACCATTTCTTTGGTAGGTTGCATCAGTAGCAGTAATGCATGTGTGCGTGTGAAGTCCTTCATGGACAGAACTATAGATCCATTTCCCTGTAAATATTTTGTTGTTCATCGTTTTTTTCATACATTATTTATGATTACAGTTATCTGTAATATGAGGATGAATGAATCTTTGTTGGTTTATTAAATATTCTGTGAACGGCGATAGTAGAACCCTTTCCCCGTAACCATTGATTTCTCATTGTATTGTTCATACCTCATTCTTTTTAATGTTAGATCGACTTGTATCGTGGATAGAAACGATTGTCGGATTTAATTTTTTTTTAAGTCCATTTTGTTGTTAACAATCAGCATTAAAATACATAGTTTGCATCTGCGTAGATTTTTCATCCACTAATATAAATTTCTTTTACTAACTCCCATTCAATCAAATATTCAGTGCGTGAAACCCAACCACATGCAATGATTAAATATACAGGCTTAGTTATTAGGTATACGCCAAACTGGGGGGAGAAATGCTTAAGCTACAAAGAAGTAATAGTTTTTCCTCGTCATTCAAATTTCCCTGTCGCAGCGATGGCTGAAATCATTAGTGGGAAGTGAATCCATTGTGCCACTAAGCGGAAGATTGGATTGATTGTGCGTTACCTTGAAGGAACTTCCAGTATCATGTACTGAATGAGTTGGGGAACATCACTATACGTTAGGTAATGAGATGGTGATTTTCGAAGTTCTCTGCATTAAATTCATGAGAATAACTCAATGAGTATCGGCTTACCTACAGCACCAATTAACAATCAATCCTTAGTTTTAGCATTTGACCTCAGATCATATCTCCTACCATCGACACTGACCTCGATCTTAGGGTCGAACCCCTGCCATTATTGACGTTATTATGAAATTCAAAAGAAAACATATATATATAATAATGGAGGTGAAGGTTATGATATAAAGTCTGGACAATAGTGAATCTATTAAATTATGGAATGTGATTACACTAGCATAGATCCATCTTAAATCCGTATTTATCAAGCACCCAGAGGGTTCCAAAATCTTGAAGTGTATTTCTTGTTAAAAATTTAAAACTCAAGAAATTTGATCTCTCTTGATTGATAGATCCGGGTTTAAGTTTTCAGTTTTAATTTTATAAACGAACATCTATTTTTTAATTACTTTTCATAATAATTTATTTTATGAGTCAACATGGATTTTTTTTTTAATACTTTCCATAATTTTTTATTTGATGAGCCGACATAAATTTTTGTAATTATTTTGTTACAAATGTTACATCACGTTACAACATCTCCGCCATACTGGGCTATACCTCATTTCACTCGGTGCAATTATAGGGTTTTTACTTGAATCTAATTATAATATCAATCCTATTGGATGGAGTAGATTGGAATAAATATTTCCCCTTTTTATTTTGAACATTGAAACTAGCATAGGAATCCTCTTATAATAAATGTTTATCATCTCTTGTAATTATTATCTTTCTTTTTTCTTTAAAGTTAGGAAAATATATAGGTATATGTGCATAAATTCATACATATAAATTTGTAGAATAGAGTATGCCATTTCTTAAAAATGTAATAGAATTTGTTTTGAATTACTTAGAGTTTATAAACTTGTGGAAAGGAAGAGAGTTAACATATTACGTTATTCACTATCGCAATATAATTATTGTCTCGAAGTCACATAAGCAAAATTGTGGAATAAGAAGAAGACGAAGGGAAATAGATGTTTCCATTTTGGTTATAGGTTTAATATTAAAAAAAACAAAATTTCCCTGGGGCGATTGGCGACGAGGGTTCTACAGTCTCATTTCCTTACATTGATTTATGGCTGAAGACCTATACATATTTCTCAAGAAAATATGTTCATTTGAAGGTGAAGTATCTATTTGCAATGTTATATGTCTTTATTGCATCGAGAGTAGTGAGGTGCTTACAACTTAGTATGGGGGAGATGTGTAATAAAATGTAGCATAACACCATCACATTATGTGCCCAAAAGAAAAAAAATAATTACATTTTTTATGTCGGCTAGTAAAATAAAAAATAAGACCAATTAAAAAATAATTTAAAAAATCCAATCCACTCATAAAACAAAAATTTAAAACCAAATAAAAAAGAGATAGGTGATTCCATGAAGATGGGTAACTCTTTTTGGCCAAATATGGCGATGAAAAATGGAAATTTTACCCATATATTAAATTGAAGCCCTCGAAGATCATATTTTCCATATGAATTTCGGCATGCGGTTAAAAAATTAAATATAGAAAATTATGTTGGATTTCTAATGATTTTTTTTTTAAATATACCAATGTTATTTATCGCCTCAAATTTTCATTTAATGAAAGATGTGTCCTTAAAAATTTGAAGAGCAATTAACAAGTGGCTTGTGTGTATGCAAAATAATTTAATGTTAAAGTAATAATTTAAAAAAATGAAATATGTGAACATGATCTAGACAGAATTCACCAGTGCGTACATTATTTTATTTTCATTTTTCTTGAAAAATTATACTTATTATTATTTTTCGAAACTGACCAGTGAATATTCCAGTCTCATTTTGCACACATATGCGTGTGTGTGCCAAATCTTTTGACTACTTACATAATTTGAAAAACTAAAAATACCCTTTTGAAGATGACGCTCTAAAGTAATTCTTGCATATTTTTTCAATTTTTTTGGATGTGTATTTTGAATGTTGTTTATTTATCTTTGAGCTCATTTGAAGTTGTCGATAGGGTTTTATAAGGCACACGTTAGCATAAATTTAAAAACAAATGACATACAAAGATAAAAATTCATAAATTATATGTATATGGAGAGAGGATTCATTGATGAATCCAACGGTATCAAGTATGCCCATTAATGTGCATTTAATGACATAGTTTAAGCCTCTGAAAGGAAGATAAAATTTTATTTTTGTAGTGAAAAGGGCTTTCAGCCTGTTTTTAAAGCTCTCGATCGAGGTATTTGCCCGATCAAGCTTTTTAAAATACCTCCATAGAGGCCTAAATGAGACCTTGATCAAGGGTTTTACATAGTTCTTGATCGAGGTCTCTTCAACCCCTCAGTCGAGGTCTCTTCAACCCCTCAGTCGAGGTCTTTTTAAATACCTCGATCAAGGATTTGTTTGTGTAAAAAAAAATGTAACAAAATAATATAGGAAAGGATTTGGAAAATTAATGTTGCCAACCAACATTCCCACGCAAAAACAATAAGCAACCTCTATATAATCACTAAAAAATTTCCCAACAACACTTATTTAAATCATTGTCAGTTTACATTCAATTAGAGCTATGTGAATTTGATGTTGTTCAATTAGAGTTCATTAAACATGTAAGAAGTTCTTTGTAGACCTAATTCAAAATTTCATATTAACATATTGTTGTTTTTTATAACAATTTGAATAAATCTTTGTTCGTTTTCATTGTAGTTTGATGGGGAGTAAAAGAAAATGACAAAGAAAGCATCCTCGTCAACAAAACGACAATGAAGAGGGTGAGAATAATAGAGAAAGAATGAAACAACAAAGAACAAGATTGAGAGAAGAAAAAGACGCACCTTTGGTACAACAAATTCCAATGGAGGATAACCAAGGTAAATTTTTGAATTACATGCTACCTAATTTAAATTTCATATTTTATCTTTCTCTAATAATTTGTTATATACTAACTATATTTATTTCATTTTAGCCTCACTATATTTTGTTTGTAATAAAAAATTTAACAAATTTGTTATTTAGATTAGAAAATTAGTAACAATTTAAAAAAAAATTAATTGTTTCATAATCTAATTTATTTATTATTTGTTTGTAATGAGATTCTTATTTATTTCATAACTTTGTTATTTATATTTCAAATTTTGTAACAATTTTCATGTTAAATGAATAATTTTCAATGTTATTGGAACAATTTCCAAATTAAAAGTACACTTGGCCCCTATTTTCAAGTTAAAATGTACATATTTAACTATTTTCAATTTTCAAAGTTACTAACTGATGCAGTAGCATCGGGGCCTAGGAGAAATAGTCAAAGTTGATCGACATGAGAAGTCAACCAGGGGGATTTCCGACGACCACTGGTGCAAAGTGGAGGCGTCGAAGGTCCACATGTTGTCGAGCAGTGGAATAGACGAGTTATAGCGAAAGATAAGCATGGAGTTCTAGAAATCGTAGAAGCTAAGTAAATCCGACAAGATAAGTCGAAGTTGATGAAACACAGTATGGTCAAGGACAGTGATGGGACAAACTACTGTAGCAAATTCAGAGATGCAGGATTCAAGGAAACAACCATGGGAGGTTGTTGAGGAAGTTATGAGCACTTATGAAGGTGGTTGGGATCGCTCCAGATGTCACCACAAGAGGAGTTTGTGCAGTATGGTCAGAGGGCACTGACAAATGAAGGTCTATAAGATGAGGGAGAATTCAGTGGATTGGTAAAGAAGGATGCCTCGCGGAATGGAGTGAACCTTGGGAAGAGAAGCAACATAGTAGAAGAGTAGTGAGGAGGCATAGAGAGGAGATAGATCGATGATCAGAGGATCGAGAGAGATCATTCATTCATTCCTCATCGATCACTTTCATTCAGTAGAGGCCATGAAGGGAGGAAGATCGCACACAGCCGAGAACACACTAAGATAGACAGAGTTTCATTTCTGTAAATTGTAACAGGATAGGGCCGACTATTTCATTTCCTTTGTACTTCACATTGTAATTTGATTCAATTTAAGAAAATCCAACTTCTGGAAATCAGTTCACATCTAGTTCTTGTGAGCACCTATGTGTTGTTGTGTGTATTGTTTAGCAACGGGCCCCATGTCAGGACCGCCCTTGATCTAGTTGGTATCCGAGCTAGAAATAATACATTGTTGAGCAGTTGAATCCTGAGAGCTGAAAGAGCCTGCGAGTGCGTAGACAGATCCATATACGGTTGGGTAGAGTTGTGCATGAGTTGTGAAGTCCGGTTGCAATTGGATTAGTGGGAGTTTCAGCTGCGGTTGAAAATCGCTGACAGAGACGTTAAAGTATGAGGTGTAGGATGAAAATTGCATGGTGAACAATGAGAAGTTTGACTAGTGAGGTCGCAGCGATCAAAGAGAGCCAAAGACGCGGATGGATTCCCAATTCACTTTACCATAGCAATGAGGAAGTTGAAGAAGTGGAACCATGGGAAGTAGCTGAAGAAGAACCAGAAGATAGATTCATCAAGCTTCTGACAGAGATGAGAGGCCAGACAAAGATGGATGGTCGCACCTACTCGGGAAGTCTGGATCCAGAAGACTTGAAAGATTGGTTCAGAGAAATGGAGAAATACTTCGACATAGAGTAGATAGAGGATCCTAATCGAGTTAAAAATGCATGTCTGAGGTTAAAGGGTCATGCCCATTGCGGTGGGACAATGTACAGGCTGAAAAAGTCAAGAAGGGAAAGGAAAAAATCAAGTCTTGGGACAGAATGGTTGCCAAGCTGAAGGGGACGTTCTTTCCTAATGACTATGTGATTTCCTTATTGAAGAAGTTGCAGAAATTTCGATCGAAAGAGATGACGGTGAAGGAGTACACGGAAGAGTTCTATATAATTTTGATTCGGTTGGGAATAACCTGTCATGAGATATGTGAATTAGTTGAAGTATGCTATACAAGATGAGTTGACACTATCGAGGTTTAGAGTGGTTAGTGAAGTGTAACAACTAGCTTTGATGGTAGAAGAGAAATTGTCAAGGAAAACCGCGTCAATCAGAGGAAGGATGACTAGTTGAGGTGCGAAGAATGTTTCCGCGAAAGGCCAAAGTAGTGGAACCAGGAAGGAATCTGTCGAATATAACCGACACGCAGAAGGGACATCGACTAAGGAGAAAACAAAACAAAACTGATGAGATGGTTGAGAGAACTTCGGTTGGGGTGCATATGGACGAAGTGGTCTAGCCGAAAAAAGAGGAGTTGACAGACCAACTATATTCTGTTATAAGTATCGATGATTTAGACATAAGGCATATAAATGCCCGGAGAACCTACACACTACAAAGGACCCGAAACCCAAACGTCGACAAGATGAGCAAGTCGATGAGAGGATTGAATCGAAATCCGACAGTAGTGACGATGGTTGAAGTAAAAATCGAACCATGACACCCAGGAGAATGTTGGTTCAGGACGACCAACGCAACGCAAAGGAGCCGACACAACGAAAGGCTATCTTTTGAACCAGAGTGTTGATCGACAATACATATTGAAATACCATAGTCGATGGTGGTAGTATAGAGAATCGTGTGTCGACATAGGTCATCAACAAGTTGGGTTTGAGATGTCGAGAACACCCACACCCATACAAAATCTCATGGTTACAGAAGGGACACCATGTGAAGGTAACCAGATAGTGCATGCTAAAATTTAAGGTTGGGAAACTTAAAGACAACGTACTGTGCAACGTAATCCCAATGGACGCATTTCATCTATTTTTAGGGATACCATGGCAATATGATTGGAAGATGATCTATGATGTTCGAGCCAACATAGTCATAGTGTGGAAAAATGGCACGTAGAGGACGCTAAATCCGAAGTAGGAGGATCAAGCTGGCTGCAAGCAAGGCGAGAGAAACTATTGGGAGAAGCGAGTGCTGATGTGTTCAACCAAGGAATTCCTCGCAGAGTAGGAGAATATTCAGGACATTTTGCCATCATTCTGAAAGGATGAGGTGTCGAGAGGTCAATAATGGAGAGGATTCCGGTCGAAGTCAAAAAGATGCTCGACATGTTTCAGAGCATAGTAGTCGACGAATCAGCAACGGGATTGCCACCGAGGAGAAGCATATCCCATCAGATCAACTTGATTCTAGGATCAAGTTTGCTAAACAAGGAACCTCACAGAATGACTCTAGAAGAGGGTCAGGAACTCAATTGAGAAGTCGAGGAGTTGCTCGACAGACGATTGATCAGAGAAATTCTAAGCCCGTGTGCGGTACTAGTTGTACTAGCACCGAAAAAGGGTGGAGAATGGAGGATGTGTGCAAACTCTAGAGCTATCAACAAGATCACGATCAAGTATAGATTTCCATTGCCTAGGATGGATGACTTGATGGATTTCTTCAGTGGAGCGAGATACTTCACTAAGATCGACCTGAAAAGTGGTTATCACCATATTAGGGTCAAAGAAGGATATGAATGGAAAACAACCTTCAAGATGAAGGAAGGACTGTATGATTTTTTATTCATTCCATTCAGATTGACTAATGCACCCAATACATTCATGCAGTTGATGAATGCGGTACTGAAACCATTCTTGGGAAAGTTCGTCATAATATACCTTGACAACATTCTGATATTTAGTCGAACCAAAGTCGAACATTTGGAGCACATTCAATGATTATTGTGGAAGATGCAGGAAGAGAAGCTGATGGTGAACCTACAAACATGTTTCTTCATGAGGGAGGAATGGGTATACTTGGGATTTGTAATCTCGGGTAAAGGGTTAGTGATGGAACCAGAGAAGCTGAACGATATATTGGAGTGGCCAAAACCGACAAGCACGATAGGAATGCATAGTTTTCATGGACTTGTCGGTCTTTACCGGAAGTTCATCAGAGGATTTAGTCTAATATGTGCACCGTCGACAGAGTGGATGAGGAAAGGGGAGTTTAAGTGGAAAGAAGCTTCCCAAAAATATTTCGACAAGTTGAAGCAGGAAATGACAGAGATTCCAGTGCTAGTGATCCCAGATTTTGACAAAGTTTTCCAAGTCGATTGTGACTCTAGTGGAATGGAAATTGAAGCAATGTTGAGCTATGAAGGCCGACCAATTGCATTCTTCAGTGAGAATTTGGATGAAACGAAGAGAAAATATTTGGTCTACGGCCATGAATTCTATGCTATTGTCCAAGCATTGAAGAAGTGGAGGAATTAGTTTTTTCCCAAGGAATTTGTGTTGTACATATATCACCAAGCATTGAGGTACTTGAATACTCAATCGAAGTTGAACCAGCGGCACATGAAGTGGGTCGAATTCCTGTAGGGATATACCTTCATGTTGCAACATAAGTCCAGAAAGTTGAACAAGGTTGTCGACGCGCTAAGTTGAAGGGTTTCATTGTTGAACATGACGATACTTCAGGAAACATGAATAGAGTCGGTTAAGAGAGAGTATGAGACTGACGAGGATTTTGTGAAATCTTGGAAGGCTAGTAGCAAAGCATGGAGTTTCGAAAAAACTCCATACTTGGATTATTTTATCCAAGAAGGATACCTATGATTATTTTATCCAAGAAGGATACCTATTCAAGGGACAACAATTGTGTATTCCCAGAGGATCCGTAAGAGAGAACCTAATCCGTGAGCAGCATAGTGGTGGATTAGCATGTCATTTTGGCATCAACAAGACCAAGGCATTGGTCGAAGAAAAATATTATTGGCTAGGAATAATGACAGATGTCGGTAAGTGGATATGGCAGTGTCGATTTTTCCAGTTGGAAAAAGGAAGGAGTCAAAATACGGGGCCTTATGCACTATTACCAATGCCGAATACCCCATGGGAGCACTAGAGCATGGATTTTGTGCTAGGATTGTTGAAGACGCAGCAAGGAAGAGACTCAATCTGTGTTGTAGTCGACATATTTTTGAATATGGCACACTTTATTCCGTTTCAAAATATAAGTGGTGCCACAAGCATTGTTGTACTACTCTTCAAGGAGATAGTCAGATTGCATGGGTTTTTGAAGATTATAACGTCGGACAGAGATACCAAGCTTATGGGCCATTTTTTGAGAACCTTGTGGAAGAAACTGGACACAAAGTTGCAGTTTAGATCGACATACCATCCACAGATAGAGTGATAGACCGAGGTGGTAAACGGAATTTTGGGAAACCTTATGAGATGTTCAATGGCTGACATACCCAAGTAGTGGGGGAAAGTCTTGGTGCAAGGAGAATTCACGTATAACAACTCTGTGAATTGGTTGACAGGTATGATCCCATTCAATATTTTTCAAGTTCAAATCCCACGTGGACTCGTGGATTTGTTCAAGATACCGACATAAATCAGGAAGAGTGCAGATGCAGCATCATTCGCAGATCATATGAAAGAAGTGCATGAATATGTGCGCAAGTGCATTGAAAAGAGAAACATGACATACAAGTTGATAGCCGATAGGAAGAAGAGGCTACAATTGTTTAGCAAAGGAGACTTAATCTATGCGCACTTGAGGAAAGAGAGGTTTCCGACAGGAACATATAACTAGTTGAAGCTGAAGAAGATTGGACTGTGTAATATATTGAAGAAGATTTCGGACAATTCTTATGTGTTGGAGCTACTCAAATACTTGAGAATTTCACCAACGTTAAATGTCTTAGATCTATAGCAGTTTGAAGAAGGTTCAACAAGAAACAACACAGAAGTGTCGAACATCAACTAGACGGTGCAGATTCCAGGTCGACACGACAAGGAAGAAATCATTGAAGTGTTAGAGGAATGTGAGGTCGGACGCATGGGAAGTTCGTGAAAGAAATAATATATAGTTCGATAGAGAGATGATGCATTAAAGGAGGAGACATGGATTTGAGAAGAAGAATATAGGATACTGATGGAGCATTCAAGTTCTTTTTCACCTGGGGAGCCTGATGTAGGAGCATTGGGGCCTAGGAGAAACATTCGAATTTGATCGACATGAGAAGTTGACTAGGGGGATTGTCGACGACCACTGGTGTGAAAGGGAGATTGGATGTTCAAGCCAAGTAGTCGAGCAAAAGCTATCGAACTACAGTCAATAAGAGAAAAAGGTCATGATTCGACAAGTTTGATGTCAACAAATGACAGGAGCGAAGAGGAGGCGTCGAAGGTCAACATGTTGTCGAGCAGTGACACCTATGAGTTGTGATGAAGGCCAAGCATGGAGGATGGTGTAGAATGGTATTTGTAGAAGCTAAGTAAATCCGACAAGCTAAGTTGAAGGTGATGAAGCACATTATGGTCGCGGAGAGTGATGGAAATAACTACTGTAGCAAATTCACAGTTGCAGTATTCAAGGAAACAACTGTTGGAGGTTTTTGAGGAAGTTATGAGAAGTTATGAAGGTGGTTGGGATCACGCTAGATGCCACCATAGGAGGAGGTTGTGCAACATGGAGAAGGGGCGTTGAAAACTGTAGGTCTGCATTATCGGGGAGAATTTGGTGGACAGAGAGAGAAGGACGTCTTGGGGAATAGAGTGGACCTCGGGAAGAGAAGCAGCAGAGTAGAATATCAGTGCGGAGGCACGGAGGGGAGAGAGATCGATCATTAGAGGATCAAGAGAGATTTTTCATCCATAGCTCATCGAGCGTTTTTATTTAGTAGAGGTCATGAGAGGGAGGAAAATAACACACAGCCGAGAACACACTAAGAGAGACAGAGTTTCATTTATGTATATTGTAACAAGAGAAGGACGACTAGTTCATTTGCTTTGTACTTCACATTATAATTTGATTCGATTTAATAGAATCCAACTTCTCGCATTCAGTTCAGATCTAGTTCTTGTGAGCACCTGTTTGTTGTTGTGTGTATTGTTAAGCAAGAGGCCCCTTTTCGGGACCTCCCTTGCGCCACTCAAAATTTCAAGTTAAATGTAATTCCAATTCTTGTTTTTTTATTTGTTAAAACATATTTGTATAGCCTCATGTGAGCTCCAAGTCTCAACATTTGTTGATTGAAATAACTATTAATGTCTAATTTTAACTTACCCTCATTTTATTTGAAATGAACATTGTGATAGTTATGTATTAGTTAGAAAATTCAATTTGAAAAAAATGAAATGAATATTTTGATAGTTGTCTAATAAATGTAAAATTCAATGGCAACAAATAAAATGAACATTGTGATCATTATGTAGTAGTTGGAAAATTCAATTATGTTGTTTTTAATGTATTTTCAATTCATGTACCAATTTTTTCTATGCACGAATGTAAGGATAAGTTAAATAAATTTTTTCTTATATTAAGTATATATGTTATTTATTATTCAAAATTTGTAACAATTTTCATGTTAAATGGATAGTTATGTATTAGTTGGAAAATTCAATTCACACGTAATTTTCAATTTGCTAATTTCCACATCAAATTTCAAGTTACTAGACATTTTAAAGTTCAATGTACAACTATCAAGTCATTTATAATTATCAAGTTAAAGACATACCTTGTTTTCAAACTTTACTAACAATTCTCAAGCTAAATGTACAATTTCAAGTTCCATACATTTTTAGTTATTTTGAATTTAAGTTACAAACAATTTTCTTGTTTTTAATGTATTTTCAATACTTGTACCAACTTTTTCTATGCATGAATATAGGGATAAGTTATATTTTTTTCCTTATAACTTACCATATTAAGGAATTACAAAAAACTATTTGCATAGCCTCATGTGAGCTCAAAGTCTCAAGTCACTAGCAATTTTAAATTTGTTAATTTACATGTAACAAATTTCAAGTTACTAGCAATTTTAAAGTTAAATGTACAAGTTCTATCAACTTATTAAAAATTATCAAGTTAAATATGTATATACTTGATTTTCAAACTTTACTTAGAACAATTCTCAAGCTAAATGTACAACTTTAAGTGAAATGCACATATTTAGTTATTTTGAATTCAAGTTACAAACAATTTTCTTGTTTTAAAAGTATTTTCAATAATTGAACCAACTTTTTATATGCATGAATGTAGGGATAAGTTATATTTCTTTCCTTATAACTTACCATATTAAGGAATTACAAAAAATTATTTGCATAGCCTCATGTGAGCCCCAAGTCTCAAGTCACTAACAATTTTCAATGTGTTAATTTCCATGTAACAAATTTCAAGTTACTAGCAATTTTAAAGTTAAATGTAGAAGTTCTATCAAGTTCTTAACAATTATAATGTTTACATATACTTCATTTTCAAAGTTTGCTTAGAACAATTCTCATGCTAAATGTACAACTTCAAGTTAAATGTACATATTTAGTTATTTTGAATTCATGTTACAAACAATTTTCTTGTTTAAAAAGTATTTTCAATTCTTGTACCAACTTTTTATATGCATGAATGTAGGGATAAGTTATATTTTTTTCCTTATAACTTACCATAATAAGAAATTACAAAAAATTATTTGCATAGCCTCATGTGAGCTCCAAGTTTCAAGTCACTAGCAATTTTCAATTTGTTAATTTCCATGTAACAAATTTCAAGTTAGTAGAAATTTTAAAGTTAAATGTACAAGTTCTATCAAGTTATTAACAATTATAATGTTAAATACATATACTTCATTTTCAAACTTTACTTAGAGCAATTCTCATGCTAAATGTACAACTTCAAGTTAAATGTACATATTTTTTTTTTTTCAATTCAAGTTACAACCAATTTTGATCTTGTTTTAAAAGTATTTTCAATTCTTGTACCAATGCATTTCAAAACACTTCAATATGGTACTTTAAAATTAACCTCCTTGCATAGTGAATTTTTGATTGAAATTATCTTCACATGAATTTTGATTATGTAGGGATAGATTATGGTCAGCCGTCACACCATTATGATCAAGAATCACATGACCTTGTGCCCTCTCATGATCCTGATCAACCATCACAGGACAACTTTCCCTCTCACATTTCAAGTATAATTGGAAGCTGCAGTGAGCTTGGAAGGGGTGAAAATTGTCTAGAGGATTGTGCAGTTGTTTCAGCATGAAAAGAGCTAGGGAATTCAATTCCTAGTTGGGCAGTTAGAGGGAATGCAAGTAACAAATAAGTCATATTTTAAACAACACTTAGTGATGGCACAAACTCAAATCCTACATGGGTTGATAAAACACAAAAAATTGAAATGTGCCACAAAGTTGTTGGGTTTTCAAAATGCTAAAACAAAAAATACATGCGAGAATGCGATAGAAAATGTAAGAACCGCATTATCTTCGTTTGGAAAATCAAGAAATTAAGATATCCAAGCTACTCGTAGGGAATTTAAAATGGTCATTGTGGCGCAAAGAACCTCAAGAAATTGAATGGTATCAACAACGACATCACTGCTCAAAGTTTCAAAAAGACATTGTTCAAATATACTAAATTCAGGGTCCGGATATATGAAAATGATGAATCTTCTTGTTGGGAACTTTTTTGTAGGAAACCCTATCGAGGAAGGATGGAAGATGGAATTAGAGAGAAGGTGACAGAGTTTTGGGATAGTCATTCTCGTGCTATTTCACATCGAAAGCATGTCTTGTGACAACATTTATCCAAATGCATTTATCAGGAGCATTGTAAGTATGAGATGGATATAACGGGAGTTGCAGTTTATGAGGAATTCCAAGAAACCAATCATGGTTTTTAGATATCATTTAACATGTTCAACAAATTGAAACCATTGTATATTAGGCCGAATATGATTCGCGACACTTGTTTCTTCCGATACCACGTTGAATTTCAGCTATACTATGACACATTTTTGGATTTTTTGCAAAAGGCACTCGAACGGTGAACTAGCTCCTAACACTGTGCAAAATTTTATTTGTATGATACTATGCAACGGGAATCCTGAACAAGTGTTTTTCAATAAGAGGTGTGTAGGTGGGAGAAGATGCCCTAAATGCGATGATTTGACATTTTTCCATAGGAAATTTCCTATCGATCCAACAAACCAGGGATTGTCAGATATCACAGTTATGAAGAGGTACGATTATGTCTCCATGAATCAATCATCTTCTTCATCCATGCCATCTAAGAGGATCGACTTGCTAGAGGATGAGATTCATGTTTCAGATTTCATGGAGAAGTTTCAAAGTTATATTTATAAACATATAAAGCACTCCCAGAGGTAAAGGTGGGAAGCTTCAGAATTCAAACATTCTCGTGAGGTATTTGAGGTCGACACAATCTTATCATTGCTAGAATTTGCTGAGAACTACACATTTTCTCCTCAAATATAGATACAGAGTGAGTACTATCAGTCCAACTAGGTTTCTATCTTCATACATGTATTGTACATACATGCTCAGGAAAGAATTGATGGTAGGGACAACACTCCTCAGTCAAGCGAAGTGATCAAGGAGTACCATTTTTATGTCAGTGATGATCGTGAGCATGAAATTTTTTTCATTCAACACTGCTTTTGGTTGACTTATGATTCATAGAGGAAGAGAGGCGTATCATTTAATGGACTTTGGATTTGGTCAGATGGGTGTGCAAGGAAATTCAAATCGGAACGGTTCTTTTATTGGTTGAGTCACCTTCACAAAGAGATAGTAGTCCGACACACCTGGAGATTTTTTGAAACATGCATGGAAAGGGTGAGCATGGTGGCGCAGGTGCATGTGTGAAACGAGCACGTCGAAGGTACCAGATGACTCATTGTGCAACCCGTCTCAAATGATCTGAGGAAGTAGTTGATTGGTGCACACATCATTTCAGACATGAAGGTCGCGGACAAGCAAGGCCAGTGTGGAGGTAATAAACTCCAAACTCAATTAATAAGATAATAACATTCAATATCATCATTTCGAAAAGAACACCTACTCAATAGTAATTTATATATGACAAATTGAACTCCATGCAGGTTCTTTTGGGATGTTTCCCTTGGTGATGTGAATAGATCCATGCCGTGGTATTGTGATACCATACATGGTATGATAGAATTAAATTTTGTTCGGAGTAAAGACATGGGTGACATATTTTCCAATCAAATGAGAAAGTATGCCTATTTTTGCGATTTTTGCATCAATTAAAATGGATGCGGGCTTCATCATTGTGAAAATGATGTATATGTGAAACCATGGAAATATGTCCCTCTTAATCCAAAGGCCTCACATCCAATTCCAACATGGAAAGAGAGGCACACTAACAATGAGATGGTCTCACTAGATCATGATCGAGTTTTTGATCTGGTTAGGGAAGGTACAAGACTTCATTAAGTTAATTAGTTCACTATATATTACCCATATAAATGTTAGTTTTTCATCATTCAATTCAATATGATATAGGATCTTAATTGAGAGAACAACATGTAAATCATATCAAACACAAGAGACAAGAGACAGAAAGCATTTCACTGGGGAAAACCAAGAAGGTGAAAAACCCTACAACTTCCTTAGAGATAGAATGCGCATCAATACAAAGATCACAAAGATCAAACACCACAACAAGAAACATTCTCGTAGCAGCTACTCCTCCTCCACTTGTGCACACTCCTCTCTCTCACTAATGCGAAGTGAGTGAGCGTGTGAATGAATAAATGAGAGAGTCACACTCTCTATTTATACTTTACTTCACTTGACTTTTAACTCTAACTAGGTCGGCCCCAACTTAACCACTTAACAAAATTTAAACAGGGCCGGCTCCACTAGGGGAATTAAACACCCCATCACAACTGACTTTTGGTTGACCTCCCTTAGGAGAGTCTAATAACCCACTACCACTTGACACTGGGCTGACCCCACTAGGGTGGTCTAATAACCCTTTAACCCATATGACTCATACAGGGCCGACCCCACCAAGGTTGTCTAATAACCCTGTCATACATGGGAGGATGGACCTCAATGACTTTACTTGAATCAAGTACAATAATGACTTCTCTGACTTGGAGGAACAAACATCTCCGTCGGAGGCACAACAATAGATTACAAATGATGACACTTCCGATCGGAGGAATAAGACATCTCCATCAGGGATACAATAAAGTAGAAATGTAATGCATACAATATATAAGTGAATATCTTCCGAAGTTACAAATATATCAGCACTCCCTCTTATCTAGGAAGGCATTCTATTGACACAGGTCATCAATACATATAGGCACAAGTCTTTAATTCTGGAGCTGGATCATCATCACTGGATCACGGAGCATCATCGTCACTACTATTGTACTTGTCATCTCGATCACTGGGCTATCTCTCAATTCTTCTCGTCATTGGAAGTTCTACAAAGCTATCCCTTTTTCATGATGGTTGTAGGCCTAGCCTTCTATAGGTATTGAACATCTATGGCCATCCTGTGGAATGTGCGTCAACAAAACCTCGAAAGAGCATCCCAGGAATTTTACGAGCACACAGCTCAACCCATCATACCTCCTAGGATATTTTACATGTGACCATCACAAGACCTCGGAAGATTATCCGAGCTCAAACTATCGGATCTCCCAGGATCTTTTACATCTGATCACCACAAAACCTCGAAAGAGCATCCGAGATCAAACAATCGGATCTCCCAGGATCTTTTCTATGTGGTCAGGAAAAAATTTAAAAGAGTGTCTTGCAACCTGCAAGATCTCTAAAGAGAGTCCCAGGAATTTTACGAGCACATAGCTCAACCTATCAGATCTCCAGGACTGATTACATGCCTCCTGTATAAAAAACTCGAAAGAGTATTCCAGCTCAAACTATCGGATCTCCTAGGATCTTTTCTATGCTACCTATAGAAAAACCTCGAAAGAGTATTCGAGCTCAAACTATTGGATCTCCGAGGATTTTTTCTATACTACCTGCACAATCTGTCCACGTCCATGGAGTATCATCTTGTTACTCATGATCACACTAATCATCATCATATAGTACATCATCCTGATGCACATCATCATCACATGATTACCTTGATCATGTACATAGCATCATCCTAATGCATATCATCTAGAGCATCATCTTGATGCTCATCACACATGATCATCCTGATCATCATCATAGCATCGTTCTGATGCCTATCATCTTGACCATCATCCTGATGCTCATCACACATGATTATCCTGATCACCATCAAAGCATCGTCTTGATGCCTATCATCTGGAGCATCATCGTGATGCTCATCACACATGATCATCCTGATCATCATACATAGCAGTAACGGGAGCATCATCCCAATGCTCATCACACAACAATTACATCCACAGCCATGGGAAGGATCCTCCTACCACCATGATTGGAATGGATCCTGCAAATGTGTCCCATCACTTCTTCCTCGAAGTATATTATATCTGGAGAACATTAAGCCTCTCTCTGAAGTACTTGAACTTCACTGTGGTTAGTGGTTTGGTCAACACATCTTCAATCTACTCATCTGTCACAACATACTGGAGCTTCACTCCTCCTCTCTGCACCATATCCCTGATATAGTGATATTTGATCTCGATGTGCTTTGACCTGTCATGGAACACTGGGTTCTTTGACAACTTCACACAAATCTGGTTGTCACAATAGATACATGTAGCATCCAACTAAAGATCAAATAAATCAGATAGTAGCTTCCTTAGCCATACTGCCTCACAACTAGTCGAACAGTATGCAACATACTCTGCTTCGACTGTAATCATTGCTACCAGGATTGCTTCCTGCTAAACCGAGATATCACACCTCATCCCATACTAATGCAACACCCCAGAGTACTCTTCCTATCTACAGCACTGCCTGCCCAATCTGAATCAACATAACCCTCTAGGTTAAACTTTTGATTCACATCAAACTTGAGCCTATAATCAATTGTACCCTTCAGCTACCTCAGAATATGATTTACAGCAATCAGGTGAGCATGTCTAGGATCTCTCTGAAACTGGATCAAGGTGTTCACCACAAAGCAAATATCTAGTCTCGTCTTCGTCAAGTACATCAAGAACCCAATCATCTGATGATACATCGTGACATCAACCGACTCTAATGGAGCATCACTCAATAGCTTCAAGTTTGATGCCATAAGTGTGGCCATGGCCTTGCATTCCGTCACCCCGAACCACTTCAAGATCTCTACTACATACTTCCCTTGTCCAAGGAAGATTCCATCTGCACTCTACTACACCTCCATACCTAGAAAGTAATGCATCATGCCCAAGTCCTTTATCTCGAACTCGGCAGCAAGCTTCCTCTTCGTGTCGGCAATAAATCTATCCTCACCTCTCACAAACAGGTGTCACGTCCTCTCCCATAGACCCAATTCGAGGAAGATAACATGATACCAATCTATGGGGCTTTTCATAAAACTCAGCCCGATTCATTAGATTCACAAAAAAAAATGTGTGGAGATGCGAATCAAGAAAATATGCACAACGGAAAAAATAAATCATCCACACACATTTTAGATGCATACAACATATCAATACAATCATCAAATTGAATCATTGTAGAAGTAAATACACATAGAGAATACTTATCTTCATTGTGCAATTGTCCCAAGCAACTAGCTATGTCACTGCAATGTTCCACCCAACCATAGGCCAATTTTGTTCGTCAATCTCTGAACGCAACTGCCACCCCCGAGATGGGCATGATTATTACAAGGAAAAGGGGACATTCAAGCTCATACATAGCCAAATAATCATTCCATTTAAGGCAATCCATCCCACAGCTAGGTTTATCAGGCTAATATGAACCCTCTTCATTTCTGGATGCTTTCACTCAAGCTCAAGCCAAAGCAATGGATACCCATAACCCATACCCCAACATACACTACTTACACACAACAAAATCCATAATTGGGAATGGATACACATTTGAAGAATGGGTTTTACAAACAAGATGGCCATGGGTTTTCCCCCAAATCGTGGACACACCAAAACGAACTGTGGAAAAAGTAAATTCGACCACAGGGAGAAAAACCGCTTTCTCCCACAGTTTATGAGCATTCCAATGGCCCAAATGGCCTCAATGAAACCCCAAATCGATCGGTTCTCTTCCCCACTGGTAACCAAAACAAAAACTCCCTTCCCAGCTAGAAAGATGAAGGAAAACATAGAAAAAATAGGGAGGAAAATGCCCAACAAGATCCAAACTCATGAGAGAGGCAAACTCCTGGGTGAAGGATGGCTTAGGGAGTAATTTTGTGGCTTTGTTCTTTCCCAAGGAGCCAAAAATGATTTTCCATGCAGGATGGATTTCCCATACTCGAATTTGGATAGCCATACCTCCCATTCCCCAAGGCATTAACTACCTCATCCAACTATTGGGAGAAGTGAATGATTGGGTACAAAAGTCAACATGGGTAGTTGAGGGTTTTATGGGTTCTCTCATTGACACTTGGCTTGACTTGATTGGCTCTAAGGGTTTGAATATTTCCCTCCCAATTCCTTGTAAAATCATGCCCCCATCTCTTGTTCCATTGCATAGCTAGTTGTGTGTATTTTATTAAAATGCATATTTACATGATATTCACAATTCCATTGTACATGGCTAGCACGTAAACCATATGCATCAATAAATCGATGGCGGGGCCTTGGCCTTGAGATCCTCACAACAATTTTATAACAATATTACATCATTTATGATTTTAATTCCATAGGGTCAAAATGGGAACATTACAACAGGGCATCCACATATAATAAAAGTATCACTCGATTTCCCTCCTCAACCTTGTAGTAAAGGTTGGAATCCTCTTTACTCTTGGTAAATCCCAAACTGGATAGGAAGCTATCTATCCTGCCATACCATGTCCTAGATGCTTGCTTTAATCCATACAAAGATTTCTTCAATCTGCACACATATGACTCCATGTCATGTGTCTCAAAACTGAGTGGTTGCTCCACATACACTTCCTCTTTGACTACACCATTCAAGAAAGATGTCTTGACATCCATCTGGTGTATCTTCCATGTCATCAATGTAGCCATAGAAAGTACTATTTAGATGGAAGTGTATCTGGATACAAGTGCAAAAGGTATCTTCATAATCTATCCCTTCTTTCTGGGAGAAGCCACGAGCCACAAACGTTGCCTTGTATTTCTCTATGTTGCCATCTGCAGCATGCTTGATCTTCTAGATCCACTTGGAAGTCACAATAGACTTCTTTTCTGGTCTTGGGACCACATCCCAGACATCATTCTTCATGATCAACAGATACTTCTTGATCTTGGCCTCCTTCCAATACTGCATCATGGATCCAGGGAACTTCAGATTCTTCAATATATTCAACAGTTAGTTTTATGGATTTGCTTAGTCTTCCTCGCTTGTTCTTCGAAACAAGTCTCTATTTTAGGTGACGGTACATCATCTTTCCTACAAGACAAGTTCAATTGCATGATTAGAAACATCTCATAGATTTCATAACAAAATATTACACATAAGGACATATGTCATACAGTCATGCAATTATCTTAGCCAATGCTTCAATACAACATTTATCCATATCCCATAACTTTCTAGATTCCTTCCATCTCTACTAGAACATTGTTAAGAGTGTGCACAACTCCCAACATGTCAGCAAAGATGTTTCATTCTAGATAAGTAGCAATGGAATGTTGTATAGTACCATAGGCCACTTACCCATTACTTGCATATTAGTAGTATCTTGTTCACTAATGCAACTTTTCTAAAATGCATAATATACATCCTAAATCTAGGATCATAAGTATATACATGACTGAACAACATCATTGAAGTAATCATATACAATAAATGACAATTCAAATACTTATATTTGTTTGGTTGTTGGGTGGACTCCCTCTCGATGTTTGCTTCCCTACAGGAACTACTAGAGTGTGCTCCCTCTTGATCTTTTCTTCCTGGATTATCTATCTTTGAACTTATATCCATCCTAGACAACTATGCATGTTTTAGTGTGCACTAGTGTCATAATTGTGTCATCCTCAAGATATAATCATACATGCATTAGTATAATATCAATACTATCAAAACATTTTGATTCTAAATATGTATAGTCATGATCATTTCATACACAGGTAATTTATCACAAGCGTTAGTATTTCAAGGTTTCAGGGAGGACTTCTTTTGCTCATGCATATTCTTATTTGACCATTCGACTCTTCTAGTTTGACATATCATCAATCAAAGTAAGAAGCATAATATGCATAAACCTGTGATTATTCAAACCTATAACTTCATGAATAATCATTTATCAATCATACCAAAGCATACTTATATGAGACCCCAACACAAGGGAGGGTTCTAACTTGATGTAGGAAAACCTACCTGGATTATCATCTTTGCGAGTTATGTCTAACATACCCAGACAATGTCTTCTTTGTTCTTTTCAAAGCTTTAGAGACCTTGTGCTAGTAACCTGCATATCTCATACATTAAGCATTGTAGAACCAAATTATACATACCTTGTAACTAGAGCTTCTATGTGATCAATGGTTATGGATGAGTCTTTGTCTTCATGTCGCCATGGTCATATGTTCTTGATCTAGAACTTGATTTGTCTTTCTTGATGTACCCTTCATGTTAGTGGAGAACATAATCCTCATACAACACCACAATGTATTGTTAAAATATTGTAACTTCTAAGAATATTATATTTGTACTTTATTATTCCAGAGATGTTTCATTCCTCCATGGAGACCCTATTGTATATCCGGAGATGTTTTATTCCTCCTTGGAGAATGTAGTAACTAGAGTAATTAGACTTCCCTAGTGGGGTTTGGGGCCCTGTATGAGTCATGTGGGTTAAAGGATTATTAGACAACCCTAGAGGGGTCGACCAAGTCAACCTTATGTTAAGTGGTTAAGTTGGGGTCAACCTAGTTAGTGTAAAAGTCAAGTTGGAGTTGTGTATAAATAAAGGAGGTGTGTTCCTCATTTAACACATTCACTCACTTGTGATTGGTGCATAAGTGAGAGAGAGATCTGCTATGGAGGAGAAGGAGATCATTTTTGAGGATTACATCTTTGTATTTGCTAGTCATCTATATTGAGGAAGCTTTGCTGGGTTTTCTGTCCCATGAGGGTTTCCCAGGATAAATCTGTGTCTCTTGTGTTTATGTTGTGCTTGTTGTTCTTTTAGTGATCCTGTATATGCTATTGTTGTGAAATGGAATGTAATACTGATATTTTATATCTTAGCATATTGAATCTTAACATGGTATTAGAGCTAGCCTGAAGGAAGGCAAAGCATGGCACTTACGACACTTGTCTCACTTGCAACAATTTGAAAGTTAGGGTTTTATATAGAAGAAACCAATCATCATGGAACTTTCACTATAAATCCATTTTGGCAAAGGTTTAGGATCTAAAACTTCTGCAGGTCGTATACAACATCTCCCTATACCTTGTGTCCGAAGGACAGCCTCAGATTCGTTGTACTTTGTGAGATATGATTAGTAGTAGTTAGGGTTTTTGCCTCTTCCAGATCTCAGTCATAAACAGGTGACCTAGGATAAAAGGTCATATCTCAGGCTAGGAAGCTCCAAATACAATTTCGTAAAAAGTGACAAGTAGGGCACAGACTATAGTTTCACAGGCCTCTTTTCAGAGGCCGAAGTTGAAACAATGACACATGGCACTCTGTACAAGTTCGCTCTCTTGTTTCATCCCATAAACAGGTCATGTTGTGACACTCGGCATAAATCTCTCTCAGAGAATCCATTTGAGGTCTGATCTATGGGGTTGAAAAGATAACAGGTAAAACTACCACATGCCAAAGTTTTAGACCCTACAGATCCAAAATTTCTGAGTTACACCCGAAACATTAAGGCACATATTTCTGTGAAATAGAATTGGATTTTGAGCATTCTCATTTTAGGCTTATCACTACTGCAGGAAATTAGGGTTTCAGAGAAAGTTGGAATTTCTGGAATCTGAGACCACGGCTAGATGCTCCTCATCAAAATCAAAATTTAGAGACCAAGATCAAATTTTTTGGTTGGGCAGAAGGCCGAGCTTGATCAAACCCTAGTTCGGTATTTTGATCGAAAAGGTGGAAACTTAGGGTTTCTGCAAAAGTTGGAATTTTTGGAATCTAAGACCACGGTCGGAATCTCCTCAGAAAAATTGAAGTTTAGAGCACAAGATCGAACCTTTTGGTTGGGCAGAAGACCAGGCTTTATCAAACCTTAGTTCGGGATCCTGTCTAGAAGATCCAGAAGTTTCAAAGGAAATTTTTAGGGGTCAAATTTTGGAGATTTCAAAATTGAAGTATGCCAACTTGATTAGCTCAGCAAGGTGCATCTTTCAATCCTTTCAGAAGTTTAAAATTCAAAGTTTGAATTTTTAGGGTTTCTCTGACAAACCCTAATCCAACTCCAAATCCAATTTCAGCAAATCAAAGTGGATTGGGTTAATTCTATAAGAGAACGAATTATACACGTGCATAAGTGAAGAAGTTCCAGTTTCAAAGTGAGATGAGGCTAAGGCCTTACATAAGAATATTACAAGCAATCTTGACAGGTATGAATTGAGGAAATACAGGTATGTTTTGAAAATTTGATTCTTGATTAATTTCATAATATGTTTGTCTTCATGTTATTAAGGTTAGTACAATCATGATTGTTGATAATGAATGCATGTGAATGATAGAATACATTCATTGATTAGGGTTAGACACTTATGATTGTACTAATGCACTTGTGGTGTTGTATGAGGATGATGTTGTCTGCTAACAAGATACAGGTACATCAATAAATACAAATCAAGTTCCATGACCATGATGACCGAAAGACAAAGACTCAGCCATAGTCTTTGACCACATAGAAGCTCTACTTACGAGGTATGTATGAATTTGTTCTATTATGCTTAACTTGTCAAATCTCCATAAAAAAAAAAAATTGGATATAAAGATTTTCCTTTCTTTTCTGGAATGAACAGAAGTTGGACTCAATGTTAATTAAACATTAGCACTAATAATTTAACATATCCGTAGGCTGCTCCTATTTAATTTTTGTAACCTGGTATCCTTCCTACTGGTTAGAAGAATTAACTTGGCTGACATGCTGCTTACTTGGCTACGGCTAATACCACTGCGTATGCTGACATGCAGGTACACCTAAGATGGCGGATTGACACAGAAAAGACTACTAGTTGAATTAGCTCTGCATACAGGTCTTCTATCAATGTCTAGTTGACTAAGACATACATCGGGTCCTTTCTTAGAGAGTACTTAATACCGGTGCAAGATAATACCATTCAAAATCATGTGTCTAGAGGAACCATAATAAAAGGGGCTTGGTGAAATCTCTAAAGCAGGTTAACGATGGTCTTTATGTTATGAAAAAAATCAGCACCACGCTTATATAGTGCTTGTTACTTTTGGACATCCATTATACTTTGGTCATGAAATGTTTGAATCATATAAATTAGCTGATGAAGGGAATTTAATCTCATCTAATGTATCTCCTTGTGATATATAAATCAAGGGTCATATAAAAAGGTTATCCTTCGTAAGCTGATGCCATAAAAGTGTTGTATGTAAGTGCCTACTAAGAAATTCAGACATTTAAGACTTCCGATTCAGGAACTAAAATATCCTAAGTTATTTAATTCTGAAATCGAGGGTTCACTTGTACTTTCGATGCGTGCCAGTGAGCTCATCGTGGTACTGAGCCATGTGATCGCATTAAAAGTGTCTTAAAGAGCAGGTTACAAACGCCCAACTCACATTGGCTCTCCATAATTGACTATACTCTGTTTAACATAAAACCCCTGTTCTATTTGGCATAACAATTTGCCTCCAGTAAGGCCGAAGCTCTATCGTTGTGAATCTAGATATCTAAACTGGAAGCTAAACCGGAATACACCAGGGGAGTCACGCTCAGGTTCTTCCATGATAATATTTCGAAAGGATTAAAACCCAGTATCTGAGGACGCGGTTGGATAATGGCGCAACTATGGCAATCTTCCTGTCGCATGGTAAGAATCTTTAATCAAGATACAGGCCTTTTATTAAAAAAAATTTACATAGAATTCGTCTATTCTCGAAACTAAGAACTTTTCTTGTGTTAGTGGCAGGTTCTTTGCTGAGTCAACCAATGCAGGGCGATTTGGGTCTATTCCACAAGGTAAGCAGCATTGCTCCCAAACAATTCCGCCATTTTAGGGAAGGGATACTAAATAGTGACCCTCGCAGAGATGGTAGGTTCAGGGTTTTTGCAAAAGATAATTTTCCTCGTAAAGGACTTATCGAAGCGCCTAATAATGGAGCTTCCAGGCCAGGGTTTTAAAAACAGTAACCTCTGTATGATACAATTATTGTTTATAACGGCTCTTAGAAGAACTCTGTAAACAGAACTTGTTATTTTCAAAGGTTAAAGATAAATGTATTATATTTTCTTGTGGCTGTAAGTTAGCTCTCTTTCTACATACAATTTCGCCCTGGAGATAATCGAATTCTCAATCTTTATGCGAATGTTTAAATTTGTTTAAAATTTTACCAACAATGGATGAGATGGGTGTATTCCCCACGATATGTATTGTATTTTATTACTGTGTTTGAATTTGTTTAAAATTTTACCAACAACGGATGGGATGGGTGTATTCCCCACGATATGTATCATATTTTATTACTGTGTTTAAAAAAAAATGCCTGCTAAGAGGTTATCGAAGGTCGTCATAAAGTTTCGAGGGTTTGTAAATGCCAAGCCTGGAAGAATCGATAAGAAATTTACTATGTATTTCTAAGCTGGGAGGATACCCATACTGAGAAAAATACAACATTGATCATCTTATTCTGTTAAGTTTAAATATCTACATTCTACAACTGTCTTGATAGGTCTATCGAATCTTCATTTCAGTCTCGGGTTTCCTTGTCTCTTTCTAGTGAAGCCTTATAGGGAATTTATTTATATGCATAAACCGTTTAAGATGTTCTATTTCTCTACGATAACATTTAAATTAACAATTTTTTAAGCTATCCATTCGACAGTTCCACGGTGTGATAATTTACAGTAGTCAAGGTTAATACTTCTGTCAAGATTCGTCATTTCATGGGAACTTTAACCTTGCCTATTAGGTAATAAACGCCTGTACAAAGAATTTCTTAAAAAAAAAACTTCACGGCCCAAACCCTAGCTAATGCGACTAGGTTCAAAGTTCAGAAAAATAGAATTTTATTTATTTATTTATTTTTTGACAGAAAGATTAGTATCAATCTCCATCCGGTTCCCTTATTACCCCGGTTGTAACTACCCACATGGCGACCAACCACGAGTTTGCAGAAAACTATGCTAACTGGATAGTCCCGATCTAAAGGTAATCAAATCCTAATTGTCCTTGCAGGGGTCCTCGTTTATCTTCGCAGATATGAATAAAAGTTAATGTATCATCTCTTAATTAAGGAATGACACATTTAGGGTTTCTCTGTTCTCAGAACTTGCATACCAACCAGTCCTCAACGATTTTTATTGCAGAGGAATAAAATCAATAAAATCGACTTCTAAAAGTTCAAGTCAATAGGTTAACTTCCAGATTAAAACGAATCAATATTTCTATATTTCAACCCTTGCGGGAAATTTCAGAATAATCGATCCATACAAATGATCCCTAAAGTCTGAGTGCAAGCTCTGATTTAACTTACAGGTCTCAACCTATCTAAATCTACGACCATGAATAATTTAGGTTAAAGAAAAATATATTCCCACGGAAATAATACCATTCCTATCCTTCATCAGGTCTAATATTTTTCAATAATGTAACTATCATTTCCTTAAGCATAACACTCTCATTTCATAAAATCTAACAAAAATAAGGAAGAGTAATGAAAATTTAGCAATCAGAAACAAAAGAAAACCTGGAACTGAAACTACGAATGTAACCGGAACATCCACGTTCCACCCAACCGTAGATTAGGTACAAACACCAGGTCTGACCGTAATCACCCCCGAGCCAGATGCATGCATGAAACAGTGTGGACAGTCAACCTCGAAGCTCAGTCATTTTTCTGAAATCCTTTTCCTAACACAGAGTGCTCATACAGCAATGTAATTCTCTCCGGCATACTTAGCAGCGTCCTGCCTCCTCACATATGCCCTCCCTTTATAGTTTGCCTAGGTCTTACCATTAGCAGCCAATTCCTCATGGAATTTTCGCAGCTAATCAAATCCCTGATTTCCAGGGTGTGTCTAGTGTCTTAAATACACTTCTGACACCTGTTCTGGATTCCCATAGGCTGACTCTAACTTGTCCCCCACTCTTTCATGCATGATCTCCTCATTTAACTTGGATGTTCCTGCTCATCGTTATTTATATAAAAAAAAAAAATAATAAAATTGTTTTCTTACAGCAGTCCTTCTAGGACTTAAATCAGCCGATTTCTCATCTAGCCTCCTTATTGAATAATCTCAAAATAATAAATATATATATATATTTAAAATTCGAACATAATGTTTTTTTTTTTATTGTTATTGGGGAGGGACGTCACATAACTTATGAGATATGCAGGTTCTAGCACAAGGTCTCTAAATCATTGAAGACAACAAAGAAGATATTGTTTGGGTATGTTAAGACATAACCAAACATGATAATCCAGGTATGTTTTCCTATATCAAGTTAGAATTCTACCTTGTGTTAGGATCTTAGGTAAGTATACCTGTGGATGAAATGATCATGACCATACATAATGTTTTGATAGTATTGAGATTATACTAATGAATGTATGTTTATGTATGAGATCATGAGGATGACACTAGTGCACACTTAAGCATGCATAGTGGTACAGAATGAATAGAAGTTCAAAGACATATAGAGATCGGCATCTAGATCCAGATGATGATGTTGTTGATCGAGATGATGATGTTACTGTAGCTGTTCGAGTGCTGCAAAAGATGAAGATCCAGTATTGAAGATTTTTAAGATGTTCGAGTAACTGGTTGATTTATTGATGATGTGTGAAGAAAGCTTCCAATGATTTATAGATGTATCATGTATCATGTAGTGATGACTCCTTGCTCCTGTAGATGTTGTTATAATATCCTTCTCGTTAAGGGGGGGTGTTAAAATATTGTAATTTCTAAGAATATTATATTTGTACTTTATTATTCTGGAGATGTTTCATTCCTCCGTGGAGACCCTATTGTATATCCAGAGATGTTTTATTCCTCCATGGAGAATGTGGTAACTTGGGTAATTAGACTTCCCTAGTGGGGGTCGGGGCCCTGTATGAGTCATGTGGGTTAAAGGGTTATTAGACCACCCTAGAGGGGTCAACTCAGTCAGCCTTATGTTAAGTGGTTAAGTTGCGGCCGACCTAGTTAGTGTAAAAGTCAAGTCAGAGTTGTGCATAAATAAAGGAGGTGTGTTCCTCATTTAACACATTCACTCACTTGTGATTGGTGCATAGGTGAGAGCGAGATATGCTATGGAGGAGAAGGAGATCATGTTTGAGGATTACATCTTTGTATTTGTTGGTCATCTATATTGAGGAAGCTTTGTTGGGTTTTCTACCCCATGAGGGTTTCCCAGGATAAATCTGTGTCTCTTGTGTTTATGTTGTGCTTGTTGTTCTTTCAGTGATCCTATATATGCTATTGTTGTGAAATGGAATGTAATACTGATATTTTTTATCTTAGCATATTGAATCTTAACATGGTATCAGAGCAAACAAGAGTGGATTCCTCTAAAGTTTGGTCAACATGGATTGAGAGTAGAAATGAAATGAGATTTATATTATTGTCCACTAAAGAGTAAAGACCAAATAGGTCAAGGAGACTGGATATTATGCTAGTACTGAGAATCCCATACAAAACCCACAAAATGAGTATTAATTGATTTCGTATCCCCTGGAATCTTGATACCACCTTTGCAACCTTGAGCATTGTTTGCCTCAAGAACTACCTTGGTGCATAGTCTATCAAGATGTATAGAAAAGGGGCCAAGAGCCAAGTTGCAACCTTGCCCAAGAGAGTGATCAAGCACGATATGATCAGAGAAAGAACCATTGACTCATACTAGAACTGAAGCATCCAAAATAGAGCTATGGTGATACTTGTAAAGAAAGAGTCAAACCCTAGTGAATGAAGCATATATTTATTTTCCAAGGAAACCCTTTAGCACTTCCCCACATTTTGGGGATGTTATCTGGTGTAAACGTGTTGGTGTTGATTACTGTTAAAATATTGTAACTTATAAGAATATTATATTTGTACTTTATTGTATATCCAGAGATGTTTTATTCCTCCGTGGAAAATGTGGTAACTTGGGTAATTAGACTCCCCTAGTGGGGGTCGGGGCCCTGTATGAGTCATGTGGGTTAAAGGGTTATTAGACCACCCTAGAGGGGTCGGCTCGGTTAGCCTTATGTTAAGTGGTTAAGTTGGGGCCGACCTAGTTAGTGTAAAAGTCAAGTCGGAGTTGCGTATAAATAAAGGAGGTGTGTTCCTCATTTAACACATTCACTCACTTGTGATTGGTGCATAGGTGAGAGAGAGATCTACTATGGAGGAGAAGGAGATCATGTTTGAGGATTACATATTTGTATTTGTTGGTCATCTATATTGAGGAAGCTTTGCTGGGTTTTCTACCCCATGAGGGTTTCCCTGGATAAATCTGTGTCTCTTGTGTTTATGTTGTGCTTGTTGTTCTTTCAGTGATCCTCTATATGCTATTGTTGTGAAATGAAATGTAATACTGATATTTTCTATCTTAGCATATTGAATCTTAACATGTATTAGTACAATCATAAGTGTCATACCCCTAATCAATGAATGTCTTCTATCATTTACATGCATTCATACTTTTACTAGGGTGATAAGAAAAGTCTAAAATTAATCAATATTGTACTAACCTCAATAATATGAAGACAAACTTATCACAAACTTAATCATGAACATATTTCAAAAACATACATGTATCTCCTCAAGTCATACCTATCGGGATTGCTTGTAGTCTTCTTATGTAAGGCCTTAGCCTCATCTCCCTCTGGAACTGGAATCTCTTTACTTATGTAGGTGTCCAAATGATTCTCTTCTAGGATTAAACCAATCCACTTTGATTTGATGAAGTTGGATCTCAAGTTTGATAGGGTTTGAGAGAGAAACCCTAAAAATCCAAACTTTGAATTTCAAACTTCAGATTGGATGAAAAGATGCACCTTGCTGAGATGATCAAGTTGTAATTATTCAATTTTGAAATCTCCAAAATTTCACCACTCAGAATTGACTTTGAAAGTTTCGAATCTGCAGCTTCTGTCAAATTTTGGTTTTTTTGTCAAAAATCCCGAACTAGGGTTTGATAGAGCTCGGGGTTCTATCCAACCAAAAACTTCGATCTTGGTCTCTAAATTTCGATTTTTCTTAGGAGAATCCAGCAGTGGTATCATATTAAATAAATTCCAACTTTCTCCGAAACACTAAATTCCTGCAGCAGTTACAAACCAAAAAAGAAAGTGCTCAAAATCCAATTATGTTTGGACAGAAATATATGCCATATTGTTTGTGATGTTTCTCTGAAATTACGGATCCTCAAGTCCTAAAACTTTGGCATGTGGTAAACTGACCTGTCATATTTCCAACCCCATAGATATGATCTCAAATGAATTCTCTGAGAGAGAGATATGCCAAGTGTCACAACGTGACTTGTTTATGGGATGAAACATTATAGCGAACTTCTATGGCATGCCACGCGTCACTGTTTCAACTTCGGCCTCTGAAACCTAGACCTGTGAAACTACAGTCTGTGCCCTAACTGTCACTTTTTAGGGAAATCCATTTGGAGCTTCCTATTCCTAGATATGACATTTTTTCCTACGTCACCTATTTAGGACTGCATTCTGGAAGAGGCAGAAACCCTAACTTGTACAGATCATACTCACAAAGTACAATGAATCTGTGGTTTTCCTACAGACACAAGGTACATCGACATTTCATGTTCGGCTTGTAAAAGTTTCATATCCTGAACCTTCTCCAAAATGGATTTATAGAGAAAGTGCCACAATGACTGGTTTTTATTATACCAAGCCCTAGCTTTCGATTTATCGCAACTGCAACAAGTGTCGTAAATTCCATACCATGCATTCCTTCAGGCTAGCTCTGATCCCATGTTAGTTTTTCATCATTTAATTCAATCTAATCTAGGATCTTAACTGAGAGAACAAAATGTACAGCATATCAAACACAAGAAACAAGAGACACAAGGCATTTTACCGGGGAAAACCAAGAAGCTGAAAAACGTCTCAAATTCCTCAGAGATAGAATCAACATCAATACAAAGATCACAAAGATCAAACCCCATAACAAGAGATATTATCCTAGTAGCTCCTCCTCCTCCACTTGTGCATACTCCTCCTCTCTCTCACTAATGCGAAGTGAGTGAGTGTGTGAATGAATAAATGAGAGAGTCACACTCTCTATTTATACTTTAGTTCACTTGACTTTTAACTCTAACTAGGTTGGCCCCAACTTAACCACTTAACATAATGCTGACTGGGCCGAACCCACTAGGGGCTTAAACACCCCATCACAATTGACTTTGGGCTGAACTTCCTTAGGAGATTCTAATAACCCACTACCACTTCACACTGGGCCGACCCGACTAGGGTGGTCTAATAACCCTTTAACCCACATGACTCATACATGGACGACCCCACCAAGGTTGTCTAATAACCCTGTCATACATGGGAAGATGGACATCAATGAATTTGCATGACTCAAGTACAATAATGACTTCTCCGACCCAGAGGAACAAACATCTCCGTTAGAGGTACAACAATAGAATACAAATGACGACACTTCCGATCGAAGGAATAAGACATCTCCGTCGGGGATACAATAAAGTACAAATGTAATACATCCAATATACAAGTTAATACCTTCTGAAGCTACAAATACATCAACAATTTGCTACCTGAATAGACCATAAGTAAACCTAGGATATCTAGTTGCAAACTAGATTTCCTAATTCAGAAGCATCTAGACTTAGCTTACTACCTTGTAGTCAAGTACAACAATATGTGCAACATTTTTACTAATGGATCTATGATATTTTATGTGTGTGCTACACACTAAACTCATTCTTTAGCGTTCATGGGGAGGAGAAATTTTAATTCCATATAATATCCCTTCGGAAGAGTATTTCCGGGCGAGAGGTGGAAGTTCTGTAGATGTCATCCATGCATTTAGTTTTCATTTTTTTAAAGTAAATCATGCTATATCTCGGTATGCGCGTCAGTCATTGGAAATGATTGATTCCCCATGCGACGAGGTCAAGGTGTTAGAAGGCACATATAACACCCATCGGGACCTATTGGGGTAAACTTTAAGTGAAACAGGTTTGGATCAGGAGCAGAACTGGAACGAATAAAGGATGATAAGTGAAAGTCTCCAGGTCTGATTCCATAGTCATATAATTCAAAGTAGCATGCCTTGCAGAACTAAATGGGACCAAAACCCATGAAACACAGAAACTCAAGGTCTTAGAAACCACAGAAGGTCTCACTCGTAGTGTTTTTTTTTTAAGGTTAAGGAGAATTCAGATCAGGTGATATATACATCCGTATGTATACATTCTTTAAGTCATCCTCGTCAAAACGAAGATGAGGGATGACTACCAGACCTGAAGTTTTTAATAACCGGAATCAAATAGCCAGTACCAAAATATCAGATCAGATTCCTACATGGATCTTGTAAACACACACGTTGGGAAATATGAACAATGTAGTGCATTTACAAATCGAATCCAGGCAGTAGAGATAGGGTTGAATTCATGGCTTGGACAAAGTAGTGAACTTCTTAAGAATGGATCAGTATCCTACATAGGTGTTTGATCCTACTTAGGTTGGGGTCTACACAAATTCGAGCAAGGATTGAAAAAGGATAACCTTAAGACGAATATATCGGTCTGCTATGGTCCAGCAGATTCTGACATTAGGATGTCGAACATATTTACCCAATACTTCGTGGTTGGAAGAGATGAGCAAGGATAAGAAGATATGGTTTTATTTCAAAAACTTCTCCTAAATTACACATAGAAAAAAATTAGATTTACCATCGAATCAAGAAAAATTTTACTTGCGAGTTATAGGAAATTTTGCTCATAATACCGATATAAAAAGTTTCATAAAATTTACTTCCTTAAGCCACACATAATTCTCATCATTCTATTTTAAAATAATCTATAAACCTCTAGTTATAAAAATTTCTGCTCAAATTACCAATATAAAAGAAATCAATCATAATTACCTACTTGGATGGATGGTCCCATGATTAACAAAGAAGCTGAAATTCTTTATTATGAGTCTGGTGCCCTCAAGGATCCACCTCGTTCTGATACCAAATGTAGGGCTCCTCCTGTAGGGTCCTTCCATGCTTAACCTGAAACATAACAGACTAATACAAAACAAATTAGCTAGCATAATCAATAGATAAATAAAATAAGTTAACTGAATAACTTAGCAAATATAGACAAAACCATAACCTATCGACCATAGGTCATGACAGTTGTCGAAGGAGAAGTTTCCATTAATACGATCCAACTTGTGCATTGTCGTCCACGTCTTCCGTAGAGTCCCTCCAACAAAGCTCAATTAACCATTGGCGAAGAAACCGTTAGCTTCGCCACCCAACCATAGGCTCATGTTTTCAGTCACATGGCCACCCCCCGAGCTTCGGGTCGTAGAACTCACACACACCATTCAAGAAACTCCTCAATGGGTTCCCCCCCAACAAGAATTTCTAGCTAAACCCCAATAGCAGCAAATCACTCATTTTTCAAGATTATGATAACCATAAAAAAACTGGGTCCTTTACCCATCCCCAAAGCCTTCCTTAAATAGGAAATTCGCCTGTGATACATGTCGCTTCATGCAAAATACCCAATTTCTTAATATTCAAAAACTAATTTATCTCACAAATCCATGTGTCAAGTTTTCTAGAAGAATGTTCCTACTTTCCTAAATTTACTCAAGTTTGTCTCTAAGATGCTCACTCTAAGTTCTATTTTGTGGGTGCATGTGGTGTTAGCTAATAACTCAAGCCTAGGATTCCATTTTGCTCCTAATATAATTATTTCTAATATTTTAAATACTAAAATGTATTTTCACATGCAAATGCATAAAAATAATTATTTCTATTATTTTTAATACTAAAATGAATTTTCATGAGCAAGTGTTCTAAATGCAATTTTATATGGTTTTTATGCATAAAGTTTACCAATTCATCCATTCTAGGACCTAGGTGCCACACCATTGGGCCCATCTGTCATTTATGCTCATCTTTCCACATGGTACCACTCCGTCTGGTCCATTTAGCTATCGTATCCATTTCTCGGCAAGGTACCACATCTTCGGGTCCTTGCATCCATCCTTTTCATTTCTCGGCAAGTTACCATACCGTTGGGTCGTTCTGCCAATATCTTTTCATTTTGACTTGCGGAAACTTCATGTAGGGATTTAGGACCCATTACTTTCAATCCTCCATCTACACGCTATTGAGGACTAATGGCACAGGGGAGTAAATCCATTCTTACTACGCGCCCCCCAACTTGTACATGACCAACTCCATCATGGCCCCCATCGGATGAGTTCATGCGACCTCGAGTAAGCTGATAAGGGATTTTAACTCGTTTATGGGATTCCGTAGGAAATCAACACCATCGTCATTCTTCCATGTGTGATTTATCCGTACTCTATGGCCCTTCAATTCCTTTGTGTGTACGTCGGTGAACCATTTCACCTGTCGCTACACACATCTGAGAAACATATATTAATAGTCCTATTCTCTTTCATAATATTTAAATCCATAAACTCACTAATGGTTAAGCAAATTACAATTTACTCATCACATCATACGTTCCATTAATTAGTAAAGCATTTCATCAATATGTAATTTTTTTGTTCTCATCGCATAATTCATCATACAACTATTCATTAAGCATCATATTCACATAGCACATTTTACAATCAATCTAATCATTAAGCAAGATGTAATCAACAATTATCCCACTCCACACATATCATTTAATTCATTAATTCATTTATCAATTATTGTCACTAGTACAAAATGAGAGATAAGTGACTAAGTGACTAAAAATGTTAGTCACCACTGTTTTTTCAAGGGATAAACGACTAAAATTGAGCAATTTTAAATAAGCTAACTAAAAACGACTAAGATAAACGACTAATTGAGTCATGGGATAAAATATATGACTATATAACAAGTGACTAAAATAAAAATGACTAACATAAATGACTAATTTAGTCACAAGAATATAAATATGACTAGCAACAACGTCAGTTAATGTGAATTAGTCGTTTATGTTAGTCATTTTTAGTTGTGTCACACTGACAACGGAAAATTACAATTTTGATAATGAATTTGCACAATATTTTACTAAATTTTAACAATGCAGATGGATTTAGAGATCTTACTATGGGGGTCATGGTCCATGTGTGTGGTCCCAAACCACCATATTGGCCCTCCATAGGGGATATTTGGCCTTGAAGTGGGATGTGGTGCTCATTTTGAAGTTCAAAACACTAGATATGGTTTTTAACACCACAGGAAAATCATCTCAAATGCTAGTATGCTCAACCGAGGTCTTGTAATTGACATTGTCCAATCATTCTAGCAATTGACTTGGCACTTTCATATTTATGAGCGAGATTTACCCAAACCAGCGTAGCCTTAATGAATTCACTATGAGCGTGGCCTTGAAGAATTCACAATAAGCACCTTCTCAATAAACTATGTTAGCCACATGAAGAATATGAATTCAACCATTAATGCTCTTTTAAATACATAATTTTGTAGTGTGTAACATTTATGCAAGCCAACAAAATATCTTATTAGACTATTTTTTTTATTCATTGCTGATAAAAAATACAATCCTCAGTGCTAAAATTAAAGCAGAGAAAAAAGCATATATCTCCTTCTTAGCCTATTTATCAACACAATAGATCAATAATTAGGATAAATAAGAAAATTTGGTTAATAATCAACTGCTCATCTATGCTTCAATGTCCCTTACAAGGTTTCCTTTTATCGAGCACTGATAATTATACACAATTTTGAAATTTCCATTTGATGGGTGGATCGGATGTGAATTTCTAGGCTTGGTCATGGCATTTCATAATTCCTCATATGAATACAACACCCATAGTTAATAATGTTTCAAAGTACTTTTAGACTTAGGCTTCCAAGAAAAAGTGGTTTCTTATCTTTTGTGATACAAGGACCTCCTTGAAGGAATTATCATGCCCTAATGCGAAAAGTCCACATTTTAGAACTTGGAGTAGTAATGTTTTACAACTTGGAGCTAGCATTATCATGGTTGTGTGGCAACATGTGAGATTACCACATCATCCTTAAGTAATTCTCCCTTGTTCCTTGATCCATGTGAACCCTTTCCTTTCACCATTGACCAAACGTGATGTATGATTTTCTTTGATTTGATATTTATATCCATGGGGGTTCTTAGCATTGGTATGCAAAGCATAAGTTTCATAATCCATATTTCTTCTTAATTATCCTAAAAATATATGAAATTGGATTAATTTAGTTATTAAGCATGTCAAGAAACTTATGTAGGACTAAAACATGAAGATGTGACTTAGAATGAGTTTTCTAATAAGGGAATCTTGGCTTTTGAAGGATTTGATAGGCGGCACTATACAAGCATATTTGAAATGTCCAAAATTGCTAGAACAATAATTGCGCTATTATCTTGGGTTTCACAAGTTACCTTGAGCCCAAATCTTCATTAGAGTAGGTTATATAATATATTTCAAATTTGTGTGGTAGAGAATAAAATATGTCTAAAACCATAAGGACTACACCATGTGACTCTCACAAAGATTTTCAAGGATGCCACATTGCCATGATGACATCTACGGAGTTAGCCAATGTAGGCTCATTCCCTTGTTGATCAACTACCAACATCCTTCTTCTTGTTGAGAATTAGTGCCAACATCCAATTTCGCACAAGTAATAATGGGTTGATGTATCACAACCAACTTTATCTATCGTTTTCTCCAAAAATATAAATTATAAACTAAAGATTATCTTAAAACATTTCAAATATGGAAAGATGCATAAAAAAACTCTTTCCTAATGTTTCCACATGATTTTTGTAGATCTATGTGATCATAATTAGAACACCTCTCAAGTGTTTAATGTACATACAACTATACAATGCAAGGTGTTATCATGCCACTTTCTCTTGGTTGCGACACTTAGGTGTTTTGTAATGACTATGTCACAAATCAAATTTTATTGTAGAATATAATCATAAAAACCATGGACAATGGGATAATTAAGCATTTCTGAACTTCGAATTTGACCATTTTGGACAACTATTTGTCCCTCCATTGCATGAGGCATGCAATTGCTTTTTATTCTTTTGCGAAACAAAAAATCACTATCACAACAAGAAATGATCAATTGCATACTTGCGGGTTTGTTTCCTAGACAACAACCCAATTAGTGTCAACTATGTGTCCTTCCCTTGCATGAGATTACTAATTAATTATATGTGTCCATCCCTAATATGTGGGATTACTAATTAATTATATGCGATTACCATGAATCATGCTCAGAAAATATTGTAATCTAGGATGTTCCTCTTCTAGGTCATAATCTTATTGTTCATCCTTCATTCTCCATGTGGATCTATTCAACCTAGGAATAAGGTTCACATGAGTGTCAAGTGTGCCCAAGAGGAAACTCATAGTGAAATATGTCTTTGTGAAAGTCTCCATCAATCCCTCAATGGTCCTCCACAACTTTGACCTTTTCCTGGATGAAAAGAAGTGCACATGCAAGTTAGAACAAGTTGGTGCATGGCCTACCACTGAACTCTGAGGATCAGGTGTGCCGGTGAGAGAAAAAAGACCCATGAAAATTAGAAGCAAACCATGCATTTTCAAGGAGTAACAAGAGCCAACATATCAATTTAAGGTCTAAGCTCCAAAGAGTCTACATCTTTCCTTCAAATTATCAATTCTAACTACCATGTGGGATTACAATAACCTCCATATCAACAATGTACAATAAATTTTAAAGTTAACTTAATTAAGAGCTTCTTGAGCAATACATAGAAGTAAAGTAAACCTAATTTTTCATCATAATCACAAGACTTCTCTTCTATAAATTTTCCAACTTCTTCTCATTATAGAAATCCATCCTATACATAATAATAGAAGTTATATAGTTTTTATTACAAATTTGTTTTTTTGGTATCTATTCAACGCTTGTAATATTAATATAATATAATATATAGATCATATATATCAAATATATTATTAATATATAATTATTATTATATATACTATAATTGATTTGTAAAATTAATATAAGATAACTTTTATATGTTATAATTATTTTGTAATATTAATATAATATAATAATTAACACATTTAAAATAATATATAAACAACAAAACAAATATTTTACGGATTTACTCTTTTTTGGATGGCCACATTCTCAAAAGGCACCTGGTCGAGCCATCGGCTTGAGAGAAGATCATTCTATTGATCCTATTGAGCATCATTTCTCCAAAAACAAGCGGCCATTCAATCCAATTAAGAATGGAAAGTGGGTTAATTTCACCTCAACAAAATACAGTTTAACCCGGGCCTTAAAATCACCACCATTAATCTCAGAAACCCTGAATCTCATAAACCGTGGTTCTATGCATGCTCAACCCCAAGCGGTCTCGTAGACCCCGAGCTAGAAGCCCAATCAATGCCCTGTGAAACCAATGCCACAGGAGGTAGAGGAAGGCATGGTGATCGGAATATCAGGGAAGAATATAGAGTTCTCGAGGACGGTGTAAGCTCAGGTTTCTCTGGGAAATATGTACCCTTTTTTCCAGGCTCCAAGATGGATTCGATCTGCGACCCTGCTGGATGTCCAACACGGCATAAATGATTTAAAAAGGTATGATGGCAAACATTGGAAAAACCTCTTCGATTCTAAGTAGGAAATGCCACTCGGCCTTATGAGTCAGGGGTTTGGAGTAAAAACGGGTGGGTTCTACCTAAAATAGATAATGATAATATTGTTAGTGCAGATTTCTAATCGGTTAGGGGCAAAGAGGTACGGGAAAGAGATATTGAACATGAATGATCTGTGGGATCAGTCACACAGGGATTTTAAGGACGTGGGGATGATTATGCTGGTTAGCAAGGTCAATATGCTGAGGAAGATGGATAGGCCCCGTCGTTGGTCTAGACAGGTTGTGTTTTCGGAGATACTTGAGTTGTACTGTCAACAAATTATGTTGCGGCGAAGAGATCCATGTCAAAGAGAACGTTTAAACAGGACCATCCTCCAGGTGTGTATTTATAACTAAAATTCTGTGATCGAATTTAATCTCTGTGTTTTAAAGTTTTCTTGGGATCATATTATGGGTAGGGTTATACCGTTATTGAGTTTTATTTTTTATTTTCGGAATGGGTAATGGCCTTAGTTATATCATGCCCTCAAGCTTACAATAAAAACTTACACAGCTTTTATGTCATTCCCCACTCCCCTCTCGGGCCTCAGACTGAACCTGCTACGGCCTAACGATCCTCTTTTTTGCCTATTTATAATATTACATCATAATAAAATACTACAAACTTACATGATCGATGATACTCTTTCCAAAAATAGCTCTAAGAAAAAAATCTAGACGAGTCAGAAACTCATGAGGGATTCGGTGCCCTATTTCTGAAAGAATTTGTTTGACTTGAAATTTTGTTTGATCTGGATCCCCAACCATCCAAGAATATTAGCTGACAAGTGTTTAGGTTAAACCAACTGGAAATAATATTCGATGATGACTTGACATACTCGAAGCTATGAAATAGAGAAAACTTTTATAAAACTATGATTTGGAGGAAAGTGATTTGACCGCCTGAAAACTTGGGGTTAATATTTTAAGAGTCAATTTCTACTTGATATATACCCTGTCAACAGAAACTCTGGATGCCTTCAAATCTGGAAACAATACAAATCTCTAGATGCTCTACCACCTGCTAGAAGACTTCCTGAAAATGCTCATCGAACTGCTACAAATCTGGGATATGGTTTGACCATTTGACTCAAAAAGTTGCCGAACATAAAATGTATTACAGTGCCTCTTCGTGGCATCCGATGAACGATTTGGATGAAATTTAGCCCTTGGTACTCAATACCAATGTGAATAAGAGTAAAATCTAATTGGAGAGTAATAACTCTGAGGATTGGATCTCATCAACAAACCGCCATAAGGTTTGCCTTAAGAATTTGGGGTTTTTAGTCCTTGAAGCATGAGCCAGCTTCCTTTTACAATAATGATAAATTCCATCTTTGCAGAGCGAAATTCTGTATTTGCAGAGATTTGTCTAAGTTAAAACAGTTTAAAAATACCTATTGTGATAGGCCAAGTTAATACTCTTTATAATCTTCACCAGATTGTCACCTTTCTTTCTTTAATTTCCATCTGGATAGAAGACTAGGCTCATGATCATGTTTGCTTTTCAAAGTGTAACCTGGCGATTTGGAACGTTGTTTATAACACTGGAAATTGGTTTTCATCAGCGTTATGAGCTTGGCGTTTGGTGATCTTATAAATTCTGGTTTCAATATTTAACATTCTGCTTCACTGAAGGCTTCGGACAGAACGTTTAGCATTGAGCCAGCTTCCTTGTACAATAATGATAATTCTTATCAAATAGACTGGTATTCAAGACTACGCTAATTTTTTTTATTAGAATACGTAGCAGGTATTTACTTTTTAGGTTTTTTAAATGAGTAATTTTTTTATTAGACTACGTAGCAGGTATTCACTTTTTAGGTTTTTAAAATGAGTGTATTGCTTTTGGTGAAAATAAATTCACATTTTTTTATTTAAAATGTGATTTTAGAATTTTTTTCAAAATAGATTAAAACTTACATGACAAATCTCACCGTAACAAGCCACAAAAGTTGCCCACATTCCAAAGTTGTATAAAGCAACAATAGCAACGAAAACCATTCCAAAGTTGTATAAAGCAACAATAGCAGCAACGAAAACCAGTAAACAACAACATAGTTACGCTGTATTCACCAATGGAAATTTAGAAGCTCGAAGGCATGTTATGATGCAGCTTGACATTTGTTTGCTTTGAGTGATGTTTGCTTTTAAACATTTCTGGCAATTGGCACACTGCCAATGACTTGGTGATGATTGTGGCCTTATAAGCCTTAACTTAATATAAATAAAGAAGAATTGCAAGAGTTCGCATGATTCCTACCTTTTTAAGCTGAGAGCAATATTTTGCAATAAACACATCTCTTCCAACAACAAGACAATCGTGAAATTGAAATTAAATGATATGATATATTTCCAGCATTCAAATATTAAAAAATAAGGATTAGAAAATAAAGAGGTGCCGCTCAGAGGCAAAACCAAACCATCAGAAGGGAGCATCGAAGTCAAATGTAAAGGCTAAGTTGCCATAAGAAGATAAATCGTAGGTTCTAAGATGATTTCTTCTCTTCCTTGCTTTTCTTCCGTTGCTTAAATACTCTGATTTCTTCTGTGCCTTGCTTTTCTTCCGTTGCTTGAATACTCTGCTTGTGTGCATTGTTTTTATTCTGTTGGAGACCGAGTGGACCCAGTTTTTCTAATTTGATGGATTCAGTTAAAGTTGGAACCAATTGAACTAGTGCCCTTAGATCTGTCATGATCGGGCTTTTTCCTGAAAGCAAGTTAGAAGAAAAGCTTCCGACTATCGCTTAGGCAGAGTTATCTTTTATCCATTTTCCCCTCCATGCGACGGACACCTGATACAAAGACGAAATCTTATTACCTAGTAAGAGCACGAAGACATTATGATTAAGATCCTCAGTTACAAATCCAATTCTATTGACAGGGGCATCCAAAAATATAAAATATCCACTCGTGCAATTTATTATTATACAATGCATTCTGAGCGCTTCGATCGTTCATCGGCTGATTGAGTTTCTTTCCAAACCCTATTTTGCTCCCAGTTGCATAAGTAGATCCAGTAGCAGAGATACAGCAGCTTCAGTCGCAGAATAAGCAAAGGCACCAACTAGCAGGATTAGGTACAAAGCCAAGCCCAGCTCCAAGTGGTTCAGTAGGTTACTTAGCAGATCCTCAAGTTGGTCCAGCCATTGACATATATAGAGGTGCAGTCTTCTTGGCGGCCTTGGCCTAGTTTGGCCGGTGACGATGATCCATTATTGATGGATGTTTTTTTTTTCATATAGAACTAAATATGTAGATACATTTATTCAGAGAATGTAAAGATTTCTTGCCGAAACTTTCTTTGGTTTGACAAGTTGAATATTATACAGGGCCGAGGCCAAAAGACCATGCATAGAAAACGAAAGACCAGGTAATTGCTATCAGTTGGGTTATTAACAAAAGAAGACCTCGTATCTTCTTCCTTAAGAAAAAAATAAATCAATTAGAGATAGTTAGTCCTTTTTTATCTCGCCAAATAAGTTGTAACAACCAAAAACCACTGAATTCAAGCTCATCCTGGTACCAAAAGAGCATGTTTCCAACAAGTTGAGAGTCCTGCAGTAACATGGCTCTTTCTTGAAATAAGCTTCCTTGTGATGTCAGTGGGAGACCTACAGACTTAGTACAATGTCTGGATGGAATTAACAAGTATAGGTCTTTGCAAAAATCCAAAACTTTGAGGCATTGCAGGAGGCCCCTCATTTAAGTTTCTCAAACTTAGCATTGAAGCTCCTTCATTTTCAGCAGTCAGTTCAGATGATATGACAAGTTTGTTGGTAGAATTAGTATCATTAGATACTAAAGAAACTATTACCCTGTGAGGCAATAATTTCTTTTGAAACTATAGGTTCCTCGAGTTGTTTGAAATGATGAACAATACAGTGGCTAAAAATATTTAGATGTCGTTAAACAAATATTAGTTGTATCCGTAATATGGTATATTGAATCTGATATAGGATTCTCATTTCCCTTTCCCAAACAATAATCTACATATATATCTGCATGTTCTCTTGATGAACATGAATTTATGAATTCCAAATAACTAGAATAAATAATCCAAATAGAATTGGAAGCTTCTGGTTTGGGAGCCTGTGACCAAAGTTGACTGGTTTTGAAAATCAATAAAATCAAGCCTGTTAGATAACGTATTTCTTAAAGTTTGGTGTCATAATAATGATCAATATGAATGAAAATGAGAATATGGGGCCGTTTTATTGAAAATTAGCTCAGTTGGTTACCATTTGACAGGAACAAGAAAGATCGGACTGAATTGGGGATAATCAAACAGCCGCAGGTTTAGTTTGATGGAAGTCAATAGTTTTAGGGGAATAGTCTCCGAGTATATTAACAAAGTTATTAATTATCGATAGAAAGTTCGATAGAAATGATATTTTAAGGAAACAAAGTAAGGTTAGGTTCAGCTCTATACAAGTTAGAAGTCGAATATTTTGATGGCTTAATATAAAAAACCAACTAAGGTTAGGGTCAACTCTATACAAGTTAGAAGTCGAAAAAAACAAGAAGGTTTTGAGGATAGAAAACCAGTAATAGCAGAGTCAGGACCAAGGCTCCATTTTGAGAAAGTCATGAAATGATTTCTTGATGGAAATAAATAAAGTGGGCCTATCTAATATATATAAAACGAGGGAGTGCTATAGATTCTTTGGAAATAGTGAAATGAATTTATTCTATGAATAATATCAAAGTACAATAAATGAGAAAATTGTTGCGTTTATATGCTAGTTGGTAAGAAAAAAGTATAGCTGCTCCAATATTTAGGGTCATTTCGCAAAATATAGGGAGAAATAAGAAAATTTGGTGTTAGAACGTTGAATGAGGGTTGGTTTCTATTTTGCTAATTAATATAATTTTGCTATTTTTCATATTGCATGTAAGGATAAAAGTGAACAGTGAATACAAAGTATGAACTTATCTACCAATGCACTGTAAGGATATTGCATGTAGTGTTGATAGATTTTTATGCATCTAGCACAATCTAAATACATTGCATGAATTTGATTGTCTTGGTCATCAAATTTCCTCAGATTCATCGTTGTTTGTTTCCACAATTCTAACACTTACATATAAACTTGTAGAATCTGGATATTGCTATCGTGAAGGCCACAAATCATGTGGAGCGGCCAGCAAAAGAAAAGCATATTTGAAGTAAGTAGATATCCTCTTTTCTGCACTCAAAGAGTCAAACACTGTTTCGTTTTGCTCGAGTATAGCTCAATAGGCATTTTTACATCAATGGGCGGTTCGCTCCTAGACATTACACTGTGATTTTGTATGGATTTTTAAACTCTTCAATTTGATTTCCAAGCAAGATGTATAGGTCTAATATCTGATGATGTTTATCTTTTGGGCAGTTATTTTTGTAGCCACTTTGGCTACAAGGCCCCAGGCAGATGTAGCGTATTGCATCCATGCTCTTGCAAGACGTCTTGCCAAGACACACAACTGGGCGGTAATGTGCAATCCTTGCTTTAATTGGTATTTGGGAAATGGAATTTAGACTAGTTGGCAATCTAGTAGGCTTGGTCTCTTTTCTAGTTGTTAATCTCTGAGTAAAGTGGTCAAAGTGAAACTCCGATGCCTCAATTGCACTTTGTACATGTGTTGGAGGTCTAAAAGGCATTAGAGGTGTATGTGGTTGCAGTTACCACTCGAGTGGAACAATTGATTCAAGTAGTCTTTATGTGAATTAGGTGTTTTTATCTGTCCTTCGCTCCAATGCCTATTCAAAGTATGGTATAATATGGAGGGTTTCACATTAGTTTACATTATAGTTGAAGTGTGTGTGGTATTCACGATAGAAATTTATGATTTGAATGTAGTGTAGATTTCGATATATAAGGAACGGCAAAGGAATGTTATTGTGATGCTAATATTATGCTTTTTAAAAGAATTTTTTTATTGTGATACTGAACTTGTCAAAGTCCCAATTGATTTTTGAATATACTATAGCTTTCAATTTGCAGTGAAAAGTAAAACTGGAGTTACATTTGTTTTTGGATTAATTTGGTCTAATTCTGAATAACCTTAATTGATTATTGGCTATGTTTTAGGTTGCGTTAAAAACCTTAATTGTTTTCCATCAAGCTTTGAAAGAGGTTGACCCCATGTTTTGGGAGGAACTGATCAATTAGAGCAGATCCAGGGGACACATTCTTAATTTATCTTATTTCAAGGATGATTCTAGTCCAAATGGTATTGTTTTTTTGAGTAGCTCCTACTCTCATGGTTTTAAATCCTTTCTTAGGTGGTATCAACTTAGAAATGGTTGTGGATTTATTCTCAGCTTGGGACTATTCAACATGGGTTTGTTCATATGCATTGTTCCTCGAAGAACGATTGGAATGCTACCATTTACTGAAATATGACATTGAAACAGAGCACTTGGGAAGCAATCCTTCACACCTCAGGTTATCCATGTTTGCATTGCATTATAGTAGTTAGATATTTCATTAATATTATTAATGTTGTTGTTGCTAGTTTTATTTACAATGAAATGATGAGCAATTCCTAAAGTTTGTAAGCCGTTTATTGGGTGTGTTTTATGGTGTTATTGCTACAATTATGAGTGTTGTTGTGGGTGTTGTATGAGAGGAACTTTTTGTTCATGTATATAGGATAGACACAACTAGCTTCTAGGTTAAATCTTCTTGCAATATGTAAAGACCTTAAATCGTTTTAAAATGAATTATGTGTAACAGTTTAGCATGTAGCATTTGGTCAAGCTTGCAAATACAATAATGTCGACACCTTATATAAGTTTTGAATGTTTAGTGAATAGTATTTTGATATATGGATATTAGTTTAATATATTTGTAATAAAGTAACCCCACTTAGAATGTTAATAACGTTTGGCCCTCAATATAAGTTATATTACAAATATTTTTAAATATATATATATATTCTTTAACTTTTATATGAATTATATTTTTAAAAATTATATAAAATATATTTATATTGTTTGTACTTTCCATTTCTCCGATGTATACCTATCCTAGTTATCTTGGGTTTAAAAAAAATCTATGTCTTAATACTGGTAACTTACGTAAATCTCCATTAGATGTCTTCTTAGATCTACTAGTTTGCGTTCACGTACATGCTCTTTATGCATTTTGTCTTTTTGGGTACCCATTAGCTGTAGTTATTTCCTTTGCTTATATTAAACCATATGCTCAACTTGTTATGGACCAAAAATTGAAAATTATAATTAGTAGACTCTAGGTTATTTGTGATGCAGAGAACTAGGGAACTGGATACTCTTGAACTACTAGAACAATTGCCTGCTTTGGAGCAATATCTTTATCACCTAATGGAATGCCAGGTATTTACATCCGAGTCACTATTGTGAAATATATAGTAACTCTGTAATTTTGGAGGCTGGCTACTTGTATCATGTGTTTTTGAGTTATATGTCCTTTGAGTGTGATTTTCGATTGAAAGCACTACATACTGTTGTGTATGGTTGCTAATTTAATAATCTAGGTATGTACAGCCGGAAGGGGCAGCGATATGCAATCATGTGATACAGTATGCACTCACAGTGGTTTGTGGCATATTCACTCTTTTTTGGTTAAAATTTATTTGTTGTGTTGCATAAAGAAAGTAGTTTCACTTGCTAAAGTTTATGCCGTACTTTATGATGGGTATACTTATTTTCCTTTTGCACAATGTTGCAGGCTTCTAGAGAAAGCATTAAACTTTACACTGCAATTAATGATGCCACCATCAACCTTGTTGAGAAGGTAGGAAATGTTATGGTTTAAATGTTTAATTAGCATCGCATCTTAATTATAATTGATTTCCAGCACTGATCACTGCAACTGTCTACCTGCAGTTCTTTGAAATGCAATGCCGTGATGCTATTAAGGAACTTGATATATATGGTCGAGCTGGTAAACATGTATGGTTGGAAATTTACTGTTCCAAAAGTGTTCTAATTGATGTATTTAGTTTCAAACCATGTCAAAACAGTCCCATATAACTCCTACTATTTTGTTCTCTAGGATGATTGTGATCCAACATTACTTTTTTTAAAAGCATTTTCTTCAATGGCATTCCCTATGAACATATTTGAAGTGTTTAATTTTATCATCATTACCTTCTCTCAATGTATACACCTACCATTCCTATTCTTTTCCAGCATGTTTAATTTAAAGAAACAAATTTTCTAGCAGCATTTCTGAAATGTGGAATGAATATCACTTTGTGTCACCTATGATGAATAAAATAACTTTATTTCAATTATTTGTTCCACTTGCATGGTAGGATAAAAAATTATCAGAGTTCTACGAAGTTTGCAAAGGTCTTGACCTTGGACATGGACTTAAATTTCCTACACTTGAACAAGTACAGATAATTTGTGAACTTTGTCATCATGTTCAATGCAACATTTTAGTGTAATGGAATGTAGTTGGTCATTACAGATGTGCATGGTTTTGTGTGATACTTACTTTGGTTCTTGTGAATCGAATTACTGAATGAACAACCACCAGCATCATTCATTTCTGAAATGGAAGAGTATGTTAAAGATGCCCCAAGATCATCATCTGTCCATAGAGAGTTGGTATGAACATTTATCCTTAAGAGAGTATATAGTATTATAGTGTTTTGAGGATGCCCAAATTGCATTTTGTTTGTTATTTACAAATTTCGAGTAGGTACAAATGAATAGCAACAGAATAGAAGCATACCTGCTATTATACAAATGAAAGGGTAGCCTGTTGTTAAAAAAAGTGGCTATTGCTCATAAAACAATTCCTAGAATATTTTTTACTGCAACTAGTTTTGAAGAAGTGAAGTTGAAGATAAGTGTATGTATTTTGGATCTCAGAGAGGAAAATGTTTCTAGCTGTCGAGAGATCAACAATTCATAGACAATTAAAACAAATTTATTGCAATTTGGATCTTGTATTCTTTTCTGTCTGTGAAGGGGCAGCAGCTTGCTTTTGTTCCTGATAATTTGTACAACCATGGGTTATTGTACTCATGCATAGTTTGTAAGATCATTCTTCTTTGAATTTTCATCATTGTCATAGTTGAACTGCTATATCTTAGAATTCTTGTAGTACTTGAAGCATTTTTCTTGAATATGTTTTCAACATTCATTTTGTTCCCATGCAAAATTTGTTTGAATATCATAATTGTCATGTAATAACAACTTCTTAAAGGATGCTAGCTCAATGGTAGAGCACCTACCTAATTATAGGCAGGAGATTGGTGGTTTGATTCCTCTGTACCCCATCATAAATTAGTGACTAAGAAAATGACTAAATTCGCCTATATACGACTATTAGTAGCTAATTTCCAGTATCTTATAGAGTGACTAACATTTAGTCGTATTTAGCTTAGTCATTAATATGTTATCATCTAGTAGTTTATCTACTTGTATATTCGGTCATTAATTGTGACAATCAATGACTAAATTAGTGAGTATTAATGACTAAATGAGTGAGTATTAATGACTAAATCAATGACTTAATCAGTGATTATCAATGACTAAATCAATGACTAATAAGTCAATCAATTAATGACTAGTGAAATACGACTAGAGATAAGATAGTGGAAATCGGATACTGTTAGTCACCGACTCAGAAATAGTCGTTTATAGTCGAATTTTAGTCATTTTTTTAGTCATTAATTTCTCATTTTGTACTACTGTGTCGTTATTCACATCTTCAGGTTTTCCTCAATCAATTAAGTCACATCAAGTATCAAGACACCAGTTTATCGAATTCGTTCGGCCGGGTCACTCAACAGGTGCCCTTAAGGTCCACAGTCATTTTAGGGGAATTACAAAAATGGTATATGTTATTGGTGGAGGAAACCTTATTATCCCTAAATGGATGTAACATTCCTTTCAGTCCCGAGCTTCAAGTCTCCTCCCATGACCATGTCCAAACCCCCAATTCCAAAGACGTAGATACATAGTGCCATGCAATAATGGATATCCCTGCAAAGCCATAGATCATGCTTTGAGACATTTTTCATGGCTTTGGATGCCTCAATGGTTTCTTTAGGGCCAAATGCATGGTATTTTTTCCTCAAATGTCATTCTGAAGGCCTTAAGACACATACATATTTCTCCAAACCACCTAACTGCACCAACATCCCTAATCATAATCCATTTGCAAACCTAAGAAGCCATGTGTGGTTGTTTGAAGAAACCTTCTTAGACTTTGATGGCTAGAAGACTTCTTCAGCGCCCAAGGTTTTGGTATCCTCTAGTATGCATGTCCAAGGCCCCAAGGCCCCAAGACATAAATATAGAGCATCATGAATACCATTGACAAAGTCATGTTTCGTTCTTTGAAGCATTTTTCATGGATCTAGATGCCTCAATGCTTTCTTTAAGGATAAATTCAAAGTATTCTTACCTAGAGCATCATCCTAAAGGCATCGAGACATGTACATACTATTTAAAAATACTGAATGGCACTAATATACTCAATCATAGAGTAATGATACTCTCAAGAGTTCACGCGTGGTTGGTGGATGAAATATTCTTATCCTTGGATGGATCGAAAATTCATTTAATTCCATAGGATCAACTCTCCTCCCTTGACTATGTCTAAGATCCTAAGGCCCTAAGACATAGATACATATTTCCACATATATTCCTATGAGGTAATGCATGGTTTCTCGAGGAATTTCCCATGGATTTGGATGCCTCAATGGTTTATTTAGGGCCAAATGCATGGTACTCTTCCCTGGAAAACCATTTCCAAGGCCCTGAGACATGTAGATACTCAGTTCAAAACCATATAATGGCACTTCTATCCTCAATCATAGGACGATGGTACCTCAAGAGGCCATGTGTCGTTAGTGGAGGTAACCTTCTTAGACCTAGATGGATATAAGATTCCTTTAAGGCCCAAGTCTTAGGTCTCCCCCCTTGACCATGTCCAATTCCCTAAGTCCCCAAGACTTGGATGCATAGCACAATGGATACCCCTGTAAAGTCTTGTTCGGTGCTTTTAGACATTGTTCATAGCCATAGATGTCTAAATGGTTTCTTTATGGCCAAAGGCACAATATTCTTCCATAAAACATCATTCCCAAACCTTGGATAAGGCACATACATATTGCTCAAAAACACTTCATGGTATCGACATCCTTAATCATAGGCCAATGATACCAGGGTCAGTGCAAGCTAATGAGGGTCACTTTTGGCACGTTAGATGCAATAGAAAACTGAAAAAGCAGGCATCCCTCAACTTACTTGGATTTTTTGATTTACTTACGGAAAATATCTTGCATTGAGTAAAAAAGATGAAATGTAGGAAATTGAATCACGTTTCTGAATATATAACTTTTATGTATTGAAAATTTGCATAGCTATGTCAAGTTTCAGTTTTCCTAACAGACACTTTTTATTTTTCAGGCAAATGATAAGGTATATGTTTTTGTGGGTAGAGCCTTTGAGGGCCTAAATGATGGAATCAAGCTACAAAAATCGGCATGCATGTAGAGAACACATAGCACTTGTGCGCCATTATTTTTCGAAAATTAAATTAGTAATTTTATAATTTTTTTATAATTGTCTAAGTGATCAAACCTCAAAAATAGTACATCTTTTGTGGGTAGAGCCTTTGAAGGTCTTAATGCAAAAATATTGAAATGGGTTTTTCATAGAACGTGGAGGTTAGTGTCCTCTTGTGCACCATACAATTTTTTTTTGAAATGATTGAGAATTGAAAAAGTTATGGAAGAAACACTAACAATGTGTTTCACGAGTTAAGGAGGTAGGACAGAAAAGAAATTGAAAGAAAATAGGAAAAATTAATATTTCAAAATAAAAGTTACATATTTGGAATCTGCAGAAAAAATGCTATTTGTGTCTAAGATTTCGTCAAAAATAACTCGGTGTAGCATATTGTAACGAGTGGCTAAGCACAGGCTTCTCCAGAAACTGGAAGAAATACCCAATTAGCTTTGGTTTTTCATTAACATAGCACAGGTTTGGAATTACCGAAGCAAACTCCAAAGCATACACATAGGATTATTGTTGACATGTGAGCATGTGACTCGGCCTGTTTAAATTCAAAAATATTGCCGCGCTTTTAGATTTAAATAACGCGTACGCGTTATATAACTAAATAACGCGTGCGCGTTATATCAATAATTAACGCGTACGCGTTATATAACTACATAACACGTACGCGTTATATAGTTACAAAACGCGCTCGCGTTATTCAAATCATAAAATATATGTTTAATACTTGAGAAAGAGGGGGTGTAGAAGTCAAGGGAAATTTTGTTTAATATTTGAGAAGGGGTGGGGAAGGGTCAAGGGAATCTATGGTTAATATTTAATAGGGGTGGGAAAGGGTCAAGGGCTTAGAAGGATGTTGGAAGCTTGAGTGGGGAGAGATGAAGGGAATGAGAACATGATGGGCTACAGGGGGTGAAGGGAAGTGGAGCTTGAGAGCACTATTAGGAGTAGAATAGGTTCTGAAGAGGTATAGGGTTAGAAGTTGAAAGTGAGACTTGAGTGACAAGGGGGATGTGAGAGAGAAATAAAGAATACAAGGGGGGGAGAGACATAGAGCGAGGGAGGGAGAGGGACAATGGGGAGGAATGGATTTGGAGGGAGTGAGAGATAGATGGGGATAGAACGAAATAAGAGATAGGAAGGGAGGGACAGAAAGTGTTGGTGGGAGACATGCAGAGAGTGGTGGCGATGGAGAGAGAGGGAGTGATGGAGAGATTGGGATAGGTTGAGGGAAAGATGAGGGAGGGATAGAAGGTGAGAGACAGGCGATGAGAGAGGGAGGGAGAGAAGGTAGGGTGAGGGATGGAGGGAGAAAGTTGGAGATAGATATGGATGGAGGGGGTATGGGTTTGAGAATGGAAAGTGACATAATGTGTGTGTATGTGTGTGTGTTTGAGAGAGAGAGAGAGACAGAGAGAGAGACAGAGAGAGAGAGAGAGAGAGAGAGAGATTGATGGTTGGGGAGAGAGAGAGTAGAGGGAGTTGTGAGCATCATATTCTCCATCAGCATCATATTCTTCATCATCATCATCTTCATGACCATCATCGTCATCATCAACATCTTCATCATCATCACCATCATCATCATCATCATCATATTCCTCATCAAATCAAAATCTCCATCATCATTATCATCATCATGATCATCATCTAAACATCACCATCACCATCATCATCAACATCTTCATCATCATCACCATCACCATCATCATCAAAATCTTCATCGTCATCACCATCACCATCACCATCACCATATTCATCATCATTGTCATCTCTAGGTTCCCCATCAACATCAACATCTCCATCATCATCATCTTCTTCATCATCATCATCTTCATCACCATCATCATCATCATCAACATCTTCATCATCATCACCATCATCATCATCATCATTATCTTCCTTGAATCAGATCAACATATCCATCATGTCACCATCATCTTCTGAACATCATCATCTAAACATCACCATCACCATCACCATCATCATCATCATCTTCATCATCATTACCATCACCATCATCATCAACATCTTCATTGTCATCACCATCATCATCATCATCATCATTGGCATTTGTAGGTTCCTCATCAACATCTCCATCATTATCATCTTCTCCATCATCATCATCTTCATCACCATCATCATCAGCATCAACATCTTCATCATCATCACCATAATCATCATCTTCATCGTCATCAGGTCAACATCTCCATCATCATCATCTTCTTCATCATCTTCACCATCATCATCATCATCATCATCTTCATCGCCATCTCCATCATCTCCATCATCTCCATCATCATCACCATCACCATCATCATCATCTTCATGACCATAAACATCTTCATCATCATTGTCATCTCCCCCTTCCTCATCAACATCTCCATCATCATCATCATCATCATCATCATCATCATCACCATCTGAACATCACCATCATCGTCAACATCTTCATCATCATCATCATCATCATCAGCATCATCATCAGCATCAGCATCATCATCAAAATCTTCATCGTCATCACCATCACCATCTTCATCATCATTGTCATCTCTAGGTTCCCCATCAACACATCTCCATCATCGTCATCTTCTTCATCATCATCATCTTCATCACCATCATCATCGTCATCTTCTTCATCATCATCATCTTCATCACCATCATCATCGTCATCAACATCTTCATCATCATCACCACCATCATCATCATCATCTTCCTCATCAGATCAACATCTCCATCATGTCACCATCATCTTCATCTTCATCATCATCATCATCATCATCATCATCATTACCAACACCATCATCATCAACATCTTCATCGTCATCACCATCATCATTGGCATCTGTAGGTTCCTCATCAACATCTCCATCATCGTCATCATTGGCATCTGCAGGTTCCTCATCAACATATCCATCATCGTCATTTTCTCCATCATCATCACCATCATCACCATCATGATCTTCTGAACATCATCATGATCATCATCTAAACATCACCATCACCATCATCGTCAACATCTTCATCATCATCGCCATCAGCATCATCATCAAAATCTTCATCGTCATCACCGTCACCATCTTCATCATCATTGTCATCTCTAGGTTCCCCATCAACACATCTCCATCATCATCATCTTCTTCATCATCATCATCTTCATCACCATCATCATCGTCATCAACATCTTCATCATCATCACCATCATCATCATCATCATCTTCCTCATCAGATCAACATCTCCATCATGTCACCATCATCTTCGTCATCATCATCATCATCATCATTACCAGCACCATCATCATCAACATCTTCATCGTCATCACCATCATCATTGGCATCTGTAGGTTCCTCATCAACATCTCCATCATCATCATCATTGGCATCTGCAGGTTCCTCATCAACATATCCATCATTGTCATTTTCTCCATCATCATCACCATCATCACCATCATGATCTTCTGAACATCATCATGATCATCATCTCAACATCACCATCACCATCATCGTCAACATCTTCATCATCATCGCCATCAGCATCATCATCAAAATCTTCATCGTCATCACCATCACCATCACCATCACCATCACCATCTTCATCATCATTGTCATCTCTAGGTTCCCCATCAACACAACATCTCCATCATCATCATCTTCTTCATCATCATCATCTTCATCTCCATCATCGTCCTCATCAACATGATCTTCATCATCATCACCATCATCACCATCATCATCATCATCTTCCTCATCAGATCAACATCTCCATCATGTCACCATCATCTTCATCACCATCATCATCACCATCATCATCAACATCAACATCTTCATCATCATCACCATCATCTTCATCAACATTATCATCTTTATCATCTTCATCTGCATCATGATCATCTTCATTGTCATCACCCTCCTCCTCCTCATCATCTTTATCATCTTCATCTACATCATGATCATCTTCATTGTCATCACCCTCCTCCTCCTCATCATCTTGTGCACTTATGCACTTAGGGATTAATATTTAGAAGAGGGTCTAAATGCCTTTATGGGGGAGGGGCTCTAGGAACAAGGTAAGACAGAGAGGGCAGGGGGGAGGGATAAAGGCGTAGAGGGTTAGTGATTAAGGGAGAAGAAGGGAGAGAGTGCTATAGGGAGGGATAATGACGAAGATAAAGAGAAGGTGGAGAGATGGAGAGTGGGGTGGTAGAGACATGGCTGAAGGGAGAGAAAGAAACATGAAAGAAACATGTAGGGAGAATGAGGGACACATATTTAGAAAGAGATAGGGGGTATCTAGGGATTATTGGGAGAGAGCTAGGGGGTATTAAACCATACAAAACATTTGTTTTGTATGCAATCATATAAATTATTAGTTTTCTTTGATTTTGATCGTTGCCCTAGCCGTGCACCTAACCTATTTATTGTGCTTGACTATATCGCGTTCGCGTTTTTTAACTACATATCGCGCACGCGTTTTATATTTATAAAACGCGTACGCGTTTTGTAACTCCAGAAATAATGGACTGTTGCTGTCCGAGAGCAACTTCACTCTGTCCGAACGAAAGCAACAATCCCGCGATTTTTCAAACAGCACGAGCCCGCGTCTGAAAATTTTCACATTCTACACCAACTCCATCATTTTTTTTTATGCAGGTGCAGCATTGAGGACATCTTTCATGGTTGCTCACTGTGGTGTTGGGTTATATGGCCATATTTGAAGAAAATAATTAGCAAGCTTGAAGAATCTCCAATTGAAGAACACCAAAGATAAGGCCTTTGAAAGATTCATTTTGCCTATATTTGAGGAGCACACAAGGTAAGATATCAAGCTTCAAGACCAACAAGGAAGAACTTCCATTTGCTTATTATTGAAGAGCTTGTAATTGAGGAGCAACAAAAACAAACTATATTGAATTGATCATTGTGGTGATGGGGAATGCACGTAACCGAGTAAACAAATCCACAAGGAAGAAGAGACCTCAAGAAGTCATTGAAGAAGAGAAAGAAAAGAAAAGAATATACATGATGAATCGGAGGCTTTCTTTGGAAACTAATCCAAATCCAATTGTAGAGGATACCATGGTTCATCCTATTAATCCACGACAAGAGGGACCTTCAATTTCCACAATAGTTGTTGAACAAGCACCCCATGGAAGTAATCAAGAAGCAAAACGTAGGTGCTCATTAGGGGATGTTTCAATTCCCACTTCAAGTCAAAGTGATAAGTTACCATCTCAAGATGAAGCTCACGAAGAAACACACAATTTGCTATCCGGATGTGGTTATACAAGCGATGAAGTCAGAGAGGCGTTGGACATTTTGCCTACTGTTGAAGAAGAGAATGTTATCCACACCATCGATGAGGATGTTGGACTTCCACAAGGGGATGTTGGACTTCCACAGACCATGGATGAGGATGTTGGACTTCCACCATCCAACTACCAGGAAGAGAATGAAGGACACCAAGCTACTACTGAAACGCCAGAGCGTCTTGGTGATGCGCTACATGGTACAATTCCAACCCCCTTACCTCCATTAGCAAGCACACGTCGAAGAACTCCGAAGCGTATACAAGTTGATGAAAGACTTATGAATTCCATTGAAGGTACGCTATCTAAACGTAGTATTGCTTATCAAACTCAACAGATACTTGATAAATATTTTGTTTCTAAATGTGATGGAGATAAATGTAGATTATTTTTATCATTGTTAAAATCTAGGAGCATGAATGTTGTTAGGAAAAAGTTAGGGATAAAGATGATAAAGAATTCTGAACCAAGTTCTCATATAGTTAAAAGCCTAGTAGATGCATTTGGTAAAATTGGTAAGAACACACGTTCAAAGGACCGCAATGCTGCTCGTCGTGTGTTGTCACAATCAATTGCAGATAAGAACACCAGGGCCCTTCGTATTCTCAGGCCTACATCGAAACTAGTTAATTTGAATGTAAAAACCCTCCGTAGGTATTCTATTAGAAGAGAACATCTTGACACAACCGATCAGACAGATTTTTGGGCCTTTGTTGGTCGGTTGCCACGTCGTGACATGAAGCTAGTTGATGCAGTAAAGGGACTAGTGCATAGTTTTTGGCATGATCACACAAGGCCTTCTTCAAACCGAAAGGATGTACTAAAACTAAGAAGGGGTTCAAAGGATCGTGAGCCACATACTAAGCATCTTCTTGATATAACACAGACAGAGCTTTACGAAAAATTTAAGATTGAGCATAGACAATTGAACTTGGGGCAAAGATCTTTTGAGAAATGTAAGCCATGGTATGTTAGAATAAATACTCTTCGTAACACTTGTTGTTGTAGATACCATGTAGAATATGAATATTACTATGAAACATTTTTGTACATTCGTCGTGTGTTGCATACTAACATTGTGCAGGATTGCTCCATGACAATACCACCGACTTCATCAAGAGAATTCATTCATAGCATCATGTGCAATAGGCCCGAGGGGCAAACATACTATGCAAAATCTTGTTTGGATGGAACATGCTCCAACTGTGCTGGAATGGCATTATTGAGCCAATGTATGCACGAGAATGGAGACAGTGAATTTGGGAAAATGGTTACAGACATGAAAAGTTTCAAATATATCAACTATGAAATAGTCCCAGGGAAAGAAAGCAAAAAAATACAATTGGTGACATCTCAGGTATGCATTTATATCTATAAAATTATGTTGTAACGGTTACATTTCAATCCTTACTTACAACAAAAAACTGACATTGAGATCATTTTGTGTCACCAGGTACAAGTTAGTGACTTCATCAAGGAATTTATTGAAAAGACACATCAATATGTTCAGCATGTCCACGTGGCACGATGGCAGGATGAGAAGTTTAGAATATGCAGAGATACATTTCCCCTTGGTACTATACTTTCAGTTGTTGATTTTGCCGAGAACTACACTCTGCAACCTCAAAATGAGATCCAAAGTCAGTATTATCACTCTGAGCAGGTTTCCTTGATGGTCCATATCACATACAGGCATGGCCCAAATAGCACTGAAGAGCAAAGAGAAATTCTGAAGGAATATCACTTCTACATAAGTGATGATAGGTGCCACGACTTCCACTATGTACGTCATTGCTTCATCATGTTCTATGATCACTTGAAGGGAAGGAACATACAGATGGACCGACACTGGATTTGGTCTGATGGGTGTGCTGGTCAGTTCAAAAATGCACGCATATTTCAGTGGTTGTGTTCATTGCATAAAAACTACAAAGTGCCACATATGTGGAACTATTTTGAGACTGGGCATGGTAAAGGAGAGCATGATGGAGCCGGAGCATGTGTCAAAACAGCCCTACGAAGAGAGGAATTGAAAGTATCTACAGAATCTACTATTCTAAATGCTCAATCTATAGTCAGGTGGTGCACGTCAGTAATGGGAGAGGAATCAACTATGCGAGTAGAATCCACAAGAAAGAGACATGTGGAGAGATTTTTTTGGGAGGTGGTAGACATAGATCGTTCACATGCATGGGAATGCAAGACTGTGCCTGGGACTCGTGGCTTTCATTCGGTTCGAAGCTCTGATAACCCAGTATTTGAAATTTGGACCAGAAAACTTGCTTGTTTTTGCCCGCCTTGTTGTGATGGTGACTGGGATGGGTGTGAATCATTGGATTGGGTTGATGGATGGGATCGCATATCACTTCCACTTGATCAGCGTGCAATTGTTGAGTTAACTCCGTTGGAAGAAGACCAATCATCTATTTCTGCAGATTTTGATCATGTATCAGACCTTGTACAACCCGGTATGATGCATTTCCTTAACATTTTTTGTTTGTTTACGTAGTCTTCAAATGCACATTAATGGACTTGTATCGCACTCTAAATATTTTGATCATATACCTACAATCATATAATGCAGGGCACATATACGCAGTGGTTGCCTCAAAAGATACTGAATGGGGTGATGAATACTGGTTGGCACGCTGTATAGATGGAAAGCAAACCCTCATTGTGTCCATGACTGACGATGAAAACAACCACTTTCCAACTGGTTCTATGGTTGTTAAAGGTGAATACTTGACACGGGACAACAATGGAAGAAAGAAGGGTGGATATGTTTACAGGGATTACAAACCAGGTGCAAGTGTATATCACTTTACCAACTTAATCATTGGCACAAACCTTCAGGTACGAACAATGCCTAGTCGAAATACATCGAAGGTACGCTACTTCTTACCGGATACAGAGCACGAGAGACTAATGGAGACCATCAGTATAAGAGATGATCCGGAGGGCTTGGTTGTATGATAATAGGTGGGATCTAGCATGATGAGGTACGTTACATACTTTTAATACTATACTATTTTCACTATTTGTAATTGAATATTGATATATGTTCAATTTTCACATGTATGTTTCATATGAATATGTCAATTTTGCGTTCTTGATATGCCAAATTTACAAGAGATGGATTAAAATTATATTATGTTCATATGATCAGTAAACCATATATTAATCATGTTTGAGAGGTTGCTTAGCTAACTTTAAGGGCATTTAAGCTCTATGTTAAGCCCAACTAAATCCTTATGAATCACTAGACAATCGAATTGGTTCCTTGAGTAATTCAACTATGAAAGTCTCTCTTAATCTAGCGACAACCACCTTTTACCCATTTCTATAGAATTTATCTTCTTTAATAATTTTCTAATCCAAATTTTAATAGCTATTACATTTTCACTATACAACTATGAAAGTCTCTAGTGACAACCACCTTTTACCCATTTTTATTATACATCTCTAAGTTATCCACACAAAAACACACACATATATATATAATAATTATTGTGTATTCATAGTCAAAACTAAAAAATATATGGATTAAAGTGGATAAACATTAAACTAAACTAAAATTAAACTAAAATTAAACTAAATTAAATTAAACTAAAAAATATATGGATTAAAGTGGATAAACATTAAACTAAAATTATAATAATTGTGTTTTTTAATCCATTTTTTACATATGATCAGTAAACCCTAAAATTATATTATGTTCATCATGTTGGTTATTGGCTTCACCCAACAAAATTAATTCAATTCATGCTCACTATATTAAACAATACACTTATATTAAATTTAATTCATGTCTTGTTAAATATTTCATAATGAATTAGCTAGTTGAGAGCACCACCTTAGACCAAGCCATCATCATCATGGACCTGCAAAACCCTAGTTTCCAAAGTGTCTAGGCAGGTTTGGGCTAGGAACACTAGCCATACCCGCCCGGTGGATGATTTTCCAAAGTTGACCCCCGTGTGCAAAAATTGCACACTCCCACACTGAGCAAAACCCTAGTTTCCAAGATGGACCTGCAAGGTGACACATGGGCCACCGGGTAGGAGGGGAGGGGCATCCCTGGCACTATCCCGGTGTGCTGAATCCAACGGAGTCGACGGTTCGTCGATCCGAGCCACGGTCTTCATTCTATGGCTCGTCCCGTCTCACTACCAGAAGGCCTTCAGGGACACCTGCTGGATACCTACCGGGGGCATAGAACTCCAACCATGCAACAAAACCGGGTTCTGGGGAGTCCTGCAGGTGTGTCTAGACAGGTTCGGGCTAGGAACACTAGCCATACTTGCCCGGTGGATGATTTTCCAAAGTTGACCCCCGTGTGCAAAAATTGCACACTCCCACACTGAGCAAAACCCTAGTTTACGAAATGAATGCACAATGAAGCCACTGGGCCATGGGGAGACGAGGGAGAGGGCCCCCTAGAGGTAATCGCACGCCAGGAGACCAACGGAGTCGACGGTTCGTCGGTCCGACGTCCGGTTTCCGAGTTATGTCGAGTTGCAAGTCGCATGAAAATGCCGTTCAGGGACACTTGGTGAATTTCCGTCCGGGAGCCAAAAAGCAAACGGAGCAAGAAGATTGCGTGCCGTTGGCTCCCGCAAGTGTGTGTGGGCAATGCCGACGTGGGAACACTGCCAACACTGGCTCGGGGGAGGTTTTTGCAGAGTTGACCCACCAATGCGAGATTGCATGCAATTACACTGAGCAAAACCCTAGTTTACGAAATGAATGCACAATGAAGCCACTGGGCCATGGGGAGACGAGGGAGAGGGTCCCCTAGAGGTAATCGCACGCCAGGAGACCAACGGAGTCGACGGTTCGTCGGTCCGACGTCCGGTTTCCGAGTTATGTCGAGTTGCAAGTCGCATGAAAATGCCGTTCAGGGACACTTGGTGAATTTCCGTCCGGGAGCCAAAAAGCAAACGGAGCAAGAAGATTGCGTGCCGTTGGCTCCCGCAAGTGTGTGTGGGCAATGCCGACGTGGGAACACTGCCAACACTGGCTCGGGGGAGGTTTTTGCAGAGTTGACCCACCAATGCGAGATTGCATGCAATTACACTGAGCAAAACCCTAGTTTACGAAATGAATGCACAATGAAGCCACTGGGCCATGGGGAGACGAGGGAGAGGGTCCCCTAGAGGTAATCGCACGCCAGGAGACCAACGGAGTCGACGGTTCGTCAGTCCGACGTCCGGTTTCCGAGTTATGTCGAGTTGCAAGTCGCATGAAAATGCCGTTCAGGGACACTTGGTGAATTTCCGTCCGGGAGCCAAAAAGCAAACGGAGCAAGAAGATTGCGTGCCGTTGGCTCCCGCAAGTGTGTGTGGGCAATGCCGACGTGGGAACACTGCCAACACTGGCTCGGGGGAGGTTTTTGCAGAGTTGACCCACCAATGCGAGATTGCATGCAATTACACTGAGCAAAACCCTAGTTTACGAAATGAATGCACAATGAAGCCACTGGGCCATGGGGAGACGAGGGAGAGGGTCCCCTAGAGGTAATCGCACGCCAGGAGACCAACGGAGTCGACGGTTCGTCGGTCCGACGTCCGGTTTCCGAGTTATGTCGAGTTGCAAGTCGCATGAAAATGCCGTTCAGGGACACTTGGTGAATTTCCGTCCGGGAGCCAAAAAGCAAACGGAGCAAGAAGATTGCGTGCCGTTGGCTCCCGCAAGTGTGTGTGGGCAATGCCGACGTGGGAACACTGCCAACACTAGCTCGGGGGAGGTTTTTGCAGAGTTGACCCACCAATGCGAGATTACATGCAATTACACTGAGCAAAACCCTAGTTTACGAAATGAATGCACAATGAAGCCACTGGGCCATGGGGAGACGAGGGAGAGGGTCCCCTAGAGGTAATCGCACGCCAGGAGACCAACGGAGTCGACGGTTCGTCGGTCCGACGTCCGGTTTCCGAGTTATGTCGAGTTGCAAGTCGCATGAAAATGCCGTTCAGGGACACTTGGTGAATTTCCGCCCATTTTATAATTTAAGCCACTTTTAAATATTTGAACTTCCATATTATTTTTGAAAGAGTATAATATTTCAAAACTCCTAAAGAGACAAAAACACATGATCAAAACTCCTAAGGCTGTAATTTAGAGTAGTAATAATGGGGGGTGATGGAGTTGAATTTGATCCTATGGAAGATAATGATACTAATATTATTGAGAATAAAGGGATAATAGGTTGATCCATGACACCTTTGTTTGCATGGATGAGGATGCACCTATGTATGAGACCTATGATAATATTCATGATGTACATCTTATTGATAAGGCACACAAAGGCCTATACAAGAGATCAAAGATGGGTCACTTTGTCTACTAATTTGATGTTGATAAAATTGAAGGTATTGAATGACATTTCAAACAATGGTATGACAAAGATCCTAATGTATACACAAGGTTAATATATAAGGTGCCCCATAAGGTTCTTTGTCATATCCCTATAATTCTAGGTTTTTGATGATTGTTTAGGTTAAAAAACATAGCACATTATATGGATTATCATGTACAAAGATAAGTGAAGATGGTATTATATGAGTGGCTACAAATGGTTCTCAATTTACGATCATCAAGGAAATATTACCCATTTTTTAAGAAGAACCTCATAATGTTAGACTTTCATTGGTAGTTGATGGCAATGGGTGTGCATGAGTGAGTTCATTGAAACCTTGAAAACATTGTATTGCATTTAGTTTGATTAAATTACACGAGCAAGAACTTTGACATAACTTGTAATGATCATCCAAAATCACAAATTTTAATTAGATACCAATTAGTGCATGCATGTAGTGAATTCGTTGAAACCTTTGAATATAATAGTTTGTTCTTTTGACATAGTGCATTCATGAGTAAAAGATAATCCACACAAATCAACACATTAGAATGACACAAGTACATGTATCCAAAAGTACATATATATCCAAAAGTGCATGTCTCCAAAAGTACATGTATATCCAAAAGTCTCCAAAAGTGCATGTCTCCAAAAGTACATGTATATCCAAAAGTATCGAAAAGTACATGTATCCAATGAAGTCAATGTACATGTCTCCAAAAGTACATGCACAATAAAGTCAATGTACATGTCTCCAAAACTGAATGTATCGAAAAGTACATATATATACAAAAGTATCCAAAAGCACATGTGTCCAAAACTATCCAAAAGTATCAAAACTCAAGCTTTCTCTTGTTCTTTCCCGACGTTGATCCTCTAGGCACATCCCTAGGATCAATGTGCATCCCTGGATCCTGCAAATTAAATATCAATTGTTAAATTCAACTAACTATGTACACTAATACATTATCTCAACAATTATCAACTGGTGCATGGAAAGTGCATGAAACACTTGGTCACTGAAGGACATCTCACCTCAACTGACAAAGGAGATTGTGTTGCTTGTGTAGCAGATGGAGCCGTCGGTTGAACATCCAGGATGGTTGAACCAGGGGGGCCAGGCACTGCTCCTGCTGGTGGTGGCTACAATGAAAAAATGTTGAAATAGTTAGAAATGCATGAATAAACAATAGGTCCAACAATAATAAACTATGTAAAGATAATGTTGAAATAGTTACATACCTGTGTGTGATCAGTCGCCACTGCAGATGCGGCACTAACTGCTGCATCAACCATCGATGCAAGGTTCTCAGCAGACAACTCGGGTTCCTGTTGCAGTAAACATGCAATTCAAACATTAACAAAAACGATTTATGCACTGGATTTCAAGTTAAACAACAAATATCATCGAAGGATATACATTACCGTGGTGTGAGTAAGCCCATGGTCGTGGGCAGCTGGAGTCTTTCTCGGAGTAGAACGCCTCACATACACACGACCCTTGTTCACGAATGGCCTGGAGGGAGATGCAAATACAGGCAATGGGCCAGATGTGTCGGATGGTGCCTACAGTCAGCAAGTGTTCATGTAGTTAGACATGCATGATTCAACAAACAAACATGTATTTAAAAAATGTCATTTTTAATTGTTTACCTGGAGCCCAGACGTTTCAGGGGACGGTATGACCATGGGCACTACCTCCACATTACCTTGCCCCTGTGAAGGATCTGCCATCTGCAAGTTTAATAATTGTAAATATTAGACCGTATATAGCATTAATGAACTAAAATGTAAAGTATGTGGAAATTAACAAATTAACAAGTATTAAAAAACTGAAATTTTAAAATGTTTACCTCGGTGTGAGATACGGCAATAGGTGGTATATAAGATGGGCCTGCCGAATGGGTAGCATCATGCCCCCCTGTCGAGTCTGGAACATCCGGCTCTGGGGCGTCACTGCCGGTAATCATCATCAACTGCAAGTTCACAAAATTAATATATTAGCTCAAACTATATATATGTGTACAAAGACGAAAATAAATGAAGAATTTATTACAATTAACCATCAAGATACCTCTCTCAAAAAGCCAGTGAAGACAACATCTGATGCAATACCATAGCAGGGACGACCACATGACGTGCACTCGTGAGGATCAGTAGTAGGATGGGGAATAGCTGATGGTCCTCCACTAGTGGATGGTCCTGATGGTCCTGCAGAAGTGGATGGTCCTGATGGTCCTGCAGTAGCTGATGGTCCTGCATGGTGACGAGCTGGTGTATGTACCACACCAGGGACAGATGTCCCTTCCTCACCCATATGTTGAACCATCCTGCCATGGCGAAGAACCGTCCGTGCCAAACTCAAAAAAGCATCCCGTGTCTGCGGAATAATGCGATGTGCTGGTGGGACATCTGGCCCAGGCAACTGCCTGCGAGGTGCAGGGATGGGGCGATCCTGGTCTCGAAGCCTGGCATTGGGTCGGTTTTGGGGCATCCCCCCACCGATCCCCTGGAACTGTAAGATGTCAAAATAGTTAACGTGTTTATGCAACACGAACTCTGCATACATCTTTCGAAGGAAATATAAGGGAATTTCCCTGTTGTTGTGTGGTGGCATATCAAAAACCATGTACCATCTGTCCATCCAGTTATCAACAAATGGTTGAAACGTGCACCACTCAATGGAGATATGCGGCTTGCTTGCATTAGGGATTTCCCCCGTCCGAGGGTCCCTAAACAATGCAAATACAACCTCTTTGGATATTTTTAGCTTTTTTACTGCATTGTAATCTAGTCCATCAGCATATTGTTGTCTTTTTCTTTCTCTGTAAGATGCAATATCATACAGGACATTCGTAGATTGTGTAATTGTGTCCACAATTGCATCCAAGGTTGATGCAAGTGAACGGCGAATCCTGTCGCCACCACTAAAAGCTTCACTTATGCCCCTCAATTGGGCAAGCTCAATCAATATTTCGGCATTGGCATCCATAGCCGCAACTGCAATAAAGACATTAATACGAAAATCATTAGAAACATATACATGGTATATAATGACGTCTCTTCAAAATTGAACATGTATTAAATCAAACTCACATAAGCAATTTAATGGCATTTACTTACATACATTTAAAACTTAAAATTAAACATTTGACAATTAAAAAGTAAGTTAGTCAGATTGGCAGAGACGAGGAGGAGGAGGATCAAGGCAGTGATGAGTTTGTTGATTCAGGCATGGAGGAGGAGGATCAAGGCAGTGATGAGTTTGCATCTATGTGTCTCAATGTCTCATTGTGTTTTGTGATTGTGAATGACAAATGTGTTGTGATTTGTGAATGATCTAATTTCTATTGAATATTTCATATTTGTAATTGTAAATGTAATTTCTATTGAATATTTGTAATTGTAAATGTTAAATTTTATTGGATGATCTATATGTCTATATTTTTAAATTTTAATATATTTTAAAAATATATTAATTCCGGGGGTCACCGTGTCCTACGTGTCATAATTCCGGGGGTCACCGTGTCTAGTGGGGACCAGGGATCAAATTTGAAGGGTGGGGTCCCATTTCACTATGAAGGGCTATGAGATATTGAACACTATTGAAGGGCTATGAGAAATTTATTAATATTTATTCTATGTGTATATATGGATGTGTTCATGTTGTATGGATTGGATTCTAGGTTAACCGAGGCCTTTTTAGAGCAAAGAATGGGGTAATTACTATTTGGGAACAAGTTTTTTATCAAATGTAAATTGCGGTGATGGAAGATATTGAGGGTGCCACATGTTGTGGAGAAAGTAGTATTGATTCCTATGACGTAATAGGGAGTTCAAAAAGTCTGGTTTCAAGTATTGTCATGCGTAGCTCGATTGATTTTTCTCGCGCTAGGGTTGTAGCAACTGTTATGGCCATTACTGTTAAAAGGATTGATGGGGTGGAATCCCGTGAAACGATGAGTTCTTTTGTTAAGACGTAGATTCAGTGAAATTTGGTGGGAGTCTTATGTTCATTTTATGCACAAAATTCGATTACTTGATTTTGTTGCATTGTTAACTCTCCTCCTAGTCATAGCTACAATCTCTTATATAATTGTGAAGGTTATCAATCCACTCAATATATTAAAGTTGTAGTAGGCCAAAATCATCCACATATTTATTGTACTCACAAATGTTGACATTCCAATTTCTATGTAGAGTGCCCATTAACATTAGATTTTAATAATTTTGTTGATGCCATTAAATGTGTTAAACACGTAAGCGCTCGCTACAAACACGAGAACTTCGAAGCGTTCAAGCCATGGGCTACTCAGTGTAAGCCCGTCCACGTAAGTTCCTCAATGATATTATTAGAGGCCCAATGGTCCATGATCCATGGATGATCGAACACGTGGATATTGGAGAGTAAGCGAGTCCCACTCCCAAGTCACCTAGCTAGTAGCCGCATTCCCAATTTCCCACTAAAAATTGTTGATGGGTGAAATTTGAAGCTACCCTTCTGTTGCAATTTTAAACAGTAGTGGTTAATTTAATTATTGAAGGGCTTACCATGAAATTAAATTTTTTTTGCATGGTAAAATTTGAAGTGGCCTTCTATGACGTGTGGGTAAAATTTGAAGTGGCCTGAAGGCTTCAAATTTGAAGCCTGGTGGGGACACTCGTGTCCCGTGTCCTCGTGTCGGGTGACTTAGAAAGGGGGGAGTTTTAATTTTTTCAATTTTTGGTTTGATTATGAAGTTTTGAGTTTTGTGAAAAGGGTTTCATTTTGAGGTGTGAATTTAATTACAAATTGGGTTATTCCCAATTTGATCAATATTACAAAACTAGGTTAAACAATCAAAAAAATAGTAATTTGGATTAAAAAATCACAAAAAAATGATTTGGGTGAATAAATTACCTGACTAGATGAGAATGCACCGGTGAATTTGTCTCCTCTCCAGCTGAATCGAGCAACACGGATGGTTGAGTGGGCCACAAAGCGTCCTCGTCTAGGGTCAATTTCGCCTCTATTCGCGTTTCTGATGCGTGAGTGTCGCGGGTGGTCGGCAATCGGCCGACTGTGTTTTTAAATTCATTTTTAGTTTTACATATCGCGTACGCGATTTGTAAATACATAACGCGTACGCGTTTTTGAACTACATAACGCGTACGCGATATTGTTACCTAGCCTACATGTCCAATGACATGTTAGGCTCGGGTCTTACCATGGCAGGGGGTAAATATCATAAACGCGTTATGTTTTAGGTATCAGGAACGAGATTTGAAAAAAGTAGCATTGCATCTAAAGTGACCCTCATCTTCTTGCACACACCCACCATTAAGAGTTCATGTGTGGTTAGTGGAGGAAATCATCATAGCTCTTTCAGGATAGAATAGTCCTTTAGGGCCCAAGGTTCAAGTCTCTCTCTCTCTCTCTCTCTCTCACACACTATCTCTCTAAACTAGCTATGGGTTATAGGTTTTAAGGGTTGGGTGTTCGATGATAGAGTTTATGGTTGATGAGAATTAGAGCTTATAAGGGTTAGGGGTTAATTTTTATCCGACTAGACACTTTAGAGGTTAGGATTAGGTAGTTAGGATTATAGGGATTAAGGGATATATATCATTATGTGTTAGTATTTAGGAGTTTTAGGGGCTATACAACTTTAGTATTATAGTGGGCCAAGAGTTATAATGGTTAGTTGTATTAGGGACTAGCGATTGCAATGCCTAGGGACTAATGGTTAAAGGTTTGGGGATTGAGATATAGGAGTCATGGATTTATGGTTATAAGAATGAATATTTATATGTACATGAGGATAATGCAAGTTAGTGATTTTGTGTAATAATATATATCCTAACCCTTGTGGTAAAGCAGAGAAGAGAGGGGTGATGGAGGGAGGAGGGATTGGGTAGAGTGGAAGAGAGGGGGAGATTGGGTGGATAGGAAGAGAGGGCCGGGGATTGGGTGGATTGGAAAAGAGGGGGGTTGGGGTGATAGAGAGGGAGGGGGTGATCAGGTAGAGAGAAAAAAATGAAGGTATTGTTAGAAAAACAGGATCGCAGAGCAATAACAATAAACATAAATGCAAATATAATCACACATACACATTACAAGAGAGACACAGATATATCGTGGTTCACCCAACTTGGGCTACGTCCACACTGAATTTGCCAGTCCTTATTATTATTACCGTCCAGCAAGTCGAAGGGATACAACCTACAGCATGACCGCTGCACTTCCTCTTCTCTATTTTACAGTCTCTCTCCAGATCTCAAAGATCTTTACAATGCATAAAACCTAATACATCAACCCTAGCCGTATTACAATGTCTTTCTTTTATAAGGGAAATACAATGGGAAAATACCACGGGATACCCAAAAACCATGGGCCCGCAAAACAGCTGGCGAAAACAACCCCAAAAATTTTCTTCGGGGGCGTTGCCCCCGGACCCCCCAGTTAGCGGGGATGGGCCCCCCTATAACCCCGTGGGGGGGTGAGTGTACAGTCCACCTACACATCATATAGTACTGGGGTACAAACACGACTAATACAATATCATCTATGAGACTAGAAGATCTGGCTCCACAACCAACAATCTCCCACTTGGAGACGGATCACAGCAACTCCACCGCTGCTACACTTGCTGGACTTCGACTTGGCAAATTTCTCCTCTTCACCTTCATGCTAGAAGGCCAACTGAAACCGAGCACGAACTCAGTTTCTCTCTGGTCACTACCTTTGTGAACATGTCTGCAGGATTCTGGCTAGTATGTATATTTTCCAGCTTCAACAGTTCATCTTCCAAAACAGAGCGTATGAAATGGTACTTGAGTTGTATATGTTTAGTCCTGGAATGGAATGCTGAGTTCTTTGCAAGGTGAATGGCACTCTGGCTGTCACTATACAGTCTGCTATCCTTCTGCTTCTTACCCACTTCCTCCATAAACCTCTGCAACCAAATCATCTCTTTACTAGCCTCTGTAATGGCAACATACTCTGCTTCTGTTGTTGAAAGTGCAACAACCTTCTGTAGTTTTGAAATCCAGCTTACTGCTGTTCCACCTACAGTAAACACATACCCTGTGGTACTCCTCCTGCTATCCTCAGTGGTAGTGCCTCTCAAATACCTGAGAATCCACTGTACTGCCTTCCAATGTTCTTTACCTGGATTGTTCATATATCTTCTCACAACTCCCACTGCATGTGCAATATCTGGTCTTGTGCACACCATGGCATACATCAAGCTGCCAACTGCTGATTGATAGGGAACCTTGGACATGTAATCTATCTCTTCTTGTGTCTTGGGACACATTTCCTTACTTAGACTGAAATGGCTAGCCAAAGGTGTACTTACAGGTTTTGCATTCTGCATTCTGAACCTCTCCAACACCTTTTGTATGTACTCACTTTGAGACAATGTCAATTTGCGATTTTTCCTGTCTCTCATTATTCTCATACCAAGGATTTGCTTTGCAGCACCCAAATCCTTCATCGCAAATGAATTAGCTAGCTTCCTTTTGAGTACATTTATATCCTGCATGTCAGACCCTGCAACAAGCATGTCATCCACATACAATAACAGGATAATATATCTTCCATTGTCTAGCTTCTTGAACTAAACACAGTGGTCAGAATGACATCTACTATAACCTTGTTCTGTCATAAACCTGTCAAACTTTAAATACCATTGCCTTGGAGCTTGCTTCAAGCCATACAAGCTCTTTTTCAACCTGCATACCATATCCTCCTTACCTTTGACCTCATACCCTTGTGGCTGCTGCATATATATTTCTTCCTCCAAATCCCCATGGAGGAAGGCTGTTTTTACATCTAACTGTTCAAGATGCAAATCTTCTACAGCCACTAGACTTAAGATAGTCCTAATTGAAGTCATCTTAACAACAGGAGAAAATATTTCATCAAAATCTATACCTTTCTTCTATGCAAACCCCTTTACAACAAGTCTGGCCTTGTACCGCTTCTTACCTCCTTCTTCTTCCTTCAACCTGTAAATCCATTTGTTTTGCAATGCTCTTTTACCAGCAGGCAACTTAACCAAATCCCAAGTCTGGTTTCCAACCAATGAGTCCATCTCCTCATTCATGCCTTGCTCCCACTTCTTTCTAGTTTCCACCTGCATTGCTTCTTCATAACATTCTGGTTCACCAGAATCAGTCATCAATAAATAATACATTGAAGGAGAGTATCGTTCAGGGAGTCTACTTAACCTGGTAGATCTTCTTATAGTTGCAGGAGTTTTAGGTACTTGCTGCTGCTCTTGATTTTCTGGCACCTTCGGAACTTCATTTTCTTTAACTTCATCAAGCGCTATGTACTCCGTGCTTTCCTTTTCCTGTTTCTTTCCCTGCAACTGATCTTTATACATAACCTTTTCATTGAAGATCACATCTCTACTCCTGATGATTTTGTTATTTTCATAATCCCATAAACGATAACCAAATTCATCAACCCCATATCCAATAAAGGTACATTTCTTGGATTTAGCTTCAAGCTTTGTTCTATTTTCTTTATCAATACGGACAAATGCTTCACAACCAAACGTTCTCAGAAATGAGTAGTTTACCTTTTTATATGTCCATGCTTCCTCTGGAATACCACCATCCAAAGCACTTGAAGGTCCTCTGTTTATTAAATAAACAGCAGTATTTACAGCATCCACCCAAAACTGTAAGGGCAACCCTGCATGCAGTCGCATACACCTTGCACGCTCCATGATCGTTCTGTTCATCCTTTCTGACACACCATTTTCCTGTGGTGTTCCTGGGACTGTCTTCTCTCTACGAATCCCATGGTATGAACAGTAACTATCAAACTCCTTGCCGCAGTACTCACCTCCATTATCAGATCTCAGACACTTCAATCTTTTTCCTGTCTCATTCTCAACCAAAGCTTTCCATTTCTTAAAAGTAGCAAACACATCAGATTTCTGTCTAATGCAATAAACCCAAGTTTTTCTAGTTGCATCATCGATAAATGTAACATAATAATGAGAGCCACCAAGAGATTGTACCTGAGCTGGTCCCCATACATCTGTATGCACAAGCTCAAATTTTTCATTCTTCTTCTGTTTCCCAACCCTGAGAAATCTGACTCTCTTCTGTTTTCCATAAACACAGTTTTCACAGAATTCCAAACTTACCTGCTTCAAATCCGGCAGCAACTTCCTTGAGTGGAGAATCTGCATCCCCTTCTCACTCATGTGGCCAAGCCTATGATGCCACAATGCTGTATCTGTTCCTGTTGAAGCTAAAGAGATAGAATGGTCAGTATTATGAGGACATAAATACAATGTACCTACTCTGTCTCCTTTTGCTATCACCATTGATCCTTTAGTGATCTTCCACCACTTTTCTCCGAACGTAGATAGACAGCCGCCATCTCCCAACTTCCCTGTTGAGATAAGATTTCTTTTCATAGCAGGAATATGCCTAACATCTTTCAACAACCAATCAGTTCCATTCTTAACTTTTATCCATACCTTACCCATTCCAACAATTTTACATGGCTCATCATCACCCAATAAAACATGTCCAAAATCGCCAGGAACATACTCATGAAAGTATTTCCTATGGGGTGTAGCATGACATGAAGCTCCTGAATCTACTACCCAATAATCACTAGTATTATCTAATGCAAGAATCAAAGCATCTTGTAACACATCACCTGCTACATTTGCTTCCTGGGTAGTTTCCTTCTGTGCATCTCCTTTCTTCTTTAGAGATTTGCAGTCTTTCTTCAGATGTCCTTTCTTTCCGCAGTTCCAGCACTCTATCTTTCCCAGTCTGGACTTAGATCTACCCATTTTAGACTTTCCACGATTACCTTGGCTCTTTCCTCTCTCCTTTTGTCTTCCTCTGCTTTCCATGGTCAACGCATTTCCTGATGTCTCACCTGTGCTTTTTCTTCCCATTTCCTCGCTAAGAATAACACCAATAACATCATCAAATTTCAAGGTGTTTGAACCAGAGAAAGAGTTACTTACAGCCATGACCAAGCTATTCCAGCTTTCTGGCAATGAACACAAGATTGGAAGAGCCCTAACCTCATCATCAAAGGTCACACTTACAGAACTTAGCTGATTTGTAACCGTATTAAACTCATTTAAATGATCAGTAACAGATCCACCTTCAGACATCTTCATATTAAATAAACGCTTCATTAGAAATACCTTGTTGGAAACCGAGGGTTTTTCATACAACTTACCCAATGCTTTCATCAAACCCTCTGTTGTCGTTTCTTTTGAGATATTGAAAGCCACCGACGAAGCCAGGCTCAACCGTATTGTTCCCAGAGCCTTTCTATCAAGAACCACCCATTCTTCGTCCTTCATAGTCGTCGACTGCTTTGCTTTTCCACCCAACGGTAGGTATAGATCCTTCTGGTACAGATAGTCCTCCATTTGCATCTTCCATAACCCGAAGTTTTGGTCGTTAAACTTTTCGACCTTATACTTTCCTTCTTCTGCCATTGCTCCCACTCGAACCAGAAACCCTAGCTTCCTGCGGGTTTAACTGCCAAATAGACCTTTGGCTCTGATACCAATTGTTAGAAAAACAGGATCGCAGAGCAATAGCAATAAACATAAATGCAAATATAATCACACATACACATTACAAGAGAGACACAGATATATCGTGGTTCACCCAACTTGGGCTACGTCCACATTGAATTTGCCAGTCCTTATTATTATTATCGTCCAACAAGTCGAAGGGATCCAACCTACAGCACGACCGCTGCACTTCCTCTTCTCTGTTTTACAGTCTCTCTCCAGATCTCAAAGATCTTTACAATGCATAAAACCTAATACATCAACCCTAGCCGTATTACAATGTCTTTCTTTTATAAGGGAAATACAATGGGAAAATACCACGGGATACCCAAAAACCATGGGCCCGCAAAACAGCTGGCGAAAACAACCCCAAAAATTTTCTTCGGGGGTGTTGCCCCCGAACCCCCATTTCTCGGGGGCGCTGCCCCCGAACCCCCGCCGGGGGGACCGCTGGCCCCCGGACCCCCCATCCAGGGGGGATGGGCCCCCTTGTAACCCCGTGGGGGGCTGATGCCCCCCCACACCCCCCCGCTGGGGTGAGTGTACAGTCCACCTACACATCATATAGTACTGGGGTACAAACACGACTAATACAATATCATCTATGAGACTAGAAGATCTAGCTCCACAACCAACAGGTATAAAATGAACGCGTGCGTGCAAAAACCTGCGTGCGCATCTACAAGTGCGCGCACAGTAACGTGTGCGCGCCTCTACGCGTGCACGCATATATGTGTGCGCACATATACGAGTGCACACATTTGCACGCACACATGTTTGGATTCAATTTTTTTTTGGCCCCCTTGCAGGTTTGGTATTAGCTTTGGATTGTCAAATCTTGAGGCTCGGTCTGAGTTATGGCAAAACACACCAATTTCTATAACTTCATGTTTTTCACACTTAGTTTCGCATATGCTCCACTTGTGCACTACTGATGAAATTGCACACACTTGTCGAGTTGTGTGTGCAGATTCTAACTATATATTTTTTGAATAGATCTATTAATGTTTTCTATTTTTAATTCATTTTGAATTGCACTCATGTCAAATTTGTAAAAAACATAGGTCGTTTATTTGAGCTATAACTTTTTATTGGCTTACATATCTCGAAAACAAGAAAAAACCTACACAAGAGTACAAGAATACCTACAAGCTAAAAAAAATGATTGAATATGTTCATACCATGCTATGGTGGACCAACACTCGACCATGTCGTTTTAAGGATTCAATGACTTTCGTAATTTAAAAAAAATATAAAATTAACTTCTAAATTTTTGAAAAATGGCCCTCCACAAGATTTGTCTGTTTCCTAGGCCTCTACATATTCTTTTCCTCATAATTTGACAATTTACATCACAAACCAGTGGAACAACGCAAACATATGCATTATGTTTTAGAGAAAAAAGAACATACCAATATTTTATTTGATCTTTTTACACTTAATTCTAAAAAAATTTGTAGGTACCTTTAATAATTCATTTTAATAATAAGATTTCTATTTTCCCAACATGCCATTGCAATTAACATGTCATAAGTGGATATCATTACCTTGCATTAGCGCATCTTGAAAGGATATCATTTTAATCTTAACGTTTATTCGACTATAAGAAGAAAATTATGAATTATATTTAAGAGTATTTTTATTATTTTAAATAAGAAAATTGATTTAAAATACTAATAATATATGTCATTTTAAATATAATTTTATTCATAATAATATTTTTTAATATATATTCATTTTTTAATATATATATATATATAAATATAAATTACGTAAGAGTATTATTTTTAAACTATAAATAAACATTAAAAAAAATGTTGATTTTGATTTAAAATAATCATAATAATAATACTATTTCTTATAAATACAATATTAGATTAGATTATAATGTAAATTTTATTCATAATCATATTTTATTTTATTTATTTATTTTTATTTGATTTTTTTAATACATATTTAAATATATTAAAAAATATGTGATATATTTCTCGCCGCACTTGCTCAACAAACCAACTTTTAAAACAAGATAGAATACTCCGTGTCGTCTAAGATTACCATGCTGTAGTGTTAAGGAACATTCAATTTCTTTACGTGAGGGATTTTTCAGAATACCGAAACCCAGTGATGTGGGGAAATTTTTGTATCTTTGTCACATGGTTATTAGCAGAAGCCACGAGCTAAGTTAATGGATTAATGTAACAGAGGTTTCACCTCAACGTTTTGGATATATTTTGCAGGTACAGATTATACCTTAATTTCTCTTATATATATATATATTTTAAATCAAATTAAAATAGTAATAATGTTGTGTGATTGTAAATATAAATTTGTAAAGATAAAATTTTAATATAAATTCATTATATAATAATAATGTTTATATTTTTAAATATTAATAATCTTACATGGAACAAAATGACATGCATTTCATCTTTTGCGAACTGTGAAAGTTAGATAGAAGTTTTGCATTTTTTTTATTTTATTTTATTGGTTTCTGAGATATCCTGTATGCTTAATAATCTTTTGATCTTACATGGAACAAAATGACATCCATTTCAGCTTTTGCGAACTGTGAAAGTTACATAGAAGTTTTGCATTTTTATGTAGATTTTATTGGTTTTTGAGATATCTTGTATGCTTAGGACCGTTTCTGAGTTTTTTTCGAACTTTATTTGATAGTGGAGTGTTATGCTATGTGATTATTAATATTTTTTTATGAATATATATATATATATATATATATATATATAATTGTTATTATTTATTATAAATATTAAATTTATTAATGATTTTATTATTATGTATTTTTTTTATGTGGTTTATATTCTTGGAATATGGAATTAGGTTGGGAGCTTACCTAAAAATAATTCTAGATTTGAATTTCCAACTAACTTAACTATTCCTAAAAGTTTAAATTTATTATTATATATTAATATCTAATAATTTGAATTTTTTTCTTTTAAAATTAATTAAAAATACAAATTTATAGTTAAATGTAAACCATAAAATTCCGAAGGCTAAAATATTTTTAACAAGTTTTAAATAACACTACCCAAATTATAATTTAATTAAGAAGTTATAATTAAATTTAAGAAGATTAAGAAAATTATAATTTAATTGTGGAAAACTGAATCTATTTTGATTCCAACACTTATTTCCCATGTAACATCGTTTCAACATTAAAAACCTATTTCTAGTTTTTAATTTCGAAATAAAGTTATTGACTTAAACATTTATATGTCATAGAACATAACTTAAATATTAAAACAAAAAAACTATTTATAATAAAAAGGAGTTGAATTTAATTCTTTAATTTTCAAAATATCCATAATTACAAATCACAAATTTAAAATAATTAAAGAGAAATGCCAACACTTATGGAGATTCAAGGTATAGCCATAATTCACTTAGTCATGAGATAGTCAATACATAGAGGCTCAACAAGAGCACCATGTCACTTACAAGAATTGTGCTCATAGCTTGTGCATAAGGAAACCAATAAAATAGAGGTTCAACAAGAGCATCATGTCACTTACAAGAATAATATTGAACATAACTTATACATAAAAAAATCATTCTAGTCTTTAATTTCCGAAAGAAGCCATTGACTCCAGCATTTATATATCATGAAACATAACTTATACATAAAAATACAGTTTCTAGTTTCTAATTTATAAAAGAAGCCACTAACTCCAACATTATGTCATGGAACATAACTTACAACATACACATTAAAAAAACATTTAAATTAAAAAAGAGCGAGTTGAATCTAATACTTTAATTTTCAAAATAACTATTCACTATTAAGCAAAATTACATAATCTACTCAATCATTACATAGTCAATACACATGAGCTCAACCAAAATCTATAGATAACTAACAATCATTCTCTCTACTACCCAAGATAAATTCAAGAGGCAAATAAAACTACTCACCATTTTACATTTCCTTTAAATTTAAATATACTACTGATGCTTTACATATAAAAGCTACAGCTAGCTAGGCAAAGTGGACCAGTATTCCTCATAATAACTACAGCTCGGCTCGGCTAGGCAGACTGGACAGTTGTTCCTCACAGGCAACCATGCTGAAATGCAATTGGGATGGTGTATGTGGCCGCAGTTGAGTTGATTTGCGTCTTCTCCAAATTGAAAATCCACATGACAAATTGGGCAGGTTGAAGTGACACTGTTATTATCACTGATATGATCGCCTGAAATTGAAATGCTTGTGCCAGCCATTAATGGCAGCGGCACCTGGGCCCTGAATGTTGTCAAAAGAAAAGGGCTACTGCTTACTCTGAATCCTGATATGATCAAATGACCGAGTTAAATAATAGTTAAAATCAAAAGCTTAAATCGTGATACGACGAGACCCAGTAAAATAATAGCTCAAAAAATTATTCTATTAGAAATTAAATATGTGCGAGAGAATTGGTGGAAAACTTTGTACGAAAAACTAGTCATCAATAATAGGGCTTTGATCAAACTAGGTCAAGGTAGTTATTAGTTATTATTGATCTTTGATTAAATTGGGTTAAGGTTGCCAAGAGCATCTTTCTTGCTCACATTGACACAGTATAATAGAGGAATCTAACCCTATAAATATGGTTCACCAGTTTTTTATAACTAATTGAAATCATGTAAAATTCAATTAACAAGATTTTGTATAACTACTTGGTAAGATCAGCACAAGATTTATTGTTTCTTATACAGCAAGCTAGTCTCGTGCAAGTCTTTACTCTGTCTTAAACCACTAACTAGTCTGCATATAATCTTACAAGTGAGAAATAAATTAGGAAAATGAAAAAAACTATTAATGTCTTCATAACTCTACTAAATATAAACCTATATAAACACATTATTAATAAGTTTGTTTTTTAGTTAAGATATAGTCCATCTTTCAATGTCTCGTAAAAATATTACATACATCATCAATCATAACCATTAAAAAAAAACACAGATATCGGCCCTCCTCACGGGTAAGGTCATAAAGCTCTAAACAAAAACCATTAAAGAGTGACTCAAATATATCTCCCCCTAAGGATATAAATACAAAAAATCTCAACTTCTTTCGCATCAAAATGTTTTGCTAATGAATTGAATTAAGTTTGAGAACCAATACCCATATATATGAATGGATCACTTATGACGAGAAGGCCTTGATATATATATATATATATATCCTTATTTTAAGGTATTTGTTTTTTAAGTAATTTTTATTTTAAATATATTACATAAAAGGTATATATTTATTCCTTATTTTAAGGTTTTATCTTAAATATTAAATAAGAATCTATGAATAGAAAGTCATAAAACAAGTATATTTTGAAATATATGGACCTTCTCATGAAGTTGAGGGATTTTTAAGGTGCAATCATGCTTTGAAATGTGCTCGAGCATTATAGTGATCTATATATATAAAAGTTGGTCCACAACCACAAATTAAATATGGTTCATATTTTTTTCATTTTAATGATGCACACTTGCGTATAACAACCATTTTTAGTATTGTGGTTGTACAAGAGTAGGCATTCCACCCATCATCAAATGATTAAAAATGGGAAAAGACTTGAATTAAGATAACTAAATAGAATCTAAGACTAATTTCAGTTGAAGATTAGTTGGGATGATATCATAAAATAATAATTTTATGTTATGAGAGGGGAAATAGATTATAAGTTTAGAATTTGTTTGTTAAAGTAGTTAGGAAAATAAATTAAAAGTAAAACGGGAGATGGGATAAGATAAGAGTAATTAGGGAAAATTAAGAGGAGAGCATTTGTAGTAGGTTAAGAAGGAGAAGAGAGCAAGCAAGATAAGATAGCTTAAAGGGAGGAAGAGGAAAAGGGGATACTAGAAATTAGGGTTACTTTATATAATGGTACCCAATTTATAGATTATAGGTTTCCAAGAATTGTGGGGATGTTTTTCAAATTTGAAGGCTTCTCTAATGAAACTATTTGAGTAGTGATAGGTGGGTGCCAATATTTTAACTTTATATTAACACAAATCCAGATCCAACACAAATGCCCCCAAAATGATACAACAACGTCATCCCATTTGGATGTTGAAGTTATATTTAGGGGGAGAGGAGAGGATAATTGGGAGGGTCACCAAGAAATTACTAGGCTTCACAGGTCAACAAGAGTTAGACATGAGAGATTGGCACCCACAAGGGCCACGATTTCAAGTATAGAAGGTATTATCAATACTTTGGCTCTCTATCTAGTACCAATACCAAAAATTCAATTTCCACTCCAATTGTTGAACAATCTTCTCAACGACCACCTACACCTACACTTATGGTTGTGTTTGAGCCAAGGGATTCAAATTCAAGCATAAATGCAATCATACAAACATGAAGTGATCAAGAATATGTGAGATCACCTTCTCCCTAAAGACTAAATACTTCCTCTAGTTCTCTCGGTGTCGATATAGATGGTCGTTCAATTCATCCTAGAAAAAGGAGGAGGCTCAACTAGTTACTTGAGACTTTGATCTCTCCCTCTTTGATCATATGTTTTTGGAATCAAAATATGAAGATGACACTGCATACAATTTTTTTCTTTCAGGATAGAGGCAACAAATTTTTTTTGCCATTAATCTTGACTTTGAGGTATGATCCAGGCATTTCGGTTGGGAAGCCGTGAACACCTCTTGGAATTTTGTGGGGCTATCCAAATATGTTCTCCTATGGGATCATACATAAATCATGTAGTTGGTTTAACCCCTGGATAAGCATCAGAAGTGCGCTTGTTTATTTAAACCATAAATTAGTTTTTTAGGGATTTGAGGTTGTGAAAGTTGCAATATCTCAATATTTTAGGTATATTGGTTTTTGTTGCGTAGTCTTTACAGATGGCACATTCATAGATGGAAGTACATGCGAGATTTAATGTGATAGTCCATTGAAGGATCCATTTTAAATCTTTTCTAGGTTTGAATTATAGCTTATATTCCTTTCCATACAATGTATTAATAGTGCTATCAGTTTCTTATTAGTTTCATTTCTATGTATGAAAATTGTGTCCCAATAGTTTGGGATTCTTTGACAATCTCTGCAAGAAAGTTCAAAATGGACACAATGGGAATTGGTTCTAGAGGAGGTTCTCGAATCAATTTAAATGTAGAGATCTATGGGATTTAACTATGCATTCAACTTGGATATTAACAAGGAAACACATGCCATCCCGCATGGGTGTGGCTCATTGGCGGTTCAGTTGTTATGAAGTCACAGTTGTAAATGGAGGTCACGAGTTCAAATCACACCCAGCATAACCCGTGTCCCATGCTTACAGGGTGTGTGGGGCACCTGGGGGTATAGCAGTAACGACATTGGATCCGTAGACCCCGTGTCATGCGAGTACCAGCCCAGTCTCTAGTTGTTGATTCCCTTAGTTACAAAAAAAAAAAAGGAAACACATGCCTACAAAATCCACAAAATTTTTACATGAAGTTTGCTACTTCTAAATCTCTAATATCTTGTAATAGATAGAGATAGGATTGACCTAGTCAATATCCCTTTTATGAAATTTGGTCTTGATAAAAGGGCTAAACAGTCTCTGTAGGAATTCCAACACAACATCAATCCAAATACTTATATTCACCTAAATCTTCAACATTCTCTCTTGTGAATTCCAACAAAGGATCAATCAAATATTTTGACAAATTCCAAATTCTTTGGTTTCTTTTTCGGAATTTCATATTCATCTCATTTCAATCATACAGGAATCAACTTGCAGATGAATTTATGTTTACTATAAAATGGAAATTGATCCCATGTGAGAATTGGAAAATTCAAGACATTGTAGTATCAAGTTTTCGACAAAAATTCTTCTTATACGGATTATCATTGCATATGTTGAGAATTTGATCAACATAGATGTTGATAACAAATTGAATACAAATATCATTTGTATTAGTTAATTTTAATGCAAGAGAGTATTGTTGATTTCCTTTTAGACAAGTGAACATGTCACAAAACGGCTAGTCCTGTCAAATGTGATTTAACATAGAAATTGAGAAAACAAAATTGAAATCATAAGAACATATTTTTTTTATAATTTTTTATAGTTATGATATAGATATCTTTTCATGGAGCATCATTCTATGATTTTATTAATGATTTTTTTGGACAGCTATATTCAATTTTTACAAGGGATGGTAATTGGAAAATGTTCGTGGTTAGACTTTCTTAAGACAGTTAAATTAACTAATTGTTAGTTATAATAATGACATCAAATAGACCAAATGTGTTGTTTCCCTATCTTTGGTGGATGACAAAATCTTTTAGCAAAAAGAACAAAAGGGCTTTGCAACAGTGCATATATTATTATGATTACAACAAATGTCTATATAAATAAAGGTAACGGATAATCCCATAACTTATAATTATTACAACATTATTATGATTTTTCAGTTACATGATTATTATTATTTTTTGACATGAATGGTTGTGTTTGTATTAAAAAAATACGAAATTCAAGTTGTTCAGCCTATAGAATACAAACTTCAAGCTGAGAGTCTTGGTAATACAATATAAATGTTTATACATTATTACATAGTGTAATATACCCTAGGAGAGGGATACATTCCTTACGGAATCAAGAGAATATAAGTTAGTAGTTTCCTATGTTGTATGGAATAATGGAATGAGAGCCAATAGCCAATTTGATTGGAAGACTGAATAAAAAACATAATAATGGTTTGTGTTGATTTTTCTTGGAAGGTTTTGGGAAAATGTGGAATGATATGGAAGCCTTGATATTTTTCTTTTCCATAGTTGTCTCATAAGTCAACAAAAAAGTGGAATTCCATAGAGGAATAGTCTATGGTAACGATGAAAATGGTTCAACTACAACCAATTTCCTTGAAACTTAGTTAATGAAAAATATGAGTATCTTTTCTTTTCCCTATATCATGAAATTATTCTTTTATGATGATAGTAAAAAATCCATTATTGATTATGATATTTCTAAAAAAATACTCAGAGATGGACATGTAAATGGGATATTGTTTGTTAACAATTAGAATACAATAGGTACTTGAAAATGCACAAGGAAACTCATCTATGCTAACTGGTTGACAAAATAATCGCGATGATTTATGAGAGTTATTGTTATAATTTATATGAGAACTTATATGAAAATTTCACGTGTTTCTGGTTACTTCTAGGAAGTTTGATGATAATAGCATGGCTAGCTGTTGGTGGAAAACTCTACATAAATTTGCGGCCTCAAACTTGTAATTGAATTGTTTTGGTGAGAAAATAATATATAAATTGTATAACTTTTGAGATTGATTCTTAAAAATGAATGAGCAGAAGGTTATAAGTATCCCTGGAGTTCGTTGTAAAGGAAAATGGACCTAAGGTTGACTCTTCTAGTGCATGAGGGAAATCCTTTTTATCCAAAGTCGTGGAGACTATGGTAGTCTCTTGAGAATCTCCAGTGTATGCATGAGCTCAATTAAAAGCATCACAAGAATGACCTCGAATCACCATATAAACCCAAAAGGTTACAATTGTGTGGGTTTGTGTAAGATGGATTCAACTTTATTATTGCTTAGTCTTAAGGATTTCTTGAAGATAATTATGGTTCGAAGTTGTTTTTTTATATGTAATCACTTTGTTGTAGTGGAGGTATAATTTCAAGGTACTTGTTTCGTTATTGGCTCGTATAAGAAAATTTGCACATGAGTGTTTAGTCAATGATTAATTTGATTGAATCATATGGTTGAGTTTGTCATTGGATTGCATTTTGTTGAGTTTAAGGAATACAAAAATTTATAATCTCAAATTGTTTCTATGTTGAATGCATTCTTCCCATGCATGCAGTTTTAGGATAATTATAGTAGGGACCAATGTATCTATTGTGAATATAGTTGTACTTTATGCTTTCCTACATCCCATAGGACTGAAACTTGGGGGAACACAAGTAGTTTGTATCCACAACCATCTTATGATGCTATTTATCTTGTCTATTATGTAGTGTGAAACAATGAAAATTCAAAAGACATTTAGAGATTTTAGCATCATACAGTGTTCACTTCCAATAGATACATAGTTTTATATGCTTTTAGGTGACTCAATCAACATCATCTAAGGGATTCCAATCAAAAACATTGCAAATGTCTACAATCATGATCCTTTGTTGATTGTGTCTAAATACCATTAACTATGATTTCCTTCCTAAGTTCCCTCTTTTATTTTCCAACAATTTTGACATATGCATCCTTTGTCATTTCACATATTTTGAAATATAGTCTTGTAAATTGATGGATGTTTGACGTACATAGATCTTTTAAAAAAAGTCTAGAAATCACTTAGACTCGTGTGTTACTACTTGCAAAAGAGGAGGCTCAAACTATGTATATGTGGTTAGTAGCAACAATCTATGGTATCCTTCCTATAAATGCCATGCCTATTTTTTGACAACAATATTGTTGGAGAAGCATAGAGTTGTTATCTTCTCAAATTTGGGTGCGATATAGTTGTTATATTTGTACGAGGATTAATTTACGTGTTTAATGATTTTCATCTCAGTATAATTTCCTACAATTGGGAATCAACATTCTTCACAAGTATGTCAAATGATTTTGTGTGTATTAAGCAATTTTTCATGAAATTAGGTTTGGTGTTGTGCAATAAGGTGGAGATTCTGTTTTTTATCTGGTTGTACAATCCCTTTTTTTGCAAATCCCAAAAATTGCTATGGATCTATTTTATGTTGTTTATTTAGGACTGAATTAATAGTTTGTTTTTATGCAAATGATATTTTATTTTAGATCGAGATTCTCATATGTGATGATTTCCAATCTCATTCCCTCTTTCTATTACTATTACTTTGACTATATGTATTAAAATTATTTGTAGGTTTAAAGCTTTATCCTCAGACTCATCAACAAATTTTTTAGGATCCTTGAACTGGTTTTCTTCTTGGTTGAATTTTACAATAGAGGTTTTGGAAAATACATGGAACTATCATAGAAAACTCCATACATATTTCAACCAAGTGATCAAACCCCAATGCCATCTTTCCCACTATTCATTCTACTCTCATAAACATATACAACAATCGCTAGGCCTAAAGGTGTTGAAATTACTAGCTTGAGAAGAGATACATAATCCTTAAGGAGACGGAAAATAATCAAAGTAGACCATGGAAGGAAATCAAATTAACAATAGTGGAGACCATAACAATAAAAATCTTCGGATAAATCTAGATCACCTCTCTTGATAAGACACAACTTGGCTCAACATTTACACATAGTTTTGCATATGTTCCCTTCTTTTAAGTATAATGGAAGAAAAATGATAGATAAATTATTGCAAGTTTATTTGCATTAGTAGTGAATGTGTATAATGAAATATAAATATTTTCTAAACATCTAATAAAAATCTATAGAATTGGTAATAACAAAATCAAAATTGCACATAGAAAGTGATGCAATCTTCTTCTTCTTTTTAAGTCAACAATGTCATGTGAAAATTGTTTCGGACTTTTAGAAAGCCCATGTTATATTATTAAATGAGTTTAATTTAACTCTTTTGTTACAAATTTTTCCATAGAAGGTGGAAAATTTTTGTCTTATCTTTGTGTTTTTTTGTTACAAATATACAATCATACAAATAAGCAACACTTTCGCAGGTTATCTTGTTGTTGAGCAATTTCCTCTTTTGCTGATGGATTAGCTTGTTTATGAAATTTATTTTGGCTTGTGCACTCTGTCTTATTTTCTAATGTTACCTTTATAATATCTTGTAAGTATACCATATTTTCATCTTTCTTTGTTTTGGCATTCTTGTTTTTCATCATTAAAAATATCTTCTAGTTGTTCGAATTAAAAATGCTAGAAAATAGATTACCTATGTCAACCATGTTCTTGGTGAAAAGTGAACCAATAAATATAGGAATTGAGGGACTAGAATGGATAGGTGGGGGGTTTGAGGAATAATAAGAGTGATATAATGATGTCGATTTCATTGTAATGCGATTTCCAATGTTGATGTGATGTTATAGTAGTTGGAAATAGAATATTGGTCCTCTCCCCAATTGGTAAAGGGTGTTAGCTCAATAGAAGAGCACCTACCTACCTTACAAGCAGTAGGTTGGTGGTTCAATTCCTCCGTGCCTTAATGATATTGCAATATTGGTATTTCTAATAAAATATTATGAAAATGGTTAAATCTAATGACCAAATAAATGACTAAATTTATTACCGAATAAGTGACTAAATGCCCTACCAAATAAATCACTAAATATATTACCAAATAAAAAAAAATTATGACCAAATAAAGGAACAAATAGTGAAATTAATGACCAAATAAATGACTAAATATATGACCAGCTCATGAATCAATTCAAGCAATTTATGACTAAGTGATAAATGACTAATTTGGTTAGGTGATAAGTGACTGTTAATTTATGACCAACAGTCACGTGACCGACTTTAGTCATTTACTTCTGATTTTTTAATAATTTTGTATTCACTTATCACCCATTATGTACTAGTGAGTAGAGTCTAGACTGAAACGTCATCAATTCCCTCTGATTCCTTGATCACTTCCACATTTGATTCTTGTGTCTAAGAAAGAGAAGTAAAACTTAATTTTTTTCCTACGTTTATTTGATAAGAATGTATTTTTTTTTGTTATACTTGGTACTAAAAAGTATCTAGTATACATAACAAAAATATCTACTTCATACATTGATAGAAACAACAACAAAATATCAGTCCAAAGACGAAACAAAAGGCACTGCATGATAGCACAAAAAAGACACTGAATCCACCAACCAAACCAAATGATACCGGAAATATCATTCCTACATAGGAAAGAATATCAATCTACTACACAACTTTGCAGGGATAAAAAAAATTAAATACCAAGCAGCTGCAACACTTCAACATGACCAAATTACAGTCACTTGACAATTAATGTATCGAGATCAAACAACGAATAAAAGCTATAGGGTTCCAAAAGATAGACTGATCTTCAATACTTTGATAAGAAATCCACACATTTAAATAAATTTGTGCAATATAAAAAGTAGGACTATCCCTTCATGTTAATAAACCACAACATCTAAATGTAGCGTGAAAACCCGATCCATTATGTGAATGTGCTAAAATTTTTCCTTGGTTGTGATGGTTCTATTAGAATTATAAGAATGTATCTACTGTCATGGTGTTACAATACCACAATATTCTATATAAGATGCAGGTACTAGAAGCTTCCATATTTAGTATAGTACTATGATTATTTGAGGTCGACAATATTGAAGAATATTATAACATAGAATATAGAATCTACCTATGTGTGATTGAACCACTATACTAGCATTTGCTTCTATTGAAACTATTGTTTGAGATGTGTTTGACTCTGAACTCATACTAGGAAATAAATTAATTCATGTAATTTGTTTAATAATAAACATTTTCTTCATATATATTTTCCATGTGAATGTGAACTTACCAATTGAAAGTGTATTGTGAAATACATTCCTCTTTAATTGAGGATATGATTATTTGAACTCATTCTATAAAATTATAACATGAATAGAATATAGAATATACCTAGTATGTGTGATTGATCTACCATATCATCTACTTCTGGTGGTTGAGTTGTGTTTGACGCTAAATTCATACTAGAAAATAAATCAATTAGTGTAATTTGGTTTACAACAAACATTGTCTTCATATATATTTTCCATGTCAGAATATGAACTTACCAATTGATAGTTTTGAGGCACCTGCAACAATTAATTAATACGAATATGCGAAATAGCAAAAATGACAGAACTCAAAATCACTTTTATATTGATCACAGGCCACTTCGAGGGGGCAACCTCCTATTAGCAAGCTCAATACAAATAACTTCACGGTGCCTTCATAGGTCTCAACACACACTTATATACTAATTCTAGGCGATAATACTATGGATCGAAACCATGGGCCGTTACAAACTATGGATCAACAATACTACGGGCGACTTACAAAGCATATGCGCCAACAACAATAACACAAACTATTGATCAACAAATACTACGGGATGACTTACAAAGCATATGCGTCCAACAACAACATACTAACAAAGTAAAGACATGGGTTCCTAACATCCCCTCCCTCTTAAAAAAAAGCTTTGTCCTCAAAGCTTTAGATGTGGAAATTGTTGTTGAATCTGAAGGAGTGGTTCCCACGTAGCATCCTCTGGTTGCATGTCGTGCCACTGAATTAAGACTTATGTGATAGAGCGAGAGCGAAGCTGACGCGTGCGCCGATTGAGGATGGCCTATGGCTCCAAAAGGATGGATCCTTCATTATCCAGTTTGGGTAAAATCGTTTGTGCGCTGATGTTGGTGCCAAGAACTTTCTTCAGACAAGAGACATGAAAGACTGGATGAATGCGGGAAGAAGGAGGAAGTTCCAATTTATAAGCAACGGACCCAATCTTCTGAAGAATCTGATATGGCCCATAGAACTTTGGAGCGAGCTTATGACGCCCTTTGAGTTTCAAGGAGGATTGTTTGTACGGCTGGAGACGAAGAAAAACCATATCGCTAACTTGAAAAGTGCGCTCCAAATGGTGCTGATCAACTTGTTGCTTCATGTGATTTCTTCCCATGCGAAGATTGTCCCGCAAAATGTGAAGAATCTGATCACGGTTTCGAAGGACCGTGTCAACTTCCTGAACTGGTGAACTGGTGGGGGTGTATGGAAGAAGAGCCGGAGGTGCCGGACCATAGACTGCTTCATATGGGGTCATTTTAGAGGAAGTGTGGTAAGAGGTATTGTACCACCATTCAGCAAGAGGGAGCCACTTTTCCCACTAATGTTGTTGTTCCGAGGTGAAGCAACGAAGATAAGTTTCCAAGCATTTATTGACAATTTCAGTCTGACCATCTGTTTGTGGGTGATACCTTGAACTCATCTTCAGTTTGGTGCCAGTGTGGCGAAATAGTTCTGTCCAAAAATGACTGGTGAAAGTCGCATGACGATCCGAGACAATGGAAGAAGGGATTCCATGAAGACGAAAGATCTGGTCCAGAAAAATTTGAGTGATGGAGGAGGCTGTATAGGGATGGCTGAGAGCACAAAAATGACTATATTTGGAGAGGCGATCAACCACAACGAGAATCACTGTCTTCCTGCAAGATTTCGGGAGCTCTTCAATGACATCCATAGAAATATCTGTCCAAATCCGTGTAGGTATGGGCAAGGGTTCAAGCAATCCTGGAAGGAGTGTTGTTTCACCCTTATTGCGCTGGCAGGTATCACATTCGGCTACCATCTATTGAATTGCCCTTTTCATGCCCTGCCAAAAGAAGTTACGCCGTGCTCGTTCATACATTTTGAGGAACCCAGAGTGCCCTGCCGATGTAGAAGCATGGAGTTCATAGAAGACATCCTATTGAAGATCTGTGCTCTGGGGAAGCACGAGACAACCCTTGTATCCCAGAGAAGCACCATCCTAAGAGTAATGTGGTACAACAGAAGGGCTACTGGTGAAGCGTTGGATGATTTGAGATAAGGAAGAGTCATTGACATAACCCTGTTGAACAGATTGCAACCAATTTGGAACAGGCATAGAGATAGTTGAAAGAGAACCTTGGGCATCAAATGTGTGAGAAAGAGCATCTGCCACAATATTGTCTTTACCCTTCTTGTAAGTGATCTCATAGTCATAACCCATGAGTTTGCTAACCCATTTCTGTTGTGCCGGGGAGGATACACGCTGGTCCAAGAAATATTTCAGACTCTGGTGATCAATCTTGATGCAAAAATGATTCCCTAATAGGTATGGGCGCCACTTCTATACTGCATGCAAAATAGCCATCATTTCCTTCTCATAGGTAGAGGCAGCTAAATTCTTACCTGAAAGGGCTTTGTTGGTGAACGTAATGGGGTGTTCATCTTGGAGGAGAACAACACCAAGTCCATTGCCGCAAGCATCACTCTCAATAGTGAAGGGCTTGGAAAAATCGGGCATAGCTAGCACAGGTGTAGTACACATAGCTTGTTGTAGTTTGTCAAATGCACACTGAGCAGCAGGTGTCCATGTAAAAGCATCCTTTTTCAATAGAGTAGTTAATGGAGCTGCAATCTTCCCATAATCCTTGACAAACTTGCGGTAGTAGCCAGTCAACCCTAAAAAACCACGAAGGCTCTTGAGTGTCTAAGGATGCAGCCAATTGTTCATGGCATTGATTTTGGCAGGATCCACGTGAACCCCTTGTGCTAAGATAATGTGCTCGAGATACTCAACTTCCTTCTGTCCAGAAACACATTTAGACTGCTTGGCATGGAGATGATGGTCAGAAAAAAGTTGCATGACAAGATCCAAATGCTGGAGATGTTCATCCCATGTTTTACTGTAGATGAGGATATCATCAAAGAATACCAAAATGAATTTCCGCAAGTAGGGTCGAAATATTTTATTCATTAAGGCCTGGAATGTGGAAGGAGCATTAGTGAGGCCAAAGGGCATGACCAAAAACTCATAATGGCCATCATGTGTGCAGAAAGTTGTTTTAGGAATATCATCATGAACCCAAATTTGATGATACCCAGAACGAAGATCCAACTTGGAGAGAAAGTGAGCCCCATGAAGCTCATCAAGAAGCTCATCAACAACAGCAATTGGAAACTTATCCTTTATGGTGAGGTGATTAAGTGCTCGGAAGTCAACGCAGAGGCGCCATGACCCATCTTTTTTGCAGACAACAATAACTGGAGAAGAAAAGGAACTAGTGCTTGGGCGAATAATACCTTGCTTCAATAAGTCCCGAACGAGCATTTCAATCTCCATTTTTTGGTGAAATGGGTAGCGATAGGGCCTAATGTTGGGAGGAACGCTGCCAAGAAGGAGTTGAATACGATGGTCTTCTGGCCTGGAAGGTGGAAATCCCACTGGTTCAGCAAAGACACCTGTATATCGATCCAGAATTTGTTGTAGATCCAAAGGAGTAGTGGAGACTGCTGATGGTTGCATCTGGATGGAATGGATCTGAGCGATGACACCATGTGAATTCTTCTTGAGGAGTTTTTCCATGTGATGTGAACTGATGATGCTGAGAGAACCTGGTTGTAATCCTGTCAATGTGTGTTTTTGTCCATTGAGGGAAAACTGCATCCAAAGTTCAGCAAAATCCCATAAGATAGGGCCAAGTGTGCGTAGCCATTGAGCGCCCAAAACCACATCACATCCGCTTAAGGGAAAGGCAAACATGTCAGAGCGCAAGGTATAATCTCCCATAGAGATACGCACATTTCGACACTTCCCTTTGCAAGGTAAGGTGCCCCCATTGGCAACCATGACTTCAAAGTTGGAGCAAGGATGGATAAAACAATCAACTTGTTTGGCGATCCGAGGGTCAATGAAATTATGAGTGCTACCATAATCAATGAGTATTGTAAGAGGAAGCTTCTTGAAGTAACCCTTGACCCGTATTGTTTGGGGGGTGGTGATTCCAGCTAAAGAACAGAGAGATATCTCTGGATGGTCATCCCAAGACGGAGGGTTAATAGGCAGTTCCTGAATGTCAACCGGAGCATCCAGTGTTTCTGGATCTTCGTCACCAATTACAGAGGCAGGCGGAGACTCCACATCCAAGAGATAGAGCTTTTGTTGAACACATCTATGTCCCCGAGTGAATTTCTCATCGCAATTATAGCAAAGCCCCTTTTCTCTGCATGCTTGCATCTCTGTTTCAGACAAACACTTGATAGGAGTCAGTCGAGGAGCCTGCGGTATAGGTGGTCGCTGAGAACCCATATTTTGGAAGGGAACAAAAGTGGGATTGGAGCGTTGTTGGGCTGCAATCTTGTCTTCTGCCAACTTAGCCAACCCCAGGGATTCCATCATTGTGTTGGGACAGAACATTTTGACCTTAGAGCGGATGGCATCCTTTAGACCACTGATAAAACAACTCCGGTAAAAGTCATCAGACAATCCTTCGGTGTGGTTGGCTAGATTCTCCAATTCAGTTTGATACTCTCTCACCGTGCCAATTTGGCAAAGTTTAGTGAGGGCTCCTGTGAAGTCATCAAAAGCACTAGGACCAAATCGTTGCAAACGGAGCTGGAAAAAGTCTGGCCATTTGGGCTCTAGATGAGCCTTGATGTACCAACGGTACCATTGAAGAGCTTCCTGTTCCAAGTGAAAGGATGCCAGCGAAACTTTGTTGACATCAAAATTATTATGCAGACTGAAATACTGTTCTGCACGATAGATCCATCCAGTTGGATCAGTACCATTGAAGCGAGGAAAATCAAGCTTCGGACCATGGAAATTGCTGGAAGAGGAGAACCCATTGTCTGATGAAGACTCGGACTGCCGTTTGTTGTTCATAGCTGAATGTTCAAGATGGAGGCCGAGAAATTTTTCATCCAGATCCTGGAGTTTGGCTTGGATGGCTACAAGTGCTTCCTCCATGGTTTTTGTTCCTGCACGGGTGACAACCATAACCAGGAGTTTTTTTTTTTTTTTTCTTCAGTTGACTGGGTAGGAAAACAAAAACAGAAACTACTTCAGTAAGGGCAAATCTGGAGTAGGGAAAAAATCTGAAGGGTAATTGGGGGTTGACTAGGTTTTGGACACTGTTGAATAGACAGGGAAACAAAAATGAGGATTCCAGAAGCGGGGTGAAAGAATGGGAAAATTTGGCAGAGGGGAACAAAGAAGCAGAATTCAGAATTGAACTCTGTGGTTAAATTTGAGGGTGATTGGGTGAAATCTGAGGAAGTTATGGCAAACCCTAAAAATAGACAAATGTGGGATTTCGGGCTTTGGGAAGGGGAATTGTGGATAGGGTCCTCGGGAATGAAATATGAAGAATGGGGTGACAGGGGTTCCCCAAAAATTTCAAGGGAAACAGAGAGAAAACAAGGGAGATTTGGAGAAAAAACTGAATTTTATACTCCTTTTTTTCTCCTTTTTTTTATATTTTTTTTCCAGACTGGAGCCGCTATGGCTCGAAAGGGATCTGAAACAGCGCCGAATGGATTGAAACTGGCTGGATCTGGAACGGCTTGCAAAATGGATCTGAACGACTGGATGTAAAACGGCGCAGCAACGATCGACGACAGTTCAGCTGAAATTAGATATGGACCCCAGGTATGTGCGGGTTCCTAACAATTCAAGGGTTTCACTCGGCCACCAATGTTATCTGATGGCTTGCGTATTGGGGCAGTACCCCTCACTCCACGACTCAGGTAAAACTGATAACCGCTTTGCCACAAACGACAGCTCCTGGTTTACCTCACAGGTGGGAACTAGTCAATCAGGTAGGGGTCTTTGCCCTTTTCGCTGGCAGGTCCTCTCAATGGGCCAGCTACTTCGGGGTTCCTGTTGTACTCCTCACAATGAGTTTTAGGGCTTATGCCCAAGTACTTCCCACAGTTAGGCAGATAGCGATTATTCCCAAATCCAAACTTGCAACAGATGCGAAAAAAAAAATATTGGCAGAAATTTCACCCAGCGAGCCCAAGAAATTGCTCTGATACCAGATGTGAGGCACCTGCAACAATCAATTAATACGAATATGCAAAATAACAGAAATGACAGAACTTAGAATCACTTTTTTATTGATCACAGGCCACTTCGAGGGGGAAACCTCCTATGAGCAAGCTCAATACAAATAACTTCAGAGTGTTTTCATAGGTCTCAACACAGACTTATATACTAATTCTAGGCGCCAATACTATGGGTCGAAACCATGGGCCGTTACAAACTATGGATCAACAATACTACGGGCGACTTACAAAGCATATGCGCCAACAACAATAACACAAACTATTGATCAACAAATACTACGGGATGAATTACAAAGCATATGTGTCCAACAACAACATACTAACAAAGTAAAGACATGGGTTCCTAACAATAGTGTATTATGACATGCATCAAAAACATCCCTAGGACCTTTATCTATAAGTTGATGAGGTTGATCAAAATTCATAGGTTGAGCATCTTTGTGATAAAGGAAAATATCATAAAATTTGCATGTTTAATTTGAATTATTATCAAACCAGAACAATGGAAAAAACAAAGTAGTTACTATATAGTTTTATAAACATGACAAATTTTACCAACCAAGAGTGTTGATAAGTATCTGATAATACCTCCTCAAATATTCTTCCTGATGTACATTCTCAGCCAAACAGGCCAATATACACTTTTATTCCTGCATTATAAATTGAAGAATTCTACCTCCTACATAAATGGAGAGAACTGTTCCACCTTCTTGTACAAAAATTTGAGTAACATTGTTCCCAAAAAAATAGTCCTTTCATTTTTGAATGGATGTTTCATCCTCCTCCAAAATAAAACTTCCTCGAATGAAGCCAAGGGATCCATTTTCTCATCATCTTCATTTGGGTCATAAAATATATCCATTGATGTACTTATTTCGATTTCATCACCATTTCATTGTTCATGTAGCACATGCAACACAATGATGGTATCTAATCTGTCATATGTGTTTTTATTTTTTAGCTGTATGAAATCGTCAACTTTAAAATAATATTATTTCATTGTGTTTTTGAAATACAGTTTAACCACAACAATAACCAAATGGAATTTTACTAGATGAACGAGAAATATACGAACACATCTACCCTCACTTCTCTCCAGTATGTTGAACAAATGTATTAAATCATCACCACTCCAATCGGTGACCACATCGCATAAATCTACCACCAATAAATCAATTTCCGATGTCATCATATGTAGTCATATGATTTCTAGTGCATGCTTTAATGAACTTGGATAATATGAAACACATGGAAATTGATACGAGTTTGGAAGGTACTCCCTTATCCACCATTGCTTTGCGCTATATACATATCAAATATGTCCTTAGTTGGTTCCTGAACACTATGATAATCATAATTAACCTTTCTTTTTTTATTCTTTTTACTTGATTTTTCAAGTTCATAGTCATCATCTATTTCTTGCATTTCACAAAGGATATCACCAAGTTGTATGATGTGTTATCGTTTCATGCTATACAATTCTAGTACATTGTATGTGTGCACTTTGAAATATCTATGGTTTTCAACATCATTATTTTCAATGTGTCTTGATGCAACTCTACAAACATGTCTATGTGCTTTAATCCTCTTGTAGTATCCATGTTGTTAGGGAAAATACCTTATAACAGGGGATTGATGCTACCAACGTACATAGGGCTGACAGATAGATACATAAGTTTTCGCATTCATTACTGTAAATAAATGAGATTAGGGTTTAGGAAAGAGTACCTTATTTATGGTGGCTGGTCCTAGATTTTATCCTAATCTCCATAGCAATATACCTGCAAAACACATAGAACTTCCTCAAAATGGTTTGACTATAAACATATAATGATATTGACAAACAATGCAACATTAATTATAATCAACATTCAATAGAATTAACTCTCCATTGGGATGGGAAGAGTATCTTGATCTTTACTGTCAAAGAAATGTAGCAAAATACAAATGATATACTTGATCTTGCTTCAAGCACTTCTACAACCAAGTTATGGGCTCCTGCTCCTCTCTTGACTTGAAATTCCTTCAACATAACAATAGCTTTCTCTCCATTGGCCTCTTTCTCATGGCTTCCCTTTGTATTTATGGCTAAGTCAGGAAGTTAGATTCGTGAGGCAATTGAATTGGAAAGTTGGGGGAGTTACAATACCAAACTCAACTAATCCCAATTCGTATTCTTAATATATTTTTTAATTTCATCTTAAGATACCCATGAGTATGACACAAGGAAATAAGCGCATGATGCGCAGCTAGTTCTCTTTGCAAATCACGCATACAATATTTAAGTGATGTGCGTGGGTTGTCACTCTTGGGATGCGCACATGACCCGCTAGATGTCAACTACTAGAGTTGGGGCTTTCCAATGAAATATATAGAAAAAATAAGGTTTTCAGTTGAAGATGTGGGATCTCAGCACTAATTCATCTAAGGTTAATATAGCTCTTCCAGCCATAATGTCCTTTTGTGTGATCGACAGGGAAATGTGATCATAGACAGAGAAGTGTTGATTTTACCTATAACAGATGCCCCATAATGTGTGAGGTCAGAGGGAAACAATGGTCGAAATAGATTACAAACCAAGTCAGAGGAGAAGCAAGGAAACCATAGGATGAAGTCACAAAAGTACCCGAAAACAACAACCAAGGTTAGCGAGCAATTACAATCTTGACATCAAATGTTTCATAAACATTAAATAGGTATTTCCATCCCACTCAATAAGCTATTCAACCTATAAAATAGATTCTCTTTTCCACATCAAATAGATGTTTAGTATGATAGAACATAATCTCCAATACATAACTTGGATATGTATATAACATAGCCACTGAAATACAAGTGTAGATCCATGTCAAAAATAGAAGATCATAGCCATAACAACAAGCTAGATCTATGTCTCATTAAGAGACAAGAATGGGTGTGGCTCAGTCTTGCGCAACTTGGGTAATAACATATGATGATGCTTTAATAGTCCCAAGGTCTTCATCCAAAACATCCCAAGGTACGAACCCTATCCATGCGAATAAATGAGCTGGAGTCGAACATGGGGGGTACCGTTTGATTACTAGTCTTTGATGTATACCATTAAATAACACGAGGGCGTCCACCAATAATGCAAATGGGCCCCAAGGTACCTAGTACATTCTAGAAACTGTGAATAAGTGGACTTGAAGTCGAACACTTGAAGAATCGATCGACTATGAGACTTTGATGTATTCCCACTATTTAATAGCGAGGGTAATTTCCACTAATGACTGCAATCTGCAAGGTACTATCTGAAACTCTAAACTTCATTCCCAGAGCATGATGAGTTGAAGTCGATGGGAAGAATTCCACTGGAAGGGAAGCCTTAATGCATCCTCCATCATCCAACACGAGGAATAATCAAAAGATTGAGTTGATTTGGAGTAGGACTGATACAAGATGAAAAAAAGTGACACCAAGGATGGCCGACATATGAAGTCAAGGTGACTATGGAATGGCCGACACAAGCCGTGTCCTTGAACATTGAGCACAACACAAGAGTGACTTAGGAAACTTTAAACATAACGAGAACGTGATATAAACCTGCAATGTAGGAGACATTAGCAAAGTCTCCATATGATTGGAAGAGTAACCAATCAGAGGAGTAGAAAGTCTAAGATCAAGTTCATCCTAAGGTCAAAAATTGAAACCCAACTGAATGATGGAATCAAAAGGTCCTTTGTTCAAGGACATGACTGACTTGCTTCCTTTAAATTGAAAAGAGGGTTGATACCCTACTCTTCCCTTCCCTTTTCTCCTTTTATCAAAGAATATCCTTCTTGTTGGTTTTAATGAGTCCAAGAAAGAAAATTCAATAGCCTCTCTTCATTTTTTAAACAAGTGCGAAGAAAGAGGGAGAAGACTGCTTGATACAAGTCCCACCATGTGTGAATTTAACAAACCCATGGGAGGAAAACTTAGGACCTTCTTCATTTTTTACAGGGTTTGAAGAAGAGATAGATGAATACTCTATAACATTGATCCATGGATTTTAATATCGAGCCTGGATCGGTTTATGCTCGTCGATGTTTTCTTTTTTGAGGAGTCTGAAAAACTTAAACAATAACTCCATACACCTACTCGTGGATTTTAAGATCGATCCCAAGTAGGTGAATTCCCACCGGTGTTTTCTTATTTGAAGAGTCTGGAAAACTTAAACAATAACTCTATATACCTTCTCTTGGATTTCATATCGAGCCTGAGTAGGTGAATGCTCACTGGTGTTTTCATGTTTCGAGAGTTTGAAAACCCTAAAGAAGACTTCTAAAGGTCATTTTTTCGTACAGTTAGTCTCCTCACCCAAAAAAGTGTAAAACGATGAGAGAAGAAGTCTTCTAACCACGTATGACTAGAGTATTCCTTTTTTGTAATTGATCCAAAAAGGTCCGAAAAAGGGGTAATCTTATACCTAAGTGGATGTCACTTGAAATCCTTTAACGAGTCTGAAATAACAGCTTTACTCGGTGATCTTGTTTATTTTGAAAAAGTCTAAAAAGGGCTTAAAAGGACTTTATAAGCTTTAGGGACGCTAAGCTGCATGACCTGCCAAGTGATGAAATACTATCGACAACCAGATTAGTGATATGTAATATGATCCAGAAAGATTCCTTAATGACATAGGGTGATAAAAAAATGATATACCTAATTGACATGCCCTGAAGGAAAACAAACCTTAATAGAAGATCGCTATGAACTATAGTGAGATTCATCATTTTCAGTTTACCTAATCGACAAAAAACCCAAAAAGCATATTAGTGAATTAAATAAATTGTTTAAAATGATTTTGAAACTATATCAAAATAAATTAAAAAAGTGGGTAAAAATTTGTTTTGATTTTTTATAAATAGTTCCATAAACATAACAAACTCACCATTTCAAAGTTTGAGGAAAAATTTGGAAAACCAACCTCTACTTCAATTGCACATTGTGATCACTCCGGGTTACTGAATCAACTTCCAAAAGTTACAAGTAAGTACTCTCTTCCCTCTCCTTGATTTCAATCCAACATTTCAGTTTTTAAATGGTTTTTTTTGTTTTTTATTAAGCTTTCATTTTAGGTCTGTGCACCCGCGGGTTTCCTTGTGGTATACCCTCCCATACGTGGAAAATGCGCATCTCTACTATGAAAGAACTTATAGGTGACCGTTACTATCTCGTAGAGACAATGACGCACACCGCAATAAAAATGAAAAAAAATCTAATGCATGAAATTGTTGGTTAAATGCAGGATGGTTTTAACTTGGCGGGAAACAAAACATGAATACATGGATAGACAGGCCATTGGGGATCCACTGACCCTCGTTGCATTAAGAAGGTGTGGGTTTCTCAAATTCTACCAAACCACTAATATGCAAGGCCAAACACACTTGCTTGAGATGATTGTGCATTACTGGGATGTCGATCAAGGGGTCTTCAATCTCCAAGGGGAGATCCTTGAGCTTACCAAAGATGACATATATTTTTTAACCAGTCTCTCTCGAAGAGGGGAGATGGTCAACCTTAAAGGCACATTCGGAGGTGCGGGTGCTCTTTCCATAAAAGACTACATCAATGAATATTGTCTGCCGGGCACCGAAAAGTGTGGCAGTCAAATTTCAATAGCATCTATTGTGAGGTTTCCTTTGAATTTATTCTAAGTGTTTTAAACATAATAGGGGGAAGTAGAATGCAACATCTTGTATCTTGGAACTGCATGAAATTTGGTGTAGACTTCTTGCGTGGAGTTGTTTTTGATTGGTTTTCTACTCTATTGATCAGTATGAAGCACCAACTTATCGATTGTAGAATAGGTAAGAAAAAGAATTTTGGTTATGGTAGTATCCTTTGCACCTTCTTCTTTGAGAGGGTTCCTGCTTTGAGTCTGGGAATGGCCTTTCCCCCACTCAATCCTCGCGAGCCACTCATGACTCATTGGGGAGACATATTCAAATGCCAAGGTGGCGTTGAGAGTAACCTTTCCTATTCCGATGAGGACTTTTGGGTGTGGTGGGTTCAGCAGCTGCTGGCATTGGAGTAGTTTCCCTATGCGTGGATGGACTTCCGTAATGACCCTAAGCTAGCTCTTCCTCCAAGATCTGCCTGGGGAGAGATGGGTAAGAAAAAGTTATTTTTGAAAATTTATTGAACACTTTTTCATTTTATATGTATATATAATTTTTTTATGAGTTGGGAGTATTAATCAAGTTGTCTTATGCAGATGTTGGACCTATGCACCCCGAGGGACACCCTCACACTTTTCTACGACTAGTCGAGTTAAGGGAATTCGATTCCATGCTGACGAGTATAGATGGAAAGATGAGTTGGATGACTCATGACATCCCTGCTTACAGGATCGAGTGGATGTCGCTCGAAATGCAGGAGAATGTTGTGGGTGTGCCCCCAGCGTGGATTCAACTACTTTGCAAAGTAGATAGAAAGGTTAACTATTACAGAGAGGCTGTAGTGGAGAAGGCAGAGGATCCTCCTTCTCCATAGAGGAGGACATATATGTACATTTTTTAGGCCTGTGAGCCCAATTTGTATATTGATATGACATTGCGACAGAATTTTTGACCCAAACTCATATTTTTTGATACGGTTTATATACAGTATTGGCTTTATTTACATGTGTGTCTTATCTTTATGTGTGAATTGTTTGTCATGATTGTGTGATGTAGATGGCAGTCTAAAACATAATTTGCATATGAATCAGGTAAATCATTTAAATTCCTTGAAATGTGTTGATATGTTATATAATCAAATTGTCTTTCAAGCAACTTAACTCGTAAAAACTAACGCAACAAAATATGATCTCTAACTTGATATTCACCGATTAACTGAAACACAACTAACTGCGAGTCAAGTCTTATTTCCATACATGAAATTTCATGATGAAGAGCATCTCGGATTAATTCAATAACTGCGTTGTATTCAACCACATTATTCATTGTGGGGCCCAAGCAAGCCCTTCTCGAAGACACAAGTTAGCCAAACGATGACTAAATAACCCAAGCTGTTGCAACCAACTAACGGGTGTGGCGACTAGCACCATCAACAAATCCAATAAAGTATTCAGTCGACATATGAAAACGCAAACCAATACACATAAGACGTGACAATAACCACAAGCAAAGCTAACTCTACAAAAATGTACAACTATAATACATGAAAAAACATAAAGGCCTAAGCGTAATATGTTTTCAGGAGAATCCCATTTCTAGGCTCCGACAACTTATTACCCTCATAATCCGTCAGCTCATAAGCACCCTTCTTCAGAACTTTAGAGACTATGTAAGGACCGAGCCACATAGTCTTGAACTTTCCTGCCCCCAAGGGTTCCTTGTCTCGATCGTGAAGCAGGACAAGGTCTCCTTCGAGAAAAACGCTAGGTTAGATAGACTTATCGTATTGATTTTTGAATCGATTCTTATCAGCCTCGTTTCTGGTGAGCGCATCGTGGTGCTGCTCATCAAGATGTTCTAGTTACAACAAACGTTCTTCTAGAACTGAAGTATCAGTGAGTAGTTGGATGACCAACTTTAATGAAGGAATTTCTTATTCAACCAAAATAACTGCTTCTATCCCATGAACAAGTTGAAAGGGAGAGAACCTAGTAGCAGTATTAACATTAGATCAATATGCCCAAAGAGTTAGATACACCATGATGTGCCAGTTGGATCGACTGGATTTAGCGGTCCTTTGAAGAATGGTCTTCAAAGTTTTGTTAACCACCTCGACCTCACCATTTTCTTGCGGATAGAATGAAGATGAATATTCTTGCAAAATTCCTATCATAGTATACAAGTCAGTCATCATGTTGTTCTGAAAGTGTCGACCATCAACCGTAACGATTTCTTTGGGTATACCAAATTTAGCAATGATCTGGTTAAATACGAAGTAGGAAACCGTTTATCCATCTGCTTTGATAGTAAGCATTGCCTCGGCCCACTTTGTGAAGTAGTCGAAGGCACTAATGATGTGATGATGTCCTCCAGCAGAAGCTGGATTACAGTTCATGAAATCAATCCCCCACATGCTTAAGGGGACTGCTGTAATGACAAGGTGGAGAGGAGCTGGGTGTGCTCTCATTGTTTTGGTGAAAAACTAACATGGATGAAAGCATATCCTTTTAAAAAATAACTAAAAAACCAAAAATCTGTAACTATATTTTCATTAAAAACAAAAAAAATCAAAACATTAACTATATTAATAATGTAGATTTGAAAAATAAAAATGTGTTAAAGATTATGGAAAAAAACCAAAAAACTGTAACTATATTTTCTTTAAACACAAAAAAAATCAAAACATTAATTATATTAATAATGTAGATTTCAAAAATAAAAATCTGTTAGAGATTATAGAACTTGGAGTAGACATTTCAAAAATAAACTTATAGAACTTGGAGTAGACATTTCAGAAATAAACAGTTAATTTGTTAAGAGAAGCAAAGATAATAAAACAAGCACATCATTTTCATAATATATATATATATATATTTTTTTTATGGCAGTCCAGTCTATCTAACTAACAAAAAGCTTTAACTACATATATAAAAAAAATTCAGAAATTTACTTCAATCCAGTAAAATACTTTCACTAGTATTTCATCTTTTAAAACATTGAAAACTGAACAAGAAAAGAAAATTAGAACAGCTAAACAAAATCTTTGAAAACCACGTAGTTCTCCCGTATTTCCTCATGTTGAACATTGAAAACTGAGAAAAAACAAAAAAAAATTAAAACAGTTGGACAGAATATTTGAAAACCACAAAGTTCTCCAGTATGTCTTCATGTTGAACATTGAAAACTTAACACGAGTAAAATACTTTCACTAGTATTTCATCTTTCAAAACATTGAAAACTGAACCAGAAAAGAAAATTAGAACAGCTAAACAAAATCTTTGAAAACCATATAGTTCTCCAATATTTCCTCACGTTGAACATTGAAAACTGAGAAAAAAAAACACAAGAAAATTAAAACAGCTGGACAGAATATTTGAAAACCACAGAGTTCTCCCGTATGTCCTCATGTTGAACATTGAAAACTTTACACGAAAGGAAAATTAGAACAGCTAAACATAATCTTTGAAAACTACAGAGTTCTTCAATAGTACTTTCAACATGTTGAACATTGAAAACTTTACACGAAAGGAAAATTAGAACAGCTAAACATAATCTTTGAAAACTACAGCGTTCTTCAATAGTACTTTCAAATAGCTGATGGGCCAAAAACAAAAATATTCTTAATAACTTAAGTTCAACGGCCTAAGACTAATAATTTTTTCTGTATAGTCCCCGCTGCTTGGCAGGCCGGCAGGGACTAATAACTACTACGGAAATGCTCTACGGCAGACGGGACAAGTATTATTCGATCTCATCCATGGCGAAATGCAATACTGGTGGTATATGTGTCCACAATGGAGCTGACCGGCCTCCTCTCCCAATAAAAAATCGTCGTGGCAAATTGGGCAGGTTGAAGAAATGCTATTTTTATCACTGATATGCTCGCCTGAAATATGAATGGGTATGATCTCGACAGCCATTAATGGCTCCACATGCATATCTTCGTCTGCAGGATCGAATGCTTGTTGAAAGCAGAGAGGACAAGCGTTCCGATATCTTAACGACGGCGAAACGCAATTTTGGTGGTATATGTGACCGCAAAGGAGTTGAACTGTCTCCCCTCCCAATTCAAAATCTATGTGACAAATTGGGCACGACGAAGCGTCGCTTGACACATTAGGAATGGGTATCATCTCGACAGGATCCGTAGCTTCCTCTCCCCAAATTGCCGCAACTCCCGTTTCCCAACTTCTGGTTTCCCAATTAGCTTCCTCTCCCCAACCTGGCGCAGCTCCCTGCGCTCGCCAATTAGCTTCCTCTACCCAACCTGGGACAGCTCCCTGCGCTCGCCAATTAGCTTCCTCTTCCCAACCTGGCGCAGCTCCCTGGGCTCGCCAATAAGCTTCCTCTCCCAAACCTGGCGCAGCTCCCTGCGCTCGCCAATTAGCTTCCTCTACCCAACCTGGGGCAGCTCCCTGCGCTCGCCAATTAGCTTCCTCTTCCCAACCTGGCGCAGCTCCCTGGGCTCGCCAATAAGCTTCCTCTCCCCAACCTGGCGCAGCTCCCTGCGCTGGCAAATAAGCTTCCTCTCCCCAACCTGGCGCAGCTCCCTGCGTTCGCCAATTAGCTTCCTCTACCCAACCTGGGGCAACTCCCTGCGCTCGCCAATTAGCTTCCTCTTCCCAACCTGGCGCAGCTCCCTGGGCTCGCCAATAAGCTTCCTCTCCCAAACCTGGCGCAGCTCCCTGCGCTCGCCAATAAGCTTCCTCTCCCCAACCTGGCGCATCTTCGGGCACCCAATTTATTATCTCGCGAGGATCCGTAACTTCGTCTCCCCAACCACCCCAACCTGGTGCAGCTTCCGCTCGATCCCAACCTCCCCAACCTGGCGCAGCTTCCGTTACCCAATTACCTTCCTCTCGCCAACCTCCCCAACCTGGCGCAGCTTCCGTTACCCAATTACCTTCCAAGTTTATGGTCTCGCGAGGGTCCGTAGCTTCCTCTCCCCAACCTGGCCCAACTCCCGGTCGCGGCCAATTTATGGTCTCGCGAGGATCTGTAGCTTCCTCTCCCCAAACTGGCGCAGCTCCGGCTTCCGAAGTAGCTTCCTCTACCCAAACTGGCGCAGCTCCCTGCGCTCGCCAATTAGCTCCCTCTCCCCAACCTGACGCAGCTCCCCTTTCCGCCAAATTTATGGTATCCCGAGGATCCGTAGCTTCTTCCGCCCAACCTGGCGCAGCTCCCACTCTCCAATTAGCTTCGTCTCCCCCAGCTGGCGCAACTGTCACTTCCCAACTTACGTGGAAAACGGGACCTCTCTCCCAAAGATCTGCGAGTCTCCGACGTAACTCGTGATTCATTTGCAGGGGGATTTCATTGAAATCCCCGTTCCATTGTTGAAGAAATGCCCATGTTATTTGGTGTACCTCATAAACTCGTTCTGCTGAACGTACGGGATCAAAATGAGGATGTTGCAGTGGTAGCCCATAGAGCTCAAAATATCTTATAATATGCTCCGCTCGTGCTAAAAATATGCCTTCTCCGCCTCCTTGCGCTTCCATTTCTATATTTCCGAAGATAAAAACTGAATCTTGAATTAGCGTTAAACTCAAAGCTGATTAAAAAGGGAATGCCTTTGTCTTTGCCTTTATACGATTATATACTCCACTTTAACATCTTCGCTTGGCTCGAGTTTAAAGAAACGAGTTGTCTACAAATTTAAAGGTTTGGTTCATTTTTAAAAAACAAAATTTTCTCTTAAAATCGTAAAACTTTTGGACCAATCCAATTATTCAATGGGTACCTTTATACGATTATACTCTATTATAGTATCCTCGCATTATTCAATGGGTTTCTTTATACGATTATACTCTATTCTAATATCCTCACTTAACTTGAATTTAAATAAACAAGTTGTCTCAAAATTCAAAAATTTGATTCATTTTAAAAACAAAATTTTCAATTTAAAATCGTAAAACTTTTCGACCACCCTTTCAATAATTATGAAATAATCCAATTATTCAATGGGTGAGTCAGCATATGGGGGGTGATCACTCCACTTCACTAACTTTTAATTAATAATAAAGCTTTAATGTATTTTAAAATTTTCACTCCATGATTATTTTTCGTGATTATACAAGGGGCGTACCCCGCTTCTCCGTGAAAAATAAAGGTGCATGTGTGAAGTGGGGGATGATGACCCAAATAAAAAATGGTACGCGGATTGGCTAAGTATGTATTTATTCTTGTCCTGGCTCACGGATACCTAATTATGCACTGTTATTATTGATGACGAAGGGAAATGGAGGTGATGGGAGAGGCTCTGTGTGAAGTGGGGGATAATGATCCAAATGAAAACTGGTAGCGCTATGAAGTGGGGAAAATGACCCAAATGAAAAATGGTACCTGTGTGAAGTAGGGGATTATGACCCAAATGAAAAATGGTACCTTGAAAATGAAAGAGGGGTAACAAAAAAAATTGATTTAAATATAAAATTCTTGGTTACAACTCTCAAACTTTGAAATTTTGGGTGTCCAAAGATTTTTTATGGTGTTGAGTCCATTTCTACCATCAAAATCACCATTAAAACATAGTTAGATTTAGATTTTGTAAAATAAAAAACACTAAAATCTCTCCCCAAGGCCAAATCTTCTTAGATTATTTCACTTGTATCAAAGCTTCCCATGGATTATTAGGGATTATGGAATCCTTAGTATAGTTTCAAGAATAAAATGCAAATAATGAAGAAAAATTAGATATTGTGACCCATGGTTTTGTGGCCAATGGTTTTTGGTGGCTCATGGGATTGGAAAATGGTATTTGGATAAACATTTGAGTCGGTTAGATCAAACTTACTTTTTTCTTTTTTATGGAATTTTTCTCTTGGGAATTTCCTATTTTTGGGGGGATTTTCCATTTTTTCCCATTTTTTAGGAATGTGCCAACTTCCCTCTTTTGTGGAAAGCAGAAGTAATAATTATGGGTCATTTATGACATTTTTGGCATGTGAAGGTTAAAATGGTGGAAATGGAAAGTGGACACGATGTATGATATGGTGTGGTTAGGGGATAAGCAAAGTGGACAAACTTTTTGTGGTAATATTAGTTATAATAAGAATGGATTTATTCTAGATAACTAGATCACGCATGTTTAATGTGGGAGATTTGTGGAAACCCTAGGTGAAGATTTGCACACTTGATGCAATCATTTTAATGGGGTTTTGGAAGGGTCTCTTGGTTTTTTTCCTAAGTACCTTATCTTTAACTTATGAGTTTAGTTTGTTCTCTTTTCCCTTAGTCATGATGTACAACTTACAGGAATTAGTTGATTATTTGGGGGACCCATATGGAAGCTCCGCGATCTTTCAGTTGCAATTTGGTAGAAGAGGTGGGATTGATTCACAAAGTTTAGGAATTTCCATCGGAAGAGATGGATGGGGGACTGTGGCGAGCAAAAGATAGATGGAGAGAGGGAAAGAAGGGTTTGCAGTTGGACCACTACTGGTTAGCACAATTGGTAGTAGAACGAGAGATTTGGTGTTTCCAAATCATCTTTTGGATCAATAGGTATCCCACTCAGGTAATGAGAGTTATTCCTCTCCACACACTTCGTTTCTTGCTTCTCAGGAGTGGGGTCTAGGGGATATTCTTGGGCCTTTGGGGTTTACCACCCTAGATCTAGTACAGGATCAGATTTTACTATTTATTTCTTCTGAAGTAGTGGGGAAATTTTCACAAACCCTAAATGTTCGTTCTACCTTTCTAGATGGCTCCTTTCCTCCATTTTTTGTAGGACACTTTCAGTTAGTTCCCTTGGAGGGTTTAGGTCCAGTTTTTACAAAGTGGCTCGAGGAAAAGGATTTTGGGGGTTTTGATGTTGTGGGTTGTGATCTAAAGGAGCAGGGATTTATCAATTATTTCTTAGCTTAGGATAAATTTTGTGGTGGAGGAAAATCATGGGGAGTTTGATAGCTAAGATCCACACATTCACTTATCGGTAATGTTAAAGAAGGTGAGAAGGGAAGGAAATGTCATGCACTACGTCGTAGAAAAAACAAATGTGTGAAGGAAAGAAAATATGTAAATTTGCTTCTTGGGGAAGGAATCCAATTTAACCAAGTAGTCAAGATGGTAGACTTAACGGTGGTGGGTATAGCCCAAGGTCATCACTTTGAAGATAAAACTCCGAAGATGTGGGTAGAGGAAAATTGGTCTAAAAAATTTGGATATGCCCCATTACTATTCTCCATGGCCAAGAGGTGGTTTGTCTTCCTATTCAGAAAAAGGGAAGATGCATGTTGGGTTATTTAATGAAATTAGAGCATCGACTCTATCCCGAGTTTTATGAAACCATGGATGTTGTTGCTGAATGCAACTTGGTAGTGCTATAACTCAACCCCTACCTAGGTGAGGCTCCAATGATTACGATCGGATTTTTGGGCTCCCAGTGTTTTCAACAACATTGACTACATGATCTAGGGGTTTTCCTTGAAGCATGTATTTCCTTTCACGAGATTGATGATCTATTGTTGGTATGCATTTTAGTTAACACAGATCTATGAGAGGGGGAGATCCATAAATTAAGAATCCTCCTTGGATTTGTATGCAAATGCTTTCCCTTATAATATTCTATCAAGGAAAGGCCCTCATATTTATATGCTTGACAAGGGTGAAGGGGGTGTTGGGGATTTCTAATGAGCACTCGAATCCTGGGAAGGGAAAGGGCATAGATTATTTCATTTCAAAAGCATAGTAGAAAGTAAATCAAGGTGTGACTACAGGTCATCAATCCTCAATAGATTGGGTGCTTAGAAAATTGTTTTCACAGACAAGAGTTCCCAAAATAAACTCATCTCTTTCAACTATCAGGCGTTGGCGAACCCATCCAAAAAATCATCTTTAAAGAGGTTTGTTTTGTACTCTAAGGTAACCTGTCTATTTATTTAGGGAACGTTTTGGGAATGGGAGGTAGTGTCCTCTTTGATAGAGTCTATTCTTAGTGGTTGGCTGATTTTAACAATTGATGTGTGTGGAATATCTCAGGGTTTAGTGATCAGTTGGGATCCTAGACTTGTAAAAGTTTCAAATAGTTGGGTCATGGAGGATGGGTTGGGTTTGGAATTGTAGTCAGTAGAGATGGAATGCACATTGACAGTACTAAACCTATATCGTCCCTACTCGGATAGGGTGGCATTTTTTTACGGACTCTCAAGAAAGCTCGTGATGAGATTGGACAAATTCCCTTTAATAATTTTTTAAGCTATGCATTAGAGAGATAAATTTGAAACATTAATATGTTTGCACACTCAATGTTAATTGTAAACTGGGCTCAGGGAAATCGAAGATTTCAAAATCTTCAGCTGATGTCAATTTTGGATGAAGTTTTTTGTCTGAAACAACAATTTGGTCAATGATTTTATTTTTGAGATGTTTACAGGGAATGCAATTCTATAGCCGATGGCCTATCTAAAGCAAGCATTCTTTTGGATTTCTAGCAGTGGACCACTTCAGAACTCAAGGATGGCATAAGTTTTGAATTCTACCATGAGACTTTTTGTGATCAACCTCAAGCAAGAGATTTTCCTTAAGCTTGATTTGAAACTCTTATTTGATAGATAGTAGGCCAGTTTTGGCCTTTTCTAGCTCAGGTTTTTTGGACATTATTGCACCGAGAGGCGCTCTAAAGCCCAGTGTGAAGGATATCTTGTAACATTTGTCCATGTTTGTCCATATTATTGTCATCCATTAATAAATGTAATAATAAAAAGTAAAAAGTAATAATATGATGGAGATCTTGTAACGTTTGTCCATGTTTGTCCATGTTATTGTCGGTCATTAATAAAATGTAATAATAAAAAGTAAAAGGTAATAATATGAGGGAGATCTTGTAATTTTTCCATGTTTGTCCATATTATTGTTGGCCATTAATAAAATGTAATAAAAAAGTAAAAAGTAATAATATGAGGGAGATCTTGTAACGTTTGTCCATGTTTGTCCATATTATTGTCGACCATTAATAAAATGTAATAATAAAATGTAAAAAGTAATAACGTTTTACCATTTGGATATAGGTCTAAACCTCTCCTCGAAAAGATCCTTGAGTGCAATACCTGAGAAGAGGTTTGCACCTCGGGAGATTTGATCCCGCTCGGCGCTTGATAGAGCCTAGGATTTGGATCTAGGCTAGTGTATTTGAAAAAAAGTTTGGATGTATATTTTACTTTTGTGTAGACATGTGCGATGATATAAGACACGGGGATGTTGGATCTTTGTAGGGATATATTTTTGGAAACATTTTGGAAATGTAAATGTGACACTTAATGTGTCATTAGTCCATTGATTATGCAATATACATACCACAGCCATCTTTATGAACAATGTAATTTTATTTTCAAATGATAATAAAATTATGCTTTTTTCTTAGGAAAAAAAAATAGTTATAATATTGATGGATTAATTATATTAGGTATAATATTAGTTACTATTACTATTATATATTTATATTGGTCATTTATTACTTAAGAGATGGATGGGTATATTACTTATGATATTAGTTACTATTATATGTTAGTTGTATAAAAATATGCCTTCTCCGCCTCCTTGCGCTTCCATTTCTATTCCGAAGATTAAAAAAATGACTGCTCCCACTACCGAGTCTATCGAGTCCTTATGTCATCAGACCACCAACTGAATCTTGAATTAGCGTTAAACTCAAAACTAATTAAAAAGGGAATGCCTATGTCTTTTCCTTTATACGATTATACTCCTCTTTAGCATCTTTGCTTGGCTCGAGTTTAAAGAAAGGAGTTGTCTACAAATTTAAAGGTTTGGTTCATTTAAAAAAAAACAAAATTTTCTGTTAAAATCGTAAAACTTTTGGACCAATCCAATTATTCAATGGGTGCCTTTATACGATTATACTCTATTATAGTATCCTCGCATTATTCAATGGGTTCCTTTATACGATTATACTCTATTCTAATATCCTCACTTAACTTGAATTTAAAAAAACAAGTTGTCTAAAAATTCAAAAATTTGATTCATTTAAAAAACAAAATTTTCAATTTAAAATCGTAAAACGTTTTGACCACCCTTTCAATAATTATGAAATAATCCAATTATTCAATGGGTGAGTCAGCATATGGTGGTGATCACTCCACTCCACTACCTTTTAATTAAGCTTTAATGTATTTTAAAATTTTCACTTGATGATTATTTTTCGTGATTATGGGACGGGCGTACCCCGATTCTCCGTGAAAAATAAAGGTGCATGTGTGAAGTGGGGGATAATGACCCAAATGAAAAATGGTACGTGTGTGAAGTGGGGGATAATGATCAAATGAAAACTGGTACCGCTATGAAGTGGGGAAAATGACCCAAATGAAAAATGGTACCTGTGTGAAGTGGGGGATTATGACCCAAATGAAAAATGCTACCTTGAAAATGAAAGAGGGGTAACAAAAAAAATTGGTTTAAATATAAAATTCTTGGTTACAGGTGGAAACGCGAAGGTGGGTAACACATTGGTGAGAATCAGCCGCCCAAGAACTATAGCAGCGGTTATTTGGCCGAATAATTAAACTTATTCGGCTGAATAATTAAACTTATTCGACCGAATAACTTAGTATTTATTCGGCCGAATAACAATTAACGGGCCACCGTTAGACCTAACGGTGGCCTCGATGTGTGTGCGAAGTTTTTAGCCAGACGGAGAAAACGCACGGCGGTGTTCAATTATTCGGCCGAATAATTATTCGGCCGAACACTTATTCGGCCGAACAATTATTCGGCCGAATAATTGTTCGACCGAACAATTATTCTCCGTAAAAGCTCGGCCGCGGCCATTCCTGGTCACTTTTTCTCAACTGTGTGGACACCTTTGGCGCTGATGGTGGCCCCGCCTCTGCGCCAATGGTCAGTTCTGCCACCTTTTAGCCTGTATTTGTCTGGGTGGTCGCTTGCGAAGTCCGCCACCCGATTTGTCAACGCTGTGTTTCGCTGATCGCCAACCCTGCATGTGAGGATATGCACCTTGGGTCGTTGTTGGTGGAGTTTTAGGCTACTATACCCCCGCTTCTGCTTTTCGATTTCCTGCATTTGTTTCTTCCCGCCATCTTCACGTACGTAAGGTTTTGCTTGTCGTGCAGTGTTGAATTTTTGTTTCGGTGGTTGAATCCATATGTTTTAGGCATCGTCTGAACAGCTAGTGTGTATCGTGCAGTTTCACATCTCTTGGTGGTGTTTTCTGGTCGGAATGATCTCCTGTCGACGTGCTAACAGCAGGGAGGAGATGTAGCTACGACATATCGACTCGGCGGTTTGCAGAGGTAAAACATTTTCTGTTGTTCGTTTGTAATTGTTCGTTTTTCTGTTTAAGTGTCTTATTTAAGGTGTTATTTTTATTGCAGGTTTTCGTTGTCATCTGCTTTGCTAGTTTAGTTTCGGCGTTTTCAAATTCATTTTCGGGATTTCGTCGGCCAGTTCTCAATTCGGCTACGTCTCAAGAGGTTAGTAGAATTCTTTCTTTATTCGCCATCTTTCGTTTTGCTTGAAGTCGTCCCGTCTGCTTTTGTGTCGGCTCTGTCCAAATGGTCAGAGTCCATGAAATCTGCCTAAATGGGCAGAGGCCATGAATTCTTCCAAAAATTGGGTGTTCATGGACTCTGTCCAATTGGGCAGAGTTCATGGACTCTGTCCAATTGGGATGCTTTCATTTCGACCAAGCTTCCAATTGGACAGAGTCCATGAACTCTTCCCAAATGGGCAGAGTTCAAGGACTCTGTCCAATTCCGCAGAGTTTTTGCAATCTGGTCAAAGTGTATGACAAAAATGATTGAAATTTAATTATAAAAGAGGAGTGTATTGAGTGTTTAGTTAGTAAGTCTTTTTAAATTGTTGGTTTTTTATGTGTTTAGAAATGAATATAAAAGTAGAACAGTAATATTATTTGCAATTGATATATCCAGTTTATATGTAGGCTTGTTTTATTTTTTTGAACGTTGTCAACATGGACATGGACAGAGTCCATGAACTCTTCCCAAACGGGTAGAGTTCAAGGACTCTGTCCAATTCCGCAGAGTTTTTGGAATCTGGTCAAAGTGTATGTCAAAAATGATTGAAATTTAATTACAAAAGAGGAATATATTGAGTGTTGAGTTAGTAAGTCTTTTTAAATTGTTGGTTTTTCATGTGTTTAGAAATGAATATAAAAGAACAGTAATTTTATTTGCAATTGATATATCCCGTTTAAATGTAGGCTTGTTTTATTTGTTGAACGTTGTCAACATGGACATGGATAGAGTTCATGAACTCTGTCATTATGTCCATGTTGACAGAGTTCATGAAATTTGTTGAAATGGACGAGGACAAAGTTCATGAACTCTGTCAACGTGGACATGGACTGAGTTCATGAACTCTGTCTATGTTTACAGAGTGCAGAGATCAATGTATTAATTCTATTACAAAGTGTGTTGATAGATAGCTATAGATACAACCAATCTTTAGACAATTAAACTCTACTTTTCATACAACAAAACTTTAAATGGACTTTAGGTACAACGAAACTATAGACACGAATAGACTTTAATTTAGGTGTACTATAGTAAGTTTTATATAATCGAACAATAATAGTCATAGTCATTTTATAAACTGTTAGGTTATATTATGCCATAATGGTCTTGGGTTTTATTTTTGTGAAGGTGGCGATTCTTGGTATTAAGTTTTTCTTTGTTTGCAACAAGGAAAACTTGGAGAACATAATACCAAGAATCATTACCGTTATCAGATTGAAATTGAAGACCATTGTTGGACATGACCAATTTGGGAAACATGTCATTTAACTCCAAACATAATACTATGAACGGTCAATTTTTTTTTTCTATGGAATAATGAGAATATTTGTAGATTTAATGTATGTTTAAAGTATTAAAATGTCTTGATTAAATTATTAATTTAAGAAACTGAAAACCATTAATGAACATGGCAAATTTGGAAAACATTCCAAACTCAAAACATAATACCACATGAATTGTCAATTTTTATCTTATTTTATGCAATATAATGAAAAGATTTGGAGACGCAATTTATGTTTGAAGTATTAAAATATCAATTAAGTTATTAATAAAGGGTTTAGGTTAGAAGTTAAAATAGGTTCATGAACTCATCCTTTGACATAAAGAATTGAACCCTTCACTTAGTACTTAATTATATTGATTCCATTCATTTTAAGCATCAAAAACACTTAGAAAATTGGTACATTAGTTCTTTACACATCTAACAATATTAGCTATACTCTTTTTAATAACTATTAGATGATATTAGGTAGATCTAGGTCCTTGTTAAATAACTTAGTCTCTTTAGTAGTTAGGGTTTAGAATTTGTAGAATTAACATGTAGGATTTGAATGTGTAATTAGTTGATATTTGTGCAAGTGTAGGCATTATATATCAAATGGAAAAAGAGGATTCTTTGAGGTGAAAGCGTAGGAGGTCTTCACAAACTTCTGGGGTTGGTGTTACAAGTGATAATCGGAGGTTGTCAACCTCCCCTCGGGATTCTAGTTTATTGTATAGATCACAACGACGAGGTGAAAGGGGTACAAATGATTCCCCTACATCTTCTGTGGGAGAACGTGGATCTCGACCCTCTATTGGTAAATGAATATTGATCTTTTAACATGTATATGCAAATTGTCTTTTTGTGTGCGCAAAATTTGTATTTGTGTTTAAACAAAACTTTATTTTCATTTGAAGTAGAGCATGGTTTGGAAGATGCTTGTAATTCTATAGGGAGGGAGACAGAGCAAGCAAGGGAGACGGATGATGGTGCAGAGCAAGGTTCTCAAGAGGCTCACCATTCTACACGAGGTGATGATGGTCGAGCTAGGACGCAATATGTTGAATTAACCGAGGGTTGTACACCCATTACAACATATCCATCTGATCTACCTCGGGAGCTTCCATGGGAAGGTGGTGATCATCAAATGAATCTTGAAATATGTAGATCCCACTATGACAAGTTGCAAAATGATTTGTCTACTATGGATCTCCCTCCAGAGAGTAAACAAAGTTTGGAGATTGTTTTGGGATCATTGCAAAACTTCATTCAAGCATATGAGAATCTCGGACCAACTACAGATGGTTTTGTAGATTTGATGCGAAGACGAAGGGAACAATTGATGGGTCCAGACAAATGGGATGTTGTGAAGGAGAGAGTGACAAAAGAACAGGCCAAATCAATGTTTAATTTCAAAGAAGGTTTGAAAAAAGAAATGTTGAAAGTGCAATATTTCAAGCATCCTCATCTTGCACATCTACTTTATGATCGGTTTCTTCCAGCCTATGGTCGATTTCCATGGAACGATGAGGTTTCTCAATATTTTGCTAGATTTTTTTATGCTGAGTTTTTTTTAAATATGAAGCCAGACTATACCGATGTTCATTCAAAATTTTATGGAGTTGGAAAGGGTCGAATATATGATCGAGAAGGTGCGCTTAGAGATCCTGCAAATCTTCGACCTCCACCCCATATATGTCGTCCACTTAGGTTGGTGGCATTAAAATCAGAGATGGAGCCCACATCTCAACTTGGGACAACCGCGAAGAATTTTGTTGGCGATGGTTTATCGTCAGTATTAGTGGGAGTAGATGTGGGTTTGGTTCGAGAAAGGGCTCGTTCCGCTATTCGTCAAAAGTTTGTTTATAAAACTGATGATGAGATAGATGGAATGAGCATTGAAGATCTCAGGGCATATGCGAAGGTTTGTCGTGATCTAGCGGCAAATGTTATATCCAATGACACATCGAGTTCGGGAGAGGTTTGTTGACTATGATACGATTTGATTTTAATTAAATATTTTATTTATTTTGAATTGATTTTTTTTGTTACATTATATGAATGATAAATTATGTTTTTTGATGTAAAGTAATAGGTACATTATGTAAATGTTTAAATTGGTTGCAGTTTTCAAGAATGATGAACGAACATTCTTTCCACATTTCAACTAGCGAAAATCTAGAGAGAGAGGTACATATTTATTATTAACATATTTGTAATTATGTTTGAATTTGATATATATATATATATATATATATATATATTATTATTTTTTGAATGTTAATTTAACTATGCATCTTATTGTTAATTTGACTTATCCATGCAGGTTTCTTTAGATACGAACTTTATAAATGATTTACCATCTATTGTGAGCTAATGCTTTTTAATCTTTTTGTTTTAGTTTTAAGTTAATTAGCATAGTAATTTTTTTTGTTTGCATTATATGTTTTATTTATTAATACAACTTAAATTTTAGGGCGGAGATATAGGTTCTTTGCTTAATATAGCAGATATTGGTAGAGAGGTAATTTCATTTAGTGATTTAATTTTGTTTACTGTTTTAATATTTTAATTTTTATGGATTTAGATTTATGAGATTCATAAATTGATTTTATATATGTTGCAGCTTGGGTCTCTCAAATCTTTTGGAGGAAAAGGAAAAACTCCTTTGGAGGATGATGGTGGACAAACATTTGGAGAATTTGATGTAATATTGTTAATATTTGAATTGTTTTTTGATATATAAACTTTAATATTTTAATTTTCTGAATATAGTTTAAATAATTTAAATGATATTCATAATCTTTTTTTATACATGTTGCAAGGTGGGTTGAGTCCAGGGGGAGGCTCGAGTGGAGGATAGCATGGTGGACATTTTATTTTTATAGCGTGGTGGACAATTTTTTTGTTGTTGATATGCATCTAGATTTGAAACATTTGTTTTGGACATGTTGAGGAGGTTTATTTTTGGACTAGATATATACATATATGGGTACATTGAACTTGTATGTTCATGAGTATTTTTTTGAAGATTATATACATGTTCTTTGAACTTACATATTTTGTGAATCTTGGTTTAAATGATCTAGTTTATTTTTGCTTATTTGACATATTTGGTGTGATTTAAAGGTTTAAAATATGTATTTGCATGTTTAAATGAATGAATGAATATGTAAAAATGAATATTAAGAACATGTATTATGAAGTTTAAGAAATGTTATTTAGGAAGTTTAAAAATGAATGTTAAGAACATGACATTCTTGAATATTATGAAGTTTAAGAAATGTCATTTAGGAAGTTTAAAAATGGATGAACATAGGTTTAAAGTTCATAAATGAGGAAGTTTTGATTGAAACATGAATGAATGATAAGATTGAATATATTAAGAACAAGAATGTTATCTTTGAATGTTAGGAGGTTTAATAATTTGTTAGAAGTTTTGATAGAAATATGGATGAACCAGGAAGTTTAAAAATGAATGTTAAGAACATGAATATTATCTTTGAACGTTAGGATGTTTAGGAATGTTAGAAGTTTTCATACATGGATTAACCAGGAAGTTTAAAAGTGATAACATGTTGAGTTCAAATTTTAGAGATATTAGGAAGTTTATGAATGTTTGAAGTTTTGATGAAAATATGGATGAAATATAAAGTTTAAAAATGAAATTTAAGAACATGAATGTTATTTTTGAATGTTATGAAGTTTTAGGAATGTTAGAAGTTTTGATAGAAATATGGATGAAATCTAGGAAGTTTAGGAATGTTACGAAACTTAGGAATGTTAGGAAGATTATGAATGTTATATAAGTTTTGATGGAAATATAGATGAACTAGGAACTTTAAAATGAATGCAAAGAATATGAATGTCAAATTTTTGAATGTTATAGTTTTGAAAGAACATGAATATCGAATTTTTGAATGTTATAGTTTTGAAAGAGATACATGGATGAATTAGGAAGTTTAAAAGTGTTGAGTTTAAATTTTAGGAATGTTTGAAGTTTTGATGGAAATATGGATACATTAAGAAGTTTAAAAATGAAATTTAAGAACATGAATGTTAACTTTGAATGTTATGAAGTTTTAGGAATGATAGAAGTTTTTATAGAAATATGGATGAAATAGGAAGTTTAGGAATGTTATGAAACTTAGGAATGTTAGGAAGATTATGAATGTTATATAAGTTTTGATAAAAATATGGATGAATTAGGAAGTTTAAAATGAATGTTAAGAACATATTCAAATGTTATCTTTAAATGTTAAGAAGTTATGAATGTTAAAAATTTTGATAGAAATATGGATGAACTAAGAAGTTTAAAAGGGAACACATGTTAAGTTCAAATTTTAGGAAGTTTGAAAAATAAATAATATTATTTGTTCAAATTTTGATATATGTATTTTTAATTAATAATTTTTATTTTTAATGTTCAGGTACATTTGATGCGGCTGAAATCATGGCAAATGGGGATAACGGTTTTTTGTTTTTTAATCATGAGCGAAGATTACAGGATTGTGAAGTTTGTGTTAAATTAGAGCCATGATTTTAAACAAAATTTTGATGAATTTGCATCGATTTGTTGTAAATAATCATTTCTCTAATTTAGCATAAGCTTCACAATCCTGAAATTTTTTCTTGTGATTAAAAATCAAATGATCGTTGTTTCCATTTGCCATGATTTCAGTTATGTGAACTTGCACAAGCGATATTTTAAATTAAAGATTTGGGGCGGAGAGTGGCGACAATTACAGATCCGTTAGATCTCATTATTTAATTGGTTTAATAGACATATGGGTCCACGTGAATAAAGTATTTCAGACATCTAATTAAGACAAATTTTATACATTCAAGTTTTCGTTACCAAATAATTTTATACAAGCGATATTTTAAATCAAAGATTTGGGGAAGAGAGTGGCGACAACCACAGATCCGTTATCTCATCCCTTAAGTGGTCTAATAGAAATATGGGGACCCGAATAAAGTAAATTTCAAACAAAATTAAGTCAAAAATTTTACACATTGAATTTTTCAATATCAAATAATTTTTGAATTCAAATTTCAGCATTCTAGAATACGATTATTTAAACTTTTATATATTATAGTTCTTTTCAAGATCATAAACATAAAAATACAAAAATATATTGTACACATTTGACAATGACATCGACAAAATCATTGATCTATTAATTTTAAATATATAGTTTTAAAAACATCGCAATGGAATGCCGTCTTCAATTATCCGTTCATGGTCGTATTTGGACAGTTTCCATTTTTTATTTTTTAATTGTTTTTTTGATGGAACTTGAACCAATTTTATTCGAGATGCACATACTAAATGGCTATATTGACAACATATGACATCAGGTTCATAATCCTGAAAGTAGACATAATTTTGAGTCATATGGGTTTGCTGAAAAAATAGCCCTTTAAGATGATGGATCCTCTCTCGTATGTATATCCGTTGTCATTGTAGTCTTCCAATAACTTCATTTTTTCTTCAGTGCATTGCATCAAATAATACTTCACATTTTTGTTGTTGTCGACAGGTGCAATCACATCAAAAACATCTCCTGTGCAAATTACAATTGATGTCAGGATTTTTAGTTCAACTAAATTGACTAATATACATGTGTATAAAGTGAATGACAAGAATGAATAATCGACAAAACAGTGGTATTTGATCATTAACTTCTCTAACGAGATCTGAAATTCTGTCGCCATCAGATGATATTGCTATATCTTCTGATTCTAATTCTTCTATGCTTTCTAGTGGCATTTTTCCTTTAGGATTAATTTATGTGTGTTTCCAATGTTTCACGTAGTTGTTCGTTATGTTTTCACAAACTTCTGTAGATTCAATATTTTCAGTGCAAATATGGCAAAAGCATGATTGCTTTCTACTGTCAAATGCATAAATGTTTTGGAAGGCTTTTGTTTGAATAGAGTGAAAATCTCTAGTCCCTTGTATGGTGCTAGCATCGTAGGGTATTGATCTATTTATATCTTGGATCCCAACATGCCAAAAAAACCTAGTAAACAAATGACAAATTTTGATGTTAGGTACATATACTTTTTTTTAAATTGACAATAAAATATAAATTAAAACATTTGTGTGTACATACCTGCGCACATTTTTTGATTGTTGAATATAATCATGGTTTAGATGTGATTTACACCATTGGACAACCTCTGCAGCTGAATGGAATCGTGCAGAACTATGATTCATTTGCCATCTTCGAAGTGCTCTTTTTACGCATGCTCCTGCACCATCATGTTCACCTTTTCCATGACCAGTTTCAAAGAAATTCCAGTGATGTTTAATGTTCAATGCTTTATGAAGTCGACATAACCAATAAAATGATTGGAAGATTTAAAATGTCCGGCACATCCATATGACCATATCCAATGCTCATTGAATTTAATGCTATGTTCCTTTAGTGAATTGTAGAAAATACTTTCAATACAATGCTGAACAAAATGTGTATCGTGTGTACGATCGTCGCTGATATAAAAGTGATATTCTTTAATCACATCTCGATTGTCACACGTGCTTTCAATGCCATCAACATCCTGTTGAGAATGTCTATATAAAACATGGACGAATATTGAAACTTGGTCAGAATGATAGTATTCACTCTGTATCTCTTTTTGTGCAGCAAATGTATAATTTTCTGCAAAGTCAACCACTGACAAAATTGTTCCTGGTGGAAAAATTTCACGAGACTGTTTGAATTGAAGGTCTTGCCATCGTGCTCTATGTGAATGCTTGGTGTATTTATAAATTTCACTTTCGAATTTCTTGAGAAAATCTGCCACACCTATTTTATCTTCTCGCAAATCAATCCTTTTGGAATGTACATCACTAGTACTTGTAATGTATTCATATCTTTTCCAATCAACGGTGACATTTGACAATGAGTGATCATCAGTATCGATAGGATATTTATTGTGGTATAAAACCAAATTTCCACAACGATTACAATGTTTTCCATTGACACATTTTTTATTATAAAATAATTCATCATGATTTCTCTCACATAGGGTTTGAGATATGAATTCACGTATTATAGGCGGAGGCGGTGAATTTGTCCAAAACATTTTACCAAATTCAAGAAATGTGTCGTAATATAATTGGAATTGCACATGATAACGACAACAACATGTGTCACGGATAATAATAGGTCTAACATACCATGGTTTTAGTTGCACAAATGTAGTGATTGACACATTAATTCCACGATGATCTTCCTTGAATTTAATGAACAATTGTACTTGTGTCATATCCATTATATGTTTTGGACTGCTTACATATACTCCTCGTGATACTCTTTGTCGTATTACATCTCTTGAATTTGGTGAAACTCGAGAATGTGTCAACCAATATTCCCGTACAGTATCTTTAACCCCTGCTCCCATTCTATCTTTGTAAGGTTGTCTACAAATAATTGCCCAGCAAGCAAGTTCATCATTTTCATCTATTTGCATTCTGAATTTGCTATGTCTGTATAATGTCTTTCTTGAGGTTCCAACTGCTTTTGCTAGCTGTGTTGTCAAACGTTTTTGTTTAGTACTAGTCGAAATAATTGCTGTATGAATTGCTCTTGGTGCAGCACTAATGTCTTTCTTCGTAGATTTTCCAAACTTTTTTATTGCATCACCTATATTTTCTATCACATTATCTTTTAATTTCGACTGTTTGGCCGCCTTGTGAATACCCAATAATGATGTAGCATCTTCTAACTTCTTGGTCACTAATAAACATCTCAAAATTTGTGCTTGTCCTGTTGCTGAATAATTCTTCAGAACATCATCATAAATTTTTTTAGCCTGATATCGTGCATCGTGTATGGGTATTTTTTTTCCATATTTATTGCAATCAACGTTTTCTAACGTTTCATCATCAATGGTGAAAGTACCTATACATCAAGATAAATTTAATTTAAAACATGCATCCAAAAATACAATTCATTATAAAAAATCAATTTGGAAAATACATTCAATATATACATACCTGGTCCAATTTTTGGTTCTTGAACTCGATCTTCAATATTGACTTCATCGACATTAGTATGTAAATCACTATTTACATCCTCAACAATGGTTTCTTCAACTTGAATTTGTTCCTCTTGTTCTCTATTTTCAATTTTCATTTCATCGACATTATCATGTAAAACTGTATTTGTATCTTCAATAATCGTTGCTTGCATTTCTGCAAGGCTTGCTTTGTTGGCATGATATTTAAGTTTTTTCTTTTCTCTATTATCATCATCATCAACACGTTTACGATCATATTTTCTTTGACGGTTTCTCTTACTACCCATGATTGTTTAATCTATAAATGATAAATTAAAGAAGATCATCATTTTATTGTAAATAAACAATATGAATATTTAAAAACAGTTACGAAATTTATGAACACAAGTACTGAAATTTACTTCACCTTATCAAAATCTTGTACTTGAGTCTTTTGAAGAAAAAGTCTTTGGAAACAAGTTTCTTTTGAAAAGAACCTTCTTTGAATGAAATAAGAACTCTTTGACAATAAATCACCTTTGAAAAAATGCCATTGGAAAAGAATAAGAACACTTTCAAAATAAATCTTCTTTGAAAAAATATCTGGGAAAAAGATTTTGTAAAAACCTTTGCAACAAAATAACTTTTTTGCAAAAATAACTTGGGAGACTTTGAAAAAATCCATTTTCAAATAAATAAGAAGGAAAATATATCTTCTTTGTAAAAATAACTTGAAATAAAATCTTATTTGCAAAAATGCCTAGGAATAAAAACTCTGTAAATGCACACTTTGGAAAGAAACATTTGCTGAAAAACCCATTGGAAAATAATAAGAACACTTTCTAAATAAATCTTTTTTGTAAATCCACTGGAAAAAAAAAATTTCTTTGTAAAAACCTTTGCAAAAATAACGTGGGAGACTTTGAAAAAACCTCTTTTCAAAGAAATAAGAAGGAAAGAAACGTTTTTTGCAAAAACATTTATAAAAAAAAACTTTGAAAAAAGTCATTTGAAAAAATCACTTGAAAAAATAAGAAAGAAAAAGACAATTCCTTTGAAAAAATAACTTGGAATAAAAACCTATTGCAAAGAACTAAGAAGTATAAAAGGTTGGAATGAAAACTTATTTTGCAAAAATGCCTTAGAAAAATAATCTTTCAATGTATTTCTTAGAAAAAAGTAACAAAAAGAATACTTCATAAAAAAAACTCTATTTACAAAAAAGCTTTTTAGAAAACCCTTGGAAAAAAAACTCATTGCAAAGAAATGAAAAGTGCAAATAGCTTGAAAAAAATATTTCATAAAAAAAACTTTATTTGCAAAGAAAGGCTCCTTAAAAAATCCTTGGAAAAAAACCCATTGCAAAGAAATAAGAAGTGCAAAAAACTTGGAATAAAAACTCCTTTTGCAAAAAAATTCTTTCAATGTATTCTTTTGAAAGAAGTAAGAAAAGAAATACCTCATAAAAAAAACTTTCTTTGCAAAATAAGCTCCTTAGAAAATCCCTTCAAAAATATTCTGACTGTGAAATCTCCATAAAAAAAAAAAATTGTTATTCTTTCTCCTTACTGTGAATAAACATTAATCGGATCTATGTGAACACACATTTAAAATAAATATTACATTCGTATGCTCAACTAGCTTAAGTTCTGTCCCTTGTGTCTTCCTGCTGGTTAGAAAGGTAAAATGGTTGACATGCCACTTACTTAGCTATGGCTAACTCTACTCTGTATGTTGATGCAGGTGCAATTTATATTACCGGAATTCCTCACAACGCAGGTAACAAGGGTTCTGAAATCAAGGTATGCATTAAACCTAGTGCACATAACCATTATCCTTTCTATATGGGCTGCTTGTGAATTCCTTCTGTATTAGTTCAAACCTCGACATACAATATCCTTTTAACAATGACATGAGACATAATTTTGCAAGGTATACTTGATTATCATTAACATTTTTAATTTACATCCTATTGCACTATGAGTTGTCAAATACTTAAATTACAACAAGGCTCACCCAAAAATGTTCTTACCTAGTTAGTTACCAAGTCAATATAGTGATTGTATCGTTTTACTTTAGCTACATAAGATAAGTTTTCCGGATATTTGTGTCATGTACCAACAACATAGTTTGACTGTCCCATTTCCTATCTTACGAAAGTATTAACAATAGCCTAGTACAAGTTCGTTAACAATCTAAGATGTTTGAACCCTTAGTTTATACCTTCGTTTATTTGTATTGTGAAGGGATTTCCTGCAACATTTAAAATGCAACATGCGAGGGTTAATTAACATTTAGTTTGCTGCGTTCTTGGTGTACATCCTACCATCCAGCGAACCTCTACAGGATTAGCCATGTGATACCATAAATTATACATGCCGGTGAAGGCGCCACCTGCACCTCGACAGGTTACTAGTACTGGGGTGTAATTCAATACTTTCTAGACTGGCCATGTGACCGCATTTATAGTGGTTAAATGCGAAGGTGCCACCTGCACCTTGGAATGACAAGGTTTGGTTACTTTGGTTTTTGGAAAATAATAATCACCTTAGCAAGTGTTCATCCTTCTACGGGTCGATTACTTTTGTCATTCGAGTAAGGTCCTGTAAAATGGCAAATCTATCTCTGCGATTACATCTTTGACAGAGTGTTGCTTAACATTTCGAAAGTGTGATTCTGGTGAGTGGTTCTTATTTCGACTAGCGTATTAGAGATAGGTATTTTCTAAACCAAGTTCTTTTTTAAATCTCTGCTAATGAATGACTGAAAACTGGTTGATGACCGCGACCCTTGCTTACAGGGTTCGGGTTGATGGTAAGAAAAACCCCAGCAATTTAAATGGATCTCTGTATCAGAATGGAGGTTTGGTGCTATGCACACTGTGATCTCTACTTCCAGTCACTTCACTTCATTGTCTCAGAGGTAACCTCATAATGCCACGGTTCAGAAATTTCTTTTCTTTTGTTTTACAGCAGTCCATCACCATTTGATAATAATGTGTCGTCAAATCGTGTTGATAGGTTCTCCTAGCTCGAAGGCGCAGGTTTTAGAAGGAGCCTTCCCTGCCCGGTAAGTGGCATTGCTCCTTCCACCTTCATGCAATGACAGGAAAACCTAGGAAAGACCCTCTTCAACGTTAACAGGGAGTTTTAATTTCTTATCTGGTTAGTCTTTTGCAGCTTCAACGATTCAATGTGGCCTGGGGTATTTGCTGCCACGAATTCAAATGTAATAACTGGTTTTATAAAACTTCTTCATGTGACTCTAGGCGTTAAAGAAGTGTGTTGGTCTGCATGACTTTTTGGTTCAAGGGTTATCATTTCTTTTCTGTATCTTAAAGTACTTTTAGTATCCTTATCTAATTTCCAGTATTTACAAGAATACAACTACTTGTTCCGAAGATACCGTAATTGAATGGGATACGACACCTGAATTTTAATTATAAGTATGATTCCAATATAATTCGTTTTTCCCTTTCTTTCTGTTTAAATGGTAAGGATGATTCTTAGCAATTCGTATCTCACTTCTTAACTAAATTCTTGGGCTGAAAGGAATGGAATCAGGGTTTTAAATGTGTTATAGTTAAATGTTTTCGATGATATCTTTTGAAACCCCAAATCCTTTGGAGTATGCTCTGTTTAGATACCAGCCTCTATACTTGTTCCTTTTCCGGAAAAAGAAACGTAGCCAAACCCTAGGTTAAAAGGATAGAACCTGGAAATTCTGTATCAATAGGTTTTTTTCTCTGAAATGGTTTTAGCATTAGGGATAAATGCCTATGTCTGGGACGCAAATACCTACTCTGCAGTCTTATCCCAGTGCTAACTCGAATGCTTGAGAACTCTGTTTTGTTTGTTATTTTCTAGGGTAGCGTACATGCCTGGATTTTTATGTTTGCCCTTCTATCCTGTGGAACACATATCAGCTGTTGATTTGATGTTGAACTCGTTTGAACAGATGTTTAAGTCTTAGGGTTTAAACTTAACAACAAAGGGCTATTGTATCGACCACCTCCCAAGGTTCATCTTTTAATCTGGGCTGTACGCTAATCATATATAGATTAGGCTCAATAACTCAACAGTAATAAATTTACCATTCCAAATCTAAATACTAAAAGACTCTTTTCGATCACACAGGGATCTACGATTGTCATGACAGAGGCAATAAACGATTATCACGACCTCTAATACATAAATAAAGGAAAACAATTTAGGGTTTTCTCTACCATTCAGGGCTGGACGCTAACCGAGATATCAACAATTTTTAATGCAGAAGAAATTAATTTTTAACCGAAACAACGAATACACACAAGGTCAAACATTAAATCGAATTGCAATCAATACTTCTGTAATTCTACCCTTGAGATGTACTTTATGAATATCCTCCATCATATTTTATCGCTAATTTCCGATTACATGTGCAGATTGAAATTTACTAGTCTTAAGTTTAGCTTAATCTATGTCCACGATTACCTCAGATTAGATTAACAAGAAGGAATTCCCCACAGAAGTGCTCAACATCTATCTTTAGCAGATTTAACATTATGGACTGCAATGTAACTAACAATTTTCCTTTGTGCACAAATCTTACTTTCGTATAATCTGGACAAAATAAAATAATGGGAAACATGCTGAAAGTTTGAACAGTTTTCCTTTGTGCACAAATCTTAGTTTCGTATAATCTAGACAAAATAACATTGATGGAAAAATGTTGAAAGATTGAAATCAGAAAAACCTGGAATTAGTAACCTAAATGACGTCGGAACAACCACATTCCACCCAACCGTAGATTACGTACAAACACCAGGTCTGTCCGTAATCACCCCCGAGCCAGATGCATGCATGAAAAGTGTGGATAGTTAGCCTCAAACTCAGTCGCATTTCCTGAATCCCTTGCCTAACACAGAGTGCTTACGCAGCAAGTATAATTCTCTCCGGCATACTCAGCAGCGTCCTGCCTCCTCACATATGCCATCCCTTTATAGTTTTTGCCTAGGTCTTACCATTAGCAGCCAATTCGTCATGGAATTTTCGCAGCTAATTAAATCCCTGATTTTCAGGGTGTGTCTAGTGTCTTAAATACACTTCTGACACCTGTTCTGGTTTTTCAGAGGCTAACTCTAACTTGTCCCCCACTTCTCCATGCATGATCGCCTCATTTAACTTGGTTGTTCCTGCTCATCCTTATATTAAAATAATAAAAATTGTTTTCTTACAACAATCCTCCTAGGACTTAAATCAGTCGATTTCTCATCTAGACCCTTATTGAAATAAATCTCACAATGATAAAATAATATATATATATTTAAAAATCAAACATAACATCTTTTCATTATTGGGGAGGGATGTCACATCCTTGCCCCCTTATTGTGAACACTGTCCTCAGTGTTCTAGTCTTCCTCCATCGGTTCTAGGAATAGATTTGGGTACTCTTCTAGTATTTCGCTTTCCAATTCCCAGGTTGCCTCCTCAGGACTAAAGTGCTTCCATTGCACCTTTACCTGAGCGATTTCTCGGTTCTGAAGTACTGTTTCTTTCCTGTCCAGAATGCATAAAGGTTCCACTTGAAATTCGCCTTCTGGAGCCTCATATATCAAATTCCAATCAATAATATGAGTGGGGTCATGAATATACCTTTTCAGTAACGAAATGTGAAAAATATTATGAATTTTTAAATGTGTTGGTAATGCCAGCTTATAAGCTACGGGTCCAATCCTTTCAAGTATTTGGAAAGGCCCGCAAAATCGTGGTGCCAGTTTAGTGCAACTCCCTAGCCGGAGTGAGCTTTTCTTTGGTTTAGCCCGCAAGTATACATGATCTCCAACTGAGAATTCCTTATCCCGTCTTTTTAGATCAGCATAGCTTTTTTGGCGGTCCTGGGCCACCTTTAAATTCTTCTGTACCTTTTGGACTGTTTGTTCCATGACCTTCAGCAAATTTGGTCCTACCAATAAATGATCGACCGGACTATCCCAGCTAACTGGGGTAGTGCACTTTCTCCCATAAAGAATTTCGAATCGACTCATTCTTGATGATGCTTGGTACCCGTTGTTGTAAGCGAACTCTACCAGATGTAAGTAGTCTTCCCATTTGGTGGGTCTTTCCATGACGTACATTCTCAGCATATCTTCAATGATCTGATTTGTACGTTCAGTCTGTCCATCCATTTCAGGGTGATAACTCGTGCTGAAATTAATTCTTGTTTCCAGACCTGCAAATAAAGACTTCCAGAATTTGGATGTAAACTTTGCATCCCTGTCTGAAATTACCATCTTTGGTACTCGGTGTAATCTGAATATTTCTTTTAGAAATATTCCCGCAATATCTCGTGCCTTGAATGTGGCTTTTACAGGAATGAAGTGTGCAGATTTGCTAAATTTGTGAACCACCACCATTATAGAGTCATGTTGTCGCTGTGTTCTCAGCAAACCTGTGAAAAAATCTAATGAAATCACTTCCCATTTCCACTTAGGAATTGGTAATGGTTGCAACAAACCCGCAGGATGTCTATGGTCTGCCTTCACCTGTTAACATTCCAAGCATTTAGATAAATAATCAGCTAGATCAGTTTTTAGTTTAGGCCAAAAGAACTGTTTTCTAAGGGCTGTTATCATTTTTTGATAACCGGGATGACCTGCAAAAGGGGGTTTGTGCATCTCATTTAGAATAAATAATTTAATTTCTGCAACATTAGGCATGTACAGCCTATCTTTGAACCAAATCAAACCTTTCTGATCAATACTTAAATCTGTCTCGTTCATGTTTATCTCATTTTTCTGAATTTTACTTTGCAGATTTATGTATTCTGCATCCTGTTCGCTTGCCACCTTTATTTTATCCATGAGATTACTCTCTGGTTTACTCATTATTATTTCATACACCTCGTGGTTTCTTCGACTAAGTGCATCTGCCACCGTATTTTCCTTACCCTTTATGTGTTTTACATCAAAGTCGAATTCACTTAAGAAGGCCATGCACCTTGCTTGTCTGGCATTGAGTCCTGGTTGGTTAAATAAGTTCTTGACGCAAGTGTTATCTGTTAGTAACAGAAATTTCTTTCCCAGCAGGTAGTGATGCCACATTTTCAGTGCATGTACTACTGCCGTTAATTCCAAGTCGTGAACCACGTAGTTACGTTCATGCTCTTTTAGCTTCCATGATTCATAACACACTACATGTCCGTCCTGGGACAGTACTCCTCCCACTCGCTCTTTACTAGCATCCATACAAACCGTGTATCCCTTACACGGGTCTGCTACTTTTAGAACAGGTGCTTTGGTCAGTAAATCCTTAAGTCGTTCAAAACTTTCTTGACACTTGCAGGACCAAACAAACTTAATCCCTTTTTTCTGTAGTGAAGTAATGGGATAGGCGATCTTTGAGAATCCCTCAATGAACCTCCGATAGTAACCGGTGAGTCCCGTGAAAGATCTAATATCAGCTACATCCTTCGGTACTGGCCAATCTGCTATGGTTTTTATTTTCTGTGGGTCGACCAAAATTCCTTCTTCAGAAATGATATGGCCTAAGTACTGAATTTCCTTTTTGAAGAATTCACATTTCTCTAACTTAGCATACAACTGATGATCCCTCAAGTTTGCAATACAATTCTGATATGTTGTTCGTGTTCTTCCTTCGACTTGGAGTATATCAGGATATCATCGATAAAAATCAACACAAACTGGTCTAGATATTTGTTGAAGATACCATTCATTAAACACATGAATGTGGCAGGGGCGTTGGTTAGACCAAAAGGGATCACTACAAATTCATAGTGTCCGTATCGAGTACGGAATGCGGTTTTACTTATGTCTTCATTTTTAATACGAATCTGATGGTACCCAGATTGAAGATCCAGTTTGGAAAAGAATTTGGGTCCCCCTACTTGGTCGAACAAATCATTAATTCGTGGTAAGGGGTATTTATTCTTAACAGTTACCTTATTCAGTTGCCTATAGTGAATACCTAGTCTTAGAGTCCCATCTTTTTTCTTGACAAACAGGACCGGTGCACCCCAAGGCGAGACACTAGGTCTTATATACCCTTTGTCTAGTAATTCTTGAATCTGAATTTTTAATTCCGTCAATTATGGAATGCTCATCCTATAAGGTACCTTTGACACTGGTGTGGATCCCGGTAGAAGTTCAATGGAAAAATATATTTCTCGTTGAGGGGGTAACCCCGGTATTTCTTCTGGGAATACGTCTAGGAACTCGCCTAAGACAGGATGCTCTGCTATGGAAGCTTGGCTTCCATTGAGGAGTAAATCGGATACTCGTACAGCGTAAATCTTGCATCCTTTTCTCATGCACTTCTTTAACTGCATGGCAGAAATCTGCCTAACAGAGACAGGTTTCTGTTTTCCATTCACTGTTCTTAGAGTTTGGTCTTCAGCAATGTAGGTAAAGTTTTTGGTAAAGCAGTTTAGTACTACTTTATATCTTTCAAGCCAGTCCATACCTATTATCATGTCATACGATCCTAAAGGTAACACATTTAAATTGATCTTTGTTTTGTGGTCTTGTATTTGAAGTTCACAATCAGATATATATTCAGTTACCTTCCTCTTTGCTCCTGTAGCTAACTGAACTAACCAGGGTTTTGGGTGCTTTACCTTGGTGAGTCAACAGTGCTCCATCATCTTGGGAGTGATGTAGCTTAAAGTTTCCCCAGGGTCAATTAAAATAGTACAAGTATGGTAAGAAATTTTACCTTCAATCTCAACAATTGCAGATTGATGATCTGCTTGTCGGTCTTCCGAGGCTGCATTAATTCGGTGATAACTTTTTCCAACGTCTCCCACAATGGATGCCTCTTGCATATTGTGCAGTACCCTATTTGTTTCATTTTATCGGGGACAATTCCTGCGTAAATGGGCTTCACCACATTCCCAACACTTCAAGGGTTCTTTAGGGGTACTGACATTTCCTTTTATTCGCATGCTAGGGCGTTTAAAAGTTTTATGCTGCATCTGTTCATTCTTAGGAAATTAATTTCCTTGGAAATTTTTGGGCATGTTCCTGAAGGGCAGGGGTTTGAAACCTTTCTTCCGCTGGTTAAACTTTTCCTATTTCTTATCCTTCCATGCCTTAGTAGTATCATTCCTTTGTTTGTATTGCTCAGAACATAGTCTGGCCTTTCTCAGTGCTTCGTCTAAAGTTCTTGGATTGTCGAACTCAATTCGATCTTTATAGGACTGCGGCAGACAGCTTAAGAACCGCTGTACCTTCAATTTTTCTTCCTTGATATATGGAACGAACCGTAACAGGTCTAGAAATTTATTAATAAGATCTTCCATTGTCATTTGACCCAGCCTCAATTCGTAGAACTCCTTGGTTTTTCTTTCATAATAACTTTCTGATAAGTACTGTTTCTTGAATAATTTCTTGAATTCTGCCCATTCAAGGTTCTTCTCTTTCAGTCCCTGGGAAATCTTAAGGTCTTGCCACCATATGCTGGCCTTCTCCTTCAGATTGTAAACAGCCATCCTGACTTTCATGTTACTGGAGTAACTGTAGATTTGAAAGTATTTTTTGATGTCCAACAACCAGGCTTCTGCTTCTTCCCCAGTCTTTGACTCTCCATCAAAGCTGGTGGGTTTTATTTTTTTGAATTCACCTTCGAGATGGTCAACCTTCCTCTTTCCCATGGTCTTGTTTTGATGCGCAGATTTCTGGGTCTCGTTGGAAGAGTTCCCTTTTTTCTCAGCATTTTCGTGAGTCTCCTCTTTCCTCTTGGTCTCCTCCTTTTGTTTTTCGCCATTATTCCTTTCGTGAAGGCTCTGCAGCAAAATTTCATTGATTTCTTGCTGCTTTTCCTGAGCTTTCTTTAGTTGTTCATTGTCTGCCTTGAAGCTCTGTATCTCCATGATCAGGCTTCTCATAGTTTCTAATACCTGACTTACTTCAGAATGTTCTTCTGTTCGTGCTTGTTCATTTCCTTCAGGCTATTCTCCGTATTCCTCGTGCGAAGTCATCTGAAAAGTCAAACTGGAACATATGCATATAGCATCCGAATACATTATTAGAATTTTATATTTCCTATTCAACAGAAGTTAGGTGTTTCCAAGGGCGACAGGGTTGAATCTAGCTCTGATACCATATGTGAAATCTCCATAAAAAAAAAAAAATTGTTATTCTTTCTCCTTACTGTGAATAAACATTAATCGGATCTATGTGAACACACATTTAAAATAAATATTACATTCGTATGCTAAACTAGCTTAAATTCTGTCCCTTGTGTCTTCCTGCTGGTTAGAAGGGTAAAATGGTTGACATGCCACTTACTTACCTATGGCTAACTCTACTCCGTATGTTGATGCAGGCGCAATTTATATTACCGGAATTCCTCACAACGCAGGTAACAAGGGTTCTGAAATCAAGGTATGCATTAAACCTAGTGCGCATAACCATTATCCTTTTTATATGGGCTGCTTGTGAATTGCTTCTGTATTAGTGCAAACCTCGACATACAATATCCTTTTAACAATGACATGAGACATAATTTTGCAAGGTATACTTGATTATCATTAACATTTTTAATTTACATCCTATTGCACTATGAGTTGTCAAATACTTAAATTACAACAAGGCTCACCCAAAAATGTTCTTACCTAGTTAGTTACCAAGTCAATATAGTGATTGTATCGTTTTACTTTAGCTACATAAGATAAGTTTTACGGATATTTGTGTCATGTACCAACAACATAGTTTGACTGTCCCATTTCCTATCTTACGAAAGTATTAACAATAGCCTAGTACAAGTTCGTTCACAATCTAAGTTGTTTGAACCCTTAGTTTATACCTTCGTTTATTTGTATTGTGAAGGGATTTCCTGCAACATTTAAAATGCAACATGCAAGGGTTAACTAACATTTAGTTTGCTGCGTTCCTGGGGTACATCCTACCATCCAGCGAAGCTCTACCGGATTAGCCATGGGATACCATAAATTATACATGCCGGCGAAGGTGCCACTTGCACCTCGACAGGTTACCCGTACTGGGGTGTAATTCAATACTTTCTAGACTGTCCATGTGACCACATTTATAGTGGTTAAATGCGAAGGTGCCACCTGCACCTTGGAATGACAAGGTTTGGTTACTTTGGTTTTTGGAAAATAATAATCACCTCAGCAAGTGTTCATCCTTCTACGGGTCGATTACTTTTGTCATTCAAGTAAGGTCCTGTAAAACGGCAAATCTATCTCTGCGATTACATCTTTGACAGAGTGTTGCTTAAAATTTCGAAAGTGTGATTCTGGTGAGTGGTTCTTATTTCGACTAGCGTATTAGAGATAGGTATTTTCTAAACCAAGTTCTTTTTTAAATCTCTGCTAATGCATGACTGAAAATTGGTTGATGACCACGACCCTTGCTTACAGGGTTCAGGTTGATGGTAAGAAAAACCCCAGCAATTTAAATGGATCTCTGTATCAGAATGGAGGTTTGGTGCTATGCACACTGTGATCTCTACTTCCAGTCACTTCACTTCGTTGTCTCGGAGGTAACCTCATAATGCCACGGTTCAGAAATTTCTTTTCTTTTGTTTTACAGGAGTCCATCACCATTTGATAATAACGTGTTGTCAAATAGTGTTGATAGGTTCTCCTAGCTCGAAGGCGCAGGTTTTAAAAGGAGCCTTCCCTGCCCGGTAAGTGGAATTGCTCCTTCCACCTTCATACAATGACAGGAAAACCTGGGAAAGACCCTCCTCAACGTCAACAGGGAGTTTTAATTTCTTATCTGGTTAGTCTTTTGCAGCTTCAACGATTCAATGTGGCCTGGGGTATTTGCTACCACGAGTTCAAATGTAATAACTGGTTTTATAAAACTTCTTCATGTGAATCTAGGCGTTAAAGAAGTGTGTTGCTCTGCATGAATTTTTGGTTCAAGGGTTATCGTTTCTTTTCTGTATCTTAAAGGACTTTTAGTATCCTTATCTAATTTCCAGTATTTACAAGAATACAACTAGTTGTTCCGAAGATACCGTAATTGAATGGGATACGGCACCTGAATTTTAATTATAAGTATGATTCCAATATGATTCGTTTTTCCCTTCCTTTCTGTTTAAATGGTAAGGATGATTCTTAGCAATTCATATCTCACTTCTTAACTAAATTCTTGGGCTGAAAGGAACGGAATCAGGGTTTTAAATGTGTTATAGTTAAATGGTTCAGATGTTATCTTTCGAAACCCCAAATCCTTTGGATTATGCTCTGTTTAGATACCAGCCTCTATACTTGTTCCTTTTCCGGAAAAAGAAACGCAGCCAAACCCTAGGTTAAAAGGATAGAACCTGGAAATTCTGTATCAATAGGTTTTTTTCTCTGAAATGGTTTTAGCATTAGGGATAAATGCCTATGTCTGGGATGCAAATACTTACTCTGCAGTCTTATCCCGGTGCTAACTCGAATGCTTGAGAACTCTGTTTTGTTTGTTATTTTCTAGGGTAGCGTACATGCCTGGATTTTTATGTTTGACCTCCTATCCTGTGGAACACATATCAGCTGTTGATTTGATGTTGAACTCATTTGAAGAGATGTTTAAGTCTTAGGGTTTAATCTTAACAACAAAGGGCTACTGTATCGACCACCGCCCAAAGTTCATCTTTTAAGATGGGCTCTACGCTAATCATATATAGATTAGGATCGATAACTCAACAGTAATAAATTTACCATTCCAAATCTAAATACTAAAAGACTCTTTTCGATCACACAGGGATCTACGGTTGTCATGACAGAGGCAATAAACGATTATCACGATCTCTAATACATAAATAAAGGAAAAAAATTTACGGTTTTCTCTACCATCCAGGGCTGGATGCTAACCTAGATATCAACAATTGTTAATGCAGAAGAAATTAATTTTTAACCAAAACAACGAATACACACAAGGTCAAACATTAAATCAAATTGCAATCAATACTTCCGTAATTCTACCCTTGAGATGTACTTTATGAATATCCTCCATCATATTTTATCGCTAATTTCTGATTACATGTGCAGATTGAAATTTACCAGTCTTAAGTTTAGCTTAATCTATGTCCACGATTACCTCAGATTAGATTAACAAGAAGGAATTCCCCACAGAAGTGCTTAACATCTATCTTTAGCAGATTTAACATTATGGACGACAATGTAACTAACAGTTTTCCTTTGTGCGCAAATCTTACTTTCGTATAATCTGGACAAAATAAAATAATGGGAAAAATGTTGAAAGTTTGAACAGTTTTCCTTTGTGCACAAATCTTACTTTCGTATAATCTAGACAAAATAACATTAATGGAAAAATGCCGAAAGATTGAAATCAGAAAAACCTGGAATTAGTAACCTAAATGACGTCGGAACAGCAACGTTCCACCCAACCATAGATTAGGTACAAACACCAGGTCTGTCCGTAATCACCCCCGAGCCAGATGCATGCATGAAAAGTGTGGACAGTTAGCCTCAAACTCAGTCGCGTTCCTTGAATCCCTTGCCTAACACAGAGTGCTCACGCAGCAAGTATAATTCTCTCCGGCATACTCAGCAGCGTCCTGCCTCCTCACATATGCCATCCCTTTATAGTTTTTGCCTAGGTCTTACTATTAGCAGCCAATTCCTCATGGAATTTTCGCAGCTAATTAAATCCCTGATTTTCAGGGTGTGTCTAGTGTCTTAAATACACTTCTGACACCTGTTCTGGTTTCCCAGAGGCTAACTCTAACTTGTCCCCCACTTCTCCATGCATGATCTCCTCATTTAACTTGGCTGTTCCTGCTCATCCTTATATTAAAATAATGAAAATTGTTTTCTTACAACAGTCCTCCTAGGACTTAAATCAGTTGATTTCTCATCTGGCCCCTTATTGAAATAAATCTCACAATGATAAAATAATATATATATATTTAAAAATCAAACATAATGTCTTTTCATTATTGGGGAGGGACGTCACACTCACCAAAAAGTATGCGAAATTGAAATGTGCGAAATTAATCAAAGTATTTAGTTTTATTTATAGAAGTGTAGAAAATAAATTTTTATTTTTATTTTTATTTTTTGCCGGCCGACGAGTTTTTTTTACGTTTGGTTATTCAGCCGAATAACCAAACGTTAAATTGACGTCGCCGTTACGGAAAACAGTTATTCGGTCGAATAATTTTTTGGCCGAATAATTATTCAGCCGAATAACCTTTGAAACCTGAAAATCTGATTGCCACTCACAGTTTTCAGGTTTCTCAATTTTCGGAAGGTAAAAATGATCTGTTACACTATAAGGCGACTGTCGGAATTGATACCATTAGTTTTGTTATTGAATCTACTTTCCAAATATATTTATTTCTTTATGTATAGGTAATATCTGATATTTGTAATTGTTTGTTTTCTTAACAGGTGTCGAGTCTAGTTTCAGTTCTTTCAAAATGCGGTGAAATGAAAAATCCATAACTTTAAAAATACACCACGAAAAAATTTGAGAAAACTATGGTGCAGTTAATTGGCGTGTCTACCTCAAAAGGGTATTCATAGAATTTTTAGTTTTATATTCAGTTGAGAGAAAAATGTTGCCACAAAATATATGTTGAAAATCGACAAGGTTTCCCCATTGATTGAATTCAAATAAATATAATAAGTAGTATATAGATCCACTTGCTACAAACTTATAGTCATGCAGTAGTATATTGTGTGTAGATTGTTGTAGCATATTTGTTTTTTGCAAAAAACAAGTTTAGAAACGATTTTAGGTGTGCAACAAAACATGACTATTTTGTAGTCCTTTCGTTTTATAAGAACACATTGTCAAACATTTGTCGAATCGACATATCAAATCTCAATATAAAAAATTGAAAAAAATATGGATAGCAAGCTAACATAATTCTCTAAAATTTTGCTTTTTAGTGAAAAGTGAAATTCCAAATAAAAATATCACTTTTATTTGCCCAAAGATAGAAAACATGAAAAATTCAGAATTATTTTCTCACGGAACCCCCCAAAATAGACACCCATCTTCATGGATTCACCCTTACAACTCTCAAACTTTGAAAATTTGGGTGTCAAATGATTTTTGATGGTGTTGAGTCCATTTCTACCATCAAAATCACCATTAAAACACAGTTAGATTTAGATTTTGTAAAATAAAAAACACTAAAATCTCTCCCCAAGGCCAAATCTTCTTATATTATTTCACTTGTATAAAAGCTTCCCATGGATTATTAGGGATTATGGAATCCTTATTATAGTTTCAAGAATAAAATGCAAATAATGAAGAAGAAAAATTAGATATTGTGACCCATGGTTTTGTGTCCAATGGTTTTTGGTGGCTCATGGGATTGGAAAATGGTATTTGGATAAACATTTGAGTCGATTAGATCAAACTTATTTTTTTCTTTTTTATGGAATTTTTCTCATGGGAATTTCCTATTTTTGGGGGGATTTTCCATTTTTTCCCTTTTTTAGGAATGTGCCAACTTCACTCTTTTGTGGAAAGCGGAAGTAATAATTATGGGTCATTTATGACATTTTTGGCATGTGAAGGTTAAAATGGTGGAAATGGACAGTGGACACGATGTATGATATGGTGTGGTTAGGGGATAAGCAAAGTGGACAAGCTTTTTGTGTTAACATTAGTTATAATAAGAATGGATTTATTCCAGATAACTAGATCACCCATGTTTAACGTGGGAGGTATGTGGAAACCCTAGGTGAAGATTTGCACACTTGATGCAACCATTGTAATGGGGTTTTGGAAGGGTCTCTTGGTTTTTTTCCTAAGTACCTTATCTTTAACTTATGAGTTTAGTTCGTTCTCTTTTCCCTTAGTCATGATGTACAACTTACAGGAATTAGTTGATTATTTGGAGGACCCATATGCGAGCTCCTCAATCTTTCAGATGCAATTTGGTAGAAGAGGTGGGATTGATTCACAAAGTTTAGGAATTTCCATCGGAAGAGCTGGATGGGGGACTGTGGCGAGCAAAAGATAGATGGAGAGAGGGAAAGAAGGGTTTGCAGTTGGACGACTACCAGTTAGCACAATTGGTAGTAGAACAAGAGATTTGGTGTTTCCGGATCATCTTTTGGATCAATAGGTGTCCCACTCAGGTAATGGGAGTTATTTCTCTCCACACATTTGGTGTCTTGCTTCTCAGGAGTGGGGTCTAGGGGATATTCTTGGGCCTTTGGGGTCTAGCACCCTAGATCTAACGCACGATCAGGTTTTACTATTTATTTCCTTTGAAGCAGTGGGGAACTTTTCACAAACCCTAAATGTTCCTTCTACCTTTCTGGATGGCTCCTTTCCTCCATTTTTTGTAGGATACTTTCAGTTAGTTCCCTTGGAGGGTTTAGGTCCAGTTTTTACAAAGTGGCTCAAGGAAAAGGATTTTGGGGGTTTTGATGTTGTGGGTTGTGATCTAAAGGAGCAGGGATTTATCAATTATTTCTTAGCTTAGGATAAATTGTGTGGTGGAGGAAAATCAGGGGGAGTTTGATAGCTAAGATCCACACATTCACTTATCAGTAATGTTAGAGAAGGTGACAAGGGAAGGAAATGTCATGCACTATGTCGTAGAAAAAACAAATGTGTGAAGGAAAGAAAATATATAAATTTTCTTCTTGTGGAAGGAATCCAATTTAACCAAGTAGTCAAGATGGTAGACTTAACGGTGGTTGGTATAGCCCAAGGTCATCATTTCGATGATAAAACTCCGAAGATGTGGGTAGAGGAAAATGGGTCTAAAAAATTTGGATATGCCCCATCACTGTTCTCCATGGCCAAGAGGTGGTTTGTCTTCCTATTCAGAAAAAGGGAAGATGCATGTTGGGTTATTTCCTGAAATTAGAGCATCGTCTCTACCCCGAGTTTTATGAAACCATGCATGTTGTTGTTCAATGCAACTCAATAGTGCTATAACTCATCCCCTATCTGGGTGAGGCTCCAATGATTACGATTGGATTTTTGGGCTCCCAGTGTTTTCAACAACATTGACTACATGATCTAGGGGTTTTCCTTGAAGCATATATTTCCTTTCAATAGACTGATGATCTACGTTGGTATGCATTTTAGCTAACACAGATCTATGAGAGGGGTGGATCCATGGATTAAAAATACTCCTTGGAGTTGTAGGAACATGCTTTCGCTTATAATATTCTATCAAGGAAAGGCCCTCATATTTATATGCTTGACAAGGGTGAAGGGGGGGTTGGGGATTTCTAATGAGCACTCGAATACCGGGAAGGGAAAGGGCATAGATTATTTCATTTCAAAAGCACAGCAGAAAGTAAATCAAGGTGTGACTACAGGTCATCAATCCTCAATAGATTGGGTGCTTAGAAAATTGTTTTCACAGACAAGAGTTCCCAAAATAAACTCATCTCTTTCAACTATCAGGCGTTGGCGAACCCATCCAAAAAATCATCTTTAAAGAGGTTTGTTTTGTCCTCTAAGGTAACCTTTCTATTTCTTCAGGGAACATTTTGGGAATGGGAGGTAGTGTCCTCTTTGATAGAGTCTATTCTTAGTGGTTGGTCAGTTTTGACAATTGATGTGTGTGGAATATCTTAGGGTTTAGCGATCAGTTGGGATCCTAGGCCTGTAAAAGTTTCAAATAGTTGGGGCATGAAGGATGGGTTGGGTTTGGAATTGTAGTCAATAGAGATGGAATTCACATTGATAGTACTAAACCTATATTGTCCCTACTCGGATAGGGTGTCCTTTTTTAACAGACTCTCAAGAAAGCTCGCGATGAGATTGGACAAATTCCCTTTAATATTTTTTTATGCTATGCATTACAGATATAAATTTGAAACATTAATATGTTTGCACACTCAATGTTAATTGTAAACTGGGCTAAGGGAAATCGAAGATGTCAAAATCTTCACTTGATGTTAATTTTGGATGAATTGTTTTCTCTAAAACAACAATTTGGTCAATGATTTTATTTTTGACATGTTTACAGGGAATGCAATTCTATAGCCGATGGCTTATCTAAAGCAAGCATTCTTTTGGATTTCCAGTAGTGGACCACTTCAGAAGTCAAGGATGGCATAATTTTTGAATTCTACCATGAGACTTTCTGTGATCAACCTCAAGCAAGAGATTTTCCTTAAGCTTGATTTGAAACTCTTATTTGATAGATAGTAGGCCAGTTTTGGCCTTTCCTAGCTCAGGTTTTTGGTACATTATTGCGCTGAGAGGCACTCTAAAGCATATTATGAAGGATATATTGTAACATTTGTCCATGTTTTTCCATATTATTGTCAGCCATTAATAAAATGTAATAATAAAAAGTAAAACGTAATAATATGATGGAGATATTGTATCGTTTGTCCATGTTTGTCCATGTTATTGTCAGTTATTAATAAAATGTAATAATAAAAAGTAAAAAGTAATAATATGAGGGAGATCTTGTAATTTGTCCATGTTTTTCCATATTATTGTTGGCCATTAATAAAATGTAATAATAAAAAGTAAAAAGTAATAATATGAGGGAGATCTTGTAACATTTGTCCATGTTTGTCCATATTATTGTCGACCATTAATAAAATGTAAAAAGTAATAACATTTGTCCATTTGGATCTAGGTGTAAACCTCTCCTCAAAAAGCTCCTTGAGTGCAATACCTGAGAAGAGGTTTGCACCTCAGGAGATTTGATCCCGCTCGACTCTTGATAGAGCCTAGGATTTGGATCTAGGCTGGTGTATTTGAAAAAATGTTTGGATGTATATTTTACTTTTGTGCAGACATGTGCGATGATATAAGACACGGGGATGTTGAATCTTTGTAGGGATATATTTTTGGAAACATTTTGGAATTGTAAATGTGACACTTACTGTGTCATTAGTCCATTGATTATGCAATATACATACCACAAGCATCTTTATGAACAATGTAATTTTATTTTCAAATGATAATAAAATTATGCTTTTTTCTTAGAAAAAAAAAATAGTTATAATATTGATGGATTAATTATATTAGGTATAATATTAGTTACTATTACTATTATATATTTATATGGGTCACTTATTACTTAAAAGATGGATGGGTATATTACTTATGATATTAGTCACTATTATATGTTAGTTGTATATTATATATTTTAGTAATCGCTATTATCATTACTATGATATATTAATATAGGTCACTTATTACCTAAAAGATGCATAGGTATATTAGTTATGGTATTAATTAAAAATTATTGAATCCAACAATTCACTATGTATAATATTATTATAATATATGATTTATAATATAATAGTATTATACATTAAATATAATATTAATTATTATTACTATTATATATTATATGTTATATATGGGTAATGTATTACCTAAAATTGGTTATCATATTAATTTTACTCTGAAAATCTGAGGTAATTTATGGCATCTTTTGTAGCGAGTAGACAAATTATATTATTAAAAAAATCCCCTATATAAAAATTATATAATAAAAAATTGCCTTTTATATGCACGACTTTTAATTTTTTAAATATTTTGATTGGCTAATACATGATTATATGGAATTTGAATTAGGTTTGGGTGAACCATTTTTAAACCAAATTTCGCCTAATGACTATTTGTGGTCCATGTATTAATGGGGTTCAACCACCTAGGAATATTTATTCAACGATGAAGGTCATTTTTCATTAAGTCAGTACCCACCAACTATATAATGGGCCTAATGAGATTGTATATTGATAAAGTAGGGGGTTTAAGGTGCGACCCTATCAATGTAATTGCAAACAAAACCGAGATATCAAATTACTCTTTTCTGCAAGGTGAGCATACCGATGCTTGAGTAGAAAAAGGCATGGCCGCTTAATCAATTAGGTTTTGGATACATGTAAAATACAATATTATGGCCACGAAAAATATAAATCTAGATGAATTTGAAATATATACCATATTCAGGAACAAACAAAAAGTGGATTTATGTGGTAATATTTCACAACTTGAGTAGAGACATAAAGATGAGATATTACTATGGACTAAGGTCCTCATCTGGTATAATTTCACAACTCAAGTAGAAGCATAGATATGAGATATTACTATGGCCTATGGTCTTCAAACCAAATCCATTAAATTATACAAATCTATACCATGTGAATAAGTAATTTGAAGCTGAACATGGGATAAATTGTTACAACGCATGAATTTATGTTCAAAACGCATAGATTATACTTATGCAAAATGAAATGCAAAAAATCATGATGGAAAGGTCGACACTCATCAGTTGTTTCATCTAAGGATAGTGATTTCAAAATGTCAATTCAATAGATGCAAGTAACTACCAACATAATGAATGTAAATGATATTATGAGGCTTGCAACAATTCATTCGGCATTAATGTGCATGTAGCTAAATACAAAAGCAAATGCAACAAGATATAAAACAATACCTTCTAGAAGGATGAAAAGAAAGTAGAGAGAGATAAAACCATTTCATTGAGAGACCTAACTGAAAAATAATAAATAAATAAATCTCAATAACCTATATATTATCGTAAAGATTCATTCCAATAAGTCAAGGATACGGTGGCTCGTTGTTGGGGTTAGATGGATTTCATTCCCTCCACCTAGGTTCAATTCCATTGAGACATCTTCTCGCTTGGATTACTAGCTGATGGTTTGCTCGACCTACCATCCAAGATATGTGAGGAAGTTTGTTTAGATTTCCTGTGTGTTGTTAGCTTTCCTTGATTCCTTCGGAATAACAGGAAGGTGATTTTTTTGCTGAAGAAAAAAGCTTCATTCCAACAATGGCGAATAATAATAAACCATTCAAAATTTGAAAGTACATTAAAACTCTATGATTAATTAATCTAGATTAAATCTAAGTGAGTGGAGCAAAGTGGAATAATCACAACACCCCATGCAGACACACCCATTGAATAATTGGATTATTCAAATGTTATTTAAGGTCAAGCGAGGAAATTGGAGTCTCCTCTACACATATAAAGGTAAGGGAATTCCTTTTTATGGTAACATTTTTTATTATAGTGATTATTTGAGATTTAGTTAGTGGTTTGACAACATCATGACAATGTTACCGAGAACACTTATTTAGGGTTCATTTTTTTATTAGTCACAAACCCTAACTTATATAGGGTTTATTTTTGAATGTATAGAGAACCGAAACCTGGAATTGTTATCCATGATACATCCTCATGATCTTCATGGAACCTAAAATTTTCATACTTTGAAACTTCAAGGAAACAAATTTGGAGTGAAAACTCTAAGATGACCCATTTGAAGGATCCAAACCTCTTGGATTAGTGACAAACCCTAAATTATACTTAATGTATCTCCCAAATTAGAGTGACTTGGGTGCTTAAATTTTAACACACGTTACTTCCATATTTCTATTCTATACCATGAAAAATTTTAGACCCTAAAAGTATGTAGAAAATTTTTTGGAGTGAAAATTTCAATATGATTCATTTGAAGGGGCCAAACTCTAGTTTTACAACATATTTATTTTTTAGCTCAAGAAAAATATCTGATACCACTTGTAATATACTTAATGTTAAGCGCTATTTTTACATTAGAATTATATTATTAGTATTGTCTTCTATTGTCATTTAGGACCCTAATTGGAATTGTATGGTGGGATACAATTGTAATTGTACCCTTTTGTTCCTATATATATACCAAGGATACCTAGTTTTAAGATCATCTCAACTTGTCTTGGGTAGTTCATACATTGTATAAGTAGGTTGCATGCTTGAAGAGACTTCTTATCCATCTCTTTATTTCATTCTCAAGGAATTGGATAATTCTTTCTTTATATTTTGATGCCATTTTGGGACTTGAAAACATAGAGAAACAAAACAGAGAATAGATAAAACTAGAAAGAAATCTCTTATATGAAATATATTCAAAATAGAGAACTATGTTCACTTACCTATTTAAAAGCGACACCTCCAAGAGCAAAGCTCCAAATACAATAATATTTATTAAAACAAAATACATAGCTTATTGTTATATATATATAGCTTTAATAGACAAAGTCGTAACTATTTGTGGTCTCGGTATTAATGAGATTAACCACCTAGGGATTGTTATTTAATAAAGACTTGGGTAATTTTTCATTAATTACTACCCACTAAGGGGGGTTAGGGTAGGACCTTGACAAAGTACTTGCAAAAAAAAGCAATATATCAAATTACTCTTCTCCCCAAGGTGAGGATACCAATGCTTGATTACAATAAAAAACAAGGTCGTTAAATCAATTACACTATGGATACATGTAAAATACAATATCATGGCCATGAAAAATGTACAATGTAGATCTATTTCAAATATTGACCCTGGTTATGAAAAAATACAAAGTAGATCTATCTCTCAATATACATATGGAGTGTTTGATGGTGAATGAAATCAAATATTGATCCTCGAGCAAAGTACCAATGTTATGTAGGTATATGGTATTGTGTGCATAAATTGAGTAGAAACATAAACTAGAGATGCTACTATGCCCTAATGTTACACAGAATTTTCATTAGTAGCACAAACCTTGTGACCTCATGTTTCCACAATCCCTGAAGTCATTTTCATGGTGGATGATCCTTGACTTTCATCTCTTGTTCTTTCACTTTTTTTGCAACTTCAATGTATGTTGTTGTACTAGGAACCTATGCTGAAACCCCCTCAACACAGTATGTCTCATTGCAACACGCGTCGATGGCACATCTTTCCTGCAGAGCAACCCACATTGACCCATAACTGGCGCATGTTTCTCTATTACAAACTGCGTCGACCTTTATATGGGAATAAATTTAGGTTTTCTAGAAGCTTCTAGAGTGAAATGTCGGTGGATATCCTTTCCTTCCTATTTCTATGGATCTTGCTCGAGATCCAAAAATTTTGGGATCATATCTCATCCACTTTCCCTAATCTTCTTACCCATCTCTTATCTGTATTTTCCTATAAATGAGACCTTTGAGCATGGGTGTGGGAGAGGAGGAATTGGTAGCAAGGAATTGCTGGAGAAGATATCTCAGAAGAATTAGACTCTTGATGTGCTTCCTTTCAAGACAAGGGTGGCATGTTGGAATAGGAGAAATCTACCAAAAGGAGACTATGACACCAAGGCCTATGGTTGTATTTATCTCTATCATCTTTAATACAATGATGCACTTCCTTTCAATACTTTATTTTTATTCTCACGTATAGAAATATCCTTGGTCATTTGCTTAGATCATTTATATTGTTTCTAGTTCAATCTACTTTCTGCTTGTTTGTGTTGGATCTATAACAGATTGTTTCATATGCGAAGTTGGAATGCAATAGCTTGAACGTAGCGAGGACAAACTTCATATCATATGTAATATTTCTCTACTTCATCTTTTGAATGTTTTTTTCTACTCAAACATCGGTATGCTCACCTTGGGAAAAAGAGTAATTTGATATCTCGATTTTGTTTGCAATTACATTGATAGGGTCACACCTTAAACCCCCTACTTTATCAATATAAAATCTCATTAGTTACATTATATAGTTAGTGGGTATTGACTTAATGAAAAATTACCTTCATCGTTGAATAAAGATTCCTAGGTGGTTGAACCCCATTAATACGTGGACCACAAATAGTCATTAGGGGAAATCTGGTTTAAAAATGGTCCACCCAAACCTAATTCAAATTCCATATAATAATGTATTTTCCAATCAAAATATTTAAAAAATTAAAATCCGTGCATATAAGAGGCAATGTTTTATTATATAATTTTGACATAGGTGGAATTTTTTAATAATATAATTTTTCTATCCGCTACAAAAGATTCCATAAATTATCTCGGATATTGAGAGTAAAATTAATATGATAACCAATTTTAGGTAATACATGACCCATATATAACATATAATATATAATAGTAATAATAATTAATATAATATTTAACGTATAATACTATGATATTATAATTCATATATTATAGTAATATTATACATAGTGAATTGTTGGATTCAATAATTTTTAACTATTATCATAACTAATTCACCTATTCATCTTTTAGGTAATAAGTGACCTATATTAATATATCATAGCAATAGTAATAGTGATTACAACTAACATATAATAGTAACTAATATCATAAGTAATATACCCATCCATCTTTTAAGTAATACATGACCCATATAAATATATAATAATAATAGTAACTAATATTATACCCAATATAATTAATCCATCAATATTATAACTTTTTTTTTCCTAAGAAAAATGCGTAATTTTATTATCATTTGAAAATAAAATTACATTGTTCATAAACATGCTTGTGGCATGTATATTGCATAATCAATGGACTAATGATAGATTAAGTGTCAAATTTACAATTCCAAAATGTTTCCGAAAAGATATCCCTACAAAGATTCAACATCCTCATGTCTTATATCATCGCACATGTCTGCATAAAAGAAAAATATACATTCAGAAATTTTTTGAAATACATAATGTCCCGAAAATATGAGCTAGAAAAGGCCAAAACTAGCCTACTATCTATCAAAGAAGAGTTTCAAATCAAGCTTCAGGAAAATCTTCTGCTTGAGGTTGATCAGAGAAAGTCTCATGGTAGAATTCAAAACCTATGCCATCCTTGAGTTCTGAAGTCATCCACTGCATGAAATCCAAAAGAATGTTAACTTTATATAGGCCATCGACTATAGAATTTCTTTCCCTGTAAACATGTCGAAAATAAAATCATTGACCAAACTGTTGTTTCAAAGAAAAAACTTCAACCAAAATTGACATCAACTCAAGATTTAGACATCTTCGATTTCTCTGAGCCCATTTTACAATTAATATTGAGTGTCCAAACATATTAATTTTTCCAATTTCTCTCTCTAATGCATTGCATAGGAAAATATTCAAGGGCATTTGTCCAATCTCAGCACGAACTTGCATGAGAGTTTGTCCCAAAAGGCCACCCTATCCAAGTAGGGACCATATAGGTTTAGTACTGTCAATGTGCATTCCATCTCTACTGACTGCAATGGGCCAAATCCAACCAATCCTCCATGCCCCAACTATTTGAAACTTTTACAAGTCTAGGATCCCAACTGAGCGCTAAACCCTAAGATATTCCATGCACATTAATTGCTGAAAACGGCCAACCACTAAGAATAGACTATAGCAAAGAGGACACTACCTCCCATTCGCAAAACGTTCCCTGAAGAAATAGAAAGGTTAGGTTAGAGGACAAAAAAAACCTCTTTAAAAATGATTTTTTGGATGGTTTCACCAATGCCTGATAGTTGAAAGAGGTGAGTTTCTTTTGGGAACTCTTGTCGATGAAAACAATGTTCTAAGCACCAAATCTATTGAGGATTGATGACCTGCAGCCACACCTTGATTGGATTTCTATTGTGCTTTTGAAATGAAATAATCTATTCCCTTTCCCTTCTCGGGACTCGAATGCTCATTAGAAATCCCCAAACCCCCTTTACCCTTGTCAAGCATATAAATATGAGGGCCTTTCCTTGATCGAATACTATAAGGGAAAGCATCTTCCTAGAAATCCAAGGAGGATTCTCAAGTTTAGATAGGTTAATCAAACTAATTCTCTGTGAAGAGTAGACAACACAGGTCCTTAAACATTACTGGGAGGAATTCATTCATATCTCTACTAAGGATGTCGAGAGAATGAGGGGCACCCCAACATCGGACATAACTCCCATGATAGAGAAGAAATGAAAGAATATAGCCACTCAGTCAAGGGCCAAGAGGTATCCTATTTTCCCGAGGAAGCTGTGCACATATCTCTGTTTGATAGGTGGGGGTATAGTTTTAATGATAGTAACTTTTGCTTGATCTACTTCGATACCTCTTTGGGATATATGGTGGCCCAGAACTATGCCCTCTTGCATTAGCATTCGACATTTATCATTACTGAGACATAGACTCATTTCGATGCATTTTCTTAGGACTGATTCCAGATGTTGTAATGCTTGATGAAAACTTTGTTCATATGGGGTGAAATCGTCCATGTAGACTTCCATTTGGTCATTGATAAAGTATGAAAATATACTTAAGATGGATATTAGAAAGGTCTTTGGGGCATTACAGAGTCCGAAATGTAGTACTTTGTATGCATATGTTCCCCATGGGAAGGTACATGTCATTTTATATTGGTCAGCAGGGTGTATTTATATTAGATTATATCCATTGAAACTATCCAAAAATGAAAAAAAAATTGTTTCCATCGAGAGTACCCAACACTTGATCAATTAATGGTAGAGGAAATTGATCTCATTTGATTGCTTTGTTAAGCTCTCTATAATCCTCACATATTCTCCACTTCCCTCCCTTCTTCGGAACTATCACCAAGGGTGAGACCCATTCACTATCTGAGATAGGGTAAATGAAGCCTACATCCAATAGTAACTTTTTGCAATTCTAGTTTAACTATATCTTTTAATGTTGGGTTCATCCTTATTTGGGGATGTCTTATTCAGACATCACCTTCCTTTATATAATTAAATGTTTGCAAATATCTGGGTGTATCCCCTTCATATCAGTGTAGGTCTAAGACAAAGCTCCGCTATTTTTTGTGAGCACTTTTATTAATTATTCTTGTTCTGGTTCCAGATGTGCATTAATATTGACATTTTTTCCAAGCAAAATTTCCATAACTTTTACCTCTAGGGGATGTTATTCAATGAAGAATACTTTCTACCACATTATGTCTGTCTTGATGGGAGCATTTAGTACTTCTTGTTGTTTCCCTATTGCAAACATTTCTTCAAACATATTATGATTAGGATAAACATTTTGATTAAAATTAGCTAAATAAGCATCTTCATCCTTAGCTTTTAGGGTTACAGAAGTTTTTATGTTGAGGACTGGATGCATATTGTGATCATCTATGTCATAATAATCTTCCATCCAATTAGTATGTTCTGCATCTATAGATCATTTGGATAGAGCCTATATGGATATTTTCTTTCTAGCTTGTCCACTGGTAATTTTCATATCCCCAGATTGGAAGCCTATATAGGCATTTGTTGTTTCCATCCACGACCTCCCTAGGATGATTAGGTACCCACTTATTTTTCTTTTGAATTATATGACTATGAAGTCTATTGGATATTCCCATGATTCAATGTTAGTAATTATATATTCTAATTTACCTTTTGGCTTGACAGTGGAGGTGTCAGCTAATTGTAAAACCGTGGAGGTTGGTCTTATACAGGATTGGAGGCTTAGAGCTAATATGGTTTCGTTTGTCATGACGTTTATTCCAACTCCTAGATCAATTAGACTGCTTGAAATAGGAACTAGTTTGTTTATAGTTACATTAACAATAGGGATTCCTGGATCAAGGTATTTTGGGTTGAGAGATATTCCTAACATGAGGTCTGGTAGTTGGCCTACAAACTTTAGGGTTGGGGGATCCCGTTTCCTTCTTCCAGGTTTCCTCAAACAATCTTATTTTATGAATTTGTTACAGATTGGAACATCTGTGATTTCTTGTAAGAGGGGAATTTGAATGTTTAAGTGTTTTAATTCATTGAGTATGGAATTTTTTCCTTCCTCTTTGTTGTTGTTTTTTTGCTTTTAGGAAATGGAGGATTGGGAGGATTACGTTCCGGTAGCTGTTGCTTATATACTTCCTCCTGGGAAGGTATAGTTAAAGGATGATGATGTTATGGATATGTTGGTTTTTTATTTTTTTGATCGTGGAACCATGTAATGTTTTTCCAGTTCTCAGATTGATCTCATTTAAATCTAGTGTGTCTACGACATAAGATGGAAACTGCATCACCTCATTGTTGTAGGGTTGTTGAACTGGTCTATTTTTATTTGGGTTTTGGACCGGTTGATCTGGGATTCTAGGAAGTCTGGGGGGCTGTTGGTTTTGTGGAGGTGGTGGAATTATAATTGGTGGTGGTAGTGGTGTTCTCCAATTTGTGGAAGATGGATATTGATTTCCATAGTTCATTTGTGGTTGTGGAAAAGGTGGGGGTATGGTTGGTAAGGATGGGTGAAGTTTGGTTGATGGTAGGGAGTTTGATTTTGCCAGGATTGAATTGGACCTACTTGTGGAAGACATGAAATTTGTTATAAGGGATTCCAATTCTTCTGTGGATTCCCTTGATTAAAGTAGGCTTGATTATTGGATTGGAAGGGTCTAGCAAAATTATTTATTCATTGGTTAACAAAACAAAAGTTGTGCCATGTAATTTTTTGAGGTAGGGTCTTGTATGCCTTCTTTGCATGGTGGAAGTAAAGGGAATTTTTTTGTGGTATGATCTTCAGTACAGAGTCCATAGACTTATATTGTATTTAATGGGCATTGACCTTTCTCATGTCTTTTTCTACATCTACAGCTAGTGCCTGATCGATTTCATCATGTTTCCTTTTAGTTGAAGTGCATCTAATTGCATAGCTAGAAATTGAAGGATGTCTATCTTCATGTTTTCGAAGAGATTCCCCAAGTCGGATTTTGTGAGGATTGGGATTGGAAAGGATTACCCCCCTAATAATGGGTGTATGTCTCATGTTCCATTTTTTCCTTTTCCAGATCTTGAATAATTTTTAAAGAATTGCATAATTTTGTCATAGGTTTTCTGAAAGATATCGCCATCACTTAACAAATTTAGGAACTCTAGGTATTCTTCCCTAATTCCCCTAAGAAGTAGTAGTTTCAACGATTCTTGATCCAAGGTACAATGAATGTCTCTCTTCTAGGTGAGTTGGAATCGTTGTGTATAATCTTCCAACGATTATTTTTCTCCCTGTTGCATTCTAGAAATCTCATCTCTAGTATATATGGCTTTAAATTAATCCCTATATTTTTCCAAAAAGGATTGTTTCATTTGATCCCAAGAGAAAATATTGTTTCCTTCTAGGCTCATCAACCATTTCAGCAATAACTCTTTTAGTGTGGAAGGGAAAAGTCTTAATTCTTGTTCATCTGTAGTATAACCAAAGGACCTGCATATTACTTCAAATTCAAACAAGAAAGTGTCAGGTTCTCCTTAGGTGAAGCCATGAAATTTTGGGAGATTGGCAGGATTTATATTTTTCATTCTAGCATCTCTAAGGGGTATGCTTATGGTGAAGGTAAACAATTCTATGTGTTCTTCTTCGTCATCTGCCATGGTAGTGTTGGAACTAGACCTAGCGAAGAAATTATCAAGGTCTGGGTTATAGATAGAATCAACTTCTTCATGACTATTGAGAAATTCAAATTGAAGGTGTTCAGAACTAGTGTTTCTCATAGGGCGGTTAGGCAGAAAACGTATGAATTTGTCTCTCCTTTTCCGATGCATTGATGGTATCTCTTTTAGATTTTTTTAGAAGGTTTTTTTTTTCAAGTTGTCTCCTATAGTTTAAGCACCTCCCCGGAAATGACGCCAAAAGGTTGTGGCATTTAGAAATTCCTACCATTTTAAAGGTATTAGTTAAAGAACCTCACTTTAAAGATCGACTAGGGAACACACAAACTTCAGAGGAACTCAACACTGTATGTGCACTATTAAGAGAATCTTTATCATTGGGTGTTCATATTTAGGGAGAAATAGTTAAGAGGTATAAATCTATTCTTAAGGGAGAAAAAAATATAATGATCTATTGAAATCGTGAATCTTATTGGATGAAAAGCATGAATCTATCTTATGAAATAATAAACTTCTTCTATGAAAACATGAATCTAATTGATGAAAGAATGGATATATTCTATAAAAATCCAAAGCATGAACTTATCTACTTCAAAGAATAAATATATTTAATTGAAATCCAAAGCATCAATCTGATCTAAGAAAGCATGCCAATCTATTTAATTAAAATCCAAGGCATGAATATGATCTAAGAAATCATGAGTCTATTTAATTGAAATCCAAAGCATGAATCTGATCTAAGAAATCATGAATCTATTTAATTAAAATCCAAAGAATGAATGTGATCTAAGAAAGAATGAATCTATTTAATTGAAATCCACAGACATCTAACTACTAGCTTGAATCTAATATAGTCAAGGAATACTATTCAGGAAATAATAACGTAGTTAGGGAAACTTCCTTTGCGGATCATAGCTACAGGAGTACATAATCTACATATTGGAACTATAGATACTATAATGCTGGACTACACATAAAAGAAAGCTAGGATTAGAATTTAACTTAGGTATCAGAATAAATTTCTCAAATAATCCACGCGTATTTGTTTCATAAATAAACAATAATATGCATAAAATCATATGAAGATACAACACAGAAATCCTAATCTATGCAATGAGGGGGGCCTCCTCAATGAATATCACAGGATCTAATTAAAACTTATGAACTCACAGTTGGTAAATAACGATGGGCCTTCATTAGAATGTCATAGAATCCATAACAATCGCAAAGATTAGGTACTGTATATCAAAACTGGAAAACATAGAATAGTCTTCAAAAATGTGTTAGCCCCCCATGCTATCTAGGTGCCTCTAGTTATTACAATGTTTCAACCCTATTCTCAGCATTGGAAATCATGACCTCAATCAATTCAGATCCTTTCCTATAAATCAGGGAAAAGTTGATCTTCGTGTCTTCCTCTAGCTTTGACTGGAGTTTGGTTATTGTCATCCTTTGTATTTATCTATGATCTTGCGCTTGTCCACATATAGTCTCACGCACTTGTTTAGTTGATTAAAATATGATAAAACACAGAAAAGATAATTACTAAATCACATTGTTCTATAATTAATCAAATTGCATTTTGTCCTACAAAAAGGAGTGTTTTCTGGTTGTTTCTTTGCTCTTTCATGGCACAATGGAGTGTATTAGATACCTATATTATGGACTCATCAATGTGCATGTATTATCCCGTTTTTTTCTAGTTTTAACTCATTCGAACTATGGAGGTCCACTCATGTTCGCATGTGAGGAGTAATCCTTTAACACCTAGGATATTCATGTGAAATTGAGCACAACAAATCTAATGAACAAGTAAATCAATCACAATAGATGAAACTTAGAAAATATGATGTAAAATATGCAAAAGGCTTGCAGCAGTGCTCTATTGAGCTCATAATAGTAGAATACAATACAATACAGTAACAATGTCTCAGCAATTCGAGTTAGCCAAGGAGGTCATTCGAATATACTGCATGGTGTAGCTTGGATCCAATTAGAAGTCCTCATCATCAGCTCAATAGAGTCATCAATGCACAAGTAATGGTCAACCAGGTGTCAAAATGAGTCTAACTGAGTGTGGGAGGTGTAATTGGCACATGTACGCATGTTGGCAAGTGGTTTGGTAAGGAAGAATCGTAGCATCGTCGATGCTGTGACACTTCAAACGAGGTCGCGGAAGGAAGAAGACTCTATTATTTTATGTATTTTTTGAGTTGTTTGTACCGTAATAGGTGGGTTTTTGGGTCATTTGGACCGTGTAAGTTAGATTTTGGGTCTTTTGTCCAAGAGTCGGTTAGGAAGTTGTTAGTAAGTGGACAAGAATTGTAAAGGCGAAAGCCTATATATAGACACGAAGTTGTAGGTCGTGAGGGAGATGATAGAGAGCTATGAAATGCGTTTTTGTGCGTATGTTCTGAGATCAAGAGTTATTGCTGAAGTCTGTGATATGCAAAAGAATTGTATTGGGGTTTTGTAGTAATAATATGATGTGATGAAACTATTCTGCACAGTCCTGGTGTGTCTTTTGTCTTTTGATGGTAATGCAATGTTTCTTTGATGCAATAGTCGCTTTACAGTTATAATCTGCTGCAACAATGAATGTTTTCATTAAATGATGATATGAGTACAATAATGTCAAAGTGAATGCATAAATTTATCGTTGAATGTTGCAATAAGATTAAGTAGCTAATGCCACACATCCTCCTTCATTCGATGGAAACATGGTTCCGTCCACTCACCCTTGATCGCCTCGGGTGAGACCTCATCTGCTCTGCAGGTGTTGCTGGGCAGGGTAAAACCTATCTGGGCCGGTGCTCAGGGAGATCACGCTGGGTTGGTGTCGACAGTGATGGGAACCCCTGTCGACTGAGTTTAAGTTAACAAATGGTTTCGCTGCTGGGACTGTGTGTGAAGTGAAAGGTGGATATGTTGTGGCACCTGACGAAACCCAAGATCTAGGAATGGCTTTATCAAAAGCTACAAGAATTCGCTGAAGAATAAAGCCGAAACACTCGATTGATAGTAGATTAGTGGGTGGATAGATATATTCACGATGGACCACATGAATGGTTTTTCTATGAATTCCCAGTCATTTTGTATGAGTGGTTGGCGAAGTTGACCTTCAAAAAGATGAAATTCCAAGGTGGTGAACCAACGACCTAGACCCCCAAGTTGATTCAAGAGCTACAGGAGGTTGATAATAAAGCATTGTGAGCTGTCGAAGTGTGGCTCGATAGCATCCTAGAGGGCTATATCATAGAACTTGCGGTTGATACTCATAAATCCTATAGTGAAGCCGAAAGATATTTTTTCCGCGAACCTCATGGTAGGTTTCGATTGTCGCTTCAACTATCGATTAAGATGCTTATTTGCGTAAAGGGCATATTGAAGATGCATCTTGATCAGTAGATAGCCTAGTGGGCGGAGGCCATGGGTACTGCAACAGTTGGGGGGCGGTACATGGAATGATAAGGGGTAGATGGGTGCAGGTCATGATGAGACTATGAGTGAAGCCGAGGAAGAAAGTGGTCTTACGAGGGGAGGAGTGAGGTTTCGATAGGAAAAGAGGCAGAGGACAGGAGAAGGTCCTGCTGCAGTCGAACCATAAGGCTGTGAACGAATACCATACGGGACAAAGTGACCTCACAATATTGATAAGGACAACTATGCTATGCCCAGGATAGAGGCAGGACCAAACCCCAGCACCAACGTACCCACACCTCTGCTCACTATCTCTTAGATAGAATTAAATACCACTTCGACACTGCCAAGCTCTTCAACACCACAAAAGTTAATCGGTAGTAGCAAAGTGAAAGGAGGAAGGAAGCCCAGAATGGAGGACGATGATGCTAAGTTACCTTTGTTCCACGGGAGTGGGATAGACAACCCATAATAGTATTGGTTTTTTTGTGAAGCAGTCTGGACCGTAAAAGAGATCACTGATGATGCTGCTAAGAAAGGACACTTAGTGACAAATCTGCGAGGTCATGCATTAGATTGGTATATGAAGTTTGTTCTAGTCCCTACAGGAGCCCCAGAGAAGTCACTAGATGAGATCCAGGATGGGTTGATTGCAGAATTCAAGAAGCCCAACTTTAAGGCTCAGTATATTACGGAATTGAAATAAATTAAGCAGTATCCCAATGAGACGGTGTGGGATTTCGACCAGTGATTCAAGACACTGATGGCAAGGGTTAGTTTCGATATGAGAGTCATCCAACATAAAGAGTGGTTCATCACGACACTACTACCACACATTCGGATACCATTGATGCAACAAAACATCTCAACACCCAATGAAGCTCTAGAGATTGCAATGCGATTGGAGCCATCACCAATTGGAGAAAATCTAGCCGGGATGTCGCAGATACAGACACAACTCGCTAACTTGACTATACAACTGCAAGATTTGAAGAAGGGAAAGGAACAATGCGAAGAAGTATGGTGTATGCGATGTCGAGGAGAAGGGAATATGAAGGACAATTGCCCGGATTTCTGCAATTATTTGGTTTCAGGAGCACTGAATCTGTTGTATGGTGTTTGCATGCCATGGTGTCGCGTCTTCCATGTATACGGGCACAGTGATGACAATTTCCCATATATGCAGTAAATGGTCACAACCTCGAGGAATCTTTATTGTACATTTTTCAAATTGGTGGGTCACGACGACAAGGATTTCCGTGCATATGGGTTGCTACAATAAAGAATGTATGATGCATTCTATGTAAAGGATGACCAGTGTGCCATATAGTAGTCGCAACCATAGCCACAGGTAGCACATCCGCTACCTCAACCGCAAATGCATTTTGTACCGCAGCAGTAGCAACCACCACAGTTCATGCCACAATATGCTCCGATGCAAATTGCTCCACAATAGCCATAGTATGTACAACAACCGCAGTATGCACAACAAGGGAAAGGAATGCAACTAGCACCAATGCAGCAATAGTTCAACCAACCACAGTACCAATAGCACGGAGGATTTTGGGGAGGATATCAGGGAGGATATCGGGGAGGATGTGGCGGAGGATTTGGTCAAGGAGGAGGATGAGGTGGTCGCGGACCTGTTCAATGCTATCACTGTGCAGTATGGGGACACTACTAGTGGGACTGTCCACTGCTACAGAACCAGTGTACGTTCTGTTTTGTTAACAATCACACAGTTGAGAATTGTCCACAGCTGATTGCACAATGGCAAGCAGGGAATACTTCCCAGTTGCAAAACCATCCCTAGGCACAACATCCTTCCAAGAACCAATTGCAGCAATCGATGCAGAACCAAAATATGTGGCCAAATCATAATCAGAATGTGAACCCACCTAGGAATCTGCCACTGAACTAGACCCATGGTGCAAACATCGCGACAATTTCTGCAGAGCCAAGACCGCAAGATGCTTCCATTGTTGTGGTCACTCGTGGAGGAAAGACAACTTGAGAGGACAACTCAATGATCCAATTAGTCGAACAAAAGAAGGTATCATTTGACATTGATGCGAAGCAGGCGGCATTTCTTCAAGAACATCGTGCACCAGAAAAAGACCGAGGTAAAGCCGTTATGTATGACATGCCCTCTAATTTTGATACTACTTCAAAGGATGGCCCGTCGCGGCAGCCCAGCACACTTCAAGCATTTTTGGAACATTGCTTATCCCTGGCAAGAGATCCCAATGATCTTGCTGCAATTGAAGATCTATTGCGATGACCGGCCCAGATTCGACAAGAGTTTCTAGTTAATTCCTTACAACGATGGAAGACGGACAAGGAGATGCCAATGAATATTCAAATTGGAAAATATGATGTAGATTCAGTTATTTTGGATCTTGGTTTGAATGTCAACATCTTGACCAAGAAGGCTTGGCAGAAGATGGGGAGTCCCCCATTAAGCTGGTCTCCTGTATAGCTCTTGTTAGCTAATCATGCTAAAGTGACACTGATTGGGAGAGTTCCACGAATGGTGGTGGACATTGAGGGAATGAAAACATATGCCGAATTTGATGTAAAAGAAGTGGTTGAAGGAGGAAGCTCTTATCCCACATTACTAGGGATTGGATGGGATAATTATACTGGAGTTGTAATCAACTTCAAGATATGGATGATGACTTTTGAAAATCGCGATCTCAGAGTTATCGCCCCATTGTATCCGGCTGAAGGACGCCGCTACATAGAACTAGTGAAGGATGACGATCCCAGTGGATGGGACCATGCATTCAGTATCTATGAAGATTATATCCATCCGACTGCCAATGGTGAGCTGGGATGGCACAGCGATAGCTCTGCATCGTCCGACTCTGATGATGCGCTAGAATATTGGCAGAACTGCTTGCACGAGGTGGTGCTCCGTAAGTGTGGGTTGATCACACAGTCATTATGTCGTGTTACAACTAAAACGGTCACATTACTAGTATATGAAGGGCTGGCTGGATTATCTGCCTTTCTGGAAGAGTTCGAGGAAAGCGTTTCTGAACCACAGCGACTGCTGGCATTGAACGAAGCATTGAAGGCTTCACTAGCATGCTCGTGAGCGACACATAAGGCATCAATTGATGGATGGTCAAAATGCAGAATATTGATGATGGTACGCTTTGGTGATACTGAGGTTTACCACACTGGAAAGTATGATGGTCGGAATGATCCTGATGGTCACTTGATGGAGTTTCAACGGTTATGGGTATCGCGACCAAGAGATGAGTGGGTCCATGCTTTTATCCATACCTTGGATGAGATGCCATGATCATGGTATACTGCAGCTAAGTTGTGAGGAGAAATTTCTAATTGGCTGGAGCTCACAGTGTGTTTTACCCATACATTCAGTTTTGTAGATGCTGATCCAGAGGTTAATAATGCATTACAGCTCATCCATGATGTAATTCTGTAGGTTGTCCCAGTAGCATATCCTATGGATCTGCACACGCACTGCCAGATGCAGTCTCTCATGGAATGCTTCAATATCAGTGGTGGTCCAAAAGATGGTGATGATCCGTAGAATGTGAATATCCCAGAATCAGAAGGAAGTCATGTTGTGGTACCACTTGATGGGCCAAACGATCCAATTAGTCAGCCGCTGAAGATCCGCAAGATTAACATTGGGACAGAGGACACTCTGAAGTTCGTAAATGTCGTGGATGACTAGGATGATGAGCTAATAAGAAAGGTCACCGATTTGCTCCATGAGGTTCAGGACATATTTCCTACAAAGTTTTCTGACATCAAGGGGATTCTGGGAGACTTAGGAGAGATCAATATTCCATTAAAACCAGATGCTAATCCGATCTAGCAACGACCCTATTGATTGAATCTGCGACATAAGAAGAGGGTCAAGGCAGAACTGAATCGCATGTTGGATGCCAGTATCATTGAACCAGTTGAGGAGTCGGAATGGATTAGTCCTATGGTGGTACAGGATAAGAAGACTGGCAAAGTGCACATTTGCATTGACCTTAGGAAGCTAATGATGCATGTTTGCATGATCCATTCCCAACCCCGTTTACTGACGAAGTGCTCGAAGGTGTGGGTGGCCAAGAGATCTACTCTTTCACAGACAAGTTCTCTGTCTACCATAAGATCTGCATTGCAAAAGAAGATTGCCATAAGACAACTTCCGTAACTTAATGGGGCTGCTTTGAGTACACCGTCATGCCGTTCAGTTTGAAGAATGCACCTGTGATATTTTCGCGGGTTGTCGTTGCTGCATTCAAATATTTCATTTAGAAGTTTTTACAGGTATACATGGATGATTGGATGGTCTATGGTTTAGTCTATGATCATCTGGTGAATCTGTTGTTGATGTTGGAGCGATGTCGGCAGCACCAAATCTCATTAAACCTAAATAAATGTATCTTATGTGCACCGTTTCACATACTGTTGGGTCATATTGTGTGTAAGCAAGGATTGTTGGTCGACCCAGCAAAGATTGCGCTCATTCTGAGTTTGACACCTTCGACTACTGTTATGCAGCTACGGGCGACACTGGGACACACAGGGTATTATCACAAGTTCATCAGGGGTTATGCTGCGATTACTGCCCCCATGGAGAAGTTGTTGAAGAAGGATGTGGTATTCCAATGCAGCCCTAAATGTCAGGATAGCTTTGAGACACTAAAGACGAAAATGGCTTCGGTGCCGATATTGGTATTTCCTGACTAGAGTAAGGAATTTTATGTTCATGTTGATGCCTCATCAATCGCACTGGGACTGGTATTAGCCTAGCCCAGAGAGGGGGATCTTGATCACCCCATTGCTTTTTCCAACCGAAAGTTGTCATATGTAGAAAGAAACTACACTACTACGGAGAGGGAAGGTCTGGCAATGGTTTATGCATTACAGAAGTTTTGCCACTACTTATTGGGAGGCCATTTCAAGATGTTCACAGATCATTCTGCATTGGAATACCTGGTCAATAAGCCTGTGTTAGGGGGAAGATCTGTTGATGGCTAGTTCTTTTTCAGGAGTTTGATTTTGAAGTAATTGTGAAGCCAGGGCGGTTAAATGCTGGCCCAGACCATTTCTCCTGGATTGAAACAGGAGAGGATCCAACTAATATTGAAGATGGGTTGCATGATGCGCAATTATTTAAAGTTGAATTTGCTGATGGATATTTGAAGAAATCATTCAGTATTTGGCAACAAGTACCACACCAGAGGAATTCACCACTAATCAGAAGAAGCAGTTGGTAGTCAAGGCTATAGACTTTCAACTAATCACCGGAGCGCTATAGAAAATGGGTGCCGATGAGATATTAAAACGGTGTGTCTTTCCACATGAGCAAGAGCAGATCCTTTTCGAAGCACATGCAAGAGTCACTGGAGGGCACTATGGTGGTCATGCGACGGCAAGGAAGGTGCTTCGAGTGGGGCTCTGGTGGCCTATGCTGCATAGTGATGTGACAGATTATGCATGGTCCTGTGACGTTTGTCAGAGAACCGGGAAGCCATCTAGATGGGATGAGATGCCATTGATGCCTCATTTGACATTGCAACCATTTCGACAAATGGGCTGTAGACTTTGTGGGACCCATCAATCCCCCGGGTAAGTGCACTAGTGCTAGGTATATCATCACGATGATAGATTACTTGACACGATGAGCAAAAGCTGCACCGGTCATTGATTGCTCCATGGCCACAACCGTGCGGTTTCTCTTTGACCACATTGTCACTCACTTCGGCTACCCCAAGATATTGTTGAGCGATCAAGAAATCCACTTTCTTAATTGCACCTTCAGCTCATTAATGGAGGAGTTACATATACAACATAAGAAGAGTACACCCTATCATCCGTAGGCGAATGGCATGGTGGAGGATTTCAATAAGATATTGGAGCATGCACTGACAAAGGTGTGCAATGTGAACCGCGATGACTGGGATCTCAAAATCCCAGCACTATTGTGGGCCTATCGCACCACATGTAAACGGATGACAGGGAAGACACCATTCAAGCTGGTGTATGGGAAAGAAGTGGTTATTCCGATGGAGTATATCATTTCGAGTCTGTGCATAGCGGCATCAATTGGTATGGATGCTGCGGTAGCCTTAGAGGAACATCTCCCATAGTTAATCCAGCTGGAAGAAGATTGCTTTATCGCCGGTATTCATCAGGGTGTGGAGAAGGATCGCTAGAAGGCTTGGCATGATCGCCACATCAAGAACAAACAATTTCAACAAGGTGATTTGGTGTTGTTGTACAAGGTGATAACAAGTTTATGAAACATCCAGGAAAATTGCAAATGCATTGGCTTGGTCTGTATTGCATTAGTAGCATTACTTCAGGAGGATCGATATAGTTGCAGCAGTTGGATGGGGCGATGCTCCCCACATTGATTAATGGTAGCAGGTTGAAGCCCTATCGGTAGGGCTTAGAACAACACGATGCCTGAGTTGCATCGGGAAAAAAAAAGTGTAGATTTAATGGTGGAAGGATGGCACACCAATAGGGACAGAATGCGGAAGCAGGCAGGCTTCTGCTACAAGTATGGAGTGGTCTGTGACAAGTAGTAGTGCTACGACCGGGTCAAATCAGCAATAAATGCCAAAAGTTAAAACAGTTAATTAACAATGCTTGTTTGAATGATGGGCATTAATGGCAGATCCGGTCGGTCGATTGACAAAATCAATGGCGGATTTGCGTCATTAAGACAGGATTTTGGTTTAATTAATGCAAGATTTAGTGATGATTATGGAGGATTCAGTTGTGAGCTATAAAAACGGGTAGAATTTGGTCGGAAGGCACCGATATTTTCGTTGTTAAGTTCCTGTGTAGAGCCGACGAGTATTGGCATAAGATTGGTAGGCGTAGTGGTGTGTTGGGCAAGGTTCTATTGAACTTGCAGAGTGTTGCTAGGTCGAAGAAGCTATCATTTGTAAGCACTAGTCAAGGAATGCCATGAGAGCTAGAAATGGTGGAGATTAGTAGTGAGGTTGAGTCTCATTTCACTGGGATTGTAGTTGAGGAAGAAGTTGCACCTACGAGAGACGTCAATCTTGAGGCAGAAGTCACCAACGTGCTAGTAGGAGCATCAGTCGTCATCAAAAAGCGTCGAGGGGGCCAACATTATGAGTCCCCGCAGAGCAAGAGGTAATTCAGATCATTCGTAGGGGTGGTAGGAGAAGCTCACGTGCAAGCCGGGAAGTCCAGTCGCCACGTTGATGAATATGCCCCATGGGAAGGACTATTGGTGTTTGACATCCCTGGGTATATACCTCCAAGTTGGTCGGATGGAACCCCGCACAAGCTGAACCCGAAACATAAGTATGGTGTGAAGATTCCCATGCTCCCTTCCGAAATGGAATGCTTTGTTGATATTGGGACAACGTTGATGCGCCTCCGCTATGATGATCATGATATGGTGGCCTACCCCAAAATTGCATCGGCCCCGTATGTGCATGGATCACAACTTACTACGACACTGATTGTACAAGACTAGGCACGAGGATTGAAGCAGGCCGGCTTGTTAGGGCTTATTAACATGCCACATTTTGGGCGAATGGCAGGAGTTAATGCATGCGTGAAGCAGCTACTTTCGTGGTTCCATGGTGGTTCATTGTGGATGGACAGCGAAATTCCAGTAAGTGTTGATTTAATTTCATACATTACCGGCTTGCCTAAAGATGGGGTTGACCCATCGTAGTTCTTCCAGGGGAAGGCGAATGACAAAAAGCGGGTGGGACAGCTTGTAAAGAAGTATGGTTTGGTAACAGATGGCCATGGGTATCGCACTAGTAGTATTAATGATCAAGTGGTACTCACCGCCACCAAGATTGTATCCTTCCAGATGATCAAGGGTGGTCATGTTAACCAATGTAACTCAGGGATCGTCGCATGTGCAGTACAATGTATGAAGGGCATCCAAATGAACTGGTCCCTATTTTTATTGAATCAATTAGCAGTGGATGCTATAGCAGTTCAGGACGGTAAGGGCTCGTTTACATATAGTTGGCTACTACTTTTGATTGCATTTGTGGCTTAGAAGGAACCCGATGTGTACTAGGGCATGGAAGTTGAGGCTACAAAAGAGCGGCTGGGTGTGCACTATCAGAACTTATGGTATGTATGGGAACCTGAGTGACTCTGGGATTGCCAATTACTTTTCTAGAACTACTGGGATATGCTTTGCAATGCCATAATATAGGTACCGTGGATATCTAAAGAAACTGTGGCAAGATTTCAGCAAATCATGGAGTTTGCGGTTCGGCAGCATGCTATTTATGTACAGGCAAGGCGTTACCCTGATCAGCAATGGTTGTTGATTCCTTACAAGGTAACGGCTGAAGCATTGGAGGCTATTGTGAATGACTGGCCAGAGGAATGGTGTGAACCTATGATGTTGGCCGAGATTGAGGCTGGCAGGATGATGAAGGGTGCAGACAATTGTATATCAGCACAAGACCCACCCAGTCCTCATGATTCTGATCAAGAGTCCATCAAAACACCGACGGACGATGAAAGTGACCGCGCCTTGGAAGAGCATAGGAGAAAAGGGCACCAGGACCGGGCCATCATGGAAGCTTATCATCATGTGTTGGCTCGGTTTTGCAACCAAGCTTAGTGCTATGGGCACCTACTAACTAGTAGTAGCAGTTTCAATAGAAATAAAAACAATAAACTAAATAAACAATACTTTTCATGGATCTAAACAAGAATCTAAGCAAATAATTTAAATATTTCCAAAATCAAGAACAAGAAACATAAGAAATAATTTTTGTATTGAAAAGTGGGGGGCAAGCAAGTGCTTGCGATATTACCTCCAATGGTGAAGGTTGATGTTGAGCAACTCCCAAGATGAGTAGCTCCAAACTCCAATAGGTCTCTTTCTCCAAGGTTGCTTCAATGGCTAAAAGTGCTCAAGGGAGATTTCAGCAGCATAAGGATGAGATAATGGAAGGATGTGAAATGAGGAGCCCCTACCACCTTTTTATAGGTTTTGGTGGTGGGAAATACCATTTGTGGTTTTGTGGAAACCAAATGGTATTGACCTACATGGTTTAGGTACTTTTCCCTCCTTTTTCCTTTTTTGAATAAAAATAATATTTTAATTCCCTTTTTAATATTTTTGGGAATTTGGACCCTTTTTGAGGGTTTTTTATGATTTTTTTTTGGAAAAATAATCTTTTTTAATGGAAAAAGGGGTGTACTAAGGTCTTTTGGTGACCTTTTGTTGGTTTCAGAGGCTCATATGGTGGAAACGTGGACAAATGGGTCATGTGAGTAAGGGAATGAGCTAGTGAGCACTTTTTAGGTGTTAACATCATGTGTCGGAGCCCACTAAAGAGGTGGATGTGCTCCAATGGGTGCAGCTACTGGGGGCTGTCATTGTCCAGTTGTAGCAGGAGAATCAAGAGTTGAAGGCTCAGGTGAATCTTGGTACGCCTCAAGTTGAAGTTGATGACAGAAAAATGCAATTGAGGAGGTTGCCACTCAAATGGAGGACTTGGAAAAGACTGTGACAAAGCTTACAGCCGATACCATACAGTTTTGGAGCCGAATTGTCCAGGACGAGCAGGTTGATCAGTTGATCAAGTATCGGTAGGATGTAGAGGGATAGTTGGAAACTCTCAAGGCAGCCATGTGAACCACACCACCCATGCAACAGGTCACCAAGTCTCAGGACTTAAAAGAATTGCAGCAACGCGTTACCAAGGCTAATGAGTGACAGAAGAAGCAGGCTCCGCGGTTGGAGCAGTTTCAGGATGTTGGCGGCCAGTTCATGACCCAGGCAGGTGAAGCGCTTCAAGAAGTATAGAAAGGTCATCAAGAGGTGATGGCAAATCTCATTGTGCATCCATCTACATAAGATGTGATCGACAGTTAAGTGGTGGCTACGGAATTCAAAAAAATGGTGATGACAGTCATGTAGCAGTACGAGGACTTCAAAGTGAATACCACAAAATACACTATGTCCAGTTGACCTGGCTCAGGGTGAGCCACAAGATTGTGTTGGGGGCTTGTTGGAAGGCGGTTTGGTAAGGAAGAATCGCAACATCGTCGATGCTGTGACACGTCAGACGAGGTCACAGAAGGAAGAAGACTCTATTATTTTATGTATTTTTTGAGTCGTTTGTATTGTAATAGGCGAGTTTTTGGGTCATTCAGACCGTGTCTATTAGATTTTGGGTCTTTTGTCCAACAGTTGGTTAGGAAGCTGTTAGTAAGTGGACAATAATTGTAAAGGCAGAAGCCTATATATAGACAATAAGCTGTAGGCCATGAGGGAGATGATGGAGAGCTACGAAATGCAGTTTTGTGCGTATGTTCTGAGATCAAGAGATATTACTGAAGTCTGTGATTTGCAGAGGCATTGTATTGGATTTTTGTAGTAATAATATGATGTGATGAAACTATTCTGTGCAATCCTAGTGTGTCTTTTGTCTTTTGATGGTAATGCAATGTTTCTTTGATGTAATATTCGCTTTACTGTTATAATCTGCTGCAACAATGAATGTTTCCATTAAATGATGATCTGAGTACAATAATGTCGAAGTGAATGCATAGATTTATTGTTGAATGTTGCAATAAGATTAAGTAGTTGATGCCACACACATTCTCCTTCATTCGGCTGAAACATGGTTCTGTCCACTCTCCCTTGATCGCCTTGGGTGAGACCTCATCTGCTTTGTAGGTGTTGCTAGGCATGTTAAAACCTTTCTGGGTCGGTGCTCAGTGAGATTGTAGTTGGCTGGTCTAGACAGTGATGGAAACCCCTGTCGACTGTGTTTGAGTCAACAAGGCACTAACTAAATGAAGGAGGCTTAGTGGAGGGCGCATGAGGAGCTAACTGGAGTAAGAATAGACAACCTAGTTTCACTAGGGGTCCAACAGAGTGATACAAGCAGTTAGGAGTCAATCTAGCCTTAAATCAAGGAAAGACAACTAGCTAACTGAAGTGAACTGAGTGGTAGGTGAGAGACGGCGCCTTTCTCAAGTGGTAGGTGTAAAACCCTAAAATTTATTAAGATTAGTTAAGTAATAAAGAAATATTAATAGAGTACATATTACTTAAAATAAGAAATTTTAAAAAAATATAATAATAAAGTTTAATTAATAATTAAAACTTAAAATTTTGTTATTTAAGTATGATTAGGAAAATAATGTACTCGAAGGTGATTTGGAACTCATGCATAATACACTCTAATTATATTAAAATTAGAAAATTATGCATAAATAGAGAAATGGGGGGTTGATTGAGGGGATGATGGACGCTCTTGTTCTTTGCTGGGAGGATTTTTGTTTGAGTTGCTGAGTCTGGATACATTTTTGAGAGGGTTCTATGGGCGTAGTGTGGGGGAGATGGAGGTTTGGAGGTTGAGGGTAGAGTAGGATTCTGATTCTGATGACCAGTTGGCTTAGTATTGTTGGTTGAGAGGGGTTGGTTGGGAGGAGATCAGTCCCCAAATGTGGTTTTTCAAGGGTCACTACCAGCTACAAGGTTCCTATGTGCTTCTACGGTAAACCTGTAAGTGCTAGTTCTAACAGGTATGCCTTCCACATCATATTGATAACTTTGTATTTAAATTCAAAAAATGGGTTACAGATTAGTAAAATTATTTTACTTGTGTTATTCTCAAAAATTATTTTTGAAATTAACTGTATTGTTTTCCCTTCTTTATTCAAAATTTAGGTTTTATTCAGAATTTAGGTTTTTTTTTGTAATTAATATTTTTGGGGCTCTACATATGGTATCAAAGTGTAGTTCATGTTCTTGGACCTTAAGGCTTCTTCGCACCTAGAACTGCCATGAAATTTACACTGTACATAAATTTACAAAAAAAATAATAATAAAGTTTAATTAACAATTAAAACTTAAAATTATGTTAATTAAGTATGATTAGGAAAAGAATGTGCATGAAGGCCATTTGGCACTCATGCATAATACACTCTAACTATATTACAATTAGAAAATTATGCATAAATAGAGGAATGGGGGGATGATTGAGGGGATGATGGAGGCTCTTGTTATTTGCTGGGAGGTTTTTGGTTTGAGTTGCTGAGTCTGGCTACATTTTTTAGATGTTTCTATGGGCGTAGTGTGGGGGAGATGGAGCTTTGGAGGTTGAGGGTAGAGTAGGATTCTGATTCTGATCACCACCTGGCTTGGTATTGCTGAGTGAGAGGGGTTGGTTGGGAGGAGAGCAGTCCCCAAAGGTGGTTTTCCAAGGGTCGCTACCAGCTACAAGGTTCCTATGTGCTTCTATTTAAATCTCTAAGTGCTAGTTCTAATAGGCACACCTTCCACTTCCTATTGAGAATTTTGTATTTAAATTCATAAAATGGGTTACAGATTAGTAAAATTATTTTACTTGTGTTATTCTCCAAAATTATTTTTGAAATTAACTATATTGTTTTCCCTTCTTTATTCAGAATTTAGGTTTTTTTTTGTAATTAATATTTATGGGGCTCTACATATGGTATGAGAGCATAGTTCATGCTCTCGGACCTTAAGAACTGTTCACACCTAGAACTGCAATAAAATTTACACTGTACAAAAATCTACAAAACTTGAACAAAAATCTAAACATAAAATTAGAGTAGATCCCACACTAAACTTCTTCCAAACTCTCTATAGACCACCTTATCTATTAAATGAGCTAGCCACCTGTAGTCTTTAAAATAAAAATTCATCACTGGGCCCCATTCTCTAAATCGATTGTCAGCTCGAAATAACGTAGCCAAGCGTAGAGCCACCAGGCTCAAAACTGGGGACCTTAGGCAACATTTCGAATAAGGCCACAATTTCCTCCCTATATAGTCATTATTAACCTGTAATAGATTCCATTATTATGCATTAGGTCGAAAGGGTTGTCACTACTCGAGTTTTGAAAACAATGTCCCCCATCATTGTTTTTTTAAATAGGCCCCTGACCAGTTTCAAATGTCCCCCACGAATGTGATCTTCATTGTTCATGGTCGTGAGCCATGGCTTCCTTACAGCCGCAGAATTTCTGGGAAACATTGACAAATGGAAGATAAATGGTTTGCATGGATGCATGAATGCCAAATGGCAGAATGGCTGGGCAAAGGGTCTGACGAGTATCTGCCCAATAATAAATGTATCACTAAAACATAAAAGGGGGTTGACTAAAAAATCGTCGAACACCATCAATATGAAATGCGCACATGTCAACAAACAACAATGAAAACAAGAACTACCACACATTTGGGTTATAGGAGAAACCCATCCCTTGCACTCTCGTTGCATGAGTCGTATAAGCCAAGCCGCTAAAAGGATTGCTCTAATAATATGATTAATGTCGCATGGGATAATAAATAACTCACGATCGGTGGTGGTGTAATTAAAAATAAATATATGAAGGAAGTAAGGTATATTCCAAGAATGAGATTAAAGTTAGAATTAGTAAGGTATATGGCACAGACCTGATTGTGTGACAAATAATTGCAAGACTGAGATTAAATTTAGAATTAGTAATTAATTCAGTTAACATTGGTTTCTATTCTTGACGTTTAGTCAATAAATGCAACAGCATGCTTTGCATGCATGCAAAAGCTAGGTTAAAGCTTTTATGGTTTTCCATAAGTGTTTAAATACACATTACATTCTTGATTGTATTACATTAGTTGATCTTCGTTTATGAATAAAGATTGAAGAGCCATAGCTCATTCCGCATTATCTTTGTTTTATTTCTGCCTCCAACCTTTAGTTTGGTATCAGAGCTTAGGAGAAGATCAAATTGGTAGCATCAATTTCTGGAGAAGCCAAAGCCGTATCTTTGAAGAATTGTAAGTTTATTTTTGAAGAACTTTTACACAATTTTTTTTTTTAGAAAATTTGAAAAAAAAACTAGTTTTTGGAACTACTGAGCCCTCCGTATAGTCCACATAGCGGTAATTTTGGAACTATCGTACCCACACTATAATCTAAAGTGTGGTAGTTTGGGGAGATACGAGGTAAAAAATGATATTTCACCGCGGCCTCTCCCTAGGACAAAGAGCGGTAATTGGAACAAGTCGGCGGCATTTTGGACAAGTGCAAAAAGGTTTTTACTTCATGTGATTGTTTTTTTGACTTTCACACATATTGATTAAGAATTTTTTCTTTTTACAAGAGAAGAAGATATTTGAAGATATTTTTCAAATCTTGTTTAAGAGGGAGAATTATTATTATTATTTTTTTTTTTTAAAAAGGAGGAAGGAGATTATTTTTAAAAAGCCAGTAAAGGATACCGTAGTGTCTATGGCTTCTAGCAGCAATCAATCTCAAATTTCTCCTCTTACAGCGAAAAAGGAGTATGATGTCTGGGCCACAAGGATGGCGGTTTATCTCAGGTCAGAAGATACATGGGAATATGTTGTGTATGGCTATTCTGAACCTGCAGATGATACAGCTTTCCAAGCCCTTTCAAACACAGAAAAAGGTGTCCTGCGAGCGCACAGGAAGAAGGATGCAGAGGAACTGCATCTCATAACGAACGCTTTGGATAACAACGTAGTTCCAAAGATATTAGCATCTTTTCATGCCAAAGCAACATGGGATACCTTGGAGACCAGTTATCAGGGTGCTGGTAAGGTACAGACAGCTATACACCAAAATATGAGAAGAGATTTTAAAGATCTGAAGATGAAAGAATCAGACTCAGTAGATTCGCTCATGACCAAAGTCATGGGTATTGTTAATCAGCTTAACATCTACGGTTAAAATATGGAAGATCAAAGGGTGATTGAAAGGGTTCTGAGATCCCTACCACACAAATTTTAGTCGAAAGTTTCAGCGATTGAAGAAGCGAAAGATCTCAGTACTCTCTCTATAGACGAGTTGACTAGATATTTACTTTCATTCGAATCCAGACTCAATAGGAATGAAGAATCCTCTATGGAGAATGCTTTCAAAGCACATTTCTCATTCTCAAGAGGTAGAGGAAGAGGCGGAGGTAGAGGAGGATTAAGAGGATGAGGCATAAGTGGCCGAAGTAATGGCAATGGAGATCAAGATCACCATCATAACCATGAAGGTTGAAACTGCGACAAAAAAAGTTCAGATAAATATAATATTTAGTGTTATTATTGCAATAAAGTTAGGCATTATGGTCATTAATGCAAAAAGAAAAAGGCTAATCAAGCAAAGCATAATGCTAATGTGACTAATTCCTCTAAGGATAAATATGATATGTTATTTCTTACATGTCATGCTGCACACGAAAGCAGAAAGGGACTTTGGCTTTTAGATAGTGGCTGCATTAACCATATGATAGGTGACAGAGGTCTAATTGCATACCTAGATGAATCAGTGAGGACAGAGGTCAAAGTTGGCACAGATGAGGTAGTTCCAGTTCTTAGAAAAGGAGTGGTCAACATCCTGACCAAACAAGGCCAATTAAAGACAATCTCAGATGTCTATTATGCTCCAGGATTGAAGCATAATATGCTTAGCATTGGGAAACTCACTGAAAATAAATACAGACTCGTCTTTGATGGATCAAACTGTGAAATTTATGACAAACCCAGAAATAGATAGTTGATTATCAAGATACAAGTGGCTAGGAACAGGATGTATCCACTAGTCATGAATTACAGTAGCAAGGTAACCTCTTTTGCTTGAAAAGCCACTTGCATGGATGATTATTGGTTGTGGCATTTTAGATATGGACATCTTCACTTTGGTGGTCTGAAGTTTTTGCAGCAGAAAGAGATGGTAAAAGGATTACCCCCTATGAAGGAGCCAAAAAGTAGTTGTGAGTGTTGCATCATTGCAAAGAAGCACAGGGATAGCTTTCCTAAAGGTATGTCTCGAAGGGCACATGCACCTTTAGAACTTATTCATACTGATCTGGTTGGACCAATGCAAACTCAATCGATTGGTGGAAGCTATTATTTTCTGACATTTATTGATGATTTCAGTAGAAAAACTTGGGTGTATTTCCTTCATGAGAAGTATGAAACTTTTGGCAAGTTCAAGGAAATTCATAGAAATAATTTAGGCAATGTAAAAGCTGCAGTAGTCAGCAGTAGTAATTAAGAGGGTGTGTTAGAATTAGTAATTACTTCAGTTAACATTAGCTTCTATTCTTCAGGTTTAGTCAATAAATGCAATAGCATGCTTTTCATGCATGCAAAAGCTAGGTTAAATATTTTAGTGTTTTCCGTAAGTGTTTAAATACAAATTAAGTTCTTGATTGTATTACATCAATTGATCTATGTTTATGAATAAAGATTGAAGAGTCGTAGCTCATTCAGCATTATCTTTGTTTTATTTCTGCCTCCAACCTTTAGTTTGGTGTCATAGCTTAGGAGAAGATCAAATTGGTAGCATCAATTTCTTGAGAAGCCAAAGCCTTAGCTTTGAAGAATTGTAAGTTTATTTCTGACGAATTTTTACACAATTTTTTTTTCAAAAATTTGAAAAAGAAAAAAACTAGTTTTTGGAACTACCGCGCCCTCCCTATAGTCCACGGAGCGGTAATTTTGGAACTATCGCACCCACACTATAGTATAAATCACGATAGTTTGGGGAGACACAAGGTAAAAAATGAGATTTCACCGTGGCCTCTCCCTAGGACAAACAACAGTAATTGGAACAAGCCGGCAAAACTTTTGACAAGCGAAAAAAGGTTCTTACTTCATGTGATTGGTTTTTTGACTTTCATGCATATTGAGTAAGAATTTTTTATTTTTACAAGAGAAGAAGATATTTGAAGATATTTTTCAAATCTTATTTAAGATGGAGAATTATTATTATTATTTTTTTTTTAAAGTCGAAGGAGATTATTTTGAAAAAGCCAGTAAAGGACACCGCAGCGTTTATGGCTTCTAGCAGAAATCAATCTCAGATTTCTCCTCTTACAGGGAAAACGGAGTATGATGTCTTGGCCATGAGGATGGTGGTTTGTCTCAGGTCAGAAGATGGATGGGAATATGTCGTGTATGGCTATTCCGAACCTACAGATGATACAGCTTTCCAGGCCCATTCAAACATAGAAAAGGGTGTCCTGCGAGTGCACAGGAAGAAGGATGCAAAGGCACTGCATCTCATAATGAACCCTTTGGATAACAACGTATTTCCAAAGATATCAGCATCATTTCATGCCAAAGCAGCATGGCATACCTTGGCGACCAATTATCAGGGTGCTCGTAAGGTACAGACAGCTACACTCCAAAATCTGAGAAGAGATTTTGAAGATATGTAGATGAAAGAATCAGACTTAGTAGATTCATTCATGACAAAAGTAATGGGTATTGTTAATCAGCGTAATATCTATGGTGAAAAGATGGAAGATCAAAGGGTGATTGAAAGGGTTCTGAGAACCCTATCGCACAAATTTGAGTCGAAAGTTTCAGCGATTGAAGAAGCAAAAGATCTCGGTACTCTCTCTATAGACGAGTTGATCGGATCTTTACTTTCATTTGAATCTAGACTCAGCAGGAATGAAGAATCCTCTTTGGAGAATTCTTTCAAAGCACATGTCTCACTCTCAAGAGGCAGAGCAAGAGGAGGATCAAGAGGACAAGGCAAAAGTGGCCAAAGTAATCGCAATTGTGATCAAGATCACCATCATAACCATGAAGGTGGAAACTGTGACAAAAAAAGGTCAGATAAATCTAATATTCAGTGTTATTATTGCAATAAATTTGGGCATTATTCCCATGAATGCAAAAAGCAAAAGGCTGATCAATCAAATCATAATGCTAATGTGACTAATACCTTTGAGGATAAAGATGACATGATATTTCTTAGATGTCATACTGCACATAAAATACCAAAGGGACTTTGGATTTTAGATCGTGGCTGCAGTAACCATATGACAGGTGAAAGAGGTCTAATTGCAGACCTAGATGAATCAGTGACGACAGAGGTCAAAGTTGGCACAGATGAGGTAGTTCTAGTTCTTGGCAAAGGAGTGGTGAACATTCTGACGAAACAAGGCCAACAAAGACAATCTCAGATGTCTATGATGCTCCAGGATTGAAGCATAATCTGCTCAGCATTGGGAAACTCACTGGAAAGATTTACAGACTTGTGTTTGATGGATCAAACTATGAAATTTATGACAAACCCCCAAATATACAGTTGATCATCAAGATACAAGTGACTAGGAATAGGATGTATCCACTAGTCATGAATTGCAGCAGCAAGGCAACCTCTTTTGTTCAAAAAGCCACTTGCATGGATGATTATTGGTTGTGGCATTTTAGATATGGACATCTTCACTTTGGTGGTCTCAAGTTTTTGCAGCAGAAAGAGATGGTAAAAGCATTACCCCCTATGAAGGAGCGAGAAAGCAGTTGTGAGTGTTGCATCATTGCAAAGCAGCACAGGGATAGCTTTCCTAAACGTATGTCTCGAAGGGCACATGCACCTTTAGAAATTATTCATACTGATTTGGCTGGAGCAATGCAAACTCAATCAATTGGTGGAAGCTATTATTTTCTTACATTTATTGATGATTTCAGTAGAAATACTTGGGTGTATTTCCTTCGTCAGAAGTCTGAAACTTTTGGCAAGTTCAAGGAATTTCGGGCTTTGGTTGAAAAACAAAGTGGTTATAACCTAAAAGTATTGAGATCTGATGGAGGGGGAGAGTATGAATTTAAGGAATTTCATGGTTACTGCAAACATCATGGAATCAAGAGGAAAATCACTAGAAGTTATACACCTCAGCAGAATGGTATTGTAGAATGCAAGAATAGAACCATCATGAATATGGCAAGGAGCATGCTGAAAGGAAGAAATTTGTCCCATGAATTTTGGAGATTCGTAGTGGCTTGTGCTGTTCATGTGATAAACAGATCTCCAACCAAAATTGCGGAGAACAGAGTACCAAAAGAAACATGGTTAGGTATGACTTGTACTGTTTCTCATTTCATAGTATTTGGTTGTGTTGTTTATGCTCATGTTCCTAAATAGCTAAGAAAAAAGGTAGACGACAGTAGTGAGAAATGTATAGTTCTTGGATACGGTGAACAAACTAAAGCCTACAAGTTGTATAACCCTATTACCAAAAAGGTTATCCTCAGAAGAGATGTTTTGTTCAAGGAGGAAGAGTCATGGAATGGAACCATAGATAAGGGTGTGGGAGCTGCAATACCCCAACGAGAAGATGGAGAAGATGAGGAGATGATTGGACAACAAGATCCAGTAGCATCTTCACCAGAAGCAAATACTCCAGAAAGAACACCTAGAAACTCAATTCGAGGTGAAGCATCAAGTCTGAAATCAGGTAATGAATTTGATCACAGTAATAAAAAGACTAGAAGATTGAAAGATAGTTATGATGAATTGGATTCAAATACCAATTACGTTTTTATTGCTTGTGAACCTATGTTTTATGAAGAGGCTGTAAAACAAGATCATTGGGTAAATTCTATGGACGAAGAGATAGATTCCATTGAGAGAAATTATACATGGGATCTAGCCAAAGAATAAGAAACCCATTGGTGTGAAATGGGTTTATAAAACCAAACTCAATGAAAAAGGTGAGATTGATAGGTACAAGGAAAGGTTAGTAGCAAAGGGTTTCTTGCAACAACCAGGAATTGATTTTGGAGAAACGTTTGCACCAGTGGCAAGATTGGACACAATAAGAGCAGTCCTAGCAATTGCAACATAGAGAAAGTGGAAAGTGTATCAGATGGATGTCAAGTCGGCATTCTTGAATGGAATTCTTGAAGAAGAAATTTGTGTGGGGCAGCCACATGGGTATGAAATAAAAGAACATGAAGAGAAAGTTTACAAGTTGAAGAAATCTCTATATGGGGTGAAGCAAGCTCCAAGAGCTTGGTGCACCATAATTGATTCTTATCTGATAAAAATTGGTTTTCGCAAAAGCAGCAGCAAACCAACACTGTACACAAAGGTAAATCAACAAGGACATATTTTAATAGTTTGTTTGTATGTTGATCATATGACTTTTACAGGTGACCTCTCAGTAGATGAGTTCAAGGAAGCTATGAAGAAAGAGTTCGAGATGACAGACCTTGGATTGATGAGGTTCTTTCTTGGCCTAGAATTAGAACAGTCAGAAAAATGTATATTTATCTCTCAAAATAAATATGCTAATGAAGTTCTTAAGCGATTCAGAATGCTTAATTGCAAAACAACACCTATACAAGTGGCAACATGTACTAAGTTTAGCAAAGAAGATGGTAGTCCCAATGTAGATCCAACAATGTTTAATATACTTGTAGGAAGTCTCATGTATCTCACAGCAACGAGACCTGATATTATGTTTGTTGTCATCTTTATTTCGAGGTTCATGGAGTCTCCCAAAGACTCGCCTTGGCAAGTTGGTAAAAGGATCTTACGATATGTTGCAAGGACTTCAAGCTATGGAATTTTATACTCAAGAACTGAGTATGATGTTTTGATTTTGATTTTGCAGGATGTTAGGATGACAGGAAGAGCACTTCTTGTCATGTTTTTCATCTTGAATCAGGGGTGATTTCATGGGCATCCAAGAAGCAGCCCATTGTGACACTTTCATCGACATAAGAATAGTATGTAGCAGCGACATCAGCAGCAGGTCAAGCATTCTGGTTACACAGAGTTTTAGAAGGTCTTCAACATAAACAAGAAGGACCAAACAGAGTTTATTGTGACAAGAATTCAGCAATCGCTCTATCCAAGAACCATGTTTTTCACCAGAAATGCAAGCACATTGATAGTAGATATCACTTCATAAGAGAACTTGTGAACATTAGTGAAGTTTGTGTTGAGCATTGTAAATCGATTGACCAATTGGATGACATCTTCACAAAGCCATTGGCAAAAGAGATTTTTGAAATTCATAGAAATAATTTAGGCATTGTAAATGATACAGTAGTTAGCAGTAGTAATTAAGAGGGAGTGTTAGAATTAGTAATTAATTCAGTTAACATTAGTTTATATTCTTTAGGTTCAGTCAATAAATGAAACAACATGCTTTGCATGCATGCAAAAGCTAGGTTAAAGCTTTTAGAGTTTTCCATAAGTGTTTAAATACACATTATGTTCTTGATTTTATTACATCAGTTGATCTCCGTTTATGAATAAAGATTGAAGAGCCATAGCTCATTCCGCATTATCTTTGTTTTATTTCTTCCTCCAACCTTTACTTTGGTATCAGAGCGTAGGAGAAGATCAAATTGGCAACATCAATTTCTGGAGAATCCAAAGTCGTCACTTTGAAGAATTGTGAGTTTATTTTTGAAGAATTTTTACACAAATCTTTTTTTGGAAAATTTGAAAAAAAAAAACTAGTTTTTGGAACTACCGCGCCCTCCCTATAGTCCATAGAGTAGTAATTTTGGAACTATCGTGCCCACACTATAGTCTAAAGCGCGGTAGTTTGGGGAGATACGAGGTAAAAAATGAGATTTCATCGCTGCCTCTCCCTAGGACAAAGAGCGGTAATTGGAACAAGATGGCGACATTTTGGACAAGTGCAAAAAGGTTTTTACTTCATGTGATTGTTTTTTTGACTTTCACAGATATTGAGTAAGATTTTTTTCTTTTTACAAGAGAAGAAAATATTTGAAGATATTTTTGAAATATTGTTTAAGATGGAGAATTATTATTTAAAAAAAAAAAGAAAAGAGGAAGGAGATTATTTTGAAAAAGCCAGTAAAGGACACATCAACATCTATGGCTTCTAGTAGCAATCAATCTCAGATTTCTCCTCTTATAGGGAAAAAGGAGTATGATGTCTAGGCCACGAGGATGGCGGTTTATCTTAGGTCAGAATATGCATGGGAATATGTCGTGTATGGCTATTCCGAACCTGCAAATAATACATCTTTCCAAGCCCTTCCAAACACATAAAAGGGTGTCCTGCGAGCGCACAGGAAGGAGGATGCAAAGGCAATGCATCTCATAATGAATGCTTTGGATAACAATGTATTTCCAAAGATACCAACATCATTTCATTGCAAAGCAGCATGGGATACCTTGGCAACCAGTTATCAGGGTGCTGGTAAGGTACAGACAGCTACACTCCAAAATCTGAGAAGAGATTTCGAAGATCTGAAGATGAAAGAATCAGACTCAGTAGATTCGTTCATGACCAAAGTCATGGGTATTGTTAATCAGCTTAATATCTATGGTGAAAAGATGGAAGATCAAAGGATGATTGAAGGGGTTCGGAGATCCCTACCGCACAAGTTTGAGTCAAAAGTTTCAGCTATTGAAGAAGCGAAAGATCTCAATACTCTCTCTATAGACGAGTTGACCGGATCTTTACTTTCATTCGAATCCAAACTCAAAATCAATTAAGAATCCTCTCTGGAGAATGCTTTCAAAGCACATGTCTAATTCCCAAGAGGCAGAGTAAGAGGCAGGGGTAGAGGAGGATCAAGAGGACAAGCCATAAGTGGCCGAAGTAATGGCAATGGAGATCAATATCACCATCACAACCAAGAAGTTGGAAACAACGACAAAAAAAGTCAGATAAATCTAATATTTAGTGTTATTATTGCAATAAATTTGGGAATTATGCTCATGAATGCAAAAAGAAAAAGGTTGACGAAGCAAATCATAATGTTAATGTGACTAATACCTCTGAGGATAGAGATGATATGTTATTTCTTACATGTCATGCTGCACACGAAAGCCCAAAGGGACTTTGGCTTTTAGATAGTGGTTGTAGTAACCATATGATAGGTGACAAAGTTCTAATTGTAGACCTAGATGGATCTGTGAGGATAGAGGTCAAAGTTGGTACATAGAGGTCAAAGTTGGTACAGATGAGGTAGTTCCATTACTTGGCAAAGGAGTGGTCAACATTCTGACAAAACAAGGCCAACAAAAGACAATATGAGATGTTTATTATGCTCGAGGATTGAAGCATAATCTGCTCAGCATTGGGCAACTCACTGAAAAGAAATACAGACCTCTCTTTGATGGATTGAACTGTGAAATTTATGAAAAAACCCCAAATAGATAGTTGATCATCCAGATCCAAGTGACTAGGAATAGGATGTATCCACTAGTCATGAATTGCAGCAACAATGTAATCGCTTTTGCTCAAAAAACCACTTGCATGGATGATTATTAGTTGTGGCATTTTAGATATGGACATCTTCACTTTGGTAGTCTCAATTTTTTGCAGCAGAAAGAGATGGTAAGAGGATTACCCGCTATGAAGGAGCCAAAAAGCAGTTGTGAGTGTTGCATCATTGCAAAGCAGCACAGGGATAACTTTCCTAAAGGTATGTCTCGAAGGGCACATGCACATTTAGAACTTCTTCATACTGATCTGGTTGCACCAATGCAAACTCAATTGATTGGCGGAAGATATTATTTTCTTACATTTATTGATGCTTTCAGTAAAAAATCTTGGGTGTATTTCCTTCATCAGAAGTCTAAAACTTTTGGCAAGTTCAAGGAATTTAGGGCTCTGGTTGAAAAACAGAGTGGTTATCAACTCCAAGTATTGAGATCTGATGGAGGGGGAGAGTGTGAATTAAAGGAATTTCATGATTACTGTAAACATCATGGAATCAAGAGGCAATTCACTAAAAGATATACACCTCAACAAAATGGTATTGCAGAATGCAAGAATAGAACCATCATGAATATGGCAAGGAGCATGCTGAAAGGAAGAAATTTGTCCCATGAATTTTGGGGAGACGTAGTGGCTTGTGCTATTCATGTGATGAATAGATCTCCCACAAAAATATTGAAGAACAGAGTACCAGAAAAAGCATGGTCGGGTATGACTTGTAATTTTTCTCATTTCAGAGTATTTGGTTGTGTTGCTTATGCTCATGTTCCTAAACAACTAAGAAAAAAGCTAGACGATAGGAGTGAGAAATGTATACTTCTTGGATACGGTGAACAAACTAAATCCTACAAGCTATATAACCCTATTACCCAAAAGGTTATCCTTAGCAGAGATGTTTTCTTCAAGGAGGAAGAGTCATGGAATTGAACCATAGACAAGGGTGTGGGAGCTGCAGTACCCCAACCACAAGATGGAGAAGATGAGGAGCTGATTGGACAACAAGATCTAGTAGCATATTCTCCAGAAGAAAATACTCTAGAAAGAACACCTAGAAATTCAGTTCTAGGTGAAACATCAAGTCCGAAATCATGTAATGAATCTAATCACAGTAATAAAAAGACTAGAAGATTGATAGATATTTATGATGAATTGGATGCAAATACCAATTATGTTTTTATTGCTAGTGACCCTGTGTTTTATGAAGAGGCTGTAAAACAAGAGCATTGGGTAAATGCTATCGACGAAGAGATAGATTCCATTGAGAGAAATGATACATGGGATCTAGTTGACCTGCTAAAGAATAAGAAACCCATTGGTGTGAAGTGGGTTTATAAGAACAAACTCAATGAAAAAGGTGAGATTGATAGCTACAAGGCAAGGTTAGTAGCAAAGGGTTTCTCGCAACAACCAAGAGTTAATTTTGGAGAAACTTTTGCACCAGTTGAAAGATTGGAGGCAGTAAGAGCAGTCCTAGTAATTGCAACATAGAAAAGTGGAAAGTGTATTAGATGGATGTCAAGTCGGCATTCTTAAATGGAATTCTTGAAGAAGAAATTTATGTGGTGCACTCACATGGGTATGAAATAAAATAATATGAAGAGAAAGTTTACAGTTGAAGAAAACTCTATATGGGCTCACGCAAGATCCAAGAGCTTGGTACAGCAGAATTAATTCTTATCTGATCACAAATGGTTTTAGTAGAAGCAATAGTGAACCAACACTTTACACAAAGGTAAATCAACAAGGGCAGATTTTAATAGTTTGTTTGTATGTTGATGATATGATTTTTATAGGTGACCTCTCAGTATATGAGTTCAAGGAAGCTATGAAGAAAGAGTTTGAGATGAAATACCTTGGATTGATGAGATTCTTTCTTGGCCTAGAAGTAGAACAATCAGAAAAATATATATTTATTTCTCAAAATAAATATGTTAATGAAGTTCTTAACTGATTCATAATGCTTAATTGCAAAACAACACCTACACTAATGGCAATAGGTACTAAGTTGATCAAAGAAGATGGTAGTCCCAATGTAGATCCAACAATGTTTAAGAGACTTCTAGGAAGTCTCATGTATCTCACAGCTACGAGACCTGATATTATGTTTGTTGTGAGCTTGATTTCGAGGTTCATGCTGTCTCCCAAAGACTCGCATTAGCAAGTTGGCAAAGGGATCTTACGATATGTTGTAAGGACTTCAAGCTATGGAATTTTATTCTCAAGCACTGAGTCTGATGTTTTGACATATTTCACTGATAGTGATTTTGCAGGAAGTTTGGATGATAGGAAGAGCACTTTCGGTCATGTTTTTCATCTTGGATTAGGGGTGATTTCATGAGCATCCAAGAAGCAGTCCATTGTGAAACTTTCATCGGCAGAAGCAAATTATGTACCACTGACATCAACGACATCAACAACATGTCAAGCAGTCTAGTTATGTAGAGTTTTAGAATGCCTTCAACATAAACAAGAAGGACCAACAACAGTTTATTGTGATAACATTTTATTGTGACAACAATTCAGCAATCGCTCTATCCAAGAACCATGTTTTTCAGCAAAAAAGCAAGCACATGGATACCAGATATCAGTTCATAAGAGAACTTGTGAACAATGGTGAAGTTCGTGTTGAGCATTGTAAATCGATTGACCAATTGGCTGACATCTTCACAAAGCCATTGGCAAAAGATATTTTTGAAATTCATAGAAATAATTTAGGTATTGTAAAAGCTCTAGTAGTTAGCAGTAATAATTAAGTGGGAGTGTTAGAACTAGTAATTACTTCAGTTAACATTAGTTTTTATTCTTGACGTTCGGTTAATAAATGCAACAACATTGTTGCTTTGCATGAATGCAAAAGCTAGGTTAAAGCTTTTAGGGTTTTCCTTAAGTGTTTAAATACACATTACGTTCTTGATTGTAATACATCAGTTGATATCCATTTATGAATAAAGATTGAAGAGTCGTAGCTCATTCCGCGTTATCTTTGTTTTATTTCTACCTCCAACCTTTAGTTTGGTATCAGAGCTTAGGAGAAGAAAAAATTGGTAGCATCAATTTCCATTGAAGCCAAAGCCATAGCTTTGAAGAATTGTAAGTTTATTTTTGAAGAATTTTTACACAAATTTTTTTTTGGAAAATTTGAAAAAAAAAAACTAGTTTTTGGAACTACCGCACCCTCCCTATAGTCCACAGAGCGGTAATTTTGGAACTATCATGCCCACACTATAGTATAAAGCACGGTATTTTGGGGAGATACGAGGTAAAAAATGAGATTTCACCGCGGCCTCTCCCTAGGACAAAGAGCGGTAATTGGAACAAGACGGCGGCATTTTGGACAAGTGCAAAAAGTTTTTTACTTCATGTGGATGTTTTTTTTACTTTCACGCATATTGAGTAAGAATTTTTTCTTTTTACAAGAGAAAAAATATTTGAAGATATTTTTCAAATCTTGTTTAAGAGGGAGAATTATTATTTAAAAAAAAAAAAGAGGAAGGAGATTATTTTTAAAAAGCTAGTAAAGGACACCGCAGTGTCTATGGCTTCTAGCAGCAATCAATCTCAGATTTCTCCTCTTACAGGGAAAAAGGAGTACGATGTCTGGGCCATGAGGATGGCGGTTTATCTAAGGTAAAAAGATGCATGGGAATATGCATGTATGGCTATTCTGAACCTGCAAATGATACAACTTTCCAAGCCCTTTCAAACGCAGAAAAGGATGTCCAGCGAGCGCACAGGAAGAAGGATGCAAAGGCACTGCATCTCATAATGAACGCTTTGGATAACAACGTATTTTCAAAGATATCAACATTGTTTCATGCCAAATCAGCATGGGATACCTTGGCGACCAGTTATCAGGGTGTTGGTAAGGTAGAGACGGCTACACTCCAAAATCTGAGAAGAGATTTTGAAGATCTGAAGATGAAAGAATCAAACTCAGGAGAGTCGTTCATGACCAAATTCAAGGGTATTGTTAATTAGCTTAATATCTATGGTGAAAATATGGAAGATCAAAGGGTGATTGAAAGGGTTCTGAGATCCCTATAGCACAAATTTGCATCGAAAGTTTGAGCGATTGAAGAAGCGAAAGATCTCAGTACTCTCTCTATAGATGCGTTGATCGGATCTTTACTTTCATTTGAATCCAGACTCAACAGGAATGAAGAATGCTCTCTGGAGAATGCTTTCAAAGCACATGTCTCATTCTCAAGAGTGAGAGGCAAAGGAGGATCAAGAGGACGAGGTAGAAGTGGCCGAAGTAATGGAAATGGAGATCAAGATCACCATCGTAACCATGAAGGTGGAAACCGCGACAAAAAAAGGTCAGATAAATATAATATTCAATGTTATTATTGAAATAAATTTGGGCATTATGCTCATGAATGCAAAAAGAAAAAGGCTAATCAAGAAAATCATAATGCTAATGTGACTAATACCTCTGAGGATAAAGATGATATGTTATTTCTTACATGTCATGCTGCACACGAAAGCCGAAAGGGACTTTGGCTTTTAGATAATGGCTGCAGTAACCATATGACAAGTGACAGAGGTCTAATTGCAGACCTAGATGAATCACTGAGGATAGAGGTAGAAGTTGGCACAGATGAGGTAGTTCCAGTTCTTGGCAAAGGACTGGTCATCATTCTGACCAAATAAGGCCAAAAAAAGACAATCTCAGATGTCTATTATGCTCCAGGATTGAAGCATAATCTACTTAGCATTGGAGAACTCACTGAAAAGAAATAAACACTTGTCTTTGATGGATCAAACTGTGAAATTTATGACAAACCCCCAAATAGACAGTTGGTCATCAAGATACAAGTGACTAGGAACAGGACGTATCCACTAGTCATGAATTGTAGCAACAAGGTAACCTCTTTTGCTGAAAAAGCCTCTTGCATGGATGATAATTAGTTGTGGCATTTTAGATATGGACATATTCACTTTGGTGGTCTCAAGTTTTTGCAGCAGAAAGATATTGTAAAAGGATTACCCCCCATGAAGGAGCCAAAAAGCGGTTGTGAGTGTTGCATCATTGCAAAGCAGCACACGGATAGCTTTCCTATAGGTATGACTCAAAGGGCCCATGCACCTTTAGAACTTATTCATACTGATCTGGTTGGACCAATGCAAACTCAATCGATTGGTGGAAGCTATTATTTTCTTACATTCATTGATGATTTTAGTAGAAAAACTTGGGTGCATTTCATTCGTCAAAAGTCTGAAACTTTTGGGAAGTTCAAGGAATTTAGCGCTTTGGTTGAAAAATAGAGTGGTTATCAACTCAAAGTATTGAGATCAGATGGAGGGGGAGAGTATGAATTAAGGGAACTTCATGATTACTGCAAACATCATGGAATCAAGAGGCAATTCACTACAAGATATACACCTTAGCAGAATGGTATTGCAGAGCACAAGAACATAAGCATCATGAATATGGCAAGGATCATTCTGAAAGGAAGAAATTTGTCCCATGAATTCTAGGGAGACGCATTGGCTTATGCTGTTCATGTGATGAACAGATCTCCCACCAAAATTGTGAAGAACGGAGTACAAAAAAAAGCATGGCAGGTATGACTTGTAATGTTTCTCATTTCAGAGTATTTGGTTGTGTTTCTTATGCTCATGTTCCTAAACTGCTGAGACAAAAGCTAGAGGATAGGAGTGAGAAATGTATATTTCTTGGATACGGTGAACAAACTAAATCTTACAAGCTGTATAACCCTATTACCAAAAAGGTTAGATGTTTTGTTCAAGGAGGAAGAGTCATGGAATGGAACCATAAACAAGGGTGTGGGAGTTGTAGTACCCCAACCAAAAGATGGAGAAGATGAGAAGCTGAATGGACAACAAGATCCAGTAGCATCTTCACTAGAAGCAAATACTCCAGAAAGAACACCTAGAAACTCAGTTCGAGGTGAAGCATCGAGTCCAAAATCAAGTAATGAATCTGATCATAGTAATAAAAAGACTAGAAGATTGATAGATATTCATGATGAATTGGATGCAAATACCAATTATGTTTTTATTGCTAGTGAACCTATGTTTTAGGAAGAGGTTGTAAAACAAGAGCATTGGGTAAATGCTATGGACGAAGAGATAGATTCCATTGAGAGAAATGATACATGGGATCTAGTTGACCTGGCAAAGAATAAGAAACCCATTGGTGTGAAGTGGGTTTATAAAACCAAACTCAATGAAAAAGGTGAGATTGATAGGTACAAGGAAAGGTTAGTAGCAGAAAATTTTGCACCAGTGGTAAGATTGGACACAGTAAGAGCAGTCCTCGCAATTGCAGCACAGAAAAAGTGGAAATTGTATCAGATGGATGTCAAGTTGGCATTCTTGAATGGAATTCTTGAAGAAGAAATTTATGTGGAGCAGCCACATGGGTATGAAATAAAAGAACATGAAGAGAAAGTTTACAAGTTAAAGAAACCTCTATATGGGCTCAAGCAAGCTCCAAGAGCTTGGTACAGCAGAATTTATTCTTATCTGATAAAAAATGGTTTGAGCAGATGCAACAACAAACCAACACTTTACACAAAGGTAAATCAATAAGGACAGATTTTAATAGTTTGTTTGTATGTTGATGATATGACTTTTACAGGTGACCTCTCAGTAGATGAGTTCAAGGCGACTATGGAGAAAGAGTTCGAGGTGATAGACCTTGGAATGATGAGGTTCTTTCTTGGCCTAGAAGTAGAATAGTCAGAAAAATGTATATTTATCTCTCAAAATAAATATGCTAATGAAGTTCTTAAGCGGTTCAAAATGCTTAATTGCAAAACAACACCTACACCAGTGGCAACAGGTATTAAGTTAAGCAAAGAAGATGGCAGTCCCAATGTAGATCCAACAATGTTTAAGAGACTTGTAGGAAGTCTCATGTATCTAACAGCTACGAACCTGATATTATGTTTGCTCTCAGCTTGATTTCGAGGTTCATGTAGTCTCCCAAAGACTCGCATTGCAAAGTTGGCAAAAGGCTCTGACGATATGTTGCAGGGACTTCAAGCTATGGTTTTATACTCAAGCACTGAGTATGATGTTTTGACAGGTTTCACTGACAGTGATTTTGCAGGAAGTTTGGATGACAAGAAGAGCACTTTCGATCATGTTTTTCATCTCGAATCAGGGGTGATTTCATGGGTATCCAAGAAGCAGAGCATTGTGACACTTTCATCAGCAAAAGCAGAGTATGTAGTAGCGACATCAGTAGCATGTCAAGCAGTCTGGTTACTCATAGTTTTAGAAGGTATTGAAAATAAACAAGAAGGACCAACCACAGTTTATTGTGACAACAATTCAGCAATCGCTCTATCCAAGAACCATGTTTTTCACAAGAAAAGCAAGCACATTGATACCATATATCAGTTCATAAGAGAACTTGTGAACAATGGTGAAGTTCGTGTTGAGCATTGTAAATCTATTGGTCATTTAGCTTACATATTCACAAAGCCATTGGAAAAAGATATTTTTGAAATTCATACAAATAATTTAGACATTGTAAAAGCTACAGTAGTCAGTAGTAGTAATTAAGAGGCAGTGTTAGAACTAGTAATTACTTCAGTTAACATTAGTTTCTATTCTTGACGTTCATTCAATAAATGCAATAGCATGCTTTGCATGCATGCAAAATCTAGGTTAAAGCTTTTAGGGTTTTCCATAGGTGTTTAAATACAGATTATGTTCTCGATTGTATTACATCAGTTGATCTCCGTTTATGAATAAATATTGAAGAGTCGTAGCTCATTCCGCATTATCTTTGTTTTATTTTTGCCTCCAACCCTTAGTTTGGTATCAGAGCTTAAGAGAAGATCAAATTGGTAGCATCAATTTCCGGAGAAGCTAAAGTCGTAGCTTTGAAGAATTGTAAGTTTATTTTTGAATAATTTTTACACAAAATTTTTTATGAAAATTTGAAAAAAAAACTAGTTTTTTAAACTACCGCGCCCTCCCCATAGTTCACAGAGCGGTAATTTTGGAAGTATTGCGCCTACTCTATAGTCTAAAGCGCAGTAGTTTGGGGAGATATGAGGTAAAAAATGAGATTTCACTGTGGCCTCTCCCTAGGACAAAGAGCGGTAACTGGAACAAGCCGGCGGCATTTTGGACAAGTGCAAAAAGGTTTTTACTTCATGTGACTGTTTTTTCGGCTTTCAAAAATATTGAGTAAGATTTTTTTCTTTTTTCAAGAGAAGAAGATATTTGAAGATATTTTCAAATCTTGTTTAAGAGGGAGAATTATTATTTGTTTTTTAAAAAAAAAGAGGAAGGATATTATTTTGAAAAAGCCAGTAAAGGACACCGCAGTGTCTATGGCTTCTAGCAGCAATCAACCTCAGATTTATCCTCTTACATGGAAAAAGGAGTATGATGTCTAGGCCACGAGGATGGAAATTTATCTCAGGTCAGAAGATGCATATGAATATGTCGTGTATGGCTATTCTAAACCTCTATATGATACAACTTTCCAAAACCTTTCAAACACAGAAAAGGATGTCCTGAGAGCGCATAGGAAGAAGGATGCAAAGGCACTGCATCTCATAATGAACGCTTTGCATAACAACGTATTTCCAAATATATCAGCATCATTTCATGCCAACGCAGCATGGGATACCTTGGCGACTAGTTATCAGGGTGCTGGTAAGGTACAAATAGCTACACTCCAAAATCTGAGAAGAGATTTTGAAGATATGAAGATGAAAGAATCAGACTCAGTAGATTCATTCATGACCAAAGTCATGGGTATTGTTAATCAACTTAATATCTATGGTGAAAAGATGGAAGATCAAAGGATGATTGAAAGGTTTCTGACATCCCTACCGCACAAATTTGAGTCGAAAGTTTCAACAATTGAAGAAGCGAAAGATCTCAGTGCTCTCTCTATAGATGAGTTGGTTGGATCTTTACTTTCATTCGAATCCAGACTCAATAGGAATGAATAATACTCTATAGAGAATGCTTGCAAATCATATGTCTCATTCTCAAGAGAAAGGGGAAGAAGCAGAGGTAGAGGAGTATCAAGAGGACGAGGTAGAAGTGGCCAAAGTAATGGCAATGGAAATCAAGATCACCATCATAACCATGAAGGTGGAAACTACAACAAAAAAAGGTCAAATAAATCTAATATTCAGTGTTGTTATTGCAATAAATTTTGGCATTATGCTCATTCATGCAAAAAGAAAAATTATGATCAAGCAAATCATAATGCTAATGTGACTAATACCTTTGAGGATAAAGATGATATGTTATTTCTTACATGTCATGCTGCACACGAAAGTCCAAAGGGACTTGGCTTTTAGATAGTGGTTGTAGTAACCATATGACAGGTGACAGAGGTCTTATTGCAGACTTAGATGAATCAGTGAGGACAGAGGTCAAAGTTGGCATAGATGAGGTAGTTCCAGTTCTTGGCAAAGGGGTGGTCAACATTCTGACCAAACAAGGCCAACAAAAGACAATCTCAGATGTCTATTATGCTCCAGGATTGAAGCATAATCTACTCAGCATTGGGCAACTCACTGAAAAGAAATACAGACTTGTCTTTGATGGATCAAACTGTGAAATTTATGACAAACCCCCAAATAGACAGTTGATCATCAAGATACAAGTGACTAGGAACATGATGTATCCACTACTCATGAGTTGTAGTAGCAAGGTAACCTCTTTTGCTCAAAAAGCCACTTGCATGGATGATTATTGGTTTTTGCATTTTAGATATGGACATCTTCACTTTGGTGGTCTCAAGTTTTTGTAGCAGAAAGAGATCGTAAAAGGATTACCCCCTATGAAGGAGCTAGAAAGCAGTTGTAAGTGTTGCATCATTGCAAAGTAGCACAAGGATAGATTTCCTCAAGGTACGTCTTGAAGGGCACATGCACCTTTAGAACTTATTCATACTGATCTGGTTGGACCAATGCAATCTCAATTGATTGGTGGAAGCTATTATTTTCTTACATTTATTGATGATTTCAGTAGAAAAAATTTGGTGTATTTCCTTCGTTAGAAGTCTGAAACTTTTGGCAAGTTCAAGGAATTTAGGGATCTGCTTGAAAAATAGAGTGGTTATCAAGTCGAAGTATTGAGATCTGATGGAGGGGGGGAGTATAAATTAAAGGAATTTCATGATTACTACAAACCTCATGGAATCAAGAGGCAATTCACTACAAGATATACACCTCAGCAGAATGGTATTGCGGAATGCAAGAATAGAACCATCATGACTATTGCAAGGAGCATGCTGAAAGGAAGAAATTTGTCCCATGAATTTTCTCAAGACCCAGTGGCTTGTGTTGTTCATGTGATGAACAGATCTCCCAAAAAAATAGTGAAGAACAGAGTACCAGAAGAAGCATGGTCAGGAATGACTTGTAATGTTTCTCATTTCAGAGTTTTTGGTTATGTTGCTTATGCTCATGTTCCTAAACAGCTAAGAAAAAAGCTAGACGACATGAGTGACAAGTGTATATTTCTTGGATACGGTGAGCAAACTAAATCCGACAGGCTATATAACCCTATTACCAAAAAGGTTATCCTCAGCAGAGTTGTTTTGTTCAAGGAGCAAGAGTTATGGAATGGAACCATAGACAAGGGTGTGGGAGCTGCAGTACGCCAACCAGAAGATGGAGAAGATGAGGAGCTAATTGGACAACAAGATCCAATAGCATCTTCACCAGAAGAAAATACTCCAGAAAGAACACCTAGAAACTCAGTTCGAGGTGAAGCATCAAGTCCGAAATCAGGTAATGAATCTGATCACATTAATAAAAAGACTAGAAGATTGACAGATATTTATGCTAAATTCGATAAAATACCAATTATGTTTTTATTGCTAGTGAACCTATGTTTTATGAAGAGGCTGTAAAACAAAAGCATTGGGTAGATGCTATGGATGAAGAGATAAATTCCATTGAGAGAAATGATACATGCGATCTAGTTGACCAGCCAAAGAATAAGAAACCCATTGGTGTGAAGTGGGTTTAGAAAACCAAACTCAACGAAAAAGGTGAGATTGATAGGTACAAGGCAAGGCTAGTAGCAAAGAGTTTCTCGCAAAAACCAGGAATTGATTTTGGAGAAACTTTTGCACTAGTGGAAAGATTGGACACAATAGGAGCAGTCCTAGAAATTGTAGCAAAGAAAAAGTGGAAAGTGTATCAGATGGATGTCAAATCGGCATTCGTAAATGGAATTCTTAAAGAAGAAATTTATGTGGAGCAGCCACATGGGTATGAAATAAAAGAACATGAAGAGAAAGTTTACAAGTTGAGAAAGCTCTTTATGGGCTCAAGCATGCTCCAAGAGCTTGGTACAGCAGAATCAATTCTTATCTTATCAAAAATGGTTTTAGCAGAAGCAGCAGCGAACCAACACTTTACACAAAGGTAAATAAACAAGGACAGATTTCAATAGTTTGTTTGTATGTTGATGATATGATTTTTACAGGTGACCTCTCAGTAGATGAGTTCAAGGCAGCTATGAAAAAAGAGTTTGAGATGACAGACCTTGGATTGATGAGGTTTTTTCTTGGCCTAGAAGTAGAACAGTCAGAAAAATGTATATTTATCTCTCAAAATAAATATGCTAATGAAGTTCTTAAGCGATTCAAAATGCTTAATTGCAAAACAACACCTATACCAGTGGCAACACGTACTAAGTTAAGGAAAGAAGATGGCAGTTCTAATGTAGATCCAACAATGCTTAAGAGACTTGTAGGAAGTCTCATGTATCTCACAGCTACAAGACCTCATTTTATGTTTGCTGTCAGCTTGATTTCGAGGTTCATGGAGTCTCCCAAAGACTTGCAGTGGTAAGTTGGGAAAAGGATCTTACGATATGTTGCAGGGACTCCAAGCTATGGAATTTTATACTCAAGCACTGAGTATGATGTTTTGATAGGTTTCACTGACAGTGATTTTGCAGGAAGTTTGGATGACAAGAAGGGCACTTCTGGTCATGTTTTTCATCTTTGATCAGGGGTGATTTCATGGGAATCCAAGAAGCAGCCCATTGTGACAATTTCATCGGCAGAAGTAGAGTATGTAGCAGCAACATCAGCAGCATGTCAAGCAATCTGGTTACGTAGAGTTTTAGAAGGTCTTCAACATAAACAACAAGGACCAACCACAGTTTATTGTGACAACAATTTAGCAATTGCTCTATCTAAGAACCATGTTTTTCACCAGAAAAGCAAGCACATTGATACCAGATATCACTTCATAAGAGAACTTGTGAACAATGGCGAAGTTCGTGTTGAGCATTATAAATCGATTGATCAATTGGGTGACATCTTCACAAAGCCATTAGCAAAAGATATTTTTGAAATTCATAGAAATAATTTAGGCATTGTAAAAGCTGCAGTAGTCAACAGTAGTAATTAAGAGGGAGTGTTATAATTAGTAATTACTTCAGTTAACATTAGTTTCTATTCTTGACGTTCAGTCAACAAATGAAATAGCATGCTTTGCATGTATGCAAAATCTAGGTTAAAGCTTTTAGGGTTTTCGATAAGTGTTTAAGTAGACATTACGTTCTTGATTGTATTACATCATTTGATCTCCGTTTATGAATAAATATTGAAGAGCCGTAGCTGTAATGCCCGCCTTAGCACTTATGTTTGATTTAGATTATTTTAGACCTATGATTGATCAGACTACCTTTGAAACCTACGACTGATTTGACTAGTTGAGGGCAATGGTTTGAAGTGACCCGGCGTTATAAAAAATTGGACCATGAATGATTGCTTTAGATTTTATTTGCGAAATGAGAATGGTTAGATAAATGATAATTTGTTTATACTCGACTGACTGAGAAAATGAAAAATGATGAATGTTGAAATTACTTGAAATGAAAAATGATGATTTGTTTGTACTTGACTGACTAAGAAAATGAAAAATGATGAATGTTGAAATTACTTGAAATGAAAAGGATGATACGAATATTTTATAGTGCAGTGCTACTAATATGCATTTGAGTGTGTGTGCAGTGGCAGGTAAGACGATTTACCGACTGACCCACAATGGAATTATCAGGGTCGTAAGAACAAAAATAACACTTAAGGTTACGACGACTGACTGTCAACCCTGAACTAGTAATCCACGCACGCGTGAAGCCATTTCAGCTCACCCGGGGAAGCGTTTCCCATACGGGCAAGACCATAATATTTTTGTCGCATATGATGAGTTGAGGGGTGCGCAATAAGGAGAGCCTTATCCCTAAATATCCCTTTGTCTTCAAGGAGCATAGTCGAGAGATCGCGGTAACGACTCCCGATCACTACGCAATACTTCCCATAAGAAGAAAGAAAGATACTATCAGAAGAGCCCGCCGAAGAGGTACCTAGACAAAGAAAAGTGGGAAAATAAAAATTATTCATGCACACACAATTAGAAAATAAAATATGTGTGGAGATTCTAGAAAATTTAATATTAAAAGAATTAATATTTTATTTTTATTATTAGGATGGTTATATTATTATTATGAGAAAAGAGATTTAAAAATTGAAAATTTAATGATAATTTATTTATCTTTAGTTGAAGTATATTTCTTTTTGTTTTAAAAAGAAAAGAAAAAAAGAAATCTAGATTGAACATGTGGTTAAATACAACAACTATATTTGAGAAGACAAACACAACTGGGACTCTCTTAAAGACAACTACACCTACCTTGCACTGATTTAGGGGACTAGGTGTACACATTGAGTTAGAAACAAACACTTGTACTTGAAAATAAAATTAATTAAAATATTAAATTATTTTAAAAATGTGCATGGACATACACATGGCACACAAGAATTTGCTATATAATGAGGGAGGAGAAGGAGAGAAGTATCTCTTGCTCCCTAATGCTGGATGGTCATCATAATCTCGGATTATGTTATGATCCTTGGAGTTGGGATTAGCCGGAATGAGGATTGGGAGATCCTTTCGGGAGGCTATTTGTGTGTTCTTACGACCCTATGAGCTCGGGGGTTCGAAGTGAAGAAAAGTAACCTCGATATGGTAGGGTGGTCAACCGAGGGGTTCGTCGGTGATCGTGTGGAAGAACGATGAGACCAAAGCTGCATATAAGTTTTATTTGTTTACATTAAGTTATAATTGAGGAATGAATATATAATTCTGGGTTGAACTATTTTTCTAGAAAGAAATTTTATTTGTGTTTACAAAATAGAAATCATCTTATTGATAAGATAGGAGATATGACAGAAAATTTTCTATCCATTTATATTTCTCGAAATGTAGTTTGTGTTGACAAATCGAAATTATCTTATAGCAAAAATAACCAGTGAGTTAAAAATTCCTTTAAATTAGATTTACTGTGCAGAAAATAACACTATGCAATCTTTAGTTACAGTCCGAACTTTCCTTCACATACTTATAGTTAAATTTTCTTTAGATTCAATAAATTAAAACAGAGATCGACTCTGTATGCCCAATTACAGAGTTCGACCCCTAATTTCAATTTGATTTGATCCTGTACTTGTGATATAGAAGTTCATTCCTATTGCAAAAACGATTATAAGAGTTCTACGTTTTATATATGAAAGATTTATTTTATTTCTTTGGGTTTATGAATAGGGTTTCCTGTAAATTTTAAATAGAGTGAATCGGATTTAGAATCACGGATGAATTCGCTGCTATTATTTTTAAACATGTTCCATTACAGAATTCCTTATTCTTTAAAATGCTCTTTAAAATGTTACTGTCATATAATGACCAGGTGAATACAAACTCTGTATCGGGAGATACACAATCGGTTTAAGCTAGATCGGTGGTTTGTGATTTGTTTTAATTCCTCTCTATAGATTATAAACCCTCTGCAAACAGTACTCTTCTGGATTTTAATTTCTGGGTTGTTGGCTTTTTAACATTTACAATCTCAGATCATGTGGCTCAAAATATTAATACTCCGTCGTGTGAAGTCGATATGTACAATGATGCGTTTGGTGAATACTCTGCGCAAAGCACTCCACGAAACCTCGATTACAGTCTTATTAAAATTGCTTGCGTCTTGCTTCATACTCAGTAAATTAAATCTTGATATCCTCTGCATTTAATTCCAGTACTGATTGGGCGTCTTAGTTGTACTCAGAATTTCCCGATCTTGAGAAATTTCTGCAAATTCAAATCCCTAGCAGTACAATCTAAATTCTGACGATCGACCCTCAAAATCAAAAGCATTTCTATTCAGATATGAGTTTTGACTGCAAACTTATAGCATCCCATTATATATCTTGATGTTTGAGTTTTTAAAGTTGATAATATGTATTATGGAATATTTATGTAGTTGTGTTAAAACAAATAATAAAACTTCCAGAAGTTAAACTTTACAAACGGTAATCTCAACCTGAAATTCCTGTGTGGGCTACATCAAAATTTAAGGGAGACTCTGCCTACCCAAAGTCCGACTTCTGTACATCAATTGCAAGGCGAACCCAGTTCTGCGCATGCGGATTGAATTTCGACCTTGGCTTCATTTTTAAAATCTCAGTATTGTTATTTAAAGGACTCAGGTTTGGGACCGATTCATTCCTCAACTGTTTTAAGTAGAAGAAAATCTTTTTGTGAATCATATATGTCATTGTATTTGATAACTCCGTAAATGGAAATTGACCATGACGTTTCATCTCTACCAACACCTGTGCGATATTATAAAAAAAGGGCAAACTTTATATACCATTGTTTAAATAAATGATATTTGGAGGGAAGGCTGTTATAAGTGCATGGGAATATGTTGTGTATGGCTATTCCAAACCTGCAGATGATACAGCTTTCCAAGCCCTTTCAAATGCAGAAAATGATGTCCTGCAAGCGCACAGGAAGAAGGATGCAAAGGCACTACATCTCATAATGAACACTTTGGATAAAAACGTATTTCCAAAGATATCAGCATCATTTCATGCCAAAGCAGCATGGGATACCTTGGCGACCAGTTATCAGGGTGCTGGTAAGGTACAGATAGCTACACTCCAAAATCTGAGAAGAGATTTTGAAGATCTGAAGATGAAAGAATTAGACTCAGTAGATTCGTTCATGACCAAAGTCATGGGTATTGTTAATCATCTTAATATCTATGGCGAAAAGATGGAAGATCAAAGGGTGATTGAAAGGGTTTTAAGATCCCTACCGCACAAATTTGAGTCGAAAGTTTCAGCGATTGAAGAAGTGAAATATCTCAGTACTCTCTCTATAGACAAGTTGACCGGATCTTTACTTTCATTCGAATCCAGACTCAACAGGAAAGAAAAATACTCTCTAGAGAATGCTTTCAAAGCACATGTCTCATTCTCAAGAGGCAGAGGAAGAGGTAGAGGCAGAGGAGAATCAAGAGGACAAGGTAGAAGTGGCTGAAGTAATCGCAATGGAGATCAAGATCACCATCATAACCATAAAGGTGGAAACTGTGACAAAAAAATGTCAGATAAATATAATATTCAGTGTTATTGTTGCAATAAATTTGGGCCTTATGCTCATGAATGCAAAAAAAAAAAGGCTAATCAAGAAAATCATAATGCTAATGTGACTAATACCTCTTAGGATATGTTATGATATGTTATTTCTTACCTGTCATGCTGCACACAAAAGCCCAAAGGGACTTTGGCTTTTAGATAGTGGCTGCAACAACCATATGACAGGTGACAGAGGTCTAATTGTAGACCTAGATATATCAGTGATGATAGAGGTCAAAGTTAGCACATATGAGGTAGTTCTAGTTCTTGGCAAAAGAGTGGTCAACATTCTGACCAAACAAGGCAAACAAAAGACAACCTGAGATGTCTATTATGCTCCAAGATTGAAGCATAATCTGCTCAGCATTGGGAAACTCACTGAAAAGAATTGCAGACTTGTCTTTGATAGATCAAACTGTGAAATTTATGACAAAGCCCCCAATAGACAGTTGATCATCAAGATACAAGTGACTAGGAACATGATGTATCCACTAGTCATGAATTGCAGTAGCAAGGTAACATCTTTTACATAAAAAGCCACTTGCATGGATGATTATTGGTTGTGGCATTTTAGATATAGACATCTTCAGTTTGGTGGTCTCAAGTTTTTGCAACAAAAAGAGATGGTAAAAGGATTACCACCTATGAAGGAGCTAGAAAGAAGTTGTGAGTGTTACATCATTGCAAAGCAGCACAGGGATAGCTTTCCTAAAGGTATGTTTCGAAGGGCACATGCACCTTTAGAACTTATTCATACTGATCTGGTTGGACCAATGCAAACTCAATCAATTGGTGGAAGCTATTATTTTCTTACGTTTATTAATGATTTCAGTAGAAAAACTTGGGTGTATTTCTTTCGTCGGAAGTCTGAAAGTTTTGGCAAGTTCAAGGAATTTAGGGCTCTGGTTGAAAAACAGTGTGGTTATCAACTCAAAGTATTGAGATCTAATGAAGGGGGAGAGTATGAATTAAAAGAATTTCATGATTACTGCAAACATCATGGAATCAAGAGGCAATTCAGTACAAGATATACACCTCAGCAGAATGGTATTACGGAATGCAAGAATAGAACGATCATGAATATTGCAAGGAGCATGCTGAAAGGAAGAAATTTGTCCCATGAATTTTGGGGAGACGCAGTGGCTTGTGCTGTTCATGTGATGAACAGATCTCCCACAAAAATGGTGAAGAACAGAGTACCAGAAAAAAGCATGGTCGGGTATGACTTGTAATGTTTCTCATTTCAGATATTTCGTTGTGTTGCTTATGCTAATGTTCCTAAACAACTAAGAAAAATGCTAGATGACAGGAGTGAGAAATGTATATTTCTTGGATACGGTGAACAAACTAAATCCTACAAGCTATATAACCCTATTACCAAAAAGGTTATCCTCAGCAGAGATGTTTTGTTCAAGGACGAGTCAAGGAGTGGAACCATAGACAAGGGTGTGGGAGTTGCAGTACCCCAACCAGAAGATGGAGAAGATGAGGAGCTGATTGGACAACAAGATCTGGTAGCATCTTCACCAGAAGCAAATACTCCAGAAAGAACACCTAGAAACTCAGTTCGAGGTGAAGCATCAAGTCCAAAATCAAGCAATGAATCTGATCACAGTAATAAAAAGACTAGAAGATTGACATATATTTATGATGAATTGGATGCGAATACCAATTATGTTTTTATTGCTAGTGAACCTCTGTTTTATGAAGAGGATGTAAAACACGAGAATTGGGTAAATGCTATAGACGAAGAGATAGATTCCATGGAGAGAAATTATACATGGGATCTAGTTGACCTGCCAAAGAATAAGAAACCCATTGATGTGAAGTGAGTTTATAAAACCAGATTTAATGAAAAAAGTGAGATTGATAGGTACAAGGCAATGTTAGTAGCAAAGTGTTTCTCGCAACAACCAGGAATTGATTTTGGAGAAACTTTGCACCAGTGGCAAGATTGGACACAGTAAGAGCAGTTTTAGGAATTGCAACACAAAAAAAGTTGAACTTGTGTATCAGATGGATGTCAAGTCGTTATTCTTGAAGAAGAAATTTATGTGGAGCAGCCACATGGGTATGAAATAAAAGAACATGAAGAGAAAGTTTACAAATTGAAGAAAGATCTATATGGGCTCAAGCAAGCTCCAAGAGCTTGGTACAGCAGAATTGATTCTTATGTGATCAAAAATGGTTTTAGCAGAAGCAGCAGGGAACCAACACTTTACACAAAGGTAAATCAACAAGGATAGATTTTAATAGTTTGTTTGTATGTTGATGATATGATTTTTACATGTGACATCTCAGTAGATGAGTTCAACGCAGCTATGAAGAAAGAGTTCGAGATGACAGACCTTGAATTGATGAGGTTCTTTCTTGGCCTAGAAGTAGACAGTGAGAAAAGTGTATATTTATCTCTCAAAATAAATATGCTAATGAAGTTCTTAAGCGATTCATAATGCTTAATTGCAAAACAACACCTACACCAGTGGCAATGGGTACTAAGTTGAGCAAAGAAGATGGAAGTCCCAATGTAGATCAAATAATGTTTAAGAGACTTGTAGGAAGTCTCATGTATCTCAGAGCTACGAGACTTGATATTATGTTTGCTGTCAGCTTGATTTCAAGGTTCATGGAGTGTCCCAAAGAGTCGCATTGGCAATTTGGAAAAAGAATCTTACGATATGTTTTAGGGACTTCAAGCTATGGAAATTTATACTTAAGCACTGAGTATGATGTTTTCACAGGTTTCACTAATAGTGATTTTGTAGGAAGTTTGGATGACAAAAAGAGCACTTCCGGTCATGTTTTTCATCTTGGATCAGGGGTGATTTCATGGGAATCCAAGAAGTAGCCCATTGTGACACTTTCATCGGTAGAAGCAGAGTATGTAGTAGTGACATCAGCAGCATGTCAAGTAGTCTGGTTATGTAGAGTTTTAGAAGGTCTTCAACATAAACAAGAAGGACCAACCACAGTTTATTGTGACAACAATTCAGCTATCGCTTTATCCAAGATCCATGTTTTTCACTAGAAAAGCAAGCACATTGATACCAGATATCACTTCATAAGAGAACTTGTGAACAATGGTGAAGTTCGTGTTGAGCATTGTAAATCGATTGACCAATTGGCTGACATCTTCACAAAGCCATTGGGAAAAGATATTGTTGAAATTCATAGAAATAATTGACATTGTAAAAGCTGCAGTAGTAATTAAGAGGGGGTGTTAGAATTAGTAATTACTTTAGTTAACATTAGTTTCTAGTTTTGACGTTCAGTCAATAAATGCAACAGCATGCTTTGCATGCATGCAAAAGCTAGGTTAAAGCTTTTAAGGTTTTCCATAAGTGTTTAAATACACATTACGTTCTTGATTGTATTACATCATTTGATCTCCATTTATGAATAAAGATTGAAGAACCGTAGCTCATTCCGCATTGTCTTTGTTTTATTTCTGCCTCCAACGTTTAATTAAGAATACAGAGATGTGTCTCTATAACAAGAGGTGCCTACTCAACAAACAATTACGGAATACTCGCTAATATTAAGACTCCAGATTATCTTCTCATGACATGCTCCTCTACTTATACCTATGCAGTTTAAAAACACTGTATCCCATCTGTACACGTGCATATCCTCTTCTTGTGCATTAGATTTTTTCCATCGGATGCATTTGCATTTGCGTAAAATCATCTATACTTTTTAGAATTCCTTATGTTTGTAATGTAATGGTTATATTCAATGAATAAAATTTTATCCTCATTGGCGGCTGGATAAAATTTCCGGAAGAAAAACAAATAAAAATATTTACATCATCCTTCGAAATCGTGTATGCCCCCACAACATAACTGTTGATGGATTTCAGAGTGTCTAATAACCTTTGGAGCCGACGAGTGTCTAATAACCATTGGGGGTCCAGTCTTGGAAGTCACGAGGTTGTGGCAGCTCATTAACAACCTCGTGACTTCTTACCATCCAAATGAGTGATGTTTTAAAATAATATTTTTTTATAATAAAGTAAAGTTGACTAATGATATTATAACTTGTTAAAATATGGGTTAATAAAAGTTTGAATTTATTAATTAGTAATTTAGTATAGCCATGCATATGTTGAGAAGTTATATATATATAATTTTAGGAAACATATTCAACGAGAAGTTCAAAGTTTTCAAGTATGATTTATGAAAATATAATCTCGGAAAAAAAAACATTACTATCATTGAAATCTCTTTGTATGTGTGCACGGGCTTCCAAGTGAGTCCAATTGACAACACCTGCAAAAAAATCTTTTCACATTCCCTCAACAAACTCACCTGACCCCTAAACTAAATCCCCTCATGTGCCTTGCTTGCATGGCAGATGTGATAAATGGACTGGCAGATGTGATAAATCGTCTGGTTGTGGAAAGAAAAAGGTTAAAAAAATAAAAAATAAAGGTCATTGAGCTAATTGGTCAACGTTCATATATCTGAACGGACTTATTAAACATATAACTTTTGACTTGAAAATAATGTCATAACACTATAGCACTAGCATATAAGTATAGGAAACTCAAACTTTTTATGTTTTAGTAATGCACCTTGTAAGTTTTGAAGTGTACAACAATCTAATCTTCTTACCTATTGCAGCTTCCTATCCATTTGGTGAAGGTTTAAATCTCATCGAAGAGATAGTACACACTTAATATTTATTTATCAAGAATTCTTTGAACATTATCTTTATTGACACAATCAAAATTGTGTAGTAAGGAAGCTTCTAGCTGATGAAATGAATACTATTGCATTCAATTTATGACTTCTTGCATTATAAACAATAAATTAAACAAACTAGTTTGAAATGAAGCATGCTAGGGTTAACCTTAAAGCTTCTCCTCTAAAAGGAAACCACTTAACATATGCCTATTTACAATGCATTAATGTACAAAGTGTATCATTTAATAATTGCAAGGGACACTTACACTGCCATGTAGAGGAAGTGAGAATTAAATGTTTCATTTTTAGATGGAAATAAACAAATGGCTTCAAGTAATGAGAAGGGTGAGATTTACTTATAATGGTTTTACAAAAGTCATTTCTTCTTTATAAAAAAAATTAAAGGGACTGTTGAATGAATACATATTATTGTTGTTATTCATTTATATGGATCAACAATTTCTTCAAATTTTTGTTTTGCAATTTCACTTTCAAATTCTAGAGTCAAGGATAATAAAAAACTTAAACTAAGTTTAAAAAAAAAAAATAGTACGAAATAAAGGATCAAGAAATGATGATTATGTTTTAAGATCCTAGTTTAAAGTTACATTCTTGTGGGATGATGTCTGTATAATTTGGGTGCATCATGTATAAAAAAAATAAAAAAGAAAAAAAGAAAAAGAAGAATGTACTATTTCCTTGAACACGATGAACAAATGTTTGTCGTTTTGGCATAATAAAAATAAGATAATGTTATATGATCAATGAAATTGTGTACAAAAGTTACGTTCTCTGTAGATATAGATGATCTGTCAAATGTCATTTTTCAAAGCCACAGAGAATTTCAACATAAAGAATGAGATTGCACATAAAAATTGTGGACTTATGATACTGTTCTATCAGGTATAGACAAAGAAATTTTACAGTTTCAAAACCATCAAATTTTGTTTACATAATTTAAATGATTAACATGATGAAGTAAATAAGGTTGAGTAATTATATTATGAGATTCTATTCATGATGGTCATAACATATTTTCTTATAATGTGAGATGGTTTATGGTAACATCTCCTTCTTGATTTTCTCAGTACATCTAAGGTGATGCAATAGTGGCACTTGCTTTGTTGATATGAAGTAATGAGTTATGGTATGTGGACTTCTTTTGTGAAGATTAATGACTGACTATATGATGGTGAGTGGAAGTGTTACAGGAATCCCACTCTAGAGCCTTCAAGGACGGGACATTATAGAAACCACGATCTTGTGGGATCCCATAACAATGAGAAAGCATGGGCTGGGGACAAATTCACTCAGTAATACCTTTCCAGCTACAGTTTCGATGTCTGGTCGACCAAATTACCGTGCAGCTGATGAGGTTACCAGAGGAGACCAAAATCCGATGTGATCGATGAGGTATGATACAGGAAGTCCATGGCTTGAGGTACATTGGCCATAGAGGGAGTTATATGGAAAATGACTTCCGATGCCTGGGGTTGGTTTCCCTAGAGGGATATGGAGGGAGTCAGGACCAACCTTTCGAAATGCCTGGTTGACCAAAATCCGGTGCGGCCGATGAGGCGGCCAGATGTGACCAAAATTCGGTGCGGCCGATGAAGTCAAAATAGATACTGGAAGTCAACAAAAATACGATGCGGCCGATGAGGTCCATAGATCGGTTTAGAAATTATGCTAACCGTGAAGCTTCTGATGCCTACTGTACTGTCCATGGATAGGTTACACTAGAGGGCCCATGCTAGGGTGAGCAGAACCACCCGGAGTGTTTATGTGGAGGGTTATGGAGGTTGCTCGGGTAGTATGATTTTCAGGTAGAGGGTGAGTAAGGATCGAGGAAGTTTTGGGGGGTTGTGTGTTGTCTTTCTATTTCATTAAGTTAGATTTGATTTATTGTTTATTTCATGTTTATGAAATGTATTATGAAATTAATGCATAATTTGTCTGAATGGTTGCATATTAGAACCTAGGTAATTAAACAAGAGCATGTAGTAATTGGGACGTTGAATGTATTAGTGAAGGAGGAAACCTCTTAGGTTCAGAACATAGAAAAACATCATACACAAAATAATACTCACTTAATTAGTATAGTATATTTATACATATTTAATACTATTGTGAAGATGAAAACTCTTGCGTGTGGCCAACACACAAGAGTTTTCATCTTCATAATAGTATTAAATATGTATAAACATACTATACTAATTAAGTGAGTATTATTTTGTGTATGATGTTATTCTATGTTTTGAACCTATCTTTGTGGGGAGTATAACTTTAGGGTGAAGTTCCTCAAAGGGGGAAAGTATGTAACACCCTAAAATTTATTAAGATTAGTTAAGTAATAAAGAAATATTAATAAAGTATATATTACTTAAAATAAGAAATTAAAAAAATATAATAATAAAGTTTAGTTAACAATTAAAACTTAAAATTATGTTAATTAAGTATGATTAGGAAAATAATGTGCATGAAGGCCATTTGGCACTCATGCAGAATACACTCTAATTATATTAAAATTAGAAAATTATGCATAAATCGAGGAATGGGGGGCTGATTGAGGGGATGATGGAGGCTCTTGTTCTTTGCTGGAAGGTTTTTGGTTTGATTTGCTGAGTCTGGCTACATTTTTTAGAGGGTTCTATGGGCGTAGTGTGGGGGAGATGAAGGTTTGGAGGTTGAGGGTAGAGTATGATTCTGATTCTGATGACCAACTGGCTTGGTATTGTTGAGTGAGAGGGGTTGGTTGGGAGGAGAGCAGTCCCCAAATCTGGTTTTCCAAGGGTTGCGACCAGCTACAAGGTTCCTATGTGCTTATACGGTAAATCTATAAGTGCTAGTTCTAACAGGTACGCCTTCCACTTCCTATTGAGAATTTTGTGTTTAAATTCATAAAATGGGTTACAGATTAGTAAAATTATTTTACTTGTGTTATTCTCAAAAATTATTTTTGAAATTAACTGTATTGTTTTCCCTTCTTTATTCAGAATTTAGGTTTTATTCAAAATTTAGGTTTTTTTTTGTAATTAATATTTTTGGGTGTCTACAGTAGGTGCATGCAGGGTGCACTAAGCACTAGGAGGGCTAAAACTGAGTGGAAGGAGGCTCCCAGGCGATGGCAGACTGGAGACAAGGTGCTGGAGGCATCAAACTGGTGATTGGGCTGCATGCATGCATGCAAAGTACATAACTAAATGATGAGATATCCTAACAATTCAATCCAAATCCACTGAATTATGCAAATCTATCTCATGTGCATAAATCATCTAAAGTTGTCATGGGAGAATTAGTTTGATAAATAAGTGTCACAAGAAATGAAACTAGGTTTGAAGAACATAGAATAAATATATGGGAAATGAAATGTAAAAAACTGTGATTGGTAGAAGGTGGACACTCATCAATTGTTTCTTCCAAGGATGTTGATTTAAAAATGGAACTGTTATGGGTACAAATAAATACCAACAAATATGGGTGCGAATGATTGTATGAGGGTTTCAGCAATGCATTAGGAATAAGTGTGCATGTAGCTGAATGAAAAAACAAGTGCATAGCAAAATATAAAGCGATATCTTCTCTAGGAAATCTCAAAATATACAGAGAAATATTCATGTGGTTCAAAGTTGCCGTCATGGTAGGTTGATAATTATACCAAGTCTATAAAAAACTCACCATTGACACTAATCAACAACAAGCTACTAACCTACCACCCATTACCACTACTAAAACTAATACCTAAAGTATACCTGATGATCCAAGTGAAAATTTGATGCCAAAATGTTGATAATAAATGTTTTATACTCTCCGTAAGCTTGCAAAAGGTGTTAGAAACACTTCCATATCTCATATTAGTAAAAAACATCAAAATTCATAAATGAAAGAATTATATTACTGACATAGATCCATATTTATGTTACGTTAAGTTACCCTACTTAATGACATCAAAATCTCCCCCAAACTGGGTTTTAGAGCAGCTTGCTCCTCTAGGTGCAACAAAATAAATTAGGGAAAAAAATATGGTGTAGTCTAAATATTACGTTTTCAACCTTTTTTCAAGGGTTCCATGGGGATGTTTGAGAGTGCTGAATCTATTTATGAATTCAAAAATACAAATTGAACACTTCCAAATTTGTATTTTTCCAAAAAAAATAGTGAGATTCCCACCAAAACCTACTCAAAAGTAAAAAACGTAGAATAAATAAACTACTCAAAAAATAATATAAACAAGTAAAAACATTTTAATTTACCCTACTATCTAAATTTTATTACCAAACTTTACGAACACACCAATTTCCTTTCTAAATTTGGAGTTGTCTACAAATTCGATGATTTGACCCGGACAAGAGGTTTTTACTGGAATCTGATGTTTTTTATTTTACAAAATCTAAATTTAACTGTGTTTTAATGGCGATTTTGATGGTATAAATGAATTCAACACCATAAAACCCCCTGCGGCACCCAAATGTTCAAAGTTTGAGAGTTGTTACCAAGATTTTAAAAAAATTTGTCGGATTTTTCAAAATCATGCAGGAAAAATCAAATTTTTCCTTTGGAAATCGTAGAACTTTTAGACTATGCATAAGAAAATTGTCTACATGGCATTCTTTTATTGAATTTATTGGTTTTTATTTAGGAGGACCATTTTAGGTTGAAATTTCTTCCAATGTACCACTTTCTCTATTAGAGTTATATATAGAGTAGTAAGCTATGCAATTTTTTGTCAATAATTGTTATTATATTTGGATCTTTTCTCTTGGAGGTTTCCCCATTAAAGATGTAAGTGAATGTAGTTTTGTATTTTGAATATCTTTCATCTAATATTTTTTTTTGGGTTTCATCTATTCTCGCTTATGTTTTCTATGTTTCCAATTCCAAAAATAGCATGAAAATAAAAATAAAGAGTAACTTAATTCCTTGAGAATGAAATAGAGAGACGAATAAGAAGCTTTTCTGAGGGGAAGACATCCTTAATCCATGTATCAAATGCACAAGACAAGAAGAGTGATCCAAAAACTAGGTTTCCTCTGTGTGTGTGTGTGTGTGTGTGTGTGTATAAAAAACCAAGGGTACAATTACAATTCTATCGCACCATATTGTTGTTAACCTTATGTCGACTCCTTAGTGGTTTGGTGAATTCCAAAAAGGGGAAAAGATTTGGAAAATAATTTTTGATCATGGCACCCTCAAATGTTAAAGGCTTCATGGTGATAAGGGTAAAATATTAATGTGAAGGCGCATGCAGATGGCAAGATGGAAGAAGCTAGTCCATGGAATCCAATTGTGATTGGTCATGCTCATAAAATAAGGCATGATATACAATTTTGATATGTGCATGATTGAACAGGATTAATCAGACAATTTTGTGAGGTTTAATCACATTGATTCATGCCAAGGAAACAAAACAAGATATAATAAATGGATACCTCACGTGGATGAGACCAAATCGTGTATCTTTGAGGAACCTTTTCAACTATCCATGAGGACCATTTGCACTCATATGGTTGCACATTAAATTTAAGAATGATACCTTACGACGACGGTCGAGATCAACTCATACTCATTCGCGACAAGCAATCCTAGCCATTCATGCTAGGGTTTGTTCTCCACTTCCAAAATTGATACTTAAATATTTGTCTAAGTATCTAAGATTCATCAAAAATCTCAAGATCCCACCGAAGATACTCCAAAATATATAGATTCTCATTCTTTTCTAGATGAGAATGAGTCCCAAGGTTGAAATTATGCCTCTTAAGATATTCTTACCAATCACAAAAGAGATCCACCCTACCTCTCACTCGGATAGACCATTAGCACCACCTTAATAAAAAATAAATGTGGCATTAATGCTCGAATTTAATGGATTTTCTCCATCACGTAAATATTTTTGAATGCATCCGTTGGAGAAATTTTTCATAAAATTTTTTATATTTGTTGTGTATTTTTTCCTGAAGCTGATAACATGCCTCTACAAGCTTTGAAGATTGAGCTACATATAACCATCATGATTCAAGGAACATATTCATCACCTTCATAGTGAGCTAGGTATTTCGTCAATAACTCCTCATAAGTTGTTGAAAATTCCTTTATAATTTTCCAGTTTTCTTTTTGATAAGATTGTGATAATTCACTTTGTTCCATGTCCCAAAAATTCAACATCATTATAAAGAAGAAACTTGTGTCTAGAATCTACTCCTCCATCACTACATTTGGAAAATTCTAAGGTGATATTTATTCATTGTAGGGTCCACTTTTTATTGATGAATTGGTTGTAGTGGACACTCCCTGGATGACAAAAAACACCCGCAAATAGATCATTGGTTCCACATAAAATAAATTATTGCTCCCCAACTTTTAGAAAAACTTTGGCCTTAATTTTTGCTCAACACTTGGTCCACAATACGTTTCCATTTCCATAATTATTTCATTTCTGTACTATAAATTTCACTCGTGTCATGGCTATTGTTATGATCAATGATGTACAGACTATATTATTCTATATCATTGGACCCTATATCTCTCAAATGTAAATGAGGTTCTATCGGATGAATTAAAGGTGCAAATATAGAGGAAGACAGACCTAGCTAGTCAAGGAGATCTATTTTCCCACCTTAAGTATATCTAGGGAATAGATGAAGTCCCACATACTCCTTAGAGGTTTAAGAGTGTACTTATGTGAGAACAATATTTCTTCAGCTCTTTCACATTGATGCTAGGTCAAGAGGTTGACGATGATACTAACGATGAGATTGGCAAAGGAATCATTTCCCTCATTGACATTTTTAATTCTCGCCATGCACTTAAGCTCAAATTTCTTGAGGTTGTAGCTACTGGGATAAGGTCCCAATTGATAAATTTCCATGCTATTGGGTATTTAGGAACCCCTCCTACCTAGTATATCTCCTTATTTTCTACCAATCCCAACAATTTTAGGTTTCATGCCTCCATAAAGAAAATGAGGGATCCAAAAGAAATCACTATATGGTTTCACTTCGTATCAATTTTCATGTATAAATCCTATCCATTGGTAATGGGGGAAGAACCTGAAATAATTACCAAAGAGATCATGTGCTACCTACAATTGGGAGAGGTAGTACAAATAGGCGACTGGTACTTGGGATCATATTACACAGTGATTAGATTATATGAAATAGAATGAGAACCCCACAATTTGTCTTTATTTATCACCCCTAGAAACTTTGTCCTAGAATACACCAGATGTAATATCCTAAGTACAATTTACCAAGAATATTAACTCAATTCAAATTCCTTTAAACTCCACTAGTTAATTTTCTACTAAACTCTTCGAACCATGCAAGGAGTAGGTGAGGTGTTATGGGCTAAAGACTAAGAATGGTGGGATGAAAGTTCAATTCTGGAATTTATATGGAGTTAGGTGCAACAACAGGTCAAAGTGCAGATCGAAGATGTCCTATGCACCATGTACCAGTACCTTTCACTTTTCAGCAATGGAGTTAATCCATTGCCTACTTCAAGGCTTCCTGGGTAGCTGGCATATGCATACTGGACAGGTAAAGATTCTGGGAGTTGGTAACAGTGTATATATCAATACAATGGTGGTTGGATATGTTCAAGAGGATTCTAGAGCAGATTGGACAAAGTTTGGAAGGATTTGTGTGATAGGTGCTTAGCAGGGATTGTCGGGCTAGGAATTTTTCTAGCTTCCCAAACATAAGGAAGAAGCTTCCGGATTCTTGTTTTGAGGGGTGATATGCTTAATTTATTGATTTATTAAACTACTTCAACAAACAGGAGGTTGAATGGATGCTCAAATTGCATTTTATAAAGAAAACAATGAAACTAGTTTAGAAAAACCTTTCAAAGAGCTAGTCTTGGAATCTAACTTGACAAATGACTTTCATTAACTCATTTTTTCTGTTCTGAAAGGTTATACCGATCTGATATAATGTTAACAATAATAATGAATTGAAATAGGAAAAATGGAACTCTTCTTTTTATTTCAGTGGCTCCTTTCTCAAAACATGGTGCCTCACACGCTATAAATTGCATTACATTGGTGGAGAAGATGAATAGAGAGGAGGATTTTTACAGTACATCTACTCCTGATGTAATGATCAGAACCTATATGGATAATAGGTATGATTTGGCTTCTCCTTCTACTGGTAGTATTCACCAGTATGTCCTCCTTCAAACAAATGTCTCCAGTAGGGGAAATGCCTCCAAATTTAGCTGGACGAACTGGAGCAATGAGAGGAATGGGAGATCAGGTATGAATTCGACCTATGGACATGGAAGCCTATGACATATGCTGATAACATATTCTAGAGCTCACTGGAGGTCCTGGGCACTCTCCTCCTTAGCTATCTTCATCTGCTGGTGGACCTTCTCCAAAACTAGCTAGTAAACTACTGTGCTGGTGATCTCCTCTCCAAACTGGCACTGAATCTTCAATGGTGACCTGTACTAAATAAAAATGGCTGCAATACTGAGTATTGGATCTGAATAACACTCACAAGAAAACTCTTATGGCCTTGGGGCACATCACTCAACTAGAGGGCTTAGAGATCTCATACAAAATTGTCAAATGATCAAAAGTTCTCTTTTGAAGTTGGAATCATGCTTAAATAGATGAGATAGATTGCTTGGAAAGACAGACCACATGTGTGGGTGAGGTAGGACACATCCTCTCTGAGATTGGAAACTTCTAAGCTTTCTCCACTTTCTTTCCTCAACCTCCTTTTGTCAGAATTGGCAAGTGCGCCCTATCAGCTTTTTTGGATGTTGCTAATTATCTTCTGAATGCTTTTCCTGATTCTTTGCATTCTATTTGATTTCTACTTTTCTGCTTTTGCTAGCTTTTTCCAGCTTTTGCTAGTTTCTAATTCCATTATGACTTTCTTTCCTTTGTGAAATATCCTCCACTTAGGCAAGGTTATCCTCTTATCACCAATTCGACCTCCTAGCCTTCATTATCCAACTTGGCAACATTTATTAGCATTTAAATAATAAAAACACGAAAATACTTCTCAATATTAATTCCAGCTTCATGATTAATTAAATAACTCAATAATCAATTATTTCCTAAGATGTACTTGCCTCAAAATATCCCCATGAATTAAATACTCAATTAATAGTAAAATTAGATCCCTAGGGATATGAATATCCAAGTGGTGACCAAGGTCACTAGGGGGGGCACATGACAATCCTCCCTTCCCAAGACTGCTTGTCCTCAAGCAGTTTCAAACTAGGATGCTGCAGAATCTGTTCATCCTCCCAAGTGGCATCCTCACTAGGCAGACCTTTCCATTGTACCATGTATTCTTTAATAATTCTGCTTCTCAGCTTCCTCTCCCTGGTCTATAAGATGTCTTCAGGCTCTAGTACCAGATGTCCTTCATCATCAAGGGGGGGAAGTATTTCTGAAACCTTAACTTGTTGGCCCACTACCTTCTTCAAACAGGACACATGAAAGACATTGTGTATTTTGCTTTCTACTGGAAAATCTAGCTCATAGGCTACTTCACCCACTTTCCTTGTTATTTTGTAGGGCCCATAAAACCTTGGCAATAATTTTTCAGCCCCCTTTGTCTTAAGAGTGGTTTTCCTGTATGGCTGCAATCTAAGATAAACCAAGTCTCCTTCCTGGAAAGTTCGATCTATTCTGTTCTTATCTGCATTAATTTTCTGTTGATTTTGCGCAACATGTAAATTTTCTTTCAGTGCTCTGAGGATGTCTTGGCCTTCTTGTAGCCAATATTTTGCCTTTTGTACCTTGTAGTTTCCAAAAACCAGATCTGCAAAAGTAGCAGACTCATACCCATACAAAGCTTTGAATGGGGTCATTCCAATGGACATGTGGAAGGTGGTGTTATAACAGAATTCCCCCAGATGTAACCAGTTGACCCAAGCCTTCTGCTGCCCTGTAACATAGTTCCTGAGATACCCTTCCAGCCATTGGTTAACTCTTTCAGTTTTCCATCTGTCTAAGGATGGTAGCTGGTACTAAGGTTTAGATTAGTATTTACTATTTCGAACAAAGATTTCCAAAAGGCACTGGTGAACTTACTATCCCTGTCACTGATTATAATATTTGGAAGCCCATGCAATCTAAATATTTCCCTAAAAAAGAGTGCATCAACTTTACTAGCAGAAATAGTAGATGTGACAGGAAAAAAAAGAGCAAATTTGGTTAATCTGTCAACTACTACAAAAATACTTTCTTTACCCTAGGATTTGGGCAAACCTGTGATGAAATCCATTGATATGGTCACCCATTTCTGTCCAGGAATTGGAAAAGGTTGTAGGAGACCGGCAGGATGAGTGTGCTCCACCTTGTTCTGCTGGCATGCAGTACACCCACTAACATGTCTTAGAACATCATCCTTGAGTCCCTTCAAGGTGAATCTTTCTCTCAACTTCCGGTAAGTTTTGAAAATACCAGGATGGCCTCCTCCCGGAGCATTGTGGGCAGCCATCAAAATCTGCTCCTTCAGCTTAGATTCATGAGTTAAATTTTTTTTTTTCTTATAATAGATTACATAATTGATGACCTGGTAATAATCTTCTTGATTTACTCTATCTAGCAATTCACTAGCAAACTGATTTTCTGCAAATTCTTTAATTAGTTGTGCCTTCTAGTCGGTACGCACTTGCAGCAAGGAAAAAATAGGCTTCCTAGAAAGGGCATCCGCAACTACATTCAACTTACCGTTCTTATATTCAATATCAAAATCATAAGATTGAATTTCTCTTACCCACTTTTGCTGCCTGTCATTTAGCTCCTTCTGGGTTAGGAAATGCCTCAAACTATTGTGGTTTGTTTTAACTATGAATTTACCTCTCACCAGGTACTGCCTAAATTTCGCCAATGCATGCATGATGGCTAACATCTCCTTGTCATAGATCGAATACAGCCTCTCATGGGGCTGCAACTTTCTGCTCTCATAAGAAATCGGGTGTCTATTCTGCATCAAAATTGCTCCTATGCCTTCACCCGAGGCATCACACTCCAATAGAAAAGGCTGGCTGAAATCTGGGAGTGCCAAGACTAGGCAACTGCTCATAAGTTCCTTCATTTTATTGAAGGCTTTTCAGCCTCCTTATTCCAGCAGAAAATCCCTTCTTAGTGAGGTCTGTCAAGGGAGAAGTGAGTTTGGAGAATCCCTTCACAAATTTCCTGTAATATGTGCATAAGCCTATGAACCCTCTTAGAGCAGTTATATTCTTTGGGCTGGGCCAATCTAAGATGGCTTGGATCTTCTCCAGGTGTACCTTTACTCCTTCTTGCCAAATGATGTGGCCAAGATAGATGAGTTCCTTCATACCAAACTCACACTTTGGCAGTTTGGCATAAAAGGATTGTTCTACAAGTAGAGTTAGTACACTATCCAAATGCTACAAATGATCTTCCCATGTCTTACTATAAATCAGAATGTCATAAAAAAAACAAGTACAAAATTACGGAGTTGTTTGGTGAAGATTCTATTCATGCAAGATTGAAAGGTTGCTGGTGCATTTGTTAAGCCAAAAGGCATGACCAGAAATTCAAAATGCCCAAAATGGCACCGAAAGGCAGTTTTCTGCACATCTTCACTTTTCATTCTGATTTGGTGGTAACCAGAACAAAGGTCAATCTTAGAAAAATACTTGGCTCCATGCAGCTCATGCATCAGCTCATTAATCCTTGGAATAGGATATCTATTCTTGATGGTTTTCTTATTTAAAGCTCTGTAATCAATCCACATGCGCATTGTTCCATCTTTCTTTTTGACCAAAACCACCAATGAATCAAAGGGGCTTGAGCTTGGTTTTATGAACCCCATTTCCAGCAGCTCTTTGATGGTATTTTCCATTTCATCTTTGAATCTCTTGGGGTGTTTGTAGGGATGGTTTTTTATGGGAAAAGTACTAGGTTCCAGCTCTATCCAATGTTCAGTACCCCTATCACGAGGCCTTCCATGTGGCAGATCCTCAACACTTTTTTGTGTTTTTGTAGTAGTTTTTGGATATCTCCAGGATGTTGTGACACATCAATGGTGGTTCCTTTGGTAGAGATAAAACATTTAGCATCCCACTCTATGTCTCCATGCCTCAAAACAGATCTCATACTATGTGCAGAAATCACTTGTTTTGGGTAGGTGTTAACACCCGTCAAAACCACTTGCTTACCCTCAGTATCTTTAAAGCACATTTTGGGAATCCTATAATTTACCACATGCTCCCCAAGTGAGAACATCCATTGTAGCCCCAACACAATATTAGTATCAGCATCATCAACAATGTAAGAACCATTAGTTATAGTATGGTCTCCAATAGTCACCTGCAGCTTGGGAATCCATCTGTTGCACTGCATAGTGTTGTTCTTACCAGGAATAATAACTGTTAAACCCCCAAATTTTTTAGTTTGGAGTTTTCTCCTCTCCACCATGGCTGCATCAATGAAATTATGTGTGCCCCCCCCATTGACCAGCACTAAAACTTTCTACCCTTGCACCACTCCTTTAAATCTCATAGTGTGGTAGCGGGGAACTCCACTCAAAACTGCAAATTTTGCTTTTGTTGTGTTGGTTCCTCTTCTTCTGCTGTATTATAACCTTCTTCTACGAGTTCTTCCACTTGTGCTTCTGCACTCATTTCCTCTTCATCACTTTCAGAAAATACTTCTATGTAGTGAGCTTTTCCTTTTGCACATTTGTGCCCCGGAACCCATGGTTCTTGGAAGGAAAAACACATCTTTTTCCTCCTTAACTCATCTCGATCTCGGAATGAGTATTCTTTCTTATTTGGGGAAGAATTATTTTTGAATGGTGGATTTGAATTCTGAAATTTTGTAGGTGGATTAAACTTAGGTGGGTATCTGGTTCTTGGGATTGCATCTTGCAGATCCCCCATTCTGCTCATAGCTTCTTGTAGGGTGACTGGTTGATAGGCTTTAACCAACCCTTTCAAAGGTTCTGTTAATCCTTATGTGAACAATAGGATCAACCTAGGTTCTAATACATTAATGACCATCACTGCCAACTTTTGAAATTCTGATATATATGCTTCTGGTGTGCTAGTTTGTTTCAAATGTGCCAGCTCACAGAAAGACAGCTCAGGATCCCTCCTATCAAATCTTTCCACCAAACTCCTGGTGAAATATTCATAAGACTCAACTAAATCATGTCCCAAGGTTCTCATGCCATGAAAACACCAATCACTAGCCTCCCCTTCCAAATGAAAAACTGCCATCTTGATGGCATCCTTTTCTGCCATGGGATGCAGTTGAAAATATATGTCTAGTTTCAGCAGCCAAGAACTAGCATTGCATTTTGCAGTCCCATCAAAGTAAGGTATCTGGACCCTAACTGCAGCATTCCTCAACTCAAAATTGCTTGTTGGCTGCCTATTATATCCCCTTGCCTCATTTTCAACGTAAATATCAGAAAAATCCTTGAAAATGAGATCTCTTCTGCACTCATCACTCAAGGTCAGATATACTACATGTCTCTCCTCACAGGTAGCTACAGGTGCACCGAGTGCTTCTTTATTTTCCTCAAAGAAGGTAGGCATGGCTTGTCGAGGTTGATCTTTCAAATCCATTTTAAATTCTCTAGGCCTATTGAATGGACAAGTCTTTGAAAAAATGGTTTCTGCAAATGTTTTTCTTTCACCTAGTGAGAACCACTAGCACTCCGTTCTCCCTCTTTATGTGCAAACTGTCTACTAAGGATTTCTTTAGTTTAATGACCATTCTATGCTACAGTATGTGTTAGATTTTCTATCCCTCTAACCGTTTTAATAAGAAGTTGTCTTAACTCATCATTAGCTTCCTATTCATACATGTCTCTATTCCATTGTATTTCTCCTTCAATAGAATCTACCTCTTCTTCCCTAGTGTCTTAGTGGCCTTTTCCTTTGGTTCTAGGGGTTTTTCTTTAGCTCATCACAACAACAAGAGCAGGTTCATAGGACCATTCTCTGATACCACTATAATATCCTAAGTACAATTTACCAAGAATATTAGCTCAATTCAAATTCCTTTAAACTCCACTAGTCAATTTTCTGCTAAACTCTTTGAACCATGCAAGGAGTAAGTGAGGTGTATTGGGCTAAAGACTAGGAATGGTGGGATGAAAGTTCAATTCTAGAATTTATATGGAGTTAGGTGCAGCAGCAAGTCAAAGTGTAGATCGGAGATGTCCTATGCACCATGTACCAGTACCTTTCACTTTTCAGCAATGGAGTTAATCCATTGCCTACTTCGTGGCTTCCTGGGTAGCTGGTATAGGCATACTAGACAAGTAGGGGTTCTGGGAGTGGGTGGATATGTTTAGGAGGATTCTGGAGCATATTGGACAAAGTTTGGAAGGATTTGTGTGATAGGTGCTTAGCGGGGATTGTCGGGCTAGGAATTTTGCTGGCTTCCCAAACATAAGGCAGAAGCTTTCAGATTCTAGTTTTGAGGGCTGATATTGTTAATATATTGAGTTATTAACCTACTGAAACAAACGGGAGGTTGAATGGATGCTCATATTGCATTTTATAAATAAAACAGTGAAACTAGTCTAGGAAAACCTATCTGATATAATTTTAAAAATAGTAATGAATTGAAATAGACAAAATAGAACTATTCTTTTTATTTCAGTGGCTCCTTTCTCAAAACATGGTGCCTCACATGCTATAAATTGCATTACATTGGTCGAGAAGATGAATAGAGAGGAGTATTTTTACATTAGATCTATTCCTGACATAATGATCAGAACCTATATGGATAATAGGTATGATTTGGCTTCTCCTTCTATTGGTAGTCTTCATTGGTACGTCCTCCTTCAAACAGATGTCTCCATCAGGGGAAATGCCTCCAAATTTAGCTGGACGAACTAGAGCAGTAAGAGGAATGGGAGATCAGGTCTGAATTCAACCTCTGGACATGGAATCCCATGACATATGCTGATAACATCTTCTAGATCTCACTGGAGGTCATGGGCACTCTCCTCCTTAGCTATCTTCATCTGCTGGTGGACCTTCTCTAAAACTAGATAGTAAACTGTTGAGTTGGTGATCTCCTCTCCAAACTGGTAGTGAATCTTCAATGGTGACCTGTAATGAATAAAAATGGCTTCAATACTGAATACTGGATCTCAATAACACTCACAATAAAACTCTCATGGCCTTGGTGAACATCACCCAAGAAAAGTAGCTGAGGCACATCACTCAATTGGAGGGCTTAGAGCTCTCATACAAAATTCTCAAATGATCAAAGTTCTCTTATGAAGTTGGAATCATGCTTAAATATATGAGATAGATTTCTTGGCAAGCCATACCACACGTGTGGGTGAGTTAGGGTGCATCCTCTTTGAGATTGGCAACTTCTGATCTTTCTCCACTTTCATTCCTCAACCTCCTTCAGTCAGAATTGGCAAATGCGCCGTATCTGCTTTTCTGGATGTTGCTAATTATCTTCTGAATGTTTTTCCTGATTCTTTCCATTCCGTTTACTTTCTACTTTTTTACTTTTGCCAACTTTTTCCAACTTTTTCCAGCTTTTTCCAGTTTCTAATTCCATTGTGACTTTCTTTCCTTTCTGAAATATCCTCCACTTAGGCAAGGTTATCCCCTTATTACCAATTCGACCTCCTAGCCTTCATTATCCAACTTGGCAACATTTATTATCATTTAAATAATAAAAACACCGAAATACTTCTGAATATTAATTCCAGCTTCATAATTAATTAAAAAGCTCAATAATCAATTATTTCCTAAGGTGTACTTGCCTCAAAATATCCCCATGAATTAAATACTCAATTAATTGTGAACTTAGACCCCTAGGGATAGGAAGATCCATGTGGTGACCAAGGTCACTAGGGGGGGGACATGACACCAGACACATGATGGAGGTTGATAACTTACATTTGTAAAATCTAGAAAAAGTGGAGAACAAATTTTCCCATAGCTATGGGAGGGTACACTATAAATGATAAGAGAGGTCTAAAGGAGGTAATGGAGACTTTGAAAGTATTGGACCTACCTCTCGAACAACCTTGGAAATACGACCCTCACCTATTGATAGGGAAATAAAAATGGATAAATATCCCAAACCATCAAGATCATGGACCTCGATAACAAATGGAGAGGTTGTTGTTGCTTGGTGTCAATCAAACTTGAGGTTCAACAAGTTTTTCCAAAAAAATAACCGTACATGTCTTGGCATTTTCAATATCATGTCAACAGGATAAGGTCTCACCTGATATGCATGCAGGAACCATGATGACCCTCATGGGGAGAATAGAGGAGGATGGGGTTTCACTCTTCATTTACCTACTCACTCATCTACTTATCCATGCATGCAAGGAAATGTAGATATTAAAATTCATCTTAATATGTAAAACTCAAGCATTCATCACAATTCATAATCATAAATAGACCATGCAGAATGAAAGGGAACATAGTTTCTATTGATCATTGAGAAAAATATAGGTACATTCTACAGCCTCAGCTACACATATGTAATTTTCCCATTCAAATAAATTCTAAAAGGAGAAAATTCCACCAATCTACAAGTTTCCTAGGTTGGGGTGGAGACATTAAAATTTGAATAAGGAGACTAATAAACCCAAAGGGACTTTGTTTTGGAATAAATATATTCTTAAGGGAAAAAAAATACTTATGATGAGAAAATAAGATGGCACTTGGTCATGGAGACACATGGGTGGTATGGGACCCCCACAAAGCTAGAGCCCCCATGCCACATGGCATTCCACTCTCACCCATTCAAATACAAGGTGGAGTCTACTATTATTGGGGTATTTGGAAGGTCATATTACTTGGAATGACTTAATGAGGTCGAAATGTAGAGGAAGAGTAACTCCCATGGGAGAGGAAGAGGCATTTTGGAGCTAGTGGGACACTTGGGCTAGATTCCCTAGCTTCTATGACAACAATGATGAAGATATCGATGACACTTCTGAAAAATCAGACCTGATGGCTAACATCTCACATACATGACATTTCAGGGCTAAAAATATCCTCCAAGAAGGTGCACAAGTGAGTTAGGGCAGCCAAAGAGACACTTATTCGAATTTGGTGAAGGAGGAGGCTAGAAATGGAAGGACAAGTGGCATACTTGGGAATCTCTTCCCAAATTGAGTTGGAATGAATCTCATGGATGGAATTAGAATTGGGGAAGCCTTAGGAAGTTTATAAAACTCAGTAAGAAATAAGAAGACCATCTTTTGATAATTTTACATTTTGCATTTGGAGAGAAGAGCTAGTCTACCTTCCTTAGAAACAATTTTGAGGGTGAAATATTCCCATCCCAATTGGAAATTGGAGAGGCCATTAAGAAATTTCATTTGGAGCTACAATGGAGTCTTTAGCTACAGGTTGAAGCTACAAGGAAGCTCGTGGTTCATTCATCTACAACTTGTTCTTGCATCTCTTTCACATTTTCTTGCATATTTGGGCCCCTAAAGGAATTGCGCCCTTGGTGAGATGGTGATCTCTTTGTGAGATTGCAAGAATATTCATTTATTTGTATTCTGATATATATAATATATATTTACTGCTCAGAAGACTCTCAGTTTGAAATACCAAGTGAAACTATGTAAAAATACAAAACAATGCATAAATGATGCCATTTTCTCTATATCTTGTCGTTGGAGATTGAAGAGACATTATTTAAAATTGTATCAGTCATTATATGTGATTTTTTTTATGTATAGAGTGTCATTAATGTTCTTAATAAATTTCATTATCATAGCACAAGTCCTTGGCACCTAAATTTTGAATTTCATAACATATGGTGAAAATTACTAGCTTTCACCCTATGTGAAGACTTGCATATAAACATTTGATTTAAGGGAGCTTAAGAAGTCCATAAGAACTAACTTATGATACATTAACGATCTCATTAAATTCATTTATCAGTACCATACCTCTGTTCTAAAATTTGGAAATTTTTAACAACATTTGGAGAGCCATCTTTGACCACTACTCTTGGGGGATTAAAGCTCGATTTGACTAGTATATTTCCCTACTTTGTCCAGATTGTAAATGAATGTTGTAGAAATTTTTTAAGGGTTTTTAATAATATATCATCCTCACTTATATGTTTGAAACTCATTCAGACCCCATTTGAAATCATTTCTATCCATTCAGAAGCAGTTGGGTTAATACTAGTTTAACGGTTGAATTGGTTAAAAATTGCAATTTTCGCATAGTTTGTGCAAATTCTTAAAAAGGAACACTACAAGTTGTATTAGAGAATGGTCCTTGAACCTGATTTGGATGAACCTTTATGAATACAATAATTCATAAAAATAATCCCCCACCCTTAGGAACTGAAATTGAAGGTGTTGTTGTCGAAGATGAAGAAATAGGAAAATAAGTGCATTTTGTTGAAACTATGGCTAAGGATGAGAAGGATACCTAAGAGGATAAGGAATAATTTAATAAATTCATGAAACCATTCTTTGAATATATGACCGAAGAGATAATGAAAGGGTTTAAATTATTGGACGGTCAACTTGGGAGCAAAGGAGTAATAGGAGGCAGCAATAGTTCTCATTTTGAGGAAAACAAGGCAATGGGTGAGCATATTTTCTCAAGAACAAGACCCCATAATAGACCTAATGAGTTTCAAAGCACACCAGTGCCTACTAAACCTAAATTTATTTATGTCAAAGAAGAACCTAACACCCAATTTGATATGCAGGAAGTGGTGACAGAATGGGAAAAGTTGAGTGAGGATTGTAGAAGAACTCTACCATTTGACCAATTCTTTAATGTATCAAGCAAACTTAAAATGAGGGAAGGTAATATAAATCCATTTCATAATAAAGAATTGAATTGTGCCATTGGTAAAATTCCCCTTCCCACTTTTGATGGCTCACGCCAAAGTTCTATAAATACTTGGTTACAAAAACTAGATGTTTATTTTCAGCTAAATCCTAAGGTGGAAGATGATGTTTTAAAAATGGTTATTTTAAATCTAGAAAGAGAATCCAATGATTGGTAGCTCCATGGTGTGAAAACATTGGGAAATGATTAGGTTACAACATATGGATATTTTTTTGACAATGTATTATAAATATTTGAGCAAAAAGATCTAGAATTGCCTTTCAAAGAACTAGCCCAATTGAAGCAAGTCGCAACCCCTGTTGAGTATATGATGGAATTCCAAAAATTATGATTTAAGATGGATGATATATCTATGGTAATATTAGTATTGATGTTTAATAAAGGTTTGTATGAACCTTTAAAAGTTTTAGTTAAGGCCTGCAAACCCAATTCATTGAAGGATTCCATGAACTTGACAAGAGATGTACAAAATGTGCTACCTAGGACAAGGTTTCCTCCCAATCCTAACTTCCCTTCCAAGTTCAGATTTGAAATGAAGCCATGGAAAAGAGATACATTTGGAAAGGATAAGAAATAAGGACCAAATAGGGAAGACTCGGAAGAAAGAAATTATTCTATGCATGCTTCCAACCTTGGGTACCAAGGCGCAAATGTGCTAAGGGGAAAGCATAATGCATTGAAGTGTTTTCTGATAATGATGAGTATGAAGGGGGTATGGAGGAAGAAGAAAATATATGAGACCAAGATGAGGGATATGATACAGTAAAATAAGGGAAACAAGAATAAAATCATCCTTCACCTGACAAAGGAAGGATGACAGTACTTTCAGTAGTGCTTCGTTTCCACATTATTCAGTGCAAAGGAGTGTTACAAGGACAAAGGGTTTCAGTTTTGGTAGATGGAGGATCCACACATAAATTCATTGATGCATACATGGTGAGAGGAGGAATCTACCTATTGAACCCTTTTATGGATTCACAGTGGTCATTCCAGGTCACAACACTATGGAGTGCAAAACATGGATTCCAAAGCTAGAAATCACCAGAGGTAATTACACTTTTTTTGATAGTTTTTATGTGGTTGATGTTTTTGATACTAATGTGGTCTTGGGAGTGCAATGGATATACTCTATATGGGATAATATAGTGAACTATCGAATCCTTGAAATGAAATTCAAAGATTCAAAAGGAAAACAAAGGGTTGTGAGAGGGAAACACACCTATCTCAATCAAGTAGTGAGTTCCCACAGTATGAGGTCTATATTGAGGCGTTGATATATTGAATGGGCTTCCGAATGTTGCATTACTTCACCCAAACAAAAAATAATATTTCCAAACATCCTAAAGGGGATAAGGCAGCTCCTACACATATATGCAAAGGTTTTTTGAGGCCTTTGCCAGGAAGGCCACTGGATAGAGGGGTTGAGCACAACATTGTTTTGGAGGAAGTAACTTCTCCTATACAAATTCCAACATATAGGAATCCTAAAAATTTCAAAGAGGAGATTGAAAACGATATCCAATATCTCTTGGATTTGGGACTCATTAGACTAAGCTCTAGCCCCTATGCTTCTTAAGTTGTTATGGTGAAAAGGAAAGATGGGACCTTGAGAATGTGCATTGATTTTAGAGATCTTAGAAAGAATACAATCAAAAGTAGATATCCAATCCAAATAATATATGAGCTCATGGATGAGCTACATCGAGCAAAATTCTTGTAAAATTTTTATCTTAGATCTGATTACCACTAAATTGGAATGAAGGAGGAGGATGTTCGTAAAACAACTTTCCAATGTCACTATGGCCATTTTGAGTTTCTTGTCATGCCTTTTTGTTTGACCAATGCTCCAGCCACATTTCAGTCATGAATGAATAAAATATTCAGCAAACAACTCCGTAAGTTTGTTTTCGTTTTCTTTGATGACATTCTAATTTACAACAAAACATGGGAGGAACACTTGCACCATCTAGATGTTGTCTTGAAAATTTTGCATGATCAATATTTGTTTGCTAAGTTGTCTAAGTTTGAATTTGGGTTGAAAGAAGTTTTATATCTTGGACACATCATTGGGAAATATGGATTGAAGGTACACTTGGAAAAAATAAGAGCTATTATTTAATGGCCATCACCCAAAAACATCACAGCATTGAGAGGCTTCATTGGAATATGCACTTACTACAGAAAATTTGTGAAAGGGTTCTCTAAATTGATTACTCAACTTACTGATTTGACCAAGAAGGATGCATTCAAGTGGGATGAATAGGCTGAAAAGGATTTCCAAAAAATGAAAGAGGTCATGAGTAGTTGTCAAGTACTTGCATTACCTGATTTTACCAAACCATTTTTCTTGGAATGCGATGCATCAGGAGAAGGGATATGGGTTTCCTAAAACAAAATCAACACCCTATAGCATTTGAGAGCAAAAAGTTGCAGCCACATGAGAATATCGATTCCATTTATGACAAAGAAATGTTATCCATCATGCATTCCTTGGCTAAGTTTAGATAATACTTGGTGTGAAACAAGTTTGTGGTAAAAACTGACCATAATAGTTTGAAGCATTTTCTCACACAAAAGGACCTAAATGAAAGGAAACAAAAGTGGGTAAGAAAAGTCCAAGATTTTGATTTTGACATTGAATATGTTAAGGGAAAGAATAATATTGTAGCAGATGCATTATCTAGAAGGCCATCATTTTCTCTTATGGACATTTCAAAAGATTGGAAAAATATGTTGTTGAATATGCTAAAGATAGTTCTACTTTTGGTGTGTTAGATGGGTTCAAAGGTGATGATAGGTATAAGGTTTTGGATGGTATCATCTACTACAAGGATAGAATATATTTGGTTCATGGTTCAAATCTCAAGCACAATATTTTGAAGGAATATCATGACTCTCCTTTAGCAAGCCATCCTGGTTTTTCAAAACATATAGGAAACTAAGGGAAAGATTCTTTTGGAAGGGGATAAAAGAGGATGTTCTAAAATATTTGAATGAATGCAAGTTATGTTAGCAAAACAAATCTGAACATACACATCCTGCTGGTCTATTGCAACCATTTCCCATTCCACAACAAAAACGGGAAAGTGTCTTCATGGATTTCAACATAGGTTTTCCGAGGGATTTGGGTAAGGATTGCATTTAATTTGTGGTGGATAGACTCAATACATTTGCTTATTTATTTGATTTTACAACATCTTTTAATTTTTCACAAGTGGATGATTTATTCTTTAGGGAAATTTTCAGATTGCATGGACTTACCAAGAACATTGTGAGTGATAGAGATAGTAGATTTATGAGTTCCTTTTGGCAAGAAAGTTTCAAGTTGGTTGGAACTCAATTGACTCCAAGCACAAGATATCATCCTAAAACTGATGTGCAAATAGAAAGAGTGAATCAATGGTTGGAAGGGTACTTGAGGAGCTATGTTTCTGAGCAGTATAAAACATGGGAGAAATGGCTACATTTGGTGAGTTTTGCTACAACACTACCTTCCATATGTCCATTGGCATGTATCCTTTTAAAACACTATATAGTTATGAAGAACTTAAATTTTTTGAGCACATATTTGGTGATAGTAGAGCCCCAAAGGATAAATATTGGGTGAAGGAAAGTCAAGATATTTTGAAACTCCTAAAAGGCAATTTGCAGGTTGCCCAAAATCAACAGAAACAGGATGTAGATCAACATAGAGTGGAAATAAATTTTCAAGTAAATGATTTGGTATATTTGAGGCTACAACCATATAAACAAACATCCTTGAAGGTGAAAGGGTAATAAAATCTCAAACCAAGATACTATGGTCCCTACAAGATAATTCGAAAAGTTGGGGAGGTTGTTTATCAGTTGGAACTTCTAGAAGGGAGAAAAATTCACAATGTATTCCATGTTTCATGCCTTAAGAAGGATATTGGTCATAAAATATATGTTTCAGAAACCCTCCCTACATTAGATTATGAAGGACAACCTACACTTATTTCAGAAAATTTTTTGAAGACAAGAGAAAGAAAATTGAGAAGTGTTGGCTGCTTTTTGGACAGACCCAGGTTTTAATGAAGCGCAGCAACAAAACCCCTTGGCGCACTGGCCCTCTCGGAAACGAGCTAGATAGCAGCTCGAGGTCTCACCCGAAGTGGCTATGGGGGGCTAAGGAATCAGATTTCCTTAACCTAGGTGACGCAGAGACTGCTCTCTTTCTTCCTTAATGATTCCTCAAAGAGGAATGTCTTACTCTTCCACAGACCTCTCAGCGCAACTGCGCCGAACTCTCTCTCGACAGCCTAGTTGCGCGGTATCTTCACTCCTGCGCGCGAGGTGATTATCCTCTGCATCCCTACTCTATCGTTCTGCTTGCACGCCCAGTGCAGTAACGCATTCCTCTATCGCTACAACGACAGTGTTCTACAGGTTTCTTCGACACTTAACATTTATAGCTACCAAGAAAGCTTGCGAACTTACTTAACATATTCATAAAGATAACGCAGCGTTCATGTACGCACAGATAGTGAATCAAAACATACAATCACACAACACAGCGCCGCAACAAGGAAACTTATGAAGTTCACCTCCACGGGGAAACCACGTCCACGGGGAGAGTATCTTATATTAATCACAGAATAGAAATTACAATCCTACTACGCACACAGCTGCAGCCTTAGATCTTTCCAGGAAACTCCACGCACACAGCTGGGATCCCTTCTCTCGATCTAGTCTCTTCCTCTACAGAGATTACAATAGTTTAGATGTCGAATCAGACTCTCTGCAACTCAGGGATTAGCTTCACGGCTATCCAGTTCTAACTCTGGTCTCCTAACAACACAGTAGAAGACTTACCACCTAGCTAGCTTATCTCAAACAGCTAACCTGCGTCTCAACATCTAAAGGCTAGCTATCTAACATCTAAACTTTACAATTACACATATATATAGGTGGCCATGACGGTCGCACCTTTACAAAAATGTGGGTCTTTCCCAGCAGTAATCCCCAAAAACCCTAACCACGGACACGGCTAGGTGTACTGTAGCCGCCGCTTGCAGTCACATTGCCGTTTCCTGCAAGTTCCGTGACTTCCGACACAGATTGCGGGTATGGGTGGCGCTTCATCTTTTACTGCTCCTTGTCCTTCATCTTCAATGCTTTGGTCCATTGCTCTTCCTTGATCAGAACAACCATAACTTATGTACTTAGCCTTAAATGAGGGTAGCTAAGCCCTCTACTCCGTCGCTTCATTTATTATGGTAGCTGAGCTCTCTACTCGGCCACATTTATTCTCCTTTGACATGTGCACGCGAGCTCCATGATTTCCGGTCTGTAATCTGCGCTGAGCTCGTCCATCTGGCACCGTACTGTGCACCTTTTCCTTCTACCCCAAAATTGGTGTTTGTTCAAAATTAGCACTTTCCTTTAATACTTGTGCTTTTTCCTCAAAATTCGCAGCTTTTACCATAGCTGCGGCCTAGGCTCCAACAGGCCCCTAAAACTTACTTGTGGCTCGCCCTCGAGCCACTCGCACTAGCGTGTGGTCGCTTTACTTACGCCTCTGCTTTTTCTTGGGTCTCCGCGAATGTTTTCTTCCACTACGTAATAGCGGAGTCCATTTCATCGACAAATTCCACAGCTGTCTGCACCGTTTCTGCAGTGGCTTCTTCTTTAGTTATGCGATCAATCTCCTGCTGAGATTTTGTAATTTCTTTGATCTTTGCCTCAACTTGGGCAGCGAGGTCAGCATACTCATCCATAAATGGCTGAATGTTGTTGGTGAGTTTAGCATCTTCATTTCTGAGCTTGTGCAGTTGCTGTTGGATTCTGTGCACTTCACTCATTTTCCTCATTTTTGCTAAGCCTTCTAAGGCCTTAGCTTCTTCAGTCAGAACAGTTAGGGACTGTTCTGCGGCTTGTACCTATTCCAAAAGACCAACTTTGAAAGGGATCATCTCAAGCTCCGTCCAAGCCTCCATAGCTTGGTTCATCAGGTTCTCGGCTTCACCTGCTCTGCTCTTTAGTTGTGTGGAAGTTCTGCGCAGTGCTTCAAATTGTTCCTGGCTATCATCTGTAGAATGCGCTGCAACACGAGCTTCTAACTCTGCGATCTGCGTTCTATGGTCTTCAGCCATAGCAACTATTTCGTGCTCCAAGGTTTTCACCCTTCCTCCAATAATTTGAACTTTCTCAACCAGAGGAAGGTCTGGTTGAATCTCGCAGGCTGGCAACTCCTGGGCAATTTCATCAACTGCGTTCCTTATGCCAATGTCTTGTGCTTCATAAAGTGCGAGCTTCTCAGAGATATTCTTGTAGCCTTCCTTCAGCTCTATCTCCTGCGATTGGAGTCTTTGGTTTGCATGGAAGGTATAGAGCTCTCTAGCTCTCAACTCAACAGAAACTTTCTCGTGCACTAGCTGCAAGGTTTCTATGGGAATCAAAGACAAATTTATTTCAACGGGTCCAACTGCGCTTACCTGTAGTGCAGCCAGAGGATCCGGAAGTGTCATGCTTGTAGTTGGATGTGCACGATAGTATGCCTTTCTGCGAGTACTTCAACTCGCTCGGTACTTGTGGTTACTTGTGGCACCTACGAAGTAGATGCTGGCACATGGGTCTGCGCAACTCTTCCTGCGAGACCTTTTAATTCTACGAACTGCAGGTCCAAAGCACTTCTGATGTCGGCGTGTGCGGTTCGCAGCTCGCGAAATTGCTCTTTCAAATACTGGTCGATCCCCGAGGGAATGGCCTCAGAGGGATGCGACACCTTTTGCTTCTTGGTCGCTGGTTCTGTCGAACCTTCATCACTTCTTTGCTCAGGGGATTCCTTGCCCTTATCCTTCTCTTGCGCAGAAGGAGGTGGCATCGCAGGTGCGATTTCGGCGGCCTCCCTCCATTCATTCGACCAAGACTTGATGGTTTCTTCAACATCTTCAGTGGTCATCCTGTAAAGACCTACGGCCCATTCCTCGTGAATGCTGTAAGGGCGGAGGTACAGTTGATGCAAGTCGGCAGAAAAGGCCAACTTTCCTTCATATGTTTTAGTTGTCTCCTCACTCAGCCTTGGCATTTCCTGAATGGTATCTTTAAGGAGATGGTAATATTCACAAAATACAGCGCGGTTCATCTTGCGCTTCGCGGGATTATTGGAATCCCAGAGGTTAACATAGCGGATTCTAGCAGCTTCTCCTGCGCGGCGCGGAAGGAACTGAGTGTTCGGGGGCTCCTAACACCTGACCAATGCACATAAAATTAAAAGCCAAGAAAAATGGAACAACTGACCGGGGGTGTCTTGGACGTTCCGACAGTCTTCCAGAAAAGAATTGAGGAGGAAGAGAGACCAATTGTATTGTTCTCCCTGCGCAGCTGCGATGGCGAGCTCCACGGCAGCTCCAGTAACTTCCTTCGGTCTGCACTTTGTGATAAGTCTGCCTGCAAGCAGACTTCCTGTAAATCTAAGTGCTTCGTCCTCCACGATCCTGAGGTCATAAGCTCGACCTCCTCTTGTCAAATTATATTTCTGCACTAGCCATGCAGCCAATTTTCTATCCTTGTCTTTTCCAACAAAATGAATATTAGGGTCCTTACCAACCTTAGATAGGCCGGTAATACGATGGATTAAGTTGACATTCAAATCGATTGGCCTCCCCATCCAAAGATAACCTCCATGAATGGTTGACAGCAATGTCCTTACGACTGCGTTGACTTCGTTGCTACGCCCGAAGTGCGGTAGCTTCAACAGGTTCAGCAGTCCAGGCCTCTCCAGGTTTGCTGCGAATTCTTTTGGAACGAATTCATCAACTTTTCTATCAGTATTATAGACTACCATCAGATAACGATCTGGCGCAAACTGAGGATATGTTCTGTAGTCTCCAAGGTTGAAATCAAAAAACTTGACCAGTTGAAGGTGTTCAAGCAGGGACCCTTCTTGCTGCACGCCAGCCGGCAGTGGTGGCAACGGAATCGGATATTTTGCATTCTTTGGAATATGCACCTCGGGTGCATCATCTGGACGCGGTGGAATATAATTCACCATAGTGGCTAGCCGCTCTGGGACGGGTTCGTCTGGCTACGGTGGCTGAGATGCCCTTGTGCCCGGAGATTGTCTTGGATCAGTCCAACCAGGGTGTACGTAAGTTGAATCCGTCACCGGAGTAGTCATGCTGAAATCTAAGCCTCGGCGCATAAACTGATGAACAACTTCTTCAGTAGACAGGTTCTCCGTCGTGAACTGGTATAGACAACAAAACCTGAATAGACGAATGACAAAACAGCGTGAAATACGAACGCTGAAAACAAAGGAAGCACTTTGTACAACTCGGCTCTGAAAACAATAACTCAGATTCTCAAACAAGACTATGCAACTCAAGAAAAGTAACCCGAAAATATACAAGTGCGGGGTATTTATAGCTAAAGGCGACAGTAAATGTAGGCAAGTGGGGTTACTAGCTGTAGATGCCTATGCATGAGTTGACAAGCCCCTTATCCGCGCGCTTCCGAGGTGCATTAACGGTGATGGACGGGCTCTGACAGGCTTTCGAGAGAAGCTAAAGCTTTCGGCGCATGACATAAATGGAAATCTTACGGAGATCTAGTTGAATCTGTCAGAGCGGCTACAGTTAAATGGCGGGCTTATCCTGCATTAATACTCAAACGCGGCTACATAACTGCTGTAATTCAAATTTTTTGGTGGGTCACTTCAGCATAGGTAACTGTGCATATGGAGGGGTCCACAACAAGAACTCCTCAAGCGGCAACTTGACACAGGGAATGCCGCAAGAGCGACGGTTCAACAACCCGGGGAAAACTTCGCAAGAGCGCAAATATAGGCTCACTCAAAAACAAACTTTACTGATATGCGTGGATGGTTCAAGGAACTGCGCGGGAAGTTGGAAACTGAAAGTGTCTCGCAACTTCCGTGTAGACTGTGAAAATGCGATGCCTCTTTCAACTACACTAGACATCTGCATTTATTTTGGCACTGCATTAAGTCGACAGGGCGGAGTGGCCATCACGATGAAGCTTGAGTCGACTCCCGTTGATCATTGTGGGCAGCAATTCTCCACTAAGCTTCGCAAGCTGAACTGCTCCTCCTTCTGTTATCTTTATGACCCGAAAAGGTCCTAACCAATGTACACGAAACTTACCTGGAAACTTGATGAATTTACTATCATAGAGGAGTACCAAGTCTCCTTCTTCAAAGTGTTTATTCTTAATGTGCCTGTCATGCCAAGCTTTCTGTCTTGCCTTCTGTACCTGTTGATGGAATCCAGCTAAAAGTTTGTCTTCTTCTAAGGCAAGCAATTGCGAAAGTCTTTCACTCATAGTATCAGTATCTGCCATTTCTGTGATTTGCGCAATTCTGAGACTGGGAACAATGTATTCCATGGACATAACTGCTTCTTGTCCATACACCAAACTGAAAGGTGTGTGACCTGTTAGTTTCTTGCATGTGGTTCTGTAAGCCCATAATACAACTGTGACTCTAAGGTCCCAATCATCTCTTTGTTGATTACAGATCTTCGTCAGGGCATTCTCGAGAATCTTATTGAATGCCTCCACCGTACCATTAGCTTGAGGGTGGTAGGGTGTACTCTTATGATGACTAATTTGGAATTCTTCAGTAAGGGCCTCTATAGTCTCATTGAGGAAATGTGTACCCTGATCACTCATGAGAATCACTGGACATCCAAACCTAGTGATAATGTTCTCAAAAATGAACTGCGCGGTAGTGGCAGCATCGCAGTTCTTAACTGGCTTAGCCTCAGCCCATCTGGTGAGGTATTCAGTAGCTGCAATGATGTATCTTGCACCGGTTCTTTTTCCTGGTGGGTTGATAGGTCCTACAAAATCAATGGCCCATTTATCAAAAGCACGCAGTGTTATCTGGGGTCTTAGCGGCATTTCAGCTCTCCTTGAGGGTTTTCCTGTTCGCTGGCACACATCGCAACATTTACAGAATTCCTTAGTATCCTTGTGCAATGTCGGCCACCAAAGACCTGCGGCTAAGATCTTTTGCGCAGTCGGCTTTCCTGCGAAATGGCCTCCTGCGGTTCCTGAGTGCGCTTCTGCGATGATGGAGTTCTTCTCATGCGGTAGGATACATCTGCGCAAGACTTTGTCGGGGCCCAGCTTGTATAGCTGGCCTGCTATCAAAGTGAAGTCTACGGCTTTGACAACAAGTTGCTTCTTCTGCTGGATTATAAACTCAGCCGGCGCTTGACCGGTAGTGAGAAACTCAAGAATATCGGAATAATATTCGTCTGCTGCTTGAATAGAAAACAACTGCGCATCACGCAGATTGTCCTCCATATTTGTAGGTTCGTCTCCTGACTCTATCCTAGATAAATGGCCAGGTCCTGCATTTAATCTACCTGGCTTTACAATAACCTCAAAAGCATACTCCTAGAAGAGTACTAGCCATCTGCAAATTCTTCCCCCTAACACTGGCTTATTGACCAAATATTTCAAAGTAGAATGGTCAGTATACATTTTAAAATGTGTGCCCAGTAGGTAGTGTCTGAACTTCTGTAGGGCATACATACACCATAGCTAGTCCTTCTCTTTCTGTAGTGGTGTAGTTCTTCTCGGCTGTGGACAGCTTTCTGCTGGAGTAAGCAATCGGGTGGTCAATACCTCCTTCTCCCGGTTGTGTAAGCACGAACCCCAATGCTATGGAAGAAGCATCGACATGAACATGAAAGGGTTGTCTCCGGTATGGGAAAACTAGAATTGGCGCAGTGATCATCTTTTCGTTAAGTGTATCCAAGCTCTGCTGGCATTCTTCTGTCCATTGGAATTTCGAATCCTTTTTCAGCAATCTTTCCATAGGTGCTGTGATCTTTGCATAACCTTTGATAAATTTTCTATAGTACCCTGTATGTCCCAATGTAGTGCGCAATTGTTTGACTGAGTTGGGCGCAGGTAAATTAGCAATGATGGCAACCTTCGCAGGATCCATCAGGAGTCCTTGTCTACATACAATATGTCCCAACAAAATACCAAAAGGAGCACAGAAGATACATTTTTTCAAGTTAAGGGAAATTTGATACTGTATACATTTTTCTAACATCATGTGTAGGTTCCCTATATGGTTCTTTAATAAACCAAACACAGTCCAGTCATCAAAATAGACTTCTAGAAACTTATGAATGAATTCTTTAAATACAGCAAGAACAACTCGAGAGAATATAGCAGGAGCGTTTTTAAGACCAAAGGGCATTACCGTATACTGGAATGAGCCCCATTCAGTCGCAAAAGTCGTCTTATGGCGGTCATCTAGATGGATTCTAATCTGGTGGTATCTAGAAAAGCCATCAGTGAAGGAGTAAGCCTCTTGTCCTCCAACATTATCAAGCACTTCGTCTGTAAAACGAGTAGGAAATGGATCATGCGCTGATGCATCGTTCACCTTGCGCAAGTCGACACAGATTCTTATTTTTCCTTTTGTCTTCTTGTCTTGTACGACCATAGGACTAATCCAATCACTTTCCTCTACTGGTTCAATGATATCTGCTGCGAGCATTTTATCAATTTCTTCTTTAACCTTTTCTTTATATCGCGGATTCAATCTGTACGGGCGCTGTTTTACTGGCTTGGCATCTTCTTTCAGAGGTATGCGCATCACTCCTAAGTCTCCTAGGATGCCTTTCATTTCTGTGAACTTAGTAGGAAAGATATCCTGGTAGTCACGTAATAAATCTGAAATATGGCCAACAGTTTCATCATCCCAATAATCTCCGATAGAAGCAAACTTGGGTTCGGCTTCTGTACCAATGTTAATATTTTTGAGCTTGATGTGTTCTGTAATGGCAGGGATATCAAGCTAAGGTCCTTCAACATTGCGTGTCCCTTCTGATTCTGGAATATTGATGTTGCAAGGATCATCTTCCTCTTCTTCAGTAGTGAAATTATAGCATTCCAGGGCATGTTCTATCTGGACATCCCAATCTGGTTGGGAGTATTCTGGTAATGGATATTGTTCAAATACCTTCTTTTTAATACACTTTAAAGCATGGTCGATGCTCAGATATTCTGAATCAAAACTAAAGGTAAGCTGAAAACTTTCTATCATAAGAGGCCAAGTGATAGTGCCTCTGCGCAATTCCGTTTCAGTGTACCAGTTCCTTGGAACTGTATCCAATGTGTGGATGAATAGGTGAACCCACTCATCTTCCGGAATATCTGACCATTGCTGAATACATGCTTCAACGTGTGACCTAGGGTCACTCTGTCCATCATATTTGTGCAACACTTCTGCTGTAGTTCCCTGAAATCTGCCCAGTATCAATCTGCGACAGTCTTGCCATGTGTAAATATTCTCTTTATGCGCACCCCACCATCTTGCGGGTGTAGCGCGCAGTGCGACATCCAAAGCTTGTATGCGCTGGTCATCTGGAATCTGCTGTTCATATGTATGTATGAATTTACTTACTTCAGTTAAACGGTCAAAAATTGGAGTGTCAGTCACTTCTGTGCCAATCGATCGAATGGATTTAGTCATCATGGCGCATCGCCTTGCAGAAACCTCATGTAAGCGATTCTGCCAGTTTTCCAATCCTGCGTCTGAGTCTGATGTGCACGAACTATCACATCGCCAGCTGATATGGCCGTCTGCTGTGGGATTGACATAGTCATTATGACTAGCGGTCATCTGATACAAACTTTCCATGTGGCGCACTTCTTCTTCTGCCCGAATGGGTTCAATATATCTTGGTCCTTGAATAGGATCAAGCGGTGCAATGACCCTAATCTGGTCATCCTCAAAGGTCATCCGTCTTTTCTTCAAATTGATGACAGCCAAATTATCAAATGCCCAGTCTATACCTAAAAGTGCTGGGTAAGGTCTACTATCATCCAGAATTTTGATTACTTCGAAGTCTACAGAACTTCTTACTCCCTCGATATCAATAGGTACATTCGGTAATCTTCCCAATGGAGAGACTCGTTGCTGATTCGCAAGTCTTAGCTGGATAGGAGATCTTGTAAGCTGAGGGCTACCCATCTGTTCCCATGTCTGCATGGTAAGAACATTAACTTCTGAGCCCAAATATAAAATGACTTCGTCCATTTCAAATGCTCCAATCTGCGTTGTGAGTCTCATTTCTTTTCCAGTTCTAGTGTGACTCCCAATCTGGTGAACAGTACGCTGCGGTGTGTTTGTCAAAGTAGATTGTTGACACTTATCCAATAGGTGTTGAAGTTCCATAGTTTCTTTTTCATTGCGCAAAAACTTTAAGCAGTTCCTCAGAAAAGTATGGACACTGCCTAGTGCATCCTCTTCATTAGGCCTTCCGGATGTAGTGGCCTGTTCTTGTACCAGGTTGTCTTGTCTTAGCACTTGCGATCTAATATCATTATGCGGAATTGCGACAGAACTTGAAGCTCTTGGATTTGAGAAATACTCTTGAGCTTGCTTGAATGCTTCTTTTTGCTTCTGCAGGTTAAGTGGGGCTGGTTTAATATTAGCGCGGCACACCCATTACGTCGCTTGCTTTCTAGTTCCCATCTCTGGCGCACCAGTTGTTGTTCCACTGCGCGTTACTATATTAACTGTAGGGTCTGGTTCTCTTTTCTCTACTCCAATCAGCTGAATATTCTGATTGACCTGTGCCATCTTTGCTTGCATCTTAGCTATCAACTGAGGGCATTCTTCAATGATATGATCATAAGATTTACAATATCTGCAAATGGTTGTAGGATTCTGGCAATCCCTTGCAAAATGACCTTGCGCTCCACAATTATAACAAGTGATCTGTCCTCTTCCTCGACCAAAGTTTGTTGCGCGTCCACGACCCCTATAATTTCCTGCTCTGCCGTTGCTAGTTTGGTCATACTGTGGGCCTACTGTGGGTCCTTGTGTCTCTGATTGTACTCTATAAACATCATGCTTTCTTTCTATCATAAGGTCATATGCTCTACAGTTATTCTCATCATGGCCTACTGATTTATAGAAATTACAATATAGATTCTTTGGAGTTTGTACATATTTCTGAAGTAAGTGACATTCTTGTGGTCTATGACCTCTAGTTCTACAGATTTCACACCAAGGCCCCTGTGCCTGTGGTAAAGGGTTAGGTGCTCCAGTCACAATATACTCTATGAAAACGGGACAATGGTCCTTTGAATGACCTTGCGCTTTACATTTTGTACACCAGATTTCTTCCTTCACATCCTTGCCTTTCTTAATATCATGCACTTGCAAGGTTAAGTTTTCTAATTGGTTCTGCAACTGCGCAACATCGTTGCTTGTTCCAGCAATTGGTGAAGCTTCTAGTTTCATAGCCATCTCTAGGGCTTGTTCCTGAGTAGTGAGATTCTGTTGCATAAGAGGAAGTCTAATATGTGGGAGCAGCGCAGCAATGAACCATTCCTTATGCTACTATGGTGCAAACTCAAAGCTTACTTGATCTATCAAGGCTTTGAACTTCTGGTCAAAGTCTCATACTGACTCTGTAGGTAACTGTTTGATGTCTTTGAGCTCTGTTATACACTGTGATTCTGATTTAGGTTTCTTGAATTCTCTAATCATAGCATTTCTTACATCAGCAAGTGTCCTATTCTGTGCAGCTGAGTATTTCATGAACCAAGTTAAGGCTCTTTCTCTTAGTGTGGTTGCTAACTGAACCAGTTTAACAGCATCATCATTAATTTGCTTAATTGTCCAAATGGCTTCACATAGGAACCAGTGCTGCTCAGGGTCTTCTATCCCTGTTCCTTTAAAAGTTGGTAGCTTCATGTCATCACCCATCCTTCTTGAGCTAGGTTGAGGTGGAGGTGCTGTAGCAGTGCCTCCTGGATGGTTGAACAAAGGTGGTACAGAGGTACTAGAAGTACCGTGCGGGCTACTAGAAGGTGTTACTGCAGGGTTATACTGAGCTCCGTCTCGCTTTTGCGGTGTAAAGGGGTGATAAGGGATATGAACACTCCCTTGTCTCCCTATATGGCTTGCTCGAAGAACTTGACTATCTTCTGGGATAGACTCAAAAGAATGTTGGTCAATGCCTACTTTATATCGTTTTCCACTACGAGTGGAACCAATAAGTTCAGGATCACTATCAGAATCTGTGGACATTACTTGTCTATGCTATTCATCGGAAGCTATGCATAGTTTTGCTTTTTCATATAGAAGCATTTTTATCCATAAGTTCAAAGAATTTAAGAACTTACCTCTGTGTGCTTTGAAGAAACTCCTCTCTGCTTCGCTGAAACTCTTTCTTGTATCTACTGCAAACTCAGTGATGAAACCTTCCAGCAGACTATTCAACCAAAAGTCTACTGCGCGGGACACAGAATTATCTACCCGCTTCAAAATATTGATTAACTCAGGCGTCCAAGCGACGGGTCGATCAACATGCACAGTGGGTCTAGTATATGCTAACTTGGCTATCCAAGCATGCAACTCAAGTGCGAATGTGACAAAGAAAATTTCGTGAAGGTCAGTATAGATATACTTCTGCAACCAGTCTTCTGTCTGAAGCCTAGAGCTTCTATTTTCTTGTTCAGCGAACTCTGTAGCCTTTAAATCAAACCAGTCTTGAATTTCTTTAGCTGTAGGATTCCAGTAACACATTTGTTAGCTGAGCAAGTCTCAAGGCAACATAACCATTTGTTGGCTCCAGCAACAATCTCACACGTCACCGAAATAACATGTCTTAAGGCAACGAAACCATTTGTTGGCTTAACCAACCATAAGGAAACAATCTCGCGTCGTCGGAGTAACAAGTCTCAGTAACAAGTCGCAAGGCAACGGAACCATGTGTTGGCTTAACCAACCATAAGGCAACAATCTCGCGTCGTCGGAGTAACAAGTCTCAGTAACAAGTCGCAAGGCAACATAACCATTTGTTGGCTGCTTTTTGGACAGACCCGGGTTTTAATGAAGCGCAGCAACAAAACCCCTTGGCGCACTGGCCCTCTCGGCAACGAGCTGGATAGCAGCTCGAGGTCTCACCCAAAGTGGCTATGGGGGACTAAGGAATCATATTTCCTTAACCTAGGCGACACGGAGACTGCTCTCTTTCTTCCTTAATGATTCCTCAAAGCGGAATGTCTTACTCTTCCGCAGACCTCTCAGCGCAACTGCGTCGAACTCTCTCTCGACAGCCTAGCTGCACGGTATCTTCACTCCTACGCGCGAGGCGATTATCCTCTGCATCCCTACTCTATCGTTCTGCTTGCACGCCCAGTGCAGTAACGCATTCCTCTATCGCTACAACGACAGTGTTCTACAGGTTTCTTCGACACTTAACAATTATAGCTACCAAGAAAGCTTGCGAACTTACTTAACATATTCATAAAGATAACGCAGCGTTCATGTACGCACAGATAGTGAATCAAAACATATAATCACACAACAGAGCATCGCAACAAGGAAACTTATGAAGTTCACCTCCATGGGGAAACCACTTCCACGGGTAGAGTATCTTATATTAATCACAGAATAGAAATTACAATCCTACTGCGCACACAGCTGCAGCCTTAGATCTTTCCAGGAAACTCCACGCACACAGCTGGGAGCCCTTCTCTCGATCTAGTCTCTTCCTCTACAGAGATTACAATAGTTCAGACGTCGACTCAGACTGTCTGCAACTCAGGGATTAGCTTCACGGCTATCCAGTTCTAACTCTGGTCTCCTAACAACATAGTAGAAGACTTACTACCTAGCTAGCTTATCTCAAACAGCTAACCTGCGTCTCAACATCTAAAGGCTAGCTATCTAATGTCTAACCTTTACAATTACACATATATATAGGTGGCCATGATGGTCGCACCTTTACAAAACTGTGGGCCTTTCCCAGCAGTAATCCCCAAAAACCCTAACCACGGACACGGCTAGGTGTACTGTAGGCGCCGCTTGCAGTCACGTCGTCGTTTCCTGCAGGTTCTGTGACTTCCGGCATAGATTGCGGGTATGGGCTCCGCTTCATCGTTTACTGCTCCTTGTCCTTCATCTTCAATGCTTTGGTCCGTTGCCCTTCCTTGATCAGAACAACCGTAACTTCTGTACTTAGCCTTAAATGAGGGTAGCTGAGCCCTCTATTCCATTGCTTCATTTATTATGGTAGTTGAGCTCGTCCATCTGGCACCGTACTGCGCACCTTTTCCTTCTACCCAAAAATTGGTGTTTGTTCAAAATTAGCACTTTCCTTTAATACTTGTGCTTTTTCCTCAAAATTCGCAGCTTTTACCATAGCTGCGGCCTAGGCTCCAACAAGAAGCAAGACCATAAGGGAGTATTTGGTACAATGGAAAGATTTGCCAAGTGAGGATGCCACATGGGAGGAAGAACAAATTTTGCAGCATAATAATTTAGAATTTCTTGAGGGAAAGCAATATTGGGTGGGGAGGACTGTAATGTCCCCATTCAAATAAATTCCAAAAGGAGAAATTCCACCAATCTACTAGTTTCCTAGGTTGGGGTGGAGACATTAAAATTGGAATAAGGAGACTAATAAACCCAAAGGGAATTTGGTTTGGAATAAATATATTAGTATGGGAAAAAATAAATACTTATGATGAGAAAATAAGATGGCACTTGGTCATGGAGACACATGGGTGGTATGGGACTCCCACAAAACTAGATTCCCCATGCCACATGGAATTCAACTCTCACCCATTTGAATCCAAGGTGGAATCCACTATCATTGGGTTAGTTGGAAGGGAATATTAATTGGAATGACTCAATGGGGTGTAAATGTGGAGTAATATTAACTCCCATGGGAGAGGAGGAGGCATTTTGGAGCTAGTGGGATACTTGGGCTAGATTCCCTAGCTTCTATGACACCAATGATGAAGATGCTTATGACATTTCTGAAAAATCAGACCTGATGGCTGACATCTGACATACATGACATGTAAGGGCTCAAAATAGCCTCCAACAAGGCGCACAAGTGATTTAGGGAAGCTAAAGAGGCACCTATTGGAATTTGGTGAAGGAGGAGGCTAGAATTGGAAGGACAAGTGGAATACTTGGGAATCTCTTCCAAAATTGAGTTGGCATGAAGCTCATGGATGTAATTAGAATTGGGGAAGCCTTAGGGAGTTTATAAAAGTTAGGAACAAAGAATAATACCATATTTTGATCATTTTACATTTTTCAATTGGAGAGAAGAGCTAGTAGAGAGCTAGTCTACTTGCCTTAGCACCAATTTTGAGGGTGACAGATTCCCATCCTAATGGAAATTGGAGAGGCCATTCAGAACTTTCATTTGGATATACAATGGAGTCTTTAGTTACAGGTTGAATCTATAGGGAAGCTCATGTTTCATTCATATACAAGTTGTTCTTGCATCTCTTTCACATTTTCTTGCATATTTGGGCCCTTGAAGGAATTGCACCCTTGGTGAGATGTTGATCTCTTTGTGAGAGTCCTAGAATATTAATCTATTTTTATTCTAATATATATAATATGTATTTACTACTCATAAGACTCCCAGGTCGAAATACCAAGTGAAACTATGTAAAAATATCAAACAATGCATAAATGTTGCCATTTTCTCTATATCTTGTTGTTGGAGCTTTAAGAGCCATTATTTCGAATTGTATCAGTCATTCTTTGTGATTTTGTTGATTTATGGAGTGTCATTAATGTTATGAAGAATTTTAATTAGCATTGCACAAGTCGTTGGCACCTAAATTTGGAATTTCATAACATATGGTGAAAATTACTAGCTTTCCCCCCTATGTGAAGACTTGCATATAAACATCTGATTTAAGGGAGTTAAAGAAGGCCATAAGAACTAATTGATGATACATTTGGGATATCATTAAAGTCATTTATTAGTACCATACCTCTTTTGTGAAATTTGGAAAGCTTTAACAACATTTGGAGAGCTATCTTTGAACACTACCCTTGGGGGATTGAAGCTCGATTTGACTAGTACATTTCCCTACATTGTCCAGATTGTAAATGAATGTTGCATAAGTGTTTTAAGGGTTGTTAAGAATCCATCATCCTCAATTATATGTCTGAATACCTTCCAAACCTATTCAGACCCCATTTTAAAGCATTTGGATCCATTCGGAAAATGTTGGGTTAATACTAGTCTAAGGGTTGAATTGGTTAAAAAATTCATTTTTTCAAAGTTTGTGCGAATTCTTAAATAGGGACACTACAACATAATAGAATATTTCATATTTATCTCAACAACTTAATGATTTACCATGAATACAACAGTAAATAGAAAAACTAAATAGCATCAACATATAATCATACATCAAATGAACCCAACCCATTACTAGGGATGCATAAATAAGCTCATGTTCTCCTATGGAAGTTAGTCTACATGTGGTATAGGTAGCATGAAAAACTACCACTTGTGGATATGTTTTACATACATTGTGTCTTCTAATACACTGGTCTCCTTGGTGCACCTCTTGTTGAGAGTTGTAGAATTTGGCACTATTGGTGCCAAAGTTTTGGAATTGTTAGTACGTGTTGAGCCAGATAGCTAGAAGCAACTATGCGTGAACTGAAAGCAGTTACACTACACAATGAGTTCAGTTAGAACTGCATGCCTCCAATAGTTTTCCAATTTTGTACCTCAAATTATATAATGCTTCTTTTGTAAAGGGTTGGGGTTGTTGCTACTCTTCTTCTTCTTTTAGTTATTCAATAGTTTTGTTCTCATTAGTTTCACATCCATTTTTATTTTTGTTTATAGTAATACTTGATGTACAACAGAGCTTTAAGCTATTGAGATAAGTTTTGTATTCATGTGTGATGAAACATAATTTTTCATATAGTAGAATGAATTTGTTCTCCTATACACATTATGCACAATGTTTATGAGTAAAATGTCTATGGATTTCTTATTAGTCAATGGATGGTGAATGCTTGCATAGTAAATAGTCTAATGAATGCTTAAGGAAGAATTGTTAATATGTTGATCAAATGATTAAGGAAGGATGAATGCTTAGGGAAGAAATGGATCAATATATAATCTATCATCTATCTGCTACTTTTTGGGTGGAATGGTTTCCGGAAAATATCTTGTAGCACTCATTTTAGGGGCAGATCTTAATGTCATATTTGGGGTAAAAAATCATCCAAAACCTTCTAGGGAAATTTTGTGGGATTAAATGCAATTATTTGTAGGGAAAACAATATTTTGAATGGATTCCACATTATACACACCAAGACCTTTCCAATGGAGTCTGAAACACCTCAATCAAAGTTTGTAACAAGAAGTTATGCCTCTTGGAAGTTGACCTATCTAAATGGCCACCATGGCATCGAGTGGATTCCACGTTAGCTCTCATTTTTCACATATGTGGATTTAGTCTCATGTGTACCTTCTAGAACATTTCAGAAGGACCAAAATCATAACCCTAATCAATATTTAAGGAATGCAAAAACAAAAGAAAAACCCTAGACAGATATCGAGCTATGTTAAATACTAGGTTGCTAGAAGAAGAACATGAGCCATTCTTTTGATGTATTGTATTGTTCCATAGTTGAGAAATAACATGAGAGTGGATGTTAGAGTAGAATATAGAAAAAGGGATATCCTGTAGTTTCTATTTTGGCCACAAAGTCATAGGTTGTTCCATAGAGAGTATAATTTCCTTTGTATTTGCATTTTGATACGAAGATCAAGGCATAGTACTCATTTGTGGCTGGTTTTTTCACCATAGTGGGTTTTCTCGAGGTATATCTTGTGTTATTTTGTGGATTATACACTTATTTTCTCCAGTTAATCATGTTGCAGTTCTAGTTATTTACCATTCAATAAAAAAGCTAATAAAAAAGAACTAATTCGTAAGATCCACTATGATGAACTATTCCAGTGGAATATCCATGGAATTTTACTGATCATATTGGTATTAGAGAAAGTTCTTTTGGGATTTTGTGGGAAAATGTAGGATGTAGTTTCTCAATAAAGAGAAATTATTCAAACCCTAGACATAGCGTGCGATTATGTTAAAAAGTGACGAATGATTATGAGCATAGATTTTCAAAACTCGAAATACAAGTCATCAATATCTCAGGAAAAATGTCAATCCTCATGGCTACTTTGGAGATCGATTTCAGAATTACGAGGATTTTAGAGGATCTAACTTAAGTATCATATCATAGGGGGAAACGGAAGATAAAAGTGACCCAAAAAAGGAGCGTATAAAAGTCCCCGAAAGAGAGCAGTCAATTTCTAGTACCAATATTCCTTCTGAGACTCTCTTCAACATGGAATCGAAATTAGACATCAAACCATATCAAGGTGAGATTGCTCCTATAAAACAAAATCATTGGCTACAGAATTTGGTGGTTTATTTTAGTATCCATCAGTAGCTCAAGATCAAAAGATCTCATTTTCCTCACTGAAGTTAGAGGGCCATGGATTAAACTGGAGGGAAATCCAGATGGAAGCACTTAGGCCACAAGTAACTAAGTGGGAGGAATTTAAAACCAAAATCAATTCCTAGTTCTAACCTATCATTTTTGTATAACACTAGTGGGTTCGTTGGCATTACATTAGCAAAAGGTAGGGGCAGCGTGTGCAATAATACACCATCGAGTTTAGGAAGATGTATATCATGTTGGGTATCTCGCCCAACTACCCATATGTCCTCCTTAAGTATCTGGGGGGGTTACATAGTCACATAGGGAGGCAAATGATCATCTTCAGGCTGATGTCAATTAATGAAGCATATCTACAAGAACAATACCTAGAATAAAGGACAACCAAGCATTTTAAAATAGGAAGAGAACCAACATGGTACGAAGGAGGGTAAGAAGAAGTGGAAGAGAAAGGAGAAGAAGACTATAGCCATGACACATATATGCAAGGATATGAAAAACAATTATAAGCATTGTGATATTGATGGTCACACTGAAGAAAAGTGTTGGAAACTACATCCAGAGATGAACCCCAAGAATCTCAAGAAGGATTCCAAGAAGAAGAACCTTCTAGCCACGAAGTCAACCATGGAGTTAGCAAGAAGTTTGGATGTGGATTAAAATATTACATGTACCAAAGTGAAGAAGGAGGTGAATATGAGCATCCTTCACACTAAGGAATATAAAGAGATGATGAAACTCTTCCACATCAAGATCTAGGTTAAGAATACTAACATCGACACTCTATTTGATTTTGGTTTGTTGGAAAACCTCATAGAAGAGAATTTGGTACATAATCTTGGTTTGGAAGTGCATGCTAATACTAGTCCTTAGACATTGGGATGAGTAAATAAGGATGCATAACTCAGACTCTTGAAATAGTGCAAGATTAATTTTTCCATAAGTGCAGAGTATGTTGATGAAGTGGAGGTAGACGTATTACCCCTTGTTGTTTGTGGTGTATTGTTAGGATTCCCCTACATGTCTATGAGGGATGTGATCTTCATGAGGACATCCAACCCATACCTATTTATCAAGGACGAGAAATCCTTCATCATTAACACACATAAAGGTAAATCAAATATCTCACTAGTAAGCACAAACCAAGTAAAAAATTTGATCAGTTCAAGTACGAAGTTTGTATTTCTATTATTAAGACAAAATCAACAAGAAGGTGAATCGATAAAATTGAGGGAATCCCTAGAGGGATGTACAAAAGAGAAGAAACATCAGTTGGAAATCCTTTTGCAGTCATACAAAGATTTTTTCTAGGAGCTTATAGGGCTACCTACTAAGAGGAAGGTGGAGTAGAGATTCAATTATTGGCAAATTCTCCATTTCCAAACATTGGGTTGTACAAATAGTCTATCATAGAATCATATGAAGCAAAGAAACAATTATTGTAATAGGGCATGATCCAATCGAGCAATAATCCTTGTGGTCACTTATCATGATAGTACCTAAGAAGGATGGGACTTGGAGGATGTGCATCGAATATAGATCATTGAACAAGAGTAGACTCATGATTCAACACCCTCCACCCTAGATTGATGATTTCTTGGACCGGTTGCAGCATGCCAAGTACTTCACCCTGTTAGATATCAAATTAGGATACCATAAGGTGTGGGTGAGGGATGAATACACCTAAAAGATCACCTGCAAGACTATGCAAGGTATATATGAATGGTCAATAATTATGTTTGTCTTCTTGAATGCACCAATTACATTTATGCATTTGATGAATGATGTATTCTGCCCTTTCTTAGATTTGTTGATTATAGTATATATATATAGATATATGACATACCAGTTTATAGTGCCACTTGGGAAGAAAATATCTCACATCTCAAGAAACCATTGGAGACGTTGAAAAAACATCAATGAGAGAAATGAAATAACAAGCAACCATTATACACTGTTGACCAATGCGACCTCGGTCAACAGGGATTCACCTCAATGTCGACACATACTGTAGTCTCCCTGGGCACCGGCCCGGCAGGTTTGAGCCCACCCAGCAACACCCACAGAGTGGATGAGGTCTCACCCAAGGCGTCCAGGAAGAGAAGACGGAACTATGCCTCCGCCGAGGGAGGAGGAGAGTTGTGGCTGCACGGACTACCTCTATTGAGGTATTTAAACAAAGGATTTAAACATTTGGCAAGGAGTTATATCATATTGCAGCATTTATCATCACATTCAACATAGAACATATTATTTAATCACAACATTTATCATCATAGCAATAGTAAGCACACAGTGCATCAAACAACATTCATATATCGCAACATTGCACAACATTGTACCAAAACATCATCATTATATTACTGTTGCAATCATGTACCAGAAGCAACACATAGATCTCCATACACATACATCTTGTTGTCTCCATTGCTATCTATTCTTCCCTTCCTCTCTAACACTTCAACTCTCATCTATTTATAGGCTTCTGCCATTACAATATTTGTCCACTTACAAACGACTTCCTAACCGACACTATGGATAATTGACCCAATATCTAACTGACTTAGTCCAAATGACCTCAAAAACCCACATATCGTGGTACAACTAACTCACTATTACATAATATATGTTCCAAGTGACCCAAAACCCACCAACTAGGGTAGTCTTTAACACAAAATACTCCTTTCACGCCCTCATCCAACGTGTCGCAGCGTGGGCAGTACCGCAACATTTCCCCATCAAACCGCCTACCAATAGCCTCCCAACACAATCTTATGGCTCGCCCTCGAGCCACGTCAACTGTTGGACATAGTGCACGTCGTGATATTTTCCTTGAAGTTTGCATACAACTGTTCGACATTTCGCACCAGCTCCTAAGCATCCTTAGCTGCTTCCTGACTGCTGATCACATCGTGGGCTGATGGGTGATCAGTAAGCTTATCCATGACCTGTTGTCGATACTTATGTATTTCTTGTAGTGATTCACTAGCCTGCAACATCAATTTCTCGCTAGTGTGCTAGAATTCTTCCAACTGGGCCGCACGTATCTTCTGTCATTCATCTGCCTTGACAATTCGTTGTTGCAAGTCCTTCAGCTCATTCGACTTAGCAAATTGCTCCATTGGTGGAACGGTTCTCATCACAGCCTTTAATGTGGCCAGTTGGCCCTCGCTTCCTACCAGATTTTAGTGAGCTGTTCAACTTTCTTATTGTGAATAATGAAACCCCAAAATTATACCATTTCAGCAATAAGTCTAGTTGTGTGTGTTTCCAGCTCCTCCATCTGAGTGGAAACTTCCTCAAGTGCCCTTCTTCGTTCATCCACCTCTGCTTGAGGGGTACCTAGTTTCAACTGAGCCTTTAATAGGTCGTTCTCCTGTCGCAACTGAACAATAGCAGCCCCCAGCCACTGTACTCGGTGGAGCATGTCTACCTCTTCATTGGGCTCTGGGACATGTTGATAAGCCTCTTTGATTGCTCGGTCAACCCGAACATTGTTGTCCCACATGCGAGCCTTTTTCGCAATAAGAAAGTCTTGTTCCTTTTTAAGTGCTTCTAGTGCACAACCCTTCTTAAGGTTGGCTTCCACGTCATCCACTGCTTTCCACGCTGCAGCAGCCTTGCTTGTAAGCTCATCAATCTTGGTGGTTGTAGCTGCCTTGCTTGTGTGCAAGTGTTGAAAGCTCTTGCTGATTTCATATATTCTATTTGCCATTTCCTAGGAGGCGACCCTCTGCATTGTCGCCAGTGCCATTGCCAGTAGTTCATTAACATTGACAGTCACCTGGACAATCAAATGGTACAACACATTTTGCAAAGCCTCATTGTCGGTCACGACCGCAGTCGGGGGAATGTTGATATTCTCGACCCCGTGGTATGGATTGTGACCATTTCCTACGTAGTACATTACCGAGTTCCTTTTGTAACACTGCATTACACAAAGAATCCATATGTGCAGCAAGTGTAGAGAATCCCTCCTTTGCTTTGACGGGCATCTTGTCGGCAACTGATGTGGCGGCATGGTTAAGGGCTGTGATTAACCGGCCCAACTGTGGCTCTACTGGTAAAGACATCCCACTGATCGTCCGCATGCTCATGGTGTCATTTTGATCGGTTTTCCTCAAGAGTGGGATCGCTATCATCAGCAGTTGGTGTTCTGATTGACACATGATCAGAACTATGATGACTCTGTTGATCCTAAGCTAATACTCGATCTGTAGGGGGCCCACTGGCGGACCTCCAACATCAATTTCTACTGGACTCATGGGCTGTCACCAAGCCTTCGGCCACTCATGCACAATAGCCTCCAAATATGCCGCTGTCACTTTATACCTTGTATGCAACCATTGTTGCTCAATATCACGGTGAGCTTGTATATGTATAACACTTGGTCGTATTGCCATGATAGGTGTGAATCATGCCACAATATCTTTGGATATTCACGGGACTGGTGTTTGCTGCATCACAAAGCATTTCTGAATACAGCCAAAACTACAATTGGCACTCCCAGATGTCACTTGAGCTCTCGTACATACCATAGATTCTGATAACGTGACCCTCGTTGTTCCACTGCAGCCGGGAAATCCATACCCTGGTAGGTGTTGGGATCTTTCCATGCAACTAGAGCGATCAGCAACAACAACCAACTATATGAGAAAGCGCCTCTACCCAATTGGACATCTGCGACATCCTCCATTAGCTGATTCAAGAGATATAGGCACTAGTTCATTTGGACTCCTTCCGCACATTGCTCTGTACAAGCAACTATTCCTGAATTACATTGGTTAGGGCGACCTCCCCTAATCACTTTACAGGGTAGGATCTTAATTCCCGTGAGTACTTCCTGATCATTGCAGCTACTAGTGTGATACCCACGCCCATCTAATTCCAATTCATACTTTTGGGCCAACCGATGCTCTCGCTTCTTTTTGTTTTCCTTTCCTTGAAATAAACTACGCTGGATAACTGCCATTCTTGGGCAAGACGGTAATGTAATAAATCAATTCAATAGTGACCAAGACCTCTCTGCCCAACCACAACCGAACTCCCATGGAAGCATGATAAGAGCTGCTTTACAGAAGCACCAACTTCCACTAAGCGCTCAAAATGTGGCATGTTAATTAGCCATAACAAGCCGACCTACAATAGTCCTTGTGCCCATTCGTGTATCTCTAGAACCGTGTGAATTACATGTCTCAATCACATATGGTGCTGATGCAATTTCAGGTTGGGCCACCATGTCGTGGTCCCTTGTAGCGCAGGCGCATCAGTGCCGACCCAATATCCATTGAGCACTTCATCCCAGCCGGGAGTGCCGGCATCTTCACACTGAATTTATGTTTCAAGTTTATTTTACATGGGGGTGGCATCTGATCGAACAGGAGGGATGTAACCAAGGATATTACTAGCTATCTACCCCAAGCATTGGGCAGGTGGATGAACAGTGCAACTGGACTGCCCCTCCTACTTCGGAGCTTCGTCAGCCACCGCAGACCGAAGCAACCTCTCACTCTATGGAGATTCAGAAGGCCGACCTCCTCGGCGCTTCTTAGCAACACTTGATGCTCCCACCGACATGTTGGCAACCTCAGCTCCCAGATCAACGGTGTCTGAGGACACATCATCTCGTTCTACAACAACCATAATTAATGGAGACTCCACTTCACTGCTAATGTCCACTGTCTCTAACTCGCCTGGAAAACCTCACCACTCCTCATTATATACTTAACAGCAACTGGCTTAGATCACTGCAACGCTCCACAACAACATGTCTTACTAATTCCTCGGTGTCTTCTTCTCGACGTTTAAACCATACTTATAGCATCTACCAAAATCCGTCGTAATCATGACTAAATCATGCATTAACTCAACCAAATCCTGTATTAGTGAGGCAAATCCACCATCGATCCTGTCTGCCGATCGATCGGATTCGCCATTAATGCCCATCATTCGAACATCGCCATTAATTAATTGTCTAAACATTTTCCATTTATTATTGATTTTAACGAGTCGCAATTCTGCCATGTGTCTCCAACTACTCCAAACTTGTGACACAAGTCTCCCTGCTTTTGCATACCTTCTTCTGATGGTTGCACCATCTGCCACTAAGCAACTTGCAACACATACATTTTTTTTTTCGACGCGACTAAGACATCGTACTGCTCCAAGCCCGATCGATAGGGCTTCAACCTATGACCATTTACCAGCTTGGGGAGCATCGCCCCATCCAACAGCTACCACTGAACTGCTCCACATGAAGCAATACTATTGATGCGATATGGACCCAGCCAATTGCATCTGCAACTTTCCTGGATGTTTCATAAACTTACTGTCGTATAATAACACTAATTCGCCTTGCTGAAACTATTTGTTTTTGATGTGGTGATCATGCCATGCTTTTCTGGCGATCCTTCTCCACCCCTTGGTGAAAGCCAGCGATAAATCGATCCTCTTCCAGCTGCACAAATTGTGCTAGACATTCATCTAATGCTACAACATCATCCATGCTCGTAACAAACACAATTCATAGACTTGGAACAATGTACTCCATTGGCATAATTTTGTCCTTCCCATATACCATCGTAAAAGGTGTCTAACCAATCAATCTTTTACATGTGGTGCAATAGGCCCACAACACTGCGGGGATTTTCATATCCTAGTCGTCGCGGTTCGCAATGCACACCTTTGTCAACGCATTCTCCAATACCTTGTTAAACACCTCCACCGTTCCTTTAGCCTGTGGGTGATAGGGTGTACTCTTCTTATGCTGTATTTGCAACTCCTCTGTCAATGCGTTGATAGTGCGATTAAGAAAGTGGTTTCCTTGATCACTCATCAATATATTGGGGTAGCCGAAACGAGTGATAATGTGATCAAACAAAAATCGAGAAGCCGTTTGCGGCGAAGCAATCAACTACAGGTGCTGCCTCGGCCCATCTAGTCAAGTACTCTACTATCGTGACAATATACTGCGCACCTGTGCATTTTCTTGGTGGATGAATCGGTTCAACAAAATCCACAGCCCATTTCTCGAACGATTGTAGTGTCACTTGAGTTGGCAGCAGCATCTCGTCTCGTCTGGAGGACTTTCTAGTTCGCTGACAAACATTGCAAGACCGTGCATAGTTTGTCGCATCATTATGTAATGTGGGCCACGAAAGTCCTGCACGCAGTACCTTTCGGGAAGCTGCCCGACTGTCATAATGTCCTCCCGCTACTCCACCATGTGCCTCAGCCAATATCTGCGCTTTCTCATGCGGCAAGACACATCTGTGCAATATCTCATCAGTGCCCAATTTATACAATTCTCCCACAATTAGCTGAAAGTCAGCAGCCTTAACAACCAATTGCTTCTTCTAAGTAGTGGTAAAGTCAGTGGGCATGGTGCCGGGTCACCAAAAAATGAAGGATGTCATCAAAATATTGATCAGCGGAGGAAACTTGGGAATAGTTGGGCATCCGACAACCCGTCTTCGATATTAGTCGGTTCCTCCCCTGTGTCAATCCATGACAAATGATCTGGTCCAGCATTCAACCGCCCCAGTTTCACAATGAATTCGAAGTCAAACTCCTAAAACAAAAGTACCCAATGACAGATCTTCCCCCCAAACACAAGCTTATTGACCAAGTATTTAAATGCAGAATGATCAGTAAACATTTTAAAGTGGCCACCCAACAAATAGTGCCTGATATTTTTGCAGTGCATAAACCATGGCTAGACCTTCTCGTTCTGTGGTACTATAATTGCGTTCTGTAGAGGACAGCTTCCGACTGGAAAAAAGCAATGGGATGATCAAGGTCACCTTCTCCGGGTTGAGCCACCACAACCCATAATGCAATCGATGAAGCATCAACATGGACATGGAATTCCTTACTCCAGTCTGGAAATACCAAGATTGGGGTCGATACCATCTTCGCCTTGAGCGTTTCGAAGCTATCCTGACATTCTGGGCTCCACTGGAATGTTGCGTCCTTCTTCAACAAATATTCCATAGGGGCAATAATCGCAGCATACCCCCTAATGAACTTGTGACAATATCCCGTATGACCGAAGGTTGCGCGCAACTGCTTAACGGTGGTTGGTGGTTTGCAACCCCAGAATGAGCGCAATTTTGGCTGGATCAACCAACAATCCCGCTTACACACGATATGACCCAGCAATATCCCAAACGGTGCACAGAAAATACATTTCTTCAAGTTCAGTGATATCTGGTGCTATCGGCATCGCTCAAGCATTAACCGGCAGACTGGCCAAATGGTCACGACTCAATCCATAAATGGTCCAATCATCCATATATACCTGCAAAAACTTCTGAATAAAATATTTGAATGTGGCAACAATGACCCGAGAAAATATCACAGGTGCATTCTTCAAACCAAATTGCATTATCGTGTACTGAAAGCAACCCCATTCAGTAACGAAAGTTGTCTTATTGCGATCTTCCTTGGAAATGTGAATCTGATGGTAGCCAGAGAATCCATCAGTGAAAGAGTACATCTCCTGGCCACCCACTCCTTCAAGTACTTCATCAGTAAACAGGGTCGGAAAAGGGTCATGCAAGCAGGCATTGTTCAACTTTTGCAAGTCAACGCAAATGCGCACTTCGCCTGTTTTCTTGTCCTGCAGCACCATAGGACTGATCCATTCGGACTCTTCCACAGGTTCAATAATACCAGCATCCAACATGCGATCAAGTTCTACCTTGACCTTTTCTCTATGTTACGGATTCAGCCGATAAGGTTGCTGTCGGACTGGCTTAGCATCTGGTTTCAATGGAATCTTCATCTCTCCTAAATCACCTAGGATTCCCTTCATTTTGGAAAACTTCATGGGAGACACATCTTGAAACTCATGAAGTAACTCCGTAACCTTACTCATCATCTCATCGTCCCAATAATCCCCAACATTGGAAAACTTGAGAGTAGCCTCAGTGTCGATATTCATCTTCTGAAGTTGCAATGGTTGATTGAATGGATTACTTGGCACAACAGGTGGGACCAAATCGCGAATTCCTTCATATTCGAGAATGTTAATATTCCAGGGATCATCATCGTCCTCTGGCCCTCTGCTGATGTTGAAGCACTCCATGAGAGACTGCATCTGGCAATGTGTGTGCAGGTTGACAGGGTAGGCCGCCGGAACAACCTGAAATACTACATCATGGATGAGCTACAGGGTATTATGGACATCAGGGTGAGCATCCGCAAAAGTGAATGTATGAGTGAAATAGATCATCAACTCCCCCCATGTTGTAATGTCTCGGCGCAACTCAGCTACAGTGTATCACGAGTGCGGTATATCATCCAAAGTATGGACAAAAGCATGGACCCACTCATCTCTGGGTCCCGCTACCTATAAGCGTTGGCACTCCATCACATGATCACTGGGATCAGTCCGGCCCTCATAATTGCTAGTGTGATAAACCTCAGTATCGCTGAACTGAACCATCATCAACCTTCGACACTATGACCAACCTTTAATGAATTTCTTATGTGTCGCCCACCAGTGTGCTGGAGCAGCCTTCAGTGATTCCTCCAAGGCCAACAATCGTTGTGGTTCTGGGATGTGGTCATCAAATTCTTCTAAAAAGGTGTTTAGGCCAGGAAACCCCTCATAGATAGGCAATGTGATTGTTTATGTCGCAACATGACATAAGGATTGCGTAACTAAGCCACATTTATGGAATGGTACTTCATGCATTCAATTCTGCCAATGTTCTAATGCATCGTCAGAGTCAGAAGACACAAAATGCTTGCTACACCACTCCAACTCACCGTAGGCAGTAGGATGAATATAATCTTCAAAAATATTGAATGCATGGTCCCATCTAACAGGATTATCTTCTTTTACAGGCTCCACGTAAAAATATCCTTCAGTTGGATCCAACGGGGCTATGACTCTGAAATCATGATTCTCAAAGGTCATCATGCGCTTCTTGAAGTTGACTAGAGCTCCACTAACGTTAGCCCATCCGATCCCCAAGAGCACCAGATAAGAGCTCCCTCCCTCAACTACTTCGATAACATCAAAGTCAGCATAAGTCTTCATGCCCTCAATATCAATCATGAGCCATGGAACTCACCCAATTGGTGTTACCTTCGCATGGTTATCCAACCGGAACTACACAGGAGACCAGCTCAATGGGGGGGACTCCCCATCTTCTGCCATGCCTGCTTGGTTAAGATGTTAACATCCGAACCAAGGTCAAGAATCATAGATTCAACATCATATTCACCAATCCGAATATTGATTTGCATCTCCTTGCCAGTCTTCCATCGTTGTAGGGAGTTGACTGCCGACTCCTGCCATCCTTTCGGAAATCGCTACAACCATCCCTCAATCTCAACTAGGGTAGCTGGGTTTTGGGCCAATGACAGATAGCTTTCAAGGAACTTTTGCAATGTCCTCGGTGGTGGTGGTCGATCAGTGTCTGATATAGTATCAAAGACAGGTGGCATATCGCAAACAACAACCTTACCGCGGTCTTTCTCCAAGGTGCGACGTGCTTCCAGGAATGTTTCCCGCTCCATATCATGTCAAAAGGTACCGTATTCTGATCAGCCAACCGAATCAGTGGTCGTGAACCATCTTCCCTAGTCGTCTAGCCTCCACAAGTGACAATAGCCACCGAAGCATCTTGTGGTCGCGGTTCTATAGAAATGGTCGCAATATTTACACTCGACGTCTAGTTCTACTGCAAATTCCCTAGTTGATTGATATTTTGATTGGCGTTGAACGGTGGTCATGGGGGCTGGTTCTGTACGGGTTGCAACACCGGGGTTCTGTACTAGTTGCTATGGCTAGGGCCAGGTTCTGTAGTTGAAGAGCATTCCCAGCCTGCCATCGTGCAATCAACTGTGGATAATCTCAACCATATGTTCATTACCAAAACAAAACATACATTGATTCTGTAGCAGTGGGGCAGTCGCACTGATAATTCCCCCATACTGCACAATGGTAACATTGAACAGGTCCACGACCACCATGGCCGCCTCCTCCATGACCAAATCCACCATCGCGTCCGCCCCTGTAAACTCCCTGGTAGCCGCCCTGCTATTGGAACTGAGGTTTGTTAAACTGTTTGTGGCATCGGTGATGTTGTTATCCCTTGCCCTTGTGGTGCATATTGCGGTTGCTGTGCATATTATGGCTATGGGGGAGGTCATCTGCATTGGAGTGTATTGCGGCATGAACTGCTGCTGTTGCTATTGTTGTGGTGCAAACTGCATCTGCAGTTGTGGTAGCGGTTGGGATACCTGCGGTTGCAGTTGTGGTTGTTGCACGGTACACTAATCGTCCTTGACGTAAAATGCATCACACATCCTCTCTTGTAGAAACCCCATATGGATGGTAATCTTTTTCAGCGTGACCCACTTACTTGGAGAATGTGTAGTAAATATTTCGTGGGGTTGTGACCCATTTTCTGCATATATGGGAAATTATCATGATTGTGCCCAAACACGTAACAAACGCGACACCATAGCATACTACCACCATTCAACGGGTTTGGTGCACCTGACACCGAATAATTACGGAAATCCAGGAAATTATCCTTTGTATGCCCTTCTCCTCGGGCATCACGCACACCATACTTTATCATGTTGTTCCTTGTTCTTCTTCAAATCTTGCAACTGTATAGTCAGTTTAGCGAGATGTATCTATATCTGTGACATCCTGGCTGCCGTTATCTCCAATCGGTGACCCCTCCAATCGCATTACAATCTCTAGAGCTTCACTAGGCAATCAATATGTTTTGCTGCATCAGCGGCTACCGAATGTGGGGGTAACAGCGCTACAATGAACCATTTTTTATGTTGGACGACACTCATATAAAAACTAACCTTTGCATCAGCGTCTTGAATCGCTGGTTGAAATCCGATACTATCTCATTGGGATACTGCTTAATTTCCTTCAATTCAGTAATGTATTGAGGCCTTCGACTTAGGCCGTCTAAATTCAGCAATCAACCCATCCCGAATCTAATCCAGTGAATTCTCTAGTACCCCCGTAGGGACTAAAATAAACTTCATGAACCAATCTAATTCCACAACCTTGCAAAGTCGTGGCTAACTATCCTTTCTTAGCATTGGCATCAGTGATCTGTTTCATGGTCCAGACCACTTTCACACAAAAAGAAATACTGTTCTGGGTTGTCTGTCGCACTTCCATGGAACAACGGTAACTTAGCATCATCGCCCGCCATTCTGGGCTTCCTTCCTCCTATGGTTGTGCTACTACCAATTAACTTTTGCATAACTAACAAACTTGCGGTGTCGAAGTAGTATTTCTTGCTATTTGAGAGTCAGTGAGCAGAGGGTGTGGGTACGTTGGTGCTGGGGTTTGGTATTGCCTCTATCGTTGGTGTAGCCTAGTTTGTCCCTATCAGGACTATGAGGTCGCTTCGTCCCATGTGGTCTTCCTTTGTAGTTTTATGGTTCAATTGCAGCAAGACCTTCTCCCGTCCTCTTCCTCTTCCCTTATCGAAACCTTGCTCCTCCTCTTGTAATACCACTTTCTTCCTCGGCTTCGTTCACAGTCTCCTCATGGTCTGCACCCAACTACCCCTTACCATTCCATATACCGTTCCCTAGAAATCATGGTACCCATGGCGTCCTCCCACCAGGATGCCTACTTGATCACGGTGCATCTTCAATATACCCTTTTCATGAATTAGCATCTGAATTGATAGTTGGAGAAACAGCAGAAACCTTCCCCTTGGTACTCGGAAGAAGTATATTTCAGATTCACTATAGGATTTCTTCGTGTCAACCGCAAATTCAATGATATATCCCTCCAAGATGCTATCAAGAAAAACTTCAATAGCCTGCGATGCCTTATTATCGACTTCCTACAGCTCTTGAATCAATTCTGGAGTCCAAGCCGTCGGCTCACCACCCTGGAAGTTCTTCTTCTGGAAGGTCAGCTTTGACAACCATTCATACAGACTGACTAGGAATTCACAGAAAAACCATTCATGCAGACCGTTATGAATATATCTTCCAAGCCAGTGATCTACTGCCAGTCGCATGTTCGGGCTTTCTTCTTCAGCAAACTCCTGAAACTTCTGATCAAACTAGCTCTGTATCTCCAGGTTCGTCGGGTGCCACAACATGACCTCCTTCTACTCCGCACATGGTCCCGGCAACGGAACCATTTGTTTACCAATGCGACCTCAGTTGACAGGGGTTCACTTCAGTGTCGAAACATACCGTAGTCTCCCTGGGCACCAGCCCGGGCAGGTTTGAGCCCACCCAGCAAGAACCGCAGAGCGGATGAGGTCTCACCCGAGGCATGCAGGAAAAGTAGATGGAACCATGTTTCCGCCGAGGGAGGAGGAGAGTTGTGGCTGCATGGACTAAATCTATTGCGGTATTTAAACAGACGCTTTAAACGTTCGGCAAGGACTTATATCATATTGCAGCATTTATCATCACATTCAGCATAGAACATATTATTTAATCACAGCATTTATCATCATAGCAACAGTAAGCAGATAGTGCATCAAACAACATTCATATATCACAACATTGCACAAAGATCGTACCAAAACATCATCATTACATTACTGTCGCAATCATGTAACAGAAGCAAAACATAGATCTCTATACACATACATCTCCTTGTCTCCATTTCTATCTATTCTTCCCTTCCTCTCTAACACTTCAACTCTCGTCTATTTATAGGCTTCTGCCATTACAATATTTGTCCACTTACAGACGACTTCATAACCGACACTATGGATAATTGACCCAATATCTAACTGACTCAGTCTAAATGACCCGAAAAACCTGCATACCATGGTACAACTAGCTCACTATGACATGATATATGGTCCAAGTGACCCAAAACCTACCAACTGCGGTATTCTTTAACACAAAATACTCTTTTCGCACCCTCATCCGACATGTCGCAGCGTCGGCGATACCGCGACATTTCCCCATCAAACCGCCTGCCAACATACACCCATTATAGAGACATCAATATACAATGGAAAACCTCAAAGGGGAAAACCAACATCAATAATAGATCTATTGTTAATGTTGACCAGAACCAGACAAGTCGGTCCAAGTGAGCTCACCTAGGCTCACCTTCCAGCCACTTTACAATGTATTCTACAAACCATTTTTCAGGCTTCATTACATGCAACCAATAATATACATATCCACAGGCCACCGAAACTATGTGCCTGAAACCATGTGTTGTGACCTAAACCTTCTTCTCATTCCCGAATCAAGGTTAACCCTAACACTTGGATCTATTAAGCACTGAGAAGGATCAAAACACATGAGGTGTAATGTTTTTGGATGTGTAAAGAAATTAAGATAAAAAATAGATTACACCTCAAGAAATTGGAAACCTATAGGTAGGTTTATGATGGATCTATGTTAATTATGAGCATACATGAATTTTTTTAATTACTTTTTATTTTTAATAATTTATGGTCCAACATGGGAATTTTATGTTATATAACATGACAAACATGACAACATATCCCCCACACTAGGTTGCAAGCACCTTGCTACTCTGGGTGCAATGAGTGGAGGAGGCTACATAGGCTCATTGGGCCGACATTCCTGACTAGCTTCTATTGGATTGGTTTACAAAGTCTCTATCATCCCCCCTGGCCAAGGATGTTGGAATGAATGGGTAGTATTGAGGTGTAGGACCTAATCCATGCCCAACATCTAGACTTCATATATTATTAGTCGATCATGTTGCAAAACATGATTCCACCTACTCTAAGGACATTGAATGATCTAACCAGGACAAACTAGAAACCCCATGTTGATGGTGTAGTTGATGATGTTTTCACTTGAATTGTGGGCCTGGTAATTGCACAATTGGGATAATTGACTATATCATAAAACCCCCCAACTATTGCTATCAAGACTCAAACTACCATGGTCCTTGATCATACTTATGACGTCAATTCAGTATAGTCCACGCAATCATAGACTCATAAAATAGTAAAAATAAGAAAAAAAATTCAAATAATTCATAGGGGAACGTCCCACAAACCCAAACCAATGGCAGTGTAGGTAGCAAGGAGAAAAATAAGGTGATATTTCTTTGCAATATTTGTGGGGAATATCATATTACTCACCAATGCATGTGGATGGATGAGATTCACTAGTACTTTTCCTAGTAGAAAGCTACCCAAAATCTTGTTGTATATAAGCCAATGCACATGGATGGATGAGATTCACTAGTACTTTTCCTAACAAAAAGATACCCAAAATTTTTTTTTATATAAAGTTCCATCCCCTTGCTAGTAGCAGCGAATGGTTGTGACAAATCCTACCCCTCTACAAGGGGGCATGCTAGGGTACACACTAAATAGAAAAGGATTTGAATTACATAAGAGATTTCTTTTTAAATGTTGAGTTAGATTTAAAATAATAATAATAATCAATTTATTTATATTGATATTTTTTATATTTATTTGATTTTTTTTAAATATATAAATAAAATATGGTATATGTATTGCACTGCTTGCTCAACAAGCTATGGACCTTCTCTACGTTTTTTATCACCTCAAAGTTTGACATAATTACAGGGAATTATATCTTGGATCTAATTCTTTATCAAAACGAGGACTTGATCTACAGGTCGAGTCTTTATGAGATGTGTTGTAAGGAAAATGACACTTAACACACTCACTTTTAAAACAAGATAGACTGCTCCTCTATTATATGGCTATTAGCAAGATAGAATGCTCCTTAATGTCTCAGATATGTACAAGTTTGAAGAAGGTTCAAGCAGTGGAAGCGCGAAAGTGTCAAAGATTGACTGGATAGAGCAGATTCAAGATCGACAGAAAGAAGAAATCGCAGAAGTAATAGAGGAACGCGAAGTCGAGCATATGGGCAGTTCGCGAAAGACACAATACTTAGTCCAATGCAAAGATGAGTTGCAGGAGGCAACATGGATTTCCAAAGATGAGTTGCAGGAGGGAACATGGATTTCCAAAGAAGAGTTGAGGAAATTGACTGAGCAATCGAGTTCTTTTCACCTAGGGAGTCTGATGCAAGACCTGTAATATCCCAATTTTGACCCCATTGCATTAAAATGTAAATGATATAATATTGCTATAAAATCATGGTGAGGAGCTCAAGGCCAAGGCCCTACCATTTTTTTATTGATGCATATGGTTTATGTGCTAGCCAGGCACATTGGAATTGTAAATATGCATTTTAATAAAATACCCACAACTAGCTATGCAATGCAACAAGAGATGGGGGCATGATTTTACAAGGAATTGCGAGGGAAAACATTCAAACCCTTGAGCCAATCAAGTCAAGCCAAGTGTCAATGAGATAACCCATCAAACACTCAACTACCCATGTTGACTTTTGTACCCCATCATTCATTTCTCCCAAAAGTTGGTTGAGGTAGTTAATGCCTTGGGAAATGAGAATTATGGCTGTCCAAAATTCGAGTATAGGAAACCACCCTGCATGGAAAAACGTGTTTGGCTTCCTTGGCAAGAAAAGAGCCATGAATTTGCCTCCCAATCCATTACCGATCAATCAGTTTTGCCTCTCTCACGTTTTTGGAGCTGCCTCGGCATTTTTCCTCCATTGTTTTCCTGTGTTTCCCTTGTTTTTCAGTTGGGAAGAGGGCATTTTTGTGTTGCTGAGTGGCTGGGAGTGTGGGAGCTTGATTTGGGGTTTCATTGGGTCTGTTTTGGCTATTTAGATGCCCAAAATACCCATGGAAAATCGGGTTGGTTCCTTGTGGATGATTTCCCCATCCACAATCCCTTTTTGGTGTGCCCACGTTTTGGGGAAAACCCATGGAGCCTGTTTTGTAAAATACCTTTGCTGTGAATGTGTATCCCTACCTAATGACCATTTTTGCTCTGTGTAGAAAGAGTATGTTGGGGTATGGGTAATGGGTATCTGTTGCTTTGGCTTGAGCTTGAGTGCAAGCATCCATAAATGCAGAGGGTTCAGAATTAGCCTAATAAACCCAGCTGTGTGTTGGATTGGATTGGAGGAATGATTGCTTTGGCTGTGTATGAGTTTGAATGTCCCCTTTTCTTGTAAGAATCATGCCCATCTCAAGGGTGGCAGTTGTGTTGAGAAAATTGATGAACACAACTAGCCGAGGGTTGGGTGGAACGTTGCAGTGACATAGCTAGTTGTTTGGGACAATTGCACACTGAAGATAAGTGTTCTCTATGTGCATTTTACTTTTGCAATGTTTTAATTTGATGTGTATTATTGATATGTTGAATGCATATGAAAGATGTGTGTGGGTGATGTTCTTATTCTGCTGTGCATATATGTTTGATTTGCATCTGCACACATTAATTTTATGGCTATGAATCTAATGTTTGGCTGAGTTTTTGTGAAAGCCCCATAGATTGGCATCATGTTCCCTTACCGGAGTTGGATCCACAAGAGGGGAAATTACAGGAGCATCAGGGCCTAGGTAGATTAGTCGAAGTTAGTCGACATCAGGAAAGCTGAACAGAGGGAGTGCCAATAACCATTGGTGCGGAAGAGCCAATTGGCTTATCAGAGTCAATAAGTCGGGCAAGAGAAGTCAGTATGTGACCGATAGAAGCAGCGAAGGTCGAGAGTCAACATGTTGGGATTCGATAGATGGCAGGAAGAGTGATAGGCTTCAATGGTCGAAATGCGTCAAATCGCGACTATGACAGGTTTGGGAAAGAGCCAAGTGAGGAGGAAGGGGTGGACTGGTGAAGCCTGAAGAGTACGAAAGGAAGCCGACAGGTACATTGAAGACTGATAGAAGGAAGTATGGTCGAGGTAGTGACATGACTAACTACTGTAGCATTGTTAGAAGTATGCATAGAAGTCAAGAAGGGTACCTGGAAACAATTCGGGGTTGCGAAGGAAGTTATTAGCAGTTATTGAAGGTATTTGGGATCATGACAAATGTCAACACAGGAAGAGATTGTGCAACACGGTTGGGATACTAACAATTATGGGTCTGCAAGATCTGAGGAGATCGACAGACAAAGGAAGTGTGTCTCAGGGGTTGGAGTGATCTCTGGAACAACATTAATAGAGTAGAAGGCCGAGGAGTTTTGGATATCTTGGCAGAGCAGAGTTCGGAGAGAAGAGACCTCACCAAGACCGGTGAATGAATGGTAGTACATGAGGTATTTCCTAACGTGAATTAGGATTCAATAACTGTTTTGAACCAATAACATAATGAAAATTTACAGTTAGACTAATGATAGTCATTTGCATGAATGAGTTAAGATGCTTATAAAGAAACTGAATGAAAGACAAGAGGATAAATTTGAAATCCTATTCAAGAGGTTTGATGTTCAGTCGAGAGGGACTCTGGAGCATCATGACTATCAACCTATTAAAAAGGTTTGATGTTGAGTCGAAGGACTCTGGAGCATCATGGTTACTTATATTTTATAGTATGGTGTTGAGTTGGAGGGACTCTGGAGCATGTGGGATTTTGAAACAACTATGGGGATGCCCAAGTTGTATGAGATAGGAGATATACCTAAAACTATATAATAAAGTGAAAGAGTATCATCCTCGTGTTGGATGGGCATGTTGCAGTAACGAGTCGTGTGGAGGCCCAAAGAAACCTCACAAGCACACATAAAGGGGTCTCCGACTGCACAGTAGTATAAAACCAGAGTCCGTGGAAAGGTATTATTATTGCCTGCTCAAATAGGCCCGAGATTAATACCATGGGCACGTCTTATACTCACGGATTTTACTACCTATATATATCTAATCCTATTACAAATATGATTTTGTTATGTTATGCTTAAATTATGTGTTCAAGTTATTTTACAAAACCTACAGAAGGCTAGTGAATAGACATTATGGCTATTATGCATGAATAATAAATATAGACAAATTATTTGGTGTTGAGTGAATACACTCTCGATCACCTGGACTATTCTAAATCGGTGTTGAGCATAAGCTCTGGATCACAAGGATTACTTTTATATGTGTTGGGCATAAGCCCTAGAGCACATGGACTACTTTATGAATTGTTTTGATTAATTTAACAGTCTACACCCTCGGAGCATTGATTTATGTATGCTTGTGATAATAAAACACAAACAAAGGTTAAAGGTTTTCATGAATTTCAAATGTTTTGTTGCACAAAAGAATAGGTTATGAGCGATAACGGCTGCGGAAATCATGGGAACTTGAAAAAATCAAAACAAAGATGACAAAGTGAGCAAAGATGGGAGCGAGAATGGGAGACAAATTGTTGAACACCGAGGATGGTGTTATTCTAAAGGGGCGGAGTATATAACACCCCTCCTTTAGCAACCTAATGTAAATAAATTATTGTGATTGTATATATGTAAATGGCCCTAGTGAGGAAAAGTCCATCTGTGGCTATAGCCACGATTGTTAGGGAAATTTTCAATTTTTTCCAAAAATTTAAACTGTTTTTTCACGAAAACATCAATTTTAACTGTTTCATGGCAAACTTTCGTGGGAATTTTGAGCCATATGTAGTAGTGTGTCTAATAACAATTAAATATAATTAACTCTCAAAATAACATTAATCTCTTAACCTGCTACAACAAATTAACTTCATAAACGAATATGATTTTTGAAACTCAAATAAGAGAGTGTAACAGAAACACACAAAAAAAAAAATTATGGGTGTAACATAAACTTCATTCATTCTGTATCACTCTATCAAATCACAATTACAGGGATAGGTATATATAGCGTTTCATCCAATTAGATCATTAAATGCTAAGTGGCCTTTCATAAAAAAATCTTATCTATAAAAACAAATGTTCTATTATGTTACTTTAAATAACTAGCTCTAGCTGCCTCTTCAAAGTTCGATAGGCTGCAACAGAGCTTGAGAATGTCCCTTCAACCTTTAATATTTTAGTCAGTTTGGTGGTGGAGAACACTTCAATAAATTTGAATAATCAAAATAAATCTGATTTGGTTTGTCTTTTAAAAATCTAGGCGATGCTTGTCTTTTCAATATTTCAGCGGCCATCCACTTAGGCAATGGAGTAATTAGTTCATTTCCAACAATTCGAGTATGGGTCTATAGATTAAGAACATGCCGATTTGAGCCTCTATAGATCTGCTAAAGATGCTCACAAATGCAAATGCCAAAAAACATCCTGGAAGGTTTGGTTTCTTGACAAAGAGTTGAGAATAATAACATAACACTCCAAGTAAACATATAGTATTATCAATAATAACCATAGCATTTAACATTTAATGGCATAATCTTTATAATCGTTATATGTTTCGTACTTTTCTCATTTGGAAATATTTTTACAAATTCCTTATGTTAAATGTGAGGTGGGAAAATTCTCTAATTTCTTTGGTTCGAACGAGGGACCTCTATCGTAAACCAATGCCATTCATCATTTTTCTTGAACTTCCATAGTCCTTCACCTTATATAAAATAGCTTGATATGAATATAGAAAAGCATGAACGTGAAGCCTTTATATGAATATAGAAAAGCATGAAGCATTATTTCAGTGCATGTAGAATATTATTGTTATTGATTTTAAGAGCATTATGTGTATATACATTGATAGATTGGAAAGAATAATTCATTCATAGTTTAATTACATGAATAATTATACTAATTATTCTTTACCCTATAAAGTATTATCTACAAAATAAAAAGAATCAAGAGAATGAGAAACGACATTTACATACATAAATAATCATACTTTATCGTGTAAGATTATCTAAGAGAAGAAAGAGAATCACATTTACATAATTGCATAGGAATAAAATACCCTCTGTTACATCAAACAATGTGCAAAGGATTTACCTCATGAGTATTCACATAGACTCTAGGGTAAGGATCTATTTTGTGATTATAGGACAGATTGCACAAGAATAGGTGAGCATTTTTAATCAATTAAGAGTAGAGGTGAACAAAGAAAAGAATATACAACTCAGTTATAGTGAGTGCAAGTAATCGATTCTTCATTCAAATAACCAGAATATTGAGTTCAAAATAAAGATTTATTATAAATGATACTAGAGATTACACTCAGTAAGACTAATTATTGATATGACTTTCATCATTCTAGGTTGTATTCATAGTCCTTACTTTTTATTTCAGTTGGACACTCTATTTTATAGAAATTGCGCATAGATAATAGGCATATATGATTTCAACTCGAAATTAATGAAATATAACCGCTTTTGTTTACTCTTTGCATGCATTCATTCATCGACCATATACTAACGTGTCTGGATTGGATTATACGCCCATGGTTGATATCCTCATGTCGTTGTTTTTTTTTTTTTTTAAGTCAACTACTTTCAATTGGATGGAATGTTCATATGCAGCTTTAGTGATTGTAAATATAGAGTTGATAGCATTTCTAAAATATTATTTTCAACTGGATGGAATATTCATATGCAGCTTTAGTGATATCCAGTTGATGTCATTTTTTAAATTTCATTTGCTCTGGATTTATTTCATTTCCAATAATTTTGAAAATTTTATGAAATGGATTTATTTCATTTCTTATAATTGTGAAAATTTTATGAAAGAGTGAGACGTGGTATCAATGTTAAAACTACTTTGAAGTCTACATTTATGTTAAACATAATTGTTTTTAGTCATGGATAATTGTCTGGTTTAATTTATGTTATATTTATTAATTCAATGTTTATGTAATATTTATTGCTTCTCAACTTACGTTATTTATTTCATAGTTTTGAATTGTCTAGTTGATAATAGTTGAAGTGAAAGGAAATTACATATTACACATTATGAGTTATCAATCTAAATAATCATTTATATAGTATACAATATATATTGGAACTGAAACTAAACACAAGTATTTTGAAGTAAATGTAATATAAAGTAAAGTTACCACTGTAACATGGAGGATGATTAGGAATGTATTCATACGGAAGCACACTCTTTCAAGTATAAATAAGGATATTAATGTTTTAAAGGTATATATGAGAAATATACAATATTGATTGCATATAAAAAAGTGATTATATTGAGAAACATAAAAAATAAAAATTTCAGTTTTAAATATCAAAACCTATAAACATATTAAAAGATAAATGCTTCTATACTGAGAAATATAACAACTCGGTTTTTAAAATTAAAGGCATATCAGGCTTTATGTTCTCTGTTCATGTGATCTAGGGTAAAAGGGCGCAGGTTTTCAACCTGGTGAGATTTTTTAAATTTTCTACTGGGTTTTCTGCATAGGGAAAAAGCGACAGGGTTTTCTCTTTTTCAAAAAAAATTAGATTTAGATTTATGATTATCTGGAAAAAAATGTTTTGAAGATTTTTTTTTTTAATTTATGCGGAGATTTTCATTTATAATTTATCTCAAAACAAACGTTTCCAATTTGTATTTACAATTTATAAGAGAGCTTCACAATTTTGATTTATATTTTTTTTTACATCAAATGTTACTTTCAAATTAATATAATTTTTCTTTTTAAAAAATGGAATTTTATTTGTTTTAAAATAACGTTTTAACAACTTTAAGAATATTCTTCTCCTTTATACGTTGAATTTTATTTTTAATTGAATAACTCTTGTAAAAATATTATAAGAATGTTGTAAAAAAGGGAATTTCATCTAATTTTATAAAAAATAAATTAATATATAGTTTTTTATAAATTTATTTAATATATTTTAAAATTCTACCAATCATAAATAAAATAATCCATAAATGAGAAACAAAAGCATATAATGATAAATAATAAAAGAGCATTAATAATTTTAATAATAGCAACATAAAATTATTATTAATTTTAATGCTAACATTAACACTAGCACTAATATTAATATAAAATCTAATTTTAATTTTTAATAAATTAGCATTTATGTTAATATTAACATGAATACTAACATTAAGATTAGTTAACATTATAAACATTAAAATTAATTAAGCCATGCTCAATAATATGACTATGTTTGATTAATATGGCCAAACATTATTTTAATATGGGCATGCTTGATTAAATATTAACCATAAGAGTGGTATTCATCATTAATAGTCAACCAAAAGTCAACGAAAAATAGACCATGGTCAACAAAATTCAATTGTGGTCAACCAACGTCAATCATGGACAACTATGGTCAATCATGGTTTAGCCGTGGTCAACCGTGGTCTACCTTGTTCAACCATAATCAACCATCATCAACCAAAGCCAACCATGGTCAAACAAAATCAACCATAGTCAACCAAAAGTAAACCAAAGTCACCACATTATGGTTAATAAAAAATTCAATGAAGCTCAAATAAAGTCAGCCTTGGGAAACAAAAGTCAACCATGGTAAACCAGAAGTCAACTATGGTTGAATAAAAAAGTCAACCATGGTCAATTAAAGTTAATCGTGGTCAACCAAATTCAGCTATGTTCAACCAAAGTCAGCCATTGTCGACCATAATCATCCAAAATCAACCAAAATTCAACCATGGTCAACCGAAGTTAACTGTGGTCAACCGAGTTCAACCATGGTTAATCACGATCAACCATTGTCAGCAAAAAAAAAATCATAGGAAACCAAATTTAGCCATGCTCAACCAAAATCCTACCAATGTCAACCATGGTAAGCTAATGTCAACCATGGTTAATAAGAATTCAACCATGGTCAACCAAAGGCGGCCATAATAAAACCAAGTCAACCAATTTCAACCAAAGTCAACCATGGTCATTCATAGTCAAACATGGTCAACTATGGTTGAACAAAAAATCAACCATGGTTAGCTAAAGTCAACCATGGTCAACCAAATTTAGCTATGGTAGACTAAAGTCAACCATGGTCAACCATAGTTAACGAAAATCAACCAAAAGTTAACCATAGTTCAACCAAACTCCAACCAATGTCAACCATGGTCAGCTAATGTGAACCAGCATTAAGCAAAAGTCAACCATGGTCATCCAAAGTCATCCATAGTGAACGAGAGTCAACCAATGTCAACCATGTTCAACCAAAGTCAACTGTGGTCAACTAAAGTCAACCATGGTCAATCATAATCAAACATGGTCAGCTATGGTCAACCAAATCCAACCATGGTCAACAAAAATAAATTATGGTCAAACAAAAAGTCAACCATGGTCAACCAAAGTAAACCATTGTAAATTAAATTCAGCCAAAGTGAGCCTTGGTCAACCATAATCAACAAGAATTAACCAAAGTAAACCAAGGTTATCCATGGTCAACCATTGTCAAACATAGTCAGCCATGGTCAACTAGGGTCAACCATAGTAAAACATGGTCAAACATTGCTAATTGTTATCAACCATAGTCATCCATGGTTATCCATGGTTAACCAAAGTCAACTATGGCCAATTAGAGTGAGCCATGCTTATCATGATCAACCAAAGTCAAGCATAGTCTATCAAAGTTAGCCATGGTTAACCATGGTAATCCAAATTCAACCATGGTCAACAAAATTCAACTATAGTCATCCATAGTCACATATCGTGAAACATGCTCAACCATGTTCAACAAAAGTCAACCATGTTAAACAATGGTCAACCAAATTGAACTATGGTTAGCCATGATCGACCAAAATCATCCAGTATCAAGTAGACTTAACCATTGACAACCATGGTCAACTAGGGTTAAACAACTCAACCATGATCAACCAAAGTAAACCATGGATAACCAAAGTCAACCACAGTTAACAAAAGTCATCCATGGTCAACCATGGCCAACCAAAGTTGACTATTAGTTGACTTTAGTTAAAGAAATTCAAATATGCTTAATAATTGTTAACCAACCATGGTCAACCATATTCAACCATGCTTAACAGTTTTCAATAGTGGTTAGCCAAATATGATCAACCATCATTAACCATAGTCATCCATAGTAAACCAAAGTCAACCAGAGTGAACCATGGTTAACCAAAGCCAATTGTTGTCAACCAAGGTCATTCATAATCAAACATGGTCATCCATAATCAACTAAAGTCAACCATGGTCAACAAGAAGTCAACTATGGTGAAACAAAAGGTTAGTCGTGGTCAACCAGAGTAAACGATTGTCAACTAAAGTCAACCATGGTCAACCAAATTCAAACAAATTTAGTTATGGTCAACCTCAGTAAGCCATGGTCAACCACGGTCAACCATAGTCAACAAAAAATCAACCGAATTGAACCATAGTTATCCATGGCCATCTATAGTAAACCATGGTCAACCGAGGTAAACTAAAAATCAACCATGTTCAAACAAAGTCAAGCTTGGTCAACCATGGTCAATCATGGTAAACCATTATCAACAAAAAATAAACCAAATTCAACTATGTTCAAACAAAATCCAACCAATGTCAACCATTGTGAGCTAATGTCAACCATGGTTAAGCAAATGTCAACCAAAAAGTCAACCCAGGTCAACTAATATGAGCCATAGTAAACCAAAGTCGACCATGGTAAACCAAATTCAACTATAGTCAACCAAATTCAACCATGCTCAGTCATAGTCAAACATTGTGAGCCATGGCCCACTAAAATCAACTATGGTCAACACTGTTCAACTAAATTCAACCATAGTTAAACCAATTCAACCATAGTTAAACCAATTCAACCATAGTCAACCATATTATACCAAATTCAACAACAGTCATACAATAGTGGAATTATAATCAACCTTTTCATTTTAAATTCAACCCGTGTCTCACCCATGATTAAGCGAATAACTCAACCATAGTCAACCATATGATATTAAAATTAACTAATGTCAACCATCAATAACCATGGGCACCTATAGTTAACCATGGTTAACCATAGTCAACCATTGTCGACCATAGTCAACCATGGAAAACTATAGTGAGTCATGGTCAAGCATCGTCGACTATTGTCAACCATAATCAACTGTGGTGAACCATGGTTAACCACAGCCAAGCATGGTCAACCAAGGCCAACCAAATTCAACCATGGCCTACTTAGGTCAACCATAGTCAGCCATGGTAAACCACCATTAGCCATGGTAAACCATGGTCATCCAAAGTGAACCATGGTTAAGCAAAGTCAAATATAGTCACCCATGGTTAACCATGTTCACACATGTTCAACTAAAGTCAACCATGGTCTATCGCATTAAACAATGATCAACCAACGTCAACTATGGTGAACCATGGTCGAACATTGTCAACCATTGTCAACCATAACTATGCATAGTCAATCATAGAGTCAACCATAATCAACCATATGGTCAACCATAGTCACCCTTAGGGTCAACCATAATCAACCATAGGGTCAACTATAGTCAACCACAGTCAAGATAATCATGTCATAGATGACCATAGTCAACCATAGGGTCAACCATACTTATCCATAATCATGCACAACAAGCCATAGGGTCAACCATAGTCAACCATGGTCAAACATTGTTAACCATAATCAACCATAGCCAACCACGGTTATCATTGGTAAACCAAAGTCAACCATGGTCAATTAGAGTCAACCATGCTAACCATGGTCAACCAAAGTCAACCATAGTCAACCATGGTTAACCAAAGCTAACCATGGTCATCTAAAGTCAACCGTGATCAACAAAATTCAACTATAGTCAATCATGGTAACCCATGGTGTGTTCGAAAAATAGGATTGCAAAGTAAAAACAATAAACAGAAATGCAAATATAATCAAACACACATTACAAGAGAGACAAAGATATATCGTGGTTCACGCAAACTTGGGCTACGTCCACACTAAAGTTGCGAGTTCTTATTATTATTCCATCTAGCAAAGTGAAGGGATACAAACTGCAGCACAGCCGCTGCACTTTCTCTTCACTGTCTCACAGTCTCTCTTATGATCTCAGAGATCTTTACAATGCATAAAACCTGATACATCAAACCTAGCCATATTACAATGTCTTTCTTTTATAAGGGAAATACAATTTGAAAATACCACGGGTTACCCAAAACCATGGGCCTAAAAACTAGTGGCGAAAACTCCCCCGGACCCTCCTAGGGTCGTGCCGGGATCATAACCAAACCTCGGGTACGGATGTGGCTGAATAATAACATCTCTAAATCTGAAGATCATGCTCCACAACCAACATGTTAAACCATATTCAACTTTGTTCAACCAAAGTCAACCATGTTAAACAATGGTCAACCAAATTCAACTATGGTCAACTAGTATCAACTATGGTCGACCAAAATCATTGAGTATCAAGTAGAGTCAACCATTGACAACCATGGTCAACCAATGTTAATCATAGTGAACCATGGTCAACTAGAGTCAACACCATGTTCAACCATGGACAACAAAATTCAACAACAGTTAACAAAAGTCCACTTTGGTCGACCACGGTCAACCAAAGTTGACCATTAGTTGACCATAGTTGACTTTAGTCAAGCAAAGTCAAACATGCTTAATAATGGTGAACCAACCATGGTGAGGCATAGTCAAGCATGCTTAACAGTTGTCAGCCGTGGTTAATTAAACATGATGAGCCATGGTTAACCATTATATGATTATTATTATTATTAATTATATTATTTATTATTATTTAATTTTAATTAAGATTTTATTTTATAAATAATTAGTATTATTTTTATAATAACAATTATTATAATAATAATTATTTAATTATTATAATAAATTATAATTGAAACTCAAGAATCATTCTCCTCATGCCGATTCTAAACTAGCAAGCCATATTAATATTAATGATATGGCTTATATACGTCGATCTATGTATATCAATGAGATTTAAATATGTCGCCTATAGTTGATGTTCTATGTATATCAACGAGATTTAAATATGTGGCCTATAGTTGATAATACGCTGATTGCGTATATAAACCATATTATTAACATTAATATGACTTGCTAGTAATACCAACATTTTATAGGATTGTTGTTTATCAACTTTTTTTTTTTAACTTGACATATTGACATGTTTTGGATTGGATGTCAAGGTTGACCTAAAATATAAGAGTCATCTATTGGCATAGAACTAACATGGATATTTCCTATTGACTATCGACATGATACTCGGTACCTTTTATTGGACCACGTTGGATAATGAAAAAAAAAACTAATAGGGAATGTTCAGTCATGCTCCCGAGTTTCGTTCGTATCAATTGCCTAGGCATCATAACCTTTTTATTTTTCCTTAAAATTGAAATATGCACTTCTTATAACCATAATACCCACTCCGTAAATAAACTTTCTGAACTACATATCAACAATGATAAACATAAAAATACAAACCCTTTGAAAATGAAATAGTGAGTGACTCTCACGAAGAATTTAGGATGAGGTTTACAATGAAATTCATTCCAAGGAAATAAACTCAGCATTAAGGTTGCGTTTAAAAGGCTACTGGTTAACAGACCACTTAAGCTATGCGGTAGAGAGGAGGGCCCTCGTGGTTACAGTATTATCATACTGTAATTCGTGGACGAGTTACAGGATTAATGGCTACTAAACTATAGCTTTCAACATGAAATAAAACTAGAAACTAAGTTTGAAAATTAACTCTACCTAATCTATCCTTCATGCAGACTAATGTTACTTTAAAACCTAGATAAATATTATTTAAATAAGAATGATAATGGAACATCTATCAATCTAATTTAAACAAGGTGTATCTTTTAACAATAAGAATAGTTAAAATAATAACAACAGTTCATCATTAAAACACGCATTTAATCAATTAAACTGATTCAAGAATAACATATTCATTCAAGAATAACATACAATTCAAGGAATAATGAAAATCAACTGAGCATACAATCACACAGTATATTTATGCCACTAGATATAAACAGGAGTTTCTGTATAGATTTGAAAGTAAAATCTCAAACCAGATTGAAGAGGTTCTAATCAAACTCTGTTACAAAACAATAATTCTGATCACGATCCACACCATGCTCCTATTACATCCATCCTCAAATCTCAAGAGAACCACAAAACAGAATTTTGGGAAGAAAATTTCCCCCAATTCTCCAGCGCTCTCCCTCCCGGCAATGTCTCCTCAAATATTCCCTTCCGAAGCACAGTCAAAGAAGAAAATGAGTTTTTCATAAAAGAGACATGGTCGTTTTCTGATTTTCTGTGAAGAGCCACCCCCTCTTTGACAGTGAAACCAATGCTTCTTATATAAGAAAATCGAAACGGAAATAACTTGTAGGATCTACTCTGTGTGCTGGCACCTAACCTCCATAGTTTCCTCCTTATCAACACGATGGCATAAATGCATCATTCATGGCACTGGAGTATAATCTTTTATTTTCATTAACTGTTCATGCATCTATTCTTCCTTGCCTTAATTTCTGATCGGAGATATTCCAGCGCAATCCTCTAGGATTTTTGTTGAGTTTGTTAAAACAAAATGACTCCCTTTCGTGCTATCTTTTCTAGAAAATATTCCAGCACAAGTTTAACCATGATCAACATCAAACCTGCAGAAAAAAGGAAAATATCGTGAAAAATAAAAATAAAAGATAAAAGACTCGCTCACATGATTAAATAAAAATTAATAGAATGAAAAATAACAAGTGAGAACTTCTCCCTTCAATCCCATAGCACTTTAACGAGTTCCTTCTGATAGTTGAAAATAAATAACTTTGCGAAACGCCTTCCATTCAAGTAGTAAACCAGTACAACAACGTTCATAACTCTTCCACATCAATCTCATGAGGAATTCTGATAAATATTATTTTTTCCCTTTTACATTCTTCAATGAATCCGAGGTCATTCCTTAATGGATTTGCATTTCTGTCCTTTTCTTTGTGAAATGATGGCATAATATATGCGTTCCGTTAAGCATCTTCAGGTGTACAGAATTGTGCATTAGTTGAAAGCATTTGCTTCTGCAACATCTTCATTAAAATGGGCAGACATCCTGGCAGCTCTACCAATATTCTGTAAACTTGAGTTCGTTCCAGCTCCTGCGATATCCCATGCACAAAGTATTCTTCATAATTACATGTAACTTAACTGCCTTATGTGTTACAGCTAACTCCATTTCATTGCCACGTTCCTGGAAATAAAAGCAAACCTTAAATGTATGGGCCATCTCTCCCAATTGCATGGTAAACTAGTGAGCTTTGGTGAGTAGCAACGGTGGCATTCTTCATTAGATGACTCAATAAACAATATTGTGTCATAACGATTTGCTAGCACATTTATTCAATAGTGATAGCAGCGAATGAATAAGCCAAAATTTAACGAGACCCATCGAAAATATTATATATTAACCATGCTAAAAATATCAACAAACGCGTGTAAATCCTTCGGAATTCAAACCTTGAAAATTCAAAGTCTTAGTGTGCATAAATACTTTATTTATTAGCATTATCTTTATGAAACTAAGTTGGTGATTGAACTAATTTATTTTAAGTACAAATACTTCCCTTCTTGGACATGTCCTTGGCAAATATATGGGACACATTTTAAAAGTGGCCTGCACAAATAAGATAAAAAACTATCATGTTCGATATCATACTAACATTGACATTGTAAAAGATGAAGATTAATGCAAGAAAGAATTATTCAATAAACAATTCCAATGTTTTTATTAAATTCTGTACGCACTTTAAAATGTCTTCAAGGTAAACTTGCCAATCTTACTATGTTTTTCCCTTTTTCTAAGTTTTGTTTCAGTGAATGATACCAAATTAATAAAAGACCTTTGATTCAAATTTCAAAATTAATATATATAAAAAGAATTGAAATTGTAAAGAATCTTTAAAAGGTAATAAGAATGTAATTTATTTGGTTAATGCACTTAATAATAATGATAAAGGAGAGTCATGTGTTCAATTTGCAACATTTAAGAAACCTTTTAAAATAATAATTAAAGCCTCTTTTCTACGTAATAATATGAGTCTATGATAATGCAAAATGGCTTATATTTAAAGGTTATAGAAGTTTGAAAAGTAATTTTGTTATGGATGATATTAAACCCATGAACTTGGTATAAGGAATAATTAAGATTGGTTGAAAATAGCAATTTCACTTTATTGATAACAAAAATCAATGATCAAAGTGATATTAATATTTTGATTAAATGAAGTATTTCTTTAAAATAAATATGCCAAATGTTTTAATGAAACTTGTGATGGCCAACCTTCATGAAGAATCATCAAGTTTACCATGAATCATTTTATTGTCAAAATGTTGCAAATGGTGATAGCTAATAAACTTAGGCTGTTTCAAATAAGGGCATGTAAGCATAATTAAGAAACCAAGAAGCGAAAGGGTTCCAATGACACATGAGTCAAATCACCAAAACCTTAAGTAATGAAATCCAAGCTAAATAAAAAGGTAGCCCAGAAATCCAAGGATCCAAAAGGAGATCATGGAACAAAAGTGCAAGATAAAATAAACTAAAACCAAAAGCTAAGTATTTACAAAATTCTAATGGGGGCCCCTTTATTTTGCAAAAATGAAGGGGAGTTGTTGGGGTGCCAACAAATCGTGACCTACCTGGGCGAACAGTTATCTCTGTTCACTTTACTTCAAACAATTGAGTAAGGTATGATCTAAGACTCACTCTCAGAAATCAGGAAATCTCAATCTAGTACAAACCCATGTTTAATGATTTTCACGTTTGCAAATACTTTCAAAATTTTCCCGTGCACTGCTAATAAAAATTTTCGCATATAGACAAACCAAATAAGAGAGTCTCCTCAAAACCAAATACTCAGAATAAAGGATAACCCAAAACTTCCAATATAAAAATGTAACCGACTTATTCCTATGAAAAACACAAGAAACTTGTTCCATCTTATTATAGATAAATTTTGTTATTGTATTTAAGAGTTTATAAAACAAGGAATCATTGTATTGGCTAGGTAACCATAAGACAATGTCACTAACAAATATCATCAGAAATGAATCAACTCGCTCATTACTAAGACCTTTCATTCCCAATTTCATAAAATCAAAAATTATAAACAAAACAGATCCAAGTATTTTCCAGATTGTAAGTAGCCGTAACATCCCCTTTAAGTTGAAATTTTTTTTGTGTTAAGAAACATTATGATAACTTTTATTGTAAAGTTTATATTGGACAGGTGTCCAGGGATGACTGTGATTTGCACAATATATTATTATTTAATAAATAAAATAGGAGACAAACACCTAAGAGGAATGTTGAAAGAGTGGTTACCGATCCACTAGGTGGAATGGAATCTGGGGTAGAAGGCAATGGACAAGTGGCAGCATCATGATGCAACTAACTAGTTGTTGGTATGGGACAACTCCCTTGAAATGTGGTCATAGTGCCCTGAAAGATGGGACTGGAGCTTGACGCTCATTTATTCCAAACTGACCACTAAAAGACTTTGGTAGTCTTTATAATAGCCATCAAATATTGAGCTGAGATTGCACCCAAGAGATTTGATGAGGGGATATGCTATGTTGTTGATCATGTTGTGAGTCTGCCAAACTCTTATTGAGTTCAGGAGGTTGATGCTGAGTGGAGAATGCATTTTTCAAGAGATTGATAACGAGTGGAGAAAGTATATTTTATTTCCTTGCTTCTACACAGATTCCACCCACTTACTGGATCAGAAATCAGGCTTGCTGGTTCATTAGATGTCAGCAGTTGAGCTGCTTCTTCTGAAGCAGGTTGGGAGGAACAAGCCTCCTTCGGTGTTTGTGGGCCCTATCATCTTTTACAAGTTCAATTGTGTTATCTATTTTTTATTTTTCAAGTTCTGTTATCTACTAGAAAACCCTGTTTATTTATAAGTATTTAATTTATAGAACTAGATCTGATTTACATATCTGTACTTTAGTTTCTGAATCAAGTTTTAAGCATGAATATAAATTATGAATGAAATAAATAATCTCTGCATTTTTCCCCATGCCAAAAGGAACATCATCGTACTCTAGTACAGAGATAGATTAAAATAGATGAGTATGATAGGAAAATAGCCATGAGATGGATGAGATAAAAATGTTGTATTATTTCCCAAGTTATTATTCACTGTTGAAACATATTTAGGCTTATATGTATCAGTGTTTTCTTTTCCTTACTATTTCTACATAGGCAATTATTTCCAGAATATACAGTAATGATTTTCTATATACCAGAATTGTTTAGAAGTAAATAATTTTCATTTCTGAAGTTTGTATGAAGTGATTTCTATTTTTACACAATAGAGAGTAGATTCAAACAAATAGGCAGACTCAAACAAATAGCACATTGATAGCATTTTCTTTTAATGCATAGGAATAAATTATTCATGTACATGTCATGTATGCTTAACATTGTATTTACATTTTATTAACTTAGAACAGAAAGACAAATTTTCATTACATAACCAAACCCCTATACCCATCTAGCTTCATGGTTTCATCTAGGTTGTCGAACCCTTTCATTTGAAATAGAACTGAGTTATATCTGTAGAAATTACTATCCATTCTCAGTACAGAGTTAACATTTTTTAACTAGTTACATGTTTAAGTTCAAACCTAAGTTCATTCATTAATACATTTAGTTAAACAATAAATAATTTCTACACATCGATTAAGACAGCATTCTGGTGTTCAATTCTTTTAACAATAGGAAAACCATTTCAAACAGAAGTATCAAGATAGGCAAGCTCGATTTCCATTTCATAACAAGATCAAAGACAAAAACCAAACACTTACACCATAAACATGCCTGTAGATCGATTAGTTAAGATGTAACTTTTAAAACAACTGTAGGAGATTTCCAAACAATTTAGTGAACACAGGTTTATGCTGAGACCTCAACTAAGAGCATAGTTAAGCTTTATATTTCCAAAATAAAGCCTAAACCCTAGCACTAGAAACACTTTCCTATTCTTTTAAGACGTAGAAACATTATTATATTTAAAACGAAGTGCTTACAGGCCATAAGCCTCATCAGCAAATTCATCTATCCATTGTTCCTATAAAACAAATAGTCGTATCATTGTTTTACAAAACATTCACCCATCGATTTATAACCAAGATAAACACAGAGGTTACCAAAAGAATTCCATTACATTTCTCACAACTATAACTTCTATTTGATTAAACCCTAAATGTGGGATGAGGTTTACAAAATAAACAAAACTTCATAGAGGCCGTAAGCGATACATAGATATAAATTATCTAGCCTGTAGCAAACTGACACATCGTTTTTACAAACTTCAAACACTTACATTATAACTATAGCCATATACAAAAGAAAAACGATAACAGTAGTCGTGAAACACCATATATTACACTATTCAATTGTGAGGGTAAATCCTTGTTTATAAAATTGTTGCATTCAAAACCAAACACAGCACTTGCCTTATGGGTCGAGGCATATCCTCCCCATAATTCTAAAAAAGTTTACAACCCTATCGAAACTCTCTAAATTCAAAACACAACACATAGGGAATCACACAGTGGGCCATTATCTCATCTACATAGAGTTTTCAAAGCTACCGCCGAGGCTTACCACTCAGTATAGCTATTCCAACCTTCAACGCCAGATTTGAGGAGCCATTGCATAATGCACCTGCAAGACATTACGAATGTGGTTAAAAGAGTAACCAAGAAGGAGATCTTACAGTATTGAAAATTGAATAACTGTGAGTACCATCGTATGCACATTACAGGGAAGGGAATCAATACGCATTACCTTTCAAATGATAGCCATAGCAGCAATGAACGCTGTGACATTTCAACTGCATTGAAAAGCCCTACTTCGTCAATGGCTGGTATAGGTGAAGTCAACACAAAAACTTTTCACTATTTCAACACAGTAGCATAGTGCCATGAAATATAGCAACGATGGTGAGGCCCTGGGCGATTCCTTTCAAACCAAATATTAAAAGAAACAAAGCCTCAACATGTCGGGGTATCGAACCATACAGATACAAAACTCTAAGATTGTGAAACGAGACCTTCACCACCATACCAGAACAAAAGAGAGCTTGGCTCTATTAAACCTCAAAGGTTACAAGTTCAAGACTCAGGAATAGCACCTCCACAGGCCAAAACCTTAAGACTACAAACCCTCAGTGTGTCAGCCACAAAGAACTACCACAACCAAATGACAACAAACACATTAAACTCATCGAATACAGCAAGGTAGGGTTTAACCACAACATTGAAATCCCTTCCGAGATCAACGGTGTAGATCATTGGTGGGATTTACGAAATCACCAACCGACTATCACATTTAATGAGCCATCACTATCACAGCCACGATGGAGCCTGATCATCAACATTTAAATCCTCAACGAGTTACAACTCAGCACTTTGTTGTTACACTAAGACACATTCACGTGAACTAAGCGCAATAAGCCACCCACAATGGATTTTAACTATCCATAGTAGCTGCAAGCATTCAATGCTTAAGAAACAATCACATCCGCCAACCTGTAAACCATAACAACATTCACATTAAAACAACATAGATATGGTATGTATATGTTATATCACCCTTGTAACATAAGTTTAAGGGTTGAATAGAGTTTTCATAAGGTTGTATAAGTGTCGATTAGGGTCACGAAGAAGTGCACACAACACATAATATATTATTCCAAATTTTACATAGCAAGACATGTTTACAAAACTATTGATATAGTTTGTAAATGTCGCTTAGTTGCATGGTATCATAGGGTAGTATAATATCAATAGGGAAACACTATTGCACATACGCCCAACATATAATATGTTATATATATATATCGTTTATAATTGTATCATCATATCCCAACACCATATAAATGGGTTGTATAATAATCAAGAAGATTGTTTACACATACATGTTAAGGTATAGTGAAATAAAAGAGATTATGATAAATCAAAATTATCATAGCCATGGTAGGAGTATAGACCCTAGGCCAGTTAGCAAAACAGTTACATGAGAGATAGATAATTACATACACTTCAACATGAATGGAAATAAAATATAAATATGAGTATAGAGCTGAGATACAATCCTTCTAGACCTTCTTATGATTTAATTGCAAGCTTAGAGTTTACAAATATTTTCATAGGAAGAATGTCCACAGTTTTATCTCTTCAATTAATGACAAAAGATATTCACAGTAAAATTGTTTATTTACTTGTCGAAACCTCAAACCCTTACCTGTAAGTTGTCACAAGTACAAATCACATGCTTTAGCACTAATGCTAAGTAAGCCTCGGGGCGTCTTAAGGACCCCTTCATCAATCAAACAAAAGTACATTAGTCAAACAGATGTTTCATTATCCATAAACAACAACAGTAGAATTTGTAGCAACACAACTAAATTTGGATAACATTAAGACATAAGTTGAAATATGTTGGTCTCAAAATCATATTTAATAAACCCGCTTGACATTTAGTAAAACGAGATATCATTTCACACATTGTTCTTTTCTGCATTCATTAATTAAGTATTAAATCTGATGTAGAAAAATTTTAATTTTTTGTGGTTTTTCCGGGATGTTACATGTGGTATCAGAGCCAGGCTTCAAACTCTAGGCTTGAATGAGGCTCATGCATGCAAATAGAAAAACAAATCAGAAAGTTTATGTTACTAACTTTTGTGTTTTAATTTTATTTTTTTTGCACAGAACAGATTGACCTTTAATTGTAGGTATGGAAATACCAAAGGACAGATGTCCTCATAATGAACGTAATAATCATAATAACAATGAAGGAATTTATGTTGAGTTAAACAACCAGTCTTCTGAAATTTTACACACTATGCAGTATTTAAAATCTGAGTTAAAAGCTGTTAAAGAAGAAAATGAATGGATCCCAAAGGCACAGGAAGAGTTCCAACAGAATTTAAAAGGAAACTGTCACAGTGATGAAAGAGGCAGAAAATCAGAATTTAGAGCTGATTTTGAAATACTGTCCCACCAACATAAGCATAAGAAAACAAGAAACAATAAAAGGAACAGTTACTCATCTTCTAAGTCTAATTCACGTAATGATGATATAAATTATGACAGTAGTAACAGTGAGTACTGCTCTAAAAAGAGAAAACATAAGCATCATGAACAGATTACCGGTGAATTTAAAAAGATTAAGCCACCTACTTTTAATGGTGAAAGTGAGAAGGGTGAGACAGTAGAAGCTTGGTTGTCTGGACTGAAAAAGTACTTTAATATTTATGACTACTCTTCTAAACTGAAAGCCAAGATGGCTATTTACAATGTGACCGGAAAGGATGATATCTGGTGGTAGGATCTTAAAAGAATCAAGAGTATAAAAGAAAAATAACTAACTTGGAGTATGTTTAAAAGTTTGTTTAAGAAGAAGTTCTTGTCAGAACAATATTTTGAGGATAAATCGAAGGAGTTTTACGATTTAAAGTTGGGTACTATGAACATGAAAGAACTGTGTAGCAAGTTCCTTAGCTTGCTGAGGTACGTATCCTACATGGTTGAGGAAAAGCCTAAAGTGCAAAGGTTTCTCAGTTGTTTACCGTTTAATATAAAAGATCTATTGAGTATGATAATCCTTCCGCTTTGGAAGAGGCCACGAGGAAGGAAAATTTTTGTTTTGACCAAAAAGTAATAAATATTATGTGGACCATAAACAAAAAAGAATAATACAATGTAAAAAGTAAATATGATACTTAAACTAGAGACTTTAGAGCTTAGGATTAGGTGGCTCAAGTATTGCACTCAAGGAACTATTCAAGTAGAGGTTTGCACCTAGGGAGATTTGATCCTTATCCACTCTTGATAAAGCCTAGGATTTGGATCTATGTTGCTTTAACAAACCCAAAAGATATGAGTGTCTTTATAAATGTGCTAAATATAAACCTATATAAACACATTATTAATAAGATTTTTCTTTTTGTAACTAAAATATAAGATCCTTTCATTACTTGGTAACAAGATTAAACAACAAAAAAAAAACACATAACACATATATTTGCCTACATATATTTTCCTTATATTTTCCTTAGTGAGTATTTTCCCTACTCATTACAAAATAGGATAGCGTATAGCCAAAACCATTAAAGAGTGATCGAAATGTATAACCAAAACTATTAAAGACTAATCCAAATGTATTGATGCTCCTAAATTTAGGCATGCAACAAATAATTAATTATAAAATAAATAAATAAAAATCATGTAAAATTACCTCCAAAAGTTTTTCCAATTTTCAATAGAAAATATTGACTTCTTTACACATCAAAAATATTTTTCGATTGAATTGATTCAAATTTGAGAATACATATATAACAATGGCATACTATGAGAAATCCTTAAAATAAGGAATATATACATATATATATATATATATATATATGGGGAATGGGAGCACCAAAGATGGACCAAAGTGGATGGAACAGTACCGTATCTGCGAAGATCGATGTCTTCCTCATTTTATAATTTTCCTGCACACATCACAGGATGGCGCATTGGTGTTTGATCAGCATGGAGCAGGAACAAGGATCGAGCGAAGGCGGGCTTTCACATGCGAAGGTATGATTCATTAAAGGAGTAGCAATTCCATAGTCGCCCACTCTGCATGTTGGTGGAATAGGCATTAACGGTTTTAATTGGACTATGAACCTGATAGCAAGGGAAAATCTATCTTCTCCACGGCTGAGGACGTACACTGTACTATGGACCTTCGGGAAAATTAGGTTATAACTTTGCCTCACATGGACTAAGTTACACCCTGCGTCATGGCATGGGTGATCATAATGAAACCTGAAGAAAGAACTGTGCCACCCTGAACCATCCATACATCGCAGTTAAACCAGGTAAATCCAAGGGAATAAGGTCGAAGAACTTCATTGTCGAGCTCACAGTAGGGAAAGACATCCTTATTGAAAAGATTCCTCATTATCTGAATTTAGCTCTCGATGGGAGATTTTGTGGTAAATCTATGGGTAAAGACTCGCTTTTGCATTGGATGTACTCCAATTGGGAAGAATGTCTGGGTTATACCCTCAATTTCTTCATTCTCCCCCGAGGTTGGTTTTTAACTAAATTACAGGAGAAGGAGGATGGACCAAAGCTCCTCAATAGGCACTTGAGATGAGGTTGTTTAGGACTAATCCTCAAAAAATGGCGGGATGAATTAAACCCTAATAAGGAGCCGCACAATCTTCAGCAAGTTTGGGTTATCCTACCCGGTTTGCCTTTGGTTTTTTGGCAAGAGCAGATAATGGAATCCATTGGCAATAAGATTGGAAAGTTCATAGCTTTGGAAAAGGACTGGGAATTCAAAATTGATCGTCGTTATGCAAGAATCTTTGTGGAGCTAGATACCAAAGATGGGCTCTATGAAGAATTAGTAATTGAAATGCATGGAAGTAGATGGTCTCAACGTTTAGATTATTGGAATTTTCCTTTCTGGTGCATTGAATGTCATAATGTAGGCCATCTACATAAGATTTGTCCTGTATGCAAGGAACCTCTCAAGACTTAAAAGGTTTGGGTAAAAAAATCCTCATCCCTTCCTTTTATGGGGATCGAGCATAGGACGTCAACTAAAGAAGGGAAGCAAGCCATGGTTGTTAGTTCGGTCACATCCAAAGATGAAGGTTTTGTTCTGTGCGGATCAGAAGAGAAGTTGGTGAAGAAGGAGAATGACAGTTGCTTTCATAATGGAAGGTCTAGGCCCCGTGATTCTCCTTAGGTCTAAGAGAAGGAAGTCGTAGTTGGACAATTTACTTTCAAAATATATAACGGATCCCAATAGATTCATTCTCCATCTTCAGCCTCAAGAGTAGAACCAAAAGAGAAGTTGACAAAGAAGGAGGATGATATTATCCATCACAAAGGATGGACTCAGTCGTGCAGTTCTTCTCAGCTCCTACAGAAGGATACTGGAATTGGTCAATTCACTTTCAACAAGTCAGATGGTCCCCTTCAGAATCCTATGCCTTTGTCAGACATAAAATGTACTAATATGGTTACCTCTTTAGATAAGCCTCTTAATTTATTTAACCCGGAAACAACCCCCTCTACGGATAAAGTTAAGTCTCCTCTTTGTGTTAATTTTTCGATAATTTCATTCCATTATCATTCAGGATCACTAAGAGAATAACATGTACATCATATCTATAGCATATCAATCATAGACACAATAGCAATCACATAAGAGACATAGAGTTTCATCGAGGAAAACCAAGAATGTGAAAAACCCCGCAACTTCCTCAGAGATAAGATAAGCCACAAAACAAGATCACAATGATCAAACCCAATAAGATGTCTCTAGCAGATGCTCCTCCTCCTCCACAAGTGCACCATTTTCTCTCTTAGATATGCGAGCTTGATAAGTGAGTGAATGAGATAAATGAGAGACACAACCTCTCTATTTATACACTCACTTGACCTGCCAATAATTCACTAGGTCCAACTTGATACTCAAGTCCAATAACCCAACCACATGTCCTAACTAGGGTCGACCGCACACTGATGGTCTAATAAGCCATCAATAGAAATGACGACATTTCCAATCAGAGGAATAATACATCTACAAAAAAGTACAAATGTAATATACAAGTGAATATATTTTGAAGTTACAAATACATCAACACCACCTCTTAACTAGGAAGGTATTCTCTAGACATAGGTTATCAATACATATTGGTGCAAGTATTCAATTCTAGAGTTGGATCATGGAGCATCATCATCATCACTGCTACTGTACTCGACATCTTCATCACTGGCGAATCTCTGAATTCTTCTCGTCATAGGAAGTTCTTGTAACACCCCTCCTTTAGCAACCTAATGTAAATAAATTGTTGCGATTGTATCTATGCAAATGGCCCTCGTGAGGAGCTCAAGGACAAGGCCCCACCAGTGGAACCCAACAGTATTATATGCTATTTCTTAAAATGAAAATGTTAGCACAGAGTTAAGAGACTAAAGTTGGATGCAACGAAAGAAGACAAGAGACAATTCGTAAAGTGACATGAGAAATTTAAAGATAACGAAAGTTGAGAAGTTTGGTTACTCGTCGCAACCTTCTAAAGAGTTATAAGGTATAGCTTGAAATATGAAGGTAGTTATGACTAAATAAATCCTACGATAGAAACAAACCTAAGGAATTAACTTAATAGGGGACCATTTGCATTATTCATTATCAAAAAGAATATATATATATCTATATAGATATATATCTTAGCATTTATGTTAATAGACTGTCATAAAGCTTATAGTGCATATAGTCATTTTTAAATATAAAAGGAACACATTATAACAATTATGTTATTATACTATGATAAAGTACAGTGTATGATTAATAATATATATATAAGTATGTTTTAGTGATTGTGATTTTAGGACGATAACAAATGAGGTTTATGATTAATAAACATATATATGTATATGTATCATAAAGGTGTGCACATAAAGTGCCTTGAGTGACATGGTCACAAGTCGAATTATCAATGTATAATCCTCGTATGAATAATATTTATACTGTGGGAAAAGCAATAAAGTAAGGGTTAAAATGACCATAGTGGTATAAATATAACCTATCTTATGATAAAAACTTTATTCAAGTAGAAATAAAGTTAAAATGGACATACTTAAAGAGATAAGTTATCTTAATTTTAAACACATTATTAAAATAATAAATAAGGTTAAGAATATTTATATTTTGCATATCTTTTAGAGCTCATCAGGTCTTGAGAAAAGTTAGGGAATTTTGTCCCCTTCAGAAAATCATCGCTGCCACTTGTATCCTCACGGAAGTGTTTGTTTTCTTAAACGATCAAATTGTGTTGGAGTATCTGTTGAGTTTATAGGGAGAAACACGTGTAGTGGTCCTAACTTCCACTTGGCAACGGCATGCTGCCAGTTCTCATGATTTGGACCTCCACTTGGCGAAAGACGGACTCTCCAAGATGGAGGACTGTTTTCAGCATTGTGTTATTTATACACCGGAACATAAGGAAATGCGCTACGAGTTCTGGTATTGGCTGAAAAGAGATAGGAAATTGGCTGAAAAGAGAATTATTGTGGACGACGTGAACAAGGAAATGCGCTACGAGTTCTGGTATTGCGAGGGTGGCAAAGTAATGAAACAGGGAGCCGTCATTTCTCAGGTGTGCAGTTATGGGAGATGACCCATTATTGTTTGTGCAATAGATTTATATGTATTCTGCATTCGGTTTTCAGTTTTTGAACTACCTCCCACTTACACTGGTAGACCCAATCTCTGGCCAGATGTGAAAATTTTTTGTTGGTTTATTCCTCTAGCTAGTAAAATGTGGTAGATGTATTTATACAGTATGGATCTCGGCTAAAGTTTAGTTATTAAAGCCACAGTAATGATATATAGTTGACTCACTGGTTATGCAATGGTTATGTATCAAATAAGGGCGTGGCCTTGCTAAAGTGTCAAATCAACATTTGAGTTTCTCTGCAATAAACTTTGGGTCTAGATTTGAGCTTGCTCTATTCCATATTTTAGATACGAACTTTACTCTGCTAACACATTGGGTTTTTCTCTTATTCCAATCTGAACTAGTTCTCAGACACAAACCCATGGTTAATATCGAATCAGCCATTGGTTGATCGAGATGCACGGTTCTCTGGCTGAAACGCTGGTAGTTATCAGATCTCCTTATACTTTAACTTGATAATGCTCATGCTCAGATTATTTTGCTAGATCCTCGACTTATCTTTTGAGATAGAGCTCACGCCTAGTTTTATTGAAGACCTCTACATCTTTGCTTATACAACTATGCAGAGCTCACGGTCGGATGAGTGTTTCCTTATTTTGATCTCTAGGCTCTGCGATGTATTAGACATCTCGGCACTACATGTATTCCTCTGTTGGCTAAAACATTCAAGCCACAGATCATGTAGACCTCTCAATTCAGATGCTGCGCATGTGCATACTCATCCTTTGATTTGGCCAACTGCCTTTAGACTCAGATCTTACCATTTACTTCACTTGAAATGTTGGATGAGTCTCTATCTTTAATTACCTGACTAATGCCCAGGAATCATGCACCATCGGCATTTGAACTTCAGTTAAAACCTCTGTCTTAAATATTCTTATTGATTACTCATCTTAAACTGTCTAGTGTCTTCTTCGTTTTAAGTAAGATGCCACGAATTTGTCATGAATATAAACTTAAGTTACATTTTAAAATTGATAGTTAAGAAATGATAATAACATATATATATATATATATATATATTTGCGAAGTATTAAGTTGAAAAGAAATTCGTGTGGTTTATTTGGCATATGGTTTTTGTGTCTTTTAAGCTAGTTGTCATTCAAATTATTATTTGAGTGTTCTTTAATTACTTGCATATGAGGTAGAAGAACTATTAATTAAGTAATTATTTTAGTATATTTATAATTCAGAATGGAGAATTCGTAGAAAGATTAACTGACTTAAATTCTGTCTCTTTTCATTTACTAATTATTTCAGTATTTTTATAATTCAAAATGAAGAATTTGTAGAAAGATCAACATAGATAAATTCTGTCTCTTTTAATTAAATTAATATTTCAGTATGATTTGATTACATGCATATGGAGTTCTATATATGCGTGACCACCTATATTTCACATCTGATATCCCATTTAACCGATTGATTGAAACGTAAAAAATGAATATTTTATATTATTGATTATTTTAACATATGGAAGGATATGTAGCCAGGTTTTTTCAGAACGTAAATATGAGTATTCTTAAAGGAATAATTAGATGGTTGTTAGTGTTTGAGAATATACATATTGATCCACATATCACTATGTTTTTTTATATATAGTTAAATGGAATGGATTATACGTGATAATATATTAGTTATAGTTAAGTTGGAAAATAGATTTTCATGGATTAGGCTATATGGAAACAACACATGCATGAGAGATTATCATATGTGAATATAGGTTCTACAAATAACTTAAATACATTTGTGGGTGAAAAGTAATATATTATATATGTATATAATATATTTTATATATCAAAGGAATAAGCATTAAAAGGTATATACATAGAGATAGATTTATTTGAATTATTAAAGTGGTTACATCATTACTTGGATATTTGGTTATATTAACAATCTAACAATCTATATTTGGTTATATTAACAATCTTGATTGAGGTATAGATAAACACAAAATGTTATGGGTTAGACATAACTATCAAAGGCCACGAATTATGCTAATAGCCTTTCCGTGAAGTTATGTTGTTTATTTTTCAACCCAATTAATAATTGTTCATGAGTAGACAGCTTTGAATTAAATATATACATAACTCATAATACATAATTGCAATTGAGTGGATTTTAGAATGAGAAAAATATTTACAAAGTGTAGTTGGTTATATACATTTGGAAGAAATACAAAAATGCTTGGAACAAAATATATATAATAATAAAAGTGCATGTATCTTTTTAGGTAATGTTAATCATAGAATAGATACATTTAAGGGAAGTTAGACTATAGACTTAGGAAACCCCTGTATTGTCCAAATTAGACTTTGGGAAGTTTTTGAATATGCTTTCTCTATAAGAGAGACCCGAGCAAGTGGAAAGCCATCATTATATGGTAGATTGTACCCATTGAATTTGATGAATATTAAGATATGACTCTCTTTCCTGGACATAGCTCCGTCTGGGTGAGCCATGTGAAATATCATCTCTCTCTTGTATGATCATGATGATTGGTTGGGTCAAGTGATCCTTGGTAGAATGTTGGTTATGCTAATTGCCATGTAAATGTAGTATCGTTGTTTTTTTTGTTCCTTATATTATGGTTAACCTTGCACAAAGGTATCATGGTAAAGTAGCCGATTTGTAGTCTCATGTGTACCACTAAGGAGAGTCTCCTTCATTGAGTAATTATGATAACTTTGTGGTTTATATGTTGCTCCTCATCTATCTTATATTAATACATATTCTGGTATAGAATGTTTCATAGGAAAACTTGATGATGCATGATGAATGATTCCATTTAATAAATCGCTATTTTACTCATGTAAGTATGTTAAGAAATTTTAAATTCACTACTTTAGTAACTCATATAATTGGGTTCGTTTCATATGGTTTCAGAGCGCTAGGTTACAGCACTCGGGCCTAATGAGCTTAGCATGAAATAAATAGGTATGAAAGTTAGCTAATCAAATTGTTTTTATTTCATTTTGGATACATTGGATTTGAATGGATGAGGAGTGATGTCATTTAAAGCGCACCCTCAAGTTCTCGAAAAAGGGGTGAAATATAAGTATTTTTCAAACATCGCTTTTTCTTTACAAAATTTTGAGTAAAGTATGTTATCCTTGTCATAAATTTTCGTTGCTAGATAAAAGGTATAGGTACTCACATGATGGAAAGTTATTATCATGGAATGTGATATTTAGTTGATGATAATCTATTTTTTTATCAAAGATTATTAAGTGTATTACCTATGAGCATCACTAGGTTAAAAGTATAGATCTATTAATACACTACAAAATGAAGTAAGTTTGTTGATTAGGCGAAGTCACTTGAACATTTTCAAATTCAATGCATAGTTGTTACGAGAGATTCATATAATGCCATCTCAACAAATATTGTGTTCATAGGTATGATAGAATATAATAGGGTAAAATAGTGTTGGTAGAAGTTATAATAAATTCCTTTTTGGGTGTATTCTTCAAAATGAAAAGTCGGTCCTCAAATAGCAATAATAGTATACCCATCTTTTTACTTAGGTTTTTGAGAGTATGCTTACTTCAAAAAAGATATGTTGTCCTTCTTTCAATAGATCCAATAATATGGAGTAGCCTAAGAAATTGTTACCCTTGAGTATTGATAGCCAAAATAAATTTGACATACTAGGTTACAAGTTATAGAATGAATTCAGGTGATAAGGTAACAATGTGTTTTTACTTTTTCTTATGAAGAATCATCATTTTTTTTACTTAAACATAAATTGTATTTCATTTAAAACTTCTAATCATTGAGTTTTGTGGATAAAGGTGTACTATAGTATGAAATTGCAAGCAATATTCCTAGGGGTTAAAAATAATCTTATTTTAGAAATGCATTATGATTTCTAATTAAATTTTATTAGATAGACCTCTGGTAGGGTATGTTATATCTTCCAAACAAAGAATAATGAGTATCAAGGTATGTCCAAATCTAGTTGTAACTATACGTGTCTAAAAAGTAGTAATGTATTAAAATTACGGATAAGAATGTTGGATTGCAAACAGGATCTTATATACGATCAAGATAGGAACTTGATTACGATATGTTTTCTTTATAATGAACGAAGAGATTATGATGTGAATAAATTTCGGAAAGAGATTGTATGTGAAGCATGCGGATACAAGAGACTTCACCAAGACCGGTGAATGAATGGTAGTACATGAGGTATTTCCTAACATGAATTAGGATTCAATAACTGTTTTGAACCGATAACATTATGAAAATTTACAGTTAGACTGATGATAGTCATTTTCATGAATGAGTTAAGATGCTTATAAAGAAACTGAATGAAAGACAAGAGGATAAATTTGAAATCCTATTCAAGAGGTTTGATGTTGAGTTGAGAGGGACTTTGGAGCATCATGACTATCAACCTATTAAAAAGCTTTGATGTTGAGTCGGAGGACTTTGGAGCATCATGGTTACTTATATTTTATAGTATGGTGTTGAGTCGGAGGGACTGTGGAGCATCATGGTTACTTATATTTTATAGTATGGTGTTGAGTCGGGAGGGCTTTGGAGCATCACGGTTACTTATATTTTATAGTATGGTGTTGAATTGGGAGGACTCTTCAGCATCATGACTATCATCCTATTAAATAGGTTTGATGTTGAGTCGCAGGGACTCTGGAGCATGTAGGATTTTGAAACAACTGTGGGGACTCCCAAGTTGTATGAAATAGGAGATATACCTTAAACTATATAATAAAGTGAAAGAGTATCATCCTCGTTTTGGATGGGCATGTTGCAGTAGCGAATCGTGTGGAGGCCCAGAGAAACCTCACAAGCACACATAAAGGGGTCTCCGACGGCACACTAGTATAAGACCACAGTCCCTGGAAAGGTATTATTAATGACTGCTGAAATAGGCCCAAGATTAATACCATGGGCACGTCTTATACTCACAGATTTTACTACCTATATATATCTAATACTTTTACAAATATGATTTTGTTATGTTATGCTTACATTATGTGTTCAAATTATTTTACAAAACCTACAAAAGGCTAGTGAACAGATATTATGGCTATTATGCATGAATAATAAATATAGACAAATGATTTGGTGTTGAGTGAATACACTCTCTATCACCTGGACTATTCTAAATCAGTGTTGAGCATAAGCTCTGGAGCACAAGGATTACTTTTATATGTGTTGGGCATAATCCCTAGAGCACATGGACTACTTTATGAATTGTTTTGATTAATTTAGCAGTCTACACCCTCAGAGCATTGATTTGTGTATGCTTGTGATAATAAAAGACAAACAAAGGTTAAAGGTGTTCATGAATTTCAAATGTTGTGTTGCACAAAAGAATAGGTTATGAGCGATAACAGCTACGGAAATCATGGGAACTTTAAAACAATCAAAACATACATGACAAAGTGAGCAAAGATGGGAGCAAGAATGGGAGACAAAATGTTGAACACCGAGGATGGTGTTATTCTAAAGGGGAGGAGTATATAACACCCCTCCTTTAGCAACCTAATGTAAATAAATTGTTGTGATTGTATATATGTAAATGGCCCTCGTGAGGAAATGTCCATCTGTGGCTATAGCCACGATTGTCGGGGAAATTTTATATTTTTTCCAAAAATTTAAACTGTTTTTTCACGAAAACATCAATTTTAACTGTTTCGTGGCAAACTTTCGTGGGAATTTTGAGACATATGTAGTAGTGTGTCTAATAACAATTAAATATAATTAAATCTCAAAATAACATTACTCTCTTAACCTGCTACAACAAACTAACTTCAGAAACAAATATGATTTTTGAAACTCAAATAAGAGAGTGTAACAGAAACACACAGAAAACAAATTATGGGTGTAACATAAACTTCATTCACTCTGTATCACTCTATCAAATCACGATTACAGGGATAGGTATATATAGCATTTCAGCCAATTAGATCATTAAATGCTAAGTGGCCTTTCATAACAAAATCTTATCTACAAAAACAAATGTTTTGTTATGTTACATTAAATAACTAGCTCTAGCTGCCTCTTCAAAGTTCGATAGGCTGTAGCAGAGCTTGAGGATGTCCCTGCAACCTTTAATATTTTAGTCATTTTGGCGGTGCAGAACACTTCAATAAATTTGAATAATCAAAATAAATATGATTTGGTTTGTCTTTTAAAAATCTGGGCGATGCTTGTCTTTTTAAGATTTCGGCGGCCATCCACTTAGGCAACGGAGTAATTAGTTGATTTCGGCGGCCATCCACTTAGGCAACGGAGTAATTAGTTCGTTTCCAACAATTCTAGTATGGGTCTATAGATTAAGAACATGCCGATTTGAGCCTCTATAGAATTGCTAAAGATGCTCACAAATGCAAAGGCCAAAAAACGTCCTGGAAGGTTTGGTTTCTCGACAAGGAGTTCATAATAATAACATAAAACTCCGAGTAAACATATAGTATTATCAATAATAACCATAGCATTCAACATTTAATGGCATAATCTTTATAATCGTTATATGTTTCGTACTTTTCTTATTTTGAAATATTTTTACAAATTCCTTATGTTAAATGTGAGGTGGGAATTCTCTCTAATTTCTTTGGTTCGAACGAGGGACCTCTGTCGTAAACCAATGCCATTCATCATTTTTCTTGAACTTCGATAGTCCTTCACCTTATATCAAATAGCTTGATACGAATATAGAAAAGCATGAACGTGAAGCGTTTATATGAATATAGAAAAGCATGAAGCATTATTTCAGTGCATGTAGAATATTATTGTTATTGATTTTAAGAGCATTATGTCTATATACATTCATAGATTGGAAAGAATAATTCCTTCATAGTTTAATTACATGAATAATTATACTAATTATTCTTTACCCTATATAGTATTATCTATAGAATATAAAGAATGAGAAGCGACATTTACATACAAATTGCACAAGGCATAAAAACCCTTCATTCATAATTTAATTATATGAATAATTTTATTTTAAATTCATAGTTTAATTACATAAATAATCATACTTTACCGTGTAAGATTATCTAAGAGAAGAAAGAGAATCACATTTACATAATTGCATAGGCATAAAATACCCTGTGTTACATCAAACAATGTGCAAAGGATTTACCTCATGAGTATTCAAATAGACTCTAGGGTAAGGATCTATTTTGTGATTATAGGACAGAATGCACAAGAATAGGTGAGCATTTTTAATCAATTAACAGTAGAGGTGAACAAAGAAATGAATATACAACTTAGTTATAGTGAGTACAAGTAACCCATTCTTCATTCAAATATCCAGAAGATTGAGTTCAAAATAAAGATTTATTATAAATGACACTAGAGATTACACTCAGTAAGACTAATTATTAATATGACTTTCATCATTCCAGGTTGTATTCATAGTCCTTACTTTTTATTTCAGTTGGACACTCTATTTTATAGAAATTGCACATAGATAATAGGCATATATCACTTCAGCTCGAAATTAATGAACTATAACCACTTTTGTTTACTCTTTGGCTGCATTCATTCATCGACCATATACTAACGTGTCTCGATTGGATTATACGCCCATGGTTGATATCCTCATGTAACTCCTTTTTTTTTTTAACTCAACTATTTTCAACTGGATGGAATGTTCATATGCAGCTTTAGTGGTTGTAAATATATAGTTGACAGCATTTCTAAAATATCATTTTCAACTCGATGGAATATTCATATGCAGCTTTAGTGATATCCAGTTGACGTCATTTTTTAAATTTCATTTGCTGTGGCTTTATTTCATTTGCTATAATTTTGAAAATTTTATGAAATGGCTTTATTTCATTTGCTATAATTTTGAAAATTTTATGAAAGAGTGAGAGGCGGTATTAGTGTTCAAACTACTTTGAAGTCTACATTTATGTTAAACATAATTGTTTTTAGCCATGGATAATTGTCTGGTTTAATTTATGTTATGTTTATTAATTCAATGTTTATGTAATACTTATTGCTTCTCACCTTACCTTATTTATTTCGTCAATTTAGTTTTGAATTGTCTAGTTGATAATCGTTGAAGTGAACGGAAATGACATATTATACATTATGAGTTAGCAATCTAAACAATCATTTATATAGTATACAATATATATTGGAACTAAAACTAAACAAAAGTATTTTGAAGTAAATGTAATTTAAAGTAAAGTTACCACTGTATCATGGAGGATGATTAGGAATGTATTCATGCAGAAGCACAGTCTTTCAAGTATAAATAAGGATATTAATGTTTTAAAGGTATATGTGAGAAATATACAATATTGAATGCATATAAAAAAGCGATTATATTGAGAAACATAAAAAAAAAAATTTTCAGTTTTAAATATCAAAACCTATAAACATATTAAAAGATAAATGCTTCTATACTCAGAAATATAAAAACTCGGTTTTTAAAATTAAAGGCATATCAGGCTTTATGTTCTCTCTTCATGTGATCTAGGGTAAAAGGGTGCGGGTTTTATACCTGCTGAGATTTTTTAAATTTTCTACTCGGTTTTCTCCATAGCGTAAAAGGGCTAGGGGTTTCTGTCTTTCAGAAATTTTTTAGATTTAGATTTATAATTATCTCAAAAAAATGTTATGAAGACTTTTTTTATAATTTATGCCGAGATTTTCATTAATAATTTATCTTAAAACAAACGTTCCCAATTTGTATTTACAATTTATAAGAGAGCTTCAAGATTTTGATTTATATTTTATTTTACATCACATGTTACTTTTAAATGAATATAATTTTTCTTTTTAAAAATGGAATTTTATTTGTTTTAAAATAAAGTTTTAACAACTTTAAGAATATTCTTCTCCTTTACACGTTGAATTTTATTTTTAATGGAATAACTCTTGTAAAAATATTATAAGAATGTTGTAAAAAATGGAATTTTATCTAATTAAAAAAAAAATTTAATATATAGTTTTTTATACATTTATTTAATATATTTTAAAATTATACCAATCATAAATAAAATAATCTATAAACCAGAAACAAAACCATATAACGATAAATAATAAAATAGCATTAATAATAATAGCAACATAAAATTATTATTAATTTTAATGTTAACATTAACACTAGCACTAATATTAATATAAGATCTAATTTTAATTTTTAATAAATTAGCATTCATGTCTTGGGACTGCATCCCAAACATATTTATGATCAACTGGTACTCCTCAATCATGGCATTCTTCCCAGATCCTCGGAACTTCAATATATTCAATGTTTTCAATAGATAACTTTGTTGCTGAACAAATGTTGTAGTCAATCTTTTGTAGGTGATGGTATATGATCTTTTCTACACAAAAAGTTAAATTACATGATTAGAAAACATCCCATAATTTTCAGAACAAATTCTTACACATAAAGAAATATGTCATATAGTCATGGAATTATCTTAGCCAACGCTTCAATACAACATTTATCCATATCCCGTAATTTTCGAGATGCCTTCCAATCTCTACCAGAACATTGTTAAGAGTGTGCACAACTCCCAACATGTCAGCAAAGAGGTTTCATTCTAGATAAGTAGCAATGGAATGTTATATAGTGCCATAGGCCACTTACCCATGTATATTAGTAGTATAATGTTCATCAATGAAACTATTCTAATATGCATAATACACAACCTAATTCAAGGAACATGAGTATATACATTATTGAACAGTATTATTTAAACAATAAAATATGCAAGGAATCATAATTCAATTACTTATCTTTGTTTGTTTGGTTGGTTGACTCCCTCTCAGTCTTTTTCTTCTTTTTTGCAACTCCATTCTGATGTGGATTGTGAGAAGTGGTCAGCTCCCTCTCACTATATGCATCCTTGCAGAAACTACTGAAGTGTGCTCCTTCTTGATCTTTGCTTCCTTGCAGGAACAACTGGAGTGTGCTCCCTCTTGATCTTTGCTTCCTGGATTACCTGTCCTTCAACTTATGTCCATCACTATGCATGCTTATTAGTATCGTTATTGTGTTATCCTCGAGGTCTCATACATAATCACACATTCATTAGTATAATCTTAATACTATCAAAACAAAATAGTCTTAAACATGTATATTCATGATCATTCCAAACACAGATAATAAACATTAGTATTCAAGGTTTCAGGGAAGTCTTCTTTTATTCATGCATATTCCTATTTTATCATAGGTTAGTTAAATCATCAATCAAGGTAAGAGACATAAAATGCATAAACCATTGATTACTTACATTTCTAACTTTATGAATAAACATAACCAATCATACCAAGTATACTTATATAAGGGATTATAACACAGGGTAGGATTCTAACTTGATATAGGAAAAACATACCTGGATTGGTATGTTAGCTAGTTATGTCTAACATACCCACATGATGTCTTCTTGTTCTCTTCAATGACTTGTGCTAGTAACTTGCATATCTCATAGGTTAATTATTATAGAACCCAATTATACATACCTTGTAAGTAGATCTTCTTAGTGATCCATGACAATGGATGAATCTTTGTCTTTATGTCGTCATGATCATATATTCTTGAATTAGAACATGATTTGTCTTTCTTGGTGTACCTTTCATGTCAGCGGACAACATAAACCTCATACAACACCATAATGCATTAGTACAATCATAAGTGTCAACACCTAATCAATGAATATCTTCTATCATGCATTCATAATTTTATTAAGGTGATATGACAAGTCTAAATTTAATCAAGATTGTACTAACCGTAATAACATGAAGACAAACATACCATAAACTTAATCATGAACAAATCTTGAAACATACCTCGATATGTCATATGTGTCGAGATTGCTTGTAGTCTTCTTATGCAAGGCCTTAGCCTCATCTCCCTCTCAAATAGGAACTTCTTCACTTATGCGGGTGACCAATCCATTCTCTTATAGGACTAACCCAATCCACTTGATTTGTAGGAACTCGTTGTTGAGCCGGATTAGGGTTTGTCAGAGAAACCCTAAAAATTAAAAATTTGAATTTCAATCTTCTGAAATGATAGAAATATGCGCCTTGATGAGCTGATCAAGTTGGTATACTCAAAATTTGAAAACTGTATAGTTTCACCCCTCAAATTTGACTTTAAAACTTTCAGATTCACTCGACATGATCCCGAACTAGGGTTTGATAAAGCCCACCATTCTGCCCAACCAAAAGGTTTGATCCAAAGTTCTAAGCTTCTAGTTTTCTAAGGAGCTTCCACCCATAGTCACAGATTTAAAAATTTCCCATTTTTGCGGAAGCCCTAATTTTCCACTTTTCTAATCAAAGTCTTGAACTAGGGTCTGATCAAGCCCGACCTTCTGCCCAACCAAAAATTCTGATCTTAGTCTCTAAATTTATATTTTGATGAGTATCATTGAGCCATAGTCTCCGATTAAAAAAATTCCAACTTTCTCCGAAACCCTAAATTCCGGAAGCCATGAATGAAGGTGCTCAAAAATAATTCTGTTTTGACAGAAATATGTACCTGATTGTTTCTAGTGGAACTCCAAACTTTTCGATCCACAAGGTTTGAAATTTTTTTCTATAATATCACGACCTATCATCTTTCCAACCCTATAGGTCTGACCTCAAATGGACTCTCTGAGAGAGAGTTATGCAAAGTGTCACAACATGACTTGTTTATGGGATAAAACAAGAGAGTGAACTTGTACGGTGTGCCACGTCTCACTGGTTTAGTTTCGGCCTCTGAAAACGTTATCTAAGAAATTAAAGTCCATGCGGTACGTGTCATTTTTTTACGAAATTTCATTTGGAGCTTCCTAGCCCAAGTTATGACCTTTTTTCCAAGGTCATCTGTTTATGACTCAGATGTGGGAGAGGCAGAAACCCTATATTGTACAAATCATAAATCACAAAGTAGAATGAATTATAGGTTGTCCTTTAGACATAAGGTACATGGGGATCTTAGATTCACCCTGTATGATGTTTAGAGCCTGAAACCCTGCCAAAAATTATTTATTTCGAAACTGCTACAATGACTGATTTTTTCTATATCAAGCCCTAGCTTCGCAATTGCAACAAGTGTCATACATGACATACCATGCCTTCTTTCAGGCTAGCTCTAATACCATGTTAATTTTTCAGAATTTAATTCAATCTGATTTAGGATATTAACTATGAGAACAACATGTACATCATATCTACAACATATCAATCATGGACACAATAATGCAAGCACACAAGAGACGCATAGTTTACTTGGGGAAAACAATAGAGGTGAAAAACACCAATAAATTCCTCAGAGATAGATAGAGCAATAATACAACCCAAGCATAAGAGATAGTCATCTCCTAGCAGCAGCTTCTCCTCCTCCACAGGTGTACCACTCTACCGAGAGTGTGAGAGAGAATAGAATGATGAAATAGAGTGCCTCCCGCACTCTATTTATACTTGACTTGACTTGCCTAATAACCTTTACTAGGTTGGCCTTAACTTAACCACATAACATAATACTGACTGGGTCGACACCCACTAGGGTTGTCTAATAACCCTTTGACCCACATGGCTGACCCCCAATAGGTTGGTCTAATAACCCTTCGACCCACATGACTTATACAAGGCGACCCCAACAAGGTGGTCTAATAAGCCATCAAGTATGAGTTACGACACTTACAACATAAATGATGACACTTTCGTATAGAGGAATAATACCATCTCTATAAGAGTACAATATACATATATGTGAATTACATTCCGAAGTTACATATACATCAATATGCTTCAAACGTGCTATTGTATTTTAAAATGGTTGATTGTAACGCAACCAAGTGCCTGTTCCCTTCAGGCATAAAACTAGGTGAATTTGGTGATTCTCCTTTGGTAGATTGTACATTCTACAGGAAGCTAGTTGGTAGTTTGATGTACCTTACACATAGAAGACCTGATTTGTCTTACGTTCTAAGTGTTGTAGCAAGATATATGCAGTAGCCACATGAGCGCCATTGGAAGGCATCCAAAAATATCCTCCACTATGTCCAAGGAACAAAGAATTTTCAGGTACACTGTGGAGCTAGTTCTTCACTTCAACTAGTTGGATTTTCTGATTTGGATTGGACTAGATATCCCACTGATAGAAATTCCACTTTAGGTTTTGTTTTCATATTTTTTGAAGGTCCTATTTGCTCGCAAGTAGGAAAAAACATACAATTTCCCTTTAATCAGTAGAGGCCGAGTATAGGGCAGCAGTGAATGCAGCCACACGGTGTGTTTGGTTGCAAGGAATTCTTTAGGAATTTGGTGTTGCAGCTAATTTTCCAAGCAACACTTGGATGGACAATCAAAGTGCCATCAAGATATCTATTGATCCAGTTCAGAGGCAGAGAACAAAGCACATAGAGATCCATATGCACTACACCTTGGGCTTAGTGCATGACAGAGTGATTTCCTTGTAGTATCTTCCATCCACCGACCAAACTGCTGATATTTTCACCAAGAGTTTCACCGAGATGACCTTCACTCACTTGAGAGATTTTCTTGGAGTGAGTGATGGATGCTGATTGTTGCTATTTGATTGCACGTTCAGCCCTACGTCAATTTTAGAAGGAAGGTTTTATCCCATGAGGTCTTCCTTCTTGTACTCAATTTACATGAACAAATAAAATGTATGTTTTGTATGAGGTGACTTGAGCCTTTGTTTCCAAGGCCTCCCACTTTAATTCTATGAGATGTACTAATTTTTGGTTAAGAGGGGGTGTTAGAATAGTAATCCTCCACTTAGTACCTTAGTCTAAGTCACTAGTCAATTTTATTGTCATTTATGCATTAATACACTATGTTTGGACTAAGGTTTCTTAAGTGGGAAAAATATCCACTAAAATAGAAGTGTTCACACCTGCTTGAGCGCTCTAGATCAGTCAAACTCCACATGTGTCCACAAGTGTGCCCTCATTTAATGCTAGAGCGCTCCCCTTCCTTGAATATGGGATTTCTGGTTGACAAGGAGCGCTAGGGTGGATTTGGCCCAATTTAGCATGATTTTGTGCATTTAATGCCACCTAGAACTTCCCACAGACCTTATTTTGCTCACCCACGCTTTCCTATGGGTCATTATTGCTCCACCATTCCTTAGCCACATCCACATTTCCATTCATGACCATTTGGGATGAGTTCGAGCAAGTTGGACACACCTGGGGGGATTGATGGCAGATTGACCAATTACTCATGTACACTCATTTTGGGCTTCCTATGCCTCACCAATTTCTCCAAATGTAAAATAAACCTCTTCTAAACATATTTACATGTTACACAGTCAAATAATATCAAGCTTCTGTTCAGATTGTGTGTGTAAATTTGTCTTCTTTCAAGATTTTTTGCTGGTTTTTGCAAGTAATTCGATTTGTGAGGTTCTCTAAGGCTCCTAGATCTTGCTGTAGATCAAAATTCTCAAACATTGCAATAATAGGCCTAGTTTGATTATAAATGAGTGAATAATCAAATTTTGAATGTTAGCAGCTTCAATAATTTTATGTGTTTTAACAATATAAAATTGATTTTGTAGACCTAACAACAATTTTATGATTTTTCTCAATATGAAATTGATTTTATACACCTAATAACAACACAAATTCATGTTAGATATCGATCTACCAAGGGCTTGGTGGCACAAGAGGGAGGGATTATCCATAATTCCGATGGAAAACAAATAGAATCCTATTATGAATGGGTATTAGGACTGGAATGAAAAATTGCAAAGAAGCACTTGTTGCTTCCCAAGGGTTAAGAAATTTGAGACACTTGAAAATTCCATAGGTTCTGGTTCTTGGTGATTCCATGACAGTCATTTGCCTTGTGAATTCAAGAGGGATCACTAAAGATAAATGGCTAAAGTTTTTAATCTCAAGGCTTTACCATATATCCTGCGCAGGCTTAATGATCAATGATTTAAGCTTTACGAGTTCGTGATTCTTGTTTTTTAGTATCGATAAGAGAATTTATTAACAGAAATATAAATTTATTGACTAACATTACCTGCAAATAGGCCAAAAATGCTTCATTACCACGACCTGATTCTGTAAATTCTAGGCATGCCAAATCAGTTATACTAAACTGAAGCTCGGAGAGGCTATTGGAACCATTGACAGAAGCACTCCACGACCTAAATTTCTCTTCAAATTCAACAATTAATGGATAACAAGAACTTCATTTTCGTTATAATCAGATATTACTCATCTCACTTGGGTGCCAAAGGGAGGCCTCTCACTGGCGGGGCGTGAGGGGCGTCCCTTTGGCACCCACTGAGCAGAGCCAGGGTTGAAATTTCACTGAAAACGGAGCAATCATTGATGATAACAAAACGAGGAGCAAAAAAATGAATGGTACCTGCACTCTTTCGCTCCCAGTTTGTTACATTGTTGGATCTTTGTCCATGGTCTCAACAATGTGTATGGTGTTGTGTGTGAATGGAGACAACCTCCCGTTTCTCTCTGTAGCGGGCCTGCTCTCGTCCTTTTTCATTCTCTTTGAACTGTGCATTTTTTCTACTACTTTCCAATGTGGTGGCAGTTGGGGCATGCAGGTGTATAACTCTTTTAACCCCTGCTTCCTACCATTTTCCGATGTGCACAAAGCCCAACCGTTAACGTTTTTATTTTGCATGTCTGCGCCCTTTTGCGGGTATGTAATGGTCTTGCATTTCTTCTTTCGATCGATCGTGGCACTCATTATTTCCGTGTCTACCATTTCCTCTACTTTTTGTTGGTTCAATTGGTACTTCAACTGATGATGCAAATACTGGTTTAACTGGTGCTTCTATTTTTATTTTTTTTAGGAAGGCTAAGTCATACATCAACGTAAGGTAAGTAGCAGTAACTGAGAGGCTATCTCTACCACAGCTATCCTTATTACAAGTATATCGCCGAGAGACCCTATTAGGTTTACAAAAGCTGTTGCGGCCTTGCATTTGATCTTGATTGATCTGGAACCTATCTCATTTGTCTCATTATGGAAACCTACGTGTTTAGGATTCTACAAGTAGGTGAGGTGCATCGATTTGATCATGACATGTTTATGAGAGAAGTTAAAATACATGTTTTCAAACTGACTACAATTGCACACTCGTTGAATGATCTGATTAACAAAATGGTTAAAATGGAGAATAACATGCAGATTCAACAGAATGGTTATACGAATTAGAGACTTTTCCAACTCAAGAATCCTTTTCAGTATGCTAAGAAGCCTAACATGCAAAAGCCCTGACCTTTCTTATTCCCTTCACCCTAGGCGATGGAATGCTGCGCTAACCCATTGTTGCTGAAGCAACTAGGAAGAGGCATGCTATGAATCCTTTAACCCCCTTCCTCTATGTTTTGTTGTTTGCCGCTCGATGTGTCACTCTTTTTCTTTCATGGTTGTCCACATGTCTCCTAATGGTCTCCATGTGCTAGTTGTGATCCTTCATTGGGATAGCAACATGTGGCCTTTTTCCGACTGATCTGGCATGCCGAGAATTTACAGAATCCCGTCGTGGTAATGAAGCATTTTAGACTATTTGCAATTTATGTTTTTGTCAATAAATTCTCTTGTCCACACTAAAAAAGAGGAACGGATCCTAAAGCTTAAACCATTCATTATGAGGCTTTATTTTGATTTACCGTAGATACAATATCTATTTTGTTTTGTTACAGTAAATTAAAATAACCAGCAAATTAAGTTGTTCATTGATCTCTTGCGAGTCTCATATTCATCTTTGGGAAAGATTAAATTATTATGGGAAAGAGTAAATTAATATTATTTGTAAACGAGATTTGTAATGAGTTTGCAATGAAACAATATGAGAAAAACCAATTGGGAGTCTCATATTCATCTTTGGGAAATATTAAATTATTATGGGAAAGAGTAAATTATTATTATTTTTAAAAGAGATTTGTAATGAGTTTGAAATGAAACATTATGAGAAAAACCAAGACTGATCGGTATCATCTGTTGGACTGTATTGATACCGAGTTGATCGAGGCCATAGGAAAACAACTTCTTCTAATGTATAACTAGATTATGGAGACAAGAATTTTGTACTAATTAAATTGAATTGGAATTTTGAAAAAGTTGGTGGATGTTTCAATAACCAGATTAGATCTAAATTCTAGGCTCTTAAGCAAGATCAAATCTCTTGAGATGCCACTCAGGTATTGCACTCAAGTATTGTCTTTGGTGTTTATATAGCAATTAATGATTTGGAACATGAAAAAAAAAAAAATTATTATTGTTTTATTATTAATTGACATAATATTTTTTATTACATTTTACTCCTATTTTATTGGTGTAACCTTACGAGACAAATGTTACAACATTTCTCATTATTGTTTTATTATTGACCCACATCTACAGGAAGTGTGCAAAATGGAGTGTGCAGGCACAGAGGAGCCTGGGCGAAGATGGTACAACCTGAGGATGGATTGCACTTGCAGCGTGGAGTCTGGGCGAAAATGGGGGTAGCGAGAGTGTGGAGTTGCAGGCAGCGATGAAGGATGGAGTTAGAGACTGCGTGGATCTTGGGCGTGAATGGGTGAATGGGCTGCATGAGGAGGAAGTTGCAGACTGCTATCCCGAGTGATTAAATATCTTTTGTATGTAATTAAACTTAAACCATAAAAATGTGAATTATAAAAAAATTTAATAAATTTTTTTAAAGAAATTTAAAAAGACCACTCAAATTTGTTGAAAAATGAATCTATTAAATTAAAAAGTAAAAAAAAAAATTTAACTCAATTTAATCATTAATCTCTGAAAGACACTATTGACAGGAAACATTTATGTGCTATGTAACATAATTTACTCAATAAAAAACTATTTCTAGTTTTTTATTTCAAAAAAAGCTATTAACATAACTTAAGCATTAAAAAACTATTTAAATTTAAAAAGTGTTGAATTGAAACAATAATTATATTGTAAATCATAAATTTTAAATAATTAAAAAAAAATGCTAACATATGTCAAAATTAAAGTATAGTGAGAATTATATAATCTACTCAATCATTACATAGTCAAAATATAAGAGCCCAACAAGAGCATAACATAGGAGTTGAGAAGGAGCATCATGTCACATACAAGAATGAAACAACCTATACATACAAAAATTGATTCTACTCTTTAATTTTATAAAGAAAGCCATTAACTCCAACATTTATATATGACATAGAACATAACTTTAACATAAAAAAAAAAAATTTAAATTATAAAAGAGTTGAATTTAATCCTTTAATTTCTAAGATAACTATTTCTCAAAATTACCGCATGTGCGAAGATCGATGTCTTCATCATTTTATAATTTTCTTGCTCATAGCACATGATGGCGCATTGGAGTTTGATCAGCATGGAGCAGGAACAAGGATCGAGCGAAGGCGGGCTTTCGCATGCGAAGGTACGATTCATTAAAGGAGGAGCATTTCCACAGTCGCCCACTCTGCATGTTGGTGGAATAGGCATTAACGGTTTTAATTGCAGAGCTAACACACTCGCAAAGCTAATACAATGTTATATATGAGGTGGACTACGAACCTGACAGCGAGGGCGAATCTATCTTGTGCATGGCTAAGGACGTACATTGTACTATGGACCTTCAGGAAAATCAGGTTATAACTTCGCCTCACATGGACTACGTTACAACCTGCGTCATGGCATGGATGATCATAATGAAACCTTAAGAAAGAAGTCTGCCACCCTGAACCATCCATACATTGCAGTTAAACCAGGTAAATCCAAGGGAATAAGTTCGAAGAACTTCGTTGTCGAGCTCACAGTAGGGAAAGACATCCTTATTGAACAGATTCCTTGTTATCTGAATTTAGCTTTGGATGGGAGATTTTGTGGTAAATCTCTCGGTAAAGACTCGCTTTTTCGTTGGATGGACTCCAACTAGGAAGAATGTCTAGGTTATACCCTCAATTTCTTCATTCTCCAGCGAGGTTGGTTTTTAACTAAATTACAGGAGAAGGAGGATGGACCAAAGCTCCTCAATAGGAATTTCAAATGGGGTTGTTCACGACAAATCCTAAAAAAATGATGGGTCGAATTCAACCCTAATAAGGAGCCACACAATCTTCAGCAAGTCTGGGTTATCCTACCCAGTTTGCCGCTGGTGTTTTGGCAAGAGCAGATAATGGAATCCATTGGCAATAAGATTGGAAAGTTCATAGCTTTGGAAAAGGACTGGGAATTCAAAATTGATCGTCGTTGTGCAAGAATCTTTGTGGAGCTAGATGCCAAAGATGGGCTCTATGAAGAATTAGTAATTGAAATGCATGGAAGTAGATGGTCTCAACGTTTAGATTCTTGGAATTTCCCTTTCTGGTGGTTTGAGTGTCATAATGTAGGCCATCTACATAAGATTTATCCTGTATGCAAGGAACCTCTCAAGACTTAAAAGGTTTGGGTAAAAGAATCCTCATCCCTTCCTCTTATGGGGATCGACCATAGGACGTCGACTAAAGAAGGGAAGCAATCCATGGTTGTTAGTTCGGTCACATCCAAAGATGAAGGTATTGTTCTGTGCGGATCAAAAGAGAAGCTGATGCAGAAGGAGAATGACAATTTCTTTCATAATGGAAGGTCTAGACCCTGTGATTCTCCTCAAGTCTAAGAGAAGGAAGTCGTAGTTGGACAATTTACTTTCAAAAAGTATAAGGAATCCCAATAGATTCATTCTCCATCTTCAGACTCAAGAGTAGGACCAAAACAGAAGTGGACAAAGAAGGAGGATGATATTATCCATCATAAAGGATGGACTCAGTGGTGCAGTTATTCTCAGCTCCCACAGAAGGATACCTGAATTGGTCAATTCACTTTCAACAAGTCGACGGTCCCCTTCAGAATCCTACGCCTTTGTTAGACATAAAAGGTAGTAATACAGTTACCTCTTTAGATAAGCCTCTTAATTTATTTAATCCGGAAACAACCCCCTCTCCGGATAAAGCTAAGTCTACTCTTTGTGTTAATTTTTTGATAATTTCATTCCATTATCATTCCACATCACTAAGAGAATAACATGTACAGCATATCTATAACATATCAATCATAGACACAATATTAATCACATAAGAGACATAGAGTTTCATCGAGAAAAACCAAGAAGGTGAAAAACTCCGCAACTTCGTGAGAGATAAGATAAGCCACAAACCAAGATCACAATGATCAAACCCAATAAGATGTCTCTAGCAGATGCTCCTCCTCCTCCACAAGTGCACCACTTTCTCTCTTAGCTATGCGAGCTTGAGAAGTGAGTGAATGAGACAAATGAGAGACACAACCTCTCTATTTACACACTAACTTGACCTGCGAATAATTCACTAGGACCAAGTTGATACTCATGTCCAATAACCCAACCCCATGTCCTAACTAGGGCCGATCGCACACTAGTGGTCTAATAACCCATCAATAGAAATGACGACATTTCCAATCAGAGGAATAATACATCTCCAATAAAGTACAAATGTAGTATACAAGTGAATATCTTTTGAAGTTACAAATACATCAACACCACCTCTTGACTAGGAAGATATTCTCTAGACATAGGTCATCAATACATATTGGTGCAAGTCTTCAATTCTAGAGCTGGATCTTAATCACTCGATCACGAAGCATCATCCTCATCACTGCTGCTGTACTCGACATCTCCATCACTCGGCTATCTCTGAATTCTTCTCATCATAGGAAGTTCTTGTAACACCCCTCCTTTAGCAACCTAATGTAAATAAATTGTTGTGATTGTATCTATGTAAATGACCCTCGTGAGGAGCTCAAGGCCAAGGCCCCACCAGTGGAACCCGACAGTATTATATGCTATTTCTTAAAGTGAAAATGTTAGCACAGAGTTAAGAGACTAATGTTGGACGCAACGAAAGAAGACAAGAGACAATTGGTAAGGTGACATGAGAAATTTAAAGATGACGAAGGTTGAGAAGTTTGGTTACTCGTCGCAACCTTGTAAAGAGTTATAAAGTATAGCTTGAAATATGAAAGTAGTTATGACTAAATAAATCCTACGATAGAAACAAACCTAAGGAATTAGCTTAATAGGGGACTATTTGCATTATTCATTATAAAAAAGAATATATATATATATCTATATAGATATATATCTTAGCATTTATGCTAATAGAGTGTGATAAAGCTTATAGTGCATATAGTAATTTTTAAATATAAAAGGAACACAGTATAACAATTATGTTATTATACTATGATAAAGTAGTGTATGATTAATAACATATATATATATATAAGTATGTTTTAGTGATTGTGATTTTAGGACGATAACATATGAGGTTTATGATTAATAAACATATATATGTATATGTATCATAAAGGTGTGCACATAAAGTGCCTTGAGTGACATGGTCACAAGTCGAATTATCAATGTATAATCATAGTATGAAAAATATTATTTATACTCTGGGAAAAGGGATAAAGTAAGGGTTAAAATGACTATAGTGGTATAAATATAACCTATCCTATGATAAAAGCTTTATTCAAGTAGAAATAAAGTTAAAATGGGCATACTTAAAGAGATAACTTATCTTAATTTTAAACGTATTATTAAAATAATAAATAAGGTTAAAAATATTTATATTTTGCATATCTTTTAGAGCTCATCAGGTCTTGAGAAAAGTTAGGGAATTTTGTCCCCTTCAGAAAATCATCGCTGCCACTTGTATCCTTACGGAAGTGTTTGTTTTCCTAAACGATCAAATTGTGTTGGAGTATCTGTTGAGTTTATAGGGAGAAACACGTGTAGTGGTCCTAACTTCGACTTGGCAAAGGCATGCTGCCAGTTCTCATGATGGAGGACTGTTTTCAGCTTTGTGTTTTAAGGGGTTGAAAAAAGACAAGAAATTTGCTGAAAAGAGAATTCGCTACGAGTTCTGGTATTGCGAGGGCGGCAAAGTAATGAAACAGGGAGCCGTCATTTCTCAGGTATGCAGTTATGGGAGACCCAATCCCTACCCCTTATTGTTTGTGCAATAGATTTATATGTATGCTGCATTCGGTTTTCAGTTTTTGAACTACCTCCCACTTACGCTGGTAAACCCAATCTCTGGCCAGATATGGTAGTATGGTAGATGTATTTATACAATATGGATCTCGGCTAAAGTTTAGTTATTAAAGCCACAGTAATGATATATAGTTGACTTACTGGTTATGCAATAGTTATCTATCAAATAAGGGCGTGGCTTTGCTAAAGTGTCAGATCAACATTTGAGTTTCTCTGCAATAAACGTTGGGTCTAGATTTGAGCTTGCTCGATTCCATATTTTAGATACGAACTTTACTCTGCTAACACATTGGGTGTTTTTATTGAAGAGATCTGCATCTTTGCTTATACAACTATGCAGAGCTCACGCTCTGATGAGTGTTTCCTTATTTTGATCTCTAGGCTCTGCGATGTATTAGATATCTTGGCACTACATTTATTGGCTAAAACATTTATATATGTATTTCTCTGTTGGCTAAAACATTCAAACCACAGATGCATACTCATCCTTTGATTTGGCCAACTGCCTTTAGACTCAGATCTTACCATTTACTTCACTTGAAATGCTGGATGAGTCTCTATCTTTAATTACCTGACTAATGCCCAAGAATCATGTTATTGATTACATATTCTTATTGATTACTCAGGTTAAACTATCTAGTGTCTTCTTCGTTTTAAGTATTAAGGAATTTCTCATGAATATAAACTTAAGCTACATTTTAAAATTGATAGTTAAGGAATAATAATAACATATATATATATATTTGCTAAGTATTAAGTTGAAAAGAAATTCGTGTGGTTTATTTGGCATATGATTTTTGTGTCTTGTAAGCAAGTTGGCATTCAAATTGCTAAGTATTAAGTTGAAAAGAAATTCGTGTGGTTTATTTGGCATATGATTTTTGTGTCTTGTAAGCAAGTTGGCATTCAAATTATTATTTGAGTGTTCTTTAATTACTTGCATATGAGGTAGAAGAACTATTAATTAAGTAATTATTTTAGTATATTTATAATTAAGAATGGAGAATTCGTAGAAAGATTAACTGACTTAAATTCTGTCTCTTTTCATTTACTAATTATTTCAGTATATTTATAAATCAAAATGGAGATTTTGTAGAAAGATCAACATAGATAAATTCTGTCTCTTTTAATTAAATTAATATTTCAGTATGATTTGATTAAATGCATATGGAGTTCTATATATGCGTGACCACCTATATTTCACATCTGATATCCCATTTAACCGATTGATTGAAACGTAAAAAAATTAATATTTTATATTATTGATTATCTTAACATATGGAAGGATATGTAGCCATGTTTTTTCAGAACCTAAATATGAGTATTCTTAAAGGAATAATTAGATGGTTGTTAGTGTTTGAGAATATACATATTGATCCACATATAATTATTTTTATATATATATAGTTAAATGGAATGGATTATACGCGATAATATATTAATTATAGTTAAGTTGGAAAATAGATTTTCATGTATTAGGTTATATAGAAACAACACATACATGAGAGATTATCATATGTGAATATAGGTTCTACAAATAACTTAAATACATTTGTGGGTGAAAAGTAATATAATATATATGTATATAATATATTTTATATATCAAAGGAATAAGCATTAAAAGGTATATACATAGAGATAGATTTATTTGAATTATTAAAGTGGTTACATCATTACTTGTATATTTAGTTATATTAACAATCTATTTGAAGTATAGATAAACACAAAATGTTATGGGTTAGACACAACTATCAAAGGCCACGAATTATGCTAATAGCCTTTCAGTGAAGTTATGTTGTTTATTTTTGAACTCAATTAATAATTGTTTATGAGTAGAGAGTTTTGAATTAAATATATACATAACTCATAATACACAATTGCAATTGAGTGGATTTTAGAATGAGAAATATATTTACAAAGTGTAGCTGGTTATATACATTTGGAATGGAACAAAATATATATAATAATAAAAGTGCATGTATCTTTTTATGTAATGTTAATCATAGAATAGATACATTTAAGGGAAGTTAGACTATCTTTTTATGTAATGTTAATCATAAAATAGATACATTTAAGGAAAGTTAGACTATTTTTATGTAATGTTAATCATAAAATAGATACATTTAAGGAAAGTTAGACTATAGACCTAGGAAACCCCTGTATTGTCCAAATTAGACTTTGGGAAGTTTTTGAATATGCTCTCTCTATAAGAGAGACCCAAGCAAGCGGAAAGCCATCGTTATATGGGAGATTGTACCCATTGAACTTGATGAATATTAAGATATGACTCTCTTTGGTGGGAGTAGCCCCCTCTCGGTGAACCATGTGGAATATCATCTCTCTCTTGTATGAGCATGATGATCGGTTGTGTCAAGTGATCCTTGGTAGAATCTTGGTTATGCTAATTGCCATGTAAATGTACTATTGTCGTTGTTTTTGTTCCTTATATTATGGTTAACCTTGCACAAAGGTATCATGGTAAAGTAGCTAATTTGTAGTCTCATGTGTACGACTAAGGAGAGTCTCCTTCATTGATTAATTATGATGACTTGGTGGTTTATATGTTGCTCCTCATGTGTATTTTGGTATAGAATGTTTCATAGGAAAACTTGATGATGCATGATGAATGATTCCATTTAACAAATCGCTATTTTACTCATGGAAGTATGTTAATAAATTTTAGATTCACTACTTTAGTAACTCATATAATTAGGTTCGTTTCATATGGTATCAGAGCGCTAGGTTGCAGCACTCGTGCCTAATGGGCTTAGCATGAAATAAATAGGTAGGAAAGTTAGCCAATCAAATTGTTTTTATTTCATTTTGGATACATGGGATTTTAATGGACGAGGAGTGATGTCATTTAAAGCGCACCCTCAAGTTCTCCAAAAAGGGGTAAAACATAAGTATTTTTCAAACATCACTTTTTCTTTACAAAATTTTGAGTAAAGTATGTTATCATTGTCATTAGTTTTCATTGCTAGATAAAAGGTGTAGGTACTCACATGATGGAATGTTATTATCATGGAATGTGATATTTAGTTGATGATAATCTATTTCTTTATCAAAGATTATTAAGTGTATTACCTATGAGCATCACTAGGTTAAAAGTATAGATCTATTAATACACTACAAAACGAAGTAAGTTTGTTGATTAGGAGAAGTCACTTGAACATTTTCAAATTCAATACATAGTTGTTACGAGAGATTCATATCATGCCATCTCAACAAATATTGTGTTCATAGGTATGATAGAATATAATAGTGTAAAATAGTGTTGGTAGAAGTTATGATTAATTCCTTTTTGGGTGTATTCTTCGAAATGAAAAGTTGGTCCTCAAATAGCAATAATAGTATGTCCATCTTTTTACTTAGGTTTTTGATAATATGCTTACTTCAAAAAAGATATGTTGTCCTTCTTTCAATAGATCCAATAATATGGAGTTGCCTGAGAAATTTTTACCCTTGAGTATTGATAGCCAAATACATTTGACATACTAGGTTACAAGTTATAGAATGGATTCAGGTGATAAGGTAACAATGTGTTTTTACTTTTGCTTATGAAGAATCGTCATTTTTTTTACTTAAACATAAATTGTATTTCATTTATAACTTCTTATCATTGAGTTTTGTGGATAAAGGTGTATTATAGTATGAAATTGCAAGCAATATTCCTAGGGGTTAAAAATAATCTTATTTTAGAAATGCATTATGATTTCTAATTAAATTTTATTAGATAGACCTCTGGTAGGGTATGTTATATCTTCCAAACAAAGAATAATGAGTATCAAGGTATGTCCAAATCCAGTTGTAACTATACGTGTCGAAAAAGTAGTAATGTATTAAAATTACGCATAAGAATTTTGGATTGCAAACAAGATCTTATATACGATCAAGATAGGAACTTGATTACATTATGTTTTCTTTATAATGAACAAAGAGATTATGATGTGAATAACTTTCGGAAAGAGATTGTAAGTGAAGCATGCTGATATGAGAGAATGGTAGTACATGAGGTATTTCCTAACATGAACCAATAACATAATGAAAATTTACAGTTAGACTGATGATAGTCATTTGCATGAATGAGTTAAGATGCTTATAAAGAAACTGGATGAAAGACAAGAGGATAAATTTGAAATCCTATTCAAGAGGTTTGATGTTCAGTAGAGAGGGACTCTCGAGCATCATGACTATCAACCTATTAAAAAGGGTTGATCTTGAGTCGGAGGACTCTGGAGCATCATGGTTACTTATATTTTATAGTATGGTGGTTAGTCGGAGGGACTGTGGAGCATCATGGTTACTTATATTTTATAGTATGGTGTTGAGTCGGGAGGACTTTGGAGCATCATGGTTACTTATATTTTATACTATGGTGTTGAATCATGAGGACTCTTCAACATCATGACTATCAACCTACTAAAGAGGTTTGATGTTGAGTCGAAGGGACCCTGGAGCGATTTTGAAACAACTGTGGGGATGCCCAAGTTGTATGAAATAGGCGATATACCTAAAACTATATAATAAAGTGAAAGAGTATCATCCTCGTGTTGGATGGGCATGTTTCACTAGCGAGTCATGTGGAGGCCCAGAGAAACCTCGCAAGCACACATAAAGGGGTCTCCGACTGCACAGTAGTATAACACCACAGTCCCTGGAAAGGTATTATTAATGACTCCTGAAATAGGCCAGAGATTAATACCATGGGCACGTCTTATACTCATAAGCTCTCGAGCACAAGGATTACTTTTATATGTGTTGGGAACAATCCCTAGAGCACATGGACTACTTTATGAATTTTTTTTATTAATTTAACATTCTACACCATCGGAGCATTGATTTGTGTATGCTTGTGATAATAAAGCACAAACAAAGGTTAAAGATTTTCATAAATTTCAAATGTTATGTTGCACAAAAGAATAGGTTATGAGCGATAACAGTTGCGGAAATCATCGGAACTTGAAAACAATCAAAACAGAGATGACAAAGTGAGAAAAGATGGGAGCGAGAATGGGAGACAAATTGTTGAACACCGAGGATGGTGTTATTCTAAAGGGGAGGAGTATATAACACCCCTCTTTTAGCAACCTAATGTAAATAAATTGTTGTGATTGTATATATGTAAATGGGCCTCGTAAGGAAAAGTCCATATGTGGCTATAGCCACGATTGTCGGGGAAATTTTCAATTTTTTCCAAAAATTTAAACTCTTTTTTCACGAAAACATCAATTTTAATTGTTTCATAGGAAACTTTCGTTGGAATTTTGAGCCATCTGTAGTAGTGTGTCTAATAACAATTAAATATAATTAACTGTCAAAATAACATTAATCTCTTAACCTGCTACAACAAGCTAACTTCAGAAACGAATATGATTTTTGAAACTCAAATAAGAGAGTGTAACAAAAATACACAGAAAAAAAATTATGGGTGTAACATGAACGTCATTCACTCTGTATCACTCTATCAAATCACAATTACAGGGATAGGTATATATAGCATTTCAACCAATTAGATCATTAAATGCTAAGTGGCCTTTCATAACAAAATCTTATCTACAAAAAACAAATGTTATGTTATGTTACATTAAATAACTAGCTCTAGCTGCCTCTTCAAAGTTCGATAGGCTGCAGCAGAGCTTGAGGATGTCCCTTCAACCTTTAATATTCTAGTCAGTTTGGCTGTGGAGAACACTTCAATAAATTTGAATAATCAAAATAAATCTGATTTGGTTTGTCTTTTAAAAATCTGGGCAATGCTTGTCTTTTAAATATTTTGGCACCATCCACTTAGGAAATGGAGTAATTAGTTCGTTACCAACAATTCCATTATGGGTCTATAGATTAGGAACATGCCCATTTGAGCCTCTATAGATCTACTAAGGATGCTCACAAATGCAAATGACAAGAAACCTCCTGGAAGGTTTGGTTTCTCGAGAAGGAGTTCAAAATAATATCATAAGACTCCAAGGAAACATATAGTATTATCAATAATAACCATAGCATTCAACATTTAATGGCATGATCTTTATAATGGTTATATGTTTCGTACTTCTTTTATTTGGAAATATTTTTACAAATTCCTTATGTTAAATGTGAGGTGGGAATTCTCTCTAATTTCTTTGGTTCGAACGAGGGACCTCTGCCTTAAACCAATGCCATTCATCGTTTTTCTTGAACTTCCATAGTACTTCACCTTATATCAAGCAGCTTGATATGAATATAGAAAAGCATGAACGTGAAGCCTTTATATGAATATAGAAAAGCCTGAAGCATTATTTCAGTGCCTGTAGAATATTATTACTATTGATTTTAAGAGCATTATGTGTATATACATTGATAGATTGGAAAAAATAATTCATTCATAGTTTAATTACATAAATAATTATATTAATTATTCTTTACCCTATAAAGTATTATCTACAGAATAAAAATAATCAAAAGAATGATAAGGGACATTTACATACAAATTGCACAAGGCATAAAAACCATTCATTCATAATTTAATTATATGAATAATTTTACTTTAAATTCATAGTTTAATTACATAAATAATCATACTTTACCGTGTAAGATTATCTAAGAGAAGAAAGAGAATCACATTTACATAATTGCATAGGCATAAAATACCGTTTGTTACATCAAACAATTTGTTACATCAAACAATGTGCAAAGGATTTACCTCATGATTATTCACATAGACTCTGGGGTAAGGATCTATTTTGTGACAAACAATGTGCAAAGGATTTACCTCATGATTATTCACATAGACTCTGGGGTAAGGATCTATTTTGTGATTATAGGATAGAATGCACAAGAATAGGTGAGCATTTTTAATCAATTAACAGTAGAGGTGAACAATATACAACTCAGTTATAGTGAGTGCAAGTAATCCATTCTTCATTCAAATATCGAGAAGATTGAGTTCAAAATAAAGATTTTTTATAAATGCCAATAGAGATTACACTCAGTAAGAATAATTATTTATATGACTTTCATCATTCTAGGTGGTATTCATAGTCCTTACTTTTTATTTCAGTTGGACACTCTATTTTATAGAAATTGCACATAGATAATAGGCATATATGACTTCAGCTCGAAATTAATGAAATATAACCGCTTTTGTTTACTCTGGCTGCATTCATTCATTGACCATATACTAACATTTCTCGATTGGATTATACGCCCATGGTTGATATACTCATGTCACTGTTTTTTTTATTTTTTTAATTCAACTATTTTCAACTGGAAGGAATGTTCATATGCAGCTTTAGTGATTGTAAATATACAGTTGACCGCATTTCTAAAATATTATTTTCAACTGGATGGAATATTCATATGCAGCTTTAGTGATATCTAGTTGACATCATTTTTCTAAATTTCATTTGTTGTTGCTTTATTTCATTTCCTATAATTTTGAAAATTTTATGAAATAGATTTATTTCATTTCTTATAATTGTGAAAATTTTATGAAAGAGTGAGAAGCGGTATTAATGTTAAAACTAATTTGAAGTCTACATTTCTGTTAAACATAACTGTTTTTAGCCATGGATAATTGTCTGGTTTAATTTGTGTTATATTTATTAATTCAATGTTTATGTAATATTTATTGCTTCTCACCTCACTTTATTTATTTCGTCAATTTAGTTTTGAATTGTCTAGTTGATAATCGTTGAAGTGAAAGGAAATTACATATTACACATTATGAGTTATCAATTTAAATAATCATTTATATAGTATACAATATATATTGGAACTGAAACTAAACACAGGTATTTTGAAGTAAATGTAATATAAAGTAAAGTTACCACTGTAACATGGAGGATGATTAGGAATGTATTCATGCGGAAGCACAGTCTTTCAGGTATAAATAAGGATATTAATGTTTTAAAGGTATATGTGAGAAATATACAATATTGATTGCATATAAAAAAGTGATAATATTGAGAAACATAAAAAATAAAAATTTCAGTTTTAAATATCAAAACCTATAAACATATTAAAAGATAAATGCTTCTATACTGAGAAATATAAAAACTCAGTTTTTAAAATTAAAGGCATATTAGGCTTTATGTTTTCTGTTCATGTGATCTAGGGTAAAAGGGCGCGGGTTTTCAACCTGCTGAGATTTTTTTAATTTTCTACTGGGTTTTCTGCATAGGGTAAAAGGGCCAGGGTTTTCTGTCTTTCATAAATTTTTTAGATTTAGATTTATAATTATATGAAAAAAAATGTTTTGAAGATTTTTGTTTATAATTTATGCGGAGATTTTCATTTATAATTTATCTCAAAACAAACGTTCCAAATTTGTATTTACAATTTATTAGAGAGCTTCAGGATTTTGATTTATATTTTATTTTACATCATATGCTACTTTTAAATGAATATAATTTTTCTTTCTAAAATGGAATTTTATTTGTTTTAAAATAATGTTCTAACAAATTTAAGAATATTCTTCTCCTTGAATTTTATTTTTAATGGAATTTTATTTGTTTTAAAATAATGTTCTAACAACTTTAAGAATATTCTTCTCCTTTACACGTTGAATTTTATTTATAATGGAATAACTCTTGTAAAAATATTATAAGAATGTTGTAAAAAAAGGAATTTTATCTAATTTTATAAACAAATTTAATATATAATTTTTTATAAATTTATTTAATATATTTTAAAATTCTACCAATCATAAATAAAATAATCTATAAATTAGAAACAAAAGCATATAATGATAAATAATAAAAGAGAATTACTAATTTTAATAATAGCAACATAAAACTATTATTAATTTTAATGTTAACATTAACACTAGCACTAATATTAATATAAAATCTAATTTTAATTTTTAATAAATTAGCATTCATGTCTTGGGACTGCATCCCAAACATCTTCATGATCGACTGGTACTCCTCGATCATGGCATTCTTCCCAGATCCTGGGAACTTCGATATATTCAATGTTTTCAATAGATAACTTTGTTGCTGAACAAATGTTGTAGTCCTTCTTTTGTACGTGATAGTATACGATATTTCCTACACAAAAAGTTAAATTACATGATTAGAAAACATCCCATATTTTTCAGAACAAATTCTTACACATAAAGAAATATGTCATACAGTCATGCAATTATCTTAGCCAATGCTTTAATATAACATTTATCCATATCCCGTAACTTTCTAGATGCCTTCCAATCTCTACCAGAACATGGTTAAGAGTGTGCACAACTCCCAACATGTCGGCAAAGAGGTTTCATTCTAGATAAGTATCAATGGAATGTTATACAGTGCCATATGCCACTTACCCATGTATATTAGTAGTATAATGTTCATCAATGCAACTCTTCTAATATGCATAATACATAACCTAATTCAAGGAATATGAGTATATACATTATTGAACAGTATTATTTAAACAGTAAAATATGCAAGGAATGATTATTCAATTACTTATCTTTGTTTGTTTGTTGGGTTGACTCCCTCTCAGTCTTTGGTTCTTTTTTGCAACTCCATTCTGATGTGGATTGTGAGAAGTGGTTAACTCCCTCTGAATATTTGCATCCTTGTAGAAAGTACTGAAGTGTGCTCCTTCTTGGTCTTTGCTTCCTTGCAGGAACAACTGGAGTGTGCTCCCTCTTGATCTTTTCTTCCTAGATTACTTGTCCTTGAACTTATGTCCATCATGTTAAATTTTCGGAATTTACATCAATCTGATCTAGGATCTTAACAAAGAGAACAACATGTACAGCAAATCTACAGCATATCATTCATGGACACAATAATGCAAGCATGGAAGAGACACCGAGTTTACTTCGGGAAAACCATAAAGGTCAAAAACCTCAATAACTTCCTCAGCGATAGATAGAGCAATGATACAACCAGAATACAAGAGATAGTATTCTCCTAGCAGCAGAGCCTCCTCCTCCACAAGTGTGCCACTCTCCAAAGTGTGAGTGAGAGAATAGAATGTGTAAAATGAGAGAGACACACTCTATATTTATACGCTAACTTGACTTGACCTTTACTCAACTAGGTCGGCCTCAACTTAAGCACTTAACATAATGCTGACTGGGCCGACACCCAATAGGGTGGTCTAATAACCCTTCGACACACATAACTTATACAGGGCGGACCCCAACAAGGTGGTCTAATAACCCATCAAGTATAAGTTACGACACTTACAATATAAATGACGACACTTCCATATAGAGGAATAATAACATCTCTATAGGAATACAATATACATATATGTGAAATACATTCTGAAGTTACATATACATCAACACTCCCTCTTAACTAGGAAGGTATTTCTCGACACAAGACTTCTAGAACAAGTCATCTTCTCTGGATCATCGTCACTGCTACTGCTATCTCAATCAATCTCTGAATCTACTCATCATAGGAAGTTCTACAGAGCCAGTCCTTATTCATACCGAATGTAGGCCCACCACCTGCAGGTCTTCGTCATCACTAGACATACTGTGGAATCCTCAGGACTTATTACGTATGTCACAAAACCTTAAAAGATTCTCTTGACTAGCAAGAACCCTAACGAGCATGTGAGGCATTTTTCATCCTGTCCACATCTCCAGGACTTATTACATGTGACCCCACCATAAAACCTCGAAAGAGAATCCTAGGATTGATTACGAGCACAAGGCTCAACCTATCGGATCTCCCAAGGCCCAAATTACATCTAGTCACCACAAAACCTCAAAAGAGCATCCCAGGATTGATTACGAGCACAAGGCTCAACCTATCGGATCTCCCAGGGCACAAATTACATGTGGTCATGGAAAAACCTCTAAAGAGGATCCCAAGACTGATTACGAGCACACGGCTCAACCTATCAGATCTCCCAGGGCACAAATTATATGTCCTCCCAAGCAAAACCTCGAAAGAGCATTTTTCAGATATCCAGGGTACAAATTACATGCCATAGGCAAAACCTCGAAAGACTATCTGCAAAATATACCAAGGCACAAATTACATGCTTATCTGCACAACCTGTTCCACGGCCACAGAGTATCAACCTGATACTCACCATACATCATCCTGATGTACACATGATCATCCTGATCATAATCACTGCAACATCCTACTCCATGTCATCTGGAGCAACATCCTGAAGCTCGTCATCCATGATCAGCCTGATCATACAATGCATCTACCTGATGCATACCAAGTATCTACCTGATACATATCATCATACATGATCCACCTGATACAAATACAGATACATGGTCCAAGCATCCAACTTGATGCATATACAAAATACATACAAATTATCCAACCCATCATATCCAGCATCCAACATGATGCGTACATACATATACATAAAAATGATCCAACTGATCATATCCAACATCCAACATGATGCGTACATATATAAATGATCCAACTGATCATATCCAACATCAAAAATGATGCGTATACAAAGCAGTAACTGAAGCATCGTCCTGACGCTCATCATCCAGCGCTTACATCCACAGCCATGTGAAGGATCCTCCTTCCAACATGCTTGGAATGGATTCTGCAAATGTGTCCGTCACGTCTTCCTCGAAGTGTCATCAATATGAAGAACACCAAGCCTCTCCCTAAAGTACTCGAACTTCACCCTGGCTAGTGGCTTCGTCAACACATCTGCAATCTCCTCGTCCATCGCAATGTACAGGAGCTTCACAACTCCTCTCTGCAACATATCCCTGATATAGTGATATTTGATCTCTACGTGTTTCGACCTGTCATGAAACACTGGGTTCTCGGACAGCTTCACACAACTCTGGTTATCACAAAAGATACCAGTAGCATCCAACGGGAGATCAAATAACTCAGACAGTAGCTTCCATATCAATACTGCCTCACAACTAGCTGAATAGGCTGCAACATACTCTGCCTCAATTGTACTCAGTGCTACGCAGGACTGCTTCCTGCTAAACCAAGAGATCACACCTGATCCCATACTGAAGCAGCACCCAGATGTGCTCTTCCTATCTGCAACACTTCCAGCCCAATATGAATCAACATAACTCTGCAAGTTAAACTTTTGATTCGCTTCATACTTGATCCCATAATCCACTGTACCCTTCAGGTACCTCAGAACATGCTTTACAACAACTAGGTGAACACTCCTCGGATTCGTCAGGAACTAGCTCAATGTGTTCACCTCAAAGAAAATATCTGGTCTCGTTTCGTGAGGTACATCAAGGACCCAATCATTTGACGATACATAGTGATATCAACCGGCTCAGATGAAGCATTACATAGATGCTTCAGATTCGATGCCATAGGTGTGGCCATAGCCTTGCAGTCCATCATCCCAAACCTCTTCAGGATCTCTACTACATACTTCCTTTGTCAAGGGAAGATTCCATCACTCTGCCACGCCTCCATTTCAAAAAAAAATATTGCATCATCCCCAAGTTCCTCAACTCGAACTGGGAAGCAAGCTTCCGCTGTGTGTCGGCAATCAATCTATCCTCACCTGATACAAACAGGTCATCCACATAGTAGTATCACTGGATTTCCTTCTTCAACCTTGTAGTAAAGGTTGGAACCCACTTTACTCTTGGTAAAGACCTACCATACCAAGTTCTGTACATATATGATTTCCTGCCATGTGTCTCAGAACCAAGTGGCTGCTCCACATACACTTCTTCTTCAACTACACCATTGAATAAAGATGTCTTGAAATCCATCTGGTGTACCTTCTATTTCCTCACTTTTATATTTCTCTATGCTGTCGTCTGCATCATGCTTGATCTTGATAGATCCATATGGAATTCATAACAAACTTCCCTTCAGGTCTTGGGACTACATCCCAAACATCATTCTTCATGATCGATGGATCATGGCATTCTTCCCATATCCTAGGAACTTCAATATCTTCAATAGATAATTTTGTTGCTGAAAAAATGTTGTAGTTCTTATTTTGTAGGTGATTAGAAAAAATCTCATAGTTTTCAGAACAAATTCTTACACATAAAGAAATATGTCATACAGTCATGCAATTATCTTAGCCAATGCTTCAATACAACATTTATTCATATCCCGTAACTTTCTAGATGCCTTCCAATCTCTACCAGAACATTGTTAAGAGTGTGCACAACTCCCAACATGTCAGCAAAGAGGTTTCATTCTAGATAAGTAGCAATGGAATGTTGTACAGTGCCATAGGCTACTTACCCATGCATATTAGTAGTATGCTGTTCATCAATGTAACTATTCTAATATGCATAATACACAACCTAATTCTAGGAACATCAGTATATACATTATTGAAAAATATTATTTAAACAATAAAATATGCAAGTAATGACAATTCAAATACTTATCTTTGTTTGTTTGTTGGGTTGACTCCCTCTCAGTCTTTGCTTCTTTTCTGCAACTCCATTCTTATGTGGATTGTGAGAAGTGGTCAACTCCCTCTGAATATCTGCATCCTTGCAGAAACTACTGAAGTGTTCTCCTTTGCTTTCTTGCAGGAACAATTGGAGTGTGCTCCCTCTTGATCTTTGCTTCCTGGATTACCTGTCCTTGAACTTATATCCATCCTTAATCACTATGCATGCTTATTAGTATCATCATTGTGTTATCCTTGAGGTCTCATACATAATCACACATTTATTAGTATAATCTTAATACTATCAAAACACAATAATCTTAAACATGTATATTCATGATCATTCACAGACTAAACATTAGTATTCAAGGTATCAGGGAAATCTTCTTTTACTCATACATTTTCTTATTTGATCATAGGACTCTTCTGGTTAGTTGAATCATCAATCAAGATAAGAGATATGATATGCATAAAACCTGTGATTATTCAAACCTATACCTTAATGATTCTTCTGGTTAGTCATATCATCAATTATGGTAAGAAACATAATATGCATACAACCATGATTATTCAAACCTATGACTTCATGAATAATCATTATCAACAACACAACAGTATAAGATCCTAACACAAGGTAGGATTCTAGCTTGATATAGGAAAAACATACCTGGATTAGCATGCTATCTAGTTATGTCTAACATACGCGCATAATGTCTTCTTGTTCTCTTCAATGACTTGTGCTAGTAAACTGCATGTCTCATAAGTTAACCATTGTAGAACCAAGTTATACATACCGCGAAAGTAGATCTTCTATGTGATCCATGACAATGGATGAATCCTTGTCCTCATGTCACCATGATCATATGTTCTTGAAGTAGAACATGATTTGTTTTTCTTGATGTACCTTTTATGTTAGCAGACAACATAAACCTCATACAACACCATAATGCATTAGTACAATCATAAGTGTCAACACCCTAACCAATGAATATCTTCTATCATGCATTCATAATTTTGTTAAGGTGATACGACAAATCTAAAATCAAGATTGTACTAACCATAATAACATGAAGACAAACATACCATAAACTTGATCATGAACAAATATCGAAACATACATTGATGAGTCATACCTGTTGAGATCGCTTGTAATATTCTTATGTAAGGCCTTAGCCTCATCTCCCTCTGAAATATGAACTTCTTCACTTATGTAGGTGACCAATCCATCTTCTTCTAGGATTAACCCAATCCACTTGATTTGCAAGAACTGGACCTAGAGCTAGATATGGGTTTGTCAGAGAAACCCCAAAAATTCAAACTTTGAATTTCAAACTTCCGAAATGATATAAATATGCGCCTTGATGAGTTGATCAAGCTGGTATATTCAAAATTTGAAAACTGCAAAGTTTCACTCCTCAATTTTTCCTTTGAAACTTTCGGATTCACTCGACATGATCCTGAACTGGGGTTTGATGAAGCCCACTCTTCTTCCCAATCAAAACATTTGATCCAAAGCTCTAAGCTTCTAGTTTTCTGAGGAGCTTCCAGCCGTGGTCACACATTTCAAAAATTCCCATTTTTACAGAAGCCCTAATTCTCCACTTTTCTCATTAAAGTCCCAAACTAGGGTCTGATCAAGCCCGCCCTTCTGCCCAACCAAAAATTCTGATCTTGGTCTCTAAATTTTTATTTTTATTTGTAGCATTCATCCGTGGTCTCCGATTACAAAAATTTCAACTTTCTCTGAAGCCCTAAATTTTGGAAGACATGAATGAAGGTACTAAAAAATAATTCTGTTTTGACAGAAATATGTACCTGATTGTTTCTAGTGTAACTCCTAACTTTTCAATCCACGGGGTCTGAAAACGTTTCCTGATATAGCCTGACCTATTATATTTCCATATCGACAGGTTTGACCTCAACTCGATTCCCTGAGAGAGAGTTATGCCAAGTGTTGTAATGTGACCTATTTATGGAATAATACAGGAAAGCGAACTTGTACAGCATGCCACGTGTCACTGGTTCAAACTAGGCCTCTGAAAACTTTTCCTTAGACAGTACAATCTGTGTACTAACTGTCACTTTTTACGAAAGGTCATTTGGATGTTCCTAGCCAAAGTTATGACCTTTTTCCCAAGGTCACCTGATTTTTACTTAGATATGGAAGAGTCAGAAACCCTATATTGTATAGATCATAAATCGCAAAGTACAACAAATTAAAGGTTGTCCTTTGGACACACGGTACATGGGGATTTAATATTCGACCTATAAAGGTTTCAGATCCGAAAACATCACCCAAAAAATATTTATAGCGAAAGTGCTACGATGACTGGTTTTTGGCTATATCAAGCCCTAGCATCGTAAGTGCAACAAGTGTCATACATGCCATATCATGCTTTCTTTCAGGGCAGCTCTGATACCATGTTAAATTTTCAGAATTTACTTCAATCTGATCTAGGATCTTTAATGAGAGAACAACATGTCCAGCAAATCTACAGCATATCATTCATGGACACAATAATGCAAGCACAGAAGAGACATTGAGTTTACTTGGGGAAAACCATAAAGGTGAAAAACCCCAATAACTTCCTCAGAGATACATAGAGCAATGATACAACCAGAATACAAGAGATAGTCTTCTCCTAGCAGCAGATCCTCCTCCTCCACAAGTGCACCACTCTCCACAATGTGAGTGAGAGAATAGAATGTGTAAAAAGAGAGAGACAGACTCTCTATTTATACACTAACTTGACTTGACCTTTACTCAACTAGGTCGGCCTAAACTTAACCACTTAACATAATGTTGAATGGGCCGACACCCAATAGGGTGGTCTAATAACCCTTTGACCCACATGGCCGACCCCCAATAGGGTGGTCTAATAACCCTTCGACCCACATCACTTATATAGGGCCGACCCCAACAAGATGGTCTAATAACCCATCAAGTATAAGTTACGATACTTACAATATAAATGACCACATTTCCGTATAGAGGAATAATAACATCTCTATAGGAATATAATATACATATATGTGAAATACATTCCGAAGTTACATATACATCAACACATCACTATGCATGCTTATTAGTATCATCATTGTGTTATCCTCGAGGTCTCATACATAATCACACCTTCATTAGTATAATCTTAATACTATCAATATAAATTAATCTTAAACTTGTATAGTCATGATCATTCCAAACACAGATAATAAACATTAGTATTCAAGATTTCAAGGAAGTCTTCTTTTATTCATGCATATTCTTATTTTATACAAGGTTAGTTAAATCATCAATCAAGATAAGAGACATAAAATGCATAAACCTTTGATTACTTACATTTCTAACTTTATGAATAAACATAACCAATCATACCAAGTATACTTATATAAGGGATTATAACACAAGGTAGGATTCTAACTTGATATAGGAAAAACATACCTGGATTGGTATATTAGCTAGTTATGTCTAACATACCGACATGATGTCTTCTTGTTCTCTTCAATAACTTGTGCTAGTAACGTGCATATCTCAGAGGTTAATCATTATAGAAACCAGTTATACATACCTCGTAAGTGGATCTTCTATGTGATCCATGACAATGGATGAATCTTTGTCTTCAAGTCATCATGATCATATGTTCTTGAACTAAAACATGATTTGTCTTTCTTGGTGTACCTTTCATGTCACCGGACAACATAAACCTCATACAACACCATAATGCATTAGTACAGTCATAAGTGTCAACACCTAATCAATGAATATAGTCTATCATGCATTCATAATTTTATTAAGGTGATATGACAAGTCTAAATTTAATCAAGATTGTACTAACTGTAATAACATGAAGACAAACATACAATAAACTTAATCATGAACAAATCTTGAAACATACCTCGATAAGTCATACGTGTCGAGATTGCTTGTAATCTTCTTATGTAAGGCCCTAGCCTCATCTCCCTCTGAACCAGGAACTTTTCCACTTATGCAGGTGACCAATCCATTCTCTTCTAGGATTAACCCAATCAACTTGATTTGCAGGAACTCGGTCTCGAGCTCGATTAGGGTTTGTCAGAGAAACCCTAAAAATTAAAACTTTCAATTTCAATCTTGCGAAAGGATATAAATATGCGCCTTGATGAGCTGATCAAGTTGGTATAGCCAGAATTCGAAAACTGCAAAGTTTCACCCCTCAAATTTGCATTTGAAACTTTCAGATTCACTCGACATGATCCCGAACTAGGGTTTGATAAAGCCCACCCTTCTACCTAATCAAAAGGTTTGATCCAAATCTCTAAGCTTCTAGTTTTTTGAGTAGCTTCCAGCCATGGTCACAGATTTCAAAAATTCCCATTTTTGCAGAAGCCCTATTTTTCCACTTTTCCGATCAAATTCTCGAACTAGGGTTTGATCAAGCCTGACCTTATGCCCAACCAAAAATTCTGATCTTGTTCTCTAAATTTTTATTTTGATGAGTATCATTTAGCCATAGTCTCTGATTACAAAAATTCCAACTTTCTCTGAAACCCTAAATTTCGGAAGCCATGAATGAAGGTGCTCAAAAATAATTTTGTTTTGACAGAAATATGTACCTGATTCTTTCTAGTGGAACTCCAAACTTTTCGATCCACAGGGTTTGAAAATTTTTGCTATGATATCCCAACCTATCATCTTTCCAACTCTATAGGTCTGACCTCAAATGGACTCTCTGAGAGAGAGTTATGCCAAGTGTCGCAACATGACTTGTTTATGGGATAAAACAAGAGAGTGAACTTGTATGGCGTGCCATGTGTCACTGGTTTAGTTTCGGCCTCTGAAAAAGTTATCTAAGAAAGTAAATTCTGTGCACTACTTGTCTTTTTTTACGAAATTTTATTTGGAGCTTACTAGCCCAAGTTATGACCTTTTTTCCAAGGTCATATATTTATGACTGAGATCTCGAAGAGGCAGAAACCCTATATTGTATAGATCATAAATCACAAAGTACAACGAATTAGAGGTTTTCCTTTGGACACGAGGTACATGGGGATCTTAGCTTCACCTTGTACGATGTTTAGAGCCTGAAACCTTGCCAAAACTTATTTATAGAGAAAGTGCTACAATTACTGGTTTTTTCTATATCAAGCCCTAGCTTCGCAATTGCAACAAGTGTCATACATGGCATACCATGCCTTCTTTCAGGCTAGCTCTAATACCATGTTAATTTTTCAGAATTTACTTCAATCTGATCTAGGATCGTAACTGAGAGAACAACATGTACAACATATCTACAACATATCAATCATGGACCCAATAATGCAAGCACACAAGAGACACATAGTTTACTTGGGGAAAACGTTAAAGGTGAAAAACACCAATAACTTCCGTAGAGATAGATAGAGCAATGATACAACCCAAGCATAAGAGATAGTCATCTCGTAGCAGCAGCTTCTCCTCCTCCACAAGTCCGCCACTCTCCTGAGAGTGTGAGAGAGAATAGAATGATGAAATAGAGTGCCTCCCGCACTATATTTATACTTGACATGACTTGCCTAATAACCTTTACTAGGTCGGCCTTAACTTAACCACATAACATAATGCTGACTCGGACGACAGCCACTAGGGTGGTCTAATAACCCTTTGACCCACATGGCCGACCCACAATAGGGTGGTCTAATAACCCTTCGACCCACATGACTTATACAAGGCCGACCCCAACAAGGTGGTCTAATAAGCCTTGAAGTATAAGTTACGACACTTACAATATAAATGACGACACATCCATATAGAGGAATAATACCATCTCTATAGGAGTACAATATACATATATGCAATACATTCTAAAGCTACATATAAATCAATATGATTCAGACGTGGTATTGTATTTTAAAATGGTTCATTGTAACGCAACCAAGTGCATGTTCCCTTCAGGCATAAAATTAGGTGAATTTGGTGATTCTCCTTTGGTAGATTGTACACTCTACAGGAAGCTAGTTGGTAGTTTGATGTACGTTACACATACAAGACCTGATTTGTCTTATGCTGTAAGTGTTGTAGCCACATGAGCTCCATTGGAAGGAAGCCAAAAATATCCTCCACAATGTCCAAGGAACAAAGAATTTTGGGGTACACTATGGAGCTAGTTCTTCACTTCAACTAGTTGGATTTTTTGATTTGGATTGGGCTAGAGATCCCATTGATAGAAATTCCACTTCGGGTTTTGTTTTCATATTTGTTGAAGGTCCTATTTGCTCGCAAGTAAGAAAAAACATACAATTTCCCTTTGATCAGTAGAGGCCGAGTATAGGGCAGCAGTGAATGCAGCAACACAGTGTGTTTGGTTGCAAGGAATTCTTCAGGAATTTGGTGTTGCAGCTGATTTTCCAACCAACACCTGGATGGACAATCAAAGTGCCATCAAGATATCTACTGATCGAGTTCAGAGGAAGATAAAAAAGCACATAGAGATCCATATGCACTACACCTTGGGCTTAGTGCATGACAGAGTGATTTCCTTATAGTATCTTCCATCCACCGACCAAACTACTGATATTTTCACCAAGCGTTTCACTAAGATGACCTTCACTCACTTGAGAGGTTTTCTTGGAGTGAGTGATGGACGGTGATTGCTGCTATTTTATTGTAGGTTCATACCTACGTCAATTTTAGAAGGAAGGTTTTATCCCATGAGGTCTTCCTTCTTGTACTCAATTTACATGAACAAATAAAATTTATGTTTTGTATGAGGTGACTTGAGCCTTTGTTTCCAAGGCCTCCCACTTTAATTCTATGAGATGTACTAATTTTTGGTTAAGAGGGGGCGTTACAACAGTAATCCACCACTTATTACCTTAGTCTAAGTCCCTAGTCAATTTTATTGTCATTTATGCATTAATACACTATGTTTGGACTAAGGATGCTTAATTGGGCAAAATATCCACTCAACTAGAAGTGTTCACATATGCTTGAGTGCTCTAGCTTAGTCAAACTCCACATGTGTCCACAAGTGTTCCCTAATTTAATGCTAGAGCGCTCCCCTTCCTTGAATATGGGATTTATGGTTGACTAGGAGTGCTAGGGTTGATTTGGCCCAATTTTAACATGATTCTGTGCATTTAATGCCACCTAGAACCTCCCACACACCTTATTTTGCTCACCCATGCTTTCCTATGAGTCATTGTTGCTCCACCATTCCTTAGCCACATCCACATTTCCATTCGTGACCATTTGGGATTAGTTGGAGCAAGTTGGACACAGATAGGGGGGATTGAGGGCAAATTGACCATTTACTCATGTACACTCATTTTGGGCTTCCTATGCCTCACCAATTTCTCCAAATGTAAAATAAACCTCTTCTAAGCATATTTACATGTTACACAGTCAAATAATATCAATCTTTTGTTCAAATTGTGTGTGTAAATTTGTCTTCTTTCAAGCTTTTTTGCTGGTTTTTGCAAGTAATTCGATTTGTGAGGTTCTGTAAGGCTCCTAGATCTTGTTGTAGATCAAAATTCTCACACATTGCAATAATAGCCCTAGTTTGATTATAAATGAGTTAATAATCAAATTTTGAATGTTAGCAGCTTCAATAATTTTATGTGTTTTAACAATATAGAATTGATTTTATACACCTAACAACAATTTTATGATTTTTTGTCAATATGAAATTGATTTTATACACCTAATAACAACACAAATCCATGTTAAATATCGATCTACCAAGGGCTTGGTGGCAGAAGAGGGAGGGATTATCCAAAATTCCGATGGAAAACAAATAGAATCCTATGAATGGGTATTAGGATTGGAATGAAAATATGCAGAGAAGCGCTTGTTGCTTCCCAAGGGTTAAGTAATTTGAGACACTTGAAAATTCCATAGGTTCTGGTCCTTGGTGATTCCATGATAGTCATTTGCCTTATGAATTCAAGAGGGATCACTAAAGATCAGCGGCTAAAGTTTTTGATCTCAAGGCTTTACCATATATCCTACGCGGGCTTAATGATCAATGATTTAAGCTTTAGGAGTTCCTAATTCTTGTTTTTTTGTATCGACAAGAGAATTTATTAACAGAAACATAAATTTATTGAACTAACATTACCTGCAAATAGTCTGAAAATGCTTCATTACCACGACCGGATTCTGTAAATTCTAGGCATGCCAAATTAGTTATACTAAACTGAAGCTCGGATAGGCTATTGGAACCATTGACCGAAGCACTCCACGACCTAAATTTCTCTTAAAATTCAACAATTAATGGATAACAGGAATTTCATTTTTGTTATCACCAAATATTACTCATCTCGCTTGGGTGCCAAAGGGTTTCCTCTCACTGGCGGGGCGATGCTGAACATCGTGCCTGCCGTGAGGGGTGGCCCTTTGGCGCCCATTGAGCGAAGGCAGGTTTGGAATTTCACTGGAAACGGAGCAATCGCTGATGATAACGAAAAGAGGAGCAAAAAAATAAATGGGACCTGCACTCTTTCACTTCTACTTTGTTACATTGTTGGCTCTCTGTCCATGGTCTCAACAATGTGTATGGTGTTGTGTGTGAATGGAAACAGGCGCCGGTTTTTCTCTCTAGCGGGCTTGCTCTCGTCCTTTTTCATTCTCTGTGAACTGTGCGTTTTTTCTACTACTTTCCAATGTGGTGGCAGTTGGGGCATGTAGGTGTATAACTCTATTAACCCCTTCCTCCTACCATTTCCGATGTGCACAGAGCCCAACCGTTAAAATTTTTATTTTCCATGTCTGCGCCCTTTTGTCGGTGTGTAATGGGCCTGCATTTCTTCTTTCGATCGATCGTGGCACTCATTATTTCCCTGTCTACCATTTCCTCTACTTTCTATTGGTTCAATTGCTACTTCAACTGATGATGCAAATACTGGTTCAACTAGTGCTTCTATTTTTATTTATTTAAGGAAGGCTAAGTCATACATCCACGTAAGGTAAGTAGCAGTAACTGAGAGGCTATCTCTAACACAACTATCTTTATTACAAGTATATCGCGGAGAGAGCCTAGACCCTATTGGGTTTACAAAAGCTGTTGCAGCCTTGCATTTGATCTTGATTGATCTGGAACCTATCTCATTTGTCTAATTATGGAAACCTACGTGTTTAGGATTCTACAAGTAGGTGAGGCGCATCGATTTGACCACGACATGCTTATGAGAGAAGTTAAAATACATGTTTTCAAACTGACTACGATTGTAGACTTGTTGAATGATTTGAGTAACAAAATGGTCAAAATGGAGAATAGCATGCAAATTCAACAGAATGGTCATACGAATTAGAGACTTTTCCAACTCAAGAAACCTTTCCAGTATGCTAAGAAACCTGACATGCAAAATCCCTGACCTTTCTTATTCCCTTCACCCTACGCGATGGAATGCTTCCCTAACCCATTGTTGCTGAAGCAACTAGGAAGAGGCATGCTATGAAACCTTTAACCCCCTTCCTCTATGTTTTGTTGTTTGCCGCTCGATGAGTCACTCTTTTTCTTTCATGGCTCTCCACATATCTCCTAATGGTCTCCATGTCCTAGTTGTGATCGTTCGTTGGGATAACAACATGTGTCCTTTTTTCGACTGATCTGGCATGCCAAGAATTTACAGAATCCCGTCGTGGTAATGAAGCATTTTAGACTATTTGCAGGTAGCGTTCGTCCATGAAATTTATGTTTTTGTCAATAAATTCTCTTGTCCACACTAAAAAAGAGTAACGGATCATAAAGCTTAAACCATTCATTATTAGGCTTTCTTTTGATTTACCGCAGAGACAATATATGTTGTTTTCTCTTACAGTAAATTAAAATAACCAGCAAATTAAGTTGTTCATTCATCTCTTGCGAGTCTCATATTCATCTTTGGGAAAGATTAAATTATTATGGGAAAGAGTAAATTAATATTATTTTTAAAGGAGATTTGTAATGAGTTTGCGAGTCTCATATTCATCTTTGGGAAAGATTAAGTTATTATGGGAAAGAGTAAATTATTATTATTTTTAAAGGAGATTTGTAATGAGTTTGAAATGAAACATTATGAGAAAAACCAAGACTCTTTATAAGTTCTAAATTTCAATTCATAATGCTTTTGTTTGTTCAATTTAAAGTAAGAGAGCATAAGAAACCTCTATTGCAATGTCATCTGTTGGATTGTATTGATACCGAGTTGATCGAGGCCATAGGAAAAATACTTCTTATCATGGTTAAGTAGATTATGGAGGCGATAATTTTGCACTATTTAAATTTAAAAAGTGTTGAATTTAATCAATAATTATATTGTAAATCATAAATTTTAAATAATTAAAAAAAAATGCTAACATGTGTCAAAATTAAAGTATAGTGAGAATTATATAATCTACTCAATCATTATATAATCAAAATATAAGAGCCCAACAAGAGCATAACATAGGGGTTGAGAAGGAGCATCATGTCACATACAAGAATGAAACATAGCTTATACATACAAAAATTCATTCTAGTCTTTAATTTTATAAAGAAAGCCATTAACTCCAACATTTATATATGACATAGAACATAACTTTAACATTAAAAAAAATCATTTAAATTAAAAGAGTTGAATTTAATCCTTTAATTTCTAAAATAACTATTTCTCAAAATTAAGTTATGTTACATAATCTACTCAATCATTACGTCCTTAATACATAGAGACTCAACAAAAACAAACAAAAACAGAGAAGTAACAATCATTGTCCTCAAACAAAAACAGAGAAGTAAGAACCATTTCTCCTCAACCACCCAAACTATATCCAATAAATGTTACTTATTTACCTAGACATTTTTCAAAAATTCAAAAAAATAAATAAATAAAACTACTCCTCATCTGAGGAGACTGGACTGGTGTTGCTCTTAGTAACTACGGCTCGGCAGACTGGACAGTTCTTCCCCACTGGCAACCATTTTGAAATGCAATTGGGATGGTGTATATGGCCGCAGTTGAGTTGATTTGCGTCTTCTCCCAATACAAAATCCACATGACAAACTGGGCAGATTGAAGTGATACTGTTATTATCGCTGATATGATCGCCGGAAATTGAAATGCTCGTGCCAGCCATTAATGGCGGCGGCACCACCTGAGTCAAATTGCCAAGTATTAATGGCGGCGGCGGCACCTGTCTAAATAATATTGTTCCGCATGGACAACTTCCAGCCTCATCATATTCATAGAGGCATGACTGATGAAACGTGTGGCCGCAGGGAAGTTGACGTGCCCTTTCGCCTACTCGAAATACCTGCTCGCAAATTATGCAAGATAAAGGGTTACCATTATCACCATTCACATGCTCCTCTGCAATCCTTATGCAACGATGCCGGAATTGCCGGAGGTCGACAACATCGAAGAGGAAAACGTCAGTAAGCTGCGTTAGCCTCAGGTAAGCCTCATCTTCTTGCTCTACGGATTCAGGAATAAAATCTTCCCATCGTGTGATAACAAGTCCTATCCTCTGCTCTATCTCATCCATTTCATCTCTTCTGCCGTAATCATATCCACCAAGTTCATCAAGTTCTATTAGTTCTCTAATACTCGCCTCCATTTCTGCTACTAACTCTCTAAATTCTATATCATTTTCGTGAATGAATCTAACACCGGATTGAGGAACATCAGCGGCAACACGAGTAGATGGTGTTCTCGATCCTCTACCTTCCTGAAGGCTACCACTTCCACTTCTCCTACTCACTTCTCCATTCCTTGCGTCTCCTCTTTGTCCTTCCATTGTTAAATTGTCACTGGCAACGCTTACTCTCAATCCTGATATGCTCAAATGACCAACTTAAATAATTAAAATCAAAATTTTGAACCGTTATATGAAGAGATGACCAATTGAAATAATAGCTAAAATAAAAAAATTTGAAGGAAAAAATGAAAAAACAAACTTGTTATTGTGGCTCTCGCGCTCTACAACCCGAGGGAGATCTTGTGACTCTAGTTGTTTGTCGATCATAAATACAGTTTGTATTTAACACAAAATAATACCATGTAAACAAAAAAGAATAGTACAAAGTAAAAAGTAATAAACATTATGTCGGTCATAAACAAAAAAGAATAATACAAAGTAAAAAGTAAATATGAGACTTAAACTAGACAGTTTAGAGCTTACGATTAGGTGATAAATGTTATGTCTGTCATAACAAAAAATAATAGTAAAAAGTAAATATGAGACTTAAACTAGAGACTTTACTTTTTACTTCTAATACAAAGTAAAAAATAAATATGAAATTTTAGAGTGTTTGTGGAGTAACAAAATAATACAAAGTAAACAAAAAAAAATATAAAGTAAAAAGTAATAAATATTATATAGGCCATAAACAAAAAAGAATAATACAAAGTAAAAAGTAAATATGATACTTAAACTAAAGACTTTAGAGCTTAGGATTAGGTGGCTCAAATATTGCACTCAAGGAGCTATTCAAGGAGAGATTTGCACCTAGGGAGATTTGATCCTTATCCATGCTTGATAAAGCCTAGGATTTAGATCTATGTTGCTTTAACAAACCCAAAAGATATCAATGTCTTTATAAATGTGCAAAATATAAACCTATATAAACACATTAGTAATAAGATTTTTCTTTTTATAACTAAAATATAAGATCCTTTCATTACTTGGTAACAAGATTAAACAACAAAAATAACACATAACACATATATTTGCCTACATATATTTTCCTTAAGTATTTGCCTTACTCATTACAAAATAGGATAGCTTATAGCCAAAACCATTAAAGAGTGATCGAAATGTATAACCAAAACTATTAAAGACTAATCCAAATGTATTGATGCTCCTAAATTTAGGCATGCAACAAATAATTAATTATAAAATAAATAAATAAAAATCATATAAAATTACCTCCAAAAGTTTTTCCAATTTTCAGTAGAAAATATTGACTTCTTTACACATCAAAAATGTTTTTCGATTGAATTGATTTAAATTTGAGAATACATATATAAGAATGGCATACTATGAGAAAGCCTTAAAATAAGGAATATATACATATATATATGGGGAATGGGAGCACGAAAGATGGACCAAGGTGGATGGAACAGTACCGCATTTGCGAAGATCGATGTCTTCATCATTTTATAATTTTCTTGTTCACAGCACAGGATGGTGCATTGGTGTTTGATTAGGATGGAGCAGGAACAAGGATCGAGCGAAGGAGGGCTTTCACATGCGAAGGTACGATTCATTAAAAGATCAACAATTACACAGTCGCCCACTCTCCATGTTGGTGGAATAGGCATTAACGGTTTTAATTGCAAAGCTAACACAATGTTATAAATGAGGTGGACTACGAACCTTATAGCAAGGGAGAATCTATCTTCTGCATGGCTGAGGACGTACACTGTACTATGGACCTTTGTAAAAATCACGTTATAACTTCGCCTCACATGGACTAAGTTACACCCTGCGTCATGGCATGGATGATCATAGTGAAACCTTAAGAAAGAAGTCTGCCACCCTGAACCATCCATACATCGCAGTTAAACCAAGTAAATCCAAGGGAATAAGGTCAAAGAACTTCGTTGTCGAGCTCATAGTAGGGAAAGACATCCTTATTGAAGAGATTCCTGATTATCTGAATTTAGCTCTGGATGGGAGATTTTGTGGTAAATCTCGAGGTAAAGACTCGCTTTTGCGTTGGATGGACTCCAACTGGGAAGAATGTCTGGGTTATACCCTCGATTTCTTCATTCTCCTGCGAGGTTGGTTTTTAACTAAATTACAGGAGAAGGTGGATGGACCAAAGCTCCTCAATAGGCATTTGAAATGGGGTTGTTCAGGACTAATACTCAAAAAATGGTGGATCAAATTCAACCTTAATAAGGAGCTGCACAATCTTCAGCAAGTTTGGGTTATCCCACCCTGTTTGCTTCTGGTTTTTTGGCAAGAGCAGATAATGGAATCCATTAGAAATAAGATTGGAAAGTTCATAGCTTTGGAAAAGGACTGGGAATTCAAAATTGATCGTCGTTGTGCAAGAATCTTTGTGGAGCTATATACCAAAGATGGGCTCTATGAAGAATTAGTAATTGAAATGCATGGAAGTAGATGGGCTCTATTGGAATTTTCCTTTCTGGTGCTTTGAATGTCATAATGTAGGCCATCTACATAAGATTTGTCGTGTATGCAAGGAACCTCTCAAGACTTAAAATGTTTGGGTAAAAAAATCCTCATCACTTCCTGTTATGGGGATCGAGCATAGGACGTCAACTAAAGAAGGGAAGCAAGCCACGGTTGTTAGTTCAGTCACATCCAAAGATGAAGGTTTTGTTTTCTGTAGATCAGAAGAGAAGCTAATGAAGAAGGAGAATGACAGTTTCTTTCATAATGGAAGGTCTAGGCCCTGTGATTCTCCTCAGGTCTAAGAGAAGGAAGTCTTAGTTGGACAATTTACTTTCAAAAAGTATAACGGATCCCAATAGATTCATTCTCCATCTTCGGCCTCAAGAGTAGGACCAAAAGAGAAGTTGACAAAGAAGGAGGATGATATTATCCATCACAAAGAATGGTCTCAGTCGTCCAGTTCTTCTCAGCTCCCTCAAAAGGATACTGGAATTGGTCAATTCACTTTCAACAAGTCAAATGGTCCCCTTCAGAATCCTATGCCTTTGTGAGACATAAAAGGTACTGATATGGTTACCTCTTTAGATAAGCCTCTTAATGTATTTAATCCGGAAACAACCCCCTCTCCGGATAAAGCTAAGTCTCCTCTTTGTGTTAATTTTTCGATAATTTCATTCCATTATCATTCAGGATCACTAAGAGAATAACATGTACAGCATATCTATAGCATATCAATCATAGACACAATAGCAAACACATAAGAGACATAGAGTTTCATCGAGGAAAACCAAGAAGGTGAAAAACCCCACAACTTCCTCAGAGATAAGATAAGCCACAAACCAAGATCACAATGATCAAACCCAATAAGATGTCTCTAGCAGATGCTCCTCCTCCTCCACAAGTGCACCACTTTCTCTCTTAGCTATGCGAGCTTGAGAAGTGAGTGAATGAGATAAATGAGAGACACAACCTCTCTATTGATACACTGACTTGACCTGCCAATAATTCACTGGGGCCAAGTTGATACTCAAGTCCAATAACCCAACCACATGTCCTAACTAGGGCTGACCGCACACTGGTGGTCTAATAACCCATCAATAGAAACGACATTTCCAATTAGAGGAATAATACATCTCCAATAATTACAAATGTAATATACAAGTGAATATCTTTTGACAACACCACCACTTAACTAGGAAGGTATTCTCTAGACATAGGTCATCAATACATATTGGTGCAAGTCTTCAATTCTAGAGCTGGAACATAATCACTGGATCATGGAGCATCATCATCATCAGTGCTGCTGTACTCACATCTCCATCACTGGGCTATCTCTAAATTCTTCTCGTCATAGGAAGTTCTTGTAACACCCCTCCTTTAGCAACCTAATGTAAATAAATTGTTGTGATTGTATCTATGTAAATGGCACTCGTGAGGAGCTCAAGGCTAAGGCCCCACTAGTGGAACCCCACAGTATTATATGCTATTTCTTAAAGTGAAAATGTTAGTAGAGAGTTAAGAGACTAAAGTCAGACGCAACGAAAGAAGACAAGAAACAATTAGTAAGGTGGCATGAAAAATTTAAAGATGACGAAGGTTGAGAAGTTTGGTTACTCGTCGCAACCTTCTAAAGATTTATAAGATATAGCTTGAAATATGAAGGTAGTTATGACTAAATAAATCCTACGATAGAAACAAACCTAAGGAATTAACTTAATAGGGGACAATTTGCATTATTCATTATCAAAAAGAGTATATATATATCTATATAGATATATATCTTAGCATTTATGCTAATAGACTGTGATAAAGCTTATAGTGCATATAGTCATTTCTAAATATAAAAGGAACACATTATAACAATTATGTTATTATACTATGATAAAGTATAGTGTATGATTAATAACATATATATATATATAAGTATGTTTTAGTTTAGTGATTGTGATTTTAGGACGATAACATATGAGGTTTATGATTAATAAACATATCTATGTATATGTATCATAAAGGTGTGCACATAAAGTGCCTTGAGTGACATGGTCACAAGTCGAACTATCAATGTATAATCATAATATGAATAATATTTATAGTGTGGGAAAAGGGATAAAGTAAGGGTTAAAATGACCATAGTGGTATAAATATAACCTATCCTATGATAAAGCTTTATTCAAGTAGAAATAAAGTTCTCATGATTTGGACCTCCACTTGGCAACGCCATGCTGCCAGTTCTCATGATTTGGACCTCCACTTGGCGAAAGACGGACTCTCCAAGATGGAGGACTCTTTTCAGCATTGTGTTATTTATACAACGGAACATAAGGGGTTGAAAAAAGATAGGAAATTGGCTGAAAAGAGAATTATTGTGGAGGACGTGAATAAGAGAATGCGCTACGAGTTCTGGTATTGCGAGGGCGGCAAAGTAATGAAACAGGGAGCCGTCATTTCTCAGGTATGCATTTATGGGAGATGACCGCTTGCAGAAGCTCGATCCCTACCCATTATTGTTTGTGCAACAGATTTATATGTATGCTGCATTCGGTTTTCAGTTTTTGAACTACCTCTAGCTAGTAAAATGTGGTAGATGTATTTATACAGTATGGATCTCGGCTAAAGTTTAGTTATTAAAGCCACAGTAATGATATATAGTTGACTTACTGGTTATGCAATAGTTATGTATCAAATAAGGGCGTGGCTTTGCTAAAGTGTCAAATCAACATTTCAGTTTCTCTATTCCATATTTTAGATACGAACTTTACTCTAGATTTGAGCTTGCTCTATTCCATATTTTAGATACGAACTTTACTCTGCTAACACATTGGGTGTTTCTCTTATTCCAATCTGAACTGGTTCTCTGGCTGAAACGCTGGTAGTTATCCAATGTCCTTATACTTTAACTTGATAATGCTCATGCTCAGATAGAGCTCACGCCTAGTTTTATTGAAGACCTCTACATCTTATCTTTTGAGATAGAGCTCACGCCTAGTTTTATTGAAGACCTCTACATCTTTGCTTATACAACTATGCAGAGCTCACGGTCGGATGAGTGTTTCCTTATTTTGATCTCTACGCTCTACGATGTATTAGACATCTCGGCACTACATTTATATATGTATTTCTCTGTTGGCTAAAACATTCAAACCACAGATCATGTAGACCTCTCAATTCAGATGCTGCGCATGTGCATACTCATCCTTTGATTTGGCCAACTGCCTTTAGACTCAGATCTTACCATTTACTTCACTGGATGAGTCTCTATCTTTAATTACCTGACTAATGCCCAGGAATCATGCACCATCGGCATTTGAACTTCAGTTAAAACCTCTGTCTTAAATATTCTTATTGATTACTCATGTTAAACTGTCGAGTGTCTTCTTCGTTTTAAGTAAGATGCCACGAATTTGTCATGAATATAAACTTAAGTTACATTTTAAAATTGATAGTTAAGGAATAATAATAACATATATATATATATATATATTTGCGAAGTATTAAGTTGAAAAGAAATTCGTGTGGTTTATTTGGCATATGATTTTTGTTTCTTGTAAGCTAGTTGTGATTCAAATTATTATTTGAGTGTTCTTTAATTACTTGCATATGAGGTAGAAGAACTATTAATTAAGTAATTATTTTAGTATATTTATAATTCAGAATGGAGAATTCGTAGAAAGATTAACTGACTTAAATTCTGTCTCTTTTCATTTACTAATTATTTCAGTATTTTTATAATTGAAAATGCAGAATTTGTAGAAAGATCAACATAGATAAATTCTGTCTCTTTTAATTAAATTAATATTTCAGTATGATTTGATTACATGCATATGGAGTTCTATATATGCCTGACCACCTATATTTCACATCTGATATCCCATTTAACCGATTGATTGAAACGTAAAAAATGAATATTTTATATTATTGATTATTTTAAGATATGGAATGATATGTAGCCAGGTTTTTTCAGAACGTAAATATGAGTATTCTTAAAGGAATAATTAGATGGTTGTTAGTGTTTGAGAATATACATATTGATCCACATATCATTATGTTTTTTTTATATATAGTTAAATGGAATTAGTTGGAAAATAGATTTTCATGGATTAGATTATATGGAAACAACACATACATGATAGATTATCATATGTGAATATAGGTTCTACAAATAACTTAAATACATTTGTGGGTGAAAAGTAATATATTATATATGTATATAATATATTTTATATGTCAAAGGAATAAGCATTAAAAGGTATATACATCGAGATAGATTTATTTGAATTATTAAAGTGGTTACATCATTACTTGTATATTTGGTTATATTAACAATCTGATTGAAGTATAGATAAACACAAAATGTTATGGGTTAGACACAACTATCAAAGGCCACGAATTATGCTCATAGCCTTTCAGTGAAGTTATGTTGTTTATTTTTGAACCCAATTAATAATTGTTGATGAGTAGAGAGTTTTGAATTAAATATATACATAACTCATAATACATAATTGCAATTGAGTGGATTTTAGAATGAGAAATATATTTACAAAGTGTAGTTGGTTATATACATTTGGAAGAAATACAAAAACGCTTGGAACAAAATATATATAATAATAAAGGTGCATGTATCTTTTTATGTAATGTTAATCATAGAATAGATACATTTAAGGGAAGTTAGATTATAGACCTAGGAAACCCCTGTATTGTCCAAATTAGACTTTGGGAAATTTTTGAATATGCTCTCTCTATAAGAGAGACCCGAGCATGTGGAAAGCCATCGTTATCTGGCAGATTGTACCCATTGAATTTGATGAATATTAAGATATGACTCTCTTTCGTGGACATAGCTCCCTCTGGGTGAACCATGTGGAATATCGTCTCTCTCTTGTATGATCATGATGATCGGTTATGTCAAGTGATCCTTGGTAGAATGTTGGTTATGCTAATTGCCATGTAAATGTACTATTGCTATTGTTTTTGTTCCTTATATTATGGTTAACTTTGCACAAAGGTATCATGGTAAAGTAGCTGATTTGTAGTCTCATGTCTACGACTAAGGAGAGTCTCCTTCATTGAGTAATTATTATAACTTGGTGGTTTATATGTTGCTCCTCATGTGTCTTATATTAATACATGTTCTGGTATAGAATGTTTCATAGGAAAACTTGATGATGCATGATGAAATATTCCATTTAATAAATCGCTATTTTACTCATGGAAGTATGTTAAGAAATTTTAAATTCACTACTTTAGTAACTGATATAATTGGGTTCGTTTCATATGGTATCAGAGCGCTAGGTTACAGCACTCGGGCCTAATGGGCTTAGCATGAAATAAATAGGTATGAAAGTTAGCTAATCAAATTGTTTTTATTTCATTTTGGATACATGGGATTTGAAAGGACAAGGAGTGATGTCATTCAAAGCGCACCCTCAAGTTCTCCAAAAAGGGGTGAAATATAAGTATTTTTCAAACATCGCTTTTTCTTTACAAAATTTTGAGTAAAGTATGTTATCCTTGTCATAAGTTTTCATTGCTAGATGAAAGGTATAGGTACTCACATGATGGAATGTTATTATCATGGAATGTGATATTTAGTTGATGATAATCTATTTTTTTATCAAAGATTATTAAGTGTATTACCTATGAGCATCACTAGGTTAAAAGTATAGATCTATTAATACACTACAAAAAGAAGTAAGTTTGTTGATTAGGCGAAGTCACTTGAACATTTTCAAATTCAATGCATAGTTGTTATGAGAGATTCATATAATGCCATCTCAACAAGTATTGTGTTCATAGGTATGATAGAATATAATAGGGTAAAATAGTGTTGGTAGAAGTTATAATTAATTCCTTTTTGGGTGTATTCTTCGAAATGAAAAGTCGGTCCTCAAATAGAAATAATAGTATGTCCATCTTTTTACTTAGGTTTTTGATAGTATCCTTACTTCAAAAAAGATATGTTGTCCTTCTTTCAATAGATCCAATAATATGGAGTCGCCTAAGAAATTGTTACCCTTGAGTATTGATAGCCAAAATAAATTTGACATACTAGGTTACAAGTTATAGAATGAATTCTTGTGATAAGGTTACAATGTGTTTCTACTTTTGCTTATGAAGAATCGTCATTTTTTTTACTTAAACATAATTGTATTTCATTTAAAACTTCTTATCATTGAGTTTTGTGGATAAAGGTGTATTATAGTATGAAATTGCAAGAAATATTCCTAGGGGTTAAAAATAATCTTATTTTAGAAATGCATTATGATTTCTAATTAAATTTTATTAGATAGACCTCTCGTAGTGTATGTTATATCTTCCAAACAAAGAGTAATGAGTATCAAGGTATGTCCAAATCTAGTTGTAACTATACCTGTCGAAAAAGTAGTAATGTATTAAAATTACGCATAAGAATGTTGGATTCCAAACAAGATCTTATATACGATCAAGATAGGAACTTGATTACGTTATGTTTTTTTTATAATGAACAAAGAGATTATGATGTGAATAACTTTCGGAAAGAGATTGTAAGTGAGGCATGCGGATACGAGAGACCACACCAAGACCGGTGAATGAATGGTAGTACATGAGGTATTTCCTAACATGAATTAGGATTCAATAACTGTTTTGAACCGATAACATAATGAAAATTTACAGTTAGACTGATGATAGTCATTTGCATGAATGAGTTAAGATGCTTATAAAGAAACTGAATGAAAGACGAGGATAAATTTGAAATCCTATTCAAGAGGTTCGATGTTCAGTCGAGAGGGACTCTGGACCATCATGACTATCAACCTATTAAAAAGGTTTGATGTTGAGTCGGAGGACTCTGGAGCATCATGGTTACTTATATTTTATAGTATGGTGTTGAGTCGGAGGGACTGTGGAGCATCATGGGTACTTATATTTTATAGTATGGTGTTGAGTCGGGAGGACTTTGGAGCATCATGGTTACTTATATTTTATAGTATGGTGTTGAATCGGGAGGACTCTTGAGCATCATGACTATCAACCTATTAAAGAGGTTTGATGTTGAGTCGGAGGGACTCTGGAGCATGTGGGATTTTGAAACAACTGTGGGGATGCCCAAGTTGTATGAAATAGGAGATATACCTAAAACTATATAATAAAGTGAAAGAGTATCATCCTCGTGTTGGATGGGCATGTTGCAGTAGCGAGTCATGTGGAGGCCCAAAGAAACTTTTGGATCCACAGGGTTTGAAATTTTTTTCTATGATATCACGACCTATCATCTTTCCAACCCTATAGGTCTTCCCTCAAATGGACTCTCTGAGAGAGAGTTATGCCAAGTGTCGCAACATGACTTGTTTATGGGATAAAACAAGAGAGTGAACTTGTACGGCGTGCCACGTCTCACTGGTTTAGTTTCGGCCTCTGAAAAAGTTATCTAAGAAATTAAAGTCCATGAACTACTTGCCATTTTTTACGAAATTTCATTTGGTGCTTCCTAGCCCAAGTTATGACCTTTTTCCCAAGGTTATCTGTTTATGACTCAGATCTGGAAGAGGTAGAAACCCTATATTGTATAGATCATAAATCACAAAGTACAACGAATTAGATATTTTCCTTTGGACACAAGGTACATGGGGATCTTATCTTCAACCTATACGATGTTTAGAGCCTGAAACCATGCCAAAACTTATTTATATCGAAAGTGCTACAATGACTGGTTTTTTCTATATCAAGCCCTGGCTTCGCAATTGCAACAAGTGTCATACATGACATACCATGCCTTGTTTCAGGCTAGCTCTAATACCATGTTATTTTTTCAGAATTTACTTCAATCTGATCTAGGATATTAACTCAGAGAACAACATGTACAGCATATCTACAACATATCAATCATGGACACAATAATGCAAGCACACAAGAGACACATAGTTTACTTGGGGAGAACAATAAAGGTGAAAAACACCAATAACTTCCTCAGAGATAGATAGAGCAAAAATACAACCCAAGCATAAGAGATAATCATCTCCTAGCAGCATCTTCTCCTCCTCCACAAGTGCGCCACTCTACCGAGAGTGTGAGAGAGAATAGAATGATGAAATAGAGTGCCTCCCGCACTCTATTTATACTTGAATTGACTTCCCTTATAACCTTCACTAAGTTGGACTTAACTTAACCACATAACATAATGTTGAGTGGGCCGACACCCACTAGGGTGGTCTAATAACCCTTTGACTCACATGGCCGACCCCCACTAGGGTCGTCTAATAACCCTTCGACCCACATGACTTATACAGGGTAGACCCCAACAAGGTGGTCTAATAAGCCATCAAGTATAAGTTACGACACTTACAATATAAATGACGACACTTCCGTATAGAGGAATAATACCATCTCTATAGGAGTACAATATAAATATATGCAATACATTCCGAAGTTACATATACATCAACATGCTTCAGACCTACTATTGTATTTTAAAATGGTTGATTGTAATGCAACCAAGTGCCTGTTCCCTTCAGGCATAAAACTAGATGAATTTGGTGATTCTCCTTTGGTAGATTGTACACTCTATAGGAAGCTAGTTGGTAGTTTGATGTACCTTACACATAGAAGACCTAATTTGTCTTACGTTGTAAGTGTTGTAGCAAGATATATGCAGTAGCCACATGAGCTCCATTGGAAGGCAGCCAAAAATATCCTCCACTATGTCCAAGGAACAAAGAATTTTGGGGTACACTATGGAGCTAGTTCTTCACTTCAACTAGATGGATTTTCTGATTTGGATTGGGCTAGAGATCCCATTGATAGAAATTCCACTTTAGGTTTTGTTTTCATATTTGTTGAAGGTCCTATTTGCTCGCAAGTAAGAAAAAACATACAATTTCCCTTTGATCAGTAGAGGCCGAGTATAGGGAAGCAGTGAATGCAGTCACACAGTGTGTTTGGTTGCAGGGAATTCTTCAAGAATTTGGTGTTGCAGCTAATTTTCCAACCAACACTTGGATGGACAATCGAAGTGCCATCAAGATATCTACTGATCTACTTCAGAGGCAGAGAACAAAGAACATACAGATCCATATGCACTACACCTTGGGCTTAGTGCATGACAGAGTGATTTCCTTGTAGTATCTTCCATCCACCGACCAAACTGTTGATATTTTCAACAAGAGTTTCACTGAGATGAACTTCACTCACTTGAGAGATTTTTTTGGAGTGAGTGATGGATGGTGATTGGTGCATGACAGAGTGATCCTGAACATCGCGCCTCCCGTGAGGGGCGGCCCTTTGGAGCCCATTGAGCGGAGGCAGGGTTGAAATTTCACTGGAAACGGAGCAATCGCTGATGATAACGAAAAGAGGAGCAAAAAAATAAATGGGACCTGCACTCTTTCGCTCCCAGTTTGCTACATTGTTGGCTTTATGTCCATGGTCTCAACAATGTGTATGGTGTTGTGTGTGAATGGAGACAGCCTCCCGTTTCTCTTTGTAGTGGGCCTGCTCTCGTCCTTTTTCATTCTCTGTGAATTGTGCATTTTTTCTAGTACTTTCCAATGTGGTGGCAGTTGGGGTATGCAAGTGTATAACTCTTTTAACCCCTCCTTCCTACCATTTCCGATGTGCAACATTTTTATTTTCCATGTCTGTGCCCTTTTTTCGGTGTGTAATGGGCCTGCATTTCTTCTTTCGATCGATCGTGGCACTCATTATTTCTCTGTCTACCATTTCCTCTACTTTCTGTTGGTTCAATTGCTACTTCAACTGATGATGCAAATACTAGTTCAACTGGTGCTTCTATTTTTATTTTTTTAAGTAAGGCTAAGTCATACATCCACATAAGGTAAGTAGTAGTAACTGAGAGGCTATCTCTACCATAGATATCCTTATTACAAGTATATCACTGAGAGACCCTATTAGGTTTACAAAAGCTATTGCAGCCTTGCATTTGATTTTGATTGATCTGGAACCTATCTCATTTATCTCATTATGGAAACCTACGTGTTTAGGATTCTACAAGTAGGTGAGGCGCATCGATTTGACCACGACATGTTTATGAGAGAAGTTAAAATACATGTTTTCAAACTGACTACGATTGCAGACTTGTTGAATGATCTAATTAACAAAATGGTTAAAATGGAGAATAACATGCAAATTCAACATAATGTTTATACGAATTAGAGACTTTTCCAACTCAAGAAGCCTTTTCAGTATGCTAAGAAACCGGACATGCAAAAGCCCTAACCTTTCTTATTCCCTTCACCCTAGGCGATGGAATGTTGCGCTAACCCATTGTTGTTGAAGCAACTAGGAAGAGGCATCCTATGAAACCTTTAACCCCCTTCCTCTATGTTTTGTTGTTTGCCGCTCGATGTGTCACTCTTTTTCTTTCATGGCTGTCCACATGTCTCCTAATGGTCTCCATGTTCTAGTTGTGATCCTTCGTTGGGATAGCAACATGTGGCCTTTTTTTGACTGATCTGGCATGCCGAGAATTTACAGAATCCCGTCGTGGTAATGAATCATTTTAGACTATTTGCAATTTATGTTTTTGTCAATAAATTCTCTTGTCCACACTAAAAAAGAGGAACGGATCATAAAGCTTAAACCATTCATTATTAGGCATTATTTTGATTTACCGCAGAGACAATATCTGTTGTTTTTTATTACAGTAAATTAAAACAACCAACAAATTAAGTTGTTCATTGATCTCTTGCGAGTCTCATATTCATCTTTGGGAAATATTAAATTATTATGGGAAAGAGTAAATTATTATTATTTTTAAAGGAGATTTGTAATGAGTTTGCAATGAAACAATATGAGAAAAACCAATTGGGAGTCTCATATTCATCTTTCGGAAATATTAAATTATTATGGGAAAGAGTAAATTATTATTATTTTTAAAGGAGATTTGTAATGAGTTTGCAATGAAACAATATGAGAAAAACCAAGACTCTTTCTAAGTTCTAAATTTCAATTTATAATGCTTTTGTTTGTTCAATTTAAAGTAAGAGAGCATAAGAAACCTCTATTGCAGTCATATGTTGGACTGTATTGATACCGAGTTGATCGAGGCCATAGGAAAACAACTTCTTCTGATGGTTAACTAGATTATGGAGGCAAGAATTTTGCACTAATTAAATTGAATTGGAATTTTGAAAAAGTTGGTGGATGTTTCAATAACTAGACTAGATCTAAATTCTAGGCTCTCAAGTAGGATCAAATCTCCTGAGATGCCACTTAGGTATTGCGCTCAAGTATTATCTTTGGTGTTTATATAGCAATTAATGATTTCGAACATGAAAATACAGTTTTTTATTATTGTTTTATTATTAGCTGACATAATATATTTTATTACTTTTTACTCTTATTGGTGTAACCTTACGAGACAAAGACAAATGTTACAACATCTCTCATTATTTTTTTATTATTGACCCACATCTACATGAAGTGTGCAGAATGGAGTGTGCAGGAATAGAGGAGCCTAGGCGAAGATGGTACAACTTGAGGATGGATTGCGCTTGGAGCGTGGAGTCTGGGCGAAAATGGGTAGCGAGAGTGTGGAGTTGTAGGCAGCGATGAAGGATGGATTTAGAGACTGTGTGGATCTTGGGCGTGAATGGGTGAATGGGCTGCGTGAGGAGGAAGTTGCAGACTGCTATCCCCAGTGATTAAATATCTTTTGTATGTAATTAAACTTAAACCATAAAAATGTGAATTATAAAAAAATTTAATAAATTTTTTAAAACAAATTTAAAAAGACCACTCAAATTTGTTGAAAAATGAATCTATTAAATTAAAAAGTAAGAAAAAGCACTTAACTCAATTTAATCATTAATCTCTGAAAGACACTATTAACGGGAAACATTTATGTGCCATGTAACATAATTTACTCAATAAAAAACTATTTCTAGTTTTTTATTTCAAAAAGAAGCTATTAACATAACTTAAGCATTAAAAAACTATTTAAATTTAAAAAGTGTTGAATTTAAACAATAATTATATTGTAAATCATAAATTTCAAATAATTAAAAAAAATGCTAACATATGTCAAAATTAAAGTATATTGAGAATTATATAATCTACTCAATCATTTAATAGTCAAAATATAAGAGCCCAACAAGAGCATAACATAGGAGTTGAGAAGGAGCATCATATCACATACAAGAATGAAACATAACTTATACATACAAAAATTCATTCTAGTCTTTAATTTTATAAAGAAAACCATTAACTCCAACATTTATATATGACATAGAACATAACTTTAACATAAAAAAAAAATCATTTAAATTATAAAAGAGTTGAATTTAATCCTTTAATTTCTAAAATAATTATTTCTCGAAATTAAGTTATGGTCAAAATTACATAATCTATTCAATCATTACATCCTCAATATATAGAGACTCAACAAAAACAAACAAAAACAGAGAAGTAACAATCATTTCCCTCAACCACCCAAACTATATTCAATAAATGTTACTTATTTACCTTAACATTTTTTAAAAATTCAAACAAGCAAAAAAGAAAGAAAAAGAACTACTCGTCATCTGAGGAGACTGGATTGGTGTTGCTCTTAATAACTACGGCTCGGCAGACTGGACAGTTCTTCCCCACTGGCAACCATTTTGAAATGCAATTGGGATGGTGTATATGGCCGCAGTTAAGAATGTGGGATTGTAAACAGGATCTTATATATAATCAAGATAGGAACTTGATTACGTTATGTTTTCTTTATAATGAACAAAGAGATTATGATGTGAATAACTTTCAGAAAGAGATTATAAGTGAAGCATGCTGATACGAGAGACCTCACCAAGACCGGTGAATGAATGGTAGTACATGAGGTATTTCCTAACATGAATTAGGATTTAATAACTGTTTTGAACCGATAACATAATGAAAATTTACAGTTAGACTGATGATAGTCATTTGCATGAATGAGTTAAGATGCTTATAAAGAAACTGAATGAAAGACAAGAGGATAAATTTGAAATCCTATTCAAGAGGTTCGATGTTCAGTCGAGAGGGACTCTGGAGCATCATGACTATCAACCTATTAAAAAGGTTTGATGTTGAGTCGGAGGACTCTGGAGCATCATGGTTACTTATATTTTATAGTATGGTGTTGAGTCGGAGGGACTGTGGAGCATCATGGTTAGTTATATTTTATAGTATGGTGTTGAGTCGGGAGGACTTTGGAGCATCATGGTTACTTATATTTTATAGTATGGTGTTGAATCGGGAGGACTCTTGAGCATCATGACTATCAACCTATTAAAGAGGTTTGATGTTGAGTCGGAGGGACTCTGGAGCATGTGGGATTTTGAAACAACTTTGGGGATGCCCAAGTTGTATGAAATAGGAGATATACCTAAAACTATATAATAAAGTGAAAGAGTATCATCCTCGTGTTGGATGGGCATGTTGCAGTAGCGAGTCGTGTGGAGGCCCAAAGAAACCTCACAAGCACACATAAAGGGGTCTCCGACTGCACGGTAGTATAAAACCATAGTCCCTGGAAAGGTAATATTATTGACTGCTGCAATAGGCCCAAGATTAATACCATGGGCACGTCTTATACTCACGGATTTTACTACCTATATATATCTAATACTATTACGAATATGATTTTGTTATGTTATGCTTAAATTATGTGTTCAATTTATTTTACAAAACCTACAAAAGGCTAGTGAACAGACATTATGGCTATTATGCATGAATAATAAATATAGACAAATTATTTGGTGTTGAGTGAATACACTCTCGATCACCTAGATTATTCTAAATCGGTGTTTAGCATAAGCTCTGGAGCACAAGGATTACTTTTAGATGTGTTGGGCATAAGCCCTGGAGCACATGGACTACTTTATGAATTGTTTTGATTAATTTAGCAGTCTACATCCTGGGAGCATTGATTTGTGTATGCTTGTGATAATAAAACACAAACAAAGGTTAAAGGTTTTCATGAATTTCAAATGTTATGTTGGACAAAAGAATAGGTTATGAGCGATAACAGCTGCGGAAATCATGGGAACTTGAAACAATCAAAACAGAGATAACAAAGTGAGCATAGATGGGAGTGAGTTACATCTGCACCATGGGAAAAAACATCTACCACCATGTGGGAATGGCTCCAGCCCTTACATCTGCACCATGGGAAAAAAAATCTACCACCATGTGAGAATGCCTCCAACCCTTACATCTTCACCATGTGAGAATGGCTCCAACAATTACATGATGACCATGGTAGAACACATCTGCAGCCATGTTGGAAAATCATGACAATTACATCGTGACCATGGGAGAACACATCTACAACCATGTCCGAAAAGCCAATGTGCATCTGTGTCTTCAGAAGTCATCACACATAATCCAACTAATTATGCAATGCATCCACCTAATACATATCATCACATATGCTCATCCTAATCATCATCATACCAAGATACTAATGCATATCATCCAGAGTATGATCCTGATACTCATCACACATGATCATCCTGATCATCGTCACTGCATTGTCCTAATTCATGTCATCCTACATGATCCAACTAATCATACAAAGCATCCAACCGATGCATATACATATACATGATCCAACTGATCATACAAAGCATCCAACCGATGCATATCCAAAGCAGTAACTGGAGCATCGTCCTGATTCTCATCACAGAACGCTTACATCCACAGCCATGGGAAGGAACCTCCTCTCACCATGCTTGGAATGGCTCTTGCAAATGTGTCCCATCACTTCTTCCTCAAAGTATATTCAATCTGAAGAACACCAAGCCTCTCTTTGAAGTACTCAAACTTCACTTTGGCTAGTGGTTTCATCAACACATTTGCAACCTTCTCATCCATCGCAACATACAGGAGCTTCACTGCTCCTCTCTGCACCATATCCCTGATATAGTGATATTTGATCTCAAAATGCTTCAACCTATCATGGAACACAGGTTTCATAGATAGCTTCACACAACTTTGGTTATCACAAAAGATACCAGTAGCATCCAACAGGAGATCAAATAACTCAGACAGTAGCTTCCTCATCCATACCGCCTCACAAGTAGCCGAACAAGCTGCAACATACTCTGCTTTGGCTGTACTCAGTGCTACACAGGAGATCAAATAACTCAAACAGTAGCTTCCTCATCCATACCACGTCACAACAAGCCGAACAAGCTAGAACATACTCTGCTTCAGTATGGGATCAAGTGTGATCTCTTGGTTTAGCAGGAAGCACTGAGTACAGCCCAAGCAACACCCCGAAGTGCTCTTTCTATCTATAGCACTACCTTCCCAATCTGAATCAAAGTAACCCTTTAGGTTAAACTTTTGATTCACATCATACTTGAGCCCATAATAAACCATACCCTTCATGTACCTTAGAATATTCTTTACAGCAACTAGGTGAACACCTCTGGGATCCATCAAGAACTGTCTCAATGTGTTCACCACAAAGAAAATATCTGGTCTTGTCTTCGCTAGGTACATCAAGGACCCAATCATCTGACGATACACAGTGACATCAATCGGCTTTGAATCATCACAGAGAAGCTTCAAGTTCGATGTGATAGGTGTGGCCATGGCCTTACAGTCCATCATCCCGAACCTCTTCAATATCTCTACTGTATACTTCCCTTGTCCAATGAAGATCCCATCTGCACTCTGGCACACCTCCATGCCTAGAAATTAGTGCATCATCCCCAAGTCCTTTATCTTGAATTCGGCAACAATCTTGCTCTTCGTGTCGACAATGAATCTATCCTCACCTGTAACGAACAGGTCATCCACATACAATAGTAGTATCAGTAGATTTCCTTCCTCAACCTTGTAGTAAAGGTTGGAATCCGCTTTACTCTTGGTAAATCCCAAACTGGATAGAAAACTGTCCATCCTACCATACCAAGTCCTAGGAGCTTGCTTCAAGCCATACAAGGCTTTCTTCAACCTGCACACATATGACTCCCTATCATGTGTCTCAAAACCAAGTGGCTGCTCTAGATACACTTCCTCTTCGACTACACCATTCAAGAAGGCTATATTGACATCCATTTGGTGTATCTTCCACTTCATCACTGCATCCAAAGAAAGTACTAATATGATGGAAGTGTATCTGGATACAGGTGCAAAAATTATCTTCATAATCTATCCCTCTTTCTTGAAGAAACCATGAGCCACAAACCTCGCCTTGTATTTCTCTATGCTACCATCTGCAGCATGCTTGATATTATAGATCAACTTGGAAGTCATAACATACTTCCCTCCTAGTCTTGGGACTACATCCCAAACATCATTCTTCATGATTGACTAATATTCCTTGATCATGGCATTCTTCCATTATTGCATCCTAGATCCTGGGAACTTCAAATTCTTCAATACATAGATTTCTTTAAACTTCGTTGCTTCAACAAATGTTGCAGTCCTTTTGTAGGTGATTGTACATGATCTTTCCTACAAGTCAAATTCAATTGCATGATTAGAAACTTCTCATAGTTTACAGAACAAAGTCTTATTCATAAAGGCATATGTCATATAGTCATGCAATTATCTTAGCCAATGCTTCAATACAACATTTTCCCTTATCCCGTATTCATATGGTAACTTTCTAGATGCCTTCCATCTCTACCAAAACATGATTAAGAGTTTGCACTACTCCCAACATGTCAGCAAAGAGGTTTCATTCTAGATAAGTAGCAATGGAATGTTGTACAGTACCATAGGCCACTTACCCATTACTTAGTAGTATCTTGTTCATTAGTGTAACTTTTCTAAAATGAAAAATGTACATCCTAAATCTAGGACCATAAGTATGTACATGACTGGACAAAATCATTTAAGGAATCCTATAATAAATGACAATTCAAATACTTATCTTTGTTTAGTTGTAGGGTGGACTCCCTCTCAATATTTGCTTCCTTGCAGGAACTACTGGAGTGTTCTCCCTCTTGATCTTTGCTTCCTAGATTACCTGTCGTTGAATTTATATTCATCCTGGACCACTATGCATGCTTAAGTGTGCATTAGTGTCATCCTCAAGATCTCATACCCGATCATACATCCATTAGTATAATCTCAATACTATCAAAACATTATGATCCTAAATAAACTTAACATGTATGATCATGATTATTTCACACACAGGTAATTTATCACAAGCATTAGTATTCAAGGTTTCAGGGAGGACTTCTATTTCTCATGCATATTCTTATTGAACATAGGACTCTTCTAGTTAGTCATATCATCAATCAAAGTAAGAAACATAATATGCATAAATTGTTGATTACTTAAACTTCTAACTTGAAGAATAATCATTCATACAAAAGTATAAGATCCTAACACAAGGTAGGATTCTAACTTGATGTAGGAAAACATACTTGGTTATCATATTTGCTAGTTATGTCTAGCAATGTCTTCTTGTTCTCTTCAATGACCTGCATAACTCATAAGTTAACCATTGTAGAACCAAAATATACATACCTCGTAAGTAGAGCTTCTATGTGATCCATGACTATGGATGAGTCTTTGTCTTCATGTTACCATGGTCTTGATCTAGAACTTGATTTGTACCTTTCATGTTAGTGGATAACATTATCCTCATACAACACCATAGTGCATTAGTACAATCATAAGTGTCATAACCCTAATCAATGAATGTCTTTTATCATGCATTCATACTTTTACTAGGGTGATAAGACAAGTCTAAAATTAATCAAGATTCTCAATAACATTAAGATAAACATATCATAAACTTAATAGATTTAAAAACATACCTGTAAGTCATACCTGTCAGATTGTTGTTGTTGTTGTTCTTTTTGTTCTTACAACAATCTGAGGAAAAGTGTCCCTTCTCATTACATGTAAAGCATCTCATATTTTTCTTATCTCTATGATGATGGTGGTGAGAAGATCTCTTGTTATGAGATGGCTCCCTCTTGAACTTAATCTTCTTGGTATGTGTTGTGAGAGCTTGATCTTCATTCCCCATATTTTCTTCTCGAGCCACAAGCCTAGCTTCTTCTTGTGAATATACCTCCCACAAACTACTGAAAGAGATGAATTTCTTTCTTGCATAGATTTCTTGGATGAAGGAGTCCCATGAACTAGGTAGGCCATTCAAAGTGGTCATTCCAATTTCTCCATCCTCCACTACTTCATCCATAGCTTCAAGTTGTTCCTTGATTTGAGAGACCTTAGAAAAGTAGGATTTGATGGTCTCTCCATTCTGGATCTTTACCCTTTCAATTGGTTCTGCAGAGTCATCTTCTGATTTATGTTATTTTCTTCAGACAACTAGGTCAATGAGTCAAACATCTCCTTAGGTGTCTTTAGGGAAGACACATGATGTATGAGATGTTCTTTGATGGAATCAACAATGATTCTCTTGGTTTTGACCAAGTTATTCTTGTGTGAGGCCTTATCCTCTTCTTCCTCTGGAACTGGAACCTCATCATTTATGTAAGTGTCCAACTCATTCTCTTCTAGGACTAACCCAATCCTATACTTCCATACTTGAAAGTTATCAGCCCCTTCAAGCTTATCCTCAAGCTTGATGTGGTGAGACATTTTAATGAGAAACTCAAATGGAAATAAAATATTTAGGTCTTACCACTTGATTTGCTAAGAACTGGATCTGGAGCTCGATTAGGGTTTGTCAAAGAAACTCTAAAAATAGAAAATTTGAATTCTAAACTTCTGAAAGGATAGAAAGATGTGCCTTGGTGAGCTGTTCAATCTGGTATACTCCAAATTTGAAAACTACAAAATTTGACCCCTTAGAATAGCCTTTGAAACTTTTGGATTCACTCGAGAGGACCCCGAACTAGAGTTTGATTTTCTCGAAGGTTCACCCAAGCAAAAATTTTGATCTTGGTCTCTAAACTTTGATTTTTTAGAGGAGCTTCCAGCCATGGTCTCATATTTCAGAAATTCCAACTTTCTTCAAAACCCTAATTTCCCGCATCAGAGATTAGGTCAAAACTAAAAAAGCTCAGAATTGAATTATGTATTGATAGAAAGATGCGCCCTTGCTAGGAGAGTCAATCTATCCTCCTTACTTTGATGATCTGTGGAGAGAAACCCAAATATTTGGAATCCCTAGCTTCCGTAGTTGCAAAGTGCCTCCTTAGGTCAGCTTTGATACCATGTTAATTTTTTGATAATTGCATTCCATTATTATTCAGGATCACTAAGAGAATAACATGTACATCATATCTATAGCATATCAATAATAGACACAATAGAAACCACACAAGAGACGCTGAGTTTCACTGGGGAAAACCAACAAGGTAAAAAACCCCACAACTTCCTCAGAGATAAGATAAGCCACAAACCAAGATCACAATGATCAAACCCAATAAGATGTCTCTAGCAGATGATCCTCCTTCTCTACAAGTGTGCCACTTTATCTCTTAGCTATGCGAGCTTGAGAAGTGAGTGAATGAGATAAGTGAGAGACACAACCTCTCTATTTATACACTGACTTGACCCGCCAATAATTCATTGGGGCTAACTTGATACTCAAGTCTAATAACCCAACCACATGTCCTAACTATGGCCAACTCCACACTGGTGGTCTAATAACCCATCAATACAAATGAAGACACTTCCAATTAGAGGAACAATACATCTTTAATAAAGTACAAATGTAATATACAAGTGAATATCTTCCAAAGTTACAAATACATCAACACTTTGTACTCCTAAGACTCAAGTTTCCAACTTCTTCCAATTTTCCTTAGTTGGGACCCAAAATAAATTATAACTTAAGATCCAAAAAATCCCTTTAGCAAGAAGACAAGGAGGATGCAACTTGCATTTCAACCGGAGGCCTTGCCCTAAACTCTCTTCAGAAAACTCGTGCCGAAAGGAAATCCTTGTTATCTAAGGCTCAAAAACAGGCAGTTTTGGATGTGAAACAGGGTCGTCAAGGACTACTAACGCGGGCTCTTAGAGTACAAATGGCCCCAATTAGGGGTCCTTGATACTACTTCTCTCCTTCAACATAAGGGGGTTAGGGGAGGCCTCCAAAAAAATCGCTCTTAGAAGGCTGTTAACTTTCTAGAAACCTACAGTTTTGTTGTTACATGAAACCATCATGGAAGGAAGAAAGTGGAGGAAGTGGTCAATGATTGTGTAAAGGATTGGAATTTGGCCAGCATTGACACGGACAATCACTCTAGTGGTGTCGTAACAGCATGGATCCTGGACCTAAAACCAATTTCAATAACCCATTATGGCTCTGTCCTTGATACCCTTCTTGAAGATAAGGAGACGGGTTTAAGCTTTACAGTCTTAAATGTTTATGGGCCTTTCTATAATAGGAAATATTTATGGGAAACCTTGGACTCCTTAGGTGCCCTGGACCAACCAAACTTAATGCTTGTTGGAGATATAAACCTAACCCTCTCCCTAAGGGAGATTTGGGGCAAGAACATCAGAGGTGATGCATTGAACTCTTACTTTGGATATCTCTTTGAACAAAAAGGCTTGGTGGATATTACTCCATTCAAGATGGATCCTACATGGAGAAACAAATGTGGAGGAGACTAGGCTATTTCCAATAGTTTGGGCCACTTCATGCTTTCCGAAAATATAATCACTAACCATTTGACTGTGCAATCAATGATTGAGACCGAAGGAAACTCAGACGATCAACCAATTTTCTTAAAAATAAAGGCTCCTGAGAAAAAGCCTCCAGCTCCTTTTAAATTCAATCCGTTATGGTTTTCTGAGGAGGATTATAAAAACCAGATCCTAGAAGCTTGGAATCCTTTGTCGGAAGTCACGAATCACTCATTCATGCAACAATTTCATGACAATTTGGCTCAGATGAAATTTTTTTCCAAAGAGTGGGACAAAAACATAAATTTCGCCACCAAGAGGAGCTTCAGAAGGTAGAAGAAAATTTTGAGGAATTATTCGACAGATACAAGGAAGGATTTTTCACTTCTGAGGAAATTGAAAACTTAAAGTAGTTGGAAAAGGAAAATGATTCTCTGCTGCTCAAAGAGGAAGAATTGTGGAGACTCAAGAGAAGGGTTCTTTGGCTTAAAGAAGGAAACCAAAATACTAAATTTTTTCATAGATAGACAATCCATCGAAAAAACACTAACACAATGCACGAAATCATATCTGGGCAAGGTAATATGGTTACTTCCTTCATAGACAAAGCAAAAGAAGCAATTGATCGCCTCCATAGAATTTTCAATGAACCCAAAGGATGTCCAATTTCGGAATTTTGGAGTTAATTGGTCTCTTCCCTAGGATAATAACCAACAAAATGAACGAAGAACATACCAAAGAAATCACGGAAGCATAAATCAAGTCAGATCTGCTTTCCTTTCAGAAAGGAAAAAGCCTTGGTCTAGATGGATTCACACTGGAATTTTTCCTTGGATTCTATGATAAAATAAAGGAAGACCTCCTAGCACTGGTTAAGGAATCTCAATGAGCCGGAAAGGTCCTAGGGAGCTTCAACTAAACTTTCATAACTTTGATACCTAAAATTCAAAATCCTAAGACTTTCGATGACTTTATGCCAATTTCATGTCGTAATATGATTTATAAAATCATAGCGAAGGTCATTGCATTAAGGCTCAAACCCATCTTAAGTGAAATTGTAACACAAGAGCAGTTTGGATTCCTCCATAACAGACAAATTCATGACGCAGTCTCTCTAACGTACAAAGCTATCCACAACATCAAGAGAGATAAACAAATTGCCTTTGCATTGAAACTAGATCTCTCTAAAGTTTACGATAGAGTGAATTGGACCTTTGTCAGATTAGTCTTGATCTAGATTGGAATGGATGTAAATATGGTCGATTGGATTATGGGGTGCATACAATCCACCTCATTCGTAGTTTAAATCAATGGAGCTCCTTCCAGCTTTTTTCATCCCTCTAGAGGGATCATGAAAGGATTCCCCCTTTCTCCTTTCTTATTCCTCCTAGTCGCTGACGCTCTTAGTCGTCTAATTCACAATGCAAGAAGGGAAGGTAGGATAGAAGGGGTAAAATTTTCCAGTACCAAATCCATCACCCATACCCTGTTTGTAGATGACATTATTATGTTCGGCGTGGGCTCTAAACAAAACCTAACTGATTTTGCTTCCCTTCTCAACAAATACAAGTAGGCACAGGGATGATGATAAACATCAGGAAATCTAGCCTGAACCATAATGAGTTCTCCACAGATCTAATTCAAAAGGTAGAAGAGTTATTACCTTGTCCATCTAACCCTCTATCTGATGGTTTCAAGTATCTCGTCTTCTTTATAAAACCCAATAACTATGCTTTTCAAGGTTGAGTTTGGTTGTACAAGAAAGTAGAAGCCAATTTTTTTTTTGGGAATAATCGCTTCTTATCCAGGGGGGAGACTAGTCCTCTTTAAAGCAGTACTGCAAAGTATCCTAGTCTATTGGGCGACCATTGCTTACATACCAAAAGGAATTCTCACCAAGTTAAGAAAGAAGTGCTTTTCATTTTTATGGACAACCAACAAACAGTCTGATGGGATTCTCCTAGCCAAATGGAGTAATATCTTGCTTCCAAAAGAATTGGAAGGTTGGGGAATAAAGAACTTACCTCTTTTTTGTAAATCCCTAGAAAGAAATACCTTATAGAGACTAGCTCTAAATCCTGACTCTCTATGGGGGAGGATTCTAAACTCCAAATACTACCCCAATTCTTCTATCACTGAATGGTTTATTTCTCCAATAAAAACCCATAAGAATGGTTCGGCAAGTTGGAAATCGTTGGTTTTGGCATTCCCTCTAGTAGGCAATTGGACTGCTTCGAGAGACGGGAATGGGAAAAGTATAAGTTTAGGAAAAGCATTCACACGGGTATGTTGCTTCGAAGCATTCTATGTACTCTTTGTATTCAACATATAGGAAGCTCACAATAGAGGTATCTTTAAAAACCAATGGATGCCAGCTGACATCGTTGCCTAATTGCTGATACTGAAAATGCAGGAATTAAAAACGATCCCCAAGCAATCTAAAAGATGAGTGATAAATGATTTAGTGATAGACAAGATTTATCCATGGGTGTTCTTCGACGGTGCAATCCAAGGAGAACCGCAAATCGAAGGAGCAAGAAGTGTCATTTACCTATTTGAGAATAGGAAAATATCGATTAAATTTGCTTTGGGACAAGCTTCTAACATCAAAGCTGAGCTTTCTGCATTATGGACAGTTCTTAAAATTGCAAGGGATAGGCAGATCCCAAAGCTTCACATCTTTGGTGATTCAAAAATAGTGATCGATTGGGTTAATGGGGTTTGCACTATCAGAGCGCCACATCTTCTTAACTTTCTAAAAGAAATCAAAGCCTTGAAGCCTTCGTTTGAATCGATCTCCTTCTCCCACATTTGAGGAGAGCTAAATTTCGAAGCTGATCTCCTTTCAAAGCAGGCTCTAGCAATCCAGCCCGAAATACTAGAAGGAGTGGAAATTTTCAACGGTCAAGTGCTCAATTTGGCCATTCCACTATAGACAGTTCGGTTTTAAGCCTTTCCAAACATTTTTGGAGGATTTAAGGATGTTTTGGAGTTGTGAATAGAAAAATAGAGTTGCCTCATGGAACACAGCACAAATGTTTCCAATTTCGCAAAATAGAGTTGTCAACAATTCTACAAGAATGAGACACATGACTTTGTATAAAGCTTTCAATAGTTTTTTGAAATGCAGGTAATGGGATTTTTGCAAGCTGTTAAAGCATGATTGTAACTGTATTAGTATACTGGATAATGTAAGTCCTTTATCAACAGAAGACGATCACTCTTTATTTAGAGTGATAGATATTCTCCACTTGGAAGATATATATATATATATATTACTTATTTTAAAGCCTTCTCCTCGTAAGAGAGATTTTAAATAAAATTCTAACAATAAAAAGCCATAAAACAAACTATGCGTATATATATTTGGTCCACAACCACATTTCAAAATAGTTTAAAATGTTTAAATTAAATATGATTTCAATTTTTACATTTTTATTAATAATATTTATCTGGAAATATCAACCACTTTTAATAATGTGGTAGTTGTGGGATTTACTATTTTCAAGAGTGAACACTCCCATCATCAAAGGATTAGAAAAGCTCATAAAATAACGAAAACTAGTGAAATTAGGGTCACTAAATAGAATTTAAGAGTAATGGCCATTAAACATTAGTTGGGATAATATCATAAAATAATAATATTATGTTAGGGGAAATAGATAATAAATCTGGAATTTGTTTGTTAAAGTAGTTAGGGAAATAGATTAAAAGAAAAAATAAAAGTAAAAAAGAAATTGGAGAGGTGACATGTTCATAAATTTTTTATGTTAATTAAACATATATTGTTTTTGATAATACTTTAACAATTTTTTTGAAACTAGAAAACATATATAGCCAAGATGGTTTATAATTAAATATATCAAAATAAAATAAAAGATATATATATATATATATATATATATATATATATATAGTTATTTAATAATAAGATATGTGGCTATTATACAGGCCCCTTTGGCATCCCTTCATTTGAATCCTTTCTCAATCTTTTCTCCCTATTTTTGATACTTTCTTCCTTTGATAATTGCAAGCCTACATCCCTGTTTCTTGCAGTTGCTTCCTTAAAAACCTTGATTCCCTTAACAATAGTTATTCTCTGAGCTGCGAAATCAAAATTATTGGCACGTAAAATCATTTTATGTTGCCTTCCATGTCTCTCTTTTCTTGCAGCATTCGAGTCTCTATCACAAAATAGGTGACAATAATTTTTTCCCTACGTTGCAGTAAGCTGAAGCTTGAATTTGTTTCTTATGTCATAATTACCTTTGATGGATTTCTTGAATATTTTCTCAAACAACGGCGGATAGTCTCTATGGATACGAAATCGAACCTTTGTAGAAAATTACATTTTTGGATCTTTGCTTATTCATTATCAGTTTTCATAAGCAAAATCACTTTGGTTAGGTTTGCTTGCATTTTCAACATTTACATGTTCATATCCTTTTTCATTGATACACTTGTTTTCAATTTTATAATTTCCTTCTGCCATTATGTCCTTCGCAATTTTGTGCAGCTCTTAAATTTGAAATGAAACTTTTGAAAGCCGAATGATATAAAAATTGATTCCAGCATGCAACTTCATTACCAATGGCATCTCCTTCTTGTTGTTGGCATCTCCTCATCCAACCCTATCTTCAATATGCAGATCTAAGCTCTTCAATGTTATGATAACCCCATAGTACCAAACATTCTTGTTCAAGTTCCATTGGACATCGAGAAACCCATAGAAAAATAATGCCTTCTATCTGTAGTGTTGGCACATTCAAATTTCTCATCTCATCGTCAGCCATTGTTCCATATGGAAGCTCCATGTGAATATCCACCAGTTGATCTACCATAATAGCTCCAAACTAACCCAAAATATCAATTCTAAAATTACGAGTATCACAATTGATCCATTGTGGCTCCCCAAGCTCAACTTTGGAGCAATATTTTTGACGTAGCGGTATTGGTGGTGGAAGCTGGCCAACTATCCCTGGAATAGGCACATCAGGAGTTGGATCCAATTCATAGTGCACATATTTGCATGTCTTTATATGTCGGCAAGTGTCCAGAAGGAACAATCACCCAGGGTAATATAAGTATGTGGAGCAATTATATCCATGAAGTGAACCATCTCCCATGCAATATAGGAGCAACTTTGATGTAGACAATCTTCTGCACAAGCTAGGGGTAAAACCCTAGCTACATTTACAATACTCATTCAACTGTGGGATTTTATCTGCATGCCACCATTATCTATTTTCCAATTTCCTAGGAATTGCAGTAGACTTAAAGCACACAAAAATCATTCGATCGTGCTAAACAGAAGCAACAATAACGTTGACGGTACTAAGAGACTTAAGATGAAACCCACTTGCAACATTGATTCCTTCTCTTAATGTATCACCCTCATAGTCATACTCATGCTTGTCATCCAACCGAAGCAGACGAGACCTAATATCTGCTTATTCGCTTTGCAGGGAAGATCTTTGTAGCGATCAATATGTGTATGGATTTCTAGGTTTATGGTGGGTATGGCCGATTTCACAGGTTCTCCATCCTCTCTACCGATAGAAGTGGAATATTTCAGTCATATAATTGCAACTCAAGGTAAGAAATCAGTCTCATCGTCCCACTCTCGATTTGTGAGGAAGTTAGATTCAATCTCGGTCATGGGCAACGCAAGGTTTCTTTATCTATTGCTAATAGGGGTTTGGTATGGCAAGGTTTCTCTATCGCTTTCTAATAAGGGTTTGGTATGGCAAGGTTTCTCTATCTCTTGCTAATAGGGTTTCGCAAACAAGCATGTGCAAATGAATACCTACTAAGGATTACGGAACCCTTAGTAGCAGTTTAAAAAATAGATAAAAAATATATAACATGTGTGTAGTTACCTCAGAAAATGAGGTGACGGGGCTCTCGCAGTTGTACGAAGAGTAGTGCTCCAGGTCTCCAAGGTTCCTTGCTCTTCTCCAAATGATTGTGGTTTTGAAATGGGGGGCCTCCATCACCTTTTTATAGCAATTTTGGGTGGCGGAGTATTGACCCATGGTTTTGGGAAACCAATGGTATTATTGGTAAGTGGTATTTGATGTTTTCCCCCTTTTTTAATTTTATTATGAATTTTTTCCCATTTTTCTTTTCTTTTGTGGTGATTTAGAGCATTTTTTGCCGGATTTTAGCCTTTTTTTAAGAAATTTAGTTATTTTTTAGGGAAATAATGATTTTTTCCCTTTTTGTTACCAATTTAGAGACTTTTGGGGTTTTGGAGGCCAAAAATGTAGGAAAAAATGGGTAAATGGGTTATGTGACTAGGGAGATGAGCTAGTGAAAAATATTTCGGTGTTAAATGATTGCCCCTAAGGTGTGAGAGCATGAGATCATCGTATGGTCGATAGATATCATAGGTACTAAATTTTTCCAGAGGTCTGAGCATTGTGATGGTGGAGACTAGAAACTAGTTGGATACTAGAACATGTGCTCCATACAAACTACAATGGCTAAAACTAGAAGTACATGAGCTCAATAATGAATGAGGAATAATCTCAAATAGATGGGCGAGGCATGCATACCCATGTTCGTATCAAGATATACAAATAATAATAAGACCCAGCGGAGACCTGCACAATACATAGAGAATTGTTGTGTACATCATAATGGTCCAGATGAGACACAAATATGAGACATACTCATGGCCCAACCATGACTAATATAGAGGGCTGGAACTGGAAACAATAGCATCCATCCTGAATGCGGTACCATAACAATTGATGCTTTGTTGGATCTAAAGGTGTCCAACAACTGTATGGAATCAATCAGTAAGAGTCGGAATCTCAAAGGTACACAGAACTACATCTGAACTAGATACTCTAGGAAGCATATAACTGAAGGGATTCCAAACATTGTCTCCAACATAGCCTGAATATCTGTGGGAACATAAAAAATGGGGTTCCAAATAGACTCACCAATGTGCTAGAGTCAAGGGACATTCGGAGTCTTCGACCAATAACTTAAGGGACAAATACCATGTACGAATCTCAATGGTGCAATGATGGATTTGAAGTTAAGCACGTGAGAAAAAACCATTCTATGAGGCACTAAGGACTCCTCTCAGATGGTCCATAGGCACTTACGACTAACGGATATGAGTCTAAGGTAAAGGGACCTCTTGATCTATCGTCTGGAATATATGTGTTGGAATCGACAAAGGGAGACCTGCAACTACCAAGGCAATGATGTTTCCTTGATAGGAGCGCGAGGTGTACAACCCAGATTTATTGGAACTGGATGTGAGACTGACATACTGTGGGGGGATATGGGGTATGCAGAGTGGTAGGAATAAAAATTCATGTGTTCACAGTATGACAGAAAAGTTGATCGGGCAACATATGAAACTGACTTCAGGGAAGGGGATCATATCTTAGGGGATCAATGACTCTGGTTGCAATGGGGAGAAATCAAGGGGGGAAATCAAGGGGGGAACTTATGAGTGAGATCAGGAGACTCCAAGGGTGACACATTACAGAATACTTTGAACAAAGGCGACCAAGATGGGGATGCTGCCATAATGTTGGGACTAGATGTGATTTGTCATGGCACTAAGAGGTACCATTTGGGCCTTCTTCATGGTTTAAGGAGCTTGAAGAAGGGATAGAAGTGTCTTGAAAATGGTACTGTCCTATAAATTTGTATGAGCCCAGGACAATGCATGCTTGTGGGTGCTTTCAATTTTAAGGAATCTGAAAGTGATAACAAGACTCCAAAATGGTGAAAAGGTATTGTCGTGTGGATTTATACGATCCCAAGACGGTGAATGCTCGTGGTCGCTTTCAATTTTAGAGAATCTGAAAGAAATAAGAAGATTCCAAGGGGGTTCATTTTTGCGTGTTAGTTCCCAAGGCCCGAAAAAGCATAAAAGTATGCAATGGACAACTCTTATAGCCGATGTTACTAGAGTATTCATTTTTTGTAATTAGTCTACCAGGTCTGGAAAAAGGGTTAAACTTATACCAGATAGACGCCCTTTCAAATACTTTAACGAGGATGAAAGGAAGCAAGATTTCTCGACGATATTTTCATTCTTTAAGGAGTTAGAAAATAGCTTATCAAAAAATCCCCGAGTGCCTTTTTTGTAAAGGACCTGCTCGACCCAAAAAAGGGATAAAAGTGTACCGAAGAGATGTAACAACCAAGCAAGGAGGAAGTGTTCAATCAAGGGAGAAATATGAGAACCAAGAACGAATGTGAGGGTGGAACACTTATGGGGCCTCCTTGTAGGTAGATGAATGGTGGAAAAATAATGCAATAATTGTAGTATGGATGGAGCGAAGTGCGCATGAATATGTTGCAATAGAAAAAATGGAAAACATCGACTACAACCTATGTGGCACACAAATCAAGGTGGAGAGGGGCATGGAAAAAAATCCTGAAAAAGGATTAAGTGAGAGCGAGAAAAGATCTCAAGCATCATCACAGGAACATAATTCTAAATCTAGCAATGCAAACGGTGCGGAAAATGGATGTCATATGATCCTAGAATGGTCAAAGAAAAATTAGGGTAACAATGGCTATACATAACAAGGGAGCCCACCTCCACTTGTCATTTTCATTGTGAAAATTGAGAGGAGTGTGGAGGGGCCCAGAAAGTGAAATTCTTATTTCTCTCAATATGTCTGGTGGAATTAAGTTGTGTGACTTGTAGATATGTATTGAATTGTTTTTTGATGTTTTTCATGCTTTTTGAGTTGGATTTGGTCTTGTTGCAAGCCTTGGAAAGAAATAGCGTGCTCACAGTGTGGTTGTAAGCCAAGCACGACTATGGGATACACAGTCATGCTTTGGAGCGTGCATTTCACTAAGGAAAGTGTGCTTCAAGTGTGACTGTGGGCCCAATGGGCACGCTTGAAAAGCGCGCGATTCAAGGGGAAAATAATGATCCAAAGCGCACTTGTGGGGAAAAAAGGCATCCTTTGGAGTGCATTTTTTTTCCTAAGATTTTGTGCTATAGCCCTGAGGAGACCGACTTTTTGCTTATATGGGGATGATGAGGGTTTTGTTCTTTGTGTGCAGGATGTTGAGAGTGAACTGGAGAGAGTGAGAACTCAGGCAGTTCTTTGATGATATCATGGACGATGAGGATGTCTAGGATACTTTTTCCTGATGTGGGTTACTGAATTTTGCGACGGTGCCCCCAATGCATTCAACAGAGTTATTATTGAACAAATTGGTGGAGTTCTGGGATGCCGATATGGGGGCATTTGCTATATAGGGTGAGGGGATATAGGTATTTCTCACTGATGTGTACGTTTTGGTGGGGATTCCGTGGTTGGGTATGATTGCAGACACCCAACCGATGAAGCCTAGTGATGTGTCTATGGAGGAATTACTTGAGTGCCATTATTATGCCACAACTTCCATGCATGACAATGCGATATTGATCTATGACATAGAGAGTCTAGAGACTCGAGATATAGCGATGCTAGTAGTGCGGATACTGGGGTCGAAGTCACCCCATGCAATCTCTAGAGGGCAGATGATGTTGGTTGAGCAGGCTTTAGTAGGTACATACTTCAGTTGGGGATAGATGTACTTGATGGTGGTTCGGTGGGAGCTGAAAAATTTGACCCGCACAGGAGGGTATTTTTGTTTCCCTTCATTCCTATGATCACTCTTCTTTGAGCGATTTCCAATGCTGCGACCACACAGAGCAATGTGTGATGGTGGACCCGCTGAGCCGTGGATGTGGCGATGGGGGGAGATGATGACTCATGGTGCTGGGGGACTGCTGGGTTGCTTATTTACATGTGAGTTGTTTACTTAGTGGCGACAACTCCCAATGGTGATCGATGAATTATCCTATGTAGGGATGGAGTATGGGGGGATGTAGAGCTACCACGAGCTCCTTATTCGACATGGGGAGCAAATGGTGTGTACTTAATCAGATTATAGTACCATGTTTTGCATAATTCATAGCATATATGGTAGCTAGATGATTTTTATGGCAATGAGACTGATGATGTTCTTTTGTGTGTAGGTGTGGGACTACGTCCGCTGATCGGGTACTCAGATCGTAGGGGTCAATTTGACGGGGTGTACTCTCCCACACGTGGGCAACGACATCATCAGAGTGCTTCGATGACTTTGGAGTCCCTACGGGTGGTGATTGACCACCTACTGGATGAAGTGATTGATGATGGATGGCAACATTTGGATCAGGAGTTGAACGACATTTGCTATGACGGTCCACAGGAGTGGAGACCAGTGATGTGGCAGATTGTGATGGAAACTGAGGTAGTGACGACCATGGCGCGGGGTCATGCCCCATATGATGATGAGGAGGAGGAGATTGAGTGAGATGAAGAGGAGGAAGAATATGAAGAGGAAGTGGATGAGGACGAGGATGAGGATGAGGAGGACGATGATGATGTAACTGACTCATATGACTAGGAAGTTGATGGAACTGCCCCCTAATGCGATGAGCCTATGGATTTTTTGTATTGGTCTATTATTTTTATGATGAGGAAGTTGTTGGGGATCCTTGATGTAGTGATGCTTATGTTGTGATGTGAACATTATGACATTTTGATAATTATATATATATATATATATATATATATGTACATGGATGTAGTTTATTATGATGATGGTCCCTTGTTTTTATTTTATGATGTTATATGCCCATATGATGTAAATATGCATGTGGATAGTATGATGATGCATTTGTATGGTTTATTTCCTATATGTTGTGATTTATATGCTAGTCTAGAATATTATTAGCCATTTCGTCTGCCACATTGTTCTGACTTTGTGGGACATGATTGAATGTAATGAAATCAAACTGTATAATAAGTTATTTAGTGCACAGGAACTTTCTAAAGAGGCAAGGATCCCGTACTTGGTAAAATTTATTGAGTTAGGGGAAAAGAAGTTGGGAGTCAAGAAACACGCGAATGCGACTTATGCCAAATTGGAGAGCAACGATCAAGGGACCGGTCACAACATCATACTCATCCTGGTTATTGGTGGAAGAACCAATACACACTCCATCGAGGTGGATCAACTCATGTGAGGGGGAATACAATACCCAAGATGCATAGGAGAGGTTTGGAGACCATCTACTTGAGCCGTTGATAAGAATGACATAAAGTGGTGGAATAGGATCCATCTGTGGTCACGCATGGAAGCAAATTGTAAGGTTAAAACATGAAAAAAGTGGAAAAAAGTGAAGAAAAACACACACTTACTATTGGGTCCACAAAAAGTGAAGGAAATAATCATTTGAAGTACAACCCATTTCGAGGGTTGGCTAATGGTTGTCCTTCAGAGTCAGTAAGGATGTATTCCTCCCTGTAGAGACAGGCTTGGACAATGTAGGGTCCTTTACACATGGATTCAAACTTTAATTTTCCATGCTTGTCATGAACTTGGTAATAAACGAGCACCAGGTCGCCTTCGTGGAAGGTGTGGGGGTGGACATGCTTGTCATAATTGGATTTGGAGCGATGTTTGGCAGCCTCAGTGATTTTTAATGCCGCTCGTCGGTCTTCATCTTCCTGTTCCAATAGGAGTAATCATTGCTCAAGAGCTGAGGTGTTCAGGGGAAGGTTAATGGGAATGTGTAAAGTGGGGATTTGACACTCAATGGGGAGAAAAAAATCTACGTCGTGAGCCACATGGAAAGGGGTAAAACCTGTGGCAATCTTAGTGGAATTACAATAATCCCAAAGTGCAAGAAATAGAATATGGTGCCAATTGGACTTGTGTCAGTTTACTGTTCATTGAAGGATTTTCTTCAAGATCTTGTTGACAACATCAACTTGGTCATTCCCTTAAGGGTAGTAGGATGAGGTGTATTGGTGGTAAAAATTTAGGAAGGTGGAAAACCATTTCCAAACGATGTATTCGAAGTGTTTTCCATGGTCGGATATGAGTTGTTTAGGGACCCCGAATTGATTAATGACATTGTTAAAAAAGAAACATGTCGCAGTTTCGGCCTGAAAGTCAAATGTAGGCATGGCCTCGACCCATTTAGTGAAATAATCGACAACAACAATGATATATTTATGGCCATTCGACGAGGGGGGTCACACTCCATAAAATTGATTTCCCATTTACAGATAGGGCTAACAGTGCTGAATGGATGGAGAGGGGAAGGAGGGGTCCTGGATTTTGGGGAAAAAGCTAGCATTTCTAGCAATGTTTGACTGTTGTAATGCAATCAATGAAAAGAGTGGGCCAGAAATACCCAGCGCGGATGACCTTTTGGGCAGTGGCCAGTCTAGAGAAGTGGCCACCATAGGCTCCGCTATGAAAATCATTTCAAACATGTTCAACCTTGTCATGAGTGAGGCATCGACATAAAATGGTGTCGATCCCACGTCAATAAAGGACATCGCCGAGAAGGAGGTATTGTGAAGCATGATGGCATATGGAACATCAATCATTGCAGCCGAGGTTGGAGTGAAACTGTTGTGTTCGTAGGTATACCAGGATGTCACCATACCATGGGTCATCCGACGAAATGGTGAACACATGGTCATTAAGAAAGTTAGTGCTGATAGGAGGTGATGCTGAGGAAGATGGTAATTCATTCATGAGGTGTGCCAATGGAAGGGCTTTGGTACTCTTGGGTGTAGCAAATGTCAGGTCATATTCTTGAAGGATAATGATCCATTTAGCCACACGACCTTGAAGGAGACGATGACTCAAGAGCTATACCATGGGATTGGAGTATGCCACAACTGTAAATCGACTCATCAGAATGTAGTGGAGTACCTTCTGGTCAAAGAAGACAGTAGATAGGGCCAACTTCTCCTTATGGGGGTAGCGTAATGGTGGACCAGACAATGTTTGAATCACATAATAAATGAAACGTTCTTATCACCTACTATCTTCTTGGACTAACATGTTGGAAAGAACATATTTGGATGCTGCAACGTAAATGATAAAATCCTTCGAAAAATCAGGAGGTGAAATCAAGGGAGAGGATTTCAATGCTTGTTTTAGTGCTTCAAAAGTCACTTGTGCTTGTTCATCCTAAACAAAGGGAACGTGGGTCCGAAGCAAGCGAAGGAAACCATGAACTTTCATAGCATAGTTTGGAATGAAGCAACAAGGAAAGTTGTCTTTCCCTTGAAGGATTTGTAATTGTCGTAATGTACATGGCGATGGGAGGTCAAGAATGGCTTGAAACTTCAAAGGATCGATAGTGACCCCATTTTGGGAAACAATGAAACCCAATAACTGGCCTACAGGAATGAAAAAAACACACTAGTGGGGGTTCAAGCGAATGTTGTACTTGCAACAATGCAAAAATACTTGGCATAGATCATCTAGGTGGTTGGATCACTTCTTGGATTGAGCAGTCAGGTCATCCAAGTATACAAGGATAATGTGGACCGAGTCGTGAAAGAAAAAGGTCATGTCCCACTGAAATGTAGCACTAGCATTTTTAAGACCAAACAACATAACGCGATAAGCAAAGGTACGCCACAGAGTAGTGAAGGCAGTCTTATACTGATCCTCTTTGTGAATTTGAATCAGATTGTAGACAAAGAAACCATTCATGAAGGATAGAATCTCATGACCCTCACATGCATCAATGAGTTGATCGATGAAGTTGTAGGAAATTTGTCTTTGGGACAAGCTAAATTTAGATAATGAAAATCAGTACAGACGTGAATGGTGCCCTCTTTTTTGTTAACCGACACTAGATTTGACACCTATGTGGTTTAAGCAATGGGATAAATGAACCTAGCTTGACGTAACTTTTCAATTTCATCCTTCAGTGTTGGTAGTTTCGAGGGGTGAATAGGCCATTTGTTTGGTGGACGGGTAGGAAAGAGGGCCAAGTATAGATATGGTGCTAAACAATGACAAGTTCAATTCTAGGCATCTCAGTATATGACCAAGCCGAAACATCATTGAATTATTGGAAGAGTTTCTTATAGGAAACAACTTCATCTAGAGTAAATTAGGCACCTAACATAATGTTCTAAATTATACCGGATGTGAAGGAAATATGGACTTGTATGGTAGGCAAGATGTTAGCCATGTTACCTTCCTCGAACGAATTGGGATCTGGGATGGGGTTCGTAAACCAGTCCAGTTGGCTATGGATGAAGACTTATGACTTGACCTAAAGTTGGTGGTTCGTAACAGGGGTAGACTTGTTGGCAGGCGGTTTCATGGGGAAATGTCACAGTATTCCCGACACTGTGACACACTAGAGGAGGGCACGAAAGGAGTATTTTGTGCTAAAGAATACCGCAGTTGGTGGGTTTTGGGTCACTTGGACCACATATTATGTAATAGTGAGTCAGTGTACCATGGTATGTGGGTTTTTGGGGTCATTTGGACCGAGTCAGTTAGATATTGGGTCAATTGTGCATAGTGTCGGTTAGAAAGTTAGTTGTAAGTGGACAAGTATTGTAATGGCAGAAGCCTATTAATAGATAAGAGTTGTAAGTGTTAAGGGAGAGAGACGGAAGGGAAAGAAGTAAGGAGAATAGAGAGAGAAGAACAATTATGTACGAAGATCCATGTTTTGCTTCTGGTATATGATCGCGACAGTAATATAATGATGATGTTTTGGTACAATCTTTGTGCAATGTTGCGATGTATGAATGTTGTTTGATGCAATATCTATTTACTGTTGCTATGACGATAAATGTTGTGATTAAGTAATGTGTTCTATGTTGAATGTGATGATAAATGCTGTGATGAAGTATTTTATAACTCCTTTCCGAATGTTTAAATTTTTTGTTTAAGTACCGCAATAGAGTTAGCCCGTGCAGCCACAACTCTCCTCCTCCCTCGACGGAAACATGGTTCCATTTGCTCTTTCTGGATGCCTCAGGTGAGATCTCATCCACTCTGCGGGTGTTTTTGGGTGGGCTTAAACCTACCCAGGCCGGTGCGCAGGGAGACTGCGGTATGTGTCGACAGTGAGGTGAACCCCTGTCAACTAAGGTCGTGTTCATCAACAAATGGTTCCGTTGACGAGACACTGTGCAGAGTAAAAGGAGGTCATGTTGTGGCACCCGACGAAGCCAGAGATATAGAAATGGTTCGATCAGAATTTGCAGGAGTTTACTGAAGAGGAAAGCTAGAACACGCGGCTGACAGTAGATCACTGGCTGGGAAGATATATTCATGATGGTCGGCACGAATAGTTTTTCTGTGAATTCCGTGTCATTCTATATGAATGGTTTTCAAAGCTGACCTTCCAGAAGAGGAACTTCCAGGGTTGTTAGTCTATGGCTTGGACCCCAGAGTTGATTTGGGAGCTGCAGGAAGTCGATAATAAGGCATCGCGGGCTGTCAAAGTTTGGCTTGATAGCATCTTGGAAGGATATATCACTGAATTTGTGGTTGACATGAAGAAATCCTATAGTGAAGCGGAAAGATACTTCTTTCGAGGATCGAGGGGAAGGTTTCTGCTATCGCTCCAACTACCGATTAAGATGCTAATCTGTGAAAAGGGTATATTAAAGATGCACCTTGATCAGTAGACAGCCTAGTGGGTGAAGGCCATGGGTACTGCGACTGCTGGGGAATGGTACATGGAATGGTAAAGGGGTAGATGGGTGCAGACCATGAGGAGACTGTGAGTGATGTCGAGGAAGAAAGTGGTCTTACAAGAGGAGGAGCGAGGTTTTTATAGGAGAAGAGGCAGAGGACAGGAGAAGGTTCTGCTATGATCGAACCGCAAAACCACGAAGGAAGACCACACGGGACGAAGAAACCTCACAGTCCTAATAAGGACAACCAGGCTACGCCCAGGATAGAGGCAGGACAAAAACCCAGCACCAACATACCCACACCTCCGCTCACTGACTCTCAAACAGCAAGAAATACTACTTTGACACCGCCAAGTTCGTCAATACCGCAGAAGTTAATTGGTAGGAGCACAGCAATAGGAGGAAGGAAGACTAGGATGGTAGGCGATGATGCTAAGTTACCGTTGTTCCATGGAAGTGAGACAGACAACCCAGAATAATATTGGTTTTTGTGTGAAGTGGTATAGACCATGAAATAGATCACTGATGCGAATGCTAAGAAAGGATAGTTAGCCACAACTCTGCGAGGTTGTGCATTAGATTGGTTCATGAAGTTTATTTTAGTTCCTACGGGGGCCCCAGAGAAGTCACTGGATGAGATTCAGGATGGGTTGATTGCTGAATTTAGATGTCCTAAGTGAGAGGCTCAATACATTGCTAAATTGAAGGAAATTAAGCAGTATCCCAATGAGACGGTATGGGATTTCGACCAGCGATTCAAGATGCTGATGGCAAAGGTTAGTTTCAATATGAACATTGTCCAACTTATCGATGCCTAGTGAAGCTCTAGAGATTGCAATGCGATTGGAGGCGTCACTGATTGGAGATAATGTAGCGGGGATGTTGTAGATACAGACATAGCTTGATAACCTGACTATACAGTTGCAAGATTTAAAGAAGAAGAAGGAACAACGTGATGAAGTACGGTGTATGCGATGCCGAGGAGAAGGGAATACGAAGGATAATTGCTCAGATTTCCGTAATTATTTGGTGTCAGGTGCATCAAATCCATTGAATGGTGGCAGTATGTCGTGGTGTCATGTTTGGGCACAGTCACGATAATTTCCCATATCTATAGAAAATGGTCACAACCCCATGAAATCTTTACTGTGCATTCTACAAGTCGGTGGGTCATGATGACAAGGATTGCCGTGCATATGGGTTGCTACAGGAGAGGATTTGTGATGCATTCTACGTCAAGGACGATCAACATGTGGTGCAACAACCAAAACTGCAACGGTAGGTAGCCTAGCTGCTACCGCAGCCGCAGATGTAGTTTGCACCACAGCAAAAACAACCGTAGCAGTTCATGCCGTAATACACTCAGATGCAGACAACTCCCCCACAGCCACAATATGTACAACAACCGCAGTATGCACCATAAGGGCAAGGGATTCAACCAACACCAATGTAGCAACAATACCAGGAGCAGGGCAACTACTGGGGAGGATACAAGGGAAAACACCATGGTGGATTTGGTCGTGGGGGAGGAGGCTGAGGTGGTCGTGGTCCTATTCAATGTTACCACTGTGCAGTATGGGGGCATTATCAGTGCGACTACCCACTGCTACAGAATCAGTGTACGTTTTGTTTTGGTAATGATCATACAGTTGACAATTGTCCATGGTTGATTGCACGATGGCAGGTTGGGAACGCTCCGCAGCTACAGAATCAGGACCAACCACAAAAACCAGTACATAACCCGGTACAACAACTAGTACAAAACCATCCCATGCAACCACCACAAAATGCCAATCAAAATATCAATCAACCAGGGAATTTGCAGCAGAACCAGACGTAGGGTGCAAATATTGTGACAATTTATGTAGAATCGTGACCATGGGATGCTTCGGTGGCTGTTGTCACTCGTGGAGGAAAGACGACTGGGGAAGATGGTTCGTGACCACTGAGTCGGTTGGCTGGTCAGAAGGTAGTACCTTTCGACATTGATATGGAGCGAGAGACATTCCTGGAGGCACGTCACACTTTGGAGAAAGACCGCGGAAAGGCTGTTGTTTGTGATATGCCACCTGTCTTTGATACTACATCAGATGCTAATCGACCACCACCACTGGGGACATTGCAAAAGTTCCTTGAAAGTTGTTTGTCATTGGCACGAGACCCGGTTTCCTTGGTTGAGATTGAGGGATGATCGCAGTGATTTTCGAAAGGACAGCAGGAGTCGGCAGTAAATTCCCTACAGCAATGGAAAACCGACAAGGAGATGCGAATGAATATTCAGATTGGCGACTATGATGTTGACTCTATGATTCTCGACCTTGGTTCGGATGTTAACATCTGAACCAAGTAGGCATGGCATAAGATGGGGAGTCCCCCATTGAGCTGATCTCTTGTACAACTCCGGTTGGCTAACCATGAGAAGGTAACACCCATTGGACGAGTTCCGTAGCTCAAGCTTGATATTGAGGGCATGAAGACTTATGCTGACTTTGATGTTATTGAAGTGGTTGAGGGAGGAAGCTCTTATCCGGTACTCTTAGGGATCGGATGGGATAACGATAGTGGAGCTGTAATCAACTTCAAGAAGCGCATGAGAACCTTTGAGAATCACAATTTTAGAGTCATAGCCTCGTTGGATCCTGCTGAAGGACGCCGCTATGTCGAGCCTGTAAAAGATGATGATCCTACTAGATGGGATCTTGCATTTAATATTTTTGAAGATTATACTCATCCTACTGCCTATGGTGAGTTGGAGTGACGCAGCGAGAGCTCTGCGTCTTCCGATTCTGATGATGCATTGGAACATTGGTAGAATCGAATGCATGAAGTATCAGTACAAAAATGTGGTTTAGTTATGCAATCCTTATGTCGTGTTGCAACAAAAATGATCACATTTCCTGTCTACGATGGGTTTCCAGGCCTAAACACCTTTTTAGTAGAGTTTGAAGACCGTGTCCCAGAAACACAGTGATTCCTGGCCTTAGAGGAAGCACTGAAGGCTGCTCCAACACGATGGTGGGCGACACATAATAAATTCATTAAAGGTTGGTCTCAGTGTCGAAGGTTAATGATAGTTTGGTTCAGCAATACTAAGGTTTATCACATTGGCAAGTATGATGGCCGGACTGATCCCAATGATCATGTGATGGAGTGCCAACGCTGATGGGTAGCATGACCCAGAGATGAGTGGGTCCATGCTTTTGTCCATACTTTGGATGAGATACCGCGCTCGTGGTACACTGCAGCCGAGTTGCGCCGAGACATTACAACATGGGGGGAGTTGATGATATGTTTCACTCATACATTCACTTTTGCGGATGCCAAACCTGATGTCCACAACACCCTCTAGCTCATCCGCGACGTGGTATTTCAGGTTGTTCCGACGACCTACCCTGTCAACCCGGACACACAATGTCAGATGCAGTCTTTTATGGAGTGTTTCAACATTGGTGGTGGCCTGGAGGATGATGATGATCCCCAGAATGTTAACATTCCTGAATCTGAAAGAAGTCATGATGTGGTCCCACCTGTTGCACCAAGTAATCCGTTCAGTCAACCATTGTAGCTTCGCAAGATGAATATCGGCACCGAGGCTACTCCCAAGTTTGCTAATGTTGGGGATTATTGGGACGATGAGATGATGAGTAAGGTTACTGAGTTACTTCATGAGTTTCAAGATGTGTTTCCCATGAAGTTTTCCGAAATGAAGGGAATCCTAGGTGATTTAGGAGAGAGGAATAATCCATTGAAACCAAATGCTAAGCTAGTCCGATAGCGCCCTTATCAGTTGAATCTGTGACATAAAAAAAGGTTAACGTAGAACTTGATTGCATGTTGGATGCTGGTATTATCGAACCTGTGGAAGAGTCCAAATGGATCAGTCCTATGGTGGTGCAAGACAAGAAAACAGGTAAAGTGTGCATTTGCGTCGACTTGTGAAAGTTGAACGATGCCTGCTTGGATGACCCTTTTTCGACCCCGTTTATTGATGAAGTACTTGAAGGAGTGGGTGGACAAGAGATGTACTCTTTCACTGATGGATTCTCTAGCTACCATCAGATTCACATTTCCAAGGAAGATCGCCATAAGACAACTTTCGTTACTGAATGGGGTTTCTTTCAGTACATGGTAATTCCGTTTGGTTTGAAGAATGCACCTGCGATATTCCCTCGGCTCGTTGTTGCCGCATTCAAAGATTTTATTTAGAATTTCTTGTAGGTATATATGGATGATTGGACCATTAATGGATTGATTCGTGATCATCTGGCTAATCTGCAGTTAATGCTTGAGCGATGCCGATAGCACCAGATATCGTTGAACTTGAAGAAATGTATTTTCTGTGCACTATTTGGGATATTGTTGGGTCATATCGTCTGTAAGCAGGGATTGCTAGTTGATCCAGCCAAAATTGTGCTCATTTGGGGTTGCAGTAGCCGACCACCATTAAGCTGCTACGCGCGACCTTGGGTCACACGGGATATTATCGCAAGTTCATTAGGGGGTATGCTATGATTAATGCCCCTATGGAAAATTTGTTGAAGAAGGACGTGGCATTCCACTAGAACCCAGAATGTTAGGATAGTTTTGAAACGCTCAAAGTGAAGATGGCATCGGCCCCAATCTTGCTCTTTCCAGACTAGAGTAAGGAATTCCATGTCCATGTTGATGCTTCATTGGTTGCGCTAAGTGTTGTGTTGGCTCAAATTGGACAAGGCGAACTTGATCATCCCATTTCTTTTTCCAGTCGAAAGCTGTCATCTGCAGAACGCAATTACACTTCCACAGAACGAGAAGGTCTGGCCATGGTTTACGCGCTGCAGAAATTCAGGCACTATTTGTTGGGTGGCCACTTTAAAATGTTCACTAAGCATTCTGGATTGAAATACTTGGTCAATAAGCCTGTGTTGGGGGGGAATATTTTCCGGTGGCTACTTTTGTTCCAGGAGTTTGATTTCGAAGTCATTGTGAAACTGGGGCGGTTGAATGTTGGACCAAACCATTTGTCACGGATCAACACAGGGAAGGAACCGACTAATATCGAAGATGGGTTGCCGAATGCCCAACTATTTCACGTTGTCGTCGCTGATCAATATTTTGATGACATTCTTCAGTTTTTGCTGACTGGCACCGCGCCCACAGACTTTACCACTACTCAGAAGAAGCAATTGGTTCTCAAGGCTGGTGACTTTCAGCTAATCGAGGGAGAGTCGTATAAATTAGGCACTGATGAGATATTGCATAGATGTGTCTTGCCACACGAGCAAGCACAGATATTTGCTAAGGCACATGGAGGAGTAGCGGAAGGACATTATGGCGGTAGGGTGACTGCCCAGAAATTACTGCATGTAGGACTTTGGTGGCCCACATTACATAATGATGTGATAGACTATGCACGGTCTTGTGTTGTTTTCCAGCGAACTGGAAAGCCGTCCAGACGCGACGAGATGCTACTGCTACCTCAAGTGACATTGCAACCATTCGAAAAATGGGTTGTGGATTTTGTAGGACCGATCCATCCACCAGGGAAATGCACAGGTGCGCGGTATATTGTCATGGTGACAGAGTACTTGACCTGATGGGATGAGGTAGCTCCTGTAGTTGATTTCTCTACCACAATGGCTGCTCGATTTTTGTTTGATCACATTATCACTCGTTTCGGCTACCCTAAGATATTGCTGAGTGATCAAGGAAACCACTTTCTTAATCGCACTATCAGTGCATTAACGGAGGAATTGTCGATACAGCATAAGAAGAGTACACCCTATCACCCACAGGAGAATGGAACGGTGCAGGCATTTAACAAAGTGTTAGAGGATGCATTGATATGCAATGTGAACTGCAATGACTGGGATCTGAAAATCCCTGCAGTGTTGTGGGCCTATCGCACCACATGTAAAAGGTTCATTGGTCAGACACCTTTCAAGCTGGTATATGGGAAGGAAGAAATTATGCCTATGGATTTCATTGTTCCAAGTCTACGAATTGCGGTTGTTATGCACATAGATGATGTTGTAGCATTAGATGAACATCTAGCACAATTGGTGGAGCCGGAAGAGGATCAATTTATCGCTGGCTTTCACCAAGGGGTGGAGAAGGACCGCTAGAAGGCATGGCATGACCGCCACAACAAAAGTAAACAGTTTCAGCAAGGCGACTTAGTGTTATTATATGACAACAAGTTTATGAAACATCCAGGAAAGTTGCAAATGCATTGGCTGGGTCGCTATCACATCAATAGTATTACATCAGGAGGAGTGGTTCAGTTGTAGCGATTGTATGGGGCGATGATCCCCAAGATGGTAAATGGTCACAGGTTGAAGCCCTATCACTTGGGCTTGGAGAAGTGCGATGTCTGAGTCACATCGAAAAATATATATATGTGTGTGTGTGTGTGTGTTGCAGGTTACTTGGTGGCAGATGGCGCACCAACAGGAGAAGGTATGCAGAAGCAGAAAGGCTTGTGCCATAAGCTTGGAGAAGTTGGGGACACATGGCAGCCTTGCGACCCGATCAAATCAATAATAAATGCCAAATGTTGAGATAGTTAATTGAAGGCATTGTTCGAATGATGGGCATTAATGGAGGATCCGGTCGATCGGCAAACAGGATTGACAACGGATTTGCCTCATTAATATAGGATTTGGTTGAGTTAATGCATGATTTAGTCATGATTATGACGGATTTGGGTAGATGCTATAAGTATGGTTTAGCATCGGGCAGAAGACATCGAGGAATTAGCAAGCCGTGTTGTTGTGGAGAGCTGTAGTGATTTGATTCAGTTACTGTTAAGTATATAATGAAGAGTGGTAAGGTATGCCAGGAGAACTGGAGACAGTGGACATTAGCAATGAAGTGGAGTCTCCATTCATTCTGGATACTGTAGAATGAGAAGGTGTGTCCTCAGACACTGTTGATCTTGGAGCCAAGGTTTCCAACATACTGGTGGGAACATCAAGTGTTGCTAAGAAGCGCTGAGGGGGACAGCCTTCTAAATCATCGCAGAGTAAGAGATTGCTTCGGTCTGCGGTGGTTGGCGAAGCTCTGGAGTAGGTGGGACAGTCCAGTTGCACCGTTCATCCATCTACCTAATGGCTGGGATAGTCCGCGAATAATATCCTTGGTTACATCCCTCCTGTTCGGTCGGATGCCACCATGCATAACATAAATCCAAAATAGAAATTTAGCGTGAAGATGCCTGTACTCCCGGTTGGGATGACCTTCTCGGTGGATATTGGGGCGGCACTGATGCACCTACGCTACGAGGACCACGACATGGTGGTCAAACCAAAAATTGCATCAGCACCATATGTGCCTGAGACACGCAATTCACCAGTTCCAGAGATACATGACTAGACACGAGGGCTGCAACAAGTCGGCTTGTTATGGCTAATTAACATGCCACATTTTGGGCTCCTAGTGGAAGTTGGATCTTGTGTAAAACAACTCTTGTTGTACTTTTGCGGGGGTTCATTGTGGCTAGACAAAGAGGTCCCGGTCATTATTGACTTGATTTATTACATTACCAGCTTGCCCAAGAATGGTGCTGATCCGGCGCAATTTATTCAAGGAAAGGAGAACGAGAAGAATCGGGCACGACAGTTGGCACAAAAGTATGAATTGGAATCGGATGGGCATGGGTATCGCACGAGTACCTTCAATAATCAGGCGGTACTCACGGGCATTAAGATCCCATCCTATAAAGTTATTAGGGGAGGTTTCCCAAACCAATGTAATTTAGGAATCGTTGCTTGCGCAGAGCAATGTGCCGAATGAGTCCAGATGAATTGGTCCTTATATCTCTTAAATCAATTAATGGAGGATGTCGTAGATGTCCAAGTGGGTAGAGGCACTTTCTCATATAGTTGGTCGTTGCTGCTGATTGCTTTAGTTGCATGGAAAGAGGCCAACACCTACCAGGGTATGGACTGCCCGTCTGCAACAGAACGATGAGGGGCACGCTATCAGAATCAATGGTATGTATGGGATCCCGAGTGCATCCAAGAGTGCCAATTGCAGTTTTGGCTGTATTTGAAAATGCTTTGTGATGCAGAAACACACGTCCCACGAATATCCGAAGATACTGTGGCACGATTCACACCTGTCATGGCATTTGCAATTCGACCAAGGGTTATACATATACAAGCTCGCCATGATGTTGAGCAATAATGGTTGCAGATGAGGTATAAAGTGATGGCGGCAGATTTGGAGGCTATTGGGAATGAGTGGTCGGAGGCTTGGAGATAGCCCATGAGTTCCATAGAAATTGATGCTGGAGGTCTACCGGAGGGCCCTACGGATCGAGTATTAGCTAATGATCAGCAGAGTCATCATAGTTCCAGTCAATCAGAACACCAACTGCGGAGGATAACAACCATGCTCTTGAGGAAAATCGGTAACAACAACACCATGAGCATGCCACAATTAGTGGGATGTCTTTACCAATGGAGGCACAGTTGGGTCTGTTAATCACAACCATTAACCATGCTGCCACAGCAGCTACCGACAAGATGTCCATCAAAGTAGAGGAGGGATTCTCTAAGCTTGCTGCTCATATGGATTCTTTGTGTAATGTAGTGTTACAAAAGGAACCCGGTAATGTACCCATGCAGGAGACGGTCACAATCTGCACCATGCCCTGGGTAAAGAATATCAATATTCCCCCGACTACGGTTGTGACTGACAATGAGGATTTGCAAAATGTGCTACAGATGGTTACCCAGATCATTGTCAATGTTAATAAACTGCTGGCAATGGCGTCGGCGATAATGCAGAAGGTCTCCTCCTATGAAATGGTGGATAGAATGCATGAAATCAGCAAGAGCTTTTAGCACTTGCAGGCAAGCGAGGCAGCTGCAACCATCGCGATTGATGAGCTTACAAGTAGGGCTGCTACAATGAGGACAACAGTGGATGACCTTGAAGGTGACCTTAAGAAGGAGCGGGCTGAGAACGGTCGGGCCTTTGAAGCACTTAAAAAGGAACAGGACTTCCTTATTGCAGAAAAGGCTCGCATGTGGGACGACAACATTCGGGCTGACTGGGTGATCACAGGAGCTTATCAACATGTCTTAGAGCCCACTGAAGTGGTAGAAGTTCTCCACCGAGTGCAGTGGCTAGGGGCTACTATTCTTCAGTTGCGACAAGAGAATGGCCTATTGAAGGCTCAGTTGAAACCAAGTACCCCTCAGGCTGAGGTGGATGAACGAAGAAGGGCACATGAGGAAACTGCCACCCAGATGGAGGAGCTGGAGACACAGGAAACCAGGCTCACCACTGAAACTGTACAATTTTGGGGTCACATCATTCACGATGAGCAAGTTGAACAGCTCACTAAAATCTGGCAAGAAGTAGAAGGCCAGCTGGCCACATTAAAGGTTGCGATGAGAACCTTGCCACAAATGGAGCAAGTTGCTAAGTCACATGAGCTTAAGGACTTGCAACAACGGGTTGCTAAGGCAGATGAACGCCAGAAGATACGTACGGCCCAGTTGGAAGAATTCCAGGACACTGGCGGGAAACTAATGCTACAGGTAAGTGAAGCACTAGCAATAGTACAGAAGTATCGAAAGCAGGTCATGGACAAGCTTACCGATCACCCATCAGTCGATGATGTGATTAGCAGTTAGGCAGCAACCAAGGATGCTTAGGAGCTGGTGCAGAATGTTGAACATCCATATGCAGACTTCAAGGCAAGGACCGCGATGTGAACTCTATCTAGCAGTTGATGTGGCTCAAGGGTGAGCCACAAGATTTTGTTGGGGGCCTGTTGGCAGGCGATTTGATGGGGAAATGTCGTAGTATCGCAAACGCTGTGACACACCAGAGGAGGGTGTGAAAGGAGTATTTTGTGCTAAAGAATACTGCAGTTTGTTGGTTTTGGGTCACTTGGACCACATATTATGTAATAGTGAGTCAGTGTACCACGGTATGCAGGTTTTTGGGGTCATTTGGATCGAGTCAATTAGATATTGGATCAATTGTCCATAGTGTCGGTTAGGAAGTCAGTTGTAAGTGGACATGTATTGTAATGGTGGAATCCTATAAATAGATAAGAGTTGTAAGTGTTATAGGAGAGAGACGGAAGGGAAAGAAGCAAGGAGAATAGAGAGAGAAGAACAATTATCTATGAAGATCCATGTTTTGCTTCTGGTATATGATCGCGACAGTAATATAATGATGATGTTTTGGTACAATCTTTGTGCAATGTTGAGATGTATGAATGTTGCTTGATGCAATATATGTTTACTGCTGCTATGACAATAAATGTTGTGAATAAGTAATGTGTTCTATGTTGAATGTGATGATAAATGTTGCGATGAAGTATGTTATAACTCCTTGCCGAATGTTTAAAGTTTATGTTTAAGTACCACAATAGAGTTATCCCGTGCAACCACAACTCTCCTCCTCCCTCGGCGGAAACATGGTTTCGTTTGCTCTTCCTGGATGCCTTGGGTGAGACCTCATCCGCTCTATGGGTGTTGCTAGGTGGGCTCAATCCTGCATGGGCCAGTGCCCAGGGAGACTGTGGTATGTGTCGAGAGTGAGGCGAACCCCTGTCGACTGAGTTCATGTTAGTCAACAAGACTCCTCAGGAAGGAAGTAGGCTTGATGATGCATGTCATCCCAATGAAATTCAGGTGCAGTTAGTGCTTTGAGGATTTCTACATCACTACGAAAACATTGTGTGCAAAAATCAAAAGGGGTAAAGCTAGAGGTCGAGGGAAAATTTTGTTTGTCACTTGTGGAGATCATACAAATAGTGTTAAACTCTGCTGAGGAGGAGGGTTCAGGGGGGTCAATCTCCTGTATGGTAGTAATGGATGACTCTAAACATGACTGATTCATTTCATGGAGGACCATTCGATACTTAGATAAGTCAAAACAATGATGGTATTGGTAGTGGTAAGCTCTGCATATGGCATAGGAGTGGTTGGTGCACAACGACTTTTTAAGTGGTGGGGTGGTGTTTGGTAAATCAACAACTAGAATGTTGGGGTCATCTTCTAACGTCTTCATGTGTTCTTGAAGGTTTGGTAACTACAGCCAATTATGGGTTGCATGGCCCAAATCATCACACAAAGCACAATTAGGAGGTGCATGAACTGGAGGGGGGGTTTCACGGGTTTAGTCGCATGTGGTTCGGGATGAGTTTGTGTGGCCCTTCCCCTAGTGTTCTTAGATAGTTGAGGGGCATTGTTGGATGAATATGTTGTCGCCACACTACGAGGTGCATTGTTGGTGGTGGTTATCTATTGGACCTATTGAAGGATGACTTGGGGTGTTGGAGTGGCATTAGGAGTAGGTAAATACCACATGGGAAGTCCTAATGTCAACCTAGAGATATTCAATGTGGCCATGACGAGCATACTTACTACCCCTGACGGTGGGAACAAGAACGTGATTGTGTGGATTGGTGTGGCTCTAACGTGACTAGGTACTGATCGTGATTGAGGAAGGAATCGTGGTGGAGGGTTAAGGACCAATTGATTTGATGAAATGGTGCTCAAGTCAGATATCTCAATGGCCAGAGGAGGAGGTGGTAAGGAATGAAATGTGGAGACCATTAGAGTCTCTGAATAAAGTCCAGGGTAGGCGGTGGAAATCAAAGGCATCGGTGCACCAAAAATAGGTTGTTCAACCATGGGGAGAGCATTCTCTATTGTAGTAGGAGTGCTCGGGTCATAGTAAGTAACTTGGCCGATTTTGACAACATGAACCTCATGGGGGCACATCATAAGGTGGAACACTGATGACGTGACATCCTTCATGTTGTACATGTAGCTTCTCCCTAGGAGCAAGTTGTAGTCGAGTTGTGCGTTGACGACTTCGATGTCAATTATGACAGTTTTTCTAGCTAGTTAGACTTAAGTCCTTGTGGCTAAGATGAATAGCCATCATAAGATCGTAAGGAAGTCATGGATGTTTGTAGGGTAGGGGATCTCACCCTCATCAATGATGCATCGATGGATAACAAGATTCTTGATTGTAACCAAAACTTGGAATGCTAACGTGGAAAGCATGCATGGTTCAAATTGGTCTAAATCGAATGCCATCATCTGTAAGTCAGAAGGGTCTATCGCACCTATGGCAGATAAGAGTGTTTTGCATTGTGTTGGGTAGTTCTTTAAAATTTCTAAGGTTCATATAGAAGTAGGGAACTGGGCTAAGTCATCCACGATCTTATATTTGGCGGCATCACGAGGGTTGGGTTTGTTATTGATGCAACACACAGAAAAGAAAGGAGATTTAGGGGCCCCTTCGAATGGTGTTGGGGGTATACTTAATGACTGATTTGTGGGAAGAGTGTTAGTTTCCTTGTACTCAAGAATGGTTTTGGTTGTGGAGCCATAATGTTTACGACATGTTTGAAGGTTGAGATTAGATGAAGACATCATTAAAATTTGGTGGGTACCTGATTCAATGGGTTGAATAACAGGAGCAGCATATGTAGTTGGTTGTTGTGGTGCAGCAGACCCTTGAGGGGGAGCCAAAGGTTGAGTGGATACTACCCCTTGCATGGGTAGGGTGTTCTGCAACACCATTGTTACATCGTAATCTTCCACCCTATGAGCATCAGCATCATTTGCCCTATAGGATCCATTTCAGTGACTCAGATCCACTTATATCCTTCAGAGATACTAGTTTGCCCTATTTTTATTCCTACATGCCTGTTGCATCCTTATAGCAAGCGTACCCAAGAGTTGCATCACTATAGCCCACGGGTATAAAGTAAAATGGTAAAAACCAATATTAATTACTTTTTACTCCCAAAAAGCGTTCATTGGGTGACCTTTGGCTCTCCATCTTCTTGAGTAACGCCTCGACGTGTCCTTTCACCTACCTTTGATAGGACTATATATTGAGCACATATGGCTTATGGAATTGAGGAAGAAGAGAATAGTAAGAGAACTCTAGTGGATTTTTTCCCTATCTTGAGTCTGCACTCATTGATCCTTGTAGTTGTGAACCATTTATGTTCACCTTCCGAACTCCTATCTAGTTTGAGTTTGCCATTCATGGAGGATTGAAATGGTGGAAGCACAAGTGGACTGATCTAGATCTTTGTTCACATTGGTTGCCGGCAAGAGGTCGTATCACTTTGTACTTCTTGTTCAGTAATAGAAATACTCATATTCTCGTCCATTCATGGTGTGAATGTTGTTAATTATACATTGGGTTGTGTTTGCTTATGATATTGTGGACCATTGTTATTGATAATGTTAATGCCATTTATATATTATATGTACTTATTGGATATTGGCTATCAAGATGAATCTACAGATTTCAAGTACATGGATTGAAAGCTCCAATGGGGATCTACATCAAACGTTTGGATCGAGGTTGGTTACATTTCTCCATTATCTTAACATTGTCATTTAGAATAGCATTGTTTTGAGAATTGAGTTGATTTTTAGTAGTCATCTGTCTGTTGTGGTATTCCCAAGCCATAGTGATTTTTCTCCAATACAGAAATGGCGACTCCACTGGGGAAAACATCCATATTTGGGAGATTTTTTGAGCATTAGTTCTTAATTAAAGTTGTTGTTTATCGAAGCTCTGTGTCACTGATTGGCCGTTAAGATACACCATAGCAAACTTGATTTTTTTGAGCCTCTAGACTCTTTGTTTGACCATTTTCCTTTCCTCACCCACGAGCTAGCTTAGTTCTGCCTGCATCTACCCGCCTCTGTTTACTCTACTGGTCACGGGTAACCGCAGGTATTCCTTCGATAGTAGTGTGTAACTCCAAATTTTGTTGGTTTATGGCTATTAGTTGTTGCTATATTGGCTTTGGTGGTTCCTGAGTCTTTGTTGGCCTCTTTCTTGATTGTTTCATGCCCTGGTTGTGACCAGAACTCTTCGTTTCTCTTAGTTGAGCCTTCTTGGTTTTTTACCAATCTTTGGATTTAGACTCTTGGTTTTCTCCTTTTGAGCTCATTCCTTTGGCTGAGTCTTGATATTTAGGATCTGCTAGGTTGTCTTAGTGATCTTCTCGGCACTTCAATGACTGAATAGTAGGATTTTGCTTGCATTTTTTCATTCCATTTATATTGAAAAAATACAAAAATATACATCTAGTTTTTTGCATTTTCCTTCTTGTTTATAAGCGAAAATACAAAAATATTTTACTTTCATGTACTGCATCTTGCATGGAGTGCTTCTTGCCTTCATTTTAGGTTCTTCTTGTGCATTGAAAAGATAAAAGATTGCATCTTTATTTCGAAATTGTTGGTTGATTTTGCATATTAGTGACATTGTTTTATTGGATAGATGAGTCTAGGTTTGAACGATTTTGCATACTGTTGAGTCTACACATCACTAGTTTCATGATCATATCCCTTGAGTAACCACAACCACTAAAATTAATGATTAATATTAAAATTGATTACACTGATTTTATTTATAGGGTACACCAACTAGCATAGGTTTAAAGTCTTGGAATAGATCATTGTGAGTTAACAATCCAAGACTACTAGATGAAACATTAGGTGTCTTACCAGGGAGTGGAGGAATCCATGGTATAGATCAGTGTTCTCATGAAGCTCTACTCAATCCAGAGTTAAGAATGAGGTCACGAGAGGTTGGTTGAGGAGATATCCCTCTGATATCGACTGAACGTGGGAGATATATCCAGGATTTGTTCGTATCTGGGGATACCGAAGGTTCGTCCTCTTGTGCTTCGGGATTAGCTACCCTGCCCATACGACGGATCCCACCTGCGAATGTCCCCTTGAGCATTGGTTATATTGTGGTGACCACAGTGCCTTACCTAGGTATCATACAGGGTAGTTGTAGTGGTTATGTTGTTTGTGTCCTGAGGCAGATAGGGATTGGACAACACAGTTGTGTTTGTGCAATGGACTTGAACCTATACACGCAGTGAAGCCTGGGTGTCTCTATTATTGATTCTGTTACCTCCGGTTATAGTTTGGGAGTCTCAAGCCTCTCCTAGGCGAGACATACCGACTCTAGTGTCGGCAGCTCATTTAGCCTCTCTGTTTGTCTGCTCTTGGTTTTAGTTTCTCTAGGTGTGTGCTTTTGATTTACTATTTTTGATCGTTAGTTGGCCTTTAGGGGACATTTTGATTACATATTCTCTCCAGAGATATCGTGGCGCAGAGCCCTGCTCTCCGTCGGTCCCATTGGTTGGCTGGTTTAAATCCACTCGAGCTTTCATGCCGTGTTTCTAGAGGACGCTGGAGGGCTCCCTCTAAGTCTTCAGATTCTTACGTGACTTAAGTCGAAGAATTCATGGTTGCACATCCTGATACTGCGGAAAAACCTTTGACTCCTTTGGGTAGAGTTGAACATACTTCCGACCCCCATACTCCTTGTGAGGAGTGGGGAGGTGATCCACCTGAGACTCAACCTAGCTGTATTTGGCCTAATCCACTTGATCAAGATCCATTTGATCCTTCGAATCTGGATAATTATCTTTATGGAATGCCTAACTTACCCGAGGACGAAGAGCAGGATGAGCCTTTCGTTCCTTCCTTTCCATGCAATTATAGATATTGGATGCCTGAGTCACATGATGACACTACGATCAACCCCACCACACTCTCTTTTGGTATGCCTAGTCATAGTACTATTGAACTATCCACTACGGTTGGTAGTCATGCTGGCACTAGTCAAAGTGTTAGCCATACTATACCCGTTGGGGGCACTATGTTGTCCACCAACTCACATAGTATGGGGACTGGTCATATTCCTAACAATGTTAATGTTGGAACATGACCTAGGATTACCCAACCTAATGGAAACGTTGTTCGGAACACGACTCACCATCCACAAGCTAATACACGTGCCGCTAGTCATCAACCTAGGACTACTTTTGCACACGATTATTTTCCTCCTAACCATGGACACATACAACATACTTTTGTGTCCACTACCACCACTAGTAATGCTAAGATAGGGGGTGGGAATACTTCCTATCCACATGGACATCACGCCACCATCCCTGCTACTAGTCACACCAATATTGGAGTTGGGAATGCTTCTCATGCTTCTGGTCACCACGCGACTGCTCAAGCTAATCCTAATGTTGGGGGTGGGAACATACGATACCATTATGGTCATTACAACATGGTTCCTGCTATGAATAGTATATACATGCCCCACACTCATGGTGGCAACACTATCTACAACACAGTCGGTGCTAGCCAATAGTATCACCCAACATCCCAATATGGTGCCCAAAATGCGCATATACCTGCGTACTCTCAAATGGGTCCGTCAGGTCCTCATTATCAGCAGTTTAATCCTCATGGTCAAGCTTTTGGTCCATCTTATAACACAGTTTTGTTTAACCAACCTTTTATGGGAGCTTATAATCAAGCTTACTAGCCTCAGCTCCTGTTCCTTGCACGCTTGAATTTCTCGGATCTTTTGAAGCTCACTAATGATCCGGTGTGTCACGACCCTACTTGGCCCATGGTCCCTACAAAGCTCCTTTCGGACAGTTCGATGTTTGAGGGGAAAGGTGGTGAGGACCCAGGAGATCATGTCTCAACGTTTCACCTTTGGTGCTCCTCCAACCCTTTGAATAATGATTCCATTTGATTACGACCGTTTCACGGCACCCTCATGGGGGCAACCGCAAAGTGGTATGTGGAGTTGCCCGGAAACACCTATAGGGGATTCAACGAGATTACTTTGGTTTTCCTAGACCATTTCCATTTACCAGTTTGTTATGATATCGTTACTGAGTTGTTGTCCACCTTCTGTCAGAATAAGGCCACACATATTTCTTACCACGTTCAAGAGTGGCGTCGGCAGAAGAGATTAGTGAAAGCCAACATTCCTCCAGAGTTCATGTTGGAATGGTTCCCCAAGTCTCTACTCCCATACATTGCTAAGGATGTTTCGATGTCATAAATTGTGAATGAGGAACAACCTATCTTGAAAGTACAGCAGTTAGATCTACTTTATTCTCAGTCTAGCATTTTGTATGACATTATTCCCGATGCACCGAGAACAAGACATGAGCCCACGTTAGTTCCTGGACCACATGCCGATGGCATTGTGGGGTCCGCGTTCACTCACCTTGTAGACTTGGTAGCTTATCAAATGAAAAATTTGTTGCTAAACCAGTCTGCTCCCGGATAGGTTCATACCTTGTCCACTTCCACTCCGTCGTCTGATGTACACAATGTGCAATCAACGAAACCGTCGGGTAACCAGCAACCTGGTGGTAAGAAAATGGGGAGAAATAATAATAGGGGTGTAAACAATGGAAGTAATAAAATTAGCAATCGTAATACTCCTCGTAAAGAGAATTCCAAACCTTCTCAAGAAGGCGGTAATGCTAGCGAGGATCATAAACCTAGCCATAAGGTGAAATTCCCTTGCAAGCTTTGTGGGGAGGATCATCTTACTCACTTATGTCCTCGAATTGAAGAAGCATCGAAGCATTTGGCATAGAGCCCAGCTGTGTTGAAGGATCCCCTTCCTCATCATCAAAACATGGCTTCGCATGCTCCCACCACTGGTTATGGTAATAATGAAATGTTAAGAGATTCTTCCAATAGTAGTGGTTATGGATGTGTGAATATGGTTCAGTCGGAGGTTTGTGTTTCTACTCGTCAGTGCGACTATGTTGCACCACAACCTAATTTCGGGAATGAGCCTCCCGCTCCTCCCAACAATTCCTTGCATATCGAGAAGCCTTCCATTATGCCGCGGATACCGAAAGGTGTTCTCAAGTGCTCCATGCATAATCCTAATGATTGAGCTGCCCAGAACTACTCCATCGTAGAAGATTTAGGCCAAACTCCATGTGCCATGTTGGCTCTTGAATTTTTGCAAGCCTATCCTTCTCATAAGCATGCCCTTTTGAGTGTGTTAGGAGTTCAGGATGGGGGAAATCCTAGTGTTATCAAGTTCAAAAGTACTGATATCTAGCCTCGCTTACCTTACCACATGGCTTTTCAAATCCAGGTGGTTTGCCTTAAGAGCTTCGTCAAATGTACTATGGTTGATGAAGGTGCCTTGGCGTTAGTAATGTCGTTAGCTTGTTAGAAAACTCTTGGCTCTCCTCCTCTACTCGCGTATAGAACTACACTCACTGCATTCGATGGTAGATCTTTTATGCTACATGGAATTATCCCTTCCCTTTTTGTCTCCTTGGGAGGTAAGTCTGTGCCTATTGAAGTCAAGTTGGTTGATGCGCCCATCGACTAAAACCTTTTACTAAGTCAAAACTGGATGTATGCTATGAAGGCTATCACATCTACTGTATTTAGAGTTATTTGCTTTCCCCATGAAGGCAAGATTGTGATGATTGATCAGCTGGATTTTGTTGGCACTCCTTCCGCAGCATCCACGGGATCTGTAGTCCTGCAAGTTTCTTATTCTTAGTCGGTAACTAGGAACATAGGTGTTGGAATGTACCCCTGATTGATGGGAACTTATAATCTTTCTGTAGATGTGAATTTTATTGGAACTGTTAACACCCAAAAAGTGTTCACTACCTCATCTACCAAATTATATGGCTCATTTGTCCATTTTCCTACCATATTTCCCTTAAAATCCCAAAAAATCCCATTAAAAAGCCTCCAAAAGGCCTAAAATGCCTCCAAAAGGCCACAAAACCATCAAAATAGCCTAAAAAAGGCTAAAAAACCCCTTTTTCCTCCAAAAATAGCAAAAATCCCCTAAAAAGGGAATAAAAAATATAAAATAATGAGGAAAAGGAGGAAAAAACCCTATACAGCTGCATAAAACCATGTGTTTCCCAAAACCATGGGTCAGCACTCCACCACCAAAAAACTATAAATAGGTGATGGAGATCCCTTATTCCATATCCACAATCAAAAGCACCCTTACTCTGCCAAAATCTCTCTCGAAACCCTAGTTCATCATTGAACTACTTTCACCTTGAGAGCCACTTTTGGCCCATCCCCACCATTGGAGAAGGAGAAGGAGCATATTGAAGTTTGAAGCATCCTCTTGGACACTGCAAAGGGCTTCATCAAACCTTTACATTGAAGGTAACATTAATAGAAAAAACCATTCTTTAAATTTGATGTTGATGTTTTATGCATGTTTTAGAATTAATTTCATTGTTGTTTTAATTTAATTATTTACATTTACTGAACTGCTACTAAGGAGTCCATTCTCCTTAGTAGGTGCTCATTTGCACAAGCTAGGAGTAAAACCCTAGCTACAGTTTTGGCAACTCCCCTAGATTTTGAATTTCTGGTTTCGTTTTTAATTTTTTCTTTTTGGCTGTCCCTTTCGGCCGCCGCATACCGCGTCTTTTCTCTCTGCAGTCGCGTCCCGACCGCGCCTTTCAGGCCTTTACCTGCGATCCGACCGCGGCTCTCAGACTGCTTCCGACGCCCTGCCGGCGGATTCAAGTCTGTTACCTGCGATCCGATCGTGGCTAATCAGCCTGTTTGCCGCGATCTGACTGCGTCTGTCGGCCATTTTCCCGCGTCCCGACTGCGGCTATCTGCCTCTTTCGGGCGTCCCGACTGCATCTGTTAGCCCTTTTGCCGCGACCCGACTGCGTCTTTTTCCCTATTTTCTGCGTCCCGACTGCGTCTGTTGGCCCGAAAGCCGCGACCTGACCGCCGCTGTTTCCCTCAAACCCGCGGTCTGCCTGTTCTGTTTCGCCACAGACCCGCGGTCTGATTTCTGCATTTTTCCTGTTTTGAGCCCAGCCCCTTTTGCTGCAATATTTTCTGCATCTGAACAGCCCCCTGTCTTATCTGCAGCTCACTTCCTTACAGCCTTTCTGCAACATAATTTCTGTTCCCTTTACAGAATCTTTTTAAAATTTCAGTATTTTTAATTCAAAAAATTTTGCAAGTTAAAAGTTTCAATTTCAGCATTATTGATAGTTAGAAGTTGTCCCCCTTGTGGCACTTCTATTTTGGGTTCATCACCTCATGAACACACACTCTGTCACATAAATCAAGTGAGCCTTAAAAAGTACCTAATTGAACCAACATTCTAACCCCGATTGGGGAACACAAAAGAATCATTGTAGTTAGGTAGGATCAGGGGGATAGGCTTCCAATAACACCCCTTGGTTACTTTCACTTGAGACATAGTTGTTGTCCAAATAGGGAACCAAAATCCCCTAGTACTTTTTGGCACGGTCACGACCAGTTTATCAGAGGGCCTCTCCCTTAGGAGGGTTGAAGTCGGGAGACTGGTTCCGGAGGCCTGAGTGGAATACCGCACTCCATTCAGTAACCGAAGGGCTACCTTTCGCGGTTCGCGGGATATCCTTGTATAGGGGTATTGCGGTCAACGAACTAAACGGCAGATTCACCTTTCTAGACGTGTCATGAACGGGGTATCTTAGTTGCCATTCTTCTAGGATTGACTACCCGGTGTCCCTCCCGGTAGGGGGATATCATAGCCACTTGGCTTTCCTACTCATATTGTCTGACTTGGATTTCATCACCTTGCAGAGGATATGTTTAGTTGAGTCAGAATACTTTTAGTTAGGTGTTTGCATGCTCCTTTACCTCCCTTTGGTCTAGTGAGTCCACCATTTTTTCTTTTTAGGAAACCTGCTGCTTGTTGGTATTCTGACCATCTTTGTTGACACTCCACCTATTGTAGCACAGCTGCTGCAGTGGGTGTTTTGAGTTGGTTGTTGGCCTGAGTGCCTTGTTTTTTTTAGCTCTCCTTTTGCACACTCGGTTGCATTAGGCCTTTTTGAGCTGTTTTTATACTCACCTCAACCCACAGAGATTTGACACCATCCGTCACCATTCAGTCCTCGAGACATTCTCGGCGCCTCAGGGGCGAGCCCCCACAGCACGGTTCTCTCGACACCACAGGTCATAGATTCCGATCATTATCCGTTGATACCACTCATCACAGATCTAGAGCCTTGTCACTTGACTCCACTCGTCAGCGACGTAGGACTCCGTCACCAGATAGTGACGCCCCTTACTTTACCTCCGATTCTGACGAAGAGTCTGAGATCCCTATTTACACTGCCCCTACTAGCCCCATGGCCGGCACGACTTCCACTCCATTTGTGATAGGGACCATTGGTGGCACATCCACCACTACACCAGTTACTACACCTGTTTTGGGTATGCCCTCCATGGGACCCTCATCTACTGTTCCCCTCACAGTACCTATTCCCGCAGCGGGAATACCTATCCCCACTACATCAGTGGCTCACACTACCCATGGTGGTGCTGGACCATCCTCCACTACCTCAGTTCCCCCACTTGGGGGCACCACCCCAAATCCTGTCCCTCCACTTGGGGGCATTGGCCCCAACTTGGCCCAACCCACTATTGTGTCACATCCTTCTTCCAGTTTTCCGTTCATGGCTAGCCTCAACCTACCTGACTCTGCCAGACTGACCAACGACCCTATTCGAAACGACCCTACGTGGCCTCATATGCCTACCAAGCTCCCCTCCCACATCCCTAAATTCGAGGGAAAGGCCGGTGAGGACCCACAAAACCATATCATGTCTTTCCACCTATGGTGTTCCTCTAACTCCATAGTGGATGACTCTATTCGCCTCCGTCTCTTACAGCGCACCTTCACTAGCTCTGCAGCCAAATGGTATATCAAGCAACCTCATGGGACCCATGCCACCTTTGCTTCCCTTGCCTCGACATTCCTGCAGTTCTTCCAGTTGCCTGTCCGCTATGACGCGGGCGTTGAGATCCTTCTATCTTGTAGACAAAACACGGCTACCCATATCACGGACCACATCCATGAGTGGTGTCGACGCCGTAGCTTATGCAAGATCAAACTAGACGACCGTATCTTCCTAGATTGGTTCCTCAAGTCCCTGCTTCCTGTTATCGCTAAGGATGTAGCTTCAGAAAGACCCCAGTCTGAAGAAGAGGCCATCCTTAAGGCACAACAGTTCAACCTCATTTACGCCCAGTCGGGTTACCTTTATACCATTATACCTGACGCCCCGCGCGGTGAGTCCTCCCATCACGATGCGCCGGGGGCATCCCACGCCGCAGACGGCATCATCGGTCGTGTTTCTTCGCATCCTCAACCATTTTCTATAGCACGACCTACCCCTGGCCCCGACCTGTCGCGGGCAACCTCACAGTCTGGAGCAACCACCTCGTATGCTCCCATGACACACCACCACGGAACCTCATGTCCACCTCAGTGCTTCGGTTATGCGACTCCTGCTTATGCTCCCCCAGTCGCACCTCAGCCTTACTACCATCAGCAGGCTGCCCCAGCTCCTGCGCCTTCACAAGCCCAACCCGCTTATTATCCGCCACAGGCAGCCCCTGTGGCACACCCACAACCCGCTCCGCAGCCATATTAGCAACCCTCTCAGGTTGCTGCACCTGCTCAGCCTCAACCTGCATATCATCCTCCGCAGCCTGCTCCCGCACCTGCGCAACCTCAGAATCCACCTGCTGCTCAAGGGCAAGTCTACGCCCAACAAAACCCTCAGCAAAACCAGAACAACCAACGCAACCAGGGCAAACAGAACCGCGGCAAGGGCCGTAATCATGGGAACAACCAACCTGCAGATCAAGCTGGTCAACCGGCTAATCCCCCCGACAACAACAATGCGGCCCCCGCTAATCAAAACCCTGATCGCCCGCCCAAGCAGGCTAAAAACCCTAATTTGCGAACGAACCACCCTTGTTCTATTTGCGGGGTCTATGGACATTACACACACGCTTGCCCACACTTAGAGCGAACTCGGCAACTCTGGGTTGATGAGGCCCATCGCCAAGGGCATGCGGCTCCCCAAGCACCGCCCAACCCCCCCAACCTCAACAACCCCCTTTGGTGCTGCAAAACCCTTTACCAACCCAAGGCGTGGTGAACACTCAACCATTGGCCCCTCAAGCTAACGCGCAACCCCAACAACAACAGATCACATACGCCGCTCCTGATCAACCCATGTTTGACTCAGGTACCCACCACTTGCTGATGATGTCATCTGCTGACGTCAACCTCCAGACCCGTCGGAACCAATATGGCTCCACCTCTGAAGCCACTCCCACGGATAAACCTACTAACGCTCATCCCACCGATCAGGTGTTACGTATACCTCCGCCGCCCATAGACGGCGCTGCGAAAGCACCTCGTTTCCCACTTCGCCGAATCAACAATAACCCCAATGCGCGCACTGCGTCAAACTACAGCATCGTAGACGACCTAGCCCAATCTCCCGCCGCCATGTCTGCGTTAGAAGTCTTGAAGAACTGTCCTTCCCAGCGCAAGACTTTACTTTCCGCCATTGGGGGGATTGACCCAAATGATTCGAATTTGATGGCATTTGATTTAGACCAGTCTGAACCACGCCTACCTTCCAGCTTAGCATTCCAAGTTACTGTCTCCGTTAGGAATCTTGTCATCCATCGGTGCATCATCGATGAGGGTGCCTCCACATGCGTTATGTCTACATTTGTATGGCAGAAGCTGGGGTCCCCTCCTCTCCAGTAGTCCACCACTGCATTACGCGCCTACGACGGTCGTTCGGCTCAGCCCCAAGGCCTCCTAGCCAATGTCCCCGTCCAGTTAGGTGGAAAAACTGTACTCATTGACATTGAGGTAATCAATTCCCAATTGGATTATAACCTTTTAATTGGCCGCAGCTACATGTATGCCATGCGGGCGGTTGCCTCTTCCGTCTTTCGCACCATGATGTTCCCCCATGAGGGACGCGTGGTTAAGATTGACCAACTCACCTACTATGATCCCAGTGCTCCTGCGGCACCTGAAAATGTTCTCCCCATGGTTGAACAACCCGTTTCTCCTGCCACCACCTTGTTTGTTTCCTCTACGGGGCCTGGAGTCTACTCAGACGTGCCGATGACCTCCACCTTTCAATCCATTCCTCCCCCGTCATCTATGCCCGAAGTCTCTGATTTATGTACTTTATCCCACGATAACCTACCACCTAATAATCAACCACCCTTGTTTCCAAAACCACCATTGGTACCTAGCCACATTGGTGTTACACCTATCCATACGATCCCCTTCCTAGTCCCTCCATCGGGAGTAGTAAGCGCCCCGGTCATGGCTACCCTTAGCCTCCCTGGGTTAACCTTGGGATTACCTGTATGGTATCTTTCACCTCCCGTTCGCCCGCCGACACCAGATGTCGTCCTCCAACCGGTGCAACCCATGGCTACTACCACTCAGCCACCTCTCGGTGTCTCTACCCCTTCGTCCTCCACGACTCCTCCTCCTACTCCCAAACCCACTGGGGGCAGAGGTCCACAACCTTACACTGCTGCACCACCTCCCAAGACAGTCAAAAACCCTCCAGTATTTCGTGCTCCTCCCAAATGCTCATTGTGCGACGAGTTGGGCCATGCAACCCACCAATGCCCATAGTTACCAGCATTGCAGAAGCATATGCAGACGCTCGATGATGACCCCAACATCCCAACTGTTGAAATAAACCCCACTCCCAAGCCTAAGGATAAGTCCCTACGTACCAACCACTCCTGTGCCATATGCGGTATTTACGGGCATTATTCACATCATTGTCCCGATCTCCCGGATTACAGAGCAGCTCTCTGTGAGATGAACAATCTGGATCTTGAGACGGCACCACCTACCATTGAGGAGATCTACCCCCCAGACTCTTCACCTTCCGGACAGGTTAATACCATCTATATGATCTCTTCCACCACTACCCCCTCGTCAACCGATTTGACGACGCAAACTTTCCGTACTGATGAGGAGATTCTTGAGGCCCTTACCGCCCCGGATTATCCCTGGGATGACATGCACCACCGTTCCTATTTCATCCCAGAAGAATCCTCCTCTAGCACAGCTACCCAATTCACAGTTGAGTCCAAAGACTTCCTTCCCACTAAGGTCGACTGGTTCAAGGACCCTATTCCTGCTCCCGACGCCTTCGAGGAAGGTAACATGGCCAACATCTCACCTGTCATCCAAGTTGATATCGCTGCCCCAGGATGTGCCCCTGAACTCATCACTTTAGGAGCATTCTGCAGTAAACAAGAGATTGAGGAGTACCAAAAACTCTTCCAGGAATTCCGTGATGTCTTTTCCTGGTCCTATACTGAGATTCCCGGTCTCGACCCCGCCATTATAGAACACCACCTTGACACCTCTAAGTCAAGGGGCATAATAGATCACCTCGACCCTGGGATAGGGGGCACGATCAATCACTTTGAACATTCCCCATCACATCTATCTCAGCACGTCAATGAACCCATTGTTCAAACCCACACATATGTGATCCATAATCACAAACCCCATGCACATAGCATGGGGGCAAGTCATTAACCCTGCTCACTTTTTCACACTTGTGATCTCAACCATTTTTGAGGTCACATATCACTTGTAGATTTGATTTGCTTTGATACACCTAGTATTCTTCCCCCACGGGTCATCATTTCTCCCCACCACTTTGGTGGGCTCACCTTTTACCATTCCGGAGTCTTTATGACCTCCGTTTTTCGCACCATTTGCACCGCCGGATTCATATTTCCGTGCCCGTGACGATGCTTGAGATCATTTATCGCTCTCACCAGGACCAATATCAACATTGTGTCCAGACGCCACTAGTCGCCTCGGTTTGCATGCCACATCAGCCGTTCTCCGTTTTTCACATGTTTTATATCATCGGATTCATTTTTCCGAGCTCGTGACGATGCTTGAGATCATTTCTCGCTCTCACCTCCCAATTTTCCGGGCATTTTCCAAAATTCCCTCGTCACCTCGGTTTGCATGCCACATCGGCCGTTCCCCGTTTTTGACATCCTTTATATCGCCGGATTCATTTTTCCGCGCTCGTGATGATGCTTGAGATCATTTCTCGCTCTCACTTGGTACAATTCCAACATTGTGTCCTGACACCTTGCTGCCTCGGTTTGCGTGCCACATCGGCCGCTATCGGATTGTTCCACATTTATACATGAGCCATTCACTCCTGTCATACTGCAAATGTTTCGTTATTTTGCCACCATTTCAACTACCCCGCAAGGAGGCCTACCAGTGTTCCCCACTACCCTCGTTCTTGATCATCATCACTGATCCTTCATTGAACACTTCCTCCTTGCCTGGCCATTCCTTTTGTTCGGTATAATTTTACCCCTTTTTCGGGCCGGACAACTCCTTTACGAAAAAGGCACTTAGGGAGTTTCCGTTAAGCTCTTTTCTGACTCCTAAAAGAATGAAAAGATCGCTGAGCAATCTTGCTTCCTTTCATGCTCGTTAAAGTACCTGAAAGGGCGTCTATCTGGTATAAGTTTACCCCTTTTCCGGACCTGGTAGACTAATTACGAAAAATGAATACTCTAGTCACACCGGCTAGAAGAGTTCTTCATTGCATCCTTTTATGCTTCTTTGGGCCTTGGAGACTAACTCTACGAAAAAGAAACCCCCTGGAGTCTTCTTACTTGCTTTCAGACTCTCTAAAAATTGAAAGCAACCACGAGCATGCACTGTCCTGGGCTCGTTAAAATCCACACGACAGTACCATTCCATCATTTCAGAGTCTTCTTATCGCTTTCAGACTCCTTAAAATTGAAAGCAACCACGAGCATGAACTGTCCTGGGCTCGTAAAATCCACACGACAGTACCATTTTACACACACTTCTTCTAGTTCCTTAACCCATGAAGAAGTTTTCCCCCATGCCTCCTGGCACTTTGATCTCTCATCTCGGCAGCACCGCCAATCAGGTCGCCTTTGTTTAGAGTATTCTGCAGTCTCCTGCCATTTTACCCCAGCTTGAGTCTCCCTCAGACCAATCATCTCCCCCGATCCAGTATAGCTATGATCCCTCTCCCCTTAATCAGTTTCATATGCTGCCAGATCATTCCCATTATCATACTCTGAACAAAGGAAGTTTGAGTCCACCCACTCTACTTGCCCAGTTGTCACCACCAGTTTGTCAGTCCTGCCATCAGTGATATCACATTTCGGTTTTTCACCTCGCGCTCCTGTCAAGGAAACATCATTGCCTTGATAGTTGCAGGTCTCCCTCTGTCAACGACAGCTCCTCTATTCCATAGGATAGGCCCAGAGGTCCCTACGCCTTGGACTTATCACCATCTGTGGTAAGTGCCTACGGACCATTCAGAGAGGAGTCATCATTGCCTCTCCGAGTGGTTTTTCCTTACATGCTCGACTTCAGCACCTTGATCGCATCGTTGAGGATCGCGTAGGATTATATCCCATCAGTTTTTAGTCGAAGACCCCGGATTTCCCCCGACTCTAGCACATTGGTGAGTCATTTCGGAACGCCCAGTTGTATGTTCCTGTGGATGTCCGGGCTGCGTTGGCATTTGTATTCGGAAGCCATCCAGTTCTATGCTTCCTTGAGTACCCATATCAGTTCCAGTTCAGTGTACCATTGCGAGTGTACCCCTTGTCACTCTGATCCAGCAGCTCATTAGTTCCTTTGGTACCACATTCAGTAGCACTGTTGATTGTTCCAGTGTATCAGCTCTTCAGCACAGACATGGTTAGCCCAGCAGTATGTCCCAGATTTGTGTCCCCTCTGGACCCTTATGATGTACACAGTGGTTCTCTATGTATCTTTCAGGTCCCTCTTTTCGGACCTCACAGTTTTTTATGTATCTTGATACGAGCATGGGTATGCCCGCCTCGTCCATATATTGAGATTATTCCTCAGTCAGTATTTGAGGTCATGTATATTTCAGGTCCCCATTTTTGGACCCCATTGTTATTGTTATATTCTGATACGAGCATGGGTATGCCCGCCTCGTCCATATGATCAGATGATTCCTCATCCATTATTGAGGTTATGTACTTTTAGTTCTTGCAGTTGTTCGGGATCGTTGTTCCGAGCTCCAGTTTGTTTCTTCTCTTCTCTCCACTACCCAGGAAAACCATTCATGACTTATGATGTCCATCGGCCATACGATGAGCTCCTGCCCTCGCACATCAGGGGGCAATCTGTTAACACCCAAAAAGTGTTCACTACCTCATCTACCACATTATATGGCTCATTTGTCCATTTTCCTACCATATTTCCCTTAAAATCCCAAAAAATCCCATTAAAAAGCCTCCAAAAGGCCACAAAACCATCAAAATAGCCTAAAAAAGGCTAAAAAACCCCTTTTTCCACCAAAAATAGCAAAAATCCCCTAAAAAGGGAATAAAAAATATAAAATAATGAGGAAAAGGAGGAAAAAACCCTATACAGCTGCATAAAACCATGTGTTTCCCAAAACCATGGGTCAGCACTCCACCACCAAAAAACTATAAATAGGTGATGGAGATCCCTTATTCCATATCCACAATCACAAGCACCCTTACTCTGCCAAAATCTCTCTCGAAACCCTAGTTCATCATTGAACTACTTTCACCTTGAGAGCCACTTTTGGCCCATCCCCACCATTGGAGAAGGAGAAGGAGCATATTGAAGCTTGGAGCATCCTCTTGGACACTGCAAAGGGCTTCATCAAACCTTTACATTGAAGGTAACATTAATAGAAAAAACCATTCTTTAAATTTGATGTTGATGTTTTATGCATGTTTTAGAATTAATTTCATTGTTGTTTTAATTTAATTATTTACATTTACTGAACTGCTACTAAGGAGTCCATTCTCCTTAATGGTGCTCATTTGCACAAGCTAGGGGTAAAACCCTAGCTACAGGAACCATTATCGACAATGCGTCTCCTCCTTCGAATAATATGTTATTCCTGACCTCCTATTTAGATGATCCGTGGACTTTACCATCCGTGAGTTCCATGTTTGGAGACATTGCGCACGTTGGAATGCCTATGCCTTTATCTGTAGGAGAGGTCACTTACGAACATATCCAGCAAACCACTGCAGATCCGGATCTCTCTTCTTCCCAGACAGTTGAAGAAGATCCTGTTACAGTGCAGTTTGGGAAGCCAGCTCATCTTGTTCCCACGATTGCCTTGATGATACTTTACCATCATATGAAGCTATCCTCGAGGCCATGTGTCGTAGTGAGAGGCCTTGGAAAAATATGTGCACCATCGCTCTTATTTCCTTCCCAACCTCGAGCTCGTTGAGCAAGAGGAGTTGAGGATGACTCTAGCTGAGATGGTTGGTCACCCTATGTCTCTTTTGGAGTCGCATGATGTTTTTGTGGAGGGGAATATGGCCAATATTTCCCCAACCACTTCGATCAACATCTCCCGCAGTCCCGAAAAGATAGAGAATGTTTACATCAGTGTCAATTGCACTCCTGAGGAGATCACTATTTACACTGACTTATTTACAGAACTTCGGGAAGCTTTCGCCTGGTGATATGAGGAGATGCCAGGAATAGACACCCGCATTGTTCAACACAAGATTAGAACGTATCATGATGCTAAGCCGGTTCGACAATGCTTACGTGCTGTGAACCCTAGGAAGGTAGCTGCTATTAAGGCTGAGGAGGAGAAACTGCTCAAAGATGGTTTCATCTACCCTGTTCCCCTTACCGAATGGGTGTCATATGACCCCGTTCCTGTGGATAAGAAGCAGGGAACGATCCGTGTATGCACTGATTTCAAAGATTTGAACCGTGCATGTTCGAAAGACAACTTCCCCACGCCATTCATTGATCAAATATTTGATGCTTGTGTGGGGAGTGAGATTTTTTCATTCATGGATGGCTTCTCGGGTTATAATCAGATTCAAATCAAACCCATGGACCAACATAAGATGGCATTTATTTGTCCATGGGGAACATTTTCATATCAGAAAATGCCCTTCGGCCTTAAAAACGCCGGAGCTACTTTTCAGCGAGCCATGACCTATTCCTTTCACGATCTTAAGATGATTATGGGATTTTTCTTGGATGATCTTGCTGGCCATTCTCGCAAGAGAGTGGACCACCCCAAGCACCTCCGTATGATTCTCGAACAATGTATCCATTACAAAATTCGATTGAATCCAAACAAATGCATTTTCGCTATTAGGATGGGTCACCTTCTAGGATTCATAATTTTGTGAGAGGGTATTAGAGTCAATCGTCTCAAAGTTGAGGCAATAATCCAGTTGCCTGCCCCGCGTAATTTGTTACAACTTCAAAGCCTCCAAGGGAGAGCTAATTTTATGCGTCAGTTTATAGAAAACTATGCTAATATTACTAAAGGTTTTGCATGCCTATTGAAGAAAGACACACCTTTTATCTGGGATGAGCGAGCCCAACAGTATTTCGACGCCCTTAAGAAATCTTTGGTATCGGCCCCTGTTCTTACTCCACTAGACTTTACACGAGATTTCATTCTTTATGTGGCCGCATCTCAAGAGAATATTGGGATGTTCTTGGTTCAGGTAGATGATGTGCTCGTCGAGCATGTTATCTATTATCTCAGTTGAAATTTAGTAGACACTGAGCTAAGGTACACCCACGTAAAAAAGTTGGCACTTGTGATTGTCCACGTAGTCCAGCGGTTACGACATTACATTTTGCTTCGAACAACCACAGTTGTAGCTCATATCAATCCATTTAAGTTCGTGCTATTACGATGCCTTATTGGGGGTAAGTATAATAAATAAATTGTGATCCTTCAGGAATTTGGTCTCGATTTTGCTTCAGCAAAATCAGTTAAATCATTGTTGTTCACTGAGCTTATGTTGGACCTTACACAGCTTGATGAGGATGTCATTCATGAAGATTCCTTTGTGGATGGACACTTATTCCTTATCTCGTCCGAGGACCCTTGGTATGGAGATGTCATTGTATATCTCCAAACTTTGAAGTTTCCTCCGCATTACTCACGAGATGATCGGTGGTGTGTGAGACATCACGCTAAAAATTATACTATCGCCGGTGACGCTTTGTATTGCAAAGGAAAGGATTCCATTCCCCATTGTTTCTTGACTCACGAAGAAGCGGAATGGGTACTTAATGATTTCCATGCAGGGGCATGTGGCAGTAACTTATATGGGCTTGCTACAGCCTAGCATATCATGCGAGTTGGTTATTTTTGAACTACCATCTTTAAAGATTGTAATAACACTGTGAAGAGATGTCACCTTTGCCAGGTGTTTTCTTGAAACATACACTGGCACCCAGTGCCCCTCCATCCGGTCGTCACTGTCGGTTCCTTCACTAAGTGGTGGGAAGATTTCATGGATTGCAAACTAAGTTCGGCTTGGGGGCATCACCATAATATCGTGGCCATGGATTAATTTTCCAAGTGGGATGAGGCCATGCGTACTGTAAATACCGACGGTGCTATGGCAGCCCATTTCATGTTCAACCAGATTATCACTCAGTTCGGTATCCTGAAGGAGATTGTCACCGACCATGGCAGTCACTGACCATGGAAGTCATGTTATATCTTGCTTTGTGGGCATATTGAACCACAGTTAATACTGCCACCCGGGTTCTCACCATTCCAGTTAGTTCATGGTGTGGAGTCACTTTTACTGATTGAATGCAAAATCCCTTCGCTCAAGCTAGCCATAGAGCTCTTCCCTGATATGACAGAGATTGAGCAATGTTTAGTACACCTCGAGCAACTTGATGAGCACCGTCAGGATACTGCTGTGGCTATTGATGTTAACAAGCATCGTGTCAAGGTTCAGTATTGTAGGTTTATCTGTCCTCGACAATATGCTAAAGCTGACTTGGTACTCTTGTATGACCAAGCTAAAGAACCCCTGGGGGTAGGCAAGTTCAATCACATGTGGCACGGTCCTTACATTGTAAAGCATGTCCTAGAAAAAGGAGCTTATGATTTAGAAGACTAGGAGGGGGTTGCCTTGAAGGAGCCTAGAAATGGGCTCTACCTCAAGTTGTATTACGCTTGAACCTTTGGTTCAAGCTGATACTTTTGTACACTATTGTGTAGTTTTTTGTACATAGTTTAGATTTCCTTTTGGTTATTGGGTTTGCTGATTAGCCTTTATTTGAATGATAGATGTCAATAGGGTTTCCTACATTCTCAGGTTTCACGGATGGTGCTCACCGACATACGCAGCAGCTTGCTTTTGCTGCCTAGGTTCTCTTCTCACCTGACCACCTAGTTGTGTCCTCAGGAGGTGGTTATGTCGGTCCTACATCTAATAATGTGGCTAAGTATAGTGTCATTATTGAGCTACATCAGGATGCTATTTCACATGACATCCAGTCTTTAGAAGTCCGCCTGGATTCACAACTACTTGTGTCTAAGCTGAATGGGTAGAACCGTGTATGAGACCCTACATTACTATGGATATTCCTTAAGGTACGACTCTTGGAGAGACATTTTGTTTCAATTACATATATTCATATTATGAGAAGTCATAATTATATATCTGATGCATACGCTAACTATGTATTAGATTGGCATTTGTCGCATTTATCATGAAGAACATAAATACAAAGACATTCATACATTTGTACGTACACACATGTACTAGAAACGATAACCAAAGTTGTATATATATATATATGTACAAAAATGGTAGTGTCATACAAAACTAGAGCTTGTAGCCCTAAAAAATATACATATCGATACAAAAATAATGAGACCTTGGGATATCTATTCCCTCCGAGGAGGTCTAGATGCCGCCTCGACGGGATGTGTCTCTCAGAAGTATTGTACTGCATTGGCCACCCGCAACAGTAGCCGCACCCACTCACCAGGAACACCCACTACCTGGCGCTGCATGGCGTCAGGTAGTCGGGCTACCTTTGTCTGTGGTACTCGGGAAACCATCCGTGATATATTGCACCGCAACGTCTGAAGTGTGCGCCCTGCTGCAGCATTCGCTTCCACCTCATCTCTACCCCGACGACCATGTCTGGGGAAGCCCTTGGGTCTCACTGGGCCTTTGTCTGTGAGAAAACAGTCACCCATTAGCACATGACACTACCACCAAAAATATTTTTTTGCATTTTAACCATAATAAAAATATCCATAAAATTCAATAAACACAAAACCAAAAGAGTACTCACCGATGTCTCCGAAAGCTACGCCTGGAGGGAGGGGCATGTCACGGTCCTGTCTAAAGTCTATCCCCGCATAGGGATAGTCCTCTATAGCAATCACCTGCCGGTTCCACCAGTGGAAGAACTCCTCAGTATATGGTGACGCCAAACGACCACCACTCTGTCGTGTCAAGATGTCAACCCACCAGGTCAGGGATGGATCACGGAGACCGTGAGGAGGGACATCCACCCTCGGACTAAGCCATAGAACCTTCTCAAAGAAGAAGCTGCATAGGATGCTACCATACCCAAAGTTTTTGGCCTTTCCTTCTTTGCATTTAATCAATTGTGTCTTCATAGACACCAACATAGTAGTACACCAGTCGAATATAATAGGTTGCATGCATTGTGATGCGTAAAACATCACTGGTCTAGATGCATGGTGCAGTGCTTTGGATCCAGTGATCCGCAACAGGGTATCCACAATGCTCTTTGTACTCAGATCCACTATGGCATTGATGGGCACTTGGCTTCCCACTGCTCGTGTGTTGGCGGGACAATACTGCACTATGTAATCCTAAACAGTGATCCCACTGCCCACGATCCGAGACCGAAGACTAGCCACCTCCCATCTACTGTACAAACCAGTAATGAAATCGATATCCTCTACTTCCAGTGTTAGATTTTTCCCATTGAGGATGAAGTGTTGAGCATCCATGTCCCAGTAGTTTATCAGATGATGGATTAATAGGTTTTGGGCCCTTAAACCCCCTATACTCCAGTACTTATACAAACCACATGCTTGCAATGCTTGTTGTGCTTGCAAGTCATTGCATACGGCCTCATCAACCTGGTCATGCTCTCTTTCCCTCCAATCTAGAACCATCCTGGAGTGAAAAACAAGTAAATTTTGGTCAATTTCATGATTAAAAATTTCTTCATGGCCATACCCACCGAAACATTTGTATACAGTTGTGGGTACCCACGAGAAGTCTATTTTTTAACTGTTCATTTTGTGCCCTACCTGCAACCCGCATAGTTATAGCCCGTGGGTAGTGCCGAAGCCATCTAGGGATTGGCCAAGCAAAAAATTCCATCGACCAAAACTGAAATAAAAACATTAAAATGAAAGGTATGGAAGTAACCACCAACCTACTCCAGACAGTTCGCTTGTATCTCCCAGGATCGACGATTGAAATTTCAAGTGAAAACTACCCAAATAACTCCGAATTGGTAAATAGTGCAATTGAATTGTAATTTCGAAAGTTTTTTTACTATTTATAATTTATTGCACCCACTTCTCTATAGTTTTTTCCATTTTGAGCCATTATGAAATAATATCGTGTCATGGAGTAGTGTTTTTTCAGTAGTTTTCCTCAGCGAGAGTTGTTCTGAACCATTTCACACCTATGGTAGGTACATTTCACACCTGGCATATAGGTTAGATGCCATTTTTGCATGCATTACGCATTTTCCTATTGGCCATTTTCATAAACCCTAGGTGCGACCCTGCTTCGTAACTGACACGGAACCTTCACACTGCTATAGAAGTGTCATTATGTGGCGGTAGGGCTTTTCTGAACATGGGTACCCTAGTTAGAACCCCTTAATGCATTCTGGTGCCCATGCCATTATTTGTCCTTGGGATTGGGAGTGATTTGTAGTCATTCCATGACGTTGTGATAAAGACTCATACTCTACTTTGTCTTATGTTGGCCATCTCCCTTAAGGGCTCCCCTCAGTTATATCATGTTGTGATTGCATTGCATCATCCTGCTTGTTGCTTGAGCCTTGTGCCGGTTCCCGCTTACTCAATTGTTAGCCTGGTGCCTGAGCACTTTTCCCCTGTCGAGCCCTGCAGAGCTATATTTGCCCTTCACAATTTGATGACCTTTTGACCCTGAGGGAACATACCCCCGAGTGTCCACATCCTGCACGCACTTCCTTGCATTGAGCATAGGTATGTTCCATTGCTTGGGACTAGTCTGCTAGCTATTTGACACTCGTTGCCTCACTTGTTGAACTATAAGCAATTTTATTCTTTCTCAAGCTTTTCCCAAATATGAAAAAGACCAAAAAAATCAAATATTCCAAAAAGCTGGATGGGATTATGGTCAGTATTTCTTGTTGGCAGCTGTTGTGTCGCCTTTGAACAGAGCATTCATTCCACTCTGTACATTATGAGTCGGGACTATAGTTGGGCCTTAAGAGCTGTACTTGTTTCTCAGTTTTCTCAACCGGTTGGTTAACCTTCCAGTCATTATGGATCCCGCTGTAATGCCTCCTGCATTGCACAGTTTATGTCAAGCTTATGCTGCCTGAGTCTATCCATCTGCTCATGCTCTTATTCAAAGGAAGTCCTGAAACTAGTGTCAGACACTCCTCAGACCTCTTGACTATTGCATGTCGGCCATCCTTATTGCATCATTCCGTTTCACCTGAGATCTTCCAAAGCTTTCAACATTACTGGTACCTCGTGCTGGTTGATGGGGTATGCCTTAATGCCCTCCTTCCAGTGAGTCTCGTTCCGTTGAATTCAACCCATTTATTCTGGGACTTGAGGCTTAGAGTTTAGTTAGGTACCTTGAGGCTTGCAGTCATTAGTGGCAGGTTCTCTCGCCATCAACAGTCTGGGAATTGATCAATGTCCCCTGATCAATGGATTCATCCTAGTGTTTGAATTCAACCCATTTATTCACACTCTGATGATTGTGCTTTGTGCCTTGATGCCCATTTTGATTATTGGTGGCTCATCTCGCGTCTGTTAATGGTATACATCATTGACCGGTTATCAAACGATGTCTCATCAGGTTCAACCCCAACTCCTTTATTCACTTGATGGGACTTGCACCGTCGAAGACTTATGTAGAAGACCCCAGGCGATTGTGGCATTCAGTATGCTACATATGACTTTGACTTTACATCTAAGATATCACCTCTCAGATTTTAGCAGTTTGTACCTCCAGTTTTGCACCAGTTGTCTTCTTTTCAGCAGGAGACCATATCTTACTGTAGAGGGATCATGGCAGCTATGATCACTTATGACATGTATCTATTCTATACTGCCTATTCATGGCCATTGTATCAGATTGATGTACCATACCGACATGTATCCAGAGATACTATTGTATTATGACGAGTGAGTTGCTCTTTCCACTTGTGTCTCCATCACTCCACTTCTGAGTTTTATAATGTATTTTGACCATCATAGGACATTCATTCTCTGACTTCACACATTAGGGGGCATCTGTTACATCGTAATCTTCCACCCTGTGAGCATCAGCATCATTTGTCCTGTAGGATCCATTTCAGTGACTCAGATTCACTTATATCCTTAAGAGATACTAGTTTGCCCTATTGTTATTCCTACCCACCTATTGCATCCTTATAGAAGGCGTACCCACGAGTTGCATAACTATAGCCCGTGGGTATCAAGTAAAATGGTAAAAACCACTATTAATTACTTTTTATTCCCAAAAAGCGGTCATTGGGTGACCTTTGGCTCTCCATCTTCCCGAGTAACGCCTCGATGTGTCCTTTAACCTACCTTTGAGAGGACTATATATTGAGCACATATGGCTTATGGAATAGAGGAAGAAGAGAATAGAAAGAGAACTCTAGTGGATTTTTTCCCTATCTTGAGTCTATACTCATTGATCCTTGTAGTTGTGAACCATTTATGTTCACCTTCCAAACTCCTATCTAGTTTTGGTTTTCGATTCATGGAGGATTGAAATGGTGGAGGCACAAGTGGATTGATATAGATCTTGGTTCAGATTGGTTGCTAACAAGAGGTCGTATAAATTTGTACTTCGTCTTGTTCATTAATAGAAATACTCATATTCTCGTGCATCCATGGTGGAAATGTTGTTAATTATACATTGGGTTACGTTTGCTTAATTAGAGTTGTTGTTTACCGAAGCTCTGTGTCACTGATTGGCCGTTAAAATACACCATAGAAAACTTGCTTTGTCTAAGCCTTTGGACTCTTTGTTTGACCATTTTCCTTTCCTCACCCGCGGGCTAGCTTAGTTCTTCCCGCGTCTACCCACCTCTATTTACTACTCACGGGTACCCGCAGGTATTCCTTCGACAGTGGCGTGTAACTCCGACTTTTGTTGGTTTATGGCAATTGGTTGTTGCTGGGTTGGCTTTGGTGGTTCCTAAGTCTTTGTTCGCCTCTTTTTTGATTGTTTCATGCCTTGGTTGTCACCAGAACTCTTCGTTTCTCTTGGTTGAGCCTTCTTGCTTTTTTACCAATCTTTGGATTTAGCCTCTTGGTTTTTTCCTTTTGAGATCATTCCTTTGGCTGAGCCTTGCTATTTAGGATCTGCTGGGTTGTCTTAGTGATCTTCACGGCACTTCAGTGACTGAATAGTAGGCTTTTGCTTGCATTTTTTCATTCCATTTATATTGAAAAAATACAAAAATATACATCTAGTTTTTTTCATTTTCCTTCTTGTTTATAAGCGAAAATACAAAAATATTTTACTTTCATGTACTGCATCTTGCATTGAGTGCTTCTTGCCTTCACTTTAGGTTCTTCTTGTGCATTGAAAAGATAAAATATTGCATCTTTATTTTGGAATTGTTGGTTGATTTTGCATATTAGTGATATTGTTTTATTGGATAGATGAGTATAGGATTGGATGATTTTGTATACTATTGAGTCTACACATCACTAGTTTCACGATCATATCCCTTGAGTAACCAAAACCACTAAAATTAACGCTTAATATTAAAATTGATTAGACTGATTTTATTTATAAGGTACACCAACTAGAATAGGTTTAGAGTCTTGGAATAGATCATTGTGAGTTAACAATCCAATACGACTAGACGAAACATTATCTGTCTGACCAGGGAGTGGAGGAATCCTTGGTATAGATCAGTGTTCTTAGGAAGCTCTACTCAATCCAAAGTTAAGCACGAGGTCCTGAGAGGATGGTTGAGGAGATATCCCTCTGATACTAGCTAAATGTGGGAGATAAATCTAGGATTCGTTCGTATCTGGGGGTACCGGAGGTTCGTCCTCTTGTGCTTGGGGCTTAGCTACCCTGCCCATACGACGGATCCCACCTGCAACTATCCCCTTGAGCATTGGTTATATTGTGGTGACCATAGTTGCCTTACCTAGGTATCGCATAGGGTACTTGTAGTGGTTACGCTATTTGTGTCTTGTGTCAAATAGGGATTGGACAGCACAATTGTGTTTGTGCAGTGGACATGACCCCGTACACGCAATCAAGCCTGGGTGTCTCTATAACTTATTATTTTACCTCCGGCTATAGTTTGGGAGTCTCAAGCCTCTCCTAGGCGAGACATACCGGCTCCAGTGTTGGGAGCTCATTTCGCCTCTCTGTTTGTCTACTCTTGTCTATAGTTTCTCTAGCTGTGTGCTTTTGATTTACTGTGTTTGCTCGATAGTTGACCTTTAGGGGATTCAATGAAGATTGCTTTGGTTTTCTTAGACCATTTCTAGTTACCAGTTCATTATGATACTGGTACTAAGTTGTTGTCCACCTTCCGTCATAATAAGGCCACACATATTTATGACCACGTTTAAGAGTGGCGTCGGCGGAAGAGATTAGTGAAAGCCAACATTCCTCTAGAGTTCCTGTTGGAATGGTTCCTCAAGTCTCTACTCCCATACATTGCTAAGGATGTTTCGATGTCCGACATCGTGACTGAGGAATAAGCTATCTTGAAATTCCAACAATTAGATCTACTTTATTCTCAATCTTACATTTTGTATTAAATTATTCCTGATGAACCAAGAACAAGACATGAGCCCACGTTAGTTCGTGGAGCACATGCCGATGGCATTGTGGGGTCCGCATGCACTCACCTTGTAGACTTTGTAGCTAATCAAATGCAAAATTTGTCACTAAACCAGTTTGCTCCCGAATAGGTTCATACCTTGTCCATTTCCACTCCGTCGTCTGATGTACACAATGTGCAATCAATGAAACCGTCAGGTAACTAGCAACCTGGTGGTAAGAGAAAGGGGATAAATAATCATTGGGGTGGAAATAATGGAAGTAATAACAATAGAAATCATAATACCCCTCGTAAAGAGAATGCCAACCCTTCTCGGGAAGGTGGTAATGCTGGCGAGGATTGTAAACCTAGGCGTAAGGTGAAATTCCCTTGCAAGCTTTGTGGGGAGGATAATCTTACTCACTTATGTCCTCAAATTGAAGAAGCATTGAAGCATTTGGCACAGAGACCAGCTGTGTTGAAGGATCCCCTTCCTCATCATGAAAACATGGCTTTGCATGCTCCCACCACTAGTTATGGTACTAATGAAACGGCAATGGCTTCTTCTAATACTAGTGGTTATCGATGTGTGAATATGGTTCAGTCGGAGGTTTGTGTTGCTACTCGTCAGCGCGATTATGGTGCACCACAACCTAATTTGGGAAATGAGCCTCCCCCTCCTCCTAACAATTCCTTGCATATCGAGAAGCCTTCCATTATGCCGCAGATACCGAAAGTTTTTCTCAAGCGCTTCATGCATAATCCCAAATCTCGATCCTCCCAGAAGTACTCCATCATAGAAGATTTGGGCCAAACTCCGTGTGCTATGTCGGCTCTTCAAATTTTGCAAGCCTGTCCTTCTCACAAGCATGCCCTTTTGAGTGCGTTAGGAGTTTAGGAGGGGGGAAATCCTATTGTTATCAAGTTCGATACTACTGATGTCCAGCCTCGCTTACCTTACCACGTGGCTTTTCAAATCCAGGTGGTTTTCCTTAAGAGCTTCATCAAACATACTATGGTTGATGAAGGTGCCTCTGCATCAGTAATGTCGTTATCTTATTGGAAAGCTCTTGGCTCTCCTCCCCTACTCGCATCTAGAACTACACTCACTACATTCGACGATAGATCTTTTACACCGCATGGAATTATCCCTTCCCTTGTTGTCTCCTTGGGAGGTAAGTCTGTGCCTATTGAAGTCAAGTTGGTTGATGTACCCATCAACTACAACCTTTTACTGGGTCGTAACTGGATGTATGCTATGAAGGCTGTCGTGTCTACTGTATTTAGAGTTATTTGCTTTTTCCATGAAGGAAATATTGTGATGATCGATCAGCTAGATTTGTTGGCACTCCTTCCGCAACATCCACGGGATCTGTAGTCCCACAAGTTTCTGATTCTTAGTCGGCAACTGGGAACATAGGTGTTGGAATGTACCCTTCATTGATGGGAACTTACAATCTTTTTGCGCCTGTGAATTTTATTGGAACCATTACTGACAATGCATCTCCTCCTTCGAATAATATGTTATTCTGGACCTCCTATTTAGATGATCCATGGACTTTACCATCCACTAGTTCCACGTCTGGATAAATTGCGCACGTTGGGATGCATATGCCTTTATCTGTAGCGGAGCTTGCTTACGATCATATCCAACAAACCAGTACAGATCTGGATCTCTCTTCTTCCCAGACAGTTGAAGAAGATGCTGTTACGCTACCAGTTTGGGCAACCAACTCATCTTGTTCCCATGATTTCCTTGATGATATACTTTACCATCTAATGAAGCTATCCTCGAGGTCATGTGTGGTAGTGAGAGGCCTTGGGAAGATATGCACCATCACTCTTATTTCCTTCCCAACCTCGACCTCGTTGAGCAAGAGGAGTTTAGGATGACTCTAGCTGAGATGGTTGGTCACCTTGTGGCTCTTTTTGAGTCGCATGATGTTTTTACAGAGGGGAATATGGCCAATATTTCCCCAACCACTTCAATCAACATCTCCCGCACTCCTGGAAAGATAGAGAACATTTACATCAGTGTTGATTGCACTCCTGAGGATATCGCTATTTACATTGACTTGTTTAGAGAAATCCAAGAAGCTTTCGCCTGGTCATACAAGGAGATGCTAGGAAGAGACCCCCGCATTGTTGAACACGAGATTAGAACGTATCCTGATGCTAAACCAGTTCGACAACGCTTACATGCTGTGAAACCTAGGAAGGAAGCTGCTATTAAGGCAGAGGTCGAGAAACTGCTCAAAGATGGTTTCATCTACCCCGTTCCCCTTACTGAATGGGTGTCAAACCCCATTCCTGTGGATAAGAAGCAGGGAATGATTTGTGTATGCACTGATTTCAGAGATTTGAACCGTGGATGTCCGAAAGAAAACTTCCCCATGCTATTCATTGATCAAATTTTGGATGCTTGTGCGGGGAGTGAGATTTTTTCATTCATGGATGGCTTCTCGGGTTATAATCAGATTCAAATCAAACCCGCGGACCAAGATAAGACGACATTTATTTGTCCATGGGGAACATTTGCATATCGAAAAATGCCTTTCGGCCTTAAAAATGCCGGAGCTACTTTTCACCGAGCCATGACCTATGCCTTTCATGATCTTAAGATGATTATGTAAGTTTTCTTAGATGATCTTGCTGGCCATTCTTGCAAGAGAGTGGACCACCCCAAGCACCTCCGTACGATTCTCGAACGATGTATCCATTACAAAATTCGATTGAATCTAAACAAATGCATTTTCGCTATTAGGATGGGTTGCCTTCTAGGATTCATAGTTTCACGAGAGGGTATTATAGTCGATCCTCTCAATGTTCAGGCAATAATCCTGTTGCCTCCTCCACGTAATTTGTTACAACTTCAGAGCCTCCAAGGGAGAGCTATTTTTTTGCGTCGGTTTATAGCTAACTATGCTAATATTACTAAAGGTTTTGCATGCCTATTGAAGAAAGACACGCCTCTTATCTGGGATGAGAGAGCCCAGCAGTCTTTTGACGCCCTTAAGAAAGCTTTAGTATCGGCCCCTGTGCTTAGTCCGCCGGACTTTACATGATATTTCATTCTTTATGTGGCCGCATCTCAAGGGACTATTGGCATGGTCTTGGTTCAAGTAGATGATGCACTCGTTGAGTATGTTATCTATTATCTCAGTCGAAATTTAGTAGACGTTGAGCTAATGTACACCAACGTAGAAAAGATGGCACTTGTGACTGTCCACGCAGTCCAGTGGTTACAACATTACATTTTACTTCGAACAACCACAGTTGTAGCTCATATCAATCCATTTCAGTTCGTTTTATCACGACGCCTTATCGGGGGTAAGTATAATAAATGGATTGTGATCCTTCAGGATTTCGATCTCGATTTTGCTTCGGCAAAATCGGTTAAATCATTGGTGTTCGCTGAGCTTATGTCGGACTTTCCATGGCTTGATGAGTATGTCATTCATGAAGATTCCTTTGTGGATGAACACTTATTCCTTACCTTGACCTAGGACCCTTGGTATGGGGATGTCATTGTATATCTCCAAACTTTGAAGTTTCCTCCGCATTATTCACGAGATGAGCGGCGGCGTGTGAGACATCATGCTAAAGATTATACTGTCGTCGATGACACTTTGTATCATCAAGGAAAGGATTCCATTCTCCGTCATTGCTTGAATCACGAAGAAGCGGAATGGGTACTTAATGATTGCCATACGGGGGCGTGTGGTGGTCACTTATCGGGGCTTGCTACAGCCCAGCATATCATGTGACCTGGTTATGTTTTGCCTACCATCTTTAAAGATTGTATTAACGTTTTGAAGAAATTTTACCCTTTTTGGGTGTTTTCTCGGAAATACACTCGCACCCAATGCGCCTCCATCCGGTCGTCACTGTCGGTCCCTTCACTAAGTGGGGGGTAGATTTCATGGATTGCAAACCAGCTTCGGCTAGGGGGCATCACCATATTATCGTGGCCGTGGATTAGTTTTCCAAGTGGCCTGAGGCCATGCCTGCTGTAAAAGCCGGCGGTGCTACTACAACCCATTTCGTCTTCAACTAGATTATCACTCGGTTCGGTATCCCAAAGGAGATTGTCACCGACCATGGCAGTCACTTTCAAAACAAGATGATGTAGGATTTGTCTCTCAAGCTTGGGTTTCATCAGGAACACTCGTCTTCCTACTATCCTCAAGCGAATGCTCAGGTTGAAGCAGTAAATAAGTATTTGAAGACCATTCTCCAACATACCATCCAACAAAGCAAGACCATTTGGCATATCATGTTATATCCTTCTTTGTTGTCATATCGAACCGCAGTTAAGACTGCCACCGGGTTCTCACCATTCCAGTTAGTTCATGGTGTGGAGTCACTTTTATCGATTGAATTCAAAATCCCTTCTCTCAAGCTAGCCATAGATCTCCTCCCTGATATGACAGAGATTGAGCAACATTTAGTACACCTCGAGCAACTTGACGAGCACCGTCGAGATGCCACTGTGGCTATTGATGTTAACAAGCATCGTGTCAAGGTTCAATATGATAGGTCTATCCGTCCCCGGAAATATGCTGAAGGTGACTTGGTACTCTTGTATGACCAAGCTAAAGAACCCCTAGGGACAGGCAAGTTCAATCCCATGTGGCACGGTCCTTACGTTGTGAAGCATGTCCTAGAAAAAGGAGCTTATGCGTTAGAATACTATGAGGGAGTTTCCTTGAAGGAGCCTAGAAATGGTCTCTACCTCAAGCGGTGTTAGGCTTAAACATTTGGTTCGAGCTGATACTTTTGTACACTATTGTATAGTTTTCTGTACATAGTTTAGATTTCCTTTTGGTTATCGGGTCTGCTGATTAGCCTCTGTTTGATTGACAAATGTGGGGTTTTCTACATTCTTAGGTTTCACGGATGGTGCTAGCTGACATACGTAGCAGCTTGCTTCTATTGCCTGGGTTATCTTCTCACCTGACCACCTAGTTGCGTCCAGAGGAGGTGCTTGTCTCCGTCCTACATCTAATAATGTGGCTGAGAATAGTGTTGTTATTAAGCTACTTCGGGATGCTATTTCACATGAAATCCAGTCTTTAGAAGTCCTCCTGGATTCACAACTAGTTGTGTCTCAGCTGAATGGGCAGTACCATGTATGGGACCCTACATTACTACGGATATTCCTTAAGGTACGACTCTTGGAGAGACATTTTGATTCAATTACATATATTCTTATTCCGAGAAGTCATAATTATATATCTGATGCATACGCTAACTATGTATTAGATTGGCATTTGTCACATTCATCACAAAGCACGTAAATACAAAGACATTCATACATTTGTACATACACACATGTAGTAGAACCGAGAACCAAAGTTGTATATATATATAAATATGTCCAAAAATGGTAGTGTCATACAAAACTGTAGCCTGTAGCCCTAAAAAATATACATATCGATACAGAAATAATGAGACCTTGGGATATCTATTCCCTCTGAGGAGGTCTAGCTACCACCTCGACGGGACGTGTCTCATAGAAGTACTATACTGCATTGGCCACCCGCTACAGTAGCCGCACCCACTCACCAGGAACGCCCACTACCTGGCGCTGCATGGCCTCAAGTAGTCGGGCTACCTCTATCTGTGGTACTCGGAAAACCATTTGTGATATGTTGTGCTGCAATGTCTAAAGTGTGCGCTCTGCTAGAGCATCCACCGCCACCTCATCTCTACCCTGACGACCATGTCTCAGGAATCCCTCGGGTCTCACTGGGCCTTTGTCTGCGAGCAAACAGTCACCCATTAGCACATGACACTACCACCAAAAAGATTTTTTTTGCATTTTACCCATAATAAAAAAATCCATAAAAATTTAATAAACACAAAACCAAAAGAGTAGTCACCGATGTCTCCGAAAGCTACGCCTAGAGGGAGCGGCATGTCGCAGTCCTGTCTGAAGTCTACCCCCGCATAGGGATAGTCCTCTATAGCGATCACTTGCTGGTTCCACGAGCAAAAGAACTCCTCAGTATATGGTGACCCCAAAGGGCCACCACCCTATCGTGTCAGGATCTCATCCCACCGGGTCAGGGCTGGATCACGAAGACTGTGAGGAGGGACATCCACCCTCGGGCTAAGCCCCAAAACCCTCTCAAAGAAGAAGTTGCATAGGATGCCAGCATACCCAAATTTTTTGTGCTTTCCCTCTCTGCATTCCGTCAATTGTGTCTTCATAGACACCAGCAGAGTAGTACACCAGTTGAATATAGTAGGTTGCATGCATTGTGATGCGTAAAACATCACCCATTCAGTAATTTGGATCTAGTTATCCACACCAGGTTAGCCACAATGATCTTTGTACGCAGATCCACTATGGCCTTGATGGGCACTTGGCTTCCCACCACTCGTGTGTTGGCAGGACAATACCACACTATGTAATCCTGAACAATGATCCCACCACTGACAGTCTGAGAGCGAAGACTAGCCACCTCCCCTCTACGAGACAAATCGGTAATGAAATAGATATCCTTTACTTCCAGTGTCAGAGTTTTCCGGTTGAGGATGAAGTGTTGAGCATCCACATCCCAGTAGTTTATCAGATGACAGAGTAATAGGTTTTGGGCTCGTAAACCCCCTATACTCCAGTACTTATACAAACCACATGCTTGCAATGCTTGTTGCACTTGCAAATCATTGCGCACGGCCTCATCAACCTAGTCATGCTCTCTTTCCTTTTACTCTAGAACCATCCTGGAGTTCAAAACAAGTAAATTTTTGTCAATTTCATGATTAAAAATTTCTTCATGGCCGTACTTGTGGGCAAATTTGTATATAGTGGGGGGTACCCGCGAGCAGTCTATTTTTTGACTGCGTGTTTCGTGCCCTACCTGCGACCCGCATATTATAGCTCGCGAGTAGTGCCGAAGCCATATAGGGCCTGACAAAAAAAAAAATTCTACCAACCAAAACTGAAATAAAAACATTAAAATGAAAGGTATGGAAGTAACCACTAGCCTGCTCCGGACGGTTCGTTGAATGGTCACTTGTAGTTCCCAGGATCAACGATTGAAATTTCAGGTGAAAACTACCCAAATAACTCCAAATTGGTGAATAGTGCAAATGAATTGTAATTTGGAATTTTTTTTTACTATTTATAATTTTATGGACCCACTTCTCTATAGGTTTTGCCATTTTGAGCCATTATGAACTAATATCGTGTCATGAAGTAGTGTTTTTTCAACAAATTTCCTGGGCGAGAGTTTTTCTGAACCATTTCACACCTATGGCAGGTACATTTCACACCTGGCATATAGGTTAGATGCCATTTTCACATGCATTATGCATTTGACCTATTGACCATTTTCATAAACCCTAGGTGCGACCCTACTCCGTAACTGACATGAAACCTTCACACTGCTATAGAAGTGTCATTATGTGGTGGTAGGGATTTTTCGAACATGGGTACCCTAGTTAGAACCCCTTTCTGCATTCTGGTGCCCATGTCGTTATTTGTCCTTAGGATTGGGAGTCCTTTGTAGTCATGCCATGATGTTGCGATAAAGACTCATACTCTACTTTGTCTTATGCTAGCCATCTCCCTTGAGGACTCCCTTCAGTTATATCATGTTGTGATTGCATTGCATCATCCTTCTTGTTGCTTGAGCCTTGTGTCGGCTCCTGCTTACTGAATTCTTACCTTGGTGCTTGAGCACTTTTCCCCTGTCGAGCCCTGCAGAGCTTATATTTTTCCTTCACAATTTGATCACCTTCTGACCCTGAGAAAACATACCCCCGTGTGTCCACATCCTGCACGCACTTCCTTGCATTGAGCATAGGTATGTTCCACTGCTTGGGACTAGTTTGCTAGCTATTTGACACTCGTTCCCTCACTTGTTGTACTATAAGCAATTTTATTCCTTTTCAAGCTTTTCCCAAATATGAAAAAGGCCAAAAAAATCAAATATTTCAAAAAGCCGAACAGGATTATGGTCACTATTTCTTGTTGGCAGCTGTTGTGTCACTTTTGAACATAGCATTCATTCCACTGCATACATTATGAGTTGGGACTATAGTTGGGCCTTAGGAGTTGTACTTGTTTCTCAGTTTTCTCCACCGATTGGTTAAGCTTCCAATCATTATGGAACCCTTTGTAATGTCTCCTACATTGCACAATTTATGTTAGGTCTATGTTGCCTAAGTCTATCCATCTGCTCATGCTCTTGTTCAAAGGAAGTCCTGAAACCAGTGTCGGCCAATCCTCAAACCTATTGAATATTGCATGTCGGCCATCCTTATTGAGTCAGTCCATTTCACTTGAGATCTTCCAAATCTTTCAGCATTGCTGGTACCTTGTGCTGGTTGATGGGGGATGCCTTAATGCCCTCCTTCAAGCGAGTCTCGTTCCATCGACTTCAACCCATTTATTCCAGGACTTGAGGCTTAGAGTTCAGTTGAGCACCTTGAGGCTTGCAGTCATTAGTGGTAGGCTCTCTCGCCATCGATAGTCTTGGGAATACATCAATGTCCCCTGATTGATGGATTCATCCTAGTGTTCGACTTCAACCCATTTATTCACACTCTGATGATTGTGCTCTGTGCCTTGATGCCCATTTTCATTATTGGTGGCTCATCTCGCGTCTGTTAACGGTATACATCATTGACTGGTTATCAGATGATGTCTCATCAGGTTCGACCCCAACTCCTTTATTCACTTGATGGGACTTGCACCGTCGAAGACTTGTGTAGAAGACCCCAGGCGATTGTGGCATTTAGTATGCTACATATGACTCTGACTTTACATCTGAGATATCACCTCTCAGATTTCAGCAGTTTGTACCTCCAGTTTTGCAGCAGTTGTCTTCTTTTTAGCAGGAGTCTTGTACCTCATGGCTATGCTGACTTATGACATGTATCTATTATATACTGCCTATTCATGGCCATTGTATCAGATTGGTCTACCATACCGACATGTATCCAGAGATACTATTGTATTATGACGAGTAAGATGCTCTTTTCACTTGTGTCTCCATCACTCCACTTCTGAGTTTTATAATGTATTTCGGCCATCATAGGACATTCAGTCTCTGACCTCACACATTAGGGGGAATCTGTTACATCGTAATCTTCCACCCTGTGAGCATCAGCATCATTTATCCTGTAGGATCCATTTCAATGACTCAGATCCACTTATATCCTTCAGAGATACTAGTTTGCCCTATTTTTATTCCTACCCGCTTGTTGCATCCTTATAGCAGGCGTACTAGCGAGTTGCATCACTATAGCTCGTGGGTATCAAGTAAAATGGTAAAAACCACTATTAATTACTTCTTACTCCCAAAAAGCGGTCATTGGGTGGCCTTTGGCTCTCCCTCTGCTTGAGTAACGCCTCGATGTGTCCTTTCACCTACCTTTCAGAGGACTATGTATTGAGCACATATGGCTTATGGACTGGAGGAAGAAGATAATAGAAAGAGAACTCTAGTGGCTTTTTTTCCTATCTTGAGTCTGCACTCGTTGATCCTTGTAGTTGTGAACCATTTATGTTCACCTTCCAAAACTCCTATCTAGTTGGAGTTTGCCATTTATGGAGGATTGAAGTGGTGGAGGGACAAGTGGATTGATCTAGATCTTTGTTCAGATTGGTTTCCAGCAAGAGGTCGTATCACTTTGTATTTCTTTTTGTTCATTAATAGAAATACTCATATTCTCGTCCATTCATGGTGTGAATGTTGTTAATTATACATTGGGTTACGTTTGCTTATGATATTATGGACCAATGTTATTGATAATGTTAACGCCATTTATATATTATATGTACTTATTGGATATTGGCTGTCAAGACTAATTTGGAGATTTCAAGTGCATGGATTGAAAGCTTCAATCAGGATATACATCAAACGTTTGGATCGAGGTTGGTTACATTTCTCCATTATCTTAACATTGTCATTTATAATAGCATTGTTTTGAGAATTGAGTTGATTTGTGGTAGCCATCTGTCTTTTGTGGTATTCTCAAGCCATAGTGAGTTTTCTCCAATATAACCATAGGTTGTGCATGAGTTTGCATGGGGTTCGGTGGTGTAGCATGTCCTTGGCGTTGGGTGTCATCATTCCAAAGTTGGTGAGATTTCTCCAGATGGGGACAATTGTGCGTGTAATGGCCATATACCTTGCAAATAGAACATGGGTGGTTCATGCGTAAGTTGGGGTTTTTTCCTTACCGAGGTGGTCGACAAGGATTTTGGTTGGTCAGTGCAACACCATTATTATTAGGGGGTTTAGTGGTGGACTGCCTCTACCAGGAGGTTGGTTGTTTCCTTGGTTATGGCCTCATACCCTATTTTGTTGTCCTTGTTGGTTCTGTTGGGTAGGTTTTTTCTTCTATTGGTTTTGCTGAGAATCAAATTTCCCTTGGGGAAAAGGGGGTTCTGCGGGTTAGCAGGTGCTTGGGAAGCCTGCAGTGGATAATAAGCGAGAGGGGCTTGGGGTTGTGCGGGCGCAGGTGCTACTGGTGGATGGTAATACACAAGTGGTACGGCAGGGGGGATTATGCTAGTAGGGTATGTCAGTAGTAGTGCGTCGGACAAGAAGGTCCATGTATATGGGGGGATTGGGATAGGGTAATATACGAAGGTTCTTATCTTGAATGGGTTGTGGTGTGCGAAAGGTTTGGACCACTCATGGTGGAATTAGGTGTAGGATTGTAAGTCAGGGTGGTGGTAGGATATATATGGATATATTTTTGACTACGAGGTGCAACATGTCCAATAATGCCATAAAAAATGTGGAGTTCTCCTGGCACATATTTCCAGGAGGAATCAACACGAGGAGCATCTAGTAAAATGGAGTAATGGTAGACCAACTGTGCATAGATAAGGTCAAACTGTTTGGCTTTAAGTATGGCTTCTTCTTCGGTTTGGGTCCATTTGGATTCCACATCCTTGGAAATAATTGAGATGAGGGATTTCAAGGACCAATCTAAGAAGATGCGGTCATCTAACATGATCTTGCACAAACTATGGTATCTACACCATTCATGAATATGGTTAGTGACATGGGTAGTCATGTTTTGTTTGCAAGATAGTAAAATCTCAACACCAACATCATAACAGATTGGTAGATGAAAGAACTGCAGGAAATTCTAAGTGAGGGATGTTAAAGTGGAGTGAGTCCCACGTGGATTTTCAATATACCACTTAGCTGCAGAGCCAGTCAGTGTCCGTTGTAAAAGGCATAGGAGGATCTAGTTATCCACTATGGATTTGGAGTAGCACCATAAGTTGAAGGGCATGATATGGTTTTGGGGGTCCTCACTGCCCTTCCCTTGAAAATTTGGGATTTCTAAAGGGAGTTTCATAGGCATGGAAGGCCATGTGGGGTCATGTCAGATCAGATCATTGGTCAATCAGGCCAGATCAGGGAGGTTGAGACTAGCCATGAATGGAAAGCTAATAGGAGGATGTGACATAGTCAAAGTGGCCTGATTTCTATCAATGGAGGCAATAGTGGGGCCACCTCCACCAAGGAGTGGTGCAGTGAGTCATAACGGGGATCGAGGGGCCGTCGGTGCCCCCAAGTGTACTAATGGTAAGCAAAGCGATAATGGTGAAAATAGATCCACCACCAATGGGTATGGAAGTAGTGACTAGAATGCCAGGTGTAGGTCTTGTGGATGGCATAGCGGGGATGGATGCTGAAATGGTAGTTGGGCTAGTGGTGGAACCATTGCCAACAATCCCCCTGGTAAAGGGGTTGGGATTCACGTTGTCCATGGGGATAGACAGGGTTGTGTATATGGGTAACTCTTACTCTTAACAATAGGTAAAATAAAGGTGCTAGGATGAACATCCAACGATGAAGATGTGCATTTGTGACGGGTGGCGTCAAGTGCATTGTGTTGCGGGGATAGTCCCCGTAGACCACAAGAGTGTCTAGGTGAATCTATGGGGATGGGTGTAAAAGTGATAAAGAGATGTGGGAGATAAAATGCTCAAAAATCCTAGTGCAATTGTGTGTGCAAAAGGAGAACCGTAAAAAAAGGCAGTGCTCAGGGCAACAACAAGATCAAAAACATGTGTTGCAACAACATGCTATAACAGGTGGACAAACAATAAAATGGTCAGAATACCAACAAGATATCAAATCTTACACAAATCGTATCCCTTATAGGGTGATAAAAATCGTATTCAGGCAATACGAAATGTAGAACCAAATGGCTAAAGGATATCCCTCTACGGAGAGGGACTCTGGGTAAAAGAGTCCTAGAAGAATGGAAACTAACCTACACCATTCATGGCACATCTAGAAATGTGTCTCGCAGCTTTAGTTCTTTGGCCACTTCACACCTAGTATGGGTGTCAGCATGCATGACGAGAACAACAAGTTGGTATCCTTCCATACATAATGGAGAGCAGTATTCCACTCAGACTTCTGGAACCAATATTTCTACTTTCCATCCTAAGGGAGAGGCCCTTCGATATTTCAGTTTCAACTATACCAATAAAATAATAGGGCATTTTAGTTCCCTGAAGGACAACAACCATGTCCCAAATGTGTATGACAATTGGGATGTTTTTGGATGCCTAACCCCAATGTCCTACCTAGCTACATAATTGTTTTTGGGTTCCCCAAGTGGGGTTAAAGTGTGTTTAATTAAGTCAATTTTATTCTCTCTTGAGTGATGGGGAGAGTGTGTGTGCACAAGTGGCGTGAACCCAATATCGCCAGATAGTAAAAGCTGAAATAAACAAGACTGAAATAAAAAATATATATTTTCCTTTTCAAATAAAAATACAAACTACTATAAAGGGTATGCAAGAAATAAACTTACTGAAATATGATGCAAGAGATAGCAATGCACGAAGAATGCATGCACACATAAATGTCTCCAATGCTACAAAAAACAAAACAAATGGAAAATGGGTGCAAGAAAACAGGGGTTTGTTGGTGCAGCCAAGGTCAAGAAAAAAAGAAAAAACAGGTGTAGGGGGCAGCTGTGAGTTAAAAAGTCGCGCTCTGGGTGCGTTAGGATACATAAAAGTTGTGTTGAAACATAAAAACGGAAAATAGGGAAAAAGGACATGGGTCTGGGTAGAAAGTGTAACATCCCTCCTATTTTGATCATTATTATGATTTTTGGTAAATGTATTTGTAATTGTGTAAGCGGCCCTGGTGAAGAGATCAAGGCCAAGGCCTCTCCATAGGACCTTGAAACTATTGTTATGTTCATAACTGTTATTTAAGACGTAATCCCTAAGTTGTAGGAGACTAAAAGATGGTGATGCAACAATGCCAGACAACTAAATCCACTAAGGAGAAGTCTAACGACGGGTAGACCTTAAGTTTATAGCTGATATCATCCTAGTTCCATGATCACTCGAGTGAACATTTATGTGCACTAAAGGTCACTTAGAAATTTCTAAAGTACCCTAGAGAAGGATATCGAAGACACTTTTACCTGTCGAAATGAATCTACAGACTCCTAAATACCTAATAGTTAACACTATGTCAACAATTAATAAAATCCTCCTAGATATTCTTAAGAGTTCATAATCCGACCATTGATGCAAAGAAAGTATTATAAATAGAAGATAACCTAAGAGAAGGATAGAAGAAAGATTTCTTAGTAAGGTATTTTTAGATGAACTATATTATACAATAAGTGTTATTGTACAAATATACAAATATATATTGTGGATGCTACATTGTAAAGGTTATATAATTGTTAAAAAATATACATATATGAAATGTATATATATAGTTATTTATAAAATAGTTAATACATTCTTTTCTATGAAGATTTTTCCCATGAAAGACACACTCCATTTTAGTGGAGTATTAATTGAATAGTGAGAAGTATAAACTCAAAGAGGGTAGGAATATATATATATATATATATATATATATATATATATAATTGCGTATTTGATAAAATAATATCACTATTAAAGTATCAAATAAATAAAGGTGAATGTTTAATTAAGGATAAAGAAAAATATTTTTTAAGTATTATATTATATACGCTTAAGAAAATAATTTCGGGGTTTCGGGCATAGCCTCTCAAGAGAGAGAGACGATACCATCATAAACGAACTTGCAATGAGAAAGGAGGGGGGCATCATGGCTCTTAAAAACAGTCGCAAGATTTATGAGATCTGTCTCCAATTCCATAAAATTCTAAACAACATCTCCAAGTGGAGAGTTATGACGAACTTCCAAGTGGAGAGACACCCCTGCATAAGCTTGGCGGACTCCACGAAGTGGAGGATTCATTGAGGAATCTCCAAGGAGAGGGAGAAGGAGCAAGATTTTATAAGTATTTCATGAGAGAGGAAGGGGGTCTCCTTCCTTCGAAGGAAATTTTTTTGATTTCGATTTGGGAAATCTGAAAGAAGAAATTCAGATTTTTGTTTGAACCATCCATTCGTTCACTGCCTGCAAGTTTGATAAAAGATCTCTGTATACAGATCCATTCGATTATTTCCGAACTTGGACATCACTGATATTTATACTGATACATCCTCTAATGCCTGCGATCTGGTGAGCATCTCGGCGAGTACCTACTGATAGAGCTTTGCTCAATCTGGCATAAGGGGTCTGATCATTATTCTCTGTACCTAAAACCTCTGACTATTTGTAGTAACCTTTGTATATTATTTAGTTTCTTCATTTGAATCATCTTACCATTTTAGCGTTTAGCCTAATGAAATGGGTGCAGATATGGAGCTACCTTAAAATGCTTCTAGAATCCTGATTTCCACTATCATCTACTCCTGTAGTGTCTGAATTTCTGCACTTATATATATATATATATACATTAGACGCTAGACGGCATGTGTATATAATACAGAAGGTAGACCTGTGTGTATATTCTTACCCATATGTATATATATGCCGATTGCTACATATATATATATATATATATGTTGGACACCAGATTGCCTGTGTATGTAATACTATTTTAGATACTAGATCTACTTTCCTATAATAGCGTAATTACTGGAGTTATTAGCATTCTATATAATTCTTGCGATACACAATGATAGCTTTGCATTTTTCTCTACGATAAGTAAATTATCCACAATAGTACAGAGGATGAGGGTTTACTGTGTGTCATATGTCGTTTAGTGAAAATGAGTGCTTGGGTTATTGTAAAGGCTAGAAGATCTTAGGATTCTAGGGCCGACGTGTGCGCTGGAGGGTCTGCCCTTATCTCCGTATACTTTTCATGTTATCATGATCTTTCCATCTTTTTATTCTGCTTTCTAGGATCTGATTGTAAGTTATATATATATATATATATATATATATATATATATATATCCTGATGATATCCATGTGGACTGCGTGTGTTCGGAGAAAGGAAGGGCTGAGGTAGAAAAGGGAATGGTTGGGGTATTAGAACCTTGCACTCTATTTAACTTCACACTATATATATTTTATGTTGTCATCAGAATGTTTAAAGACAGCGTGATGCTACATCACTAGTGTTTAATTGGATAATTTATATATATTAGTATAGTTGTTTCCATCGAAACACATAGAGAATTTGTGGAAGGACAGCGTAATGTTGATCTAGGTTTGTGTGTCTTAGTGAGGCATTTTGTGCTAGCGTAGGAATGACTAAAAAAGAACATATAGATCTCGATGAATAGTGTAAAATCTATGTCCTCAAACCGGCCTCTATTTCGAAGTTGAATCCTTGTTCGTGTTTTGATGGCGTTGGTTGTTGATATAGTTATTATTAGAAAACACACGCTCTCTTCTTGCGTTGAAAGTAGTTTTAACCTTTCTCTTGAACTGGTTTATATTTTTTTTATTTGGTTTCGAAGATGCTAAGGGGGTTTAGTGAATATTAATTGAATTATGACTTTGTTTGTCTATGATAATAATTCTTTTGTTAATAAAGTGTCCTTTATCGTAAAAGAGATATAATTGATTTTAGACAAGTTGATATTTGATCCTTATTATTATGAGATGTCCTTAGTGTCTTTAGGACGTGTAAGGTATATATACATATTCATGTTTGTTTAAATTTGTTCTCCTGAGAAAGTGAAAAGCAACAATTATGTTGTTGATGTAAAATCCATATTTTTCTTATGAATATATGATGAAACATACTTTGTGGACATAGCCCTAGACTAGGTGAACCATGTTAAAAAATGTCTTTATTTTGATGTGTCCCTTATATGTGTATTTATTTTCTTGATATTGTGTTGATGTGTCTCATCCTTATATTAGTCTCCTATGTGTGGTCTCTTTTTATGTGTTTTAATCTCCCGAATATTGGAAATATATAAATTGTCGTTAATGCATATTGATCGTGAAATATATCTTATGTTCTTAGGGCATATTTATGTTATTATTCATGGTTAAGAAACTTCAGGGATTTTGTTCAAGGCAAGGACAATACTATTTCAATATAAGTTAATAAGTTAAAGGAATGGTTTGATTTATATAGTTATGTGGTTGGATGAAGAAAATTAGTACCAATAGACATAGTTTAGCCATTATGTGGTAATTCAATATTGTTTATGCCTATGCAAAGGTCTTAATTCAATTTCGAATAACAACATGAGATACTTATAAGATTTCTAATTGTTGGAATTGATAAGTAAAAGGTGATGGAGGTTCAATTACTTACTTTTAACTAATCGTCTTGTATTGATGCAAGGATGGTGAACTTTTGTCTTTAACACAAATAAAATTTTATTTTGGAGATTGTTTATTTTATGGAAATTTTGAAAATTCACTAATTACTAACTTATAAAATTTGGGTATGTGACATATGGTATAACAAAGACAGGTTAGAAACACTCAGGCCTATATGGACTCAACCAGATAAAGCCAATAAATGTTGGATGAACTAACAAAGAAGGAACTCTATCATAAGATACAACCACATCAATTCATTTTCAATAAAGTCCACAGAAGGTAAAAGGGTAAGCCATCTATGGAGTGCAAGCAAGTTTCATTATACCTATTGTTGAAGCAGTGTCTTTTTCAGATTTCAAGTATATTTCGGAAGGTGTAAACATTGCTTTCATTTAGTAAATATCTTTATCGCATACCTTAGTAAAAGATTTGTATACCATTACACCATCAAAGATTTGTATACTATTAAACCATCAAATGAGATTTATTATATAAGAAGCAATACAAGTAGTGAGTAGTTGGAAATAATAACCATGTGTTTTATGTTCGGGTAACCACAATTAGGGGTGAAAACTCGAGATAAATTCTATAAATAATTTCCCATATTAGTTATGGTTTGAATATAGGGAAAGAAATAAAATTGTATACATATTACTTGGTGGATATAGTTATGTATTGGTTAAGGTAATTTACTATCATTTAACAAAGTATGTAGTGACCATGTTTATAAAGTATTGATCTTAGTTAAGGTAAAATAGACACAAATGAATAATGTGTAGCATGGTACTTTATATATATGTAATCATTGTGATACCTTCCTTATGATACCTTCCTTATGGGGAAAAACTTTCACAATATATTAATTAGGTTGTACTTTACATAGGTGTAGTGATCAAATAATCTAGAAAACATTGGGTAAATAGTAGTTGATTAATGAGGATACAATTTTCTTACACATATGAGTACGAATCATGTCATTTCGTTATATAAGATTTCAAGTCTTATAATATAGAAAAATAGATAATATATTAAAATTTAGTATGTCGAAATAAAAATAATATGACTATGATGTGGTCTCTTATCCTAAGGAAAAATATTTCTCTTATAATAAGTTTACAGTATGAATGAATTAATGGTGTTGAAATTAAAAGAAGGTTGTAAATCACTTAGAAGCAGTGAATCCTTAAGTTATGTGCTTCGTGGATAAAAAAAATTGTCCTTCGTGGATTAAAAAAATTAGTAATAGTGAGTTTAGATTCATTGCTAAATGAAGAACTCATTAAACACAAAGCATCATTTATGAGTAAACTATTATATCTAGAGGATGGTTAATGGTAACATTTCCTAAGACTATCAGATATGTTGTAGAAACATGAAACTTGTACTTTTTCTTTATTAAACTTTTACTTTTACTTTTACTTTTTGGGTATTTATAGAAATAATAAATTTGATATACCTTTAGTTCATAGGTTACAAGTCATGGTTAAAGATGTGAATACATTTATGTGGCAAGATAACTGATATGTTTGAATAATATTTGGTTTATGAAAAATCAGCATTTTGTTAAGATTTTATTACTTAACATAGATGGTATTTCATTATAGAACTCCTTATAATTATTAGAATTTTAAGGGTAAGCCTAAAGATGTATTACTGTATGGAATTGCAAACAATGTTCCTAGGAGTTTAAATGATCTTATTTTTGCATATGATTTTTAATTATTTTTCTCCATAGATTTTTAAACAGATCCAGGTTTGTTATATCTTCTACTAAATATTTTAGAGAAAATAATATTTAGATGATGAGTCTTAGGGTGAAATGAATCTATATGTAACTAAATGTTTGAACTACGATATTAACATGTTTATTTGTTAGCAGAATTGACCCCAAATTCACATTAAGGATATTGAAGAGTTTTCATTTATACATTTGAATGAATAGTAGAGGATGCACAAGTTAATTGAATGAGCATACATAAAAATGCTATTAATATTATTATTATGGAACTAGTATGTTCAGTGCTGAGCAATTGAAGAAAATAACATTTTTCTTTTATACTAACATTTCACGATGTGAACTTGATTATGACCGATGTCTTGATTAAAGTGGAACGTTGATTATAAAACCATCATATAGATAAGTTGAGCTAAATTACCCAAGAGTAAGCAATGATTTAATTTACATTTTATTTGGATTTTATGAATCATGATTGGTGATAAGACTTATGATTAATGATGTGTAATCATCAAAATGCATAGAATGTGATAAGTAAATAGGTGAATATATTTGTTAATATTGTGTTGCTATTATGATGTATGTGGCAGGGAAGAAATAATAAATGATTGTTACGAAGTAAATTTCCTAAACTCCAACGAGAAGGTTTGAATATTTTTGTACTCAAGCAAAGAGGCTGCATCATGCACTCACTTACTAGCTGTTGCAGGAGGCAAGCTCCATAAAATTGTGTTCATGTTCCACAAGGAAGGTGGAACTGATCAGGTGGTTCATTAAATGATTTAACTGAACCAAAGACCTAGGAAGACTTATATCCATCGAATAGGGTAGGAGGCTCATTTACTTTTTCCTTGTGATTTTTTGGAAACTGCTATGTTGAGCACACAAGAGGATTCAATGCGGGGATGCTAGAATGAGTTGCAAGGTAAGACTACCAAATTATTCTGCTGAGTTTACAGAGAGTATTCTAACTGTAAGTTTAATTACTGAGACAACAGAACTTGAGGATGAGTTCGGTGTCCAACAGAGAAATTGCTGAAGTTCCAAACTCATGGAAGAGTTTGATGATCAACAAGGTATTGTTGAAAGATTTGTTTTATGATATAACAAATATTAATGATTTGTCTTGTAACTAGACTATTGAATGTATTTATGGGTGAATATTATGAATGCTTGAGTAAGTGAAAATTTCTTGAAGGATGAGGATGAGTGATAATGTTAAACATTATTGTTTGAAATTCTGTGAAGTATAATTATGTTATGCTGGAGAATGTTGAAAGATCATGTATGAGTTGTACCATGTACAGGATATGAATGATAAGAGCTTGTGGAAATCGCAAAAATGTGAAGATGACCAAAGCAGAAGAACAAAGCAAGCGAAATATGATGTAAGGATGCAAAAGACAAAATGTTGAACACTAAGGATAGTGTTATTTTTAAGGGGAGGAGGAAGTAACATCCCTCCCATTTTGATCATTATTATTATTTTTGGTAAATGTATTTGTAATTGTATAAGAAGCCCCGTGAAGAGCTCAAGTCCAAGGCCTTCTCAGAGGACCCTGAAATTATTTTTATGTTCATAAGTGTTATTTAAGACTTAATCCCTAAGTTGTAGGAGACTAAAAGATGGCGACGAAACAACGCCACACAACTGAAACAACTAAAAAGAAGTCTAACGATGGGTAGACCTTAAGTTTATAGCTGATGTAATCCTAGTGCCATGAGCAATCGAGTGAACATTGACGTTCAGTAAAGGTCACTTAGAAATTTATAAATTACCCTAGAGAAGAATACCGAAGACACTTTTACATGTCGAAAAGCATCTAGAGAGTCCTAAAGACCTAATAGTTAACACTATGTCAACAATTAATAAAATCCCCCTAGATATCCTTAAGAGTTCATAATCCCACGATTGATTCCAAGAAAGTACTATAAATAGAAGATAACCTAAGAAAAGGATAGAAGAAAGATTTCTTTGTAAGGTATTTTTAGATGAAATATATTATACAATAAGCGTTATTGTACAAATACATAAATATATATTGTGGATGCCACATTGTCAAGGTTATATAATTGATAAAAAATATACATATATGAAATGTATATATATAGTTATTATAAAATAGTTAATACATACTTTTTTTATCAATATTTTTCCCACGAAAGACACTCCATTTTACTGGAGTATTAATTGAATGGTGAGAAGTATAAACTCAAAAAGGGTACGAATATATATATATATATATATAAAAGTAAGTAATTGTGTATTTGATAAAATAATATCACTATTAAAGTATCAAATAAATAAAGCTGAATGTTTAATTATGGATAAAGAAAAACATTTTTAAGTATTATATTATATACTCTTAAGAAAATAATTTTAGGGTTTCGGGCATAGCCTCTCAAGAGAGAGAGAGAGGATACCATCATAAATGAACTTGTAACGATAAAGGAGGGGGGACATTGTGGCTCTTAAACATAGTCGCAAGATTTATAAGATCTGTCTCCAATTCCATGGCATTCTAAATAACATCTCAAGGTGGAGAGTTATGACGGACTTCCAAGTGGAGAGACACCCTTGCATAGGCTTGGTGGACTCCACAAAGTGGAGGATTCGTTGAGGAATCACCAAGGAGAGGGATAAGGATTAAGCTTTTATATGGATTTCGTGAGAGAGGAAAAGGGTCTCCTTCCTTCAAAGGAATTTTTTTTTATTTCGATTTGGGAATTCTGAAAGAAGAAATTCGGATTTTTATATCAACCATCTATTCGTTCACTACCTGCAAGTTTGATAAAAGATCTCCGCATACAGATCCAGTGGATTATTTGCGAACTGGGACATGACTGATATGTATATTGCTACATCCTTTAACGCCTGCGATTTGGTGAGGATCTCGGCGAGTACCTAATGATAGAGCCTTGCTCAATCTGGCGTAAGGGGGTCTGATAAGTATTATCTCTACCTAAAACCTATGACTGTTTGTAGTAACCTCTATATATTATTTAGTTTCTGCATTTGAATCATCTTACCATTTTAGTGTTTAGCCTAAAGAAATGGGTTCAGTTATGGAGCTACCATAAAAATGCTTTTAGAATCCTGGTTTCCACTATCATCTACTCCTGTAGTGTGTGAATTTATGCACGTATATATATATATATGCCATACTGCATGTGTATATAATACAAAAGATAGACCTATGTGTATATTCCTATACATATGTATATATATGCCGATTGCTACATATATATATATATGTTAGACACCAGACTGCCTGTGTATGTAATACTATTTTAGATACTAGATCTACTTCTCTATAGTAATGTAAATACTGGACTTTTCAACATTATATATAATTCTTGCGATACACAGTGATAGCTTTGCGTTTTTCTCTACGATAAGTAAATTCTCCACAATAGCACATAGGATGAATTTTTACTATATGTCATATGTCATTTAGTGAAAATGAATGCTCTGGTTATTGTAAAGGCTGGAAGTTTATGCTTTATATATATATATATTTCCTATGAAACTCGGTGATAACACTTTTGTAGGAGAGTTCTACCTTTTATCGTTTATAATCTGTATCAAATCATATTTTATCCCTGCTTGGAGATGCATGGTGATTATTTTGACGATTTCACTTTATTAGTGTGAATGATATTAAAAAAAAAAAGAGATAAAAGAGATTTATGTTGTAAGGGCACGAATGTCCGGATTTAAGACTATGATGATATTATTGAGAAAGGAAGCGTGTATATATATATATATATATATATATATATATATATATGTATTTATAGTAAATTGAGAAAGATATGGGTAATTAAATATCTCTACTACACTTGCTCATACGATTCTAGGGCTGAGGTGTGCGCTGGAGGGTCTTCCCTTATCTCCATATACTTTTCATGTCATCACGATCTTTCGATATTTTTATGCTGCATTCTAGGATCTGATTGTAAGTTATATATATATATATATATATATATAATATCCTGATGATATCCATGTGGATTATTTGTGTTCAGAGAAAGGAAGGGTTGAGGTAGAAAAGGGAACGGCTGGGGTATATGAACCCTCCACTCTATTTAACTTCATACTAGATATATTTTATGTTGTCATCAGAATGTTTAAACACAACGTGATGCTGCATTACTAGTATTTGATTGAATAATTTATATATATTATTATAGATGTTTCCATCGAAACGCACAGAGCATTTTTGGAAGGAAAGCGTAATGCTGATCCAGGTTTGTATGTCTTAGTGTGTCATTTTGTGGTAACATAGGAATGCCTGAAAAATAACATATAGATCTCAATGAATAGTGTAAAATCTCTGTCCTCAAACCGACCTCTGTTTTGAATTTGAATCCTTGTTCATGTTTTGATAGCGTTCGCTTTTTGATATAGTTATTGTTAGGAAACACACGATGTCTTCTTGCGTTGAAAGTAGCTTTAACCTTTCTATTGAACTGGTTTATATTTTTTTTTATTTGGTTTCGAAGATGTTAAGGGGGTTTAGAAAATATTAATTGAATTATGACTATGTTTTTCTATGATAATAATTCTTCGGTTAATAAAGTGACCTTTATCCTAAAATAGATATAATTTATTTTAAACATGTTGATATTCCACCCTTATTATTAGGAGATGTCCTTAGTGCCTTTAGGATGAGTAAGGTATATCTACATATTTTTGTTTGTTGAAATTTGTGCTCTATAAGAGTAGCCTGAGAAGGTGAAAAGCAACAATTGTGTTGCAGATGTAAACTTCATATTTTTCTTATGAATAGATTATGCAACATACTTTGTGGATGTAGCCCTAGATTGGGTGAACCATGTTAAAAAAGGTCTTTATTTTGATGTGTCCCTTATATGTGTATCGATTTTCTTGATATTGTGTTGATGTGTCTCATCGTTATATTGGTCTTCTATGTGTGGTCACTTTTTATGTGTTTTATTCTCTTGAATATTGGAAATGTATAAATTGTCATTAATGCATATTGATTGTGAAATATATCGTATGTTCTTAGGGCATATTTATGTTATTATTCATGGTTAAGAAACTTCAGGGAGTTTCTTGAAGGCAAGGGTGATACTATTTCAATATAAGTTAATAAGTTAAAGGAATGGTTTTATTTATATAGTTATGTGGTTGGATGAAGAAAATTAGTACCAATAGAGATAGTTTAGCCATTATGTTGTAATTCAATATTATGTACGCCTATGCAAAGGTCTTAATTCAATTTCCAATAACAACATGAGATACTTATAAGACTTCTAATTGTAGGAATGCAATAAGTAAAAGGTCATGGAGGTTCAATTACTTACGTTTAACTAATCGTCTTGTATTGATGCAAGGATGGTGAACTTTTGGTCCTTAACACGAATAAAATTTCATTTTGTAGATCGTTTATTTTATGAAAATTTTGAAATTCACTAATTACTAACTTATAAATTTGGGTATGTGACAGAAAGAGTGCGGCTAGGGCATGGGTTTCAGACTTAGAAGTGCATAAGGGGCATGGGTGGTAGGGCCGAAGGTGCATAAAGGGCATGGGGAACAAGGTCGAATACATGCAAAGGGTGTAGGTAGCATGGCAGGAGGTGCGCAGAGGGCACAACTTACAGTCCTGAAGGTGACCAAAGCATGTGAATTACCGGTCGGAAGGCGCATGGAGTGTGTAGCTTACATGTGGAAATGCGTGCTCTGAGCACATGTTTTGGGCTGAAAGTCACTCTCGGGAGCATGGGTTTCAGGCTGAAAGTTGTGCTCCAGTCACAAGTTAATGGCATAAAGTCACGGGTTGGGCCACAAAAATGGAACTAATGAAGGGAACTGTGAAGGAAAGGGCCAGATATGCAAGTAAGGGGGCCAAATCTAGGCTAGAACTATAAAATGCAATAAAAATAACATGTAAACAGCTAAAAATAAATACTGATCGTACCAAACCCTAGATTGATGGGAATCAACCTAGTTGGAGTAGCCAAAACTGTAGGTAGTGTTTTCACACGAGCTTGTGCAAAGGGGCACCTGCTAAGGATTATGGAACCTTTATTAGAAGTTTCAAAAATAGATAAAAAAATATATAATATGTGTGAGTGAAAATAACAACGAAAAGTAAATCTTACTAATTACTGCAGTAAAAAATAACAAATAGATCAGAACCCATAAAGTATATTTTGTATTATGTTGCAAGCAAGGGTTTACAATAAGAGTTACCTCAGAAGATGAGGTGATGGGGGCCCTCGGAGCTGTACGAAGGTTAGTGCTATGGGTATCCAAGATTCTTTACTCTTCTGCAAATGTTCAAGTGGTGGCTAAGACTCGACTAGACGGGCACAAAATCTCAAGGAGGTAGGCTAGAGTGTAGTAGGAATTTTGGCAGCATAAGGGTATGAAGAGTGATCATGGAATTGAAATGGGGGGCCTCCATCACATTTTTATAGAAATTTTGGGTGGTAGAGTATTGACCCATGGTTTTGGGAAACCAATGGTATTGGCCTATGGTATTTGATGTTTTCCCTCTTTTTTAATTTTATTTTGACTTTTTCCCCTATTTCTTTTTTGGGGGGGTATTTGAACCCTTTTGTGGGATTTTAACCTTTTTGAAGGAATTTAGTTATTTTTTAGGGAAATAATTTTTTTTTTCCCATTTGCTTACCAATTTAGGTATTTTTGGGGTTTTGGAGGCCAAAAATGTAGGGAAAAGGGGGTAAATCGGTTATCTGACTAGGGAGATGAGCTAGTGAACAATTTTTGGTAGTTGACAACTATGGCCCTCCCCAAAATTGATGGATTCCTGGATTCAGGAAAATCGAAGGCCAATAATCTCTTAGGGTGTGAACTCCTATTTCATAGGAAATGGGTTTGTTGCATTTGAATTTATCTCGAATGAAGACCAAGATTCAATCTTTGAAAATGGCCCTTAATTCAAGGGTCCTCAAGGGATTTATCTGAAAAAAAGGAGTTACATTCACTGCTATAGTTTCAAATTGTTAAATTCCATTGTTAATTCCCTAGGAAAATTCATTGATAATGCAGACCCTATGGACAAGTATTTGTGTGTCAGAATTTGTGTAGAAGTTGATCTCGAAGTTGGCCTCCCTAAACAATTACCCTCATTTTGGATAGCCAGTCTCACAACCAACAGCTTGATTATGAGAAAATCTCATCCAAGTGTCGCATATTCCATCAGTGTGGGAATTTTTCTAAGGACTACTCACATAATAAAAATCTAATAAAAATATATAGTTGAACCTTTGCAATTGAAAAAATGGAATATGGTCAAGAAAGTGAATGGCTCAAAGAATCCTAAGAAAAGGAAAATCAAGGGGTACAGAATCTAAGATTCTAGATCCTCTCAAAGGAAACCAATTCTATATCCTTCAAAGAATTATTGAAGAAGGTCATTTCAAAGAGACTGCATAAGATCTAGATCCTTTTCGCCATAGTGAGCATGTTCTAGATCCATTGATTGAAGAGGACCTCTAGATTATCAAGGTAGTACAATCGATGTTTCTTGCACAACACCCCAATTTGGTGTTCTCTATCTTCTACTTTCCTAAATTATCATGTGTGTCCATTTCTTTCTCCTTTCATTATTATATTGTCAAAAGAAAATCTCTAGTGCTTATTGTAAATCTTGATATGATCAAATAACCAACTTAAATAATAGTTAAAATAAAAAATTTGAATCATGATATGACTAGATGACGAACTGAAATAATATCTAAAATAAAATATATGAATGAAGAAAAAGCTAAAAAACCTACTTACAATTTCACCATTTTGTCATAACTAGTTGCAATTACATTAGTATTTCATTTCAAATTCAACTAGTAAGGTTTTGCATAGCTACTTGTTGATATCCATCATGATTGTTTCTTAGACCACAAGCTACTCCCATGCAAATATTTACTCTTTCTTAGACCATAAAACCCAAAAAATATTAATGTATTCATAAATGTGCTAATATAGACCTATATAAACACATTATTAACAGGATTATTGCTAATAACTAATAGTTGCTAATAACTCATGGGCTAATAGGATATCTTCAAATATCAATACACACTATAAAAGATGTTACTAGTAATTTCAAAGGCATCAAAAGTGAAAAAACAAAAATTTAATTATAAAATTAATAAATAGAATTCATGTAAAATTACCTCAACATTTTTCCAATATGCATCTTTATTGCAAAATCTTGACATTTTTCTAGTGCAAAATATTGACTTCTTTCCGCATCAAAAGTGTTTTGTGAATGATTTGATTTAACTTTAAGAAAATATACCCATATGTTAACAACCAAAATTTGCTCACCTAACATGTTATCAACACCATCACCTTAATATTTCATCTTTCCACCTCATCCACATTCATTTGACCTTGGAAAATGAGTCAAAAGCCCAAATAATGAATGACAAACCTTAAAAAAGAATTTATAAGTAAATTCACTCTTAATACGTTGATAAGAGTTACCAGGTCTCTCATAATCTCTCAATTTCAATGACCCAAGTTGCAGAAAAATAGAAAAACAACATGACCCAACCTCCGGCATGTCTTCCGACTATCTCGGCCTTGTGTTAGAGTAAACAAAAGTGAAATTGACACTATTCGCTACGTGGATTCATTCATATTATGAATGTAGAGCCCAAATCTCATCCCTATACTCTCATAATTAACTATAAAAGAGACACTGAGGTATCTCATTTTGGACACAATTCAATTCCATTTGCTCAAGCCTCTACTATACTGAAATTTCACTGAGTTCAAATTTGTACTCTTTCAACTTCTTTTTTTCCTTTTAGAGATCCCGTTCTTGTGACACATGGTTGCAAAATTGGAAGATCATCAAGAGAACCAACTTCCCTTAGACAACTAAAAGGGCCTTTTTCACTTCTATTGTTCGGGTGACTCGTTTTCCTATAATGTTTGACATCAATACAAAATACTCTTTATTCTTTTATATATTTTCGTGCAGACATGTTGATTGAATGAAAATAATACAAAACATATTATTCATTTGCTTGCATGCCAATACTTTTATTTAGTTTTAGTTCTTGTTTTCGTTGTTTGTTTAATCATTTTCTTCAAACTCTATTGAAGCTACACAACCCTTTGGCAGGTATCTTTTGGAGAGGGCATGCGTGAAAACACACACGACAATTTTTGCTTACCATTCTTGGGAAGATCCATATCTTTCTCAAGTTGTGTGTGTGTGTGTATTTTTTTTTATGTACTTAGTTTGAGTATTTTATTCCTCTATTCAACATTATTTCTATTTGATTATGGTAGATTGAAATGTTGTTGAAATCCTTGGTCCAAAACCCATTGAGATTTGTTAAACCAGGATTATTTTCTTCTTTTTTGGAGATATGTTTAGATAATTCATTTCAAGAAACATTTTATAGAACTTAGTATTGAAATTACATCATTGTGTTTCAAGCAATTTTATATTATTAGCTCTTGTTGTACACACTTGATGTGCACACAACACCACTCCTTAATCAAAACTACCACTTGGTTCATACCACCAAGGGGAGCCTTAAAATCAACCCTAACTTAAACACACATTAATCTCACATGAGGATAAAAAGAAAACTGTAGTTAAGTTACGACCTTAGGGATAGGAACCCAGATAATTCCCCTTGGTAACTATTCACTTGAGACATAGTGGTTGTTCAATTAGGGATCCAAAATCCTCTATTATTAATGGACATATTTAAAATACAATTTGTGGGGTTAGCCTCTCCCTTATGAGGGTAAATGGAAAGACTAGAATCAGAGTCCTGGGTGGTGCACCATCCTCACTTAGTATTGAAGATCATCCAAATCGTTGTCTTTGGACTAAAGCTATGGAATACTCATTCCGATGTGCCTCTGAACGAGGTATCCTAGAGACCATACTTCCTATATTCCCAAGACAAATAGAGTCGGATGTGGCCCTATCACTATAACTATCCTTTATATCTTCGCTCGTTACGTCTAGATAGGATTACTGCCGCTGTTCCAGTCTAGTGTTTGGAAGGTCCAACTCATATTTCTACTTCTGTTTGTTTGATGTTACCTGACATCCCTACAGAGGAACAAATTTGAGAAATATTTTATTTGGTGATTTTCAATTTGATCATGTATATTTTTTAGGAAGCTAGGTCCATTTTATTTCTAAGATTTCTCTTTTCTCTTTTTCCTTTTTATTTTTTTTATCACTTGTTGCACACTCGGTTTCACTAGTCTTTTGATTTAGATTTTTTATTTGAACTTTACGAAGCAAAGCCTTGTAGTTGACTTTGTCACTATTTCTCCCTCAATATTCTCTCACATACTTCAGGGTCTATCCCCTGGGCATGGTTTCCTAAACTGCACTATTGGCTCCACAAGTTGTATTCCATTTCAATGCACTACACAATCACCATAGTTCTCATGTTGGGATGCTACACTTTTGGGATGACCCAGGTGTTAAAATTCAATATGCTAAGACAGAAAATAGCAGCATTACATTCCATTTCACAATAATAGCATATACACAATCACTGAAGAAACAACAAGCATAGCATAAACACAAGAGACAGAGATTTATCCTGGGAAACCCTCATGGGGTAGAAAACCCAGCAAAGCTTCCTCAATATAGATGACCAGCAATATACAAAGATGCAAACCCTGAGCATAAGCTCCTTCTTCTCCAAAGCAGACCTCTCCTCCACAAGTGCGCCTTTCTCAAGTGAGTGAGTGTATCAAATGAGGAACACACCTCCTCTATTTATACACTTCACTGATATGTATTTTACACAAGTACACGTAGGCTCGTATTTAACCAATGGGTTAAATACCCCATTACAACTAACTGGGCCGACCCCTCTAGGGTGGTCTAATAACCCTTTGACCCACATAACACATAAAGGGCCGACCTCCACTAGGGAAGTCTAATAACCCGAGTTACCACATTCTGACGGAGGAATAAACATCTCCGGATATACAAAAGTACAATTATAATATTCTTTGAAGTTACAATATCTCAACACTCCCCCTTAACAAGAAGGATATTATAACAGCACCTTCAAGAGCAAGGAGTCATCAACATCATACATGATACATCTATAAATCATTGGAAGCTTTCTCAACATCATCAGTAACTCAACCAGTTACTGGAACATCTTCAATACTGGAACATCAACATCATCAGAGTTGATAGTACTCAATCATCAGCATCGTCAACACACGATCAACAGCATCGTCATCATACGATCATCAGCATCACGGTCAACATCATCATCACACGATCAACAGCATCATGATCAACATCGTCATCACATGATCATCATCGTCATCATCACACGATTATCAACATCGTCATCAGCATCACGATCAACATCATTATCACACGATGATCAACATCGTCATCACATGATCATCAGCATCGTCATACGATCATTAGCATCGTCATCACACGATCATCAGCATCGTCATCACACGATCAACGGCATCATCAAGGAATGATGTAAACCAGTCATGTACCTTTTGAACCGAAGTCCAAGGACGATCAAATCCTATATTTATCGAAGACATACGTCTACGGCTCTTCTTTCCGACTTAAGTCCAGGAATGATCCAATCCCTTCATTATCGGAGACATACGTCTACGGCTCTTCTTTCGGACTGAAGTCCAGGAATGATCCCAATCCCTTCACTATCGGAGACATACGTCTACGGCTCTTCTTTCGGACCGAAGTCCAGGAATGATCCCAATCCCTTCATTATCGGAGACATACGTCTACGGCTCTTCTTTCGGACCGAAGTCCAGGAATGATCCCAATCCCTTCATTATCGGAGACAAACGTCTACGGCTCTTCTTTCGGACCGAAGTCCAGGAATGATCCCAATCCCTTTATTATCGGAGACAAACGTCTACGGCTCTTCTTTCAGACCGAAGTCCAGGAATGATCCCAATCCCTTCATTATCGGAGACATACGTCTACGGCTCTTCTTTCGGACCGAAGTCCAGGAATGATCCCAATCCCTTCATTATCGGAGACATACGTCTACGGCTCTTCTTTCGGACTGAAGTCCAGGAATGATCCCAATCCCTTCATTATCGGAGACATACGTCTACGGCTCTTCTTTCGGACCGAAGTCCAGGAATGATCCAATCCCTTCATTATCGGAGACATACGTCTACGGCTCTTCTTTCGGACCGAAGTCCAGGAATGATCCCAATCCCTTCATTATCGGAGACAAACGTCTACGGCTCTTCTTTCGGACCGAAGTCCAGGAATGATCCCAATCCCTTCATTATCGGAGACAAACGTCTACGGCTCTTCTTTCGGACCGAAGTCCAGGAATGATCCCAATCCCTTCATTATCGGAGACATACGTCTACGGCTCTTCTTTCGGACCGAAGTCCAGGAATGATCCAATCCCCTCAACTGTCCACTAAGGACTTCATTCTCGGAGACCTCACGTCTACGGCTCTCTTTAGGACTGAAAGTCCAGGGATGATCCAATCCCCTCAACTGTCCACTAAGGACTTCATTCTCGGAGACCTCACGTCTACGGCTCTCTTTAGGACTGAAAGTCCAGGGATGATCCAATCCCCTCAACTGTCCACTAAGGACTTCATTCTCGGAGACCTCACGTCTACGGCTCTCTTTAGGACTGAAAGTCCAGGGATGATCCAATCCCCTCAACTGTCCACTAAGGACTTCATTCTCGGAGACCTCACGTCTACGGCTCTCTTTAGGACTGAAATTCTAGGGATGATCCAATCCCCTCAACTGTCCACTAAGGACTTCATTCTCGGAGACCTCACATCTACGGTTCTCTTTAGGACTGAAAGTCCAGGGATGATCCAATCCCTTCACATGTTCATCAAGAACATGTATCCTCATCAAAACATGTATAACCACAACATGTATCATCATCATCAAAACATGTATAACCACAACATGTATCATCATCATCAAAACATGTATAATCACAACATGTATCATCATCATCAAAACATGTATAATCACAACATGTATCATCATCATCAAAACATGTATAATCACAACATGTATCATCATCATCAAAACATGTATACATCTATCATCAAAAGCATGTATACATCTAATCATCAAAAGCATCTAACATCAAAAGCATGTATACATCACAACTAGCATGTATTCTTACTAATACACCAAACATGTATACATCACACCAAAACATGTATACATCACAACTAGCATGTATTCTTACTAATACATCTAATATCAAAACATGTATACATCACAACTAGCATGTATTCTTACTAATACATCAAAACATGTATACATCACACCAAAACATATATACATCTAGCATGTATTCTCACCAATACATCTATCATCAAAAGCATGTATAAGTAAGGCTAAGTATTCTAAGTATAAGAGTCCTAAATCTAAAAATTTCTAGGTAACTGGGTGTAGAGAACAGGTTACCTCATCAACGACCTTGTTGTTTGATGAGACAATCTCATCAGTAGTGACTATACTACTCCCCCTTTCGAGGAGGGTCCTTTTGAACTACACCAATCTTGTCTCGGAAGTATTCAAACTTCACTCGAGACAGAGGTTTGGTTGGTAACTTCTTCACTTGACGTAGAGGCTTGGTTAGTACAACGGTAACCTGTTACAAATTCAAACTTTTAGAGTTCCTTTCTGTGTCATATCTTGTTAGTTCCCTATGTTCTTTGACTTATCATGGAACACTAGATTCTATGTCATCTTGATACAACTCTAATTATCACATAGGATCTCAGTTGGTTCTATCTCTAAGTCAAACAATCTTAAAGCCAAACTTCTTCACAACTAGCAGAGCAAGCAGCCATATATTCCGCTTGTGCTGAGAGCCACACTAGACTGCTTCCAGCTAAACCACGAGATCATGGCTAAACCCAGACAATAACATCCTCTCGATGTGTTCTTCTTGTCTGATACACTTCCTGCCCAAACAGAATCTGAATAGCCATCTGAAGTCATGATCTTCAAGATAGCATAGATAAAATTCTATCGTGTCCTTTATGTGCCTCATCACATACTTTGCAACTATCAGGTAAACACATCTAGTTTCCACTAGATACTAACTCAAGGTGTTCATAACAAAGCATATATCTAACCTAGTATATGTTAGATATATCAAAGACCCAATAATTTGACTGTACATAGTTATATCCACTAACTCTGATGAGTTATCCCCTAACAGCTTCAAGTTGGAATCCATAAGAGTGGCCATTCCAACACCTCAAGTCATATTTCTCATCATACTTTCCCTGGTTGAGAAATATTCCTTCTGAGCCTTGCTATACTTCCGGACCTAGGAAGTAAAGCATCAATTTGAGATCTTTCATTTTTCATTTCTGCAATGAATGAATTTATGCATATCTATCTGTGCCATCTCTCGTTAGATGGGTCTACTGATATGAGCCTCAATATCATTCGAACTCTGTGGTGAGTTCCTTCTTGCATCCATGTCATATGTGTATCATATTCAACCTTGTATCAAAGGTTGAGATCCACATCACCCATGGTGATCATTAAGATTATCAAATTATTATCGATCCTAGGTACCTATACAGAACCTGATTCATACTTCTTCTTTAATTACACCATACTTGGAGCAAACATCTTGTCGTGATTCTCTTCCCCTTTCTAAGAGAATCTTCTAGCCATGAGCCTTCTATATTTTGTTTGATTTGTAAATCTTCTTGTTTGAACATCCACCACTTGTACGGTGTCCATCATTCTTCATGACCTTTCCTACAAATCAAAATTAAGTACATGATTAGTAATACTTCATAATCATCAAAAGATAATCCATTATGCATACAGATATCATTTACATAGTGATGCAACTATTTTGACCAATACTTTGGCACAACACTTTCCCATATCCTGTATGCATACAGTGGCTATCTAGATGCCTTCCATCTCTACCAGAACATACTATCGAGAGTGTGCACAACACTCAGCATATCAACAAAGAGGTTTCATTCTAGACAAGCAACAATGGAATGTTTGTCCAAACATATGCACATTAGTTGTATACTGTTCAATGCTCTATGAATGTTTACACTCAGCATTATATATTCTAGGAATACAAATATGCATGCAGGCAATATCATTACTATTTCAAATAGCAACTCAAATACTTATCTTTTATGTTTGTGTGGCTGCCTCCCGCTTGATCTTCTGTATGTCTTTTGAACTTCTATTCATTCTGTACCACTGTGCATGCTCAAGAGTCATCCTCATGATCTCATACACAAACATACACTCATTAGTATATTCTAAATGCTATCAAAACATTATAGTACTAAATAATCTTGAAAACGTATAGTCATGATTATAGTTAATAAACATTAGTATTCAAGATTTCAGGGAAGTCTTCTTTTACTCATGCATATCATTGATAAAAGATATAATATGCATAATCCCTTGATTACTAACTTTATGAATAAGCATAACCAATCATTCCAAGTATACTTATATAAGGGATCCTAACACAAGGTAAGATTCATGGAAAACATACCTGGATTAGTATACCTACTTGGTTATGTACAACATACCTAAACAACCTCTTCAATGATTTAGAGATCCTGAGCTAGAACCTGCATGTCTCATAGGTTAAGCATAATATAACAAAGTCATACATACCTCGTAAGTAGAACAAAGATTATGGATGAGTCTTTGTCTTCATGTTTTCATGGTCATGGAGCCTGATTTGTCTTTTGTGATGTACCTGTATCTTGTTAGCAGACAACCTCAACCTCACACAACACCATAATGCATTAGTACAATTATAAGTGTCAACACCCTAACCAATGAATATCTTCTATCATGCATTCATAATTTTGTTAAGGTGATACAACAAATCTAAAATCAAGATTGTACTAACTGTAATAACATGAAGACAAACATACCATAAACTTAATCATGAACAAATCTCAAAACATACCTCGATGAGTCATACCTATCGAGATCGCTTGTAATGTCCTTATGTAAAGCCTTAGCCTCATCTCCCTCTGAAACATGAACTCCTTCACTTATGTAGGTGACCAATCCATCTTCTTCTAGGATTAACCCTATCCACTTGATTTGCAAGAACTGGACCTGGAGCTAGATATGGGTTTGTTAGAGAAACCCCAAAAATTCAAACTTTGAATTTCAAACTTCCGAAAGGATATAAATATGCGCCTTGATGAGCTGATCAAACTGATATATTCAGAATTTGAAAACTGCAAAGTTTTACTCCTCAATTTTGCCTTTGAAACTTTCGGATTCACTGGACGTGACCCTGAACTGGGGTTTGATGAAGCCCACTCTTTTGCCCCATCAAAAAGTTTGATCCAAATCTCTAAGCTTCTATTTTTTCTGAGGAGCTTCCAGCCGTGGTCACAGATTTCAAAAATTCCCATTTTTTACAGAAGCCCTAATTTTCCGCTTTTCTGATCAAAGTCCCGAACTAGGGTCTAATCAAGCCCGGCCTTCTGCCCAACCAAAAATTCTGATATTGTTCTCTAAATTTCTATTTTGATGAGTAGCATCCAGCCGTGGTCTCCGATTACAAAAATTCCAACTTTCTTCAAAGCCCTAAATTCCGGAAGCCATGAATGAAGGTACCAAAAAATAATTCTATTTTGACAGAAATATGTACCTGATTGTTTCTGGTGTAACTCTGAAATTTTTGATCCACAGGGCCTGAAAAAGTTTTCTGAGATAGCCTGACCTGTTATCTTTCCATCCTGACAGGTCTGACCTCAATTGGATGTTCTGAGAGAGAGTTATGCCAAATGTCGCAAAGTGACCTGTTTTGGGAAAATACAGGAGAGCGAACTTGTACGGCGTGCCACGTGTCACTGTTTGACCTTCGGCCTCTGAAAAAGTTTTCTGAGATAGCTCGGCCTGTTATATTTCCATCCTGACAGGTATGACCTCAATTGGATTCTCTGAGAGAGAGTTATGCCAAGTGTCGCAACGTGACCTGTTTATGAGATAATACAGGAGAGTGAACTTGTACGGCGTGCCACGTGTCACTGTTTGACCTTCGGCCTCTAAAAACGTTTTCTGAGATAGTAAAGTCTGTGCACTACCTGTCACTTTTCACGAAATTTAATTTGGAGCTTCCTAGCCCAAGTTATGACCTTTTTCCCAAGGTCACCTGATTTTGACACAGATCTGGAAGAGGCAGAAACCCTATATTGTACAGATCATAAATCACAAAGTACAACGAATTAGAGGTTGTCCTTTGGACACAAGGTACCTGGAGATCTTAGCTTCGTCCTGTAACAATTTCAGATCCGAAAACTTTGCCAAAACGGATTTATAGCGAAAGTGCTACGATGACTGGTTTTTGCTATGTAAAACCCTAACCTTCAAATTGTCGTAAGTAAAGCAAGTGTCTTTAGTGCCATACCTTGTCTTCCTTCAGGTTAGCTCTGATACCATGTTAAAATTCAATATGCTAAGACAGAAAATAGCAGCATTACATTCCATTTCACAATAATAGCATATACACGATCACTGAAGAAACAACAAGCATAGCATAAACACAAGAGACAGAGATTTATCCTGGGAAACCCTCATGGGGTAGAAAACCCAGCAAAGCTTCCTCAATATAGATGACCAGCAATATACAAAGATGCAAACCCTGAGCATAAGCTCCTTCTTCTCCAAAGCAGACCTCTCCTCCACAAGTGCGCCTTTCTCAAGTGAGTGAGTGTATCAAATGAGGAACACACCTCCTCTATTTATACACTTCATTGATATGTATTTTACACAAGTACACGTAGGCTCGTATTTAACCAATGGGTTAAATACCCCATTACAACTAACTAGGCCGACCCCTCTAGGGTGGTCTAATAACCCTTTGACCCACATAACACATAAAGGGCCGACCTCCACTAGGGAAGTCTAATAACCCGAGTTACCACATTCTGACGGAGGAATAAACATCTCCGGATATACAAAAGTACAATTATAATATTCTTTGAAGTTACAATATCTCAACACCAGGTTCAGCGAAGTTACTTCGCAACAAAACAAAACCGCTTTCACTGGCCCTTTCGGCATCAACTTGCATATAGGCTGAAGTCTCACCCGAAGCAAAGATGGGGGGTTACATCATCAAGTTTCTGTAATTGTGGTGATGTGCAAATGTGGTATTCGACCTCGCACATGCTTTCTTCTTCCCTCTCTTTACTAATAGGATAGATTACAAAGGTGACTTTTCACTTTGCAGTTATCACTGTGTACAGAACTACGTTGAATCTCTGCTTCCTTCACTCTATAACTACGCATTCATCATACTTAGTATTACTTCTCAACATCCATTCACTTGCATTCCATTTACTTAACATATGGTTATCATTTACAAACATATGACAACAAATACATAAATACATCATAACATGGAATCAAAGCACAACATAAATCCACACACATAACACAAGGTTTATGTGGTTCACCCCTAGGTGTGTCACGTCCCCGTTCACCTCAGTTCCCTCTAGAGGAAATGGGAGACAACCCTTGAACCACCTGAGAAGTTTTTTTCATCTTTTCCCAAGCAATTCAAAGGTTTCGCAACTCTGCACCCGCAATGATCTTCAGTCCATAATTTGCAATCCGCAATGCAGAATTCAAAAAGGAGGACCCAAAATTTGCAGTTCGTTGAACATCCCCCTTACTTCCGCAATCCGCAATATGCCTTGCGGGATTCAGAAAGTCAGAGCCATGATTTCCAACTTCAACAAAAACACGCCTCCGACTTCTGCAATCCGCAATCCACCTTGCGAGATTAAGAAGTTGAAACAACAAATTCCAACTCTCTGAAAATATTCACCTCAAAATTCCACAATCTACAATGTGGAACTTGGAAATCAAAATGCCAATTCCATTGTTCTGGAAAAATTCATTTCCTACTTCCGCAATCCGTAATCCTCAATCCACCTTGCAAAACTCAGAAATACAGAATTCCGAATTCACGACTCCAGGAATATTTCTCTCTCAACTTCTTCAATCTGCAATCCTCCTTGCGTACCTCGGAAATGAGGAATCCCAAATTGCACATCACTGGAGAAATGCACCTCTGAGATCCACAACCCACAATCCGTAGTGCATAAATTGGAACTCGGAGTGCCCAATTACATAGCACCGACAAACCTTGTTTGTGGCTTCCACAATCCGCAGTTTCAAGTGCGGAAATCGGAATTCTAAATGCCAATTTCACTACTTCGACTAATTATCTTCCCGATTTCTGCAATCTGCAATATGTTTTATAGAACTTAGAAGTTATAAGTCCAAATTTTCCAATACGGAAAATATCACCTCTCCGACTTCTACAATCCGCAATCTGCTTTGCCGAACTTAGAAGTCGAAAGTCCAACATTACAGCCTCAAAAATTTTATCTCTACAACTTCTGCAATCCATAATCCACATGCTAAACATGGAATTTGGAACTCCATTTCGCAACCCGTCGAAAACACCTTTCCGACTTTTGCAATACGCAATTCACATGCGGGTTTGGAAAGTTGGAAGCTCCAACTGCCCAACTTCTCTATCCCATAACTTCTTCATCCTAAAATCATTTTGGGAAAATATGGTACTGTTGGAAAGATAATGGAGAGAAATATGCAACTAAAGGTTCTTCATTCACATCTGAGGAATTTTTTTCTTTTCTTATTCCATTCCATGAAATGACCTTAAACCTCATTTATGCCTCCTTCATCATTCTGCAAGAAGCTTTTCTCCACTCTTCTGTGTATTCTCTCCTTCATCTATTCCATGGGGGTATCTATTCCCTTCCCAAGTCCTAGATGGAGTAGTCTTCACATCCTCGGCCCTTGTGAGGAACTTGCAACAATTAATTAATGAAATTACAGGAGATAGCAGTAATAACAAAACTCGGAATCACTTTATTGATCACAGGCCACTTCGAGTGGGAAACCTTCTTTGAGCAAGCTCAATACCAATAACTTCACGGTACCTTCATTGGCCTCAACACACACTTATATAATAAGTCTATGCCCAATACTCTGGGTCAATACCATGGGAGATATAATACTACTGGATGACTTACAAAGCATATGCATCCAATACTATAGGTCAATACCATGGGCTAATACAAACTATGGATCAAAAAATACTACGAGACGACTTACAAAGCATATGCGTCCAACAACAATATAGTAACAAAGTAAAGAGAAGGGTCGAAATGGGTTCCTAACATCCCCTCTCCCTTAGAAAAAGCATTGTCCTCAAAGATTTAGATGTGGAAATTGATGCAGAATCCGAAGGAGGTTCCATTGTAGCATCCTTGGGTTGCATTTCGGGCCACTGACACCTTTTGAGTTTCAGGGAGGATGGCTTGGAAGGATGTAGATGAAGAAGAACCATATCAGCTACGTGAAAAGTGCAATCAGAATGGTGTTGATCGTCTTGTTGTTTCAATCGAATTCTTTCCATGTGAAGATTGTCTTGTAGAATGAGAAGAATCTCATCACAGTTTCGAAGAACCGAGTCATTTTCCTGAACTCGGGAATTGTTGAGGGTGTATGGAAGAAGAACTGGCATTCCCTGTCCATAGAATGCTTCATATGGTGTCATTTTAGGTGTGGTATTATACCACTGGAGTGCTTCAAGAAAATCCATAGAAATAGCTTGTCAAATCTGTGTAGGGATGGGAAAGGGTTTGAGCAATGCTGAAAGGAGTGTCGTTTCACCCTTGTTGAACTAGAAAGTATCACAGTCAGCCACCATTTGTTGAATTGTCATTCTCAGTCCCTGCCAAAAGAAGTTACATTGTTCCCAGTCATACGCTTTGAGGAACCCAGAGTGCCCTTCCGATGAAGAAGAATGGAGTTCATAGGAGAGATAGCCCTGTTGAACAGATTGCAACCAAATTGGAAACAACAGATAAATAGCTGTAAGAGAAACTGGATCATGAAATGTGAGAGAATGAGCATATGCCACCAAATTGTCCTTACCCTGCTTGTAAGTGATCACATAGGCATAACCCATGAGCTAGATTACCCATTTCAGGTGTGCTGGGGAGGAGACCCGTTGTTCTAGGAAATTTTCCAGACTCTGGAGAGCAGTCTTGAGGCATAAATAATTCCCTAATAGGGATGGCTGACACTTATGTACGACATGAAAAATAGGCATCATTTCCTTCTAAGATGTAGATGCGACTAAAGTATTACCAGAAAGGTCTCTTGAAGGAGGCAATCCCACTGGTTCAACAAAGACACCTGCATATCTATCCAAGGAAGTAGTGCAGGCCGTTTATGGGTGCATCTGAATGGAATGGAGCTTAGCGATGACACCATGTGAATTATTCTTAAGGATCTTTTCTAGGCAATGTGAACTGATGATGCAGAGAGACCCTCGTTGTAAGCCCATAAATTTTTGTTGTTTCCCATTGCCTGAAAACTGCATTGAAACTTCAGAAAAATCCCATAGGATGGGGCCAAGAGTGTGTAACCATTGAATGCCCAAAACCACATCACATATACCTAAGGACAAGGTCTATAGAGATACGCACATTGTGGCACTTCCCCTTGCAAGGGAAGGTGCCTCCATTGGCAATCATGACTTCAAAGTTGGAGCAAGGATGGACAAAACAATCATCCTGTTTGGCGATCTGATGGTCAATGAAATTATGAGTGCTACAAGAATCAATGAGTATTGTAAGAGGGATCTTCTTGAAGTAACCCCTGACTCGCATTGTTTGGGGGGTGGTGACGCCATATAAAGCATGGAGATATATCTCTGGTGGGTCATCCTTATATGGGGGGTCAATAGGCGGCTACTGAATGTCGACATGATCATCTATTGTATCTGGAGCATCTTCACAAAGTTCAAAGGCAGGACGAGAATCCACATCCAAGAGATAGAGCTTTTTCTCAACGCATCTATGCCGCTGAGTGAATTTCTCATCACAAATATAGAAAAGCCCTTTTACTCGACGTGCTCGCATCTCTGCTTCAGACAAATGCTTGATAGGAGTTGGTCGAGGAGCTGGCATGATGAGAGGTCATTGGGAACCCATATTTCTTAAGGGAACAAAGGTGGGTTTGGAGCATTTTTGGGCTAGGATCTTGTCCTCTACCAACTTAGACAAACCCAAGACTTCCATCATTGTGTTGGGACAAAACATTTTAAACTTTGAGCAGATTTCATCCTTGAGACCACTAATAAAACATCTCCTGTAGAATTCATCAGACAATCCTTCTGTGTGATTGGCCAGTTTCTCAAATTCTGTCTGATACTCTCTCATATTGCCAATTTGGCGAAGTTTAGTGAGTGCTCTTGTGAATTCATCAAAAGCACTAGGACCAAATTGTTACAAAAAGAGTTAGCAAAGATCTGTCTAGTTTGGCTCATGGTGAGCTCTGATGTACCAACGATACCATTGAAGGGCTTCTTGTTCCAAATGAAAGGATGCAAGTGGAACTTTATGAACATCAAAAGTATTATGCACATTGAAATATTGCTCTGCCCAGGATATCCATCTAGTCGGATCAGTACCATTGAACCGAGGAAATTCAAGCTTCGACCCATGAAAAATGTTGGAAGAAGAGAACCGGGTGGCTACAAAAGATTATGGCTATTGGTTATTGTTCATGGATGAATGCTGAAGATGGAGGTTGAGAAATTTTTCATCCAGATATTGGAGTTTGGTTTTGAGGGTTGTTAGTTCTTCCTCCATGATTTGTGCTCCTGCAAGGGTGAGAACCATAACTAGGAGTTTTTTTTTTTGAGTGGGTAGATAGCAAAAACATAAACTATTTTAGCAAAGGAAAATTTGGATTTGGGAAAAACTCGCATGGGTAATTTGGGTTTGACTAGGTTTTAGACACTTTCTAATGGATAGGGAAGCAAAAAATGGGGATTTCAGAAGCTAGGTAAAAGAATGAGAAAATTTGGCACAGAGGGACAAAGAAGCAAAAATAGGAAATGAACACTGTGGTGAAATTTGAAGGCGAGTGGGTGAAAATTGAAGAAGTTATGCCAAACCCTATAAATAGACAAATGTGGGATTTCTGGATTTGGGAAGTGAAATTTGAGATATGGTCCTCAACAATGAAATATGCAGAATGGGATTGCAGGGGTGTCAGTGAAGTTTCAAGGGAAACAGAGTTAAACCAAGGGAGATATGGCTAAAAAACATAATTTTATACTTTTTGTATGGATCTGCAATGATGCGGAAGGGATCCAAACAAATGGATCGACAATGGCATGGAAGGGATTGGTAACAGATAGATATGAAACAACAGATAGATTTGATGATTTTAATTGATAAAACGAGACGTTGGATATTCGACGGATATGCCGATATCCGACGAGGCCTCTGGGATATCCGACGGCTCTGTGGATATATGACAACATATTAAGCCATAGGATGTCGGATATCTGATGCCCTAAGGATGTTAGAAATATGACATCAAAATTCCATTGGTCACTAGGTTCAAGGCGTCGAAAATCGGACGGAAGGTTGACTTTTAAAACTTATAAATAGTGAAACATTCCGACATGTTTGCTATACAAGCGGCGGTTTGCGGATGTTTTTTTATTCGGAGGACGGTTTTTCATTATTTCCATTGTTTTTGTGATTCAAGCGAGCAAAGTGTGGGGCTTCATTGTCTAAGATTGATAATATTTATTCAAGCTCTTTACGATAAAGTGTCAACTAGCAATATTCATGATCCAGACGAACAAAATCGAGAATTGCTTGCTAGATTGTGGGAAGGAGTTGAAAGAAGGGGTGATGGGAAATGCTATTGTCCATGTAGTCAATGCAGGGGCTTTATGAGGATAAGAATTTTGAACACAATAGCCAGAAAACATTGTAGGGAGCATGGTCACGCCTAGGGGGGACATGAATACCATCCATTTGTGAGTTTTGCATTATATATCTTTTTATTTTGATTGCTTTTGTAAATTTTTGTATTGATCGTGGTTTCAATAGATGGGGACTAACATGGAGAATAAATATTATTTTAATATTAAATATTTATTATAATATTTTTTTTCTTTTGTGCATGTTGAATCTAGGGTATAGTAGAATAACTCATTTATTTGTTCGTTAGTGAGAATAAGCCACTCACCAGGGAAAGCACTTAACTCTCTAGATATGTGACACTTTCCATCATGACAATAGAAATAACGACTATATTGGAATATTGCAATTTCTCTTATATTTTCTCTACAGAAATTACCATAGCATCATTTATCTTACCTTAGTGGAGTACAATATGAGAAATTTTGGGTTATATTTGAGTAGCTTTGCTCAATAATTGGGTCAATTATTATGTCTCTTGGATAATTTGGATGCACCTATTTGACCAACAGTACAATTGGCCATTATTCTTTTCATCCCAACAGTACAAAATTTGCTTCCTTTTAAATGCATCACATAAATGTTTACATTTTGCGTTTGAAATTTTTACTTTTTGCGTTTGGATTTCTTATATTAACTTTTATCTATTGATGGTTTCATGTAATTATAAAGGAAAGAAATCCTAGGGCACTTCGTTTGGAGGAAGTGCTTCCAGAACACATACCAAAAGCTATGAATATTAATGGAGAACAAGTTAATGATCACATTAAAGAAGTGTTAGTTTTTCAGAATTTACTTCAATCTGATCTAGGATCTTAACTGAGAGAATAGCATGTACAACATATCAATCATGGACACAATAATGCAAGTACACAAGAGATACATAGTTTACTTGGGAAAACCATAAAGGTGAAAAAGCCCAATAACCTCTTCAGAGATAGATAGAGCAATGATACAACCCAAGCATAAGAGATAGACATCTCCTAGCAGCAGCTACTCCTCTTCCACAAGTGTGCCACTCTCCAAAGAGTGTGTGTGAGAATAGAATGATGAAATAGAGTGCCTCCCGCACTATATTTATAGTTGACTTGACTTGCCTAATAACCTTTACTAGGTCGGCCTTAACTTAACCACATAACATAATGCTGACTGGGCCGACACCCAAAAGGGTGGTCTAATAAACCTTTGACCCACATGGCCGACCCCCAATAAGGTGGTCTAATAACCCTTCGACCCACATGACTTATACAGGGCCAACCCAAACAAGGTGGTCTAATAATCCATCAAGTATAAGTTACGACACTTACAATATAAATGATGACACTTCCGTATAGAGGAATAATAACATCTTTATAGGAATACAAACACTTCCATATAGAGGAATAATACCATCTCTATAGGAGTACAATATACATATATGAAATACATTCCGAACTTACATATACATCAACACCCCCTCTTAACTAGGAAGGTATTTCTTGACACAGGTCTTCTTAGCACAAGTCTTCTTCTCTGGATCATCATCATTGGATAATCGTCATCAAGTTATCATCATCGTCACTACTGCTGCTATCTCAATCAATCTTTGAATCTACTCGTCATAGGAAGTTCTACAGAGCCAGTCCTTTTTCATACTGGATGTAGGCCCACCACCTGCAGGTCTTCATCATCACTGGCCATACTGTGGAATCCTCAGGACTTATTATGTGCGTCTGCAAAACCTCACAAGAGCATTCCAGGCCTTTTACGAGCACACAGCTCAACCTATCAAATCTCCCAGGATCTTTTACATGCCACAGCACAACCTGTCCACGACCATAGAGTATCAACCTGATACTCACCATACATCTACCTGATGTATATCATCACATGATCATCTTGATCATCATCATCTCTGCGAGCTAGCCAACAAGTAGGTACACCTCAGGACTGATTACACTGCCTCTGCAAAACCTGCAATATCTCTCAAGATTGATTACACTGCCACTGCAAAACCTGCAAGAGCATCTCAGGACTGATTATATGCCTCTGCAAAACCTATGTACCAAACTGTCACGTCAATGTCTTCAGATCACCACATAGTCCATGGAGCATAACCCAGATACACACACACAACACTTACACTCACCATGGGAGGACTAAACTACCACCATGTGAAAGGCTCATAGCACTTACATCAATGACCATTGGAGGACCAAACTACCACCATGTCCGAACGGCCACAGCACTTACATCAACGACCATGGGAGGACTAACCTACCACCATGTTGGAACGACCCCAGCACTTACATCAATGACCATGGGAGGACTAACCTGCCACCATGTTGAAATGGCCCTAGCACTTACATCAATGACCATGGGAGTACTAACCTGCCACCATGTCATAATGGCCCCAACACATATATCAACGACCATGGGAGGATTAACTTGCCACCATGTCGGAACGACCCCAGCACTTACATCAACGACCATTGGAGGACTAACCTGCCACCATGTCGGAATGGCCCAACACTTACATCAATGACCATGGGAGGACTAACCTACCACCATGTCAGAACAGCTCATGTGCATCCGTGTCTCTGGACTCATCACTTCCCCTTGGAAGGCATCTTGATCTGAAGTACACCAAGTCTCCCTCTGAAGTATTCAAACTTCACTCTGACAAGTGGCTTAGTCAACACATCAGCTATCTCCATGTCCGTCGCAACATACAGGAGCTTCACTTCTCCTCTCTGCACCATATCTCGGATATAGTGGAACTTGATCTCAATGTGCTTCAACTTGTCATGGAACACTGAGTTCTCCGACAACTTCACACAACTCTGGTTGTCGCAATATATACAAGTAGCACTCAACTGAAGATCAAACAAATCAGATAGTAGCTTCCTAAGCCATACTCCCTCACAACTAGCCGAATAGGCTATGACATACTCTGTTTTGGTTGTACTCAGTGCCACAGAGTACTGCTTCTTACTAAACCAAGAGATCACACCTGATCCCATACTAAAGTAGCACCCCAAAGTGCTCTTTCGATCAATGGCACTGCCTTCCCAATCCGAATCAACATAACCCTCTAGGATAAACTTTTTATTCACCTCATACTTGAGCCCATAATACACTGTACCCTTTAGGTACCTCAGAGCATGCTTTGCAACTAGCAGGTGAACATGTCTCGGATCTGTCAGATACTGGCTCAAGGTGTTCACTGCAAAGAAAATGTCTGGCTCTTATTCGTCAGGTACATCAAGGACCCAATCATCTAACAATACATCGTAGCATCAACTGACTCAGGAGAAGCATCACACGGAAGCTTCAGGTTCGATGTCATAGGTGTGGCCATGGCCTTGCAGTCCATCATCCCAAACCTCTTCACGATCTCTATAGCATACTTCCCTTGCGCAAGGAAGATTCCATTTGCACTCTGCCATACCTCCATACCAAGAAAGTAGTGCATCATACCCAAGTCCTTCATCTTGAACTCGGTAGCCAGTTTCTGCTGCGTGTCGGCAATTAATCTATCTTCACCTGTAATAAATAGGTCATCCATATACAAAAGCAGTATCACTGGATTTCCTTCCTCAACCTTGTAGTAAAGGTTGGAATCCAATTTACTCTTGGTAAAGCCCAAACTGGATAGAAAGCTTTCTATCCTATCATACCAAGTTCTGCACATATATGACTTCCCGTCATGTGTCTCAAAACCAAGTGGCTGCTCCACATACACTTCCTCTTTGACTACACCATTCAAGAAAGTTGTCTTGACATCCATTTGGTGTATCTTCCATTTCGTCACTGCAGCTAGAGCAAGTATGGATCTAATGGAAGTGTATCTGGCTACAGGAGCAAAAGTCTCTATGCTACCACCTGTAGCATGCTTGATCTTGTAGATCCTCTTGGAAGTCACTGCAGACCCCCCTTCAGGTCTTGGGACTGCATCCCAAACATCTTCATGACCAACTGGTACTCCTTGATCATGGCATTCTTCCCAGATCCTGGGAACTTCAATATCTTCAATATTTTCAATAGATAACTTTGTTGCTAAACAAATGTTGTAGTCCTTCTTTTGTAGGTGATGGTATACGATCTTTCCTACACACTAAGTTAAATTGCATGATTAGAAAACATCTCATAGTTTTTAGAAAAAATTCTTACACATAAAGAAATATGTCATACAGTCATGCAATTATCTTAGCCAATGCTTCAATACAACATTTATCCATATCCCATAACTTTCTAGATGCCTTCCAATCTCTACCAGAACATTGTTAAGAGTGTGCACAACTCCCAACATGTCAGCAAAGAGGTTTCATTCTAGATAAGTAGCAATGGAATGTTGTATAGTGCCATAGGCCACTTACCCATGTATATTAGTAGTATACTATTCATCAATGCAACTATGCATAATACACAACCTAATTCTAGGAACATGAGTATATACATTATTGAACAGTATTATTTAAACAATAAAATATGAAAGGAATGATAATTCAAATACTTATCTTTGTTCGTTTGTTGGGTTAACTCCCTCTTAGTCTTTGCTTCTTTTCTGCAACTCCATTCTGATGTGGATTGTGAGAAGTGGTCAACTCCCTCTGAATATCTCCATCCTTGCAGAAACTACTGAAGTGTGCTCCTTCTTGATCTTTTCTTCCTGGATTACTTGTCCTTGAACTTATATCCATCACTATGCATGATTATTAGTATCACCATTGTGTTATCCTCGAGGTCTCATGCATAATCACACATTCATTAGTATAATCTTAACACAATCATCTTAAACATGTATAGTCATGATCATTTCAAACACAGATAATAAACATTAGTATTCAAGGAATCTTATGGTTAGTCATATCATAAATTAAAGTAAGACACATAATATGCCTAATCCCGTGATTACTCAAACCTATACTTTCATGACTCTTCTGGTTATTCATATCATCAATTAAGGTAAGAAACATAATATGCATACACCCATGATTATTCATACCTATGAATAATCATTATCAATCATGCCATGTATACTTATATAAGAGATCCTAACACAAGGTAGGATTCTAACTTGATATAGGAAAAACATACCTGGATTAATATGCTAGATGGTTATTGTCTAACATACCCACATGATGTCTTCTTGTTCTCTTAAGTGACTTGTGCTAGTAACCTGCATATCTCATAGGTTAACCAAGTTATACATTCCTCGTAAGTAGATCTACTATGTGATCCATGAGAAGGGATGAACCTTTGTCTTCATGTCACCTTTGTCTTCATGTCACCATGGTCGTATGTTCTTGAACTAGAACATGATTTGTCTTTCTTGATGTACCTTTCATGTTAGTGGACAACATCAACCTCATACAACACCATAATGCATTAGTACAATCATATGTGTCAACACCCTAATCAATGAATATCTTTTGTCATGCATTCATAATTTTATTAAGGTGATATGACAAGTCTAAATTTAATCAAGATTGTACTAACCGTAATAAAATGAAGACAAACATACCATAAACTTAATCATGAGCAAATCTTGAAACATACCCGGATGAGTCATACATGTCGAGATTGCTTGTAATCTTCTTATGTAATGTCTTAGCCTCATCTCCCTCTGAAACAGGAACTTCTTCACTTATGCAGGTGACCAATCCATTCTCTTCTAGCATTAACTCAATCCACTTGATTTGCAGAAATTGGATCTCGAGCTGGATTAGGGTTTGTTAGAGAAACCCTAAAAATTCAAACTTTAAATTTCAAACTTTTGAAAGGATAGAAAGATGTGCCTTTCTAAGCTGGTCAAGCTGGTATACTCAGAATTTGAAAACTGGAAAGTTTCACCACCCGAAATTGCCTTTTAGATTTCCAGATTCATTGGGGAGGATCCTGAATTAGGGTTTGAGTTTCCCAGAGCTTCACCCAACCAAAATATTTCATTCAAAACTCTAAGCTTCAATTTTTCTGAGAAGCTTCTAGCCATGGTCACAGATTTCCAAATTTCCAATTTTTGCAGAAACCCTAATTTTCGATCTTTCCCATCAAAGTCTCGAACTGGGGATTGATCAAGCCCGACCTTCTGCCCAACCAAAAAATATGATCTTGGTCTCTAAATTTCAATTTTTATGAGTAGCATCCAGCCGTGGTCTCCAATTACAAAAATTCTAACTTTCTCTGAAACCCTAAATTGCGGAAGCCATGAATGAAGGTGCTAAAAAATAATTTTGTTTTGACATAAATATGTACCTGATTGTTTCTGGTGTAACTATGAACTTTTCAATCCACAAGGTCTGAAACATTTTCCTTTGATATCCTAACCTATCATCTTTCCAACACCATAGGTCTGACCTCAAATGGATTCTCCGAGAGAGAGTTATGCCAAGTGTCGCAATGTGACCTGTGTATGGGATAAAACAGGAGAGAAAACTTGTACGGAGTGCCACATGTCACTGGTTCAGTTTCGGCCTATGAAAACATTACCTAAGAAATCACAAGCCATGCACTACATATTTCATTTTATGAAATTTAATTTGGAGCTTCATATCCCAAGTTATGACCTTTTTTCCAAGGTCACCTGTTTATGACTGAGATCTGGAAGAGGAAGAAACCCTATATTGTACAGATCATAAATCACAAAGTACAACGAATTAGAGGTTGTCCTTTGGTAAAAAGGTACACGGGGATCTTATCTTCTCCCTATACGATTTTCAGACCCTGAAACCTTGCCAACATTTATTTATAGAGAAAATGCTATAATGATTGGTTTTTTCTATATCAAGCCCTAGCTTCGCAATTGCAACGAGTTTCATACATGCCATACCATGCCTTCTTTCAGGCTAGCTCTGATACCATGTTATTTTTTCAGAATTTACTTCAATCTGATCTAGGATCTTAACTGAGAGAACAACATGTATAGCATATCTACAGCATATCAATCATGGACACAATAATGCAAGCACACAAGAGACACAGAGTTTACTAGGGGAAAACCATAAAGGTGAAAAACCCCAATAACTTCCTCAGAGATAGATAGAGTAATGATACAACCCAAGCATAAGAGATAGACATCTCCTAGCAGCAGCTTCTCCTCCTCCACAAGTGCGCCACTTTCCAAAGACTGTGTGTGAGAATAGAATGATGAAATAGAGTGCCTCTCGCATTCTATTTATATTTGACTTGCCTAATAACCTTTACTAGGTCGGCCTTAACTTAACCACATAACATAATGCTAACTGGGCCGACAACCAATAGGGTTGTCTAATAACCCTTTGACCCACATGGCCGACCTCCAATAGGGTAGTCTAATAACTGTTCGACCCACATGACTTATACAGGGCCAACCCCAACAAGGTGGTCTAATAACCCATCAAGTATAAGTTATGACACTTACAATATAAATGATGACACTTCTGTATAGAGGAATAACAACATCTCTATAGGAATACAAACACTTATGTATAGAGGAATAATGCCATCTCTATAGGAGTACAATATACATATATGAAATACATTCCAAAGTTACATATACATGAACAAGAAGATGATCATACTGATAACATAGTTGAAGGTGATGTTACAAATAATTTGATCCATGAATCATTTAATGTTGGAATGGATGTTGTTGATGACGATGATGATCATGAAAATGATGAACATTTTGATGATATTCATGATATACTGTTAATTTTTTAGCATTAATTCAAAATAATCTAGGATCTTTACTCAGAGAATAACATGTACAGTATATCAATGCATATCAATCATAGCAAGCATGTCAATCATCACAAGAAGCAAATATAAGAGACAATAGACACATAGAGTTTCTGTGGGGAAAACCCTAAGGTGAAAAACCCCACAACTTCCTTAGAGATAGATATAGCAATGATACAACCAAAGTACAACCAAAGTACACAGAGATAGCCTCCTCCTAGCAGCTGATCCTCCTCCTCACATGTGCACCACTTTCTGAGTGAAGGAAGAGTGAGTTCTGAAGTGATCAAAATAGAGATTGGGAGATCTCTATTTATACTTGTCCTGACTGCCCAATAAACTTATGGGGCCCACTTGTCTAGCTTAGAAGAATAACCTCATGTTACATTAATCTGGGTTGAACCCTTACAAGGTGATCTAATAACCCATTGACAAGTTAACACACTTGCGACACTTGTCAATACAAATGACGACACTTCCATATAGAGGAATAATACATCTCTATAGAAGTACAATAAATATATATATGAAATACATTCAGAAGTTATATACATCAACACTCCCTCTTAACTAGGAAGGTATTTCTCGACACAGATCTGCTAGCACAAGTCTTCTTCTCTAGATCATCATCAGCGAATCATCATCCTCGAATCATTGTCATCGTCACTGCTGCTGCTATCTCAATCAATCTCTGAATCTACTCGTCATAGGAAGTTCTACATACCCAATCCTTTTTCATACTGGATGTAGGCCCACTACCTGCAGGTCTTCATCATCACTGGTCATACCGTGGAATCCTCACGACTGATTACGTGCATCAACAAAACCTCAAAAGAGCATCCCAAGACTCCTAAGATATTTTACATGTAACTGCACAACCTGTCCACGACCACGGAGTATCATCTTGATACTCATAATGATACTGATCATCATCCATGAAGTGCTGTCTAGATGCACACAACACAGCACTTACACTCACCAGCATGGAAGGACTTTCCTATGACCATCTGGGAAAGGCTCAGCACTCACATCAACGCACATGGGAGAACACATATGCCACCATGTCGGAAAGGCTCTGCACTTACATCAATGCACATGCGAGAACACATATACCACCATGTCGGAAAGGCTCTACACTTACATCAATGCACATGGGAGAACACATCTACCACCATGTCGGAATGGCTCTGCAATTACATCAACGCACATGGGAGAACACATCTACCACCATGTCAAAAAGGTACTGCACTTACATCAACGCACATGGGAGAACACATCTACCACCATGTCGGAAATGCACTGCACTTACATCAACGCACATGGGAGAACACATCTACCACCATGTCGGAAAGGCACTGTGCATCTGTGTCTTCGGAACTCATCACACATAATCCAACTGATTATGTAATGTATCCACCGGATACATATGATCATCCTGATCATCAACATAGAATCATCGTGATGCATATCATTTAGAGTATCGTCCTGATACGCATCACTGCATCGTCCTGATGCATATCTAGGGAAACATCCTAAAGTTCGTCATCCATGATCATCTTGATCATACAATGCATCCACCTGATGCATACATAGTATCTTCTTGATACATATCATCATACATGATCTACTTGATCATACAATGTATCCACCTGATACATCTACAAATACATGATTCACCTGATCATACCTGATACATAACAACATACATGATCTACCTAATCATACAATGTATCCACCTGATAGATCTACAGATACATACACATGATCCAATTGATGATATCCAGCATCCAACATGATGCATACATACATATATATAAATGATCCAACCGATCATATCCAACATCCACCTGATACGTACATACATATACATATAAATGATCCAACTGATCATCGCCAGCATCCACCTAATGCATATAGAGAGCAGTAACTGGAGCATCATCCTGACGCTCATCATCCAACACTTACATCCACAGCCATGGGAAGGATCCTCCTCTCACAATGCTTGGAATGGCTCCTACAAATGTTTCCATCACTTCTTCCTCGAAGTGGCATCAATCTGAAGAACACCAAGCCTCTCTCTGAAGTACTTGAACTTCACTCTAGCTAGTGGCTTCGTCAGCACATCTGCAACCTGCTCATCTGTCGCAACATATAGGAGCTTCACTTCTCCTCTCTGCACCATATCCCCAATATAGTGATATTTGATCTCAATGTGTTTCGATCTGTCGTGGAACACCGGATAGGTGTGGCCATGTCCTTGCAGTACATCATCCCGAACCTCTTCAGGATCTCTACTACATACTTCCCTTGTCCAAGGCAGATCCCATATGCACTCTGCCACACCTCCATGCCTAGAAAATAGTGCATCATCCCCAAGTCCTTCATCTTGAACTCGGCTACAAGATTCCTCCTGGTATCGGCAATCAAACTATCATTACCTGTTACAAACAGATCGTCCACATATAGGAGTAGTATCATAGGATTTCCTTCCTCAACCTTGCAGTAAAGATTGGAATCCGCTTTACTCTTGGTAAAGCCCAAACTAGATAGGAAACTGTCCACCCTACCATACCATGTCCTAGGAGCTTGCTTTAAACCATACGAGGCTTTCTTCAACCTGCACACATATGACTTGTTGTCATGTGTCTCAAAAACGAGTGGCTACTCCACATACACTTCCTCTTCAAATACACCATTCAAGAAAGCAGTCTTGACATGCATCTGGTGTATCTTCCATTTCATCATTGCAGCCAGAGCAAGTACTATTCTGATGGAAGTGTACCTAGCTATAGAAGCAAAAGTCTCTTCATAATCTATTCCCTCTTTCTGAGAGAAGCCACGAGCTACGAATTTTGCCTTGTATTTCTCTATGCTGCCATCTGCAGCATGCTTCATCTTGTAGATCCATTTGGAAGTCACAACAGACTTCCCTTCAGGTCTTGGCACAACATCTGAAACATCATTCTTCATTATCGATTGGTATTCTTCGACCATGGAATCCTTCCATTCTTTCTTTTCCGCCGCTTCTTCATAATTGGAAGGTTCTTTGTTCATGATATCAAAGAGTAAAGCGACATAGGTCGTATGAGATCTAGTTCTCTTCTTTTCTCTGTGTTCTTCTTCTGGAATTCCATATCTTTCTACATCTTGAATGAGCTCTCGAGCCCATGCAGGTTTCCTCTTGTGAGAGTTATTCTCATGACTCACGAGGTGGATCTATAGGTTCTTGTGGATCTTCAATTTCACGATCTGCATCTAGAATTGCTTCAGTCATAGTAGTGTCTTGAAATCTATTTTCATTAGGTTCTTCATAATCTTCAACAACTGTCATCCTTGATTTGATGAATGTTGAGTTTTCATCAAATGTCACATCCCTACTGACATCAACCTTCTTGAACCCTGGAAAGTATATTCTGTAAGCCTTCAAGCTTTCACTGTAACCCACAAAGATACCCTTCTTTCCTGAAGGATCTAGCTTGGTCCTCTTTTCCTTTGGGACATGAGTGTATACTGGACAACCAAATATTCTGAGATGGCTAACTTCAGGTTTCTTACTAGAGAAGACCTCTTCTAGTGTCTTGTTGTCCAATATCTTCTGTGGTGTTCTGTTCTGCACATATATAGCTGTCCTAGCTGCTTCTGCCCATAGATGCATAGATAGATCTTGGTCACGTAGCATTTCCCTTGCAGCTTCCATGATTGTTCGATTCTTTCTTTCTGCAACTCCATTTTGTTGTGGATTGTAAGGAGCAGTCAAATCCCTCTTAATCCCTGAATCAGTGCATAACTTCTTGAAGTCACCTGAAGTGAATTCTCCACCATTGTCGGATCTGAATGTTTTGATCTTCTTATCAGTTTGGTTCTCCATCAAGGTTTTGAATTCCTTCAACTTATCAAACACTTCATCGTTGTTCTTCAAGAAGTAAACCCAAGTCTTCCTGTAGAAGTCATCAATGAAAGAGACATAGTAAACATACCCACTTAGAGAACTGGATGACATCAAACCACATACATCGGAGTGGATAATTTCCAAGATACTTTTTGCCTTGCTTTCACTGCTTGGAAATGCCTTCTTTATGTTCTTTCCTTTTGCACATCCTTTGCAAACACCTTCATGCTTGGTCTTGATTTCAGGAAGACCTTCTACATCCTTACTTGCAATTGGTAATGCTCTATAGTGGATATGTGCAAGTCTTCTATGCCAAAGTTCACTTGGATCCATGGAATCATGCACCATGGAATGTTCAGGTTGTCCCTTCAATTTATACAATCCTCCCTCTTGCTCTCAAATCACTACTGCATCATCAATAGTTTTACCTTTTGGCCACATTAGAACTTGGCCATCTACAAATGCAACCCTCATTCCTTTTGCATCCAAAGCAGATATGGAGAGTAGGTTCTTCTTGAGCCCAAGTACATATAGAACTTCTTTCGTCTTCAAAGAATTTTCAGAGTCTAGATTGTAGGAGGCCTCACCACTTCCTTTGATAGGGTATTGGTAGTCATCCCCAAGTTTCACCTTATGGGGTGACTCATGTTTAGATAGATTAGCAAAGGATTCTTTAAACCCAGTCATGTGCTTTGAAGCCCCACTGTCAATAAACCAATCATTACAACCATGAGAGATAGTACCTATGAGAGCAGAGATTAGAACATACTCTTCTTCGCTTGATGAATCATCATCATCACTTTCTACTCTATCCTTCTTCTTGGGTGGTTCATCATCTTTAGCAGCATGAGCATGATATCTTTTCGTGGTGCCCTTCTTCTTCTTGTTGAAATTGTTGTTGTTGTTCCTTTTGTTCTTAGGACATTATGAAGCAAAATGACCCTTCTCATTATATGTGAAGCATCTGAGATCTTTCTTATCTTTATGTTGATGGTGGTGTGAAGATTTATTGGCATGAGAGTGCCCCCTCTTTGACCTTCCTTTCTTGGTGTGTGCTGTGAGGTCTTGATCTTCATTTCCCATCTTTTCTTCTCGGGCCACCAGCCTAGCTTCTTCTTGAGAACATTCCTCCCGTAGTCTACTAAAGGAGATCAATTTCTTTCTTGCACAGATTCCTTGAATAAAGGAATCCCATGACATAGGTAGGCCATTCATAGTGGTCATAACCACTTCACCATTATCTACTACTCCATCAATAGCTTCAAGTTGTTCCTTGATCTGAGAGGCCTTAGAGAATAAGATTGAATGGTCTCTCCATTCAACAGCTTGACCCCTTTCAATTGGTTCCACAGAGTCATCTTCCGATTTATGTTCTTCCCTTCAAATAGCTTGGTCAAAGAGTCAAACATCTCCTTGGGTGTCTTCAGAGATGACACACATGGTATGAGATGGTCTTTGATAGAATCAACAATGATTCTCTTTGCCTTGACCAAGTTATTCTTATGCAATGCTTTAGCTTCTTCATCCTCCAGGATGCGGACTTCAGAACTAATATATGTATCCAATTCATTTTCTTCCAGGATTAACCCAATCCTATACTTCCAGGCTCGGAAGTTATCAGCCCTTTCAAGCTTATCCTCAAGCTTGGTGTGGTGAGACATCTTTAAAGAGTAATTGAAATGGAAATAGAAAAGATTTAGGTCTTACCACTTGATTTGTTGAAAAGTGGATCTGGTCCTAGATTAGGGTTTGTTAGAGAAACCCTAAAAATTCAAAATGTGAATTTCAACTTTCTGAAATGATAGAAAGATGCGCCTTGATGAGTTGATCAGCCTGGTATACTCAGAATTTGAGTTCTACAAAGTTTCACCCTTCATAAATGCCTTTTATTCTTTCCGGATTCACTCAAGAGGACCCTGAATTAGGATTTGAGTTTCCCAGAGTTTTACCTAGCCAAAAATCTCGATCCAAATCTCTAAACTTCGATTTTTCCAAGGATCTTTCAGCTGTGTCTTCAGATTTCAGAAATTCCTATTTTTTGGGAAACCCTCATTTTTAGGCCAAAACTGAAAGTGCTAAGAATTGAATTCAGATTGGACAGATAGATTCACCTTGCTGAGGAGAGTCAATCTATCATATTACTTTTCCAAAATATGTGGAGAGAAACCCAATAAAAAAGAAACCTTAGTTTCTGACACTACACAATGTCTTCTTCTTAGGTTAGCTTTGATACCATGTTAATTTTTTAGCATTAATTCAAGATATTCTAGGATCTTTACTGAGAGAATACCATGTACAATATATCAATGCATATCAATCATAGCAAGCATGTCAATCATCACAAGAAGCAAACATAAGAGACAATTGACACATTAAGTTTCCATGGAGAAAACCGTAAGGTGAAAAAACCCAGAACATCCTCAGAGATAGATAGAGAAATTATACAACCAAAGTAAAACCAAAGTACACAGAGATATACTCCTCCTAGCAGCTGATCCTCCTCCTCACATGTGCACCACTTTCCGAGTGAAGGAAGAGTGAGTTCTAAAGTGATCAAAATAGAGATTGGGAGATCTCTATTTATACTTGTCCTGACTGCCCAATAAACTTATGGGGCCGACTTGGCTAGCTTAGCACAATAACCTCATGTTACATTAATCCGGGCCGACCCCTTACAAGGTGATCTAATAACCCATCGGCAAGTTAACACACTTGAAACACTTGTCAATACAAATGACGACACTTTCGTATAGATGAATAATACATCTCTATAGGAGTACAATAAATATATATATGAAATACATTCCGAATTATATATATCAACATATACCTCTTCTTGATAAGGCATATGAACCCCTTTATGAGGGCTCCAAGACAAATCTTCTCTCTGCTATATTGTTGATAATGAACTTGAAGGTTATGAATGGTATTTTAAACATATCGATCACATGGATGTTAAGGTATGTAATATATTCCATCACAAAATAAATATGATCGTGTATTTTATGGTTAATTCATATATAAGTCAAATTATTACGGATGAAATTTGTTTCATTAATAATTTTTCTATATTATATTAACTAGATTTTTATTTTAATTTGTTGTAGCATGATAGGTGAATATTTGTTACCACCATCAAATATTTTACCTCGCACATATCGAGATTTAACTGCCATCATGAAAGAAATTGGAATGCAGTATGAACCAATTCATGCATGCCCCGATGACCATGTTCTATATTACAATCAACATGAATTTGCAATAGAATGTCCTGAATGTCATATCAGTAGATATCGCACATATTAAGTAACTAAAAAGCTGCCTCGCAAGGTTCTATGTTATTTTCCCATTATTCCACATTTGCAACGACTGTTTAGGTGCAAAAACATAGCGCATTTTATGGATTATCATGCATAGAATAGAAGTCAAGACGACATTATTCGGATGCCTGTAGATGGGTCTGCATTTAGAGATATGGAGGAAAAATGGCATCACTTTAAAGAAGAACCTCGTAATCTTAGGATTTCTTTGGCAGCAGATGGTGTCAATCCATTTGCAGAGATGAGATCTATTTACTCAGTGTGGCTTATTTTTGTTATCAACAACAACATTCCTCCATGGTTGACAATAAAGAGGGAGCACATAATGTTGTCAATGATTATTCCAAGTACGAACCAGCCTGCAATTTTTTTTAAATGTAGTGGTATCTCATTTGTCATATTTTTGTTGCATAATGTCATATATATATTTAATGTTTTTCTATTGTGCAATATGGTTTCATATATATAATGTAAATGGTATGTCTCATAACTATATTTTTTATGTTGAAAACAATCAGGTAAGTACCAAGTCAAAGATACGAATGTATATATCGAACCTCTTATTGATGAGCTACTGAAGTTATGGAATGGCATCACTATGTAAGAGGTATCTAGACAAATACGACAAAGACAATTTCAATTTGATGCAATGCTTGTATGGACAATACATGATGCCCTAGGGTTAACCCATTTTTGTGGTATGTAATTATAAGTTTCACTTTATTTGCATTTAATTTTACGAACTACTAGTTAATATACTACGCACACATTTTTTTCTAAATAATCCAGTCATTTTGTATATCATTATCATTGACATAGATATTCCATCTCTTTATGTAGGTTTTTAGACAAAGGGGAAATTTGCATGTTCATTTTGTGGTCCTAAGATCAAATCTCGTCGTTCAAAAAGATTAGGAAAGGAGGTGTTTGATAAGTATAGGCACTTCCTCTCTAAGAACCACAGGTATTGAACTACCGAAAAAAATTTGTTCAATGGCAAGCAAGAGACTGCATTAAAACCACAGAGAATGACACCTCACTTATGGAAGTTGCAATATAATAGAAATCGTCAAGGTACATATAATGAATCATCGTATATGTTATGTTATATTGTATTTTTTAATATCGTGTGTTGTTTACTATAATTGACATTGATTTATGTAATTTCATGATTGTCATTCATGTGATCATGAAGGCATTAATGGGCTTCCATGAGGAATGAAAAGTTATCTTAGATAATTTAGTAGGTTTCCCTACTACGAGCACCTACAAATTTCTCATCTATTTGATACAATGCATATCGGAAAGAATGTGACTGAAACATTATGGTGAATATTGGATGGAAGGAGTGACAAAAAAAAATTTGCCAAATTTGCAAAGACATTCGAGATAGCAACCATGCAATGAAAGACGTCATTCAATTTCATAGCAGCGGAGAGAAAATTGATATCAACTCACTTCCATGGATGTTAACGGACCAACAAAGTAATGTTGTAGAAGAAGTCATTCGAAAAAAAAATTTCCCACCGGATTTTGTGCAAACATGAAGAATATCATAACAAAGAAAGGTGATTTCGTGTGGGAGAAGACTCACGTTTGGCATGTCTTCATGAAGGTAATTATTACATAATGGATTTAATTTATTTTTTTTCTATTCCACTCAATATGGTTGGTATATTTTTTGTTTGTATACTCTAATTTGTTGATAAAATGAAACGATTTGTATATTATTGTTACAGTATGTTCTACCTCTCTCTATCCCGGACAACTTTGACAACAATGTCAAGCAAATAATATATAGTCTCGGGAAATACATGAGGTAAGTGGTGATTTTTTCCATGCGCCTAGTGTTTTTTTAATTCAACATTAAAATTACATTTGATTTTCATTTGATAATTCATGTTACGTAATATAATGTTTTTTTCATTTAATCTCTTGATTTGGTTGTCATGTCACTAGATGTGAGATTTTCAATTACTAGGAACTAGATTCATAAGACAATGAGAGAAGAAGAATAGAGAGAATAAATTATGGAAAACACTCTGTATCTTATTCATTGATATGATAGCAATATATAATACATTCTCCATGGAGAAAATCAAATTTCTTTGAAGCAATATGGAAAGAGCAAAAGAAAAGGCTTAGAAAAGACAAAAAACCCCCTAGGTGGCAAAAGCAGTTTCCAAAACTGTGCTAGAGGCTCACGAATTTGGAAAGTATAGTATGGAAGCTCACGAGTGAGGTAAATAGGATGTATTGATGGATTTAGAAGGCTAGATATAATTTGGAAGTCAAATTGGTCAAGTGGAAAAAGATTCCAAGTTAACTAGCTTTATGTTTTCCACTAGAAAGTAGAAAAAGTAGGACAAAGCTAACTAAAACTGGATAGTGTCTTTCTAATTCAGGAATAGAATAAATTCAAATAGAATCTAAGGAAATATTATCCAGAATCTATCCAAATTCATTTTGTGAATGAGGATAGCATGTGGTCCACTAAAAGACAAAACTGGCCTATTCTACCTAGTCAAAACTCAAGAAATTAATCATAAATGATTAATTAATTTTATCCTAAGTCTAGAATGACATAGTGGATTTTTTAAATGTTCCAACACCCCCCCTTAAGCCTAACTTTATGTGATGGGAATCAAAAAAATATCAAAAATATAGGACTCAAGCAACAAGGCTTATGGTCACCCCAATACAAAAATAACTAGTCCATGTAAACCGAGGAAACAGGGAAAACCTCATGGGAACAAAACCCTCCCTAAAAAATGGACATGCTTGATGTCTTCATACTATCATGTTGCTCATTTGAAAGAGATGAATGAGCTGAATCGACTGCTTCTGAGTAACTAACTTGATGAAGAGATTGTGGATGTCATGATCATGCATCAGTACATCAATGTTGTGTAGGCAAGAACCATGTGTTGAAGCTCTATGAAGCTCATCTTCTAATGATGGAGGAGCATCAAATGAATTTTTCTTATTGCTGTAACATACATAATCAGATCTTAAAAAAATTATCAATGATAGAAAGAAGATCTATGCATACTCCTTCCCAAGGAGAAACAATGAACTCAACAGGATCAATTTCTTCTGTAGCTACAATATGGTGTACTGGTTATTGTACTTTCTTCTCAAACTGATGTAGAACCTTTATGATATTTAAAATAAGATCATGCAGCTCTAAAATATCATAATGTAAGTCATATGGAGCATCCACCAATAAAGATGTGGAGTCTCCATGATCGAACACAATTTTAGTAGAAAAAGTTTAAGAAACTTGATCACTCGGACAAATGAGCGAGCCTGGAGAGTGTGAGGACTTGAATTTTTAACCATGAGTGATGGGGTCAGGTCTAGATGTGTGGAATATCAGTTGAAATAATTCCAAAATAATTTCTTTCCAACCAATGAAAGATATGCAAGACAAAAGTTCAACAGAGACAAGTGACACAGTGTAGGAAAACATAGAATTGTGTAGTTTCTTAATTGGAGAACTTGGGGTTTGTAGGGTCTTTTGTGCATCCAAAGGTTGGGAATATGTTGTGGGATATGTAATGACTTTCATATCATATTTTACATCATCTTCTAAATCAGAATCTAAAATATTTGAATGATGGTGGAAAGACATTTAAGAAGACAAGTCAAAAGCTAGTAAAAAATGACTAGTTTTGAGAGTAGACTTGGATGAACTGACTGAAGCTTGTTCCAAGGAAGAGGTGGAGGTTTCTGATTCTGATATATCAGAATATGAATCAATATCAGAGACATCAGAATTATATTTCACTCTATCACTCAAAGCATAAACATTATTACCTTTGGGAGAGGCTTGGAGATAGAGTTCTTGTTCTACAACAAGCTTGCCTTGTTCTTTCTTTGCAAAGTCAGGAACATCTATGTTATGCTCTTCAAGCATCTTGGCCATGATGTCCAATTTCTTCTTGAAGCAATATTTATCAGGATGAGTTCCTTTGCAGCAATAATAACACTTGGGCTTCTCCTTCTTCATCTTCTTGGATTTTGAATCTCCATCAGAATCCTCTTCATCTGACAATATCTTCTGTTTGGATTTGTCATTCTTGAAACTGTTTGCTCTATGAGCAACAAGTGCAAAGTCTTTGGAGGGTGATTGATACCTCATTTGGACCAGCTTGTATTTTTCTTGAGTGAGCAAATCAATGAATGCATCTAAGTTTGGCATCTTCCGCTTGGGAACTGCAAGTCTTGTATAATGAAAAGTAGACACAAATACTGAGTATTCAAAGGTCATTTTTTACAGAATCGTAAGGATTAATTGCTCATCTTTCTTCTCTATACCACATTTCTTGAGTTGAAGCACTAGGATCTTGAATTTTGAGATGAAATCCTCCATAGAATCCAAATTACTTGGACTAAGAGAGATTATCTCAACTCCAACAAATGACCTTTGAGCTCGTCCTGTTTTCCAAAGAGAGACTCTAGCTTTGTCCACACTTCACTTGGAGTTGATAGAGAATCGATATGGAATAAAATATCTAGAGATACAGAGAGACAAAGTAACCCATAAGTTTCATCAATCCTATTGAACCATTTTGATTTTAATGCAACAGCTCTTGGCTCAGTTTCAAGCCCCATAGTGACTCTATACAATCCTTTGCTCCAAAGCTAGATGATCATATGCGCCTTCCAGTCAAAGAAATTGAAGGGAGTGAGAGTCATAGCTTTGGCTTGATTTTCCTCCATACTGATGCACTCCTGGTGATGGTAATACCTTCAAAAAACACTCTTGGAAATTGTTTTGAATCAAGCTAGCTCTGATATCATGTGAGATTTTCAATTCCTAGGAACTAGATTCATAAGACAATTTCACCATGGAATATTTTAGACAATGAGAGAAGAAGAATAGAGAGAATAAATTATGGAAAACGCTCTGTATCTTATTCATTGATATGATAAAAATATATAAACATCCTCCATGGATAAAATCTAATTGCTTTGAAGCAATATGGAAAGAGCATAAATAAAAGGCTTAGAAAAGACAAAAAAACCCCCAGGTGGCAAAAGCAGTTTCCAAAACTGTGCTAGAGGCTCACGAATTTGGAAAGTATGGTATGGCAGCTCATGAGTGAGGTAAATAGGATTTATTTATGGATTTAGAAGGTTAGATATGATGTGGAGGTCGAATTGGTCAAGTGGCAAAAGATTCCAAGTTAACCAGCTTTATCTTTTCCACTAGAAAGTAGAAAAAGCAGGACAAAGCTAACTAAAACTGGATAGTGTCTTTCTAATTCATGAATAGAATAAAATTAGACAGAATCTAAGGAAATCTTATCCATAATCTATCCAAATTCTTTTTTGTGAATGAAGATAGCATGTGGCCCACTAAAAGACAAAACTGGCATATTCTACCTAGTCAAAACTTAGGAAATTAATCATAAATGATTAATTAATTTTATCCTAAGTCTAGAATGACATAGTGGGTTTTAAAATGTTCCAAGAGTAGATGGTTGTCATCTAAAGAATTCCATAAAGAAGACATAAAGTATTGGAGGAGAGAAATTCCTCGTTTCATGTGTGAAATGCATAAACATCTACCTTCGGCATTTTTCAATGCACAAGAACACTACCTCAGACACCAAGTTGAGGAGATTGAACTGTGTGGACTTGTGCACTCAAGGTCCATGTGTATGGTTGAGAGGCACTTGAAATTTATGAAGGGTTTGGTCAGACAACGAGCATATGATGAGGATTCTATGACGGAGGGATATATGGTATACCAAAACATGTTGTATATTAGTGAATATCTTCCTAAATTAGCAGAAAAGCTCAATTTACGTCGCATTTGTGATCCAGAATCCAATAAGAGTTTCAAAGGGGGGTACCTAAAGGGTAAAGGTAGATCGAGGAAGGTAAAAGGTAATATAGCACATTTGACTGGTGATTTTTATGTATATATAATATCATACATATTCTATTTTTATATTTAGTATTTTGCATCAATTTAGAGTGTAATATACTTTGTTAAGTTACGATACATTTGTATTGAATTTAAATTTTATTGTCATCAAACAATTGGTCGAGAGTGGGATGCGATTCATTTATACATCACAAACAATCTTGATTGGATAAAGGTATGGATCAAACGATGTGAACAGTCTGGTCATGTAACATCATGCGAAGGTGTGGCTTCATTGGTTAAAGCTGCACATCGTAATGGAGACACCAATCTAACACAAAGGGAAATCAATTTAGCAAGACTTTTAAAAGATAAGTAGGTAAGCATATTAATCATCTACACTATTTTTTTTTTGAAAAAAATAATGTTGTTGTACGTTAGGCTCATTTTTTTCCTTGTATGGCATTATAAACATGCACTAGTTAATCATAAATATTGAATGATCATTATGTAATCTTTTCCTATATGGCTTGTTGTAAGTAAAACACCATAAGGCTATGTGGTGAAATGGATGTAGATATCGCATCAAAAATTTGGATGAAACAATGAAAACATTTGATTGTGGGATATCTGTAGTATTTGAGGTGACCAATGTTTCTTCTAGAAGTGACAGACATCCAAAACTCTCTGAAAATTGATACTATGGGTATTTGGTCTTAGGATATTCCTATACTCCATCCTAGTCCTACAAGCATTTTCATCCTTTGCATTTTCAGTCTTGCATACAGCATGCAATCTGCATGCATCCGCATGCAACCCAGTCATCACGTTGATACCTCCAACACCTAGTCCCTAGTCTTCCAGCACTCAGGAGCTTATTTCCACTCAGATTGAGCCCTCCTAGCAAGTGATGTGCCCTCATCTCACTATCCACTTGACAAAGGCGCCCTTCTTCATCTACCAGTCTAGTTGTCTTCAGGTAACTGAGTTCTCTCCTTGATTTTAGGATTGACTCACTCTTAACTGACCTTACCACTCCGATGGACCTCCAGTGTGACTAGACTGCTCATTCTGACTTCAGTTAGCTCCTCATGCACCCTCCATTGAGCCTCGTTCATTCAATTAGTTCCAGTTACACTCATTTACACCTACCACACCCAGTTAGACTCAGTTTGATTGATGGTTGATAGTTACTTGAGCATTGATGACTCCACTGATGATGAGATAGACTTCTAGTTGGGCTCCGATGACACTCCAGTGATCTTTTGATCACTCCATGAAGGATAATTCGAATTTCCACCTTACCATTCGAATCCTCATGCATCGTATTATTTATTTGTCCATTTGTGATTAATGAATTAGTGTGTGTGAAGTATTTTTGCTTCTATCCGAGTTCTATTGTATTATTATTCTGTTGCTCATCTTACTGCATTGACCACTCTTAATCTTATTCCTAAATTCTTTCATTGTGAGGTATACATCATCTCTTAGATTTGCTATGAGGATTTTCACATGGTACCAGAGCATGTTGAGAGTATCGTCTATCTCCATTCCTGAGAGTTTTTTGCAGGTTATTATCAAGATTTTGAGTGCAGCAGTTTCTGCATTTTTGCAGCAGTAGCAGTTGCAGACTTTTCTATTGTTTTTGTAGGTCTTCTACAGCTTCCATGTATTCAGAAGAAATCTATCCTCCTCCATTCAACTATGATCCTCTTTCTCCATTCAACTATGATGAATGGAAACCAAAGATGCTATGGTCTCTTTGATTAATGTGTTGAAAGAGAGTTCGAATCCTCTGAAGAAAATATTGACTAGCTAAATAAAGGTGACAGTGTCCTTGGAACAATAATGTTTGCTATGTCTAGATGCTTGGTACACCAATTCATTGATGATATTGAATTTCCAAAAGAGCTATGGGCTTACCTGGATGAAATATTTGGCAGACAGAATGAAAGGATTGGAAAAAACCCTTTCAAGAGCAATCCCAGCGATGCATTCACTCCCCTTGATGGTCTCTCAGATCATGAATCAGTATCAAACATATCTCACATTGAAGTTGTCGAAAAAGAAGAAGAACTTGCAGATTCTACATTCATGCTCCAAATTTCTTCTATTTTCAATTATGTGCTAGCTCACACTCTAGAAATTGCAGAGGTTCCTAAATCCTCTCTTGCACAAGAGTCTGTTGGTTTGCATCATGATCTACTGAATGTTTCGTAGGTAAAATCAGCCATTGGAGGTAATGCATTCGCTCTCCTTGATAACTCACCTCTTATGTTCTACTATATGATCATTATTTCATGCTTTCAGAAGGTTATTGAACAAAATGGCCATTTCCATACGCTTGGGATAATTTCTCATCCACTTACTAGTTTCAATCTCACCTCTAATGGTTCAAAGGAGATCTCAAAAAACCATGATTCAAGTCTTGGATCTAATTTGGATTCTAATAAATCACTACTTGGCATAATTTCTCATGCATATGATGGTTTTAATCTCACCCCTACTGGTTCAAAGGAGATCTCAAGAAACTATACTTAAAGTCTTAAATCTGATTTGGATTTCAAGTGATCATGTGATGATTCTTTTTGGCATAATCTCACCCATGATGGTTCGAAGGATAAGACAAAAGACTATCTGCACATTCATAGATTTGATCCTACCTCAGCTAATTCGAATCGCAGGTTCAAGGATCATCCTCATACTTTTGGATTTTTTCTCATCACATTCGATCTGAAGAGCAAGTACAAGCACATGCTTTTTGAGCATGATCCACTTCTTCCCAAGAAGAAGATACCTCCAGACATATGACCAAGCATTACACATGCTTAAGTTTGGAGTATTTATTTTTGTGTGTGCCTTACAGTCTATTTTTAAGGGGGGTATTTTTCCCATGAGGTTTTCCCCATTTCCTCAGTTGATTGACTGTTATTATTCATTGTATTGGGTGACCTTTGGTATTAGTTACCAGGGCCCACGATGAATTAAGGGGGGGTGTTAGGATATTCCTATACTCCATCCTAGTCCTACAAGCATTTTCAGTCTTGCATGCATTCCTACATGCAACATGCGTTCTACATGCATTGCATGCATCCGCATGTTTCCGAGTCATTAGTTTGATACCTCTAGCACCTAGTCCCTAGTCTTCCAGTATTCAAGAGCTTATTTTCACTCAGATTAAACCCTCCTAGCAAGTAATGCACCCAAATCTCACTATTAACTTGACAAAGGTTCCCTTCTTCACCTACCAGTCCAGTTGTCTTCAGTTAACTGAGTTCTATCCTTTATTTTAGGCTTGAATCACTCTTAACTTACCTTACCACTCCGATGGACCTCCAGTGTGACTAGACTAATCATTCTAACTTCAGTTAGCTCCTCATGTGCCCTCCACTAAACCTCCTTCATTCAATTAATTCTAGTTACACTCAGTTACACCTACCACACTCAGTTAGACTCAATTTGATTGATGGTTGATAGTTACTTGAGCATTGATGACTCCATTGATGACGAGATAGACTTCTAGTTGTGCTCCGATGACACTCTAGTGATCTTTTGATCACTCCATGAAGGATAATTCAAATTTTCACCTTGGCATTTGAATCCTCATGCATTGTATTATTTATTTGTCCATTTGTGAGTAATGAATTAGTGTGTGTGAAGTATTTTTGCTTCTATCCGAGTTCTACTGTATTATTATTTTTTTGCTCATCTTACTGCATTGACCACTCTTAATATTATTCCTAAATTCTTTCATTATGAGGTATACATAATCTCTTAGATATATTGTGAGGATTTTCACATCTGGTAGACATTCTTCAGTGTGACTTTAACTCCTTCAAGGTATTTTTGTTCATTATCAAATGGTATAGGTGTTGATTGAATCAACGTGATCCCGATAAAACAATTATCGAACATGATGATGGAATTACCATGGTAAATACAAGGTTGTTGGAGCCAAGAATGGATCCCTATGTTCTTACAACCCAATGTGAACATGTATTTTACTCTAACATTCTAGGTAGAGTGGGTTGGTCATTTGCTGTGAGACACAATTCAAGGGGAAGGCTAGTAAAGTATAATGTATATGAAGTTAATGAAGAAGTTCTCAAAGAAGAAGACGTTGTTGAATATGATCATGATCAACATGAGTTAGATGATCATGTTCCAATAGAAGACTTCTAAGAGCTTCTTGACTCAGATGGTGTATCAGACAATGTACTCCATGAAGATGATATCGACGATGACATGATGATCGTAACTGACATCGACGATGATGATGATATGGCCAATCCTTACAATGTTGAATCTGGATCATCGGATGATAGTACAGATGATGACTCAGATGAAGAAGATGATGAAGATCATTGAATTTTACGAGGTATGCAGTAATAATAAATTAACTGTTTCTTAGCGAGTTTCCATTTTCTTGTATGTTATAATTAGAAACATGTTGTATATAGATATTTAATCTTTTTGTACATAGATATTTTTGTCGGGTTATGGGAAATTGAGAGTGATGTGAGGGGGGTAGGGGCCATAAGAGCTTCCACCTTCATGGTTGGCCCTGTTTAGTAGAGAATATTAATTTATTGTTGAAACAGAGAGAAGCTTAGTAAGGAAATGCACAATTATCAAGACTAAAACATCATCATCATCATCTCTTCATCCTCCTCCTCCTCCTCCTCCTCATCATCATCATCATCATCTTCTTCATCATCATCATCATCACCATGTTCATCATCATTATCATCACCATCATCGTCATCATCATCATCCTCCTCCTCTTCTTCATCGTCTTCATCATCACTTCTATCATCCTCATCATCATCATCATCATCACCATCATCATCATCATCATCATCATCATCGTCGTCGTCGTCATTATCATCGTCATCACCACCACCATCATCAACATCATCATCATCATCATCATCATCATCATTGTCATCATCATTGTCATCATTACCATCATCATCATCATCATCATCATCATCATCATCGTCGTCATCATCATTGTCATCATCATCATCATCATCATCATCATCATCATCGTCATCATCAACATTATCCTCCTCCTCCTCCTCCTCCTCCTCTTCTTCTTCATCATCATCATCCCCATCTTCATCATCATCATCATCACCATCATCATCATCATCATCTTCATCATCATCTTCATCATCACTTCCATCATCCTCATCATCATCATCATCATCATCATCATTATCATCATCATCATCATCATAATCATCATCATCTTCATCATCATCATCGTTAGTGCAATTTTGCAAGTTAAGCATGCTCAAGCCAAGAGATACAAATACAGTGGTTACACTACTAATTTTCCATAAGACATTGTTCAAATTACAAATTAGTTTCAATGCCACTTTATATACCTTGACATACTATTTGTGAAAAGGAATGGAACAAAGGGAAAAGAGTACATGACTTTTATGTGACCAATCCATGTATCATAAATGTATTGCTTTGTAATATACAAAACAACAAATATTACAATGATGTCGAACTTGACCATAACTTATTTGTTGCACTTGTACATGCACACATTAATGTCTTTGCTTGATTTCATAATATGTCTACAAATAATGGCAATCCATCCATTGAAGAATCTAACATACCTTATCTAGAAAACAATGGTGACACCCAATAGTAATATAATCTATCTTCCACTTCCTTCAAATTGCCTACTATGCAACGAGAAATGAGAAAGGTCAAATAATTTGTTCATAATGAAGACATTAAGGTGATTCAGGCTTTCCCAGCTATCTAAATGATCCATTATCCTGTTGGATTTTTACTATGTCTAGACTTTCAATTCCTAGATGTAGTAAAAATCCAAAAGGAAAATGGATAATGAAGACATTATTGACCAAATAAGATTGTGTGGCTAGAAATTGGTTTATCCCCATTCAATGAATAAAACACATAGGGCCTATTTGAAATTAAATTCCCAATACTTTTTCCAATTGGGGATGTATGTATCAACAACCATAAATGACGAAAATTCCACTTAATAGTCCCACACTACACCTAGATTGATACCATGAAAACAAATTAGACATGCATGCACAATTCACATAGTTCCTATACAACTTGATTATGTCACATCAAAGTCAAGCAATTACTAAATTCTTTGTAAGGTGGAGCCAAGAACATAACACACCAACCACAAATAAGGGGCTACCCCTCCATCTCAAAAACCTACATACAAATAAATTGCTAGACCATGTCATATGGTTTGGAGCATAGCTACGTAGGATTAGAGCATTATATTGGATCCCTTATAGAGGAGACATAAAATAAATTATCACACAACTATAGTGGCTAACCTTTTTCTCAACTCTTGGTTTAGTATACATACAGTGGCTAGATTTGCCTCTAGTGGTGTAGAAAGATAGGCCTTCTAGCCCAATGATGTGTATGCAATGGTGTACCTGCAATATCATTAACCTCCCTAAACTATAGTCACATACATTAACCTCCCCATTGTATATTAAATATATATTTTACTCTTTGAATATATATTTTTATATTAAATATTAAAACTAAATATTAATTAAAACATAATGAAAAAACTAAAAAAAAAAACACAAAACACATGACATATGGCCTCATTCTCTCGCCGATATCTCTCCTCCTCTGTGAACTCTGAACCCTTCCTTGACCCATCACATCCTCCACATTACTCTACCTCTCTCCTCATGCATGAACTCTGCCTTCCATCATCTAAAAACTCTGAACCCTACCTCGACCCTTCGCATCATCCACGAACTCTGCCTCTCACCTCATCCACGGACTTTGCCTCCCATAGTCTGGAACTAGAGCTACATACCAACAAGGAACTCGAGGGGGATATTGCACCAGGAAACAAAGAGGGATAACACACCAGGCACTATGAACACCAGGAACATGTGGAGGACTATGCCACCATCAAGAATGTCTCATAGATCGGTGAGTCTCTTAAACCCAAATAGAAATTCCCACAATTGTATGTTGCTTGCATTCTAGTTCCTGCAATTTTGGGTTTTGCACCTATAAATTTGTGCACTTCTGATGCCTAGAAATGGTATGAATCTAGGGAAGGTTGTCACTACGTAAGTTAAGTGAGTTGTCTCAGCCCCTCATCAATATTTGTAACTCCATATAAGACCTCAGTCTTTGTGTCTGAAATTTCACTACCACAGTTATGGTGCTTAGATTAAACCTGCACTACCTCTCAAACAACCATCCAATGTTCCCTTAAAAGCAATGAGTGATCACGCCTCAATGTATAGGTTCTAATTGTAAAATTAGTCATAGCAGATCTATTAAACAAGTAAATCAATCACAATGATGTAAAACAAATTGGAGTAAAAACTGTGCAAGAGAGATGCATCAGTGGTAGAATTAGCCAAGGAGGTCATTTGAATATACTGCATGGCATAGCTTGGATCCAACTAGGAGTCCTCATCATCAATCAATGGTGGTCATCAATGCACAAGTCACTGTCAAACCGGTGTCAAACTGAGTCTAACTGAGTGTAATAAGTGTAACTAATGGTAATTGGAACTAATGTAGGGATGGAGGCTTAGTGGAGGGTGCATGAGAAGTTAACTGCACTCAGAATAGGTAGTCATTTCTCATCAGAAGTCAATCGGAGTGATAACAGCAGTGAGGAGTCAGTCTGGCCTCAAATCAAGGAAAGAATGGTGGCTAAATGAAGTAAACTAGACTGGTAGGTGAGTAAAGGCACCCTTCTATAGTGGAAGGTGAGAACTGAGCACATGACTGGCTATTAGGGCTAAATCTCAATGGAAAGTAGATCTCGAGTGCTAGGAGACTAGGGACTAGGTGTTGGAGGTACCAAACTGATGATTGGGCAACATGTGGATGCATGCAAAAGTACATACTGAATGATGAGATATCTTAACACCCCCCCTAAAGCTATACTATGATGTAAAAAATAAAATGTAGGGCCCTAGTTACTGAGACCAAAGGTCACCCCAATACAATAATCCAAAAAATGCTGAAATAAGCTAAGTGAGGAAAGAGGGAAAACTTAGTGGGAAGAAAGCCCCCCCTCAAGCTAAACATAAAAATGGATCTAATCTGTCTCCACCATGATGGAACTCACCCACAATAGTGAATGGAGGTAAGAGAACTTCTTCTCAGTGAAGCTCTTGGTGAAGATGTCTACAATTTGCTCATCGGTAGGGCAATATTGCAGAATGATGGTGCAATCATGCACCAACTCTCGAATGTAGTGCATATGAATCTCAATGTGTTTGGTCCTCTACCACTGAACTGGATTGGTGGAGATCTTAATAGCACTTTGATTGTCACAAAATAGGACAGTCGAAGTAGTGCTACCAAAATCAAACTCGAAAAGAATACCCTGGAACCAAACTACCTGAATGCAGGCATTGACTACCCCTAGATACTCTGCCTCTGCTGAAGAAAGTGAAACGGCTTCCTGCTTTTTGATTGACCAGAAAATAGGGCATGAAAAATCATGAAAACATATCCGGAAGTGGACTTCCGATCTATGCTATCACCTGCCCAATCTAAATCAGTAAAACCAATGAAATCTAGCTCATAATCTGCAACATAATGTATGCCAAAATGTTTCGTACCTTGCACATACTACAAGATCTGCTTGGCTTCCCAATAATGAAGCTCATGGGGCTGTTGCATATACCTTGATACAACACTCACGTCATAAGATATATCAGGGCTTGAGTGTGTCAAGTATAGTAGTGAACCAATCAACTGTCGATACATAGTGCAATCTACAAGTGGTGTGGAATTTCCCTCTTCAAGACTGATTCCTGAGAGGAATGGAAACGGAGCAGCCTTACATTCTGCCATATTAAACTTTAATAGAAGGTATTTAGCATACTTTTGCTCAGATAATGTTATCCCATAAAAATTTTGAGCTATCTCCAAGCCCAAAAATTGCTTAAGCAAGCCCAAATCGCTCATATCAAAAGCTAGATTTAAAGCGGTTTTCAGCTTGTTAATTGTACGGAGAGTGCTATTAGTAATGAGAAGATCATCAACATATAAAAAAACAATCAAAAAATTACCTTTAACTTTCTGTAGGTACACATTAGTATCAGATTTTCATCTTTTGAAATTCTAAGAAAGAAGGAAGGAGTCCATCTTTGCGTACCATGCTCTTGAGGCATGTTTCAATCCATACAAAGATTTCTTCAATCTCCAAACTAATAATGGATATGATATGTATCCTTCCATTTGTTTCATATATACCTCTTCATCAAGGTCTCCATGTAGAAAATCCCTCTTCACATCCATGTGGTGCACTTCCTAGTGCTTGGATGCGGAAATTGCCAAAACTAGGCGGATGGAATCCATCTTTGCAATCGGTGCAAAGGTCTTAGTGTAGTCCACTTGTTGGACTCGGGAGAAACCTTTTGCCACCAGATTAGCTTTGTATTTTCTGATAGAACCATCAGTAGAAACCTTCGTGCGGTAGATCCACTTGCATTGAACTAATTTTCTTCCAAGTGGAAGAGAAACTAGCTCCCATGTATTGTTCTTTTGAAGAGAACTGTACTCTTCATCCATGGCGGTTTTCCATTGTGGATCTCGGTGGGCATGATAGTATGATTTGGGATCTGAACCAATCATCAAATAACATTTCTCATATAGTAATGGATTAGAATATGAAAGAGCCATAATTGCTCTTTGAAAGTCTACTCTTGCTCTCCTTGTATCAACAGGATTTCCAATGTTTGGAGTAGCAGATTGTAGAGTGTTTTGAGCTCACTTTGGTAACTGAGGCGGATCATTATGGTATGATTCCAAAAATCATATGTCATGGCCATCAAAGTATGATATAATATCCGAGATATCAGATCCAATGACTTCTTCGTATTCACTTGAATTTTCTTCTTGTGGAGGATGCAGATCGATAGTGTTTTCCTCAACTAGTTTCAGACCTGGCAGTGGTTCTTCAAACTTCACACTTCGCTCTATGAATACCTTTTTGGATCTGATATTCATGAGTTTATATGCTTTTGATTCTTCCCCATATCCTATTAGGATACATTCAATACTTTGTGGATCCAAAGCTTTCCTCTTATCAGAAGGAATTCTAGCCCATGAAGTGGAGCCAAAAACCCTCAAATTGAACACATCCGGTTTGCAACCAAAGAATGCTTCGAAAGGAGTTTTGCCTTTCATGGATGAATATAAATGTATGAAACAACATTAATGGCTTCAGCCCAAATATTTTCAGCCAAACCTTTTGAATCAAGCATGCAGGTAGCCATCTCTTTCAGTGATCGATCCTTCCTTTCCGCTACACTGCTTTGCTAGGGTGTGTAGGGAACTGTATGTTGGATCTGAATTCGGATTTTGGCACAAATTTGAAGCAAACTAGACTTGATATATTATCCACCATTATCATATCTAAGAGATTTGATCTTTCTCTCAATGGAGGTCTCAACAGAAGCCTTAAAATCCTTGAATTTTCCAAGCACTTCTGACTTGTTTTTGAGAAAAAATACACAAGTAAAGTGGGAGAAGTCGTCGATGGATGCCAAAACATACCTTGAACCATTCATGGACATATTTGGAAGAGAACCACTAATATCAAAATGTATGAGGCCCAAAATGGTAGAAGCTCTTCTAGCTTTGCCGCGGTCGAACTTGTGCTCAGCGTGCTTCCCAACAATGCAATCGAGGCAAATTCCCTTCAAGGAACGAAGTTGCAGAAGACCATCAACCATGGATTTATGTTTTAAAAACAAAAAATAATTGTAATTAAGGTGTCCAAACCTTTCATGCCAAATCCTACTAACCTCATTGCCATGAGTGAGGAGAGCAGTGGGATTTTCAAGCAGCACAAACTGAAAAAACTCATAGTATTTTGCAATGTGGTTTTCCTTTCTGGCTACAATAAGTTTTCCACTTTTGATATCAGAAATGTAAACATTATTAGGGCTGAATGTAACTTGCTTCGGTTCACCAGTGTGTGTCATTTGATACACAGAAAGTAGATTTGAAGCCAATGAAGGCATATAGAGAACATTCTGGAAGCTTCCATGCTCTAAATGGATGGTACCTTTGCCCTTCGAAGAAATTTTTGAGTCATCTCCCAAATGGATGGGGATGGAGCTGTTTGGATCAAATGAAGCAAAAGAGTCGATATTTGTAGCCATATGATTTGAGGCACCGGAATATACTAGTAGAGTGGTGGGTTTCGAAACAGTTTCCATGAGTGCTTGACCTCTTTCATGATCATCATTTCTATCCTTCTTCCTTGCATTGTCGGGAAGACATACGTTATTATTTTCCAAAAGGAGGCCCATTTGATCTATTGTTTTCTTCATGCATGAACTTTCAGGATGAAAACCACGGTTGCAATAAGAACACTTAGATTTTTCTTTACCCTCTTTACCCTTATGCTTGTTCCTTGAACCGAATGGTGCATCCGATTGCTTGCCTTTCTCTCTTTGATTGTTATGTTCGAATTTGGGATTCTCTTTCTTTTGATTTCCTTTTCCATTCAAATATTTGGATCCTTGAACAAATAGGATTGAATCTTTGGAGTTTATGGACCCCATTTGAATCAACTTTTCATGCTCTTTGGTAACAGATTTAATGAAGGCATTCAAGGTAGGCATCTTCCAATTCGGGGTAGTTAGCCGACCGAAATTGAAAGTAGAGACAAATATCGAGTAATCTTTCCCAAGCTTTGTGAGAATGGAGAGGATCAATTGCTTATCCTCTCACAACACCACTGTTCTTCAACTGCAATGCCAAGTGCTTGAATCTTGTGAAAAACTCATTGATGGTCTCGAAATTCTCAGGACTAAGAGCAATCAATTCATTTTCCAACTGAAAGGCTCTAAGTGCATCCTGCTTGCCAAATAGTTTTTCAAGTTGCTCCCATATTACTTTTGGAGACTTCAATCCGCTGACATGGAAGTGAAGATCCCTAGAGATGGAGAGACAAAGAAGACCATAAGTTTCATCAAGCTTATTGAAGTATTTTGATTTTTCAATGAGAGTGTTTGGTTCCAATTCGAGGCCCATGGTGACTCTAAAGAACCCTCTTGAGTGCAATATTATCTCCATGTCATATTTCCAATCAATATAATTGAAAGGAGTTAGCATAGGCTTTGAAGAAGTGGAATCCATCACTGATAACGAGTGCAATTGATGAAGGAGAACCTGCAAATCACAAGGTAGCGAATGCACTTGATGGAGAAGATTATCCTGCAAATCGCAATCAAAACAAGAACAGTAAGGTCGAACAATCCACCCTTTTAGAGTTGCATCACACCTAGGATTGGAGATCAAGCAAGATTGAATGGATCCAATGTTTCAAATCCAGGAATTATGTGGAAAAATCAAGCTTCTGCAGTGGATTGGAGTGTATTTTCTACTTTGCATGCACATAAGTGAATGCACATGAGATATTTTATGCCAAAACTTCTGCAATTTTGAGCAAATTCACTCAAATATTCGTGTAGAACACCTGTAGAAGAGGGATCTTGTCCCTGCAATGGCTCTGACACCATGTAAAATTATTCACAGCAGATCTATTGAACAAGTAAATCAATCACAATGATGTAAAACAAATTGGAGTAAAACCTGTGCAAGAAAGATGCATCAGTGCTCTATAATCGATAATGGTAGAATTATAATACAATACTGTCACAATGAGTGAGCAATTCAAATTAGCCAAGGAGTTCATTCGAATATACTACATGGCATAGATTGGCTCCAACTAGGAGTCTTCATCATCAACCAGTGGTGGTCATCAATGCATAAGTCACTGTCGAACAAGTGTCAAACTGAGTCTAAGTAAGTCTAACTGAGTGTAATAAGTGTAATTGATGGTTAGTTGCAGTAATGTAGGGATGGAGGCTCGGTGGAGGGCACATGAGGAGTTAACTACACTCAAAATAGGTATTCATGTCTCATCATAGTTCAATCGGAGTGATAACAGCAATGAGGGGTCAGTTTGGCCTCAAATCAAGGAAAGACTAGTGGCTAACTGAAGTAAACTGGACTGGTAGGTGAGTAAATGTGCCCTTCTACAGTGGAAGGTGAGAATTGGGTGCATGACTAGCTAGGAGGGATAAATTTGAGTGGAAAGCAGCTCCCGAGGTGCTAGGATACTAGGGACTAGGTGTTGGATATACCAAACTGATGCCTGGGCAGCATGCGGATGCATACAATGCATGCATGCATGCAGAGTGCATGCAAAAGTACATACTGAATGATGAGATATACTAAGACTAATATTCTGGGTTGGTGATATTCATTAAAGTATCATGGGCTCAGGAACCCCTTCCTAGTAATGAGACTCCTAGAGTTATCAAGACATTAATTCAATGTGTAGAGTGTGGATGCAATTCACCCTGTAGTGAATGGTAACGCATTTCCTTCCAGTTTTCGGTGGGTATCCCTCAATCTCGACTGCAAGAGTGGATTAACTCCTTGAATCTTTCAACGTTTGTCACAATAGACCCATTCAACTCGTATCTTGAGTCTCTTTCTGCATTTGAAGGCCTATTTTGATTATTGGTTCCTATGAGAGCTTCCCTGCGCCCGTCACTAAGAAAACATCAGTTCCTTCAACATATGGATTACAAAGCTATATTTTGAGTGAATTCTGGGTTCAACATTGCCTACTGGAGTTTCTAAAGCATTCGCATGTATAATGGCTAGGGATGAGTCTATCTCTGCTGAAATAAAACCTTGATGTAACTGAAACTCGTAGGAAAACCTCGATGCTAGATAATTGAAATTTGTCCATGTGTAATAGGGATATGGCTACCATGAATTCAGGTAATGAAAGAAGAAAATAAAGAAACTTTCCATCCATTCTCAAATTATTCACACAAATACCTGACCTCTCTCAATTTTCCGAGGTCATTCTTTTATTCATTGACAGGCTATTATTGATTTCTGCCCCAATGAGTTACTGGTTGGTTCTTAGTTTTTTTCTTTTTGACAGCAAAAAAAACTCTTCAATTTTAGCCCTAATTGGGAGTTACAGATTTTTCCTGGAATTGCCATTTGCAAGATTCCACTTGTCCAAACTTAAGATTTTCTTTCTAATTTTAGGTGACTAGTTCCTAAATCTTGTAATAGCCTATCTAGGTGGCTTAGGAGACCAGCCTTTGATCTCTCAAAGCAATTAAGTCATATATCAACCAAAGGATAATTTGCAATCAATATGAATTTGTTAAAGGCACCAAATAGTCCCAAATGTGAGATCAAGGCCATGCAAAAGAGTAGATAAGGAGGTTGTGATGAAAGGTGGGTCCAAAAATTTGGCTAAGTATATTAAACCTGCATGTTTATAATTTGTAAACCAATTTCCAAATAAAAATGCCTTGGGATACTTAGTAATATGGTATTATGATGCATTTAATTGTAGAGGATTAGAAATTGCCCTGTATGGATGTCAACCAAATCATTGCCCTGATATGCGAAGGGTTAGGTTGATAACTATCCTACGACTAAAAATTGCACTATCTATAAGTTAAATTGCCCTGTCTATAAAAAACCTAGCAAAAATGGGAAAACAATTCACTTTGACCATAATTTCGACATTAATGTTTTTACATTTCCTTAGGTGTAAATTTGTGTTTTGGCTGCTTGCTTAGTGTTTTTTAATGCATCTTACAGGTCTGATATTTCAAATTACAATAAGCATTTATTTCATTTTGGCAATGTTTTTTTATCTTTAGGGTTCACAATTTGCTTATAGGTTATCTAAGGATTCCCACATGTGGTTAGAAAGCATGAATAACCCAAAATACAATGAGATAATATGAGCGAGATAATATGAGGTGAGAGTGTACATTCTCCAACTGCCATTAATCCCTTCCAGTCTGACCAATTTGGGTCAACTACATTGACAAACTAAAATGGTAATTCCTTTGTTTATGGGACAAAGACATAGAATTTCGGCAGACCTAGTATCGAGGACCTAGGTTGTATGCCTATTTTTGCACTCTATGAGTCAATAGATTTCCAATAGTGGAAGATTTTCACAAAACAAAGTTCATATACAAAATTTATGGCCCCAATAAGGTAATGGTCAAAATATTCGGTAGGTACAAGTAGCAACATGTCAGCTCAGAATAATTCTGATATGGACTTCTACTTCTAAAAGTATCATAGAGTTTCCAAGAGAATTTCAAAACTCTAAATCTAACCCTCACTCTAGCTATAAAAAACCTAGCAAAATAAGGGAAAACAATTCACTTTTCCATTAGGTGTTGGTAATCCATAGTATGAGTAGAAGTGTGGAGGTGATACTAATATAGAAGAGAGAAAAAAGCATATTGTAGAGAACTCTAAAATGCCATAGTGTCTCATCATGTCAACTCGCCATAATTAAAATATGACCTTTTATTTCTATAAGAATAATACAAGTTCTAAGAGGATTTCAAAAATCTAAACCTAACCCTATTTTTAGCTATCAAAAACCTAGCAGAAGGGAAAAAGGATTCACTTATTTATTAGGTGTTGATTGTTCCATAGTTCCATAGTTCTACTTCCAATAACTTGTTGCAAGGGATAACTGAGGTTTGTGGCCTAAAATTCATAATTATGACTACCAATACTTATTCAATGGCTGAAATATATCCAACATTTGGAAAGATGACCCCTTGAAATATGCCCAATGTTGTTTTAGGGTTTCCTATGCAGCTGCAAGGTGCCCATAACTCACCAAAACCCTATAAATTTTGATTTCCATTTGAAATTGGTGCAATATTATCTAAAACCATCTAATAGTTAATTTGGATATCAAATAAAGTTGGCCTACAGTTGTGTTTCCAGTGGTCTTGAGTTTCAGATTGGCAATGGTGACCCATGCTAGTCGTCATCATTGCCATGCTGAAACTCAAGACCGCTGGCAATACTCCTCGGATCGAGTCACATTGTAATTAGTACTAGTAAATGACTGTTCTTTAAGTTCACAATTCTCTCCTGCATAATGAATGATGTAATTAGATGTATTTTATGGTTTCCTGGAGGAAGAGGAGTTGCAGTTCACTATCACTTTGTTTTTGTGAAGATTGATTGAAGAATGTTATAAGTGTGCCTAAATAATTATGAACATGGATATATACAATTCCTTATATTTATTATCGCTTTGTTTTATGTGATGAATTCATTTGCATGACTTGAGTATATCTAAAGATCTCCTTGAGGTCCCATGAATGAACTTGAACACTTGTTGCATTCATTTAATTTGAAAGAGTAGTTATAGTTTGAAAGAACTCTCTCCTTACCTTAGCTAGCATTCATTGAAAGGAAAGGTTTATTTTATTCATATGCATTTCCATGGTTTGAGTCAGTCATCACACCACGAGTTGCACTTCCATCACCCGACTGAGTAATACAACCATTAAAATTTAACTCGTTAACTCAACACACTTTAACCTCGCTTGAGGATAAAAATAATTTGTTAGTTAGGTAGGACACCGGGGATAGGAATCCAAATAATTCCCCCTTGTCATTATCATCCGAGACATAGTTGTTGTCCTCTAGGGTGCTAAAATCATCCTGTACTTGTTGACACAGTCCTCAACCAGTTTGTGGAGGGGCCTCCTGTTGTTTCAGGGGTTGAATCTCCGCAAGATCGAGAATCAGACGAACTCTGTGGAATGCCGCACTCCACTTAGCCCTAAGGCAACCTCGATCATTGTCTTCCTTGTATTCTTCGGCCACCACACTGGTGATACAAGGGTGATAAGGCATAAGCGCTGAAAACCTTTTCCAACATGTCATGAATGAGGTAGCTTAGTGACTTTTCTACTAGGGCTCTTTTACCCAGGATCCCTTTCGATAGAGGGATATCCTTCCATTATTGGTCTCTCATTTTGTATTGTTCAAATTGGATTTCATCACCTTGCAAATGATACAACTTGTTGAGGTATCCAGCTCTTAGTTAGGAGGTTTTGCTTGCTATTTCACCTTTTTAGAGGGTCTTTTTCTTTTTAGTGTTGCTTGTTCACATTCCGGCCACTCTTTTTTCAGCTCGCTTATTGTGACAACAGTCCCAGTACACTTTTTTCAGCTTGCTTTTTTGGCCCGCAAGCCTTGTCTTTTCCTAGATCTTCTTCTGCACGCTCGGTTGCTTTAGGGTTTTTGACTTCTTACACGGTCAGTTACCAATTATCTAATGATGCGTGATGTCCTCTTTTCCTAGGTCTTCGATATGGTTGAGTTGGATGGTCTTCTCAAGGGATTGAACACCCCTTGATGGAGCCACTAACGCTTGACCTTAGGAGTAGTCTAGAGCACCACGTGATCACATCATCCATGTGGAATTTTTTGTTTACTGTGATGATGGTCTTTCAGGTTATATGGAACAATGGTACATTTGAGACAGAGATGATTGGTTGTACCCCACCTTGGTTGATTGTCTTATGGTCCTTCCTTTTTTTTGATAATATTTGTGTGGTACCTTGCCTTTTACCTTTTGGGTCTTTTACTCATCTTGGTAAATCTTTTGATTTGTACCACCTTTTATGTTTTTTGTCTTATGGGTACTATGGTAGTTTGTCCACATTTGAGGTACACCCCCTTTGTCCAAGTTGTTATGAGTCTTTATACCAACTTCGTACCACCCTCCAGACCTTGGTTAGGAAGGTTGCTTGCTATCATACCTTTTGGTGGTCCTATTTGAGTTACAATAGGTAGTTACAGGGAGCTATTGCATATAAGTGGTGGTTATAAGGAGCTATTGCATATAATAGGTAGTTACAAGGAGCTATTGCATATATTTGACATTATTTGACCTTCGATCTCTTTGGCATGTCAAATAACAGGTAGTTATAAGGAGCTATTGCAATATAAATTTGACCTTATTTGTACATTCCCCACAATGGTTCATTTACTTTTGGTTTTTACACCCTCTTGTTTATTGGTCTTGTCGTAGATTGTCCTTTCATTTTGGTCCTTTCATTTTTTGGTGGTACCTTGCCTATCACCTTTTAGGTCTTTTACTAATATTGAGTTATGTTTTGATTTCTATCGACTTTTATGTCTTTGGTCTTATGGGTATAACTATGGACGTAGTTTTTCCACATTTGAGGTAGTACACCCCTTTAGTCCCAAGGGTTATGAGTCTAATTTATACCCACTCTTTTCCTTTTTACTTGTACCTTACTGGTTGGTTTTTTTACCCTTTGGTTTGTCCTTGCACCTTACTAGAAGCCGTGAGTCTCTTTGGCCTCAGTTTGCTGGCTGTCAGCTCATCTTTATTGTGATTGCACTGAGCCTTTTGACTGTCATTGAATTTCTTTGATTAACAGTACCATATCCCAATCATCTCTCTCTCTTTGGTTTGTACTAACCCTATAACAGGGTCACTTGGTTCCTAGAGTTGACTGGCCTCTAAGAGACACAGTCATTTCTGAAAGTAACTCTTCTGAGTACATTACAAGAAATGTCTAGACCCAGGTAATCAAATATGTGTTGGTTATAAGACTCAAGTAATCAAATTTTTGGTAAACACTTTGAATTAAGTAGTTAAGACTTGTCCTGTCAGACAAAACTGTTTGTAATCAATTTATATTTGTTCGTAAAGAATTTTAAGAGTGGTGGAACTCCTCGATTGAACTTGTGAGGAAAATTATCTCGGAGAATAAGTGTCCTGACAAAAAACTGAGTAGAACTATGAATTTATTTGTTGAACCATGGATTTATCATAAGAACAGATTGCTCCAGTCTTCCATTTGTGATGAACAACACAATAAAATTTGCAACAGAAAAAGGAAAGTTTGCAAGATGGAAAGCATTGTTTTGATGTTATAATTGTACTGTTCATGAGCACATTTCTAGGAAAGCAAAAAGCATTCCTTCCTTTTTAACAAGAGAATATTTGGCACAGAAGTGTGTTGTTAATTTTTAAGAAGTGAGCCTGAAGTAAGCGAGCCTGAAACAAGTGATACTGGTGCCAGCGAGCAGAAGGCAAGCGAGCATAGAAGGTCAAAGTGGAATCCAGTGGGCCCATAACCCACAAGTAAACATGAAAATCTCTGCTTGGACCAGAGAAAAAAATCATATCTATACTATCAATGATAATATGAGTTGGTTGGATTATATGCAAGACTGGAAACCAAGGTGGGAGTTGAGACATGCTTAAGTGTTCGATGCTAACTTACCGGGATTTGATGCTTTTATTAGACTAGTGCCAGAACTCAGAAGAATGCCTATGGGATCTAGTATTGTACCAAAGATGATTTACAACAACTCCTTGAGAAAAGCAGTTGATGCAAGTAATTGGTTAACACACCTCTACCAAGATCTTAACTTAATCTCGACGGAGGGCTCTACACCTCACCGTGGGCTACAACTAGACCAACAATACTACTGTATTAACTGGATATGTTCTTTGGAAGCATGGTCACATCAAGATGCTAGTCTCCGGTTTCCAAGTACTACACACACTTATGAAAAATATAAAAAATTATGGTGGAAATTCTTGAGAAAAGAAAATATAGATAGAACATATTATACCATGCTAAAGTTTGGACTTCAAATTCCACAAATCTATGAGGATCCTGCATTCTATGTCCCTAATTGGATTATAGACTAATGGCGGTCATTCGGCATCAACCTGACACCATTAGAACTAGCTGCTATTTATAATCTGAAATGAGAAGTTGGAGAATCTCTCGAATAGGTCAAAAATATTTTGCAGACAAATCTTATTGAGGCTCAAATCCTTGGGTACTACATTAAAAACCAACAATAGTGGCTTGTCAAGATCCACATAGACGTCCACATGCATCATAATAGACACGTGGTCTTGAGGTCTGTTTATTCAAAGGCATGGGATACTGAATCCAATGTATTTCGAGAATTATATTGTCCCCCATACTCCGATGAGTTGTAAATATCTCAAAAGTATTTGGCTATGAGTGGGGCCTTTCCATTCAAATTGTCATAAAGATCGAAAATAAAGTATTTGTAACTATGTCATGATAATATAAAGAAAGCCCTACTTTTCTCTATGTCAATATGATTGAAAATCTATGTTATGAATTAAATACCCTAAGTCAATATTACAAGTATTTGTCCAAAGACAGCATTAGTTGAGAGTATGACTGAAAGCAACCATTTTTCAAAACAAGTTACATGTTTACGGTTTCGTTTTTGCTTGATTCAATTACTTTTAGTCATCTAAGAAGACCATGCTTGAATAAGATTATACAAGTTCCACAACATTATACAAAATATTGTTTTTGAAGATTTTTGAACACTTATTAACCACCTAAAAGATCTTACTTTTGAAAGTCATAAAAACTTTTAGACGTTTTCCATAATGGTTAGTGATTTTTATTTTATATTACTATTGCTGAATATAAATATCTTACTAAATGTGACTGGACTTCAATTACGGAGTTGATGAACCCAAATTGATGGGATGAGAGAGACTTTAGGGCTATGACGACAAAGCTGATAGTTGGATGGTTTGATATGGGAGTCAAGACACAAAGGATCAATAAAAGAAAGCTCATAATTGCGTGAATTTGTACTCATAAGAAAGATAAAGTGATCGTCTTCCTCATCACTTGAATGCCTACATGTTGAGAAAGGGGATAAAGATCAAGTAACATTATAAAAGGCGCTACACGTCACCTTTTAAGAGGCGCTATGCCTTGCGGTCGTATCTGAACTTGTTTCCCCTGGTGCAGGTAGAACCAAACAGTTATTTGTCATATATGTCTTCCTTGATCAACGGGATTTTAGGAAGGCCAGAGGAAAGTGAGACATCCAATACGTCTAGAAGAGTTGTACAAACTAGATGTCAAAAGATGAGAAGAAAATTCGATAAACGCAATGAATTTTTTCATAGTCGACAGGGGTCATGTTCCTATGGTGATGAGACAAAAGATGACCTTAAGGTGCCCTTGAGGTATGGAAATTTAGTGAAACAATGGGTGCCCAAGGATCTTCCTCAACCGAACACAGATTTTTGTGTGAATGAGAGGATATATCGAATAGCACCATCGTCAATACATGGTTTCGGGTTGTTCAACATGGATGGCATAAGGGTCCCTTACAACACATGTACATAATTGATGGAGTATGTTGGACCCTATTACAGCTACATAGATTGGATGCACTTGGTCTAATTTACAAAAAGTATGCGTAGCTATGGATTGTCAACAAACTATTTATAGTTGAAAGACAAAAATCAAAATAAAGGAACAACATTGTACATGGACGGAAGGCCAAAGGCCACAGGGAATATTGTGGGGTTTATAAACAGTACACAACCAAGGTCTACAATTAAGCAACCAAACTGCGAATTTGAGGGGTGTGAAGGAAACTGTGTTTTGTAGTTGCCATTAAATCAATATCTGCAGGGGAAGAGTTGCTTATTAATTACAATTTGAACCGAGTAGATACATAAAATTTTACTATGGGAGTGGTACATATAACAATTTACCCAACCTTTTATTAATTGAATTTAACATATTAAGGATTTTTTCGTTAGTTTATTTCATTTAAATTTTTCATATTTACTTCGCAGGCTAGTGATCGAGATAAAAACCTGCCAGCAGATGGTCGGAGGAGTACATCTTCCTTGAGAAATCAGGTATACATCCTTGTAATAGTGCAAATATAATACGAAAAAATAATTTTTTTTCCTTTGTTTTCTCATTATTAGTATATTGGTTTCGTTCATATAATGTTATCTAATTATTTCATTTACATAATTTTCTCTATGTTTTTTATGCAGTTTGGTTCTGCAAGGGTCACAGTACCCTCGACGCAATATGTATACATATTCTTTGTAATAGTAAAAATATAATACTTAATAATAGTTTTTAATTGATGTGTTTTCTCATGATTAGTTTTGGATTCGTTTAGGTGATCACTTTCACTATGTTTTTTATTTAGGTATCTATAAGGGGCAGCTCCCAGATATTAGCTGATCGGGGAAAGTCACCTATGAGCATCGATTAGAGGAGTGGGTCACGATTCTCTATGTTGCAGGTAATCCATTGGAATTGTACAAATATAATACGTAGCAGAATGTTTATTTTGTTATGTATTTTTCGTGTGTATACTGGTTTCGTTGTGATAATGTTTTCTAATTTTTTTTTGCACGGGCCCAATGATCGAGGCCAGTCCATAGCTATGGATCAGATGACACCATCATCCAGGCACCAAGTAAACCTAGCTATAATTTTAGGAATCTATCATGATCATAGATATGATTTGTTAATATAATTTTAGGAATCTATCATGATATAACTCAATAGTGTTTTATATATTTTTTTTGCAGCCTAGTGAATCATTGTATGAAACAACATCAGAAGAATGTTCAGTAGATCCTGAAGTGGCTGAGATCATTAAAGATTCCCATGTAATTGATGATGACACAAACCCATTTAAGGTGATAGACAAATTGTTGGAAAAATATAGTGCAGAACTCATTTCTCTGCTAATCAAGTTTCCGCAGACAAGCCAGAACCTGGCAAGGATTGAATTGTTGGAACGGAAATCTGAATCTTTGGAAGTAAGTTGAGGAATCTTGATTCATAAAATAATACATTGATGAATTTATAATTTTCTCTTTTATATGATAGTACTGAACATGTAAGACATGGTTTGTATTTACAAAATTATCGAGAACACACAATAGTGGTGGAGGCGATGTTGGCCCCAACGAGGCTCGTGGAGAGACGTGGCATCATGAGCAAACGACTCCATGTGCATCAAATCCTTTTCCATTGTTGTTAAATGAATAGTCGGCAACATGTTCTGACACACCACGTGTAACGTCCCCACCCATCATACCGGTGCGATGGAGAGAACGTTAGACTGAAGCCAGGACATCTAGCCCCATGAACTTATTAAATAAGCATTCACATAATATAAAAGAACATATGGAAATGTATAACTATAAGAAAACACAGCGGAAGTAATTTCAATTACGCATCCATCATACATTCACGATATTCATTAAATAAATAAATGCAAGGTTAACACAAGAGAGTACTTATCTTATAACAAAGTAGTCCCAAGCAATTGGCTATGCAACTGCAACGTTCCACCCAACCATAGGCCAGTTGTGATCATCATTATCTCCACAAACTGCCACCCCCCGAGCTGGGCATGATCTCTACAAGGAATCAGGGAACAACAGACTCACACATATCCCAAAGATACACCAAATCAGCCAAGCCAAACTACAGTTGGGTTTATCAGGCTGTTAGGTAATGGAAGGAAGAATTGCTAAGCTAGTGGGATCATCTATAGAGATATGGGCACCCTGTACAAGATCTATCTATCTTGGTCCCCACAATACCTACACACCTGGCACAAGGAAGTATTCCCTTCACTAATACACAGCCCCTCAGGCCATACCTTCCATTCTAGTGTTCTTCAAGGTGTGCATAGAAGAGCAACCATTCCTTTTGATACTCTTGAGAGGTTACCTCCTCACTAGGTTTATCAAGCCAATTCTGGTCCACTTCCACTCCTAATTCTTGCTGATAATTTCCCAACCAACACAAGGATGCACCCTACAAGAAAACACAAGTGCTGAAAAACGTGGGCAACCCAAAACGAACTAGTAAATGGGGAATAAACCCTGGGAGAGCCATTCATTTTCAAAAAACATTTATATGCATTCCAGGGGCTGAAACAACCTCTATAAACCCCCAAAACGTGACTCCCTTTCTCTCATCTACTGTGCAACACAAAAACGAGCTCCCCGCTATGGAAAATGCAGGAAATTGGTGAAAAACGTGATGGAGGAAAGACCCCATAGTTCAGACTGCATGAGAGAGGAAAGACTATGGGTTCAGAATGGATTTGGGCAACATTTCGTGGGTGTTTTCTTGCCCCAGAAGCAAAAGTACGTTTTTCTAAGTTGATGGCTTACCCATGCATGAAATTGGCTGCCATAGCTCTTCATTCCCAAGGCATTAACTGCCTCAACCAATTTCTAGAAGAATTAAATGATTGGGTGCATAACCCAAAATGGGTAGTTGGTGGTTTATGGGTTTTCTCATTGACACATGGATTAACACTATTGGCTCAAGGGTTTGAATAATTTCCCTCCCTATTCCTTATAGAATCATGCCCCCATCTCTTTGTTGCATTGTATAGCCAGTTGTGGATTATTCATTAAAATTCGTATTTACATGATGTCTTAATTTACATTGTGCCTATCTAGCACAAGAACCATAGGAATCTATTTTTAATTGCCGATACATAAAATGCTAAATCAATGGTGGGGCCTTGGCCTTGATCTCCTCACCATGATTAAATATCAATATTTACATCATTTACGATTTAATGCGAAAGGAGTCAAAATGGGGACATTACACCACGGACCCCAACTGTGAGCGCACTGGCTTCTAGTGACCGACGCACACTGGATCCTCCAGAAGAAGGGGTGGACACCGAGAATCCTAGTAATATTGATATCTGCCTAGATGCATTTCCAGGATCTTCCCGTGTCACTAGCACGAGAACAATGGAGGTAACAGTTTTGGTAGACGTAGATCTCATCCCAGTAAAGATTGATAAGGTCCCAGGCAATTAATATACGTTGATCAAGTTAGTGTTTATAACTTCATTGTAATACACCGATAAAACGTTTTCTTTCAACTAATCATGATCATGGCATGATCGTTTCGCAGGAAATGATGCTTTCTATAAACAAGTGAATGACACGTGCTTGGAGATCTTTGGGTCCACCATTCGAGAAAGGTGGGATAAACAACCGAAATGTTTAAAATATGAACTCACTAATTGGTTGGTTGGCCTGTTCGATGACAAGACCTTCAATAAATATGAGGTCATGAAAAAGGCTAGGCAACATGTGAAGGTTGTTCGATCCCAATATAGGACCCACCTAGAAAAAAAACCCTTTGTACGAGCGCCCTCCAATGATTCCACCAATGGAGTGGAGAGCTCTAGTGGAGGATGGAAAGGAGAGGGATAAAAGAAGAGAAGGAAAGATAACAGCAGGCACAGGGAGGTATGCAATACTTTCAGCAATGTAATTAAAAACCTTATTATTATTGAATATTTCTATATTGAACTTGGAACATCTAACATGTTTCAACACTTTTGTAGGGTGCCAAACACATCAAAGGCCATAAAGTCAAGACTTGACAAAATAGGTCAACACAAGCTTGGGCCTGGTGGTTATTCCAATTTTGTGGCACGATTTGTAAGTTTCGAAAAACCAATAATGCATACAAATAATAAATTGCAAATTCTTTTTTGTTTTATTGCACCGGAAAATCTTAATTAACAATGTTATGCAAATATGTAGGCCGAACGATTCAATGAACATGCCACTGAGGACGACATGAAGCTTGGATTCAAGGAAGGCTTTGGAGTTGTTGTTGAACGCCGAAAAAGCTTGTCTAGACAAGCACAGTTTTCTGGTACCAATCCATCTAGTGCATAGGTAAATAGAATCTATATAATTTATTGAAGATTAACCGCTTGTGCAATCTATTCGTTATAAATACTTGACAAAAAATATTAACTCTGTTTTGAGCAAGAAAGAAATGATCCCCCTAATGTCGTGGAGGGAGAACAACAAATCGAAGATCATGCTTCGAATCCTATTAATGAATTTATTCATATGCTACAATTTTATGTATAGCATTGCAAATGGTGAACATTAATTGTAGTTCACCATATTTCAACTACAGAGCATGTAGAGGGTGAAACTCTATAGGTTGCACTTGGACAACAACATGAACTACATGATGTGGCCACACTAGATTTAAAAACACCTTTGTAATGTTTTTTTTAAACGAAATACTTGTCATTACAATAGAAAAATACAACGATGTAACATTTTCACATTGTTGCAACAAATCTGAACCCCTTGCCGCAAAATCCATGCCTAGATCAACACACTAGGATGCAAACATCACCACAAGCGCCTGATGAAGAACCAAGAACTGGAAGAGAAAGTCCAGCTGTAGATGATCCTCTTAGAGATTATTTACCACTTATAAAGAGAAGAAAAACTAAAAAGAAGTGACTCAAAAAATGTACTTGTCTAATTGCTTTTTATAACAATATATCGTCCACGATTTTTGGCCTAATCAATGAATGAATGGTTTAATGGTTTAATGATTCAGTGTAGTATACTGTTACCTTTATTGAATGTCAGTTTTTATTGAATGAATGTGTTGAATGAATCAATGAATGGTTTAATGAATGTTATCTTTTATTGTATGATTGTGTTGACTGAATGAAACAATGGTTTAATGAATGTTAGCGTTTATTTAATGAATGGTAGATGAAATTTCATGATGAAATATGGATGAATTTGCACATATTTGTTTTTTTCAAGTACATGCATTAGGTATGGGGAATTGAGAGTGATGTGAGGGGGAGGAGGAGTTATAAGATCTTCCACCTTCACGTGGTTGGCCCTATTCAGTAGAGAATATTAAATTATTCTCGAAACAGAGAAGAGCTCAATGAATGGCCATGATCCTGGCTTTCTACAACCCACTAGCGTGTCATCTAAATTTTGACAATTTCTTGGAGCTTGGTGTGATGTTTGGTTGCTCATCATAACCAATTTTGAGTTTCCACAACTTCAAAGGTTGAGTAAATGATGCACTGGAATCAATATCCTTAACCTTCTCTTTAATTTCCTTGAAATCAACATCCGTAACCTCACATTAAACCCTTCCAAAATGGTCTATTTACCACTGAATCATGGCTTCTGAAGCATGATATTTGCAACTAATCTAGCATACACCAACAATAGTTAGAAACATGCTGTCTGTTGTCAATGTTCATCATTTTTTAGGGCTGCAACTTACCTGAGGAGATTCGAACCTGCGACCAATGTCTAGTCCCAAGGCTAACACCTTCAAGCTTGAAGTGCACCTGACAATGGGAGACCACCTTCAAGCAGCTTGATTCATTCTGCATGCATTTCATAGTGGGAGATGATGGGATACCACCTTGCTTGATTCATTATGCAAAAGTCTCAAATTCCCTCTGCGATTTTTGTCAATTAGTTTCTCGATTCAACATGACCCACGCCTGTCGTCTGAGGAGTGTTGCTAGCGTTCTAGAGTTTCATCCTGGAAATACTAACGATTCATGGTATTATGTTTCCCTTTGGATGCAATATGACAAACTCAAAGCTCTCATACGAAGGTTTGTCTGACAAATCTGATGGTTTTGGTTTTTTGATTCAACATGACACAAACAGTCACATTTGTCAAACAAACCTTCGCAGTGGACTATGAGTTTTCCATATTGCAGATGAAGGGAAACATAATACCATGAATCGTCACCATTGCCAAGCTGAAACTCAATACCATTGGCAACACTCCTTGGATGATGGGCGTGGGCCATATTGAATTGAGAAACTAATTACGGAAAAACGCAGTGAATCTAAGACGGTTGCATAGTGAAATGCATACAAAATGAATGAAGAGTACTGGGTGTCGAGAGAAATGGTTGTGGGACTTCGTATGAGAGGAAATGGCAATGGGAATTGATTGATAAGGTAAGGCTTTAAGGTCATAGCCTTGGGACTAGAAATAGGCTGCAGGTTCGAATCTCCTTAGTTCAGTTCGTACCCTATTAGTCTTTCGATGCAAATTATAGATTTTATTTATTTTCCATTGTCAACTTTATGTATCCCTTTATGGGTTTTGTTTATTTTCCATTTTTAACAATATGTATCCCCTTGTGATAATCAAAATTGTTAATATCAAGTCACTCGATAATGAACGTAAAGAGGATTTCCATGGAAATCTATTCCATCCAAACCTATCAAGTGTACTTTAAGGTCAAAAATATCCTTGTAACAAATCGATGAAAGATCTTAGAAGCAAATGTAATAAAGCCCTGAAAGAGGTTCGCGTAACATAGCGGTTTGTGTTTGTAGGAATCCTTCAATTTACAGGGTGAAAATGGCCATAGAGCTGCCATAGTTTAGAGACGTCAAAATTGATGACCTAAAAGTGCACTTGATAGGTTTGGAATATGGAATATATTACCGTTGAAATCCTCTTTATGTTTATTCTAGAGTTTTGAGAAAACCAGAGATATAAGAAATGATGCATTATGACAGTCTGACTTCACAGCCGCGTCTTGAAATCAAGGTAAGACTTGGATATGGCGAGACAAGTTCATATGATAGGGGGATTAGTTGTAGCAAATGAAGTAAAAGTTCATTTGCTTCGACTACTCCACCTATTGACTGATCTTGATATTGTGTCTTGTAAATTATCCTTGTACCTTTCCATCTTCATCAACATTTTCTTGTTGGTTTTTTCATGTTAAAATGTTCCCCCTTATGCTACTTCAAACTTCAACAAGGTTCTGTCAAGTAAATTCATAAAAGGTAAGTATGCATCATCATTCCATACTCCCTCAAATCTCTCTCTCTCTCTCTCTCATTTTTTTTTTGATCAGGCTTGCTGCCTCTCCATCCTCCCTCTTCTACAACATTACCATTTTCAAGCAATAAACTCCACAAATGCTATTTTTTTTCTTTGGTTTTATCCACTCTGGTTTCTTTTGTTGCACTTTCAAAGTCACATGCCATGATATCAACACACTACACATTATGGGAATAAGAAATTCACATTTGCATCTTCCAATATTACATCTAATTAAATATCATCTCCTTGAAACTCCCCCATTGTAACACCACTCTCTTCTATAGTGTCATCTTCTACTACAACACCACTCACTACTGCAACATATATCCATTACAACGTTTCCACTGTTTCTTGAGTTTCTTGTACAAGCTCCTTTACCCCCAATCTTTCCCTTATTGTATTTTGCTACAGTTAATTCTTCTACACCTTTATTTGGAATTATATCAACAACATACACTTCCAAACAATAATGTTTTTTTTTTTTAATTTCCCAATGGTGTCGGATAACCAACAGCCACAAAAAAGACAACCGACAACTTTGCCATAGATCTGATTGCAAAAGACATCGGTGCTCATCCAGTTTCAAGTGGGATGGGTGTCGATTTTCTGACCTCCACAGTGGACAAAATCGATGACTTTGGCATAGATCCGATGGAAAAAGATGTCGGTGCTCAGCCATTTTCAAGTGGGATGGGTGTTGCTTTTTTGACCTGCATAGTGCGCAAAACCGACGACTTTTCCATAGATCTAACGAAAAAATACGTTGGTGCTCATCCATTTTCAGTTGTGAGGGGCATCGATTATCCGACCGCCACAGTGAAAAATACCGACCACTATGTCATAGATCTGACATAAAAAATACATCGGATCCAAGCCCTTTTAAATTGTGAAGGACGTCGGTTATCCAACTGCCAGAGGTGTTGAAAAATCGACGAAGTCTGAGCCATCGGTTTTAATCCAAAATTGGACCAACATTAATAAAATAGTGAGGTTGTCGGATGGTCGACCACAAGATGTAGAAAATCTTACTTTTTGGCTATCAAATTTTGGGTCCAAAATACCTAGTGTGCATCCAACAACAATATACTAGCAAGGTAAAGAGAAGGGTTGACACGGGTTCCTAACAGCCCTTTCACTTAGTCCTATTCATCAAAGAACCATTCAAAGACTTAGCCTTAATTTCATCAATGGACAATTCACATAAACACATAGATGCATGCTTATACTCAACAACTATAATTGAAGGTAGCATAATCCACGCACAATGTATCATGCATTCATCAATAAATAACATGCACAACATGATTAAGCATGATGCATAGGCGTTCATCCCTATCACTCATCTAGATAAAATCATACATTCTGAAATAAATAAACACGTAGGCATAGATGTAAAATGACCATAATTCAAGGCACAAGGAACACTTATCTTTTCATTAAATCCCCAAGCAAACTTGCAGTACTTACCTTACAACAACATTCATTGGAATCTAGGAAAGTCAAAGGGGTTCTCAAGGTGACAAATGGCAGCCTAGGATTCCATCCCTCAACCCCCTCACCACTCCATAGTGGATACACATAGCCTACTCATTTAGTTACATCAATAGCCAGCTCCTTGGTATTGTATTTACATGGTATTATTTACATCATTTACAATTTCCATGGCTCACTAGCACATGGGTAGCATAACACCAATTACATGCCTCTGCAAGGCTGAGCATTCACTAGCAGGGCCTTGGCCTTGAACTCCATGCTAGAAATCATTCATCACATGCATACAATATTTACATTATATCCAATAATAGCCTAAGGGTCAGAATGAGGGACATTACAATCCCCTCCCCTTAGAATAACACCATCCTCGGGGTTCCCATACTTAGGAATACATATATAGTTTACACATGTCCCAAAATTTACAAAATGTTGCATGTATGTCTCGCATTACATCCTTTTACTTTGAGCTTTCAGTACAGAGTCCTTTGGCTTCCACAAACTATGCCTATTGGATTTGACCTTCTAGTTGTGCATGACAGCATTGTTCCACAACAATCCCTCCCTTTCTTTACCTTCCAGCTGATGTACAAGTCTGGTACTTCATGGAAGTTATCTTTCTTGTTGTCTTGGAAACTACTTGAGGAATATTTTCAGCCAAACACAATATCTTTTGGTTTGATGCCATGGTCACTGTGCATAGCTTGCCACAATTTTCTCACAAGCAACACTTGTCTTGTAACAGTTGCAATCAGTTGCTTTAATTTTCACATGTGGAATTCATCATGGAAACTCTTATTAGGCCAAGCATAGCATAAACATTAAAATCAGTCAATTATTTTTGCAAATGACATGGAAATTCCATGCTTTATTCATGATACTTCCACACTTTTCATGCTTTCCAAACATACACATGAACTCATTCATGTTGATCATTTCACAGGGAATTAGCTATTTCAACATTCACAGTTTATTTCAAGCAATTAAACACAATATACTTTCATTCATGTCACGCATTCAACAATTTTTTGTTTCTAATAGTATAAAAGAAAGAGAGGAGTAAGAGTTTCCCCCTCTTAGTCTTGTTCCAATCAAGAGCAAGACCACCATTGTGGTTCCATCCTCCTTACCTCTTTCACTTCAAGGTGAGTGCTTGTCTTGCCCTTTCTGTTTTTGGCTATGACACTTAGTGTCTAAGGTTTGTCCAAGGCCTTTCAATCGGGGATCCTCTCCCCATGGCCCACCTACAGAACCTTTGGCTCCTACGACCCACCCAAGTCCACTAGCACCATTTTTTGTTGCTGGTAATACCAATATTTATGGCACAGTCACGTTTCTAGATGAATCCTTAGGATTCCTTCAAGGTTCTTGATTCCCACAATAACTTGGGTTTCGACACAAAAATAAAAGTGTATCAACTTGGTTATTATAAGACTTGTTCATGAAGTTTTCATTTCTGAAATAAGAAATGAATGAAAATTAAATACTTATCTACATTGGGAATTTCCTCTCTATTAAAAAGGATCCTTCTTTGCTTTACAAGCCTTGGATCACCTATGGAATGGATGCTTCACCAGCACACATGTTTCTCCACAACATCCAAATAGTCAATGCCAATCTAGTATGCTGACTAGGTTTATCAGGCATTCCACTAACCAATATGCTAAGCCAGTCCTCTGACTGGGTTTATCAAGCATTCAACAACCATTTCCAAGCCAGTACACTGACTGGGTTTATTCAGCATTCCATCAACTAGTATTCTAAGCCAGTCCTCTGATTGGTTTTATCAAGCATACGACAACCATTTCCAAGTAAGTCCTCCGACTAGGTTTATCAGGAAATAAGACAAATAATACAATGACATGGCTCCTTCTCCTATACAAACTAGTGGTTCCCTCCAGGAACTCTATAGGTGACTCACTTGAACCGGGTTTGGCGAATTTACTTCCTAGCAACAACAAAACCCCTTTCACTAGCCCTTTCGGCATCAATCTGTGAATAGGATGAATTCTCACCCGAAGCGAAGATGGGGGGTTACATAATCATGTTTCTCTAACTGTGGAGATGTGGAGATGTCGTATTTGAACTCACAATTGCTTTCTTTTTCCCTCTCTTTACTATGAGGATAGATTACGAAGGTGACTTTGCACTTCACAGTTATCACAGTATACATAACTATGCTAAATCTCTATTGCCTCCAGTCTATAGCTACGCATTCATCATACTTAGTATTACTTTGCAACATCCATTCTCTTCCATTCAATTTACTTAACATATGGTTATAATTTACAAACATATTGTTAAGATTTAATATGCTAAGACATAAAATAGTAGCATTACATTCCATTTCACAATAATAGCATATACAGGATCACTGAAGAAACAACAAGCACAGCATAAACACAAGAGACACAGATTTATCCTGGGAAACCCTCATGGGGTAGAAAACCCAACAAAGCTTCCTCAATATAGATGACTAGCAATATACAAAGATGCAAACCAAAGACATGATCTCCTCCTCCACCATAGCAGACCTCTCCTCCATAGGTGTGCTACATTCTGAGTGAGGGAAGTGTGTGTATAATGAGGAACACACCTCCTCTATTTATACACATCTCCGACTTGTACTTTATATTAACTAGGTCAGCCCTAACCTTACCACTGGGTTAAACACCCCACTACAACTGACTGGGCCGACCTCACTAGGGTGGTATAACAACCCTTTGGCCCACATAAAACATACAGGGCTGACCCCCACTAGGGAAGTCTAATAACCCAAGTTACCACAATCTGACGGAGGAATAAACATCTCCAGATATACAATAAGATCTTCACGGAGGAATGAAACATCTCCAGAATAATAAAGTACAAATATAATATTCTTTGAAGTTACAATATTTCAACACTCCCCCTTAACAAGAAGGATATTATAACAACATTTGCACAAGCAAGGAGTCATCGACATCATACATGATACATCTATAAATCATTGCAAGCTTTCTCAACGTCATCAGTAACTCAACCAATTACTGGAACATCTTCCATACTGGAACATCAACATCTTCAGTACTGAGTCTTTTGCAGCATCCGAACAGCTATAGCATCATCATCATCTAGATCCTCATGATCAACAACATCGTCGTCACATGATCATCAGCATTGTCATCATACGATCATTAGCATCGTCATCACATCATCTCGATCTACAGCATCTGGTTCATAACAATCTATCGCATCTGGATCATCTCGATCTGCAGGATCTGGATCATCTCGATCTACAGCATCTGGATCATCTCAATCTATAGCATCTAGATCATCTCGATCTACAACATCTAGATCATCTCGATCTACAGCATCTTGATCATCATCTCAATCTACAGCATCTGGATCATCACAATCTACAGCATTTGGATCATCTCGATCTACAACATTTGGATCATCTCGATCTATAGCATCTGGATCATCTCGATCTACAGCATCTGGATCATCATCTCAATCTACAGCATCTGGATCATCAGGATCTACAGCATCTGGATCATCTTGATCTATAGCATTTGGATCATCTCGATCTACAACATCTGGATCATCATCTCGATCTACAACATCTAGATCATCAATATTAGTATCCACACCAATGCAAGTATACACATCATCAATACAAGTATCCTCATCAATACACATCATCAATACAAGTATCAATACATCAATACAAGTATCCTCATCAATACATATCATTAATACAAGTATCCATACATCAATACAAGTATCCTCATAATAGCAGCATACCCTGCAACACACACATGATCATATTACAGGATGATCAATCCCACTCTCTTTAGGACATAGGTCCATGGATGATACAATCCAGATCAAGTTCCAGGATGATCAATCCTTATCACTTTAAGACAAGTCTTATGTCTCGGGACGATGCAATCCCATCACGTACATTTTGAACCGAGGTCCAAGGATGATCCAGTCCTATCATGTACCTTTTGAACCGAGGTCCAGGGACAATCCAGTCCTATCATGTACATTTTGAACCGAGGTCCAGGGACGATCCAGTCCTATCATGTACCTTTTGAACCGAGGTACAGGGACGATCCAGTCCTATCATTTACCTTTTGAACCAAGGTCCAGGGATGATCCAGTCCTATCAAATCCCCATTCTCGAAGACATCTTCTCTATGGCTCAATTCAAGGGACCGAAGTCTGGGGACGATCCAATCCCCATTCTCAGAGACATCTTGTGTATGGCTCAATTCAAGCGACCGAAGTCCGGGGATGATCCAATCCCCATTCTCGGAGACATCTTGTGTATGCCTCAATTCAAGGGACCGAAGTTTGGGGATGATCCAATCCCCATTCTCGGAGACATCTTGTCTACGGCTCAATTCAATGGACCAAATTCTGAGGACAATCCAATCCCCATTCTCGGAGACATCTTGTCTATGGCTCAATTGAAGGGACCGAAGTCTGGGGATGATCCAATCCCCATTCTTGGAGACATCTTGTCTACTACTCAATTCAGGGACGATCCAATCCCCATTCTCGGAGACATCTTGTCTACGGATCAATTCAAGGGACCGAAGTTTGGGGACGATCCAATCCCCATTATCGGAGACATCATGTCTACGGCTCAATTCAAGGGACAGAAGTCTGGGGACGATACAATCCCCACTTGTCCACTAAGGACTTCATTCTCGAAGACATATGTCTACGGCTCACTTTAGGACTGAATTCCACGGATGATCCAATCCCCACTTGTCCACTAAGGACTTCATTCTCAAAGACATATGTATATAGCTCACTTTAGAACACGTGTTCAAGGACGATGCAATATCCTCGTCAACTTAGACCCTGTCTAAGGACCATCCACCAACCTCTCTGTTGGCATCACCAATATAGGTATCCACATCATTAACCTCATTGTCGATGCAAGCAATCTCATCATAAGTGACGACATCACTCCCCCTCTTGAGGAGGGTCCTACCAAGCTTGTCTCGTAAAATACTCAAACTTTACTTGATGTATGGGTTTGGTTAGTACATCGGTAACTTGTTCACTTGAGGTAGAGGTTTGGTTAGTACATCGGTAACTTGTTCACTTGAGGTAGAGGTTTGGTTAGTACATCGACAACTTGTTACAAATTTGAACTTTATGTTCCTTTCTACGCCATATCATGGAACATTGGATTCTCTACCATCTTGATACAACTCTATTTTTCACATAGGATCACAGTTGGGTCTATCTCTAAGTCAAACAATCCTGAAGCCATACTTCTTCACAACTAGCAGAGCAAGTAGCCATATATTCCACTTGTGCTGAGAGCCACACTGGACTGCTTCCTACTAAACTACAAGATTATGGCTGATCCCAGACAATAACATCCTCTCGATGTGCTCTTCCTATCTGATACACTTTCTACCCAATCAAAATCTATGTAGCTATCTGAAGTCATGATCTCCAAGATGGCATAGGTCAAAGTCTATCATATCCTTTAGGTAACTCATCACATGCTTTGCAACTCTCAGGTGAACACATCTAGTTTCCACTAGATACTGACTCAAGGTGTTCACAACAAAGCATATATCTGACCCAATATTCATTAGATACAACAATGACTCAATAATTTGTTTGTACAGAGTTATATACACTAACTCTGATGAGTCATTCGCTAATAGCTTCAAGTTGGAATCCATGAGAGTGGCCATTCCAACATATCAAGTCCTTTTAATATTTCTCAGCATAGTTTCCCTAGTTGAGAAAGATTCCTTCTGAGCCTTTCCATACTTCCAGACCTAGGAAGTAATGCATCAATATGAGATCTTTCATTTTCATTTCTGCAGCCATCTATTTGTGCCATCTCTCATCAGATGGGTCTACTAATATAAGCCTCAACATCATTCAAACTCTGTGGTGAGTTCCTTCTTGCATCCATGTCATCTGTGTATAGAAACCATATTCAACCTTGTAGCGAAGGTTGAGATCCACATCACCCATGGTGATCACTATCGATCCTGGGTACCCGAACAGAGCTTTCTTCAATTACATTATTAAGATAATGGTCTTATCTAGCCACTTGGAGCAAACATCTCATCATGATTCTCTTCCTCTTTCTAAGAGAATCTTCTAGCCACGAACCTTCTATAGTGTGTTTGATTTGTAAATCCTTTTGTTGAACATCCATCGCTTGTTCAGTGTTCATCATTCTTCATGATCTTTCTTACAAATCAAAATTAAGTACATGATTAGTAATACTTCATAATCATGAAATCATGCTGACGTGATAACCTATTATGCATACAGATATCATTTAAATAGTTATTCAACTATCTTGACCAATACTTTGGCACAACACTTTTCCATATCATGTATGCATACAGTGGCTATCTAGATGCCTTCCATCTCTACCAGAACATACTATCGAGAGTGTGCACATCTCTCAACAGATCAGCAAAGAGGTTTTATTCTAGACAAGCAACAATGGAATGTTTGTCCAACTTACGAATCATATGCATATTAGTAGTATACTGTTCAATGATCTATGAATGTTTACACTTAGCATGATGTATTCTAGGAATACAAATATGCATACAACCTATTACAAGCAATATCATTTACTATTTCAAATAACAACTCAAATACTTATCTTTTATGTTTGTGTGGTTGCCTCTCGCTTGATCTTCTATATGTCTTTTGAAATTCTATTCATTCTGTACCATTGTGCATGCTCAAGTGTGCACTAGTGTCATCCTCATGATCTCATACACAAACATACATTCATTAGTATATTATAATCTTGAATATGTGTAGCCATGATCATAGATACTAAACATTAGTATTCAAGGTTTTAGGGAAGTCTTCTTGTACTCATGCATATTCTTGTTTGATCTGGTTAGTTAAATCATCAATCAGGATAAGAGACATAATATTCATAAACCCTTGATTACTAACTTTATGAATAAGCATAAACAATCATACCAAGTATACTTATATAAGGGATCCTAACACAAGGTAAGATTCTAACTTGACATAGGAAAACATACCTAGATTAGTATACCTACTTAGTTATGTCTAACATACCTAATCAATATCTTTTTTGTTCTCTTCAATGATTTAGAGATCTTGTACTAGAACCTACATATCTCATGGGTTAAGCATAATAGAACAAAGTCATACATACCTTGTAAGTAGAACTTCTATGTGATCAAAGATTATGTTGTCATGGTCATGGAACTTGATTTGTCTTTCGTGATGTACCTGTATCTTGTTAGCAGACAACATCAACCTCATACAACACCACAGTGCATTAGTACAATCATATAGCCCTAATCAATGAATATCTTCTATCATTCACATGCATTCATACTGTTACTAGGGTGATAAGACAATTCTAACATTAATCAAGATTGTACTAATAAATAATATGAAGACAGACATATTATGAACTTAATCAGGAATCAGATTTCAAGACATACCTGAACCTCCTTAAGTCATACCTTTCGAGACTTCTTGTAGTCTTCTTATGTAAGGCCTTAGCCTCAACTCCCCATGAAACTTGATATGGAGCTTGATTAGGGTTTGCTAGACAAACCCTAAAAATTCAATCTTTGACTTTCACACTTCTGAATGGATGGAAGGATGTGTCTTGCCGAGCTGATCCAACTAGCATACTTCAATTTTGAAATCTCCAAAATTTGACCCCTCAAAATTACCTTCGAAACTTCTAGGTCTTCTAGACAAGATCATGAACTAGGGTTTGATGAAGCCCACCCTTTTGCCCAATCAAAAGCTTCAATCCAAGGCTCTAAACTCTTATTTTTTCTTAGGAGCTTCCAGCCATGGTCACATACTTAAAAAATTCCAACTTTTGCTGAAGCCCTAATTTTCCATCTTCCCGATCAAAATCCCAAACTGGGGTTTGATCAAGCCCAGTATTCTACCCAACCAAAAAATTCGATCTTGGTCTCTAAATTTGAATTTTCATGAGTAGCATTCAGCCGTGGACTCCAATTCCAAAAATTCTAACTTTCTCCGAAACCCTAAATTCCGGAAGCCATGAATGAAGGTGCTCAAAAAATAATTTTGTTTTGACAGAAATATGTACCTAATTGTTTCTACTATAACTCCGAACTTTTTGATCCACAGGGTCTGAAATTTTTTTCTTGGTAGCTTGACCTATCATCTTTCCATCCCGATAGGTCTGACCTCAATTGGATTTTTTGAGAGAGAGTTATGCCAAGTGTCTCAACGTGACGTGTTTATGGGATAAAAGAGGAGAGCGAAGTTGTACGGCATGCCACATGTCACTGGTTCAACTTAGGCCTCTTAAAAAGTTTCTTGAGATAGTACTGTCTGTGTACTACCTGTCACTTTTTATGAAATTTCATTTGGAGCTTCCTAGCCCAAAGTTATGACGTTTTTTCGTAGGTCACCTGATTTTGACTAAGTTCTGGAAGAGGAAGAAACCCTAACTTGTACCGATCATAACTCACAAAGTACAAAGAATATGAGGGTGTCCTTTGGCCACAGGGTACCTAGGGATGCTATCTACAACCTGTAAAGGTTTCCAATCTTGAACCTTCATCAAAATGGATTTATAGCGAAATTTCCACGATGGCTGGTGTTTGCTATGTAAAATCCAAACCTTGAAATTGTCGCAAGTGAAGCAAGTGTTGTAAGTGCCATAAATTGCCTTCCTTCAGGTTAGCTCTTATAGCATGTTAAGATTTAATATTCTAAGACAGAAAATAGCAGCATTACATTCCATTTCACAATAATAGCATATACAGGATCACTGAAGAAACAACAAGCACAACATAAACACAAGAGAGAGAGATTTATCCTGGGAAACCCTCATGGGGTGGAAAACCCAACAAAGCTTCCTCAATATAGATGACCAGCAATATACAAAAATGCAAACGAAATACATAATCTCCTCCTTCACCATAGCAGACCTCTCCTCCACAAGTGCGCTACATTCTGAGTGAGGGAAGTGTGTGTATAATGAGGAACACACCTCCTCTATTTATACACATCTCCGACTTGTACTTTATATTAACTAGGTCGGCCCTAACCTTACCACTGGGTTAAACACCCCACTACAACTGACTGGGCCGACCTCACTAGGGTGGTCTAATAACCCTTTGACCCACATAACACATACAGGGCCGACCCTCACTAGGGAAGTCTAATAACCTAAGTCACCACAATCCGACGAAGGAATAAACATCTCCAGATATACAATAAGATCTTCATGGAGGAATGAAACATCTCCGGAATAATAAAGTACAAATATAATATTCTTTGAAGTTACAATATTTCAACACATATGAAAGAAAATACATAAACACATCATAACATGGACTCAAAGCACAATATAAATCCACACACATAACACAAGGTTTATGTGGTTCACCCCTAGGCATGTCACATCCCTGGTCACCTCGGTGCCCTCTGGAGGAAATGGGAAACAACCCTTGAGTAACCTACTAATCTTTTTTGCTTCTTTTCTTGAGTAATTCAAGGGTTCCACAACTTTTCACTCACAATGATCTTCAGTCCGCAATCCACAAGCTGCAATGCGGAATTCGGAAAGGCATACCCAAAATTCGCATTTTGTCGAACATCCCTCCGACTTCCACAATATGGAATACCCCTTGCAGGATTCAGAAATTCGAAGCCACGATTTCCAAATTGAACGAAAACACGCCGCTGACTTTTGCAATCCACCTTGCGGTATTCCGAAGTCAAAACCAAAAATCCCACCTCTCTAAAAATATTCACCTACAACTTCCACAATCCACAATGCGGAACTTGGAAATTGGAATGCCAATTCCATTGTTACGGAAAACTTCATTTCCTACTTCCGCAATCCGCAATCCTCAACCGTCCTTGCGGAACTCGAAAATGCAGAAGCCCAAATTCAACTCTAGGAATATTTCACTCCCAACTTCCGCAATCTACAATCCACCTTGCAGAACTAATAAACGAGGAAGCCCAAATCACTCGCCACTGAAGAAATGCACCTCTGAGATACGCAACCTGCAATGCACAATGCATAAATCAGAAATCGAAGTGCCCAATTACACAGCACCGAGAAACCACATCTCTAACTTCCGCAATCCACAATCTGCAGTGCGGAAATCATAAGTCTTAACGCAAATTTCACCACTTCTATGAATTATCTTCCCAACTTCTGCAATCCGCAATCTACTTTGCGGAACTCGGAAGTCAGAAGTCCAAATTCACAAATACAGAAAATATCGCCTTTCCGACTTCTGCAAACCACAATCTTCTTTGCAGAGCTCAAAAGTCAAAAGTCCAACATTAGAACCTTGGAAATTTTACCTTTCCAGCTTCTGCAATCTGCAATCCGCATGCAGAAGTTGGAAGTCAGAACTCCCATTTCACAACCCATCGAAAATGTCTTTCTGACTTCTGCAATTCGCAATCCACATGCGGGTTCGAAAAGTCAGAAGCTCCACCTGCCCAACCTCTCCAGCCCATAACTTATTTATCTTAAAATCTCTTTAGGAAAATATGGTACCGTTGGAAATCTACTGGAGATCACTATGCAGGTGCAGGTTATTCATTCACATATGAGGACATTGTTCCTTCCCTTATTCCATTCCAAGAAATTACCTTAAACCTCATTTATGCCTCCTTCATCATTCTGCAGGAAGCTATGCTCCACTCTTCTATGTATTCTCTCCTTCATATCGTCTACAGGGTATCTATTCCTTTCCCAAGTCTTGGATGGAGTATTTTGCACATCGTATGCCCTTGCACTTAGTCCTATTCATCAAAGAACCATTCAAAGGCTTAGCCTTAATTTCATTAATGGAAAATTCACACAAGCACATCGGATGCTTGCTTATACTCAACAATTATAGCTGAAGGAAACATCATCCACACACAATGTATCATGAATTCATCAATCAATAACATGCACAACAGGACTAAGCATGATGCATAGGCATTCATCCCTATCACTCATTTGGATCAAGTCATACATTCTGACATAAATAAAAACACATGCACAGATGTAAGATGACCATAATTCAAGGAAGAGGGAACACTTATCTTTTCATTAAATACCCAAGCAAACTGGCTATGGAATGCAATGTTCCAACCCAACCATAGGTCTCTTCCCATCCTATACTATTTCAGCACTCAGAGACCACCCCTGAGCTAGGGCTATGTATCCACTAAGGAGGATCTAGGAAGGCTCACACATAGCTTTGGATTCTATGTCATTTAGGCCATCCAGCACAAACTCGATTTGTCAAGCAAGTGGAGAAGCAAGTGAGGCTTCTCTACATTAACAAGATCATCCACAGAGCTATGGGAATATCCCAATGATCTCATCCAGTTTAGGAATCCCCATCACCTTCATTCCCAACCTAAGTAAGGTCCCCTTCACTACTACAATGTCCCTAGGGTGCCCCTTCCATTAGAACTGACCTGGGAAAGTGTGGTTGGTCCAGACTGCTAAATCAAGGTAACTGAGCCCTCTGTGGCTCTACCATGCAATATAAACCCTCCTGGCCTCTTCCCATTGCAATCCGCACTCAGATCTTTGTCACTCTTGCGGCCAAATGGCTCTGTCTGGAAACTGGGTCTCTTATATCCAAGCCAGTTCTATCATGAACATTTGGGCATCCAAACCTCTTAGCTTCACACCAAGGGTTGGTTCTGTAGATCCTTCATTGAATTCAACTTCCCACACAAGTTTTCTAAGCGATCTTAGCTCTGCAAATCATGTCCTTCCTCAAGATTGTGATTTTTGGTTCTTGACTCTCTCCTCTGTCTGTTGGTCTCGTAAGGGTTCCACTAATGCCTATATCCTCAATCCAGGTATGGGGATGAGGAATACATCCTCCATGAGGTAGAGTGGCTTATGGGACAAGCAAGACATAACCCCAAACCCTGCCTTACAGATTTCAAGGCAGTCCCATACTTTATCGACCTCATAAACAATGCTCTGCAGTACTTACCTTAAAATAGCATTCAATGGAATCTAGAATAGCCAAAGGGGTTCTTAAGGTGAAAAATGGAAGCCTAGGTTTCCATCCCACAAACCCCTCACCACTCCCTACATGATACACATAGCCCCCTCATTTAGTTTCATCCAGAGCCATCTCCTTGGTACTTTATTTGCATGGTATTATTTGCATCATTTACAATTTCCATGGCTCACTAGAGCATGGGTACCATAATACCAATTAATTACCTCTGCAAGGCTGAGAATTCACTAGAAGGGCCTTGGCCTTGAGCTCCATGCTAGAAATCATATATCACATGCATACAATATTTACATTATAGCCAATAATAGCCTAAGGGTCAGAAAGAGGGAGATTACAATCCCCTCCCCTTAGAATAACACCATCCTTGGTGCTCCCATATAAAGTTTACACATGTCTTGAAATTTAGAAAATGTTGCAGGCATGTCCTGCATTAAATCCCTTTAATTTGAGATTTCGGGACCAAGTACTTTGGATTCCACAAACTGCTCCTACTGGATTTGACCTAGCTCTGCATGAGTGCATTGTTCCACAACAATCCCTCCCTTTTATTGACCTTCGAGCTAATCTAAAAGTCCGGTACTTAATGGCTACTATCTTTCTTGTTGTCCTAGAAACTATTTGAATAATATTTTCAGCCAAACCCAATAGCTTTTGGTATGATGCCATAGTCCCTGTGCACAGTTGGCCACACTTTGCTCACAAGAAACACTTGGATTGTAACAGTTGCAATCAATTGCTTCAATTTTGACATGTGGAATTCATCATGGAAACTCTTGTTAGGCCAAGCATAACATAAACATTAAAATCAGTCAATTATTTTCCCAATTGACATGGAAATTCCATGCTTTATTCATGATACTTCCACACTTTTCATGCTTTCCCAACATACACATGAACTCATTCATGTTGATCATTTCATAGGGAATTATCTATTTCAGCATTCACAATTTATTTCAAGAAATTAAACAAAATATACTTTCATTCATGACATGCATTCAACAATTTTATGTTTCTAAGATGCATCAGTCAAATGGAATGAGAGGAGTAAGAGTTCTCCCCTCTTAGTCTTGTTCAAATCTAGAGCCACACCACCACTGTGGTTCCATGCTCCTTATCCTTTTTCACTTCAAGGTGAATGCTTGTCTTTCCCTTTCTTTTTTTGGCTATGACACTTACTGTCTAAGGTTTGTCCAAGGACATTCAACCAGGGAACCTCTCCCCATGGTCTACCTATAGAACCTTTGGCTACTAGGACCCACCCAAGTCCACTACCACCATTTTCCCTTGCTGCTCATACTGATATTTCTAGGACAGTCACATGTCCAAATGAATCCTTAGCATTCCTTCAAGGTTCTTGCTTCCCACAATGACTTGGGTTTCAACAAAGAAACAATAGTGTATCAACTTGGTTATTATAAGACTTGTTAATGAAATTTTCATTATCCAAAATAAGAAATGAATGAAAATTAAATACTTATATACAATGGGAATTTCCTCTCTATTCCAAAGGATCCTTCTTTGCTTTACAAGCCTTGGATCACCTATGGAATGGATACTTTTCCAGCAGACATGTTGCTCCACAACATACAAATATTCAATGCCAAGCCAATATGCCGATTGGGCTTATTAAGCAATTTCCACTAACCAATATGCTAAGCTAGTCCTCCGAATGGGTTTATCAAACATTCAACAACCATTTCCAATCCAGTAAATCGACTGGGTTTATTAGAAATTCCATCAACTAGTATGCTAAGCCAGTGCCCCAACTGGGTTTATCAAGCATACAACAACCACTTTCAAGCAAGTCCTCCAACTGGGCTTATCATGAAATAAGACAAATAATACAATGGCATGGCTCCTTCTCCTATGAAAACGAGTGGTTCCCTCTAGGAACTCCATAGGTGACTCACTTGACTACAGACTAGCATGGCCCCACAATACCCACCCACACCACATAAGGATGACACCCCTTCTCTGCTACACAACCCCTCGAGCATATCCATCCCTTCTAGTGCTCTTTAGTGTGAGTGTATAAAGGTTACCAATGCCCATACAATCCTCCTCATTACCCATGCTCTTATTGGGTTTATCTACAGTGTGGAGAGGCAAGAACATGTAGACATTTTTTATAGGGTTTCTCATATCGAAGCCACTATTGGCATTATTTTACATCTTCATCTTGAGAAGCCAACATCTGCCCCACCAACATACTTCCACTATCTCACCTACATTACATAAAATCTTGCAGTTCAGATGAAACATCATCCAAATATACAATGTTGTTTCTATTGGTTGTGGAGCCTGATCTCCATATGCAGAGATATTATTATTTAGCTGTGTCCATATCCCAGGTTTGGTTATGATCCCGACACGACGCTCAGAGGGTCCGAGATCATAACCAAACTGGGTGTTTTTGCCACTAGTTTTCAGGCCCATGCTTTTTGGGTATCCTGTGGTATTTTCCCATTGTATTTCCCTTATAAAAGAAAGACATTGGAATACAACTAGGGTTGATGTATTAGGTTTTATGCATTGTAAAGATCTCTGAGATCAGAAGAGAGATTGTGAGACAATGAAGAGGAAGTGTAGCAGTTGTGCTGTAGGTTGTATCCCTTCACTTTGTTGGACGACATAATAATAAGGACTGGAAAATTTTAGTGTGGACAAAGCCCAAGTTGGGGTGAACCACGATATATATGTGTCTCTCTTGTAATGTGCGTGTGATTATATTTGGATTTATGTTTATCGTTATTGCTCTCCTATCTTGTTTTTCTAATAGTTTTGCCCAAAACCCATTTCCTAATCATGGGACCCTTCCAGTGGATTTTGGCTTCTACATGCCATCACACATGGTATTCCTGCAATGTGTCTTCCTGACACACTTCTCAAACAACCAAACAATCAACAACATTTTAACCATCAAATTCAAATATGATCTTTGTGTAGCCAATCAATGGCATTAATAATTAAATTCAGTATGAATTTACAATTTTGTCTACTACAAAAATGCATATCTATTTAACCATGAGTTCATTCTCATATTGTTTGGCTCCTTTGAGTGGGGTTACCTTGTTATCGATCAAATTAGCACTTCTCCGTCGATGACCACATTTCTCTATTGGTCACAGAAAAGGACAAAATGGATTGAGGAGCTTAATTTGACCTTAGATGAACTAGGGATCAATTTTTCTTTCCTTTCCTCAGAAGCATCTTTCTCTGCCTATTTTAACACATAGTCGTGCCTCTTATGCTTGTCAACCAGCGGGTCAGTCGCCGGTATTTCTACTAACAACCCGCGGGTGTCAATAAAATTGTTGCACTCGCTACATGCAAGCTAGGACATTCGTAAGTCACTCACTAGTTTTACTATACCATACTCACGGGTATCTTAAGAAAAGTTGGAAAAATAATTATAAACGGGAATTGGGATTAGTTGAGGCAGGTTTCCAAACTTCCCCAACTTCCCAACTCAACCAACTTTTGAACCAATCCTCCTTGTCTTGCAATAAATATAATGGGAAGGATTGAGAAAGGGACCTTATGATCATTGGAGAAAATTATGCTGGAGAAATTCATAGCTAATAGAGAGGAGAAGGAGCCCAGGGTCTGGTTACGACGGTACCCGGTGCATGACAAGTATAGCATTATTGTACTTTCTGCATTTGTCAATAAAGATTGAGACATTCTTCCTTTCCCAATATAATTGTCAATGTCTATTGTTATCTTGATTACAAGTTGATGTTATGTTATATTATTGATATCAATCTCTTATTTGTGGTCAAACTAGTTTGAGGAAGGTTTGTGTTTATTTCGCAGGTTGTTGCAATAGAGATCAAGGGGAGAAAAAGCTTGGATCGACCTTCATAAATAACGTACATTTATCTCTTAACCCTAACCGTATTTTCTTATAACAATGATTGCAAATCCTTATATGTCTATCTAATAAACTGCAGCCCATTGGTAGTATTCCCCTACTATAAGGAGAATTTCCCTAACAGTAGAACTGGTGACTCCAATGGGGAGCACCATCTGTTTTTCTGCTTTGGGGACTCTTGTTAAGTTTTTTCCAGTTTTTATAACTTGTTTGGTCTCTTATATAGGTGTATATGGTATCCTTGACCCTTTGTACTTGACTCATTTTTTTTTATCTGCAAAATTTTTCTTTTTTAATATTTTTCAAATCCCACCTGTGAGCTTCCTGTACTTACATGCATGACTATTTAGTTGCACTCGCAATTTTCCTATATAGGTACCTGCGGTTATTTAGTTGCACCCACATGCTTCTACATGTTATAGTCGCGAACTTCTTCTGAGACTTTTGCTTTTTTTTAGGGTTTGTTCTTAAGGTTTCTTTTTATGGCTTTGGAAGTTGGTTTATTGGTCTGACACTTGCTCAAGCTTGATAAGTGTTTATCTGAGTCTTGTTTATAATCAGTTTTATATATCTCCTTCAGTTTCTGTGATCGATTCAGTAGGTTTTAGGTATTCAATTTGTTTTTAAAAAAAATTCAAGGCTCACTCGTGATCTCCTTATATATACAGTTGTGACTTTTCTTCCCCACTCGCGAGTTGCTGGTATATGTACCCATGGGTCAACTGCATGTTGCTACATATTATAGTTGCTTGTCTTTACTCAGGCTTTTATTTTTTAATTCGGGTTTGGTCTTAGGTTGGCTTGTCTATGGATTTGGAAGTCTTTTACCGATCTGATACCGTTTGTACATTGTTCAATGTATTATGAGTATGTTTGAAGCTTCTTTAAGATTTTCTCTTTGAGTTTTTGTGCTTGTGAAGTTACCCTTGCTTTCTAGCCCATTTTTGTTTGGCAAGTGCTTGGATTTCATCCTCTTTGATCACAGGTGTTGAGGAGCAAACTAATCTCTGCACAAGAGTCTTTGTTTTCCGCCTTACATATCAGTCATCTTTGTTTGCAATTTGTTCCAAAACCTATTTACTTTTCAAAAGAAACTAGTTGGGTTGGTCTTTGTCGGTCTTGCATAAGGTCAGATTGCTTTAGTTTTGGGCCATTTTTTATTCACTTGCATTGCTTGATAAGTATTGTTTGTTCATATTTCATTTGTATTTCTTTCATAGTTAAAGAAAAAAATCCAATTTAAAAAGAAATTTCAATTTATAGAAAGAGTTATCATTTTATTTTCGAGTTAGTTGTAGTCCTTAGCATTATCATCTTTGAAAATACAAAAAAAGGAACTCTTATGCTTATTTTGTTTGTGATTTTTAAGTTTTGAAAGAGAAACATAAAAGAAAAATTGTGAAGTTTTTAAATTTCATATGCACTTAGCTTTCAGTTGTAACCACACAACACATTGCAGTATCCTTTGAGTAAGTAACAGCCTATAAAATAATCATTAATAAAATTTATTAGTAACTTTTTCTTTTTAGGGTTACACACCATCAACTAGCTTAGGTTAGCGTTTCATAATAGAACACACTTTAACTTTTCGAAGCCATTTAAAATCTCAAGTTGTAGTAAAAATTATCACTAGGTAAACCCATTGTTGCAGAGGTGTTTCTAGGAATCTCCACCCAAAGCAGAGTTAAGCATGAGGTTGTGTGAGTTTGGACTGTGTTTCATTCAAGCATATACCAAGGTTGATTTGCGTACGGGGGTCCATTAGTGCCTTGTCTACTATTGCATTTTGGGCCGAGTTACTCTTCCCATGCGATTGTCCCCTTGGACACTTTCTGCAATAGTGGTAACCTTAGTATCTTGACTTTAGGGCTCTACACAGGTGATAGTGGAAGGATATTTCCACTGCTCCTAGGATAGACATGTGAGGAAACCCTCTGCATCAATTTGGGAGGGTGGTTTGGTGATTCAAGTGCTTGCAGCCAGAGAGCCTGTATGTGGACCTCGTGTAACAATCCTTCAATACTCTACTAGTTTGTTCTGGGCCATCATCATCCCAGACTTTCGTTTGAGACTATTATCATTATTTACCTCTTTTGGATTACTTTAGGACAATTTTAGTGGTGTGTTGTTTGCTCCTAGTTGTTCTAGTGGCCCCAAGGTTCAGTACTTAGTATATTTTTCACACAATTGTCGAAGAACAACCTCTTCGTAGGTCACTAAGGTTGAGAAACCTTCCTCCACTCACAGTGGAGCCTCCACTGCCACAACAATGACAGAGAAAAGACTCGTGTGGTTCTTACGAACATACGGGAACAACTGAACAACCTAAAGAACCTCACTTGATCACTTAGGATCAACCTGTTCAAGAAATTGTTGAGGTTGAAGACTTAACTTCTAAAGAGTTTAATACACCCTTCAACCCTCCTTTAACTAGACCCAACAATCCCTTGTTGGAGGGAGTAGTTTCTTGAGGGATTCTAGAACTAAGTGTATATAGGTTCACACCTGGTGGATTTATGGATAACTCGAGGGATGCATCTGGAGCTCCTTTTACTCCCACTGCAGCTATTATTTCAGTAGGATTTTACCCTCCATATACACATGGATCGATACCAAGCTCGTTGCAGTTCACTTATGCTTTGAGTTGATCTTTCAGCCTCAATGTCGGTTCCTCAAGTTTGTCAGGCCCTCAAGCTACGGTAATATCCACTCATTTTGGTTCCTCCATTGGAGCATCCAGTATCACCTTTTTGGGGATACCCTTGGTATCTTTCACGTCTTCCCCTTTCATGCATCAATTACAGGTTAACCCCCACTCTGCTCTTTTTAGTCACAGATTTCCTTGGTTTGGAGGACACATCACTTCTTTAGCACATTTTACAGGCTCCACAACTGCTTATTCTACTGCATCCATGATAGGTTTCAACCCCTTTAGAGGTTTTCAAGAACATTCTTCCAATGTACAAACTGTTAATATACCTATAGGGAGTAGTCTCTTTTCACTGTTTGGTGGAGGGGGCAGTAATAGCTATGTTAACGCACATTTCGGGGGTGCTTATACCCAACCATAGTGGACGAGTCTGCAAGGAATAAATCATTTAAATTACGGTTTGAGAAACTTTAATAATGCATTAAGTTCACAACCGGTGGTTGGGGGAAACCGCAACCAATAGTATAGGAACTAGGTTTTGGGTGGTTCCCCCTGCTAGGATCCTTTTAATCAAATGCCATCGGTGAGACCTTGTTTTCCTTTTATGGAAACTATGAATTTTCTTGATATTTCAAAAGTCACGAATGATCTAGTGTGGCACAACCCCACATGGCCACCGATCCCAACTAATATTCCTTCGAACATTCCAAAGTTTGAAGGTAAGACTACGGAAGATCTTCGTGACCATGTTACGATCTTTCACTTATGGTGCTCTTCCAACTCACTTAATGAAGACTCCATTGGGTTGAGGCTCTTCCAAAGGACCTGAACTAGTGCCGCAGCCAAGTGGTACATTGAACTTCCTGCTGCAGCATATGATAAATTTTGTGAACTAGCGATATTCTGCTTGAATCACTTCCATCTTCCTGTCTGGTATGTCGCTGACACAAATATTCTGTATACCTTTAGGAAGAATAAATCCACTCACCTTTCTAATCACATTCAGGAGTGGTGGAGATGGAAGAGGATAATCAAGGCTGAGATTTCCATAGAGTTCCTTTTAGAGTGGTACTTGAAGTCACTCCTTCCTTATATTTCTAAGTATGTTGCAAATTCTGGGGTAACTTCTAAGGAAGATGCAATCCTGAGGATCCAACTGCTTGATTTAGTTTACGCTCAATCAGGGATCCTCTATGAGATCATTCTAGATGCACCGAGGTCTAATATAGATCTTGGGAAACCTAAGCCTAGATAGCATGTCGATGGCATCGTCGATTCGACAGATTCAGTAGCGCTTGAAGCTTTAACAAAGAAGGTTCACAAACTTTCTATGAAGCACTTTGTTGCTGAAGAAACTATAGTTCTGGCCTCCCCTTCAACAGTTGAATCTATACAATAGGTGTAGACAAAACCCAAGGGTCCTCAACAACCGAATAACAAAAAGAAGGTTAAGAAAGAGGATGGAAACCAACAAAATCCCCAAAACACTGAGAATGTCGAGGAGGGAAAGTGTGAAAATCCTCACAGTAGATCTAAGAGATGATGTATACATCACAAGAAAGTAATTGATTAAGAAAGAAAATAGAAGAAGAGTGGTCAATGCAGTATAATGAGCAAAAGAATAATAATACAGTAGAACTCAGATAGAAGCAAAAATACTTCACACACACTAATTAATTAATCACAATATGGACAAAGAAATAGTACAATGCATGAGGATTCAAATGCCTAAGATGTCCATTCGAATAAGCCTTCATGGAGTGATCAAAGGATCACTGGAGTGTCATCGGAGCACAACTAATAGTCTATCTCATCATAAGTGGAGTCATCAATGCTCAAGTAACTGTCAACCATCAGTCAAACTAAGTCTAATTGAGTGTGGTAGGAGTAACTGAGTGTAACTAGAGCTAACTGAATGAAGGAGACTTAGTGGAGGGTGCATGAGGAGCTAACTGGAGTAAGAATGGGCAGTCTAGTCTCACTAGAGATCCATTGGAGTGATGATGTTAGTTAAGAGTCAGTCTAGCCTTAAATCAAGGAAAGAACTGATGATAACTCAATTAACTGAAGTGCAACTGAGTGGTAGGTGAGAGAGGGCACATGAGATGCATGCAATTGCATGAAGGGGTGCACTAAGCACTACGAGGGCTAAAACTAATCTGAGAGAAGCTCCCGAGGGCTGGCTAACTAAGGGATAGGTGCTGGACTGATGACTGGGATGCATGCAAACCCTAAATAATGCATGCAAACCCTAAAAGTGCATGCATGACTGAAAATGGAAATAATGAAAATGCTTCTAGGACTAGGATGGAGTATAGGAATATCCTAACAGAAAGAAGTAGAAAAATAAGGTAAAGTTTCCCTGTAAGCTTTGGAAGGACGACCACCTTACTCATTAGTTCCCTCATATGGACGAAGCCCAAAAGCTGCTACAAGAGAAGAAACCAACTGTTCTGAAGGATCCATTTCCTCATGGAAAAGGCTCAGATTTTAGAATCTCTAATGCTAGGGGCACTAACCATGCCATGTCAGTTGATCAATCATTCATTAACATGGTTAACTCACACATGCTATTGCAAACCAGAACCAGGAATTATAGTCCATACTTGCAGCAGAAAGATAAGGAAGTTCCTGAAACATATGCACCTTTCCACATTGAGAGACTTGCAGACTCTTTGCCTAAGATACCTAAGGGTGTCTACAAATAGGCTATGCACAACCATAACATGTGGGCCACTCCAAACTACTCTATCATAGAGGACCTTTCCCAAACACCGCGTGCAATGTTTGCACTAGAATTTATGCAAAGCTGCCCCTCAGAGTGGAATTCACTTCTAGGGGCAATCGGGAGCATGGATTCTTCAATTATGCTTGCAAAGTTTGATATGTAAAATATCAAACCTATGTTACCGTATCACGTGGCCTTCTGGATTGAAATAGTCCATGGTCCCAAAACCATTGGACAAACTGTTGTGGATGAAGGAGCATCCACATGTGTAATCTCAATATCCTGCTAGAAATCCCTTGGCTCGCTTGAGTTAGTCCCTTCTAACACACTGCTTAATGATTTTGACGGATGATTGTTCCTCCCACATGGGCTCTTTCTTGCATTTGAAATCCAATTTGTTGGTAACCTACTATCTGTGGAGGTTGAAGTTTTAGATGCTCCTCTCAACTATAATCTATTGTTGGGAAGGAGCTGGACTTATGCAATGCAATCTATTCCATCGTTCGTTTTCCGAGTACTCATGTTCCCACACGAAGGTAACATTATCACAATTGATCAACTTTCCTTTACTCGAAAGAAAAACACTACTTCATCGGATTCTAATATCCCTTGATTGATCAGACTCACCTACCTAGTGAGAGTCTGTGAGTAGGCATGTATTCATCGTTGATGGGAACTTTCGACCTACCTGCTCCCATAAACTACATTTGTTCTACAAGTACCACTAACATTTTGTCTCGGGAAATCTTCATGGTCAGTCGAACAACTGATCTGTGGGTTCTTTCAACTTAGAAATAACCAAGTGTGCCCTTATCTATTGTAGAAGTGGTGTACCAACCATCAAAAAATAATGTAATAGATCATATCTTGACTTCTTCCATCTCCACAGCGTTAGATATTGACTATCCACCTGCATCGTCATCCAACTTCATCCATTATTTTGATTGTTTGGATACCATTCTTCCTTCTGATGCAGTGATCCTAGAAGCCATGGTAGGTTTGGAGCATCTGTGGGAACACATGCATCAAAGATCCTATTTCCTTCCATATCTAGACAAGATAGAGAATGGTGAGTTTTCAGTGAGACTTGGTGGTGATATCGATTTGTCGATGACTCTTTCTACTGCACAAATGATTTATGCTAAAGGTAACATGGCAAACATATCGACGACTATACTGATAGATATATCCACTAAACCTAGTGTTGTGTAAAAACTATTTATTGGAGAAAATTGTTCTCCTTATGAGATCACTTTGTATACCAACCCGTTTAAGGAATTCAACGACGTTTCTGCTTGGTATTACGAGAAGATGTCAGGCATCGACCCCTCCATATTTGAGCATGTCATCATGACCTACCCTAATGCTAAACCAGTGAGACAAAAGCTCCATCCAGTGAACCCTTAGAAAGTAGCGACCATCAAGGCTAAGGTTGAGAAACTGCTTAAAGTTGGCTTCATGTTAACACCCAAAAAGTGCTCACTACCTCATCTACCCATCATATGACTCATTTGTCCATATTTCCTACCATATTTACCTTCAGAACCCTAAAATCCCATTGAAAAAGCCACCAAAAGGCCTAAAAAGCCTCCAAAAGGCCACAAAACCATAAAAAAGCCTCAAAAAGGCTAAAAAACCCCTTTTCCCCCCAAAATTATCCAAAATTCCTCCAAAATAGCAAAAACCCTCTAAAAAGGGAATAAAAAATATAAAAAAAAGAGGAAAAAGAGGAAAAAGGAGGAAAAAACCCTATACAGCTGACCTAAACCATATGGTTCCCAAAACCATGGGCCAACACTCCACCACCAAAAACCTAGAAATAGGTGATGGAGACCCCTCATTTCATATCCACAATCAAGTGCAACCCTTACTCTGCCAAAATCACTCTTGAAAACCCTAGCTCACCCTTGAGCTACTTTCACCATTGAGTGCCCCTTTTGGCCCATTTCCACCATTGGAGAAAGAGAAGGAGCAAAGTTGGATTTTGGAGCAACCCTCTTGGATCATTGCAAGAACTTCACCAAACTCTACACTTGAGGTAAAATTTTAATACAAAAGAAAAACCATTTATATTCCATGTTTTGTTATGTTTCTTAATGCTCATGTTAGTTTAGAATTCATATTGTTTTAGCAATTTAGTTTAGTATTTATTGAACTGCTACTAAGGAGCACATTCTCCTTAGTAGGTGCTCATTTGCACAAGCTAGGGTGAAAACCCTAGCTACAGTTTTGGCGACTCCCCTTGGTTTGAATTTCAGGTTATAGTTTTAAAAATATTTTCCTATCTTTTCCTTTCGGCTGCCGTAAACCGCATCTTTTACCCCCTGCAGTTGCATTCTGACCGCGTCTTTCAGGAATTTACTTGCGACCCGACTGTGGCTCTAAGACTGTTTCCGGCGACCTGCCGACGGATTCAAGTCTGTTACCTATGATCCGACCGCGGCTAATTAGCTTGTTTGTTACGATCCGATTGCATCTATCGGCCCTTTTCCCGCGTCCTGACTGTGGCTTTCAGCCCTTTTTCTACAACTCGCCTGCGTGTGCCAGCCCTTTTTCTGCATCCCGACTGCGGCTTTTAGCTCTTTTGCTGCAACCTAACTGCATCTGTTGGCCTTTTTCCTGCGTCCCTCCTACGGCTTTCAGCCCTTTTCCTGCAACCCGCCTACGACTTTAGACCTTTTTCCCACGGTCTGACTGCATTTTTTGGCCAAAATCCCACAACCTCTCCGCGACTGTTGAGCTATTTCCCGCGGTCCGACCACCCAGAACTGCCATAGACCCGTGGTCTGTTCTCTGCACTTTTTGACCTGTTTTGAACCCAACACTTTGCTGCACTATTTTCTGCACCTGTACAACCATCTGTCCTACCTGCAGGCATACTTCCCTATAGCCTTTTCTGCAGTTTTATTTCTATTACATTTACAGAATCATTTTTTTAAAATTTGAAAAAGGAGAAAATTTTGCATTTCAAAGTTCACATTCTGTCTTGTTATTTTTAGTTAGAAAGTTGCCCCCCTTGTGGCACTTTTATTTGGGTTCATCACCTCATGCACACACTTTGTCACCTAATTCAAGTGAGGCTTTAAAAATTACTTAACACAGTCAACATTCTAACCCCACTTGGGGAACACATAAGAATTTTTGTAGTTAGGTAGGATCAGGGGGATAGGCATCCAAATAACACCCCTTGGTTGCTTACACTTGAGACATAGCTGTTGTCCATTAGGGAACCAAAATCCCCTAGTATTTTTTGGCATGGTCACGACCAGTTTATCAGAGGGCCTCTCCCCTAGGAGGGTTGAAGTCGCCCGACTGGTTCTGAAGGCCTGAGTGGAATACCGCAATCCATTCAGTAACCGAAGGGATACCTTTCGCAGTTCTCGGGGTATCCCCGTATGGGGGTACTGCGGTAAAAGGAACAAACAACAGATTCACCTTTTCTGGACGTGTCATGAATGGGGTATCTTAGTTTCCTTTCTTCTAGGATTGACTACCCAGTGTCCCTCCCGGTAGGGGGATATCTTTAGCGACTTGGCTCTCCTATCCATATTGTCTGACTTGGATTTCATCACCTTGTAGAGGATATGTCTGGTTGAGTTAGAATACTATTTAGTTAGGTGTTTGCATGCTCCCTTACCTCCTTTTGGTCTAGTGAGTCCACTATTTTTATTTTTTAGGAAACCTGATGCTTGTTGGTATTTTGACCATTTATGTTGATACTCCACTTATTGTAGCATAGCTGTTGCACTAAATGTTTTGATTTGGTTGTTGGCCTGAGTGCCATATTTTTTGAGCTCTCCTTCTACACACTCAACTACATTAGGGTTTTTGAGCTGTTTTTCACTCAACACAACCCCCAGATATTTGACACCATTTGTCACCATTGAGTCCCCGAGACATTCTCGGCGCCTCCGGGGTGAGCCCCCGCAGCACGGTTCACTTGACACCACCCGTCATAGACATAGATCTTCATCACTTGATACCACTCACCATAGATCTCGAGCTTTGTCACTTGACTCGACACGTCAATGGCATAGAGCTCTGTCACCCAATCTAGACATCCCCTATTTTACCTTTGATTCTGAGGCAGAGTCCAAGAACCTCATTTACACTGCACCAGCCAACCCCATGGCTGGCATGACTTCAACCCCTTTCTTTGTAGGGACCATTGGTGGAGCATCCAACACCACACCAGCTACCACACCTGCTTTGGGTATGCCCTCGACGGGGCCCACATCTACCATTCCAATCACTGCACCCATTCCAGTAGCTGGAATACCTATTCCCACTCCATCAGTGATTCACACTACTCTTGGCGGTGCAGGACCGTCCCATACCACGTTCGTCCCTACACTTGGGGGAAACCTCCCAAACCCTGCCCCTACATTTAGGGGCATTGGCCCCAATTTGGTCACACCTACTAGTATGTCACATCCTTCTACTAGTTTGCCATTCATGGCTAGCCTCAACCTTCCTGACCTAGCTAGACTGAATAACGATCCTATCAGACACAACCCTGTGTGGCCTCACATGCCCACCAAGCTCCCCTCTGACATCCCTAAGTTTGAGGGCAAGGCAAGTGAAGACCCCCATAACCATATTATGTCCTTCCATCTATGGTGTTCCTCCAACTCCATAGTGGACGACTCTATCTGCCTCCATCTGTTACAGCGCACCTTCACTGGCTCTGCAGCTAACTAGTACATTGAGCAGCCCCATGAGACCCATGCCATCTTTACTTCCCTTGCCTTGACCTTCCTGCAGTTCTTTCAGTTACCTGTCTGCTATGACGCGGGAGTTGAGATCCTACTGTCTTGCAGAAAGAACACAGCTACCCATATCACTGACCACATTCATGAGTGGCGTCGACGCCGCAGCCTTTGCAAAATCAAGTTAGACGACCGTATCTTCGTAGATTGGTTTCTAAAATCCCTTCTTCTTGTCATTCCCAAGGATGTGGCATCCGAATGACCCCAGTCTGAAGAAGAGGCCATCCTCAAAGCCCAGCAATTTGACCTCATATACGCCTAGTTTGGTTACCTCTATACAATTATACCTGACGCCCCTCGTGGTGATTCCTCCCAGCATGATGCACCGGGGGCATCCCACGCAATAGACGACATCATTGGCCATGTTGCCTCGCATCCCCAACCCTTTTCCATAGCACGTCCTAGCCTTGGCCCTAACCTTTTGTGGGCTACGTCTCAATCCGGAGCAACCAATTCATATGCTCCTATGACACATCACCACCATTCTCATGGACCCTCATGTCCACCTCGGTGCTTTGGGCATGCGTCCCTTGCTTATGCTCCCCCTGTCGCACCTCAACCATATTACCACCCACAGGCTGCCCCAGCTCCTGTGTCTTCTCAGACCCAACCTACTTATTACTCGCCATAGGAAGCCCCTGCGGCAAACCCACAGCCCGCTCCACAGACGTATCAGCAACCCCCACAAGGTTCAGCACCTGCACAGACTCCACCTACTTATTATCCACCGCAGCCTGCTCCAGCACTTGCACAACCCCAGAACCCACCTACTGCCCAAGGGCAAGTTTATTCCCAACAGAATCCGCAGCAGAACCAAAACAACCAATGCCAACAGGGCCAAAAAAACTGTGGAAAAGGCCGTAACCGTGGGAACAACCCTCCTCAAGACCAAGGTGGGAAACCTCCTAATCCCCCAGACAACAATAATGCGGCCCTTGCCAACCAAAACCCTGATCGGCCGCCCAAGCAGGCCAAAAACCCTAATTTGTGAACAAACCATCCTTGTTCTATTTGCGGGGTCTATGGCTACTACACACATGCTTGCCCGCATTTAGAGCGAGCTAGGAAACTCTGGGTTGATGATGCCCATCGCCAAGGGCACGTAGCTCCTCAGGCGCCATCGGATTGTTCCACATTTTTCCATGAGCCATTCACTCCTGTCATACTGCAATTATTTCATTATTTTGCCACCATTCATTATCCCACAAGGAGGCCCATCAGTGTTCCCCCCCACCCTCATTCTTGGTAATCATTAATGTTCCTTGATTGAGAACTTCCTCCTTGCCTGGCCATTCCTTTTGTTCGATATAATTTTATCCATTTTTCGGGCCGGACAAGTCCTTTACGAAAAAGGCACTTACGGAGTTTCTGTTAAGCTCTTTTCTGACTCCTAAAACAATGAAAAGATCGCCGAGCAATCTTGCTTCCTTTCATGCTCATTAAAGTACCTGAAAGGGTGTCTATCTGGTATAAGTTTACCCATTTTCCGGACCTGGTAGACTAATTACGAAAAATGAATACTCTAGTCACACCGGCTAGAAGAGTTCTTCATTGCATCCTTTTATGCTTCTTTGGGCCTTGGAGACTAACACACGAAAAAGCAACCCCCTGGAGTCTTCTTATCGCTTTCAGACTCTCTAAAATTGAAATCAAACACGAGCATAAACTGTTCTGGGCTCATACAAATCCACACGACAGTACCATTCCATTGTTTTAGAGTCTTCTTATCGCTTTCAGACTCCTTAAATTTGAAAGCAATCATGAGCATGAACTATCCTGGGCTCGTATAAATCCACACGATAGTACCATTTTCAACACACTTCTTCTAGTTCCTTCAACCATGAAGAAGTCCCCCCGTGCCTCTTGGCACTATGATCGATCATCTCGGCAGCACCCCCAATCAGGTCGCCTTTGTTCAGAGTAGTCTGCAGTCTCCTGCCATTTCACACCAGCTTGAGTATCCCTCATCCCAGTCACTATCCTTGATCCATTACAGCTATGATCCCTTTCCCATCAATCAGTTTCATATGCTGCCCGATCGTCCCGGCCATTATACTCTGAAGAAAGGAAGTTTGAGTCCACCCACTCTACTTGCCCAGTTACCCCCCACAGTATGTCAGTCCTACCATCAGTACTCTCACACTTCGGCTCTCCACCTCGCGCTCCTGTCAAGGAGACATCATTTCCTTGATAGTTGCAGGTCTCCCTCTGTCGACGACAGCCCCTCTATTCCAGAAGATAGACCCAGAGGTCCCTGCGCCTTGGACCCATCACCATCTGTGGTGAGTGCCTGCAGACCATTTTGAGAGGAGTCATCATTGCCTCTTTGGGTGGTTGTTTCTCACATGCTCGACTTCAACACCTTGATCGCATCATTGAGAATCGCGCAGGGTTTATATCCCTTTAGTTATTGGTCGAAGACCCCGGATTTCCCCCGACTCTAGCACATTGGTGAGTCACTTCGGAACACCAAGTTATATGTTCCCATGGATGTCTGGGTTGCGTTGGAGATTATATTCGGAAGCCATCCAGTTATATGCTTCCTTGAGTACCCAGTTCAGTTCCAGTTCAGTGTACCATTGAGAGTATGACCCCTTGTCACTATGATCCAGCAGCTCATCAGTTCCTCTGGTACCCCACTCAGTAGCATTGTTGTTATTCCAGTGTATCAGTTCTTTAGCTCAGACATGGTTAGCCCAGCAGTATGTCCCATATTTGTGTCCCCTCTAGACCCTTATGATGTACACAGTGGTTTTCTATGTATCCTATAGGTCCCTCTTTTCAGGCCTCAGAGTTATTGTTTATGTGTCTTGATACGAGCATCGGTATGCCCGCCTCGTCCATATATTGCGATTCTTCCTCATTCATTATTTGAGGTCATGTATATGTTAGGTCCCCATATTTTGGACCCCATTATCATTATTGTTCTATATCTTGATACGAGCATGGGAATGCCCGTCTCGTCCATATGATCAGATTAATCCTCATCCATTATTGAGGTTATGTACTTTTAGTTTTGCAGTTGCTTCGGGACCGTTGCTCCGGGATCCAGTTTGTTTCTTCTCTTCTTCACACCCTAGGAAAACCATACAGGACTTATGATGTCTATCGGCCATACGATGAGCTCCTGCCCTCACACATCAAGGGGCAATTTGTTAATACCCAAAAAGTGCTCACTACCTCATCTACCCATCATATGACTCATTTGTCCATATTTCCTACCATATTTACCTTAGGAACCCTAAAACCCCATTGAAAAAGCCACCAAAAGGCCTAAAAAGCCTCCAAAAGGACACAAAACCATCAAAAAAGCCTCAAAAAGGCTAAAAAACCCCTTTTCCCCCGAAAATTATCCAAAATTCCTCCAAAATAGCAAAAACCCTCTAAAAAGGGAATAAAAAATATAAAAAAAGGAGGAAAAAGAGGAAAAAACCTATACAGCTGACCTAAACCATATGGTTCCCAAAACCATGGGCCAAGACTCCACCACCAAAAACCTATAAATAGGTGATGGAGACCCCTCATTTCATATCCACAATCAAGTACACCCTTACTCTGCCAAAATCACTCTTGAAAACCCTAGCTCACCCTTGAGCTACTTTCACCATTGAGTGCCCCTTTTGGCCCATTTCCACCATTGGAGAAAGAGAAGGAGCAAAGTTGGAGTTTGGAGCAACCCTCTTGGATCATTGCAAGAACTTCACCAATCTCTACACTTGAGGTAAAGTTTTAATACAAAAGAAAAACCATTTATATTCCATGTTTTGTTATGTTTCTTAATGCTCATGTTAGTTTAGAATTCATATTGTTTTAGCAATTTAATTTACTATTTATTGAATTGCTACTAAGGAGCCCATTCTCCTTAGTAGGTGCTCATTTGCACAAGCTAGGGTGAAAACCCTAGCTACACTTCATCTATTTGATTGACATGACAGAATGGGTCTCTACCCTAGTCCCACTCGAAAAAAAGAAAGGAACCATACGTGTATGTACAGACTCCAGAGACCTTAAAAAAGCATGTCCTAATGACAACTACCCCACACCTTTAATAGACCATAGTAATTATGCGTTTGCTAGCCATGAAATGTTTTCTTTCATGGATGGTTTTTGAGGGTACAACCAAATCCAAATAAAACCTGAAGACCAACACAAAACAACTTTCGTTTTTCCTTGGGGTACCTTTGCTTATCAGAATATATCGTTTGAGCTAAAGAATGTTGGAGCCACCTTCCAGCGTTCCATGAAATTTACTTTCCATGATATTAAACATGTAGTTAAGCCATATATCCATGATCTCCTAGCACGATCGCGTAAGAGACGATATGGTCCTAATCATTTGTGACTCGTTTTTGAGATATGAAGATATTATAATATTCATTTGAATCCTAACAAATGCGTATTATGTGTTGAGTCCGGATGCTTACTGGGTTTCATCATGTCTAGTTGTGGAATTATGGTCGACCCATTGAAAGTTGAGTCCATTGTAAATCTGCCTCCTCCTCGTACCCTTAGACAACTCCAAAGTCTACAGGGCATGTCAAAATTTCTACCATGTTTCATTATTAACTATGCTAAATTCACTAAGGGATTCATGAGATTGCTCAAGCAGGATACCTAGTTCTTTTGGGACGAGGTTGCTCAGGCTTCATTTTAGGCCTCGAAAAAGGCATTACTATCAACCCCCTTCGGTAATCCCACCAAATTATACTAAATACTTCCTTCTATATCTTTCGGCATCTGTTTCCACGATTGGTATAGTATTTGTTCAAGAGGATGACAAGATCCTGGAGCATGTCATTTATTATCTCTCGTGTGCATCTGTAACTCCTGAGCTCAAGTATTCCCACGTCAAGAAGTTAGAATTAGCTACCGTCCATGTTGTTCAGAGGCCTAATCATTACATCCTACTATTAACCAACACAGTCATTGCAGAAGTCACTCCCTTTCAACGTACTAACTCGATGTATCATCAGCAGGAATTTTAATAAGTGGATTGTCATTTTGTAAGAGTTTGACCTAAAGTTCCAATCTTCCAAGTCAAAGAAATATCTGTTGTTCGCCGAACTTATTTCTTAGTTCCCTAGTGACATGGAAAATAATGAGGAAGAGTCATCATTTCCGGATGAACACATATTTCTCATTGCAAACTCTTATCCATGGTATGGAGATATCCTAATATATCTCCAAACTCTGAGATGTCCCCCTACTTTCTCTAGGGATGAGTGATGGAAAATGAAACATCACACATGGAATTACCTCATCATTTCTTACGCATTATACAGACGTGGGGTAGATTCCATTTTACGATGTTGTTTAACCCTGGAGAAAGCTGAAACAATATTGAATAGTACCCATAGTGGAGCCTGTGGGGGTCATCTTTCTGGGTTGGCAACAACCCAGAAAATACTACTTGCTTGATATTTTGGCCCACGATCTTCAAGGATTGTGTGGAATCTATGAAACACTGTCAACCTTGTAATTTTTTCACCAAGAAAATGTGAGCACACCCGGCTCCTCTCCACCATGTTATCATAGCAGAACCCTTCACCAAGTGGGGGGTTGACTTCATGACGTGTAATACATCTTTGGCAAGATAACACCATCACATCATCATTGTCATCGACTACTTTACGAAGTGGGCCGAGGAAATTCCTACTGTGAGAGTAGGTGGAGAAACAACTCCTTATTTCATGTTCAACTAGATCATTGCTAGATTTCGTATTTCCAAAGAGATTGTCACGGACCATGCTCAACATTTTCAAAACAATATGATGATTGATTTGTATACCATGCTAGGTTTTCAACAGAAACATTCGTCTTCATTCTCTCTACAAGAGAATAGTCAAGTCGAAGCCGTCAACAAGATTTTGAAAACCATTCTCAAAGGACCGCTAATTCCAGTAGATATAACCAGCACATTAGGTTGTAGCCCTCTCTTTGGTATTACTGGTCTAATGTCGAGACTTCTACTGGGTTCTCACCTTTCCAGCTCGTTCACGGGGTGGAAGCAGCTATTCTGGTTGAATGTGAGATTCCCTTTTTGAAGTTGGATATCCAACTGCTCCCTGAAACTTGAACTTTGGAGGAGTTTTTTCTGTATTTAGAGCACTTAGATGAACAACGCCATGATGCACTTACAACAAAAGAATCTCATAAAATCCGAGTCAAGCATCAATACAACAAGTCTATAAAACCAAGGGTGTTCTTTGACGGAGACCTTGTTCTTCTCTATGACCAGGACAAAGATCCCTTGGGGGCAGGAAAATTCAAATCTATGTGGCTTGGACTGTATATTGTCTCTAAAGTTCTGAATAAAGGACCTTATGAGCTAATCGACTATGAGGTTTGTAATTTTCCTGAGCCCAAAAATGGGCTCTACCTGAACAAGTATTATTCTTAGGCCTCTATGCCTTTTCTTGTATTATAACTGTACATGTTTGTAGAGTTAGTATTTTATTTTTAGTTTTTGCGTCTTATGTGTCTTCTGAATTGTGGTTTCAGATGATAATCAAGTGCTTTATAGGATTTTTTGATGGCACTAATCACCACACCAGTCAATTTGCTTCAGCAACTTGGGTTATTTACTCACTGTTTGGCCAACTTGTGTCTTCAGGAAGTGATTGCCTGGGCCCTACAACAAATAGTGTAGCTAAGTACAGTGCAGTCATTGATTTGCTCTGAGATTCTCTTCATCGCGGAATTTGACATTTGGAGGTAAGACTTGACTCACAGTTAGTTGTACTACAGTTGATGGGTGACTACAAGGTTCGGGATCCTATTTTGCTTCTTTAGTTTTTGTGTGTTAGGTTACTTGAAAGACATTTTTATTTTATTACATTTCAACATATTTCAAGGAATGTAAATTCATTAGCTAACTCATATGTAAACTAACCGATATTGTATATATTAGAATAAAAAACATGAGTTGGAGTCATAGTATGTCGTAATGTCATAAATATACAAAATTTTTCTCAAATGCCTAAAAAATATAATATGTCTCTCTCCCTATGGAGAGGGAGATTCCTCTTCTAACTCTGCTACAGGTTCTCTATAACATATGACTATCCTAGCTACTTTTCTAAGTAGCATTATTCATACCGAGGGCACACCCACAACATGCTCCTGCATCTCGAGCGACATCCACTTGAACTTGTATGTCAGGATGTTATGAGTCAACCGACTCATCTTCCCCTCTAGGATCACCAGCATCACATCAACATCACTAGGCTTAGTCGGATGTATAAATATGCAAGGGTGTCTCGCAAGTCGCATAGGTCCCACATCTGCATAAATCACACTATCAATACTCTTACTCGTCATAAAAATGATAACTATCAATACTCTTACTTATCATAAAAATGATATATACATAAAAAACATAAAAATGAAATAAAATTCAAAAGCATAAGCGCATCTTACTCATCTCTCCCCAAGATGATCCTGAAGGAAGAGAGAGCTATGGATATCGACAGAAATCCACACCAGCATAGGGGAACTATTCTAGAGCCGACAATTGGAAGCCCCACCATGTTAAGTAATCTTCATTGGCATATGAGAGACTAGTTTCACCATAACCCTAGAGTAAGAAAATGTCTCCCCTTTGAGTCATTAATGGCTCACGAGGATCTATTATTAGTAGAGCTACTCCCGGACTCAGGATGGGAACCCTCTTGAAGAAGAAAATACACAAGATGTTGTTGTAGCCAAATTTTTTCTTCTCCCCAGTCTTGCATTCAGTCAATTGGTGTTTCATATTCACCAAGAGACCCAAACACCAGTCAAACACTACACCACACAAGCATTCAACCTCGATTTGCATGTACTTTCGAGAGGCCAAATGTTGTGTGGCACTCCCTCCAATTCTATTCAAGGTACTCAGAATTACCTTCAACGGGAATCTTGCAATAGAACCAATTGGGACTTGCATACCACTCTTTTCAGTACCTGACAAACAATATGTGTTGATGTAATCTTGGATCGATATTGCACCAACCTCTCTAAATGTTCCTTTGAGTTTTACCCCCTAAACTCTATGGGATAAACTGGTAATAAAGTATATATCGTCAATCGTGAGGTCTAACATTTCCCCTTGGAGATTGAGCATCCCATGATCAGTATCCCAATATCCAACAAGCATTTGGAGGAGATGCGTTTGTGCACGCATGCTCAATGTTCAGACAAATTTAAGCCATATGCATCTTCATAACACATTTAGAGTAAGTGGATCTCCCATGGCATCTCTATCCTTCGTCTCATGCTCGCTTTCCCTCCAAGTCAGCACCATACCTGCATTATTCATCCATTCATCCATTAGTTTTTTTTTCTTGCAGTACCCATGGCTCCACCTCTACAATAGAGGAGGGTTCCCATGGGTTCACCTATGCTAAACCCACACATATTTCTCCTAGCCGCGAGTTTACTAGAGATGAAGCTGTGGGTACGAGGCCCTAAATTTTAAACCCATGTAAAAATAAAAAAAACTCCACAAAAAATTAAAAATAATGGATTGAATTGCTAGTAGAGAGAGAGATGACTTATTTGCGACTGACAGAACTTGATTTGGTGACCCAGTTTCAGCGCTACGAGTGCTTAAAGTAAGAGGTTTCTTTTGCCTTTAAGAGGTTTCTTTTGCCTTTTTTGCTCCAACAAATGGCTTTGTCAGTTTTGTGGCCATTTTCGAACTATTTATAAAAGTCACTTTAAATTTTTACCCACTTTTATCAATTTCATATAGTTTCAAAACTGTTTTTTAACTTTATTTAATCCCTAATGTCCTTTTTAAGTTCTTTTTTATTAGGTGAAGTTCTAAGCAACATTCATCACTACTTTTCACAACAATGATCTATAAAGGTTTGATTTTCTTTGTGACATGTCAATTTAAGTGCAGTACTTTCTGTCATTTTATGTCATATTGAAATCTCTTGTTGATCACATTCATATGTCATTTTCTACTAATCCGATAGTATTCATGATATCTACAGCTTTTCGTCATTTGACAATATCAAGGAACTTAGTTCCTTGGTACCTTTAGAGTCTTTTTTAAGCCCTTGTTATACTCTTTAAAATCAAAGAAGATTTCCGAGTGTACTTGTTCACTTCATACTCACTAAAGGAATTGAAGGAACATCCACTTAGGTATAATTTTACCCCTTTTCCGAACCTTTGGATTAATTACGAAAAAAGTTATACTATAGTCATGCATGTCTAGAAGAGTTCTTCTCTCATTGTTTTATAGTTTTTTTTGGTGAGGAGACTAACTATACGAAAAAAGGACATCTTGGAGTCTTCTTTAGGGGTTTTAGACTCTTGAAACATGAAAACAATAGTGAGCATTCACCAAATCGCACTCGATGTGATATCCATGAGTAGGTATATGGTGTTTTTGTTTAAGTTTTTCAGACTCCTTAAATATGAAAACACCGGCGAGCACAAACCAACTCGGGCTTGATATTAAAATCAACGAGTGGGTGTATGGAGTTACTGTTTAAGTTTTTTAGACTCCTTAAAATTGAAAACACCAGTGAGCATGAACAGATGCAGGCTTGATATTAAAATCCATGGATCAATGTTATCGAGTACTAGTATATCTCTTATTCAACTCGTACAAACATGAAGAAGGTCTTGATTTTCCCTTCCATGGACTCTTTAAACAACACATGGATGGACTTATATCAAGCAATCTTCTCCATATTTCTTCGAGCTTGCTTCAAAAATGAAGAAGAACTATTGAGTTTGCTTTCTTGGAATCATTAAAACTAACAAGAAGGACATTTTTTAAATAAAAATACTAAAGGGAAGGGAAGAATAGCAAGTATCTTTTCAGTAGAAAGGAAGCAATTCATTTATGTCATTGAACACAACACCTTTTTTATTCTTTTTCAAACAAGTTGGGTTTTAGTTTTTGGCCTTAGGAAGAACCCGAATCTTATGCTTATCAACCAACGGGTTATCCATGGGTATGGCTACTAACAACCCATGGGTGCCAATAAAATTGTTGCACTCGCTACATGCAAGTTAGGACACTCGCGATTCACTCGCTAGTCTTCCTATACCATACTCGTGGGTATCTTAAGAAAAGTATAAAAAAATAATTAAAAACATGAATTGAGGTTAGTTGAGGTAGGTACCTAAACTTCCCCAACTTCCCAACTCAACCACCTTTCGATCCAATCCTCCTTTCCTTGCCATAAATACAAGGGGATGGCTTTATAAAGGGTCGTATGATCATTGGAGAAAATTATGCTGGATAAATTCATAGCTAAGAGAGAGGAACAATATCCCAGGGTCTGGTTACGATGGTGCCACTGTAGGACATGTATAGCATTATTGTAATTTCTGCATTTGTAAATAAAGATTGAGACATTATTCCTTTCCCAATAGAATTGTTAATGTGTATTGTTTTTTTTATTACAAGTTGATGTTATGTTATATTATCGATATCAATATCTTATTTGTGGTTAAACTGGTTTGAGGAAGGTTTTTGTTTGTTTTGCAGGTTGTTGTAGTAGAGATCAGGGGGAGAAAAAGCTTGGACCAACCTTCATAAATAAGTTACATTTTTCTCTTAACCCTAACCTTATTTGCTTATAAAAATTATTTCAAAGCCTTATATGTCTATTTGATAAACCCCAATATGTTTGTAGTATTCCCCTATGTTAAGATTCAATATACTAAGACAGAAAATACTAGCATTGCATTTCATTTCACAACAATAGCATATACAAGATCACTAAAGAAACAACATGCACATCATAAACACAAGAGACACAGATTTATCCTAGGAAACCCTCATGGGGTAGAAAACCCAGCAAAGCTTCCTCAATATAGATGATCAGCAAATACAAAGATGTAAACCAAAGACATGAGCTCCTCCTCCTCCATAGCAGACCTCTCTCACACAAGTGCGTTACTTTCCGAGTTATAGAAGTGTGTAATAATTGAGGAACATCCTCCTCTACTTATACTAGTTTCCTAATTGACTTTTACACAAGCTAGGTCAGCCCCAACTTAATTACTGGGTTAAACACCCCATTACAACTGACTGGGCCGATCCATCTAGGGTGGTCTAATAACCCTTTGACCCACATAACACACATAGGGTCGACCCCACTAGGGAAGTCTAATAGCCCAAGTTACTGCAATCCGACGAAGGAATAAACATCTCCAGATATACAATAAGATCTTCACGAATGAGTGAAACATCTTCGGAATAATAAAGTACAAATATAATATTCTTAGAAGTTACAATATCTCAACACTCCCCCTTAACGAGAAGGATATTATAACAATGTCTGCAGGAGCAAGAATTCATCAACATCATACATGATATATCTATAAGTCATTGGAAGCTTTTTCAAGATCATCAGTAACTCAAACAATTATTGGAACAATACTAGAACACCAACATCTTCAATACTAAATCTTCATCTTCTACAGCACTCGAACAGCTAGAGCAATATCATCATCTGGATCATCATCTCGATCTACAACATCTGGATCCTCATCTTGATCTACAACATCTAGATCATCATCTCGATCTACAAAATCTGGATCATCATCTCGATCTACAGCATCTGGATCATCATCTCGATCTACAGCATATGGATCATCATCGTAGCATACTCTGCAATACACACAATCCAATTACAGGATGATCAATCCCGCTCTCTTTAAGACATAGGTCCATGGATGATACAATCCAGATCAAGTTCCAGGATGATCAATCCTTATCACTTTAAGACAAGTCTCATGTCTAGGGATGATGCAATCCTGATCAACTTCTAGGAGGATCATTCCTTATCACTTTAAGACAAGTCTCATGTCTAGGGATGATGCAATCCTGATCAACTTCCAAGAGGATCATTCCTTATCACTTTAAGACAAGTCTCATGTCCAGGGACGATGCAATCTTTATCAACTTCCAGGAGGATCATTCCTTATCACTTTAAGACAAGTCTCATGTCTAGGGATGATGCAATCCCGATCAAATTCCAGGAGGATCATTCCTTATCACTTTAAGACAAGTCTCATGTCTAGGGACTATGCAATCCCCATCAAATTCTAGGAGGATCATTCCTTATCACTTTAAGACAAGTCTCACATCTAGGGACGATGCAATCCCAATCAACTTCCAGGAGGATCATTCCTTATCACTTTAAGACAAGTCTCATGTCTAGGGACGATGCAATCCCATCACATACCTTTTGAACCAAAGGCTCACGGACTATGCAGTCCTCTCACATACCTTTTGAACCAACTGTTCATGGACAATGCAGTCCTCTATAATGTCCCCAGTTTGACCCCATGGCATTAACATTATAAATGATGTAATATTGTTATGAAATCATGGTGAGGAGCTCAAGGCCAAGGCCCCGCCATCAATTTAGTGATGCATACGGGTTGCGTGCTAGCAATGCACATTGGAAATTCAAATATCATGTAATATGCATTTTAATAAAAATAACCACAACTAGCTATGCAATGCAACAAAGAGATGGGGGCATGATTTCACAAGGAATTGGGAGAGAAAACATTCAAACCCTTGAGCCACTAGAGTCAAGCCAAGTGTCAATGAGAGAACCCATGAAACCCTCAACTACCCATGTTGACTTTTGTACCCAACCATTGATTTCTCCCAAGAGTTGGTTGGGGAAGTTAATGCCTTGGGAAGGGAGAGGTATGGCTGTCCAAATTCGGGTATGGGAAAGCCACCCTTCATGGAAAATCGTGTTGGTCTCCTTGGGCAAGGAGAGAGCCACGAAATTGCTCTCCAAGCCATAATCCATGACCGATTATTCCTCCCTCACGAGTTCAGAACTACCTGGGCGTTTTCTAGGCATGTGGAAAAACGTTTTCTTCATTTCCCCAGCAGAGAAGGGCGTTTTTCTGTGTTGTATACCAGTGGAGAAGAGGGAAAAACGAATGGGGGTTCAATAGAGACCGTTTGGGTTGCTGACGGCGGATATATTGGGGAAGGAAATCGTTTTTCCTCCTGGGGATTGTTTGCCCCATCCCACAATCCGTTTTTGTTGGGAACGTTTTTGGGAAGACCCATGGCCATTTTATTTGTAATTCCCGTTGTCTAAAATGAGTATCCCTGTCCCTGTTTCTGCTCACTATGTGAATGAAGAGTGTGTTGGGTATGGGTATCCATGGCTTGAGCCTGAGTGTAAGCCTCCAGGGTTCAATTGTAGCTTGATAAGCCCAGTTGGATTGGCTTGGCTAAAATGAATCGGTTAATGGACTGTGTGTGAGCGTGAATGTCCCCTTTTTCTTTGTGAGAATCATGCCCAGCTCGGGGGTGGCCTTCGGATGGACTCAGTATAAGCTGTCGAAGAGCCTATGGCTGGGTGGAACGTTGCAGCGACATAGCTAGTTGCTTGGGCAGTTGCAAAAACGAAGATAAGTATTTTGATGTCTATGTATTTACTTCTGCATTGTTTTAATTAATTCATGACTGATATTGATATGTTGAATGCATATGAAGATTGTGTGGATGTTGTTTCCGCTGTGCATAATTCATTGCTTTACATCTGCACACTCATTTATTGTTTATATGAATCTAACAATGGGCTGAGATCATGTGAAAGCCCTGAGTATTGGCATCATGCTTCCTGCCTTGCTTTGGGTCAGCAGGTGGGTACATGACATCCTCTCACGTACCTTTTGAACCGAGGTCCAGGGACGATGCAGTCCTATCTTTAATTCTCGGAGACATCTATCTATGGATCAATTATGGGACCGAAGTATGGGGAAGATACAATCCCCACCTATCCACTCAGGACTTCATTCTCAGAGACACCTGTCTACAGATCAATTCTAGGACCGAATTCAGGGGAAGATACAATCCACACTTGTTCACTCAGGACTTCATTCTTGGAGACATCTGTCTACGGATCAATTCTGGGACCAAAGTCTGGGGAAGATACAATCTCCACGTGTCCACTCAGGACTTCATTCTTGGAGACATCTGTCTACGGATCAATTCTGGGACCGATGTCTGGGGAAGATACAATCCCCACCTATCCACCAAGGACTTCATTCTCAAAGACATCTGTCTACGAATCAATTGAAGGGACCAAAGTCTGGGGATTATACAATCCATACTTGTCCACTCAGGACATCATTCTCAGAGACATCTGTCTACAGATCAATTCAAGGGACCAAAGTCTAGGGATGATATAATCCCCACCTATCCACTAAGGACTTCATTCTCGGAGACATATGTCTACAGATACTTTTAGAACATGTGTTTAAGTATGATGCAATGCCCTTGTCAACTTAGACCCTGTCTAAGAACCATCCACCAATCCTCTCTGTTGGCATCACCAATATAGGTATCCTCATCAATACATGTAAGCATATCATCGAGACAAGTATCCTCATCATCGACTTCACTGTCGATGTTGGCAATCTCATCATCAGTGTTTACATCACTCCCCCTTTTGAGGAGGGTCCTTCTGAACTACACCAAGCTTGTCTTGGAAATACTCAAACTTTACTCGAGGTAGAGGTTTGGTTAGTACATCGGTAACATGTTCACTTGAGGTAGAGGTTTGGTTAGTACATCGGCAACTTGTTACAAATTCAAACTTTATAGTTCCTTTCTGTACCATATCTTGTATATAGAAATGTCAGATCTCTATGTGCTTTGACTTATCATGGAACATTGGATTCTCTGCCATCTTGCTACAACTCTATTTGTCAGATAGGATCACAGTTGGTTCTATCTCTAAGTCAAACAATCCTGAAGCCATACCACTTCACAACTAGCAGAGAAAGCAACCATATATTCCGCTTGTGGTGAGAGCCACACTAGACTGCTTCCTACTAAACCATGATATCATGGCTGATCCTAGACAATAACATCCTCTCGATGTGCTCTTCCTGTCTGATACACTTTCTTCCCAATCAACATCTGTGTAGCCATCTGAAGTCATGATCTCCAAGATAAAATAGATCAAAGTCTACTGTATTCTTTAGGTATCTCATCACATGCTTTGCAACTATCAGGTGAACAGATCTAGTTTCCACTAGATAGTGACCCAAGGTGTTCACAACAAGGCATATAACTGGCTTGGTATTCGTTATATACATCAACAACCCAATAATATGTCTGTACAGAGTCATATCAACTAACTCTGAGGAGTTATCAGCTAACAACTTCAAGTCGGAACCCATGAGAGTGTCCATGGCTTCACATTCCAACATATCAATTCTTCTCAAGATTTCCACAGCATACTTTCCCAGGATGAGAAAGATTCCTTCTGAGCCTTTCCATAGTAGGAATTAATGCATCAATCTGAGATCTTTCATTTTCATTTCTGCAGCCATCTTCTTCTTTCTTTTCATGATCTGTCTGTAAAAAAAGATCACCCACATACAGTAATAGTATGGCATGTTCATCATTCATAACAGATCATCTTTACTTTTGATAAAGGCCAATCTTATCAAGAAACTGTCAATTCTCCCTTTGTGACTGAACATCATTCACACTCTACATTTGAGTGATCTTCTGCATATCTATTTGTACCATCTCTCGTTAGATGGGTCTACTGATATGAGCCTCAGTATCATTCAAACTCTGTGGTGAGTTCTTTCTTGCATCCATGTCATCTGTGTATAGAAACCATATTCAACCTTGTATCAAAGGTTGATATCCACATCACCCATGGTGATCATTAAGCTCATCAACTGACTATCGATCTTGGGTACCCAAACAGAGCTTTCTTCAATTGAATCCTTGATTCGCACTTCTTCTTCAATTACATCATTAAGATAATGGTCTTATCTAGCCACTTGGAGCAAGCATCTCATCATGATTCTCTTCCTCTTTCTAAGAGAATCTTCTAGCCACGAGCCTTCTATATTATGTTTGATTTGTAAATCTTTTTGTTGAACATCCATTACTTGTTCGGTGTTCATCATTCTTCATGATCTTTCCTACAAATCAAGATTAAGTACATGATTAGTAATTCTTTCATAATCATCAAATCATGTTGACATGATAACCTATTATGCATACAGATATCATTTACATAGTTATGCAACTATCTTGACCAATACTTTGGCACAATACTTTTCCATATCCTGTATGCATACAGTGGCTATCTAGATGCCTTCCATCTCTACCAGAACATACTATCGAGAGTGTGCACATCTCTCAGCATGTCAGCAAAGAGGTTTCATTCTAGACAAGCAACAATGGAATGTTTGTCCAACTTATCAATCGTATGCATATTAGTAGTATATTGTTCAATGCTATATGAATGTTTACACTCAACATGATATATTTTAGGAATACAAATATGCATTCAACTATTACAAGCAATATCATTTACTGTTTCAAATATAAACTCAAATACTTATCTTTTAGGTTTGTGTGGTTGCCTTCCGCTTGATCTTCTATATGTCTTTTGAACTTCTATTCAATCTGTACCACTATGCATGCTCAAGTGTGCACTAGTGTCATCCTCATGCTCTCATACACAAACACACATTCATCAATATTATCAAAACATTATAATTCTAAATAATCTTGAATATGTATGGTCACAATCATTCAATACATGGGTATACTAAGATCCTAGCACAAAATAGGATTCTAACTTGACATAGGAAAACATACCTGGATTAGTATACCTGCTTAGCTATGTCTAACATACCTAAACAATATCTTATTTGTTCTCTTCAATGATTTAGAGATCCTGTGCTAGAAACTGCATATATCATAGGTTAAGCATAATAGAATAAAGTCATACATACCTCGTAAGTAGAACTTCTATGTGATCAAAGATTATGGATGAGTCTTTCTCTTCATGTTGTCATGGTCATGGAACTTGATTTGTCTTTCGTGATGTACCTGTATCTTGTTAGCAGACAACATCAACCTCATACAACACCACAGTGCATTAGTACAATCACATAGCCTTAATCAATGAATGTCTTTTATCATTCACATACTTTTACAAGGGTGATAAGACAATTCTAACATTAATCATGATTGTACTAATAAATAATATGAAGACAAACATATTATGAACTTAATCAAGAATTAGATTTCAAGACAGACCTGTATCTCCTTAAGTCATACTTGTCGAGACTTATTGTAGTCTTCTTAGGTAAGGCCTTAGCCTCATCTCCTCTTGAAACTGGATATGGAGCTTGATTAGGGTTTGTCAGAGAAACCCTAAAAATTCAAACTTTGACTTTCACACTTCTGAATGTATGGAAGGATGTGTTTTGCTGAGCTGGTCAAACTAGCATATTTCAATTTTGAAATCTCCAAAATTTGACCCCTCAAAATTGCCTTCGAAACTTCTAGATTTTATGGATAGGATCCCAAACTAGGGTTTGATGAAGCCCACCCTTCTGCCTAATCAAAAGGTTCAATCCAAGGCTCTAAACTCTTATTTTTTTGAGGAGTTTCCAACTGTGGTCACAGACTTTAAAAATTCCAACTTTTGTTGAAGCCCTAATTTTCCATCTTTCCGATCAAAATCCTGAACTGGGGTTTGATCAAGCCCGGTCTTCTACCCAACCAAAAAATTCGATCTTGGTCTCTAAATTTGATTTTTCTGAGTAGCATTCAGCCATGGACTTCGATTCCAAAAATTCCAACTTTCTCTAAAACCTTAAATTTCGGAAGCCATGAATGAAGGTGCTCCAAAAATAATTCTCTTTTGACAGAAATATGTACCTGATTGTTTCTATTGTAACTCCAACATTTTTGATCCAAAGGGTCTGAAATTTTTTTTTGTGGTAGCCTAACCTGTTTTATTTCCATCTTGATAGGTCTGACCTCAATTGGATTTTCTAAAAGAGAGCTATGCCAATTGTCGCAACGTGACCGGTTTATGGGATAAAATAGGAGAGAGAAATTGTACGGCGTGCCACATATCACTGGTTCAACTTCGTCCTCTGAAAACATTTCCTAAGATAGTAAAGTCCGTGTACTATATGTCACTTTTTACTAAATTTCATTTCGATCTTCCCAGCCCAAGTTATGACCTTTTTTCCTAGGTCACATGATTATCACTAAGATCTGGAAGAGGCATAAACCCTAACTCGTACTAATCATAACTCACAAAGTACAACGAATCAGAGTATTTCCTTTGGAAAAAAGATACCTAGGGATGTTATCTACGACCTGTAAAGGTTTTAAATCTTGATACTTCGCTAAAATGGATTTATAGCGAAAGTTCCACAATTTCTAGTTTTTGCTATACAAAACCCTAACCTTCAACATGTCGCAAGTGAAGCAAGTGTCATAAGTGCATACATTTCCTTCCTTCAGGTTAGCTCTGATACCATGTTAATATTCAATATTATAATACAGAAAATATCAACATTCCATTTCATTTCACAACAATAGCATATACATGATCACTGAAGAAACAACAAGCACAACATAAACACATGAGACACAGATTTATCCTGGGAAACTCTCATGGGGTAGAAAACCCAGCAAAGCTTCCTCAATATAGATGATTAGCAAATACAAATATGTAAACCAAATACATGAGGTCCTCCTCCTCCACAACAGACCTCTCTCACACAAGTGCACTACTTTCCGAGTTATAGAAGTGTGTAATAAGTGAGGAACATTCTCCTCTACTTATACTAGTTTCCCGACTGACTTTTACACAAGGTAGGTCGGCCCTAACTTAATTACTGGGTTAAACACCCCATTACAACTAACTGGGCCGACCCCTCTGGGGTGGTCTAATAACCCTTTGACCGACATAACACATACAGGGCTGACCCCCACTAGGGAAGTCTAATAACCCAAGTTACCACAATCCGATGGAGGAATAAACATCTCTGGATATACAATAAAATCTTCACGGAGGAATGAAACATCTCCGGAATAATAGAGTACAAATATAATATTCTTAGAAGTTATAATATCTCAACACCTTATTATAAGGACAATTTCCCTAACAACACACCTTATCCATTATGGTTTTATGTCTGCTTCCATACATGAACATCCACCTGCAACATGTCCTCTTTTACAACCATGAGACCCTTCTCATAAGGTTTGGGTCTTGCACATGGTAGATTCCAGCCTTGATCATGGGCTTACCATGATGGCTATGCCCAAGACAATCTACCTGAAATCTGAAAATTTAAATCATCCAAACACTTCCAACTGTTAGGATGTCCATATCACAAAAACAAAACCCCAATTTCATTAAATTTGCGCATATTAGGTAATTGTTTTACAAATAAAGTGTGAATTTAGACTTTGAAAGTGTCAATATCAACCTTTCTAAAGTGCAAAATCAGGTTCTGAAAGTGGCAATATTGGCTTTGAAAAGTGTGTTTTTCTATTTGAATAGTGTGTTTTTTTACTACTTATGAACCTTAAAATTGCAGTTTTTTGTTATGAAACTATGAATTTCAATTCAAAAAGTGTGAATTTCAAATCAAAAAATGCAAATTTTGATTTGAAAAGTGCAATTTTCATTTGGAAATGTGCAACCTTTTAAAGTGAAAAGTGCAATGTCTATAATATTCAATCTTGTTCGAATAGATATTTTATCAGTTCTTGTTTTTTTTTATACAGTATCACAAATATCTATCTTTTTACATAAATAATTTTAATAGTTTCCAAATGAGGGATGAATTCTCTACACAATCTATATAGGAACAACTTACTTACACAGTAGTACTAGTAAACAATGTATTTTGCATCACAACAGTAATTTTCCCCAGATTCCTAGATGCTCGTGGACGTTCCAGATGCTCGACGTTTGCTTGCCCAACCAGATTGATAGATAGACTAGAAGGATTGTAACAAAATATAAATTTGTTGGGCTGATATTACATCAAATGATATCTGTAGGAACATCCATCCCACTCTGAACAATATGCCTCATATGTTCTCATTGTGCCTTAACTACAACAAGGCCCTTCTCGTTTATTCTATTTTTTTCTCCTATCCATCCTAGACTTGGTGACCATTCCCATATGATGTTATTTACATCGATCATCATATTTTCTTCTACACCAACAACCCATTATTTCTTTCTATTTAAGCAGTTTTTGTACAAGACCTTCAGATCATTCGATGCTCCTGTTGGCTTCCACCATTCACCTCTACTTTGTAAGACCCAATAGTACTAGAATCTGAATCTTGATAAATATTACCAATCACCCTACCCAACCAAATTGCACAATATGGCTATGGTGATTACACAATGACTCTAATTGCAATAGAGCATCATGCAATTGGTGCTTAGATGTTCCACCTTTGTAGAGAAAATCACCATATTTATCAACCACTGGTTCTTCAAGACTCTTCAAGCATTTAGACAGGGATGTCACAGTGAAATTTGATCCCAACTGTAAAAATGAAAGGATGAAATGGGAAAAACCTTTAGTCTTGTGCCCATGAGTCAACATTCCAGTCAATGATATGGGAAGATTCATAACATTACTAAAACATTTTTCCTTCTTACCCATCCTTGGAATGGAAGTCTTTGACTTATCCATTTTGTCATGAACAATACTCTGAAAATTCTTTGGATTTTTTTGTCAAGCTAATATGTGAGAATAATATACTTGGCGACAACTTGCGATATATATATTATGATCTTCTCGATGTCCTCGCAACCTTTCCACCTCATCTAGATCAGTGGTCCGCTTAACCCTATCATGTATTGTAATGCACTCATTACACCGTGCAAAGGAGTTTGATGTAGAAATTTTAACATCTCGAAAATATTCTCTCATCACCTTGCTAAAGGAGGATTGTGATACTGGAGGCAAAATGATACTTTTGATTTCTTCATTTGCCATTTTTTGTAGCAAACCATGGGACATATTAGATGGAAATAATTTCAACATTGTCCTTGTTCCATCTTCACTGATTAATCGTGTAATATGTGGAGATTTCTTTGAATTCTCGTCTAGAATATTATTAATAGTAGCTACCAGTGCGGCAATGTTTGCCCTAGATTTTTCCAAGCCACTGTTACCATGCATATCTCTTACATCACCATTTAATAACATGCTTTCATAATTGTATAAAGTGATCCTTTTTATCCCATGGAATTTATACCATGCATTTTGAAAGACATCTATTGTGTCTAATCTCATTGTAAACATGATTCTTTTTCTTCCATCTCCTTCTTTGCCCACAGGATCATTTGATCCCATAGAATTTATAACATACTGTCTTCTTGAACTTCCATTCATACTATAAAATTTATTCACACATTCAACTATCGATTGAAGTAAAAATTTTGATATACAAAGATTTGAGCAACAAGTTTCAGTGACAAATTTTGAAAGGAATGCACCCTAATCAATTCCAAGCCTATAAGGTAATGAGCTTGAATTTCTTTCATAAATTTTAGTTCTAGCTGGCCTATTTACGAAATTGTATGGCCTTGTTCCATTACCTTTAACATCTGTATATTCACAATGGGGAGTACCTGGAAGGACCATCTGTAAAGGACATTCTTCAAAAATATTCCAAATGATGGCCATGTCTTCGTATGTGTTCTTTTCTACTATAACATCCAAAGGAACATCATTGAGGACAAGCAAATTGTTTACAAGCCATCTTACAAGAGAGCCTTCAAATACACCACAATCCTCACAATTGTAGAAGACTTTATGAACTAAAATACCAAACTCACCAACATCTAGTGGTTTTAATTGTACATCTCCCTCAAAAATAGTTGACACTATTTCCCGAGCAACATAATGTGGCTTTAAAGAACATTGATGTATCAAATTATCATTCGCTCCCACAAACTTGACATTGTGATTTTCTCTTAATACTTTCAAAGTAGTTTTAGATTGATTATTGCTGAATTTGCTTTCAATAGAAAGCAATGTTTCTATATTAAAATATATAATTATTTTAATCATCCATACAACAAAACCTCCACTACTCAACCCTGGATAACATGCCATACAACAAAAAACAACTTCACTTTCCAGAATACCAAAGGAGAACTCACCCAAAAACATCCCCCCAAAAAAATCAGTACCACTCACATTTGTTCCCAAACCTATGGAAATGCAATCCTTGCAATGTTCTACACTCGTCGAAGTAGAAGCCAGTATATCATTCACCTCATTCTTGTGAAGAGCAAAAAAAATGTGGTTAATGATCTCAAATACAGGCCATTGAATATAACCACCAACTACCTCTAACAATGTATCTGCACCTTATGATGGATAGGGCAATTGAAGACTTGCATTTAAATTCTTGGTAACATTTACAATAATACATCCATCATGAATGCCGATATTATGCGATATTTTTCTTTCTACAAAAGAGATTCCTTCAGCAATGTTTAATCCATTCAAAAGGAGGTCCACACATTGTTGAGAACCAAAATCCATTGCAGAAGCGATTTCTAAAATATAAAATAACAGGACACATTGTTCAGAACCAAAATCCATTTCATAAGCGATTTATGAAATATAAAATTACAGGAGCACATTAAAAATAATATTTTTTTTAAACAAAGAATAATTTGTCCACTAGTATATATTATCAAATAAGTCAATAAGAAGGGTCGACCGACCCTTCATTTACGAGAGAAATGTAAAAATATTTAATCTATGAAGGCTAAGCCGACAATTCCCGAATTCCGACTTCCATTGTAAACAGCAGGGACCCGGACATCAACTAAGTTATAGGATATATAAATTGTTTGTCCCAACTTCCGACTTTCGACAAGAAGGATCGATCGCCCCTTCGTTTAGTAGAGAATTTTGAACACCTATATCTAGCAATTCACCTATATCCAGAATGGTGAACACGAGAGGGATCAACCTACCCTTTTTGTAGTCTAGAACTATTATGAACATAATATTGAGCACAAGAAGGGCCAATTTCCCCTTCATTTATAAGGGAATTATAAAAATATTCAACCTACGAAGTCTAGGCCATCAATTCATGTATATCCAAAATGGTGAACAATGGAAGAATACTAAGCACAAGAAGGGTTTCCGATCCTTCATTTATGAGATAAATGTAAAAATATTTAATCTATGAAGTCTAGGACGACAATTCCCGACTTCCTACTTCCGTTGTAAATAGTAGGGATCTGGACATCAACTAAGTTATAACATATAAAAAATGTTTGTCACGACTTCCCTTTTTCGATAAGAATATCGGTCGCCTCTTCATTTAGTAAATAATTGTGAGAACCTATATCAAACAATTCCCTATATCCAGAATAGGAACACAAGAAGGATCAACTGCCCCTTCTTGTAGGTTATAATTATTATGAAAAGAATATGGTGAAAAAGAAGGGTTGGCCACCACATAATTTATGAGGGAATTGTAAAAATATTCAAGCTACGAAGGTTGGGTCATAAATTCATGTATATACAAAATGGTGAACACTGGAAGAATGCTCAGCACAAGAAGGATCGACCAACCCTTATTGCAGTCTACAACTATTATGAAAAGAATACTAGTAAGATGAAGGGTCGGTTGCCCCTTCATTTATGAGGGAATTGAAAACGTATTCAACTTGTTAAGGCTAGGGTGTCAATTTATGTATATCCAAAATGGTGAATATTTAATCTACGAAGGCTAGGCCGACAATTCCCGCCTTCTGATTTCCGCTATAAATACTAGGGATATTGATATAAGCTAAGTTATAATATATAAAAAAAATTTGTTCCGACTTCCATTTTTTGAATGGAAGGATCGGTTGCCCCTTTGTTTAGTGGATAATTGTGAACACCTATATCCAACAATTAACGATATCCAAAATGGTGAACATAAGAAGGATCGACCGACCCTTCTTGCAGTCTAGAAATATTATGAAAAGAATACTGGGTATAAGAAGGGTCAACCACCCCTTCATTTATGAGGGGATTTTAAAAATATTCAACTTACGAAGGCTAGGCTGTTAATTCATCTTTATCCAAAATGGTGAACACTGGAAGAATAATGAGCATAAGAAGGGCCATCCGACCCTCCATTTACAAGAGAATTGTAAAAATATTTTATGTACGAAGGCTAGGTTGACAATTCCCGACTTCTGACTTCCGATGTAAATAGTAGAGACTTAAACATCAGCTAAGTTATAACATATAAAAATGTTTGTCCTAAATTCCATTTTTTGATAAGAAGGATCGGTCGCCCCTTCGTTTAGTATATAATTGTGAACACCTATATCCAGAATGGCGAGCACAAGAAGGATTGATCGACCCTTCTTGCAGTCTACAACTATTATGAAAAAGAATTATGGGAAGATCAAGGGTTGGTTGCCCCTTCATTTATGAGGGAATTGAAAACATATTCAACTTGTGAAGGCTAGCATGTCAATTCATGTATTTCCAAAATGGTGAACACTAGAATAATACTGAGCACAAGAAGGGTCGACTGACCCTTCATTTACGAGAGAAATGTACAAATATTTGATCTACAAAGGCTAGGCAGAAAATTCTTGACTTCCAACTTCTGTTGCAAAATAGTAGGGACCCATACATCAACCATGTTATAACATATAAAAATTATTTGTCCTAACTTCCATTTTTCGACAAGAAGGATTGGCCGCTCGTTCGTTTAGTAGATATTTGTGAAAACCTTTATCCAACAATTCACCTATATCCAAAATGGAGAACACAAGAAGGATCGGCCAACTCTTCTTACAATCTCAAATTATTACGAAAAAAATATTGGGAAGAAAAAGGCTGGGTTGCCACTTCATTTACGAGGGAATTGTAAAAATATAGTGTGCTATCAAGACATGGGATCATGACTGAACTGGAACATTCACGAGCCATAGCAAAAATAAATTTCCCTGCAAATAAGAAAGCAATGCAATCATTTCTTGGCAAAATCAATTTTGTTAGGAGATTCATTCCTAGTTTTTCATAGATAGTTCGTCCATTACAAAAAATGATAAAGAAAGATGTTGTTTTCAACTGGGGGTCAATTGAAAAGGAGTCATTTCAGAGAATTTTAGAGTCAATTTCAGAAGCACCTAGTTTGCTTAGGCCATATTTTAGCAAAGACTTCATTTTGTATACTTTTGCTTCTGATATTTCATACGCAGCAGTCTTAACTCAACTAAACCAACAGAACATTGAAGTTCCAATTTCATTTATGAGTTCAAACTTCAAAGCTGCTGAATTAAACTATCACAAAGTTGATAAACAAGCCTTTGCTCTGTTTAAATCCATTATACATTTTCATCCATATCTGCTTAAGTCAAGAACCAAGGTGATTGTACCATTTCCTGCAGTGAGAAATCTGTTAATTCAAAAGGACTTAGGAGATAAACGAGCACCATGGATGACTGCTCTTCAGGAATATGATCTGGAAATTAAACCTTCAATGGTGGTTAAAGGTCAAGGGTTATGTAAGCTGGCTGCAGAAGCAGCTCATTTGCCAAACACAGATTCTGAAATAAACATTGATGACACCTTGCTGGTTAGAGAACTTTATTTTTATCCACCACCACAAGATTCTTGGTATTCAGATCTAAGAACTCTTCTTGAGACAGGTACTGCCCCTAATCATTTAGAACCTAAGAAAAGAAGAGCGCTTAGATTAAAATCAGCACCTTATCTTTTAATTGATAACACTTTATTCAGGCGAAATTCAGATGGTGTCTTACTTCGTTGTTTAGACAAGGATGAAACTGAAACAATCATGAAGGAGTTACATTCTGGCCTTGCAGGTGGTCACTTTGGAGGTGAAACTGCTGCTCATAAAATTATTAGGGATGGATATTATTGGCCAACCTTATTTAGATATTCTTATACTTTCGTAAGAAAGTGTCAAGAATGTCAAATTTCTGTAGGACGAGTAAAAAAATCTACCTTTCCTTTACAGCCTGTTTCAGTGGAGAGACCTTTTCAACAATGGGGAATTAATATTGTTGGTCCGATAAACCCACCCTCATCTTTACGTCATAAGTATATCATAACAGCGACTAATTACTTTACTCTATGGACAGAGGCTATACCCTTAAGAGTAGTCAACACTAATCAGGTAATTCTATTTATTGAATGTTTTATTATTACACAATTTGGTGTTCCTGACTCTCTAGTTTTTGATAATGCGTCTTATTTTTCATCGATTGAATTAACTGAATTTGCATTAGAAAAGCGAGTAAGGGTTAGATATTATGTGAATTACCATCCTCATGGAAATGGTTTAGCTAAATCAACCAACAAAAACTTGTTAAAGATTTTGAAAAGAACTGTTTCAATTTGCCATCGTAATTGGCACATGGCCTTATTCAATGCATTATGGGCTGACAGAGTTACTCCAAAATATTCCATTGGAAATTCACCTTTCTTTTTAGTCTACGGAACTGAAGATATCTTACAACCACATTTATTTTTACCTTCTCTTTAGCTAGCACAGTTTGTCCAAGATGAGGAATGTCCAGTACTAGAGAAAAGAATTACTACCCTCTTAAAATTAGAAGAAGAACGAGACAAGGCTAAACATCATTTTGTTAAACATCAACAGATAGTCAAATCTTGGTTCGATCAATCTTCTAGTTCTAACAGAGAATTTCAAGTCGGTGACTTAGTTCTTAAGTGGGATAAGGCACATGAAGATAACGCAAATCATACAAAATTTCAGAGTTTTTGGTTAGGACCATTCGTTATTTCTGAGAAGCTAGGTCCTAGTACCTTTTGACTTCAAACTTTGGAAGGCCAACTCGAAACTTTTCCTGTAAATGGGTTGGTGTTGAAAAAGTATTTCTTCTGATCTTTTCAGTTTTTGAATCTGTAGATGCTGCTGTACATAAGTTTACCTTTTTCTAAATAATTACATAAGAATTGATTTGTTGATTTCTGCAATGTAAAGTTTTCTCTTTCATTTATACCAAGCTATTGTAAATTTGGTTTGTTCAGGTCTTTTTGTAAATTCTTTCAAATCAGACTCATTTCTCGATCTTTGATCTTACCTTCATTCGAATTTTTATTTTAAATCTTTTTATAAACTTTTCCTCAAAATTGATTTCAGAATTCATTTCCTAACCTTTCAGAATTGAAGGAAATCTTTTTGTCAGTATTTCTTTTCTATTTTTTTGTACACAATTTCTATCAAATAAACTTATTAAAAAAAAAAAAAAAACAAAAAAAAATCTTGTGCATATCTTTGTTTGAGAAGGGTATTTGTATATAAATAAACCCTGGGGACTCAAATGTAGTTTTGTTCATTTATTTTAAAACAGTTGAAATTTGATAAGTCTTCAAGATTTGGTCGGATTTATCAGTTCTTCTTGAATCTAATTTGGATCATTTATTAATGATGTTTGCGCTTATGATCAGGATTAATCTTTCATTATATGTATACCTATACGTTAGGATGACTGATAATTCTTCTTTTCAAAGCATAGTACTTGGGAAAATCTTTATTAATTTGCATCATTGGTCATTTATTTAAAAGTCTACTTTTTATCTATTAAGATTTTTGATCTGCTCCTTGCATAATTATCTTTCATAAGGTAGATTTTAATTGGAGAATAGAAGGTCTCATTATGAGCCATCCTAATCATGATCATCAACTGTATTAAAGATAACATCATTTCTAATCACTAGGGTGATGGCTCTTCATCAAAAGATCAAGGGACATGAGGTCTCATCATGAGCCGACCTGTTTATCTTTGATAAAACTCGTGAATGATGTTGTCCTATCTGGTTACCTTGCCTAGATATTAGTCTTCAATTAATGTTTAATGAAAAATCTATAAGGAGTTATAATTGGAGCAGGTTTTGAAAAATTTTCAGAGAAACAGGTAGGTTCATCTTTATACTATGATGCAGATTGCCCTTATACTAAGTATTTTGTTCTGACGAGGGAATTGTTAGTTTGTCTATAACGAAATATTTATCTACAGGAAACAAGATGGTTCTGAAAAATATCCGTAGATGTTGTTTGATTATGATTTTGATTAGATTAAGTTTTTCTGATTTGTTTTGAAGAAATTTTAAGACTATGTTGATTTCAGCTCTTAAAATAATGAACAGAGATAACTAGTTCGCCTATGTCATTGCCATTTGTTTGCAAGCAACAACCCTGTCAATTTTTCTATTTTATTCAATAAAATTGTTCAATTCCTTTTATAACTTATCACAATTAATTCAGAGATATCATTTGAATTTTTCTTAAGGTATTCTCTAAAGGAAGGTATTGATAATTAAAACAAATTGAGGAAATGAATTTAATTCAAGTTCATGGTTGTTTGAAAAATGATTTGGCTAGTAGCTGTTAAATATGAACAATGTGCAGTCTCACTTCAAGTGATTATATTTATGCCCTGCTAGTCATTGATTAATTAGTTTCATGGTTTGCATTGGATTTTATCATTTCTTGTTTTATTTTGTTATCTTATTTCTCTTCAGATATGATTTTCTAAGACTAAGCATATGATAATATATATTACTTAGGGTTAATTAACCATGTTTCATAAACCTTTTAACCCTTAGTAGATATTAATATTATTCTTACCTTATGTAAATCATATTTTAACCTTGTACATAAATAAATTTTGCCATGTAAATATGTTTTTCACATTAGAATTCATGTTTGATCAAAATGATGAATGAAATTCATTATGATAATCTTTCAGTTGATGGCATGTAGTGTTTGAATTTTAGATTTAACCTATGGGCAGATGTGACTTATTATATTCATTAACTTGTGATTTCAAGACTATAAGTCATTTAGATTCCATAGTGTGACAATTTATATCACTAAGGCTAAGTTTAATTTCTACATATGATCCATATTTTGGAATTGTGCTAGGACATCGATGGTTAATTCTTTGAAGTTTTATAATCACGATAGGTCATTATGTAGAATTTTCAAATCGTCACATCAAAGCCTACATCAAACAAGGTGTCAATCAAAACGTAGCAACATAAGTTTTGGTGCATGCCACAAACTCATTTTGGTTACATCTATTTGAGATAAATCTCATGAAGGTATTATCCAGCTTACAGTTGTGTTAAAACATTATATTCAAAATCATTTCATTTAATGCCCAAGTACCTTACAATCATTCCACACTGTATCAATATGATGGTTTTGGTATGAGAGCCTGCGTTTATCAGCTTGAAACACGAGTCTAGGGTTTCAGTGGAGTTAAGTGAAAGATTGATATCATGTCTATTAAATCCTGGATACCTATTCCATCGGTCTTTACCACATCCTATGTTTCCCAGTCAAGGGAAAATTCGCAGGAAGAAGAAATGGCACCGTTATGCAGATTCGAACAAGAGGGTTCAGAATGGCTTATTGGGGATCTTGAGTCAGCCTGTTTCTTTGATAAAATTGGATGGGGAAAATTCTTCGATAGCTTCAATGGCCATAACGTGCAAGTTACATGAAAAATCGCTCTTTCTTTTAATGGCAAAATTGCACAAATTGGCGATTTACAGTTGACCGTGTTTGAGCAATTCATTGCTGAAGCAACCAGGTTACCATTGGATGGTGAAAAATGGTTCAAGAAAGGCGTAATGTACAAAGACAAATGGAAAACATTTCTTTTACTTGTACTTAAAAATTTTAATGACAGGTATGGCTTTCCAGTAAAATTCCTGAAACCCAAGTGGCTGCCTGTATTTAGATTGATAGTCCAGTTTATAACCTGTGATGGCCGATTTTCTCATGTATGCTTTTATCATCTTAGATTGCTAATGGCATTGAAAGGATATAAAATGAGTTTGCCCTATTTTCTACTGCATAGTTTAGAGAAGATGGATTTGGCTAATCAAAGTACAGTAGAGGTTCATGATCAAAGTCTTTTTCATCATGGATTAATTAAAATTTTAATCAAACACCAATTATCTCTTGATGGCCGAACCTAGGATCAATTTTTAATGGAGAATGATTTAGGGCAAAATGAATTCTAGCCACCAGATAGACCTAAGACTTGGGCTAAACAAAAGAAGATTCCAGTCTCTGTGAATTCAGTATTGCAATCAGATATTATGTTAGAGGATTCGGTTGTTTACAATTCAGAGAGGGAATTGACCAATGATGAAGGTGTTGCTGAAACCCTCATTTCTCAGCAGAAGAATACTCCAGCTCTTTGTGTTGATAAGCTTGAGAAATTAGCAAAAGTTTGTAGCGATGAGGTTAGGTTTGAACAAACAAATGTAGTAGCAAAAGTTCCCCGAAGGTTCACTTGAAGCATGTCTAGCTTGTCTATGCCTATAACAACACAACAAAACAGTAAGCCTGTCGTTATTCACCTTGAAAGTGATGATGATTTCTCACTCCCAACTCTTGAGATCATTCAGGATAATGAACAAGCTTTATGTGTTAATGACCTTAAGTCGCCTTTGGCAAAAGATGAAGATATCAATACAACTCATCCAAACGAATCGAGAATAGAACCTTCATTTGGAAATATGCCCCAACCTGTTCAAGATGTAAAAGAACCAAATTCACCTCATTCTGTTGACCATATTGATCAAGAAGAAGAGACACTCAAGCAAATTCTTGACAGAGTGTATGAGACTAGGATCTCACAGTTAAGAGCAGAATTAAAAGATTGCAAGGCTAATGCAATATCAAAGGATGAGGAGATTAAAACATTCAGGGCTAAAGTGTTAAGCTTTGTGGAAAGATGGCATAAGGCGGATTTGAGGAAACATAAGTATAAGGAAGCCAGGAAAGCTGTGATAATAACAAACACACATTTACTTGAACAAGTTAAAGAGCAAAAACTTAAGATCTTAAAACTAAAGGTTAGGCTAGCCGAAGCAAGAATGGCAATAAGAAATTGACATATGCTCTGTTTTGGTTTTGACAGGTAATACTACAATTTAATAAACATAACTGCAGAATCTCTAATTATGTAGATAAACTTTTATTAATTTGTATTATTCCTTATTATCTTTAGCATAACATAAATTAATTTTATATTGTTGATTGTCTCAGGTATACATATATCACGAACAAGTTGGAAATTTTGTGAACAAGGACAAAGTTTATATTCGATAGTCAGTATATATTCTAGAAGCTGGACATTCACGAAAGATAGTTATGCATGCCAGGTGGAAGTTGTTCAATTTTTGGTTGAATGAATACAAAGGTTACATGTTACAACAATCAGGATTTTTCGGGATAAAGATGCTGCAGTTACAACTATTTTGGCTACCGATTTGGAGAAGACACGCTAGCTGTACATAATGCTCAATGCTTATGAAGCCACATCATGAGTCAATGCTTATAGACAGAATCTAATACAAACTGATCATCTTAGTGACATCTACAACTATCATTTCATATGATGATCAAATATTCCAGGTGCCTTTTTCTTGAAGGAATTTGATGTAACAGAACAATGACAAGACCTTCTTGTTTGTTTTTATGTAACAGTTGTTAAGAACCAAACGATTATTTGTAGAATAGTTGTTACGTAAAAAGCTCTAAGCAGTTTGTAGCTTTGGCTATAAAAGCTAAGAAGACAGATTGTATTAGGGGTCGATGGAGTACAAGAGAAATGCTTATTGAAGTCATACTTTTCTGCTAGTTTTGATTACTCTGCTAGATTTCTCCGTGGATGATTAGTGCTAGACTTCTAAACTGGTATCAATGTTTTGATTACAGTTTTTGAAAACTTAATACTGATTTTAATATATCATCTGCTCAATTTTATACTTATACAATTTTACTTGTGTGTGATTGTATGCGTCATTTTATATTACTCTATTTGCACAGTACTTGTATTTGAATCAACCATTACTACATCTTATCATTTGATATGTTTTTGGTGATAATGATTTAGTAATGATACATTATATACTTAAGATTGTTAGCAATTGTATTTGTACAATGCTTTCATAATGAGTATTATTTCATGTTCAGATATTTGGTATTGCATTTAGTTATTAATTAATTGAATCTCATAGTCGAATAAAATAGTTTTCTATGTATCCTACTGTGTGGATATATATATTTTGCAGAGTGTTTTTATGGTGAATGATTGATGATATTTCTATCTCTGTTATTATCATACTTGATTCTCTGATATTTTAAACAATTAGTTAATGATTAAATTTAGCCTTTAAAATCGCTCTCAGTTGAGATAGGGTAGAATAGATAGGTTAATTAGTTTTATTTTAATAGGTTAAATTCTAGTAGTGTATAGTTAGATTTTATTTGATGCAAGTTGGTTTAAAGTTTGAAGTTAGATAAATCAGAAAAACAAAACCAAAACAAAAACATAAGACTTTCCTTAAGAAAGCACTTTAGTTTAGTTGTGCATTTAGTGATTAGATTTAGGATTCATTACATGAACAGTAGATTAGCTTCAAGTTCAATTTTTTGTTAAATTTTACAAGTTCTCCTTAAGAGAATAAATTTAACTGGTAGTAGGAGACCATAACCTGTGAGATCAAACTATACCAAACATACCGAGAGCTGCCTTAAGCAATCTGTGTGGGTTTGATTTCTTTAAGTTGGCCTAAGTTAGAAAAATAGGCCAACACAGTTTCAACATTATTCATCATAACCAACAATATGAACACCATTTTCCACCTCACACCATCCATATGACTTGAGGAAGTTATAACAATACCAAAAAATTGAAAGAAACCATAGAATTAACCATATCTTTAGGGTAGTTATTTTTCCCTAAAAAAATGCAACCCTTTGCTACTATGGCCCTAAAAGGCACAACATGGTCCCCAAAAGTGATTTTTTAGTCAAAATTTTATATTTTTCTCTTACTTAATGTAGTGGCTAAAAGTGGACACAAACCTTGATGTGGTTGAAACAAATAACGAATCTAGCTTCCAAAACTCTAATTTATCCACTAAGTGATCAATGGAGAGTATACACATTGGATCTAGATATTTCTCTTGATCACTCTTGTGCCTATAAAAGAATCCATTGGGGCCATAACTTGAGTATTCCAATTTCACTCAAAAACACACTCCCAGTTTGTCATGTTTCCTACATAAATAGAAGGAAACCATACCATACTTTCTACTTTTTCCACACTTGAGTAGAGTTTGGAGGTAATAAAGGAGATTTACTAACATTCCCTTGGAAAATATGCGCCTCCCCAATATCCTCTAAAAACTATATTAATGTGTGACTCTATAAACATTCACATGTTTTCTAGTATTAATGAGAACACATTCTTTATCTCAATGTATTTTATCTTGGTGATCTATGTTTGCATCTTGGTTTAAGAGTGTAGATCTATATAATTTAGTTTAGTTTTTGTTGTTTTATTTTCCATTTCTAATATGCTACTCTTTTGCGCATGTGTGTGAAAAATCAAAACATTATGTTAGGATGATGAAATGCATATTGGAAGGATATCATTTTGATCTCAACATTTATTCAACTCTCTAGGAAGAAAAATATGAATTATGTAAGAGTATTTTTTATTTATTTTTAAATCATAAAAGAAAGATTAAAAACTATTTAGGTTGATTTAAAATTATGTCATTTTAAATATAATTTTATTCATAAAAATATTTTTTATTTTTTATATGTGAATATTTTTAATACATATTTCTGTATTATATATATATATAATTTAATTTTTTTCCAGCAAGAAAAAAATCATACCGATGTTACTCCGTCGAATCAAAAGGTAGATGAAGTTATGCTTAAGTTCGAAGGACTTCTTTAGACATCTCTGTCAAAAAAAACTTCAAGCCATCAAACATTTACAAAATGATTTGCTGATCATCTCATAGGAAGTCAGTCAAACATCTGAAGCATAAAAAAAAAACTAAAACTTTTTACAAGTCTTATCATTTCTTAACTATACCACCAGAAATTACTCAAAAAAGTTCAAAGCTCCATGATTTAGAATCTGAGAGCTTTGAATTTCTTCACCCATCAAGGCCTGTCTTGAAAGCTTGTCCGCCAGGGAATTATGTTGTCTATAAATGTGCTGAAAAGTTATATTCCTGAAACCTTTGATATCTGATTTGATTCTTTGGCACCAGTGAATAAGTGATAATACTTTAAGATCAAATTCACCCTGAGCCCATTTTATTGTGACCCTGGAATTGTCGAAGATTTTCAGGTCATCAATACCAAAATATCTTTGCCACCTTTAGGATGCACCACAGAGCAATAAGTTCAGCTTTCATATTAGATCCCAGTCCACACTTCATCTTAAGTGAAAAATGATGAGAATCATTTAGAAAAATTGCTCCACCAACCCCACAAATTCCATCTTGTGCTGCACCATCAAAGAAAAGCACGGGGCAATTAAAAATAGGATCAAATGCTCCAATCTTTCTTACCACTGATGGTTTTTTACCTTTAAAAATGGATTTATAAAGAGAGAGAATGTGCTCAACCCCAGTTGGTACCAAAGGAGCCAAGTCTTCAAAAACTATTTTGTTCCTTATAAACCAAACCACCCAAGATATAAATAGTGGAAGCACAGGGTGAGATCTACATTCCTTAAACCATTTCAGAAATGAAATTTCAAAGGACTCCCTTCCCCGGTCCAAATTTATATCTAAACCAGCACAAACGCGTTCCCAAATATCTCTATTAAAGGTGCAATTTACCAGAATATGCTGAGTGGATTCTGCTGCAGATTTGCATAAAGAGCATCTATTTGGACCATTCCACCCCATCCTAACCAGAGCATCCCAAGTCTTCAATTTCCCTTTAAATGAAAACCATCCAAAGCACTTAAGCTTAATAGGTAATTTCCATCTCCACAGCTTCTTGAACCACCAGTTTTGAGGGCAGAAATTCCTATGATTTATAATATAATTATAAGCTGCTTTGGCTGTAACTTCTCCAGAGATAGGGTTCACGGCCCATTTCAAGACATCGCCCTGGGTTGTAAGCCTGCATCCACTTGAATCCAAATGGGAGAAATAATAATCCCATTCTCTTTCATGACATCCCAAAAGACCCAGATCTGCTCCTTTTAACTAGTAAGAAGTTCCCTGCAATGAGATATAATTTCTCATACGATCTAAAGTAGTGAAATTTCTGTCTCTGAGAAATTCTAGAATCTCAACTGGAAGCGTGTACTCCCCATCAAGTCCTAGAATTTGATCAACACCAACTTGGATTTTCCGTCCATTTCCTACCTACCAGGATAACTCATCATCAAGCCAATGATAAACTTGCATAAACCTTTCCATATCATAGAGGCATTCCTTGTTCTCTTAACTGGATTTTTTATCCAATCCACTATATCTGATTTTATATACTTCACCTTTAATACCTTATACCATAAGGTGTTACCCATTATTCCTCTCCATAAAATCTTTAGCTACAAGGCCTTCCCAAAGATATCCAAGTTTTTAAGCCCCCAACCACCAAATTTTTCAGGAGTAGTAACATATTCCCATTTTGCCATAATGAAACCTTTGCATTCTAAACCACCTGTCCAGATAAAGTTTGAGCACAGTCTATTCAATTGCTTAAGGATCGATCTTGGCACTCTAAACATAGATAACCAATAAACCGGGATGCTTGTAAGTACAGCTTTCACCAGAATAATACGTCCTTCAACTGATAAAAGTCGGTTTGTCCAACAATGAATTCTATACTCCATCTTCTTAACAAGCCAAGACCAATCCTTAATTCTATAATTATTTGTCTTTAAAAAATATCCCAGATATCTAAAACCATCCTCTAGATCCTGGACTTTATATGGAAGAACATTCTGTAATTCCATAATTTGCAAATCATGCATATTGTGCTGAAATAAGATAGATTTCCTATCACTTACCTTCATACCAGATGCACAACAGAAGAGTGATATGCAATTTTTGAAACAGCTCCATTCACCAATTGTGCTTGCACCAGCTAAAAGCACATCATCAACAAAGAGTAAATGTGAAATAGATATCTCTCTAGACAGTTTAATCCCCTTAAGAAGACCATAATATTTTACCTTAAGAAGAATTCTACTTAAACCATCAATACTCAGTACAAAAAGGATAGGTGACAGTGGACAACCCTGTCTTATCCCCCACGAACACTTAAAGAAATTTGATGGGTACTTTTATATATTTTTAAAGCTATAAATAATTATTAAAATTTTTGAGTTTAATTTAAAATAATTATAATAATAATACTATTTCCTATAAATATAATATTATATTAAAATTTAATATCAATTTTATTCATAAAAATGTTTTTATTTTATTTATTTATTTATATGTGATTTTTTTAATACGTATTTTTCTCAAAATATTAAAAAAAATAACAAACCGACTTTTAAAACAAGATAGAATGCTCCTTGTCGTCTAAGATTACCATGCTTTAATGTTAAGGAAGATTCAATTTCTTTATACTTAGGTTTTTTTCAGAAGACCGAGACCAGTGATGTGGGGAAAGTTTTGTATCTTTATCATATGGTTATTAGGAGAAGCCACTAGCTAAGTTAATTGATTATAAGAGAAATAGATGTTTTGGATTAAGGTTTGGCCTCAGCTTTTTGGATATGTTTTGCAAATAAAGAATATATCTTAATTTTTCTTTGAAATATATATATATTAAATAAAATTAAAATACTAACAATGTTGTATAATTATAAATTTATAAAGATATACTTTTAATGTAAATTTATTATATAAAAGTAATGTTTATATTATATGTAGGTTTTGGGATGCCAAAATCATTATGAATTGGATTTGGGAGGTTAAGTCTTATCATAACATTTTTTTGTAACTTTTTATATAAGATAGTATTTGTTTGTACAATCATCTGGAGGTTATTATGTTTTGTCAGTTTTAAGGGAAAGGAACTATGGGACAGTGGATTAGCACTGAAGATTAATGATGCTGGTTTTTACTCATTAATAACCTTTTGATCTTACATGGTAATATAATGAAATGCATTTCAACTTTTGCTTTAAAAAACTGATTGATTTTGCATTTTTATATAGATTTTATTGGTTTTTGAGATAGCTTGTATGCTTATGGCAATACCCAGTCTTCTTTTCAAACTTTACTTGATAGTAGGAGTTTTATGCACCGTGATTATTGTTTGGCAATATGGTTTTTTATAAGTTTTTATTTCTTACAAGTTTTTATGGTACTGTTGTAGATGAAGCATGTTTTAAACGAAAGTAAATTTTTTATGGAATATATATATATATATATATATATTGTTTGTTTATATATAAAAAATTGTTATTATTTATTATAAATATTGAATTTTTTAATGATTTTATTATTATGTATTTTTTATGTGGTTCACGTCCATGGAAGATGGAGTTAAGTTGTGAGATTACCCACAAAGACCTTAAATTTGAATTTCCAACCAACTTAGCTGCCCTTATAAGATTAATTTTATTATTCTATATTAATATCTAATAGTTTTTCTTTTTCTTTTAAAATTAATTAAAAAAACAAAATTATAGTTAAATTTAAACCATAAAAACCTAAGTTTAAAATATTTTTAACAAGTTTTAAATAAGATTACCCAAACCATAAATTAATTACAAAATTATCATTAAATTTAACAAGACTACTGAAATCATAATTTAATTGGGGAAAACTGAATCTATTTTGATTCCACCATGTATTTTCCATGTATTTATCATAATTTTCCATGTATTTCCCATGTATTTAGCATTAAAAAACTATTTTTAGTTTTTAATTTCAAAATAAAGTTATTGACTTCAACCACATGGGTTCACTTAGTGAGCTTGTTACATAACACGATCTTTCCCGTGATAATAAAGAATATCCTTAATTTCACTAAATACTGGAAAATTCCTCCTAAAATTTTATTGTTGAACCCCCCTCGGAATATGTCTTTCCAATTAAGAAAACCCTTAGTTTCACTAGATATGGTTTGTATCCATTTTTATCAAACCATTTTTAATAGCCCCTTTATATCATATTATCAAGTTGTAACAAACATAATCCCTAACACATCTTAGTATAACCAAACATGAGACTAAATAAAATAATAGTATAATGCTAATAATGATCCAGCCACGAGCATTGGATAGTGCATGACCCAACGAAGGAAGGAAAATGCGTACAAGTAAAACCAGTCAAGAGATCAACATAACAAAGAATGTAAAAATGTGATAATCCAATAGTTAGTGCAATGCTTAGAAAATATTAGAATTGCAAATATTTCACACCACAATTTGTCATTCTACCAATTTTATATCATGTAAATATAAGTATAGACATAAAGAGCTCATGTTAATAAAGTAAATTCCAAAAAAAATCAAAATTGAAACCCTTTCGTAGATGGACTCTACTACATTCCTATCAAAACAAACATCATTGATGTTTGAACCTAGATGAACATAGCAAAATTCTTCTTACTTTCCAATAACACCATATGATCATGTGCATAGCTTGGATTTGGATCATTCACACGATGTAATGAACTTCCTCCACTTCATCTACATTTATTCTTTCCATCAAGGAAATTAACAACATTTAGTTACATTTTCTTGGGTTATATCTAGTTTGTTTTTTTTACAGGAGAGAAAAGTTTCCATTGTTAGGTTTCAAGCATGCAATAGTTATAAAGATACAGAGATGAAGAAATTTATATGATACCATTTCATGGTAACGATAACACATAGGGTATGTAGATAAGGATTTAGATTTTCACCTAGTATGTTCATTTTAGTTCCAATACAATATTAAGATGGATGCCTTGCATATAAGAATTGAAATTGTAATTATGAATGTGTCAAATATAACTCAATCTAACAACAATGTTAAAATGTTAAAGAACAATAGAAAAAGATGAAAGAAATAATTGGTCAAGAAAGATTGATCTAAATTTTCTTGGTTCCAGTGAGCCAAGAAAGTTTGATCTCACTTTTCTTGGTTTTCATGGAGCAAGGTTTGATTGAATCTCAATACCCACCTAAACCCCAACCTAAAAAATGAAGAGTTAGATATTTTACTCGAATTCCTACAAAAAAAAAAATACAATTGTTCAACTTTGAAACTCCCAATTCGCTACATCTCTTAACTTAAAGATGAAAAACAATATAACATATCAATTCAAACCAGTCCTAAATAGTCTATTAAATGAGTATGTATCAAGGCCAGTAATCCAAAGAAGAGACTTCCATTGATATTATCATTGGTACAATATTATTAGATTTATGAAAAACTTAGGATCATAAGCAATATCAAATAAAAATGGATGGTTCTTAAGTTTTAAGTGGGTATGAATTGAGCCTATGATTTGGAGGTATGAATCCATCCCACCATTTGGAGGTTATTTCTCATCCCGCCTAAATAAAATTACCCTCAATATTTATATTACTATGTCGAATTAAAAACCTCCCCCCTTAATAGGGGGCAATATATTTATGAGTTTTTTAAGAGTATTCAAACCCCCAATGTGAATGGACGTGATATGATATTGCCTCACTAGTGAGCCCCCGATGACTTCTAAATTTATATGTCATGGAACATAACTTAAATATATATAAAAACTATTTAAACTAAAAATGAGTTGAATTTAATCCTTTAATTTTCAAAATAAACATAATTACAAATTACAAATCCAAAGCCTAAGGAGAATCAAGGTATATCCATAATTCACTCAATCATTCAATAGAGGCTCAACAAGAGCACCATATCACTTACAAGAATTGAATTCATAGCGTGTGCATAAGGAAACCAATAACATAGAGGTTCAACAAGAGCATCATATCACTTACAAGAATCGAACATAACTTATACATAAAAAAAAATCATTCGAGTCTTTAATTTCCAAAAGAAGCCATTGACTCCAACATTTATATGTCATGAAACATAACTTATGCATAAAAATACAGTTTCTAATTTTTAATTTATAAAAGAAACCACTGACTTCAACATTTATGTCATGGAACATTTAAATTAAAAAAGAGCGAATTGAATCTAATCCTATAATTTTCAAAATTACTATTCACTAGAATCAAGATATTGACCAAAATTACATAATCCACTCAATCATTAGATAATCAATACACATGAACTTAACAAAAACCTGTGGATAACTAACGATCATTATCAGTACCAGGGCTGGAATTTGACGGGCAAAATGCCCTTCTTGGACCATTTTGCCCGTCAAATACGGCCTATATTTCATGCTAACCATCAGGAAAACCAAAGAAAATTGTAAAACGGCTGTATTTACAGTCAAAACCGTCATTTTTGACCGGTGATGTTTTTTCCAAATTCCTGGGCTGATGAGTACTACCCAAAAAAACATCCAATAAACAAATAAAACTACTCCCTCTTTTACATTTTTTTTTGAAAAATCTATAAAGAGTAAAAAATAACATAACAACAGCTACACCTGACCTAGGCAAACTGGAACAATGTTCCTCATAATAACTACAGCTCAGCTCGGCTCGGCCCAGCTCGGCAGACTGAACAGTTGTTCCTCACAGGCAACCATGCTGAAATGCAAATGGGATGGTGAATGTGGCCGCAGTTGAGTTGATTTGCGTCTTCTCCAAATTCAAAATCCACATGACAAATTGGGCAGGTTGAAGTGATACTGTTATTATCACTGATATGATCGCCTGAAATTGAAATGCTTGTGCCAGCCATCAATGGCCGCGGCACCTGGGCGCTGAATCTTGGTGGTGTTGGCAGCAGTCGTACCCGTCTAAATAATCTTGTTCCGCATCCTGGACAACAAGTACCCCTCTCCGATGCATAGAGGCATGACTGATGGGAGGTGTGGCCGCATTCAAGTTGACGTACCGTCTGGCCTACTTGAAATACCCGCTGGCAAATTATGCAGAGTAAAGGGTTACCATTATCAGCATTCACATGCTCCTGTGTAATCCTTATGCGAGGATGATGCATTAGCGGGAGGCCAACATCATTTAACCACTCGTGTTGTGGGAATCGACTATGAAACCATGAGATCTGGCCAAGCTGTCTCATCCTGAGATTTATCATATGCATTTGCTCTGGGTATTGAGGAATAAAAGTTTGCCATCGCCTGATAACAAGTCTTATCCTCTGCTCTATCTCATCCATGTGATGTCTTCTGCCGCGATCCATAATAATCTCCCCAAGTTGTGCTTCTAACTCCCTAAATTCTCTCTCTCCCTGCAATCCAACTTCGGATTGAGGAACATCAGCGGCGACTTCTAACTCCCTAAATTCTTCCTCTCTCTCATCAACCTGCAATCCAACTTCGGATTGAGAAGCATCAGCGGCACCGGGAGATGGTATTCTCGATCCTTCTGGCGCGGCACCGGGAGATGGTGTTCTCGATCTTCTACCTTCCTGAACGCTACCACTTCCTCTTCTCCTACTCAGTTCTCCATTCCCTGTGTCTTGTCCTTGTCCTTCCATTCTTATAAAGGGCTGTTGCTTACTCTGAATACTGATATGATCAAATGACAGAGGTAAACAATAGTTAAAATCAAAAGCTTAAATCGTGATACGACGAGATGACCCAATCAAATAATAGCCAAAAAAAATAAAATTTGTTAGGAATCAAATATGTGAATGGGTGGAAAGCTTTGTAGGAAAAACCAGTCATCCATAATATATCTATTATTGATTCTTGATCAAACTAGGTTAAGGTTGCCAAGAGCATTTCTCTTGCACACATTGACACAGTATAATGGAGGAATCCAACCTAATAAATAAGATTCTTTACATGGAAATACAACTAGCAAGAAACCATGAGCTACAAAAACCACATGCCCGAAACCACTTTCTACCTTGCTTATTCTGAGTAAGGTTAACCCTAACAATTTCTTAATAAAAAAACTAAAAAGTAAACTACTTTACCAATTTTTCATAGCTGTTTGGAATCAAGTAAAATTCAATTACCAAGATTTTATATAGATACTTGGTTAGATCAGCACAAGATTTAATATTTCTAAGACATAATATTTCTAAGACAGCAAGCTAGTCTCGTATAAGTCTTTACCCTTTCTTAAACCACAAACTAGTCTTACATCTAATTCTACAAGAGAGAAACAAATTAGGAAAACAAAAACATATTACATACATCAACAATTATAACCATAAAAAAAAACACATCATGAAGTGTAAGGCCATAAAGCTCTGACAAAACCATTAAGGAGTGACTCAAATGTATGTCCCCTAAGGGTATCAATACAAAAAATCAATTAATTGTAAAAATAATAAATAGAATTCATGTAAAATTACCTCCAAATGCTTTTCCAGCATCTGCAAAACCTAGACTTCTCTTCTCTACAAAATCTCGACTTCTTTCGCAAGAATCGATTTAAATTTGACAACCAATACCCATATATATATATGAATGAATCACTTATGATGAGAAGATTTTAAAATAAGATATATATCCTTATTGTAAGGTCTTTTCTCCTTAAAACAATTTTTATTTTAAATATATTATATAAAATATATATATCCATTCCTTATTTTTAGGTTTTCTTGTAATATTAAATAAGTGTGTATGAATAAAAAGCCATGAAACAAGCATATATATATAAGTTGGTCCACAACCACAAATTAAATATGGTTTTTATTTTTTTTTCCTATTAATGATGCATGGTTTTTATATCAACCATTTTTAATAATGCGGTTGTATGAGAGTGGACACTCCACCCATCACCAAAAGAATAACAAAGCTCATAAAAATGGGAAAAGAGTGGAATTACGATAACTAAATAAAATCTAAGAGTAATTTCAGTTGAAAATTAGTTGGGATGATATCATAAAATAACAATTTTAAAGGGAAATAGATTATAAGTTCAGAATTTGTTTGTTAAAGTAGTTAGGAAAATAAATTAAAAGTAAAAGTAAAAGTAAAAAAGGAGATTGGATAAGATAAGAGTAATTAGGGAAAATTAGGAGGAGAACATTTGTAGTAGGTTAAGAAGGAGAAGAGAGCAAGCAAGATAATATAGTTTATAGGGAGGAAAAGGAAAAGGGGATAGTAGAAATTAGGGTTACTTTATATAATGGTATCCAATTTATACATTATAGATTTCCAACCACAACCACAAATTAAATATGGTTCCTATTTTTTTCTTATTAATGATGCAACCATTTTTAATCATGCTGGTTGTACCAGAGTGCACACTCCACCCATCATCAAAGCATTAACAAAGCTCATAAAAAGGGGAAAAGAGTGGAATTAAGATAACTAAATAGAATCTAAGAGTAATTTCGGTTGAAGATTAGTTGGGATGATATCATAAAATAATAATTTTATGTTATGTGATGGGAAATATATTATAAGTTAAGAATTTGTTTGTTATAGTAGTTAGGAAAATAAATTAAAAGTAAAAGTAAAAGTAAAAAAGGAGATTGGATAAGATCAGAGCAATTAGGGAAAATTACGATGGGAACATTTGTAGTAGGTCAAGAAAGGGAAGAGAGCAAGTAAGAAAAGATAGCTTATAGGAATGAATAGGAAAACGAGATAGTAGAAATTAGGGTTACTTTATATAATGGTACCCAATTTATAGATTATATGTTTCCAAGAATTGTGGGGATGTTTTTCAATCTTGAAGGCTTCTCTAATGAAACTATTAGAGTAGTGATAGGTGGGCGCCAATATTTTAAGTTGATTTGAACAAATGAGATGTTTGGTTGTAAAAGAATGCTCCAAAATCATTGCTTTGGAGATGTGATTATGGCATACACCTTTATCATGCAATTTTCGGATGATTGGCGAGGTCGGCGTCAACTCACGAGACACCCAAAACAATTTCCAAAAGTGAATGACATGGAACACTGGGTTCTTTATATGTTTCCAAAATTTACAATGTCTAATAGTGAATGACATGGAACACCACGTTCTTTCTATGTTTCCAAAAGTTACAATTTCCAATAGTGAATGACATGGACCACAAGTTTCTTTCTATGTTTCGAAGATTTCGATTTCGGGGAATAATTAATTCATTCTTACATTTTATTTTGACATACATATGCGGAACTTCTTTGCATTTACAATGACAACCACTAAAATTAAATGTAGAAATTGAAGATAATAATTACAACAAACACTACTCATTTATATAAGTAGTGACTATGTCATCTTAAATTCATACCATCAAAAATATAACATTAATTTTCATGAACCCTATTGATAAGATGAATAAAAACCTTGTTGTGATATAGGAAAGAATCCTCATTGACTTATCCCTGTAATTAACCCTCCTCGTTTTACATAAGTCTTGGTTGTGCTTCACGTGAGACCTTCTCCTTTCGGGGATTGAAAATGCCAGCATGTTAAACTCTACCGATGGCCTTTGTTGGCCCTTGTGCAAGAACCCGATCTCTAATTTTGAGCCAACAAATGGTTCTGTTGTCAAGACTTGGTTTCTAATAGGACTCCATTAACTGTGTGGATATGCATGTGTCAACAAGTTATATTCAAAATTGGTGGGACAAGAAATTTGAGGACTTCATAATTGAGGTAGCTAAACTAAGAGGGTCGGTGACATTAAGACAAAAATAATATTGGGGGATATCAAGGTGAAAAGATTCCTCCTCGACCTCATCCACATAGAATCTATAACCTACCCAAATTTTAAGACTATTTATTTTATTGCAAAAAAAAACATTATGTTAAATTATAATTACAAAGTTTTGTAATTATGACCAAATTTGGTCAAGGATGATTGTAATGACATATTATTATTATTTAATAAATTAAAACATGAGACAAACACCAAGGGAACTATTGAATGAGTGTTCACTAACCCACTAGGAAGAATGGAAGCTGCTAGAAGGTATGGGACAGGTGTCATCATTTGCACTCCACTACTAGCTATTGGTTATGGGACAACTACCCCTAAAATTGTGGCATTATCCCCCAGGTGGGTGGAACAAAACTGTTAGCTCATTAATGACCAGGTTAACCACTAAAAAGGCCAGGAAGCCTAGAGAAGGAAATTCTAATTGAGCAGGGAGCTCCACAATTATTTTCTGCAGAAATAATTCGTCAAGTGTATCAGGTGATCACGAAGAGATTCGAATAGGGAGGCTAAGTGGAAGTGCATTGTGAATCTGCTAAAATTATTCTGAGAAGGAAACCAGAGGTGCTGGAGTAGGTCTCTTTGAATGCTAAGTCTATATGACTTGATGATCTACATTGTTGCTGCAAGTTGATGATCTAAAGCTTCTATAGATTCTTCTTCGTAGTGGTTCAATGAACAGGCTCTGGGTTCCTAAGGTAAGTAATTTGGATGTCTTCAGGAGTAGGTTGGGTGGAACAACCTCCTTGGGTGTTTGTTTACCCTATCTACAGTTACAGGCTCTATTTTTTTTCAGCCTATAAGTAGTTAAATGATTTTTTGCATTTGTAGATTTAGTATTTACGGTTAATGGCATACAGAAGTAACTGTTTCAATTTCTGACCTCGGTATGATTTTGTATAATGATGGTTAAGTAAATGAGATGATTGATTAAATATATTCTCTGCATTTTTCCCCATATTGTTTTCTGTATAGTACTCTAGTACAGAGAAGTAGAATTAAGATAGATGAATGATGGGCAGAATGCGAAGTGAATGATGAGACTAACACTGTGGTGTTTCTTTTAAATCTGCAATATCAATTATATATGTCTAAATAGATATTGTAGCATTTTCTTTACTTAGTAACAAAAGTAAACATTTCATCTCTGCACAGAACTAGGGTTTTCAATTATCACTATCTATTTTAATTTTTGAAAGCTAATGCTATGCATTCTATTATTATTCTTTCCAACAGTAAGGTGTTATAATTCCACTTATTTCAGGCATCATCATTCCTAAAAATTTAACAGCTGCAATTTAAATATTCTTTTTACATAGAGTTTCTATGCATTACATATAACGCTAAATAGATACTTATCATTCGCAAATAATAGCATCATTGTATATTACTATTTCATTTCAATATCCATATCTCATATTTTGATTTAGTTATCAACTAGAGTTATTAAATTCAAACACTTTCATCATAGGCCGAACCCCACTTTTTTTTCACTTATTATTTAGCATTCTCTTGCAATACGTTACACATAGGATCGAAACCCTTAACAGGGTAACAAATCATTTACAATATCATGACAGGTTCATAACTGGTTCGACGGTCAAACCCTTAAACATCTTACATCAACCTTTCAAGTTATAAACGCAAGTAAGTTAAAACCTCACTCTTCATAAGTAAATACTTTTAGTTACAATTTCTTTGCATAGTTTTTAACCAAAACAAGAAAACGTATTCAGCATCCTTAACAACTCTTTGGCCAAACCCTTATATTCGAAATAGCAATTCAGATATTATCAGTTTCCAAATAGATTATAGATATATGTTCATTATCGAAAAATACAGTCGCAAAAATATTTAGAATTGGATTTCAGCCAATATCAAAACTGACGAACATTAACACCTTTTACACAAAGCATTGTTTCAAACACAGTATAAAAACCACATGTTGAACCCTTCATCTTTATCCAAAATTCGAGGGTTAAGACCCTGATAAACATGTAATACATTTCATTATATAGTAAAACTGTAGAATACATTTTGAGGGTGGGTCGAGGATTTCATCCTCCCTACGTTGCTTACATAATGGAAGCATTGCAACATCAACGATATCCTCGAAAAATTGAAAGCTACGACCATTTCAAACACAACCAATAGGTTTCCAAGAGAATCTACAAGGGAAACCACTGAGACTTACCACTTACATGCAGTAGTTCCCACCTAAACTGGAGCGTAGAGCCCTGTGAGTGAAGGAACCTACAAATATTTCAACGGTAGTTAAACTTAAGTACAAATCTTACAACATTGCAGACGTTTGCATATAAACGAAAAAAAAACTACAGAAGAGACATTACCTTCACATTAAAAAGAAAACGAAGGTCGAATCCAACAATGTCTGCAACAGGCTTGAAAACCCAGAGTCGCATACAACTTGTTGATTGCAGATATTATACCCACAGTAACTGGTTCGATTTTTTAAACACTATAAACTACCAACCCTTCCCTACAGATCGTAATATTGAAACTAGGGAACAAGCATTCAAAGGACTCATTTCAAATTCCAAACCCTTCGGCAACGAGCGTGATAATTCCTAAGCTTTCTGAATATAAAAAACAAAACATAAAACTTCCACACCTAAGCTCAGCTATTACACTATCATCTTGTAACAGTAATCATTCTCATGTCTCGGGTTCAAATCACTAGAGAAACTCTCAAAAACTTGTTGTCAAACCCTAAGTATTCGCAGGTCGGGTCACCTCTCCCCGGAACCACTCTCAACACAATGAATGCCAAAGGAAAACAATAACTATGAGATTTTGGTGGAAGTTTAGGGTTAATTTCCAAAACCAGAGAACAAATTTAAGATCAACGGTGTAGATTACATATCACAACACCACGTATTTCCAAGTAACCACCTTATTTATGATTTCATTGATAACGATCGCCACCATGGAGACCAGCTCAGATCATTTTCAAACTAAAATGCATACAGCTCGACCACGTTGGTTGTTTCATCACGATGCCTTCATGAGCTAAGTACCACGATGGAATCCACTAAGAATTTCCACCGAGCTAGTAGATAGGAGTAATAAATGCCAAGTTGGTTCACTAACGCTTGCCAGTACATATCCACTTCAACATTAATGACCATGTCCTTATCTTACGTTGACACGGAGATTGATTGTAACCCTGTCAGATTATATATATATATGTTAATATAAGTTATACCTTAGTGTTGAACCAATTAGGTATCAAGTGTATGTTTAAAGGATCACGATGACACTTATAGTTTCCTATTGTTGGTACATAGGGCCCATGCATAAACTCTTGGCACATAGTTAAATGATATAGGAAAATCATGGAAATAACATATAGTTTTCATGTTGTGAAATATTACATAGATTGCATATAGTTAAATGCTTAAGGATTTGCATATAATTCTTATGCTATGAGATTTGCATATAGTTTACACTATATAGTTCACACTACTTGAATAACCATGTAATTTACATATAGTGCACATATTATAGTAATACAAAAATATCATGCATTTAGCCTATGTTTTGTAAGTTACATTACTCCTGTGTCAAACATTAGTAGCGCATGATATCCTGCATCAAAGCTTTGACACTCTATTTTCATCATTTAAATGTTAAACAAAGGAGAAATCTGAGTTGTTTAGTTATAAAAACAAACTATAGACAGATTGCCGTATTAGTACCTTAGAAATTTATATGCAGAACCTTTGAAGGCTAGTAACTGAAAGTACTCTTTAAATTATGTTTGAATTACTTGAACTGGTGTGCCAGCTTACCTGTATCTGTGAAAGGGAAAGTGCAAATGCTTTAGCGTAAATGCTAAGTAAGCCTCAGGGTACCCTTAGGACCCCTTGCATCATCAAAAGAAGAACAACAGTTAGCACTTATAAACAATATATCGTTCGAACATTGATACAAGTAATATAAATCATAGCTGCAATGAGAAGAATATCCATTGGAATCTTAATGTAGACTTCGATTTCATTTCATAATAAGACGATAAATAGTACACTGTATGATAGTCACAAACTTTTATTACAAGATGACAACATAGAAGCATTTATTATAATTCCGCACAATTAATTTATGCATTAAAAGCTACGTTCAAAAGTTTTCAATTTTTGTGAAATTTGGGATGTTACAGAATTGAGGGTATGAGACAAAGGATGAGGATCAACAGACCCAATTCCAATGAGCTAGCAGAGGTATTTAGGTTATGTCAAAAGTCAAGAGTGAAAAATGAAAGCAGAGGAGTGGCAACTGGAGATGGAGATGGGCTTGGATATAGGTAGGAAGTAGCCCAAGGATGACAACATTGAGAATATTTTGATCACTGTAGTTGATCAAATATTGAATCGTTTGAGGACTGCTCATAAATTCCAAAGAGAGGGTATGGAAGATAGATGGAAGATGTAGTGAAGAACAAATTTCCTTAGAGAAGAATCTAGATCCAACACCAATGACCCCCAAAATGCTACAACAACATCATCCCATTTGGATGTTGAATTTAGATTTAGGGGGAGAGGAGAGGATAATTGGGAGGGTCACCAAAAAATTATTGGGCTTCACAGGTCCACAAGGCTTAGATATGAGAGATTGGCAGCCACACGTGCCAAGATTTCAAGTATAGAAGGTATTATCGATACTTTGGCTCTCTATCTAGTACCAGTACCATAAATTCAATTTCCACTCCTCCAATTGCTTAACGACGTTCTCAACGAACACCTACACCTACACTTATGGTTGTGTCTGAGCCGAGGGATTCAACTTCAAGCATAAATGAAATCATACAAACATGAAGTGATCAAGAATATGTGAGATCACCTTCTCCCTAAATACTAAATACTTCCTCTAGTTCTCTCGATGTCGATATAGATGGCGCTTCAATTCATCCTAGGAAAAGGAGGAGGCTCAACTAGATGCTTGAGACTTTGATCTCTCCCTCGTTGATCATATTTTTTTGGAATCAAAATATGAAGATGACACTGCATGCAATTTTTTTCTTTCAAGCTAGAGGCAACAAAATTTGCTTGCCATTCATCTTGACTTTGAGGTATGATACAGGCATTTCGGCTAGGAAGCCGTGAACACCTCTTGGAATTTTGTGGGGCTATCCAAAGATGTTCTCCTATGGGATCATACATCAATATGTAGTTGGTTTAACCCCTAGATACACATCAAAAGTGCGGTTGTTTATTTAAACCATAAATTAGTTTTTAGGGATTTGAGGTTGTGAAAGTTGCAATATCTCAATATTTTAGTTATATTTCTTTTTCTTAGGTAGTCTTTGCAGATGGACGTACATGCGAGATTTCATGTGATAGGCCATTGAGAGATCCATTTTCAATCTTTTTCTAGGTTTGAATTATAGCTTATATTCCTTTCGATACAATGTATTAATAATGCCATCAGTTTCTTATTAGTTTCATTTCTATGTATGAAAATTTTGTCCCATTAGTTTTGGCTTCTTTGACAATCTCTGCAAGAAAGTTCAAAATGGACAGAATGGGCGTTGGTTCTAGAGGAGGTTCTAAAATCAATTTACATGTAGAGATCTATGGGATTTAAATATGCATTCAACTTGGACATTAACAAGGAAACACATGCCTACAAAATCCACAAAATTTTGACATGAAGTTTGCTACTCCTAAATCTCTAATATCTTGTAATAGATAGAGATAAGATTGACCTAGTCAATATCCCTTTTATGAAATTTGGTCTTGATGAAAGGTATAAACATTCTCTGTAGGAAGTCCAACACAGCATCAATCCAAATACTTATATTCACCTAAATATTCAACATTCTCTATTGTGGATTCCAACAAAGGATCAATCAAATATTTTGACAAATTCCAAATTCTTGGTTTCTTTTTTAGAATTTCATATTCATTTGATTTCAATTTACAGGCATCAACTTGCAGGTGAATTTATGTTTACTATAAAATGGAAATTGATCCTATCTGAGAATTGGAAACTTCAAGACATTGTAGTACCAAGGGTTTGGCCAAAAACTCTTCTTATACTGATTATCATTTTTTGAATATGTTAAGAATTTGATCAACATAGATGTTGATAACAAATTGAATACAAATATCATCTATATTACTTAATTTTAATGCAAGAGAGTATAGTTGAATGCTTTTTAAACAAGTGAACATGTCACAAAGTGGCTAGTCCTGTCAAATGTGGTTTAACCTAGAAATTCAGAAGAAAAAAATTTGAAATCTTAAGAACATTTCTTTTTAATTTTTTATAGTTATGATATGGATATTTTTCATGGGGCATCATTCTATGCTTTTATTAATGATTTTGTTGGCCAGCTGTAGTCAATTGCTACAAGTGACGGTAATTGCAAAATGTTCGTGGTTACACTTTCTTATGACAGTTAAATTGACTAGTTGTTAGCGATAATAATGACATCAAATAGACCAAATGTGTTGTTTCCCTATCTTTGGTGGATGACAAAATCTCTCAGCAAAAAGTACAAGAGATCTCTGCGACATTGCATAGATTGTTATGATTACACGGATGTCTGTATAAATAGATTATTATTATTACTATTTTGAGTTACATGATTATTATTTTGTTTTAACATGAATGGTTATGTTTGTATTAAAAAAATACATCAGTCGAGTTGTTTAGCCTATAGAATACAAACTCCAAACTAAGAGTCTTGGTATTACAATATAAATGTTTATACATTATTACATAGTGTAATATACTTTGGGAAAGGGAAACATTCCTTAGGGACTCAAAAGCATATAAGTTAGTAGTTTCTTGTGTTGTATAGAATAATGGAATAACAACCAAGAGCCAATTTGATTGGAATACTGAATAAAAAACAAAATAATGGTTTATGTGGATTTGTATTAGAAGGTTTTGGGAAAATGTGGAATGATATGTGTTAATATTCAATATGCTAAGACAGAAAATAGCAGCATTACATTCCATTTCACAATAATAGCATATACAGGATCACTGAAGAAACAACAAGCATAGCATAAACACAAGAGACAGAGATTTATCCTGGGAAACCCTCATGGGGTAGAAAACCCAGCAAAGCTTCCTCAATATAGATGACCAGCAATATACAAAGATGCAAACCCTGAGCATAAGCTCCTTCTTCTCCAAAGCAGACCTCTCCTCCATAAGTGCGCCTTTCTCAAGTGAGTGAGTGTGTGTATAATGAGGAACACACCTCCTCTATTTATACACTTCTCTGATATGTATTTTACACAAGTACATGTAGGCTCGTATTTAACCATTAGGTTAAATACCCCATTATAACTGACTGGGCCGACCCCTCTAGGGTGGTCTAATAACCCTTTGACCCACATAACACATTTAGGGCCGACCCCCACTAGGGAAGTCTAATAACCCGAGTTACCACATTCCGACGGAGGAATAAACATCTCCGGATATACAATAAGATCTTCACGGAGGAATGAATAATCTCCGGAATAATAAAGTACAAATATAATCTTCTTTGAAGTTACAATATCTCAACACTCCCCCTTAACGAGAAGGATATTATAACGGCATCTGCCCGAGCAAGGAGTCATCAACATCATACATGATACATCTATAAATCACTGGAAGCTTTCTCAACATCATCAGTGACTCAAGCAGTTACTGGAACATCACTGTCAACATCAATCATCAACATCACGATCTTTAGCATCGTCTTCATACGATCAGCAGCATCGTCATCACACGATCAGCAGCATCGTCATCACACGATCAGCAGCATCGTCATCACACGATCAGCAGCATCGTCATCACACGATCAACAGCATCGTCATCACACGATCAGCAGCATCGTCATCACACGATCAGCAGCATCGTCATCGCACGATCAGCAGCATCGTCATCACACGATCAGCAGCATCGTCATCCCACGATCAGCAGCATCGTCATCACACGATCAGCAGCATCGTCATCGCACGATCAGCAGCATCGTCATCGCACGATCAGCAGCATCGCCATCACACGATCAGCAGCATCGTCATCACACGATCAGCAGCATCGTCATCACACGATCAGCAGCATCGTCATCACACGATCAGCAGTATCGTCATCACATGATTAGCAGCATCGTCATCGTATGATCATCAACATCATCATCATACGATCATCAGCATCGTCATCACACGATCATCGGCATCGTCATCACACGATCATCAGCATCATCAAGGAATGATGTAAACCAGTCATGTACCTTTTGAACCGAAGTCCAGGGACGATCCAGTCCTATCTTTATCGAAGACATACGTCTACGGTTCTTCTTTCGGACTTAAGTCCAGGAATGATCCAATCCCTTCATTATCGGAGACATACGTCTACGGCTCTTCTTTCAGACTGAAGTCCAGGAATGATCCCAATCCCTTCATTATCGGAGACATACGTCTACGGCTCTTCTTTCGGACCGAAGTCCAGGAATGATCCCAATCCCTTCATTATCGGAGACATACGTCTACGGCTCTTCTTTCGGACCGAAGTCCAGGAATGATCCCAATCCCTTCATTATCGGAGACATACGTCTACGGCTCTTCTTTCGGACCGAAGTCCAGGAATGATCCCAATCCCTTCTTTATCGGAGACATACGTCTACGGCTCTTCTTTTGGACCGAAGTCCAGGAATGATCCCAATCCCTTCATTATCGAAGACCTCACGTCTACGGCTCTCTTTAGGACTGAAAGTCCAGGGATGATCCCAATCCCCTCAACTGTCCACTAAGGACTTCATTCTCGGATACCTTACGTCTACGGCTCTCTTTAGCACTGAAAGTCCAGGGATGATCCCAATCCCCTCAACTGTCCACTAAGGACTTCATTCTCGGAGACCTCACATCTACGGCTCTCTTTAGGACTGAAAGTCCAGGGATGATCCAATCCCCTCAACTGTCCACTAAGGACTTCATTCTCGGAGACCTCACGTCTACGGCTCTCTTTAGGACTGAAAGTCCAGGGATGATCCAATCCCCTCAACTGTCCACTAAGGACTTCATTCTCGGAGACCTCACGTCTACGGCTCTCTTTAGGACTGAAAGTCCAGGGATGATCCAATCCCCTCACATGTTCATCAAGAACATGTATCCTCATCATCATAACATGTATCACCTCAACATGCATCATCAATATCAAAACATGTAAAACCACAACATGTATCATCATCATCAAAACATGTATAACCACAACATGTATCATCAACATCAAAACATATATGACATGTATCATCAACATCAAGACATGTATAACCACAACATGTATCATCATCATCAAAACATGTATAACATGTATCATCAACATCAAAACATGTATAACCACAACATGTATCATCAACATCAAAACATGTATAACATGTATCATCAAAACATGTACAACCACAACATGTATCATCATCATCAAAACATGTATAACATGTATCCGTCAACATCAAAACATGTATAACCACAACATGTATAAGTAAAGCTAAGTATTCTAAGTATAAGAGTCCTAAATCTAAATAATTCTAAGTAACTGGGTGTAGAGAACATGTTACCTCATCAACGACCTTGTTGTTCGATGAGACAATCTCATCAGTAGTGACTATACTACTCCCCCTTTCGAGGAGGGTCCTTTTAAACTACACCAAGCTTGTCTCGGAAGTATTCAAACTTCACTCGAGACAGAGGTTTGGTTGGTAAGTTCTTCACTTGACGTAGAGGTTTGGTTAGTACAACGGTAACCTGTTACAAATTCAAACTTTTAGAGTTCCTTTCTGCGTCATATCTTGTTAGTTCCCTATGTTCTTTGACTTATCATGGAACACTAGATTCTATGTCATCTTGATACAACTCTAAATATCACATAGGATCTCAGTTGGTTCTATCTCTAAGTCAAACAATCCTAAAGCCAAACTTCTTCACAACTAGCAGAGCAAGCAGCCATATATTCCGCTTGTGCTGAGAGCCACACTAGACTGCTTCCAGCTAAACCACGAGATCATGGCTAATCCCAGACAATAACATCCTCTCGATGTGTTCTTCTTGTCTGATACACTTCCTGCCCAATCAGAATCTGAATAGCCATCTGAAGTCATGATCTTCAAGATAGAATAGATCAAATTCTATCGTGTCCTTTATGTGCCTCATCACATACTTTGCAACTATCAGGTAAACACATCTAGTTTCCACTAGATACTAACTCAAGGTGTTCATAACAAAGCATATATCTAACCTAGTATATGTTAGATATATCAAAGACCCAATAATTTGACTGTACAGAGTTATATCCACTAACTCTGATGAGTTATCCCCTAACAGCTTCAAGTTGGAATCCATAAGAGTGGCCATTCCAACACCTCAAGTCATATTTCTCATCATTCCTTCTGAGCCTTGCCATACTTCCAGACCTAGGAAGTAAAGCATCAAATTGAGATCTTTCATTTTTCATTTCTGCATTGAATGATCTTCTGCATATCTATCTGTGCCATCTCTCGTTAGATGGGTCTACTGATATGAGCTTCAATATCATTCGAACTCTGTGGTGAGTTCCTTCTTGCATCCATGTCATATGTGTATCATATTCAACCTTGTAGCAAAGGTTGAGATCCACATCACCCATGGTGATCATTAAGCTTATCAAATTATTATCGATCCTAGGTACCTATACAGAACCTGATTCATACTTCTTCTTTAATTACACCATACTTGGAGCAAACATCTTGTCGTGATTCTCTTCCCCTTTCTAGGAGAATCTTCTAGCCATGAGCCTTCTATATTTTGTTTGATTTGTAAATCTTCTTGTTTGAACATCCACCACTTGTACGGTGTCCATCATTCTTCATGACCTTTCCTACAAATCAAAATTAAGTACATGATTAGTAATACTTCATAATCATCAAAAGATAACCCATTATGCATACAGATATCATTTACATAGTGATGCAACTGTTTTGACCAATACTTTGGCACAACACTTTTCCATATCCTGTATGCATACAGTGGCTATCTAGATGCCTTCCATCTCTACCAGAACATACTATCGAGAGTGTGCACAACTCTCAGCATGTCAGCAAAGAGGTTTCATTCTAGACAAGCAACAATGGAATGTTTGTCCAAACATATGCACATTAGTTGTATACTGTTCAATGCTCTATGAATGTTTACACTCAGCATTATATATTCTAGGAATACAAATATGCATGCAGGCAATATCATTACTATTTCAAATAGCAACTCAAATACTTATCTTTTATGTTTGTGTGGCTGCCTCCCGCTTGATCTTCTGTATGTCTTTTGAACTTCTATTCATTCTGTACCACTGTGCATGCTCAAGAGTCATCCTCATGATCTCATACACAAATATACACTCATTAGTATATTCTAAATGCTATCAAAACATTATAGTACTAAATAATCTTGAAAACGTATAGTCATGATTATAGTTAATAAACATTAGTATTCAAGATTTCAGGGAAGTCTTCTTTTACTTATGCATATCATTGATAAAAGATATAATATGCATAATCCCTTGATTACTAACTTTATGAATAAGCATAACCAATCATTCCAAGTATACATATATAAGGGATCCTAACACAAGGTAAGATTCATGGGAAACATACCTGGATTAGTATACCTACTTGGTTATGTACAACATACCTAAACAACCTCTTCAATGATTTAGAGATCCTGAGCTAGAACCTGCATGTCTCATAGGTTAAGCATAATATAACAAAGTCATACATACCTCGTAAGTAGAACAAAGATTATGGATGAGTCTTTGTCTTCATGTTTTCATGGTCATGGAGCCTGACTTGTCTTTTGTGATGTACCTGTATCTTGTTAGCAGACAACCTCAACCTCACACAACACCATAATGCATTAGTACAATCATAAGTGTCAACACCCTAACCAATGAATATCTTCTATCATGCATTCATAATTTTGTTAAGGTGATACAACAAATCTAAAATCAAGATTGTACTAACTGTAATAACATGAAGACAAACATACCATAAACTTAATCATGAACAAATCTCAAAACATACCTCGATAAGTCATACCTATCGAGATCGCTTGTAATCTCCTTATGTAAAGCCTTAGCCTCATCTCCCTCTGAAACATGAACTCCTTCACTTATGTAGGTGACCAATCCATCTTCTTCTAGGATTAACCCTATCGACTTGATTTGCAAGAACTGGACCTGGAGCTGGATATGGGTTTGTCAGAGAAACCCCAAAAATTCAAACTTTGAATTTCAAACTTCCGAAAGGATAGAAATATGCGCCTTGATGAGCTGATCAAACTGATATATTTAGAATTTGAAAACTGCAAAGTTTTACTCCTCAATTTTGCCTTTGAAACTTTCGGATTCACTGGACGTGACCCTGAACTGGGGTTTGATGAATCCCACTCTTTTTCCCCATCAAAAAGTTTGATCCAAAGCTCTAAGCTTCTATTTTTCTGAGGAGCTTCCATCCGTGGTCACAGATTTCAAAAATTCCCATTTTTACAGAAGCCCTAATTTTTCACTTTTCTGATCAAAGTCCCGAACTAGGGTCTAATCAAACCCGGCCTTCTGCCCAACCAAAAATTCTGATCTTGGTCTCTAAATTTCTATTTTGATGAGTAGCATCCAGCCGTGGTCTCCGATTACAAAAATTCCAACTTTCTTCAAAGCCCTAAATTCCGGAAGCCATGAATGAAGGTACCAAAAAATAATTCTGTTTTGACAGAAATATGTACCTGATTGTTTCTGGTGTAACTCCGAAATTTTTGATCCACAGGGTCTTAAAAAGTTTTCTGAGATAGCCTGACCTGTTATCTTTCCATCCTGACAGGTCTTACCTCAATTGGATGTTCTGAGAGAGAGTTATGCCAAATGTCGCAACGTGACCTGTTTTGGGAAAATACAGGAGAGCGAACTTGTACGACGTGCCACGTGTCACTGTTTGACCTTCGGCCTCTGAAAACGCTTTCTGAGATAGCTCGGCCTGTTATCTTTCCATCCTGACAGGTCTGACCTCAATTGGATTCTCTGAGAGAGAGTTATGCCAAGTGTCGCAACGTGACCTGTTTATGGGATAATACAGGAGAGCGAACTTGTACGGCGTGCCACGTGTCACTGGTTCAACTTCGGCCTCTGAAAAAGTTTTCTGAGATAGTACAGTCTGTGTACTACCTGTCACTTTTCACGAAATTTCATTTGGATCTTCCTAGCCCAAGTTACAATATCTCAACAATATGGAAGCCTTGAAATGTTTTTTTCCCTAGTTGTCTCATAAGTCAACACAAAAGTGGCATTCCATAGAGAAATAGTATATGGTCACGATGAGAACCACAACCAATTTCCTTGAAACTTAGTTAATGAAAATGTGAGTATCTTTTCTTTTCCCCTATATTATGAAATTATTCTTTTATGATGGTAGTTAAAAATACATTATCGATTATGTGATTTCTAAAAATATCCTAAGAGATGGACAAATAAATGGGATACTATTTGTTTAAAACAATTAGAATACAAAAGGTACTTGAAAATGCACAAGGAAAACTCACATATGCTAACTGTTTGACAAAAGAATCATGATGATTTATGAGTGTTTTTGTTATAATTTATATGAGAACTTATATGAAACTTTCATGTGTTTCTGGTTACTTCTAGTAAGTTTGATGATAATAGCATGGCTAGCTATTGGTGGAAAACACTACATAAATTTGCGGTCTCAGACTTGTAATTGAATTTTTTTGGTGAGAAAACAATATATAAATTGTATAACTTTAGATAAATTGATTTTTAAAAATGAATGAGCAAGAGTTCATTGTAAATGGAAATGGACCTAAGGTTGAATCTTCTAGTGCATGAGGGAAATCCATTTCATCCAAAGTCATGGAGACTATGGTAGTCTCTTGAGAATCTTCGGTGTATGTATGACCTCAATTAAAAGCATCGCAAGAATGACCTCGAATCACCATATAAACCCAAAGGTTACAATTGTGTGAGCGGCATTAAGCTTTATTATTGCCTAGTCTCAAGGCTTTCTTGAAGATAATTATGGTTCAAAGTTGATTTTTTTTTTAATATGTAATCACTTTGTTGTAGTTGAGGTAGAATTTCAAGGTACGTGTTTCGTTATTGGCTTGTATAAGAAAATTTGCACATAATTGTTTAGTCAATGCTTAATTTGATGGAATCTTATGGTTGAGTTTGTCATTGGATTGCATTTTGTTGAGTTTAAGGAATAACAATTGTTATAATCTCAAATTATTTCTATGTTGAATGCATTCTTCTCATGCATTCAATTTTAGGATAATTATAGCAGGGACCAATGTATCTATTGTGAATATAGTTCCAGTTTATGTTTTCCTACATCTCATAGGACTGAAACTTTGAAACTTTTGGGAACACAATAGGTTTGTATCCACAACAATTTTATGATGTTATTTATCTTGTCTATTATGTAGTGTGAAACACTGGAAATTAAAAAGACATTTAGATATTTTAGTATCATACAATGTTCACTTCCAATAGATACATAGTTTTATATTCTTTAAAGTGACTCAATCAACATCATCTAACGGATTCCAATTTAAAACATTGTAGATGTCTACAATCATGGTCCTTTGTTGATTGTTTATGAATGCCATTGACTATCATTTCCTTCCTAAGTTCGCTATCTTGTTTTCTAACCATTCTGACAAATGCAACCTTTGTCATTTCACATATTTTGAAATATAGTCTTATAAATTGATGGTTGTTCGACATCCATAGCTCTTTTAAAACAACTCTAGAAATCACTTAGACTCTTCTGTTACTTCTTGCAAAAGAGGAAGCTCAAACTATGTATATGTGGTTAGTATCAACAATCTATTGTGTCCTTCCTATAAATGTCATGCCTATTTTTTGACAACAATATTGTTGGAGAAGCATAGAGTTGTTATCTGCTTAAATTTGGGTGCGATATAGTTGTTATATTGTAGGAGGATTAATTTATGTGTTTAATGTTTTTCATCTCACTATAATTTCCAATCAACATTCTTCAGAAGTATGTCAAGGGGTTTTGTGTGTATTAAGCATTTTTCCATGGAAATTAGGTTTGGGGTTGTGCAATAAGGTGGTTTTTCTCTCTGGTTGTGTAATCGCTTTTTTTAGCAAAGCCTAAAAATGGATATTGATCTATTTTATGTTGTTTATTTAGGAATGTATTAATAGGTTGTTTTTATGCAAATGATATTTCATTTTAGATCTATATTCTCATATGTGATGACTACCAATATCATCCCCTCTTTCTATTCCTGTTATTTTTACGATATGTACTAACATTATTTGTAGGTTTAAAGCTTTATCTCAGGACTCATCCTTAGGGAGATGGAAAATAATCAAAGTAGACCATGGAGGGAAATAAAAGTAGCAATAGTGGAGACCTGTTGGCACCCCAACAACTCCCCTTTGATTTGTGCTAAATAAAGGGTCCCCCATGTGAATTTTGTAAATATTTAGCTATCCTTAGTCTTGCTTCATTTGGTAGGTGATTTCATGGCCTTCTTTCTGGATCTTTCACGTTTTGCACTTCTTATTCTTTGGCTTGGCTATCATGGCATAAAAGATTTGGTGAGCTAACAATCTTTGTCATTAGTTGGTTTTCTGATTGCTCTTAAATGCTCATTTGAGCTTATCCAAGTTACTTGCATACTTTGATCTGGCTTAACTTTATCATAAGAATGATACACACTTTTACCATTTTTAAAATACATTTAAATTATAATTACAAGGAAACTTTCCCAATATATAAATATTTTTTTTTTATTCTAAAAAGAGGAAGTTTATCATTCATCAACCTTATCACCACATATTAAGACTTATTTAAAAGGGTGATGAGCCCAAAGTTTGTCATATGGTAAACTTTAATGGTGGATATTGGGATCCTCGTTCATATTTTACAATAGTCTCAAACATGAGTGTTTTATCTATTTAAGGATTTAAATTCATATTGCTTTTTCTTTGATTTAAATTACAATAGTCTCTAATTTCCAGCAAATCCGCTTATTTTCTACCAGATCATCAGTGAAGGAAAACACTTGGCCACAAAGACGCAATTGTAAAGATCTTGATAGAGTTTTGCCAGAAAGATAACTGCCAGCGTGAGTTTCTTTAAACACCAGTCATAACGATTGATTGCCATGCAGAAGGAGAAGGAGATACAAAACGTGATCATTACATCAATGCATCTGGTTTTTAATTAGTTATCGGGATTTGAGTACTTTAGTTATGTAGAATCGCCAGCAATTGATTTTTTTTGGATTTTTGTGGCGAACGTGGACTTATATTGACATGACGTGGATTTTTGTGATCTCATCCTTTTGACAGGTAAGATCCCGAAAGCATCTGAGCTGCAAGGATCGTTAAGTTTGTTTTAACAAAATTAGCGAGATTGCAGTCCCATCTTCAGTTGAAACTTAAAGTAATGCAATATCAATAATATGGGAGTTTACGAATGAATTGTAAATAACATGCTGTAAAATTTCTTAGGAAGTGCATTTTACCAAACAGAAGCTTGCACCTATTACTGCATACGATTTGATCATTTTACCAACAAATTGATCGCATCAGAACGAAGAAAATGCTGAGTATATCAAGCAATTGACGGAAATTTACTATAAGGGAAGTACCTTATCTATTTATTTCTATTATTTTATCTTTCATGATAAATTCATTTATTTCCCTTCTTTCTTATTTTGCAGGTTCGATGGCGAAGTGGTGAAAATGCTTGGAATCTACCGTGGATTCAAGGATAGCATGAAAATGGTCTCGGATCAATCTACCGTGGATTCAAGGATCGTCATGTTAATAATTCACACACTATTTACCGTGGATTCAAGGTTCGATGAAGAAAGGAATTGTCAGTTTCTCGATAACGGAATGTCTTTTGAAATGTGCCACGATGGAGAGATATTTTCAAATCGCTCAAAACAAGCAAATCTTGGAGCCTCAAATCAAGAAGAAGTAACTTATTCTGTTCTACCCGCTACAGTAGGATGAGGAGTCTGTTATTTGTCCTTCTGGTCTATATAAACACAGAGTTCCATTGTACAGGGGGGTTGATCTCAGCAGAATAGAGAGGACTTTGTAATTCTCAATTCTGTTTCTGCTTGTAAATTTTTATATTTGCAGATGGTTATGTAAAGAGATATGTGTTCTTTAATCCAGAAATATTTGCAACCAGAGATTGCTGCTATTACTGTTCCAAGATTCTTTCAACAATTTTAGTGAGATTGTACTTTGTTGCTGTTCTTTACTTATTTGTTGGATAGAATGTTTTTTAACACATTTTCTTCATACATTCTTGCACTTAAAATCTTATGTTTATTTGCTTGAATGACTAATTTCACCGTGTTTGAATGTTTGGGACAGCCACAGATATTTGATGTAATAAACAACATGTTCAGTAATTAATTTGTTAATTATTCAATTTTGAATATGTTGATGTGCTTAAAAAATTATATTTTATTTGAATTTCTTTAAATAAACTATAATTAAATCATACTCTTTATGCATCAGACATTGTTCTTTTAAACTTGCTCCTGATTAGGATAGTTAGGATGGGTAATTTTAGAGATAGATTAATTAGAAGTTTTATTTAGATTTTATTTAGTAGTTAAAATCTACAGGACTTTTTAGGAGCTACTAAACTGTTGTTTACAGTTTAGCAACTACTAAATTTCCTGTTTTCAACTATTTTAAATTTTGCATCTTGGGTTATGTTAGGTTGCATCTTAGGGTTTTAGTTAAATTTTTAGGAATTTAAACAACCAGATTGAGAGACTCCCTTTCTGAGGAGCATATCATAAAGGTAGCAGGGCCTTTATTCCCGTGAGAGTTAGCTATTGCAAACACATCGGAAGCTGCTGTAAGCGACCTATGTGGGTTATCTCTCCTTCGTTGGCCTTAGTCATAAAATCGGGCCAACAAGACCATAACAATCAAAATATTTGGAGAAATCTAGATCACCTCTCTTGATAAGACATAACTTGCCTCCACATTTACACATAGTTTTGCATATGTTTCCTTCTTTTAAGGATAATGGAAGAAAAATGATACATGCATTATTGCAAGTTTATTTGTATTAGTAGTGAATGTGTTTAATGAAATATAGATATGTTACAAACATCCAATAAAAACATATAGAATTTGTAATATAAAAATCAAAATTGCATATAGAAATTAATGCAATCCTCTTCTTGTTTTAAGTCAACAATGTCATGGAAGATCGCTCTGCTAGGGTTTTCTGTACCCTATCCTCATCTTCTGCAACATTCGCTCTGCGCCTGGCATGGCGGCCTCTAGTGGAGGTCGCTCTAAACTGTCCTTCAGCCAAATGGCTACCTGTCGTACACAAACATTCACTCCCCTCCTCCTGAAGGGTTCACACCTGAAAGCTTCGGAACAGGGCCGGCAACCAGAAAAACCTAGACCTAATTCTGAAACCGATGACAAAGATTCATCACACGCTGCATCAGCTGCCCCAAAGCCTGTGAATCAGATGCATGATGAACTAGCCAAGAATACAAAACAACACAAGAACATCAACAAATGCAAGCCCAAGGCGGCACTGATCCCAAGGTATGAGGTAACGTCCAATCTTGTTAGTCAGCATATCAAGTACATGCATGACCACGCCATTATTTGTAAATTCACAGGCTTATGGCCCATTGAAAAAAACCTCACATGGTGGATCACCAATACCTGGAAACCGAAAGGACAATGTGAGCTGAAATTAGGATCCAAAGGTTCTTTTACTGTCATATTCCAGAATCTTGAAGACAAACACCAAATATTTCATGGTGGACATTACTTCCTACATTCTGCATGTCTGTATCTGAGGGAATGGAAGGAAAATTTCAGTCCTAACAAAGAAGATTTCAAAGTGGTGTCGGTTTGGCTCAGGATCTATTCCCTCCCTCAAGAATATTGGAACCTAGAAACCCTGGCTAGCATTGGCAATACTCTTGGAACTTTTGTACAAGCTTCAAACTCCACTCTCGCTGCCCGCTATATTTCTATGCTAGAATCTGCATCTTCATGGATATCTCCATAGCCCTCTGTGAGGAAATTTGTCTTTCATTCCAAGATACTGGATGGATCCAATTACTCGATTATGAGCACATCCCCTTCAGATGCAGGAAATGTCATGAACATGGTCATCTCTTCCATGAATGCCCACTGAATGCCAAAACTACCCCTCCCTTAGCCAATCCCCAAACAGACGATGAAGGTTTCACCAAGCCTACAAACCATCGAAAAAATGGGAAGAAGCCCTCTACTCCCAATACCTCCATCAACTTGGATTGCCACAACAGCTTTGCTGCACTTTCTCAACAAACCCATGATATCCCGATCTCCTCTTCTTCACGCCCACTGAGCCTGCCCACGCCCCCTTGGATAATACTGTCACTGATATCCCACAACTTACGACCCTCTCCCCCTTTGTTGACCTTCTCATGGAATTAGATGACATGGACACTAGAGAGATAGATCTTGAATCCATTCAAGAACCCTAGGCAAAAAATGATTTCTGTAGCATTCTTCAGAGTCAGCTAAATCTATTCCAAGAAGCTTATCAATCCCTCTCCCTTCAACAGAATTTTCCTCCACTAACGGATAGCGTTTCTTGCCCCTCCGATCAAAATCTATTAGGGATTACTAAAGTCTCCAAGCATAAGGAAATTCCTAAAGGACCAAGTATACTCACAAAAAAAGGTAGAAATCCCAACAAGCAGCTTCTTCGTGAGCTAGGAGAGCACTTGATTGACTATGGAACGAGTTCCAAGATCACCACAATCTTTCAACCATTGCATTAATGCAGCTCAAATTCATCAGCTGGAACATCAAGGGAATCAGTAGCGACTCGAAATGTAGATTACTAAAGAATACAATTCTCAAGGAAAAACTCACTCTCATTATGTTACAAGAAACCAAAACCACTGAGCATAAAATTCGCTCCTTCATCAAGATTTGCTGGAAAAACGCCGCTGTAGTATCCATCGATGCTAAAGGTGCCTCTGGAGGTATCACCATTTCCTGGGACCCCAATATTCTCAGCTTGGATGGATTTTTCTCCAACCATAATACTCTTTCTGGGTGGTTCCACATTCTAGGCACCACACACAAAGCCATGATTACCAATGTTTATGGACCGCAGGTTATGGATCAGAAACTTCAATTCCTCAGCTATCTCTCTTGGCTCGACAATCAGGTCTAGAACAACCATTGGATCCTTGGGGGAGATTTCAATATCATCACTTCCCTATCAGAGAAGAGACGAGGAATTCACAGATTAGACAGGGACAATGTTGCTTTTCAAACATTCATCGGGGATCACTCTCTGGCTTATCTCGAAACTACTAACGGTACTTTCACCTAGAACAATAGGGGAGGAGGCAATGCTCAAGTTGCTTCTTGTATTGACCATTTTCTCATATCCAAATCCTTACTCATGAATCAACTCAATCTCTCCAGCTCCATCTTTCCTTACGCCGGTTCGAACCATTGGTCGGTTTGCTTGCATCTTGATTGGGATTCTCCCGACTCTCGAAGACCCTTCGGATTTGAGCAATTCTGGATCTCGCATCCCGATCTCAAAGAAAAAATTAAAGAATGTTGGAGCTCCTATCATGGAAGGGACGAAACCCTTATGTATTGTTTCCAACAAAAGCTGAAATTCATCAAGAAACAACTCAAGCACTGGAATAAAACTAAATTTGGTAATATCCATTAGGAGAAGCGTAATCTAGAGCGGGATCTGGAGCACATCCAAACCCATGCTATCCATCATGGATATACATAAAACATCAAGCAGCACGAGCAACACCTTCTTAGCCAGCTGGATATTAGAAATCAACAGGAGGAGATGCTTTGGAGATAAAAATACAGAATTCATTGGCTCAAGGAAGGGGAAAGATCAAACTCCAAATTCTTTCATAGTGCCATGATCCATTGCAGGTAGAAAAACAGAATTAACATGCTGAAGACCAGCACTAGGGAGATTGTCCTTAACAAAGAAGCCATCGAGCAGGAGCTCATCGTCTTCTATAAGAATCTTTTGAATGACAATACTTCTGACAGGACGCAAGCCTATCAGCATATTCTTCATCACATCCCCCATCTTATTACTAAGGAACAAAACAACAATCTCATGAGTCCCATTTCACTTGGAGAAGTCAAAGATTCTATCATGGAGATGAAGCCTGGAAATGATGTAATATTGTTATGAAATCATGGTGAGGAGCTCAAGGCCAAGGCCCCGCCATCAATTTAGTGATGCATACGGGTTGCGTGCTAGCAATGCACATTGGAAATTCAAATATCATGTAATATGCATTTTAATAAAAATACCCACAACTAGCTATGCAATGCAACAAAGAGATGGGGGCATGATTTCACAAGGAATTGGGAGAGAAAACATTCAAACCCTTGAGCCACTAGAGTCAAGCCAAGTGTCAATGAGAGAACCCATCAAACCCTCAACTACCCATGTTGACTTTTGTACCCAACCATTGATTTCTCCCAAGAGTTGGTTGGGGAAGTTAATGCCTTGGGAAGGGAGAGGTATGGCTGTCCAAATTCGGGTATGGGCAAGCCACCCTTCATGGAAAATCGTGTTGGTCTCCTTGGGCAAGGAGAGAGCCACGAAATTGCTCTCCAAGCCATAATCCATGACCGATTATTCCTCCCTCACGAGTTCAGAACTACCTGGGCATTTTCTAGGCATGTGGAAAAACGTTTTCTTCATTTCCCCAGCAGAGAAGGGCGTTTTTCTGTGTTGTATACCAGTGGGGAAGAGGGAAAAACGAATGGGGGTTCAATAGAGACCATTTGGGTTGCTGAAGGCGGATATATTGGGGAAGGAAATCGTTTTTCCTCCTGGGGATTGTTTGCCCCATCCCACAATCCGTTTTTGTTGGGAACGTTTTTGGGAAGACCCATGGCCATTTTATTTGTAATTCCCGTTGTCTAAAATGAGTATCCCTGTCCCTGTTTGTGCTCACTGTGTGAATGAAGAGTGTGTTGGGTATGGGTATCCATGGCTTGAGCCTGAGTGTAAGCCTCCAGGGTTCAATTGTAGCTTGATAAGCCCAGTTGGATTGGCTTGGCTAAAATGAATCGGTTAATAGACTGTGTGTGAGCGTGAATGTCCCCTTTTTCTTTGTGAGAATCATGCCCAGCTCGGGGGCGGCCTTCGGATGGACTCAGTATAAGCTGTCGAAGAGCCTATGGCTGGGTGGAACGTTGCAGCGACATAGCTAGTTGCTTGGGCAGTTGCAAAAACGAAGATAAGTATTTTGATGTCTATGTATTTACTTCTGCATTGTTTTAATTAATTCATGACTGATATTGATATGTTGAATGCATATGAAGATTGTGTGGATGTTGTTTCCGCTATGCATAATTGATTGCTTTACATCTGCACACTCATTTATTGTTTATATGAATCTAACAATGGGCTGAGATCATGTGAAAGCCCTGAGTATTGGCATCATGCTTCCTGCCTTGCTTTGGGTCAGCAGGTGGGTACATGGCATCCTCTCACGTACCTTTTGAACCGAGGTCCAGGGACGATGCAGTCCTATCTTTAATTCTCGGAGACATCTATCTATGGATCAATTATGGGACCGAAGTATGGGGAAGATACAATCCCCACCTATCCACTCAGGACTTCATTCTCAGAGACACCTGTCTACAGATCAATTCTAGGACCGAATTCAGGGGAAGATACAATCCACACTTGTTCACTCAGGACTTCATTCTTGGAGACATCTGTCTACGGATCAATTCTGGGACCAAAGTCTGGGGAAGATACAATCTCCACTTGTCCACTCAGGACTTCATTCTTGGAGACATCTGTCTACGGATCAATTCTAGGACCGATGTCTGGGGAAGATACAATCCCCACCTATCCACCAAGGACTTCATTCTCAAAGACATCTGTCTACGAATCAATTGAAGGGACCAAAGTCTGGGGATTATACAATCCATACTTGTCCACTCAGGACATCATTCTCAGAGACATCTGTCTACAGATCAATTCAAGGGACCAAAGTCTAGGGATGATATAATCCCCACCTATCCACTAAGGACTTCATTCTCGGAGACATATGTCTACAGATCCTTTTAGAACATGTGTTTAAGTATGATGCAATGCCCTTGTCAACTTAGACCCTGTCTAAGAACCATCCACCAATCCTCTCTGTTGGCGTCACCAATATAGGTATCCTCATCAATACATGTAAGCATATCATCGATACAAGTATCCTCATCATCGACTTCACTGTCGATGTGGGCAATCTCATCATCAGTGTTTACATCACTCCCCCTTTTGAGGAGGGTCCTTCTGAACTACACCAAGCTTGTCTTGGAAATACTCAAACTTTACTCGAGGTAGAGGTTTGGTTAGTACATCGGTAACATGTTCATTTGAGGTAGAGGTGTGGTTAGTACATCGGCAACTTGTTACAAATTCAAACTTTATAGTTCCTTTATGTACCATATCTTGTATATAGAAATGTCAGATCTCTATGTGCTTTGACTTATCATGGAACATTGGATTCTCTGCCATCTTGCTACAACTCTATTTGTCAGATAGGATCACAGTTGGTTCTATCTCTAAGTCAAACAATCCTGAAGCCATACCACTTCACAACTAGCAGAGAAAGCAACCATATATTCTGCTTGTGGTGAGAGCCACACTAGACTGCTTCCTACTAAACCATGATATCATGGTTGATCCTAGACAATAACATCCTCTCGATGTGCTCTTCCTGTCTGATACACTTTCTGCCCAATCAACATCTGTGTAGCCATCTGAAGTCATGATCTCCAAGATAACATAGATCAAAGTCTATTGTATTCTTTAGGTATCTCATCACATGCTTTGCAACTATCAGGTGAACAGATCTAGTTTCCACTAGATAGTGACCCAAGGTGTTCACAACAAGGCATATAACTGGCTTGGTATTCGTTATATACATCAAAAACCCAATAATATGTCTGTACAGAGTCATATCAACTAACTCTGAGGAGTTATCAGCTAACAACGTCAAGTCGGAACCCATGAGAGTGTCCATGGCTTCACATTCCAACATATCAATTCTTCTCAAGATTTCCACAGCATACTTTCCGAGGATGAGAAAGATTCCTTCTGAGCCTTTCCATAGTAGGAATTAATGCATCAATCTAATATCTTTCATTTTCATTTCTGCAGCCATCTTCTTCTTTCTTTTCATGATCTGTCTGTAAAAAAAGATCACCCACATACAGTAATAGTATGACATGTTCATCATTCATAACAGATCATCTTTACTTTTGATAAAGGCCAAGCTTATCAAGAAACTGTCAATTCTCCCTTTGTGACTGAACATCATTCACACTCTACATTTGAGTGATCTTTTGCATATCTATTTGTACCATCTCTCGTTAGATGGGTCTACTGATATGAGCCTCAGTATCATTCAAACTCTGTGGTGAGTTCTTTCTTGCATCCATGTCATCTGTGTATAGAAACCATATTCAACCTTGTATCAAAGGTTGATATCCACATCACCCATGGTGATCATTAAGCTCATCAACTGACTATCGATCTTGGGTACCCAAACAGAGCTTTCTTCAATTGAATCCTTGATTCGCACTTCTTCTTCAATTACATCATTAAGATAACGGTCTTATCTAGCCACTTGGAGCAAACATCTCATCATGATTCTCTTCCTCTTTCTAAGAGAATCTTCTAGCCACGAGCCTTCTATATTATGTTTGATTTGTAAATCTTTTTGTTGAACATCCATTACTTGTTCGGTGTTCATCATTCTTCATGATCTTTCCTACAAATCAAGATTAAGTACATGATTAGTAATTCTTTCATAATCATCAAATCATGTTGACATGATAACCTATTATGCATACAGATATCATTTACATAGTTATGCAACTATCTTGACCAATACTTTGGCACAACACTTTTCCATATCCTGTATGCATACAGTGGCTATCTAGATGCCTTCCATCTCTACCAGAACATACTATCGAGAGTGTGCACAGCTCTCAGCATGTCAGCAAAGAGGTTTCATTCTAGACAAGCAACAATGGAATGTTTGTCCAACTTACCAATCGTATGCATATTAGTAGTCAATCTTCTATATGTCTTTTGAACTTCTATTCAATCTGTACCACTATGCATGCTCAAGTGTGCACTAGTGTCATCCTCATGCTCTCATACACAAACACACATTCATCAATATTATCAAAACATTATAATTCTAAATAATCTTGAATATGTATGGTCACAATCATTCAATACATGGGTATACTAAGATCCTAGCACAAAATAGGATTCTAACTTGACATAGGAAAACATACCTGGATTAGTATACCTGCTTAGCTATGTCTAACATACCTAAACAATATCTTATTTGTTCTCTTCAATGATTTAGAGATCCTGTGCTAGAACCTGCATATATCATAGGTTAAGCATAATAGAATAAAGTCATACATACCTCGTAAGTAGAACTTCTATGTGATCAAAGATTATGGATGAGTCTTTCTCTTCATGTTGTCATGGTCATGGAACTTGATTTGTCTTTCGTGATGTACCTGTATCTTGTTAGCAGACAACATCAACCTCATACAACACCACAGTGCATTAGTACAATCACATAGCCTTAATCAATGAATGTCTTTTATCATTCACATACTTTTACAAGGGTGATAAGACAATTCTAACTTTAATCATGATTGTACTAATAAATAATATGAATACAAACATATTATGAACTTAATCAAGAATTAGATTTCAAGACAGACCTGTATCTCCTTAAGTCATACTTGTCGAGACTTATTGTAGTCTTCTTAGGTAAGGCCTTAGCCTCATCTCCTCTTGAAACTGGATCTGGAGCTTGATTAGGGTTTGTCAGAGAAACCCTAAAAATTCAAACTTTGACTTTCACACTTCTGAATGTATGGAAGGATGTGTTTTGCTGAGCTGATCAAACTAGCATACTTCAATTTTGAAATCTCCAAAATTTGACCCCTCAAAATTGCCTTCGAAACTTCTAGATTTTATGGATAGGATCCCAAACTAGGGTTTGATGAAGCCCACCCTTCTGCCTAATCAAAAGGTTCAATCCAAGGCTCTAAAATCTTATTTTTTTGAGGAGTTTCCAACTGTGGTCACAGACTTTAAAAATTCCAACTTTTGTTGAAGCCCTAATTTTCCATCTTTCCGATCAAAATCCTGAACTGGGGTTTGATCAAGCCCGGTCTTCTACCCAACCAAAAAATTCGATCTTGGTCTCTAAATTTGATTTTTCTAAGTAGCATTCAGCCATGGACTTCGATTCCAAAAATTCCAACTTTCTCTAAAACCTTAAATTTCGGAAGCCATGAATGAAGGTGCTTCAAAAATAATTCTCTTTTGACAGAAATATGTACCTGATTGTTTCTATTGTAACTCCAAAATTTTTGATCCAAAGGGTCTGAAATTTTTTTTTGTGGTAGCCTAACCTGTTTTATTTCCATCTTGATAGGTCTGACCTCAATTGGATTTTCTAAAAGAGAGCTATGCCAATTGTCGCAACGTGACCGGTTTATGGGATAAAATAGGAGAGAGAACTTGTACGGCGTGCCACATATCACTGGTTCAACTTCGTCCTCTGAAAAAATTTCCTAAGATAGTAAAGTCCGTGTACTATATGTCACTTTTTACTAAATTTCATTTCGATCTTCCCAGCCCAAGTTATGACCTTTTTTCCTAGGTCACATGATTATCACTAAGATCTTGAAGAGGCATAAACCCTAACTCGTACTAATCATAAATCACAAAGTACAACGAATCAGAGTATTTCCTTTGGAAAAAAGATACCTAGGGATGTTATCTACGACCTGTAAAGGTTTTAAATCTTGATACTTCGCTAAAATGGATTTATAGCGAAAGTTCCACAATTTCTAGTTTTTGCTATACAAAACCCTAACCTTCAACATGTCGCAAGTGAAGCAAGTGTCATAAGTGCATACATTTCCTTCCTTCAGGTTAGCTCTGATACCATGTTAATATTCAATATTATAATACAGAAAATATCAACATTCCATTTCATTTCACAACAATAGCATATACATGATCACTGAAGAAACAACAAGCACAACATAAACACATGAGACACAGATTTATCCTGGGAAACTCTCATGGGGTAGAAAACCCTGCAAAGCTTCCTCAATATAGATGATTAGCAAATACAAAGATGTAAACCAAATACATGAGGTCCTCCTCCTCCACAGCAGACCTCTCTCACACAAGTGCACTACTTTCCGAGTTATAGAAGTGTGTAATAAGTGAGGAACATCCTCCTCTACTTATACTAGTTTCCCGACTGACTTTTACACAGGGTAGGTCTGCCCTAACTTAATTACTGGGTTGAACACCCCATTACAACTAACTGGGCCGACCCCTCTGGGGTGGTCTAATAACCCTTTGACCGACATAATACATACAGGGCTGACCCCCACTAGGGAAGTCTAATAACCCAAGTTACCACAATCCGATGGAGGAATAAACATCTCCGGATATACAATAAAATCTTCACGGAGGAATGAAACATCTCCGGAATAATAAAGTACAAATATAATATTCTTAGAAGTTATAATATCTCAACACCTTATTATAAGGACAATTTCCCTAACAACACACCTTATCCATTATGGTTTTATGTCTGCTTCCATACATGAACATCCACCTGCAACATGTCCTCTTTTACAACCATGAGACCCTTCTCATAAGGTTTGGGTCTTGCACATGGTAGATTCCAGCCTTGATCATGGGCTTACCATGATGGCTATGCCCAAGACAATCTACCTGAAATCTGAAAATTTAAATCATCCAAACACTTCCAACTGTTAGGATGTCCATATCACAAAAACAAAACCCCAATTTCATTAAATTTGCGCATATTAGGTAATTGTTTTACAAATAAAGTGTGAATTTAGACTTTGAAAGTGTCAATATCAACCTTTCTAAAGTGCAAAATCAGGTTCTGAAAGTGGCAATATTGGCTTTGAAAAGTGTGTTTTTATATTCGAATAGTGTGTTTTTTTACTACTTATGAACCTTAAAATTGCAGTTTTTTGTTATGAAACTATGAATTTCAATTCAAAAAGTGTGAATTTCAAATCAAAAAATGCAAATTTTGATTTGAAAAGTGCAATTTTCATTTGGAAATGTGCAACCTTTTAAAGTGAAAAGTGCAATGTCTATAATATTCAATCTTGTTCGAATAGATATTTTATCAGTTCTTGTTTTTTTTTATACAGTATCACAAATATCTATCTTTTTACATAAATAATTTTAATAGTTTCCAAATGAGGGACGAATTCTCTACACAATCTATATAGGAACAACTTACTTACACAGTAGTAACTAGTAAACAATGTATTTTGCATCACAACAGTAATTTTCCCCAGAGTCCTAGATGCTCGTGGACGTTCCAGATGCTCGACGTTTGCTTGCTCAACCAGATTGATAGATAGACTAGAAGGATTGTAACAAAATATAAATTTGTTGGGCTGATATTACATCAAATGATATCTGTAGGAACATCCATCCCACTCTGAACAATATGCCCCATATGTTCTCATTGTGCCTTAACTACAACAAGGCCCTTCTCATTTATTCTATTTTTTTCTCCTATCCATCCTAGACTTGGTGACCATTCCCATATGATGTTATTTACATCGATCATCATATTTTCTTCTACACCAACAACCCATTATTTCTTTCTATTTAAGCAGTTTTTGTACAAGACCTTGAGATCATTCGATGCTCCTGTTGGCTTCCACCATTCACCTCTACTTTGTAAGACCCAATAGTACTAGAATCTGAATCTTGATAAATATTACCAATCACCCTACCCAACCAGATTGCACAATATGGCTCTGGTGATTACACAATGACTCTAATTGCAATAGAGCATCATGCAATTGGTGCTTAGATGTTCCACCTTTGTAGAGAAAATCACCATATTTATCAACCACTGGTTCTTCAAGACTCTTCAAGCATTTAGACAGGGATGTCACAGTGAAATTTGATCCCAACTGTAAAAATGAAAGGATGAAATGGGAAAAACCTTTAGTCTTGTGCCCATGAGTCAACATTCCAGTCAATGATATGGGAAGATTCATAACATTACTAAAACATTTTTCCTTCTTACCCATCCTTGGAATGGAAGTCTTTGACTTATCCATTTTGTCATGAACAATACTCTGAAAATTCTTTGGATTTTTTTGTCAAGCTAATATGTGAGAATAATATACTTGGCGACAACTTGCGATATATATATTATGATCGTCTCGATGTCCTCGCAACCTTTCCACCTCATCTAGATCAGTGGTCCGCTTAACCCTATCATGTATTGTAATGCACTCATTACACCGTGCAAAGGAGTTTGATGTAGAAATTTTAACATCTCGAAAATATTCTCTCATCACCTTGCTAAAGGAGGATTGTGATACTGGAGGCAAAATGATACTTTTGATTTCTTCATTTGCCATTTTTTGTAGCAAACCATGGGACATATTAGATGGCAATAATTTCAACATTGTCCTTGTTCCATCTTCACTGATTAATCGTGTAATATGTGGAGATTTCTTTGAATTCTCGTCTAGAATATTATTAATAGTAGCTACCAGTACGGCAATGTTTGCCCTAGATTTTTCCAAGCCACTGTTACCATGCATATCTCTTACATCACCATTTAATAACATGCTTTCATAATTGTATAAAGTGATCCTTTTTATCCCATGGAATTTATACCATGCATTTTGAAAGACATCTATTGTGTCTAATCTCATTGTAAACATGATTCTTTTTCTTCCATCTCCTTCTTTTCCCACAGGATCATTTGATCCCATAGAATTTATAACATACTGTCTTCTTGAACTTCCATTCATACTATAAAATTTATTCACACATTCAACTATCGATTGAAGTAAAAATTTTGATATACAAAGATTTGAGCAACAAGTTTCAGTGACAAATTTTGAAAGGAATGCACCCTAATCAATTCCAAGCCTATAAGGTAATGAGCTTGAATTTCTTTCATAAATTTTAGTTCTAGCTGGCCTATTTACGAAATTGTATGGCCTTGTTCCATTACCTTTAACATATGTATATTCACAATGGGGAGTACCTGGAAGGACCATCTGTAAAGGGCATTCTTCAAAAATATTCCAAATGATGGCCATGTCTTCGTATGTGTTCTTTTTTAGTATAACATCCAAAGGAACATCATTGAGGACAAGCAAATTGTTTGCAAGCCATCTTACAAGAGAGCCTTCAAATACACCACAATCCTCACAATTGTAGAAGACTTTATGAACTAAAATACCAAACTCACCAACATCTAGTGGTTTTAATTGTACATCTCCCTCAAAAATAGTTGATACTATTTCCCGAGCAACATAATGTGGCTTTAAAGAACATTGATGTATCAAATTATCATTCTCTCCCACAAACTTGACATTGTGATTTTCTCTTAATACTTTCAAAGTAGTTTTAGATTGATTATTGCTGAATTTGCTTTCAATAGAAAGCAATGTTTCTATATTAAAATATATAATTATTTTACTCATCCATACAACAAAACCTCCACTACTCAACCCTGGATAACATGCCATACAACAAAAAACAACTTCACTTTCCAGAATACCAAAGGAGAACTCACCCAAAAACATCCCCCCCAAAAAATCAGTACCACTCACATTTGTTCCCAAACCTATGGAAATGCAATCCTTGCAATGTTCTACACTCGTCGAAGTAGAATCCAGTATATCATTCACCTCATTCTTGTGAAGAGCAAAAAAAATGTGGTTAATGATCTCAAATACAGGCCATTGAATATAACCACCAACTACCTCTAACAATGTATCTGCACCTTATGATGGATAGGGCAATTGAAGACTTGCATTTAAATTCTTGGTAACATTTACAATAATACATCCATCATGAATGCCGATATTATGCGATATTTTTCTTTCTACAAAAGAGATTCCTTCAGCAATGTTTAATCCATTCAAAAGGAGGTCCACACATTGTTGAGAACCAAAATCCATTGCAGAAGCGATTTCTAAAATATAAAATAACAGGACACATTGTTCAGAACCAAAATCCATTTCATAAGCGATTTATGAAATATAAAATTACAGGAGCACATTAAAAATAATATTTTTTTTAAACAAAGAATAATTTGTCCACTAGTATATATTATCAAATAAGTCAATAAGAAGGGTCGACCGACCCTTCATTTACGAGAGAAATGTAAAAATACTTAATCTATGAAGGCTAAGCCGACAATTCCCGAATTCCGACTTCCATTGTAAACAGCAGGGACCCGGACATCAACTAAGTTATAGCATATATAAATTGTTTGTCCCAACTTCCGACTTTCGACAAGAAGGATCGATCGCCCCTTCGTTTAGTAGAGAATTGTGAACACCTATATCTAGCAATTCACCTATATCCAGAATGGTGAACACGAGAGGGATCAACCTACCCTTTTTGTAGTCTAGAACTATTATGAACATAATATTGAGCACAAGAAGGGCCAATTTCCCCTTCATTTATAAGGGAATTATAAAAATATTCAACCTACGAAGTCTAGGCCATCAATTCATGTATATCCAAAATGGTGAACAATGGAAGAATACTAAGCACAAGAAGGGTCTCCGATCCTTCATTTATGAGATAAATGTAAAAATATTTAATCTATGAAGTCTAGGACGACAATTCCCGACTTCCTACTTCCGTTGTAAATAGTAGGGATCTGGACATCAACTAAGTTATAACATATAAAAAATGTTTGTCACGACTTCCCTTTTTCGATAAGAATATCGGTCGCCTCTTCATTTAGTAAATAATTGTGAGAACCTATATCAAACAATTCCCTATATCCAGAATAGGAACACAAGAAGGATCAACTGCCCCTTCTTGTAGGTTATAATTATTATCAAAAGAATATGGTGAAAAAGAAGGGTTGGCCACCACATAATTTATGAGGGAATTGTAAAAATATTCAAGCTACGAAGGTTGGGTCATAAATTCATGTATATACAAAATGGTGAACACTGGAAGAATGCTCAGCACAAGAAGGATCGACCAACCCTTATTGCAGTCTACAACTATTATGAAAAGAATACTAGTAAGATGAAGGGTCGGTTGCCCCTTCATTTATGAGGGAATTGAAAACGTATTCAACTTGTTAAGGCTAGGGTGTCAATTTATGTATATCCAAAATGGTGAATATTTAATATACGAAGGCTAGGCCGACAATTCCCGCCTTTTGATTTCCGCTATAAATACTAGGGATATTGATATAAGCTAAGTTATAATATATAAAAAAAATTTGTTCCGACTTCCATTTTCTGAATGGAAGGATCGGTTGCCCCTTTGTTTAGTGGATAATTGTGAACACCTATATCCAACAATTAACGATATCCAAAATGGTGAACATAAGAAGGATCGACCGACCCTTCTTGCAGTCTAGAAATATTATGAAAAGAATACTGGGTATAAGAAGGGTCAACCACCCCTTCATTTATGAGGGGATTTTAAAAATATTCAACTTACGAAGGCTAGGCTGTTAATTCATCTTTATCCAAAATGGTGAACACTGGAAGAATAATGAGCATAAGAAGGGCCATCCGACCCTCCATTTACAAGAGAATTGTAAAAATATTTTATGTACGAAGGCTAGGTTGACAATTCCCGACTTCTGACTTCCGATGTAAATAGTAGAGACTTAAACATCAGCTAAGTTATAACATATAAAAATGTTTGTCCTAAATTCCATTTTTTGATAAGAAGGATCGGTCGCCCCTTCGTTTAGTATATAATTGTGAACACCTATATCCAGAATGGCGAGCACAAGAAGGATTGATCGACCCTTCTTGCAGTCTACAACTATTATGAAAAAGAATTATGGGAAGATCAAGGGTTGGTTGCCCCTTCATTTATGAGGGAATTGAAAACATATTCAACTTGTGAAGGCTAGCATGTCAATTCATGTATTTCCAAAATGGTGAACACTAGAATAATACTGAGCACAAGAAGGGTCGACTGACCCTTCATTTATGAGAGAAATGTAAAAATATTTGATCTACAAAGGCTAGGCAGAAAATTCTTGACTTCCAACTTCTGTTGCAAAATAGTAGGGACCCATACATCAACCATGTTATAACATATAAAAATTATTTGTCCTGACTTCCATTTTTCGACAAGAAGGATTGGCCGCTCGTTCGTTTAGTAGATATTTGTGAAAACCTTTATCCAACAATTCACCTATATCCAAAATGGAGAACAAAAGAAGGATCGACCAACTCTTCTTACAATCTCAAATTATTACGAAAAAAATATTGGGAAGAAAAAGGCTGGGTTGCCACTTCATTTACGAGGGAATTGTAAAAATATAGTGTGCTATCAAGACATGGGATCATGACTGAACTGGAACATTCACGAGCCATAGGAAAAATAAATTTCCCTGCAAATAAGAAAGCAATGCAATCATTTCTTGGCAAAATCAATTTTGTTAGGAGATTCATTCCTAGTTTTTCATAGATAGTTCGTCCATTACAAAAAATGATAAAGAAAGATGTTGTTTTCAACTGGGGGTCAACTGAAAAGGAGTCATTTCAGAGAATTTTAGAGTCAATTTCAGAAGCACCTAGTTTGCTTAGGCCATATTTTAGCAAAGACTTCATTTTGTATACTTTTGCTTCTGATATTTCATACGCAGCAGTCTTAACTCAACTAAACCAACAGAACATTGAAGTTCCAATTTCATTTATGAGTTCAAACTTCAAAGCTGCTGAATTAAACTATCACAAAGTTGATAAACAAGCCTTTGCTTTGTTTAAAGCCATTAAACATTTTCATCCATATCTGCTTAAGTCAAGAACCAAGGTGATTGTACCATTTCCTGCAGTGAGAAATCTGTTAGTTCAAAAGGACTTAGGAGATAAACGAGCACCATGGATGACTGCTCTTCAGGAATATGATCTGAAAATTAAACCTTCAATGGTGGTTAAAGGTCAAGGGTTATGTAAGCTGGCTGCAGAAGCAGCTCATTTGCCAAACACAGATTCTGAAATAAACATTGATGACACCTTGCTGGTTAGAGAACTTTATTTTTATCCACCACCACAAGATTCTTGGTATTCAGATCTAAGAACTCTTCTTGAGACATGTACTGCCCCTAATCATTTAGAACCTAAGAAAAGAAGAGCGCTTAGATTAAAATCAGCACCTTATCTTTTAATTGATAACACTTTATTCAGGCGAAATTCAGATGGTGTCTTACTTCGTTGTTTAGACAAGGATGAAACTAAAACAATCATGAAGGAGTTACATTCTGGCCCTGCAGGTGGTCACTTTGGAGGTGAAACTGCTGCTCATAAAATTATTAGGGATGGATATTATTGGCCAACCTTATTTAGAGATTCTTATACTTTCGTAAGAAAGTGTCAAGAATGTCAAATTTCTGTAGGACGAGTAAAAAAATCTACCTTTCCTTTACAGCCTGTTTCAGTGGAGAGACCTTTTCAACAATGGGGAATTAATATTGTTGGTCCGATAAACCCACCCTCATCTTTACGTCATAAGTATATCATAACAGCGACTAATTAATTTACTCTATGGACAGAGGCTATACCCTTAAGAGTAGTCAACACTAATCAGGTAATTCTATTTATTGAATGTTTTATTATTACATAATTTGGTGTTCCTGACTCTCTAGTTTTTGATAATGCGTCTTATTTTTCATCGATTGAATTAACTGAATTTGCGTTAAAAAAGGGAGTAAGGGTTAGATATTATGTGAATTACCATCCTCATGGAAATGGTTTAGCTAAATCAACCAACAAAAACTTGTTAAAGATTTTGAAAAGAACTGTTTCAATTCGCCATCGTAATTGGCACATGGCCTTATTCAATGCATTATGGGCTGACAGAGTTACTCCAAAATATTCCATTGTAAATTCACCTTTCTTTTTAGTCTACGGAACTAAAGATATCTTACAACCACATTTATTTTTACCTTCTCTTTAGCTAGCACAGTTTGTCCAAGATGAGGAATGTCCAGTACTAGAGAAAAGAATTACTACTCTCTTAAAATTAGAAGAAGAACGAGACAAGGCTAAACATCATTTTGTTAAACATCAACAGATAGTCAAATCTTGGTTCGATCAATCTTCTAGTTCTAACAGAGAATTTCAAGTCGGTGACTTAGTTCTTAAGTGGGATAAGGCACATGAAGATAACGGAAAGCATACAAAATTTCATAGTTTTTGGTTAGGACCATTCGTTATTTCTGAGAAGCTAGGTCCTAGTACCTTTTGACTTCAAACTTTGGAAGGCCAACTCGAAAATTTTCCTATAAATGGGTTGGTGTTGAAAAAGTATTTCTTCTGATCTTTTCAGTTTTTGAATCTGTAGATGCTGCTGTACATAAGTTTACCTTTTTCTAAATAATTACATAAGAATTGATTTGTTGATTTCTGCAATGTAAAGTTTTCTCTTTCATTTATACCAAGCTATTGTAAATTTGGTTTGTTCAGGTCTTTTTGTAAATTCTTTCAAATCAGACTCATTTCTCGATCTTTGATCTTACCTTCATTCGAATTTTGATTTTAAATCTTTTTATAAACTTTTCCTCAAAATTGATTTCAGAATTCATTTCCTAACCTTTCAGAATTGAAGGAAATCTTTTTGTCAGTATTTCTTTTCAATTTTTTTGTACACAATTTCTATCAAATAAACTTATTAAAAAAAAAAAAAAAAAAAAAAAATCTTGTGCATATCTTTGTTTGAGAAGGGTATTTGTATATAAATAAACCCTGGGGACTCAAATGTAGTTTTGTTCATTTATTTTAAAACAGTTGAAATTTGATAAGTCTTCAAGATTTGGTCGGATTTATCAGTTCTTCTTGAATCTAATTTGGATCATTTATTAATGATATTTGCGCTTATGATCAGGATTAATCTTTCATTATATGTATACCTATACGTTAGGATGACTGATAATTCTTCTTTTCAAAGCATAGTACTTGGGAAAATCTTTATTAATTTGCATCATTGGTCATTTATTTAAAAGTCTACTTTTTATCTATTAAAATTTTTGATCTGCTCCTTGCATAATTATCTTTCATAAGGTAGATTTTAATTGGAGAATAGAAGGTCTCATTATGAGCCATCCTAATCATGATCATCAACTGTATTAAAGATAACATCATTTCTAATCACTAGGGTGATGGCTCTTCATCAAAAGATCAAGGGACAGGAGGTCTCATCACGAGCCGACCTGTTTATCTTTGATAAAACTCGTGAATGATGTTGTCCTATCTGGTTACCTTGCCTGGATATTAGTCTTCAATTAATGTTTAATGAAAAATCTATAAGGAGTTATAATTGGAGCAGGTTTTGAAAATTTTTCAGAGAAACAAGTAGGTTCATCTTTATACTATGATGCAGATTGCCCTTATACTAAGTATTTTGTTCTGACGAGGGAATTGTTAGTTTGTCTATAACGAAATATTTATCTACAGGAAACAAGATGGTTCTGAAAAATATCCGTAGATGTTGTTTGATTATGATTTTGATTAGATTAAGTTTTTCTGATTTGTTTTGAAGAAATTTTAAGACTATGTTGATTTCAGCTCTTAAAATAATGAACAGAGATAACTAGTTCGCCTATGTCATTGCCATTTGTTTGCAAGCAACAACCCTGTCAATTTTTCTATTTTATTCAATAAAATTGTTCAATTCCTTTTATAACTTATCACAATTAATTCAGAGATATCATTTGAATTTTTCTTAAGGTATTCTCTAAAGGAAGGTATTGATAATTAAAACAAATTGAGGAAATGAATTTAATTCAAGTTCATGGTTGTTTGAAAAATGATTTGGCTAGTAGCTGTTAAATATGAACAATGTGCAGTCTCACTTCAAGTGATTATATTTATGCCCTGCTAGTCATTGATTAATTAGTTTCATGGTTTGCATTGGATTTTATCATTTCTTGTTTTATTTTGTTATCTTATTTCTCTTCAGATATGATTTTCTAAGACTAAGCATATGATAATATATATTACTTAGGGTTAATTAACCATGTTTCATAAACCTTTTAACCCTTAGTAGATATTAATATTATTCTTACCTTATGTAAATCATATTTTAACCTTGTACATAAATAAATTTTGCCATGTAAATATGTTTTTCACATTAGAATTCATGTTTGATCAAAATGATGAATGAAATTCATTATGATAATGTTTCAGTTGATGGCATGTAGTGTTTGAATTTTAGATTTAACCTATGGGCAGATGTGACTTATTATATTCATTAACTTGTGATTTCAAAACTATAAGTCATTTAGATTCCATAGTGTGACAATTTATATCACTAAGGCTAAGTTTAATTGCTACATATGATCCATATTTTGGAATTGTGCTAGGACATCGATGGTTAATTCTTTGAAGTTTTATAATCACGATAGGTCATTATGTAGAATTTTCAAATCGTCACATCAAAGCCTACATCAAACAAGGTGTCAATCAAAACGTAGCAACATAAGTTTTGGTGCATGCCACAAACTCATTTTGGTTACATCTATTTGAGATAAATCTCATGAAGGTATTATCCAGCTTACAGTTGTGTTAAAACATTATATTCGAAATCATTTCATTTAATGCCCAAGTACCTTACAATCATTCCACACTGTATCAATATGATGGTTTTGGTATGAGAGCCTGCGTTTATCAGATTGAAACACGAGTCTAGGGTTTCAGTGGAGTTAAGTGAAAGATTGATATCATGTCTATTAAATCCTGGATACCTATTCCATCGGTCTTTACCACATCCTATGTTTCTGAATCAAGGGAAAATTCGCAGGAAGAAGAAATGGCACCGTTATGCAGATTCGAACCAGAGGGTTCAGAATGGCTTATTGGGGATCTTGAGTCAGCCTGTTTCTTTGATAAAATTGGATGGGGAAAATTCTTCGATAGCTTCAATGGCCATAACGTGCAAGTTACATGAAAATTCGCTCTTTCTTTTAATGGCAAAATTGCACAAATTGGCGATTTACAGTTGACCGTGTTTGAGCAATTCATTGCTGAAGCAACCAGGTTACCATTGGATGGTGAAAAATGGTTCAAGAAAGGCGTAATGTACAAAGACAAATGGAAAACATTTCTTTTACTTGTACTTAAAAATTTTAATGACAGGTATGGCTTTCCAGTAAAATTCCTGAAACCCAAGTGGCTGCCTGTATTTAGATTGATAGTCCAGTTTATAACCTGTGATGGCTGATTTTCTCATGTATGCTTTTATCATCTTAGATTGCTAATGGCATTGAAAGGATATAAAATGAGTTTGCCCTATTTTCTACTGCATAGTTTAGAGAAGATGTCTTTGGCTAATCAAAGTACAGTAGAGGTTCATGATCAAAGTCTTTTTCATCATGGATTAATTAAAATTTTAATCAAACACCAATTATCTCTTGATGGCCGAACCTAGGATCAATTTTTAATGGAGAATGATTTAGGGAAAAATGAATTCTAGCCACCAGATAGACCTAAGACTTGGGCTAAACAAAAGAAGATTCCAGTCTCTGTGAATTCAGTATTGCAATCAGATATTATGTTAGGGGATTCGGTTGTTTACAATTCAGAGAGGGAATTGACCAATGATGAAGGTGTTGCTGAAACCCTCATTTCTCAGCAGAAGAATACTCCAGCTCTTTGTGTTGATAAGCTTGAGAAATTAGCAAAATTTTGTAGCGATGAGGTTAGGTTTGAACAAACAAATGTAGTAGCAAAAGTTCCCCGAAGGTTCACTTGAAGCATGTCTAGCTTGTCTATGCCTATAACAACACAACAAAACAGTAAGCCTGTCGTTATTCACCTTGAAAGTGATGATGATTTCTCACTCCCAACTCTTGAGATCATTCAGGATAATGAACAAGCTTTATGTGTTAATGACCTTAAGTCACCTTTGGCAAAAGATGAAGATATCAATACAACTCATCCAAACGAATCGAGAATAGAACCTTCATTTGGAAATATGCCCCAACCTGTTCAAGATGTAAAAGAACCAAATTCACCTCATTCTGTTGACCATATTGATCAAGAAGAAGAGACACTCAAGCAAATTCTTGACAGAGTGTATGAGACTAGGATCTCACAGTTAAGAGCAGAATTAAAAGATTGCAAGGCTAATGCAATATCAAAGGATGAGGAGATTAAAACATTCAGGGCTAAAGTGTGAAGCTTTGTGGAAAGATGGCATAAGACGAATTTGAGGAAACATAAGTATAAGGAAGCCAGGAAAGCTGTGATAATAACAAACACACATTTACTTGAACAAGTTAAAGAGCAAAAACTTAAGATCTTAAAACTAAAGGTTAGGCTAGCCGAAGCAAGAATGGCAATAAGAAATTGACATATGCTCTGTTTTGGTTTTGACAGGTAATACTACAATTTAATAAACATAACTGCAGAATCTCTAATTCTGTAGATAAACTTTTATTAGTTTGTATTATTCCTTATTATCTTTAGCATAACATAAATTAATTTTATATTGTTGATTGTCTCAGGTATACATATATCACGAACAAGTTGGAAATTTTGTGAACAAGGACAAAGTTTATATTCGATAGTCAGTATATATTCTAGAAGCTGGACATTCACGAAAGATAGTTATGCATGCCAGGTGGAAGTTGTTCAATTTTTGGTTGAATGAATACAAAGGTTACGTGTTACAACAATCAAGATTTTTCGGGATAAAGATGCTGCAGTTACAACTATTTTGGCTACCGATTTGGAGAAGACACGCTAGCTGTACATAATGCTCAATGCTTATGAAGCCACATCATGAGTCAATGCTTATAGACAGAATCTAATACAAACTGATCATCTTAGTGACATCTACAACTATCATTTCATATGATGATCAAATATTCCAGGTGCCTTTTTCTTGAAGGAATTTGATGTAACAGAACAATGACAAGACCTTCTTGTTTGTTTTTATGTAACAGCTGTTAAGAACCAAATGATTATTTGTAGAATAGTTGTTACGTAAAAAGCTCTAAGCAGTTTGTAGCTTTGGCTATAAAAGCTAAGAAGACAGATTGTATTAGGGGTCGATGGAGTACAAGAGAAATGCTTATTGAAGTCATACTTTTCTGCTAGTTTTGATTACTCTGCTGGATTTCTCCGTGGATGATTAGTGCTAGACTTCTAAAATGGTATCAATGTTTTGATTACAGTTTTTGAAAACTTAATACTGATTTTAATATATCATCTGCTCAATTTTATACTTATACAATTTTACTTGTGTGTGATTGTATGCGTCATTTTATATTACTCTATTTGCACAGTACTTGTATTTGAATCAACCATTACTACATCTTATCATTTGATATGTTTTTGGTGATAATGATTTAGTAATGATACATTATATACTTAAGATTGTTAGCAATTGTATTTGTACAATGCTTTGATAATGAGTATTATTTCATGTTCAGATATTTGGTATTGCATTTAGTTATTAATTAATTGAATCTCATAGTCGAATAAAATAGTTTTCTATGTATCCTACTGTGTGGATATATATATTTTGCAGAGTGTTTTTATGGTGAATGATTGATGATATTTCTATCTCTGTTATTATCATACTTGATTCTCTGATATTTTAAACAATTAGTTAATGATTAAATTTAGCTTTTAAAATCGCTCTCAGTTGAGATAGGGTAGAATAGATAGGTTAATTAGTTTTATTTTAATAGGTTAAATTCTAGTAGTGTATAGTTAGATTTTATTTGATGCAAGTTGGTTTAAAGTTTGAAGTTAGATAAATCAGAAAAACAAAACCAAAACAAAAGCATAAGACTTTCCTTAAGAAAGCACTTTAGTTTAGTTGTGCATTTAGTGATTAGATTTAGGATTCATTACATGAACAGTAGATTAGCTTCAAGTTCAATTTTTTGTTAAATTTTACAAGTTCTCCTTAAGAGAATAAATTTAACTGGTAGTAGGAGACCATAACCTGTGAGATCAAACTATACCAAACATACCGAGAGCTGCCTTAAGCAATCTGTGTGGGTTTGATTTCTTTAAGTTGGCCTAAGTTAGAAAAATAGGCCAACACAGTTTCAACATTATTCATCATAACCAACAATATGAACACCATTTTCCACCTCACACCATCCATATGACTTGAGGAAGTTATAACAATACCAAAAAATTGAAAGAAACCATAGAATTAACCATATCTTTAGGGTAGTTATTTTTCCCTAAAAAAATGCAACCCTTTGCTACTATGGCCCTAAAAGGCACAACATGGTCCCCAAAAGTGATTTTTTAGTCAAAATTTTATATTTTTCTCTTACTTAATGTAGTGGCTAAAAGTGGACACAAACCTTGATGTGGTTGAAACAAATAACGAATCTAGCTTCCAAAACTCTAATTTATCCACTAAGTGATCAATGGAGAGTATACACATTGGATCTAGATATTTCTCTTGATCACTCTTGTGCCTATAAAAGAATCCATTGGGGCCATAACTTGAGTATTCCAATTTCACTCAAAAACACACTCCCAGTTTGTCATGTTTCCTACATAAATAGAAGGAAGCCATACCATACTTTCTACTTTTTCCACACTTGAGTAGAGTTTGGAGGTAATAAAGGAGATTTACTAACATTCCCTTGGAAAATATGCGCCTCCCCAATATCCTCTAAAAACTATATTAATGTGTGACTCTATAAACATTCACATGTTTTCTAGTATTAATGAGAACACATTCTTTATCTCGATGTATTTTATCTTGGTGATCTATGTTTGCATCTTGGTTTAAGAGTGTGGATCTATATAATTTAGTTTAGTTTTTGTTGTTTTATTTTCCATTTCTAATATGCTACTCTTTTGTGCATGTGTGTGAAAAATCAAAACATTATGTTAGGATGATGAAATGCATATTGGAAGGATATCATTTTGATCTCAACATTTATTCAACTCTCTAGGAAGAAAAATATGAATTATGTAAGAGTATTTTTTATTTATTTTTAAATCATAAAAGAAAGATTAAAAACTATTTAGGTTGATTTAAAATTATGTCATTTTAAATATAATTTTATTCATAAAAATATTTTTTATTTTTTATATGTGAATATTTTTAATACATATTTCTGTATTATATATATATATATATATATATATATATATATATAATTTAATTTTTTTCCAGCAAGAAAAAAATCATACCGATGTTACTCCGTCGAATCAAAAGGTAGATGAAGTTATTCTTAAGTTCGAAGGACTTCTTTAGACATCTCCGTCAAAAAAAACATCAAGCCATCAAACATTTACAAAATGATTTGCTGATCATCTCATAGGAAGTCAGTCAAACGTCTGAAGCATAAAAAAAAAACTAAAACTTTTTACAAGTCTTATCATTTCTTAACTATACCACCAGAAATTACTCAAAAAAGTTCAAAGCTCCATGATTTAGAATCTGAGAGCTTTGAATTTCTTCACCCATCAAGGCCTGTCTTGAAAGCTTGTCCGCCAGGGAATTATGTTGTCTATAAATGTGCTGAAAAGTTATATTCCTGAAACCTTTGATATCTGATTTGATTCTTTGGCACCAGTGAATAAGTGATAATACTTTAAGATCAAATTCACCCTGAGCCCATTTTATTGTGACCCGGAATCGTCGAAGATTTTCAGGTCATCAATACCAAATATCTTTGCCACCTTTAGGATGCACCACAGAGCAATAAGTTCAGCTTTCATATTAGATCCCAGTCCACACTTCATCTTAAGTGAAAAATGATGAGAATCATTTAGAAAAATTGCTCCACCAACCCCACAAATTCCATCTTGTGCTGCACCATCAAAGAAAATCACGGGGCAATTAAAAATAGGATCAAATGCTCCAATCTTTCTTACCACTGATGGTTTTTTACCTTTAAAAATGGATTTATAAAGAGAGAGAATGTGATCAACCCCAGTTGGTACCAAAGGAGCCAAGTCTTCAAAAACTATTTTGTTCCTTATAAACAAAACCACCCAAGATATAAATAGTGGAAGCACAGGGTGAGATCTACATTCCTTAAACCATTTCAGAAATGAAATTTCAAAGGACTCCCTTCCCCGGTCCAAATTTATATCTAAACCAGCACAAACGCGTTCCCAAATATCTCTATTAAAGGTGCAATTTACCAGAATATGCTGAGTGGATTCTGCTGCAGATTTGCATAAAGAGCATCTATTTGGACCATTCCACCCCATCCTAACCAGAGCATCCCAAGTCTTCAATTTCCCTTTAAATGAAAACCATCCAAAGCACTTAAGCTTAATAGGTAATTTCCATCTCCACAGCTTCTTGAACCACCAGTTTTGAGGGAAGAAATTCCTATGATTTATAATATAATTATAAGCTGCTTTGGGTGTAACTTCTCCAGAGATAGGGTTCACGGCCCATTTCAAGACATCGCCCTGGGTTGTAATCCTGCATCCACTTGAATCCAAATGGGAGAAATAATAATCCCATTCTCTTTCATGACATCCCAAAAGACCCAGATCTGCTCCTTTTAACTAGTAAGAAGTTCCCTGCAATGAGATATAATTTCTCATACGATCTAAAGTAGTGAAATTTCTGTCTCTGAGAAATTCTAGAATCTCAACTGGAAGCGTGTACTCCTCATCAAGTCCTAGAATTTGATCAACACCAACTTGGATTTTCCGTCCATTTCCTACCTACCAGGATAACTCATCATCAAGCCAATGATAAACTTGCATAAACCTTTCCATATCATAGAGGCATTCCTTGTTCTCTTAACTGGATTTTTTATCCAATCCACTATATCTGATTTTATATACTTCACCTTTAATACCTTAGACCATAAGGTGTTACCCATTATTCCTCTCCATAAAATCTTTAGCTACAAGGCCTTCCCAAAGATATCCAAGTTTTTAAGCCCCCAACCACCAAATTTTTCAGGAGTAGTAACATATTCCCATTTTGCCATAATGAAACCTTTGCATTCTAAACTACCTGTCCAGATAAAGTTTGAGCACAGTCTATTCAATTGCTTAAGGATCGATCTTGGCACTCTAAACATAGATAACCAATAAACCGGGATGATTGTAAGTACAGCTTTCACCAGAATAATACGGCCTTCAACTGATAAAAGTCGGTTTGTCCAGCAATGAATTCTATACTCCATCTTCTTAACAAGCCAAGACCAATCCTTAATTCTATAATTATTTGTCTTTAAAAAATATCCCAGATATCTAAAACCATCCTCTAGATCCTGGACTTTATATGGAAGAACATTCTGTAATTCCATAATTTGCAAATCATGCATATTGTGCTGAAATAAGATAGATTTCCTATCACTTACCTTCATACCAGATGCACAACAGAAGAGTGATATGCAATTTTTGAAGCAGCTCCATTCACCAATTGTGCTTGCACCAGCTAAAAGCACATCATCAACAAAGAGTAAATGTGAAATAGATATCTCTCTAGACAATTTAATCCCCTTAAGAAGACCATAATATTTTACCTTAAGAAGAATTCTACTTAAACCATCAATACTCAGTACAAAAAGGATAGGTGACAGAGGACAACCCTGTCTTATCCCCCACGAACACTTAAAGAAATTTAATGGGTACTTTTATATATTTTTAAAGCTATAAATAATTATTAAAATTTTTGAGTTTAATTTAAAATAATTATAATAATAATACTATTTCCTATAAATATAATATTATATTAAAATTTAATATCAATTTTATTCATAAAAATGTTTTTATTTTATTTATTTATTTATATGTGATTTTTTTAATACGTATTTTTCTCAAAATATTAAAAAAAATAACAAACCGACTTTTAAAACAAGATAGAATGCTCCTTGTCGTCTAAGATTACCATGCTTTAATGTTAAGGAAGATTCAATTTCTTTATACTTAGGTTTTTTTCAGAAGACCGAGACCAGTGATGTGGGGAAAGTTTTGTATCTTTATCATATGGTTATTAGCAGAAGCCACTAGCTAAGTTAATTGATTATAAGAGAAATAGATGTTTTGGATTAAGGTTTGGCCTCAGCTTTTTGGATATGTTTTGCAAATAAAGAATATATCTTAATTTTTCTTTGGAATATATATATATTAAATAAAATTAAAATACTAACAATGTTGTATAATTATAAATTTATAAAGATATACTTTTAATGTAAATTTATTATATAAAAGTAATGTTTATATTATATGCAGGTTTTGGGATGCCAAAATCATTATGAATTGGATTTGGGAGGTTAAGTCTTATCATAACATTTTTTTGTAACTTTTTATATAAGATAGTATTTGTTTGTACAACCATCTGGAGGTTATTATGTTTTGTCAGTTTTAAGGGAAAGGAACTATGGGACAGTGGATTAGCACTGAAGATTAAGAAGGAATAGTATCTGATGATGCTGGTTTTTACTCATTAATAACCTTTTGATCTTACATGGTAATATAATGAAATGCATTTCAACTTTTGCTTTAAAAAACTGATTGATTTTGCATTTTTATATAGATTTTATTGGTTTTTGAGATAGCTTGTATGCTTATGGCAATACCCCGTCTTCTTTTCAAACTTTACTTGATAGTAGGAGTTTTATGCACCGTGATTATTGTTTGGCAATATGGTTTTTTATAAGTTTTTATTTCTTACAAGTTTTTATGGTACTGTTGTAGATGAAGCATGTTTTAAACGAAAGTAATTTTTTTATGGAATATATATATATATATATATATATATATATATATATATATATATATTTTGTTTGTTTATATATAAAAAATTGTTATTATTTATTATAAATATTGAATTTTTTAATGATTTTATTATTATGTATTTTTTATGTGGTTCACGTCTATGGAAGATGGAGTTAAGTTGTGAGATTACCCACAAAGACCTTAAATTTGAATTTTCAACCAACTTAGCTGCCCTTATAAGATTAATTTTATTATTCTATATTAATATCTATTAGTTTTTCTTTTTCTTTTAAAATTAATTAAAAAAACAAAATTATAGTTAAATTTAAACCATAAAAACCTAAGTTTAAAATATTTTTAACAAGTTTTAAATAAGATTACCCAAACCATAAATTAATTACAAAATTATCATTAAATTTAAGAAGACTACTGAAATCATAATTTAATTGGGGAAAACTGAATCTATTTTGATTCCACCATGTATTTTCCATGTATTTATCATAATTTTCCATGTATTTCCCATGTATTTAGCATTAAAAAACTATTTTTAGTTTTTAATTTCAAAATAAAGTTATTGACTTCAACCACATGGGTTCACTTAGTGAGCTTGTTACATAACACGATCTTTCCCGTGATAATAAAGAATATCCTTAATTTCACTAAATACTGGAAAATTCCTCCTAAAATTTTATTGTTGAACCCCCCTCGGAATATGTCTTTCCAATTAAGAAAACCCTTAGTTTCACTAGATATGGTTTGTATCCATTTTTATCAAACCATTTTTAATAGCCCCTTTATATCATATTATCAAGTTGTAACAAACATAATCCCTAACACATCTTAGTATAACCAAATATGAGACTAAATAAAATAATAGTATAATGCTAATAATGATCCAGCCACGAGCATTGGATAGTGCATGACCCAACAAAGGAAGGAAAATGCGTACAAGTAAAACCAGTCAAGAGATCAACATAACAAAGAATGTAAAAATGTGATAATCCAATAGTTAGTGCAATGCTTAGAAAATATTAGAATTGCAAATGTTTCACACCACAAGTTGTCATTCTACCAATTTTATATCATGTAAATATAAGTATAGACATAAAGAGCTCATGTTAATAAAGTAAATTCCAAAAAAATTCAAAATTGAAACCCTTTCGTAGATGGACTCTGCTACATTCCTATCAAAACAAACATCATTGATGTTTGAACCTAGATGAACATAGCAAAATTCTTCTTACTTTCCAATAACACCATATGATCATCTGCATAGCTTGGATTTGGATCATTCACACGATGTAATGAACTTCCTCCACTTCATCTACATTTATTCTTTCCATCAAGGAAATTAACAACATTTAGTTACATTTTCTTGGGTTATATCTAGTTTGTTTTTTTTACAGGAGAGAAAAGTTTCCATTGTTAGGTTTCAAGCATGCAATAGTTATAAAGATACAGAGATGAAGAAATTTATATGATACCATTTCATGGTAACGATAACACATAGGGTATGTAGATAAGGATTTAGATTTTCACCTAGTATGTTCATTTTAGTTCCAATACAATATTAAGATGGATGCCTTGCATATAAGAATTGAAATTGTAATTATGAATGTGTCAAATATAACTCAATCTAACAACAATGTTAAAATGTTAAAGAACAATAGAAAAAGATGAAAGAAATAATTGGTCAAGAAAGATTGATCTAAATTTTCTTGGTTCCAGTGAGCCAAGAAAGTTTGATCTCACTTTTCTTGGTTTTCATGGAGCAAGGTTTGATTGAATCTCAATACCCACCTAAACCCCAACCTAAAAAATGAAGAGTTAGATATTTTACTCGAATTCCTACAAAAAAAAAATACAATTGTTCAACTTTGAAACTCCCAATTCGCTACATCTCTTAACTTAAAGATGAAAAACAATATAACATATCAATTCAAACCAGTCCTAAATAGTCTATTAAATGAGTATGTATCAAGGCCAGTAATCCAAAGAAGAGACTTCCATTGATATTATCATTGGTACAATATTATTAGATTTATGAAAAACTTAGGATCATAAGCAATATCAAATAAAAATGGATGGTTCTTAAGTTTTAAGTGGGTATGAATTGAGCCTATGATTTGGAGGTATGAATCCATCCCACCATTTGGAGGTTATTTCTCATCCCACCTAAATAAAATAACCCTCAATATTTATATTACTATGTCGAATTAAAAACCTCCCCCCTTAATAGGGGGCAATATATTTATGAGTTTTTTAAGAGTATTCAAACCCCCAATGTGAATGGAAGTGATATGATATTGCCTCACTAGTGAGCCCCCGATGACTTCTAAATTTATATGTCATGGAACATAACTTAAATATATATAAAAACTATTTAAACTAAAAATGAGTTGAATTTAATCCTTTAATTTTCAAAATAAACATAATTACAAATTACAAATCCAAAGCCTATGGAGAATCAAGGTATATCCATAATTCACTCAATCATTCAATAGAGGCTCAACAAGAGCACCATATCACTTACAAGAATTGAATTCATAGCGTGTGCATAAGGAAACCAATAACATAGAGGTTCAACAAGAGCATCATATCACTTACAAGAATCGAACATAACTTATACATAAAAAAAATCATTCGAGTCTTTAATTTCCAAAAGAAGCCATTGACTCCAACATTTATATGTCATGAAACATAACTTATGCATAAAAATACAGTTTCTAATTTTTAATTTATAAAAGAAACCAGTGACTTCAACATTTATGTCATGGAACATTTAAATTAAAAAAGAGCGAATTGAATCTAATCCTATAATTTTCAAAATTACTATTCACTAGAATCAAGATATTGACCAAAATTACATAATCCACTCAATCATTAGATAATCAATACACATGAACTTAACAAAAACCTGTGGATAACTAACGATCATTATCAGTACCAGGGCTGGAATTTGACGGGCAAAATGCCCTTCTTGGACCATTTTGCCCGTCAAATATGGCCTATATTTCATGCTAACCGTCAGGAAAACCAAAGAAAATTGTAAAACCGCTGTATTTACAGTCAAAACTGTCATTTTTGACCGGTGATGTTTTTTCCAAATTCCTGGGCTGATCAGTACTACCCAAAAAAAACATCCAATAAACAAATAAAACTACTCCCTCTTTTACATTTTTTTTTGAAAAATCTATAAAGAGTAAAAAATAACATAACAACAGCTACACCTGACCTAGGCAAACTGGAACAATGTTCCTCATAATAACTACAGCTCAGCTCGGCTCGGCCCAGCTCGGCAGACTGGACAGTTGTTCCTCACAGGCAACCATGCTGAAATGCAAATGGGATGGTGAATGTGGCCGCAGTTGAGTTGATTTGCGTCTTCTCCAAATTCAAAATCCACATGACAAATTGGGCAGGTTGAAGTGATACTGTTATTATCACTGATATGATCGCCTGAAATTGAAATGCTTGTGCCAGCCATCAATGGCCGCGGCACCTGGGCGCTGAATCTTGGTGGTGTTGGCAGCAGTCGTACCCGTCTAAATAATCTTGTTCCGCATCCTGGACAACAAGTACCCCTCTCCGATGCATAGAGGCATGACTGATGGGAGGTGTGGCCGCATTCAAGTTGACGTACCGTCTGGCCTACTTGAAATACCCGCTGGCAAATTATGCAGAGTAAAGGGTTACCATTATCAGCATTCACATGCTCCTGTGTAATCCTTATGCGAGGATGATGCATTAGCGGGAGGCCAACATCATTTAACCACTCGTGTTGTGGGAATCGACTATGAAACCATGAGATCTGGCCAAGCTGTCTCATCCTGAGATTTATCATATGCATTTGCTCTGGGTATTGAGGAATAAAAGTTTGCCATCGCCTGATAACAAGTCTTATCCTCTGCTCTATCTCATCCATGTGATGTCTTCTGCCGCGATCCATAATAATCTCCCCAAGTTGTGCTTCTAACTCCCTAAATTCTCTCTCTCCCTGCAATCCAACTTCGGATTGAGGAACATCAGCGGCGACTTCTAACTCCCTAAATTCTTCCTCTCTCTCATCAACCTGCAATCCAACTTCGGATTGAGAAGCATCAGCGGCACCGGGAGATGGTATTCTCGATCCTTCTGGCGCGGCACCGGGATATGGTGTTCTCGATCTTCTACCTTCCTGAACGCTACCACTTCCTCTTCTCCTACTCAGTTCTCCATTCCCTGTGTCTTGTCCTTGTCCTTCCATTCTTATAAAGGGCTGTTGCTTACTCTGAATACTGATATGATCAAATGACAGAGGTAAACAATAGTTAAAATCAAAAGCTTAAATCGTGATACGACGAGATGACCCAATCAAATAATAGCAAAAAAAAAAAAAAAATTGTTAGGAATCAAATATGTGAATGGGTGGAAAGCTTTGTAGGAAAAACCAGTCATCCATAATATATCTATTATTGGTCTTTGATCAAACTAGGTTAAGGTTGCCAAGAGCATCTCTCTTGCACACATTGACACAGTATAATGGAGGAATCCAACCTAATAAATAATATTCTTTACATGGAAATACAACTAGCAAGAAACCATGGGCTACAAAAACCACATGCCCGAAACCACTTTCTACCTTGCTTGTTCTGAGTAAGGTTAACCCTAACAATTTCTTAATAAAAAAACTAAAAAGTAAACTACTTTACCAATTTTTCATAGCTAATTGGAATCAAGTAAAATTCAATTACCAAGATTTTATATAGATACTTGGTTAGATCAGCACAAGATTTAATATTTCTAAGACAGCAAGCTAGTCTCGTATAAGTCTTTACCCTTTCTTAAACAACAAACTAGTCTTACATCTAATTCTACAAGAGAGAAACAAATTAGGAAAACAAAAACATATTACATACATCAACAATTATAACCATAAAAAAAAACACATCATGAAGTGTAAGGCCATAAAGCTCTCACAAAACCATTAAGGAGTGACTCAAATGTATGTCCCCTAAGGGTATCAATACAAAAAATCAATTAATTGTAAAAATAATAAATAGAATTCATGTAAAATTACCTCCAAATGCTTTTCCAGCATCTGCAAAACCTAGACTTCTCTTCTCTACAAAATATCGACTTCTTTCGCAAGAATCGATTTAAGTTTGACAACCAATACCCATATATATATATGAATGAATCACTTATGATGAGAAGATTTTAAAATAAGATATATATCCTTATTATAAGGTCTTTTCTCCTTAAAACAATTTTTATTTTAAATATATTATATAAAATATATATATCCATTCCTTATTTTTAGGTTTTCTTGTAATATTAAATAAGTGTGTATGAATAAAAAGCCATGAAACAAGCATATATATATAAGTTGGTCCACAACCACAAATTAAATATGGTTTTTATTTTTTTTTCCTATTAATGATGCATGGTTTTTATATCAACCATTTTTAATAATGCGGTTGTATGAGAGTGGACACTCCACCCATCACCAAAAGAATAACAAAGCTCATAAAAATGGGAAAAGAGTGGAATTACGATAACTAAATAAAATCTAAGAGTAATTTCAGTTGAAAATTAGTTGGGATGATATCATAAAATAACAATTTTAAAGGGAAATAGATTATAAGTTCAGAATTTGTTTGTTAAAGTAGTTAGGAAAATAAATTAAAAGTAAAAGTAAAAGTAAAAAAGGAGATTGGATAAGATAAGAGTAATTAGGGAAAATTAGGAGGAGAACATTTGTAGTAGGTTAAGAAGGAGAAGAGAGCAAGCAAGATAATATAGTTTATAGGGAGGAAAAGGAAAAGGGGATAGTAGAAATTAGGGTTACTTTATATAATGGTATCCAATTTATACATTATAGTTTTCCAACCACAACCACAAATTAAATATGGTTCCTATTTTTTTCTTGTTAATGATGCAACCATTTTTAATCATGCGGGTTGTACCAGAGTGCACACTCCACCCATCATCAAAGCATTAACAAAGCTCATAAAAAGGGGAAAAGAGTGGAATTAAGATAACTAAATAGAATCTAAGAGTAATTTCGGTTGAAGATTAGTTGGGATGATATCATAAAATAATAATTTTATGTTATGTGATGGGAAATATATTATAAGTTAAGAATTTGTTTGTTAAAGTAGTTAGGAAAATAAATTAAAAGTAAAAGTAAAAGTAAAAAAGGAGATTGGATAAGATCAGAGCAATTAGGGAAAATTACGATGGGAACATTTGTAGTAGGTCAAGAAAGGGAAGAGAGCAAGTAAGAAAAGATAGCTTATAGGAATGAATAGGAAAAAGAGATAGTAGAAATTAGGGTTACTTTATATAATGGTACCCAATTTATAGATTATATGTTTCCAAGAATTGTGGGGATGTTTTTCAATCTTGAAGGCTTCTCTAATGAAACTATTAGAGTAGTGATAGGTGGGCGCCAATATTTTAACTTGATTTGAACAAATGAGATGTTTGGTTGTAAAAGAATGCTCCAAAATCATTGCTTTGGAGATGTGATTATGGCATACACCTTTATCATGCAATTTTCGGATGATTGGCGAGGTCGGCGTCAACTCACCAGACACCCAAAACAATTTCCAAAAGTGAATGACATGGAACACTGGGTTCTTTATATGTTTCCAAAATTTACAATGTCTAATAGTGAATGACATGGAACACCACGTTCTTTCTATGTTTCCAAAAGTTACAATTTCCAATAGTGAATGACATGGACCACAAGTTTCTTTCTATGTTTCGAAGATTTCGATTTCGGGGCATAATTAATTCATTCTTACATTTTATTTTGACATACATATGCGGAACTTCTTTGCATTTACAATGACAACCACTAAAATTAAATGTAGAAATTGAAGATAATAATTACAACAAACACTACTCATTTATATAAGTAGTGACTATGTCATCTTAAATTCATACCATCAAAAATATAACATTAATTTTCATGAACCCTATTGATAAGATGAATAAAAACCTTGTTGCGATATAGGAAAGAATCCTCATTGACTTATTCCCTGTAATTAACCCTCCTCGTTTTACATAAGTCTTGGTTGTGCTTCAGGTGAGACCTTCTCCTTTCGGGGATTGAAAATGCCAGCATGTTAAACTCTACCGATGGCCTTTGTTGGCCCTTGTGCAAGAACCCGATCTCTAATTTTGAGCCAACAAATGGTTCTGTTGTCAAGACTTGGTTTCTAATAGGACTCCATTAACTGTCTGGATATGCATGTGTCAACAAGTTAGATTCAAAATTGGTGGGACAAGAAATTTGAGGACTTCATAATTGAGGTAGCTAAACTAAGAGGGTCGGTGACATTAAGACAAAAATAATATTGGGGGATATCAAGGTGAAAAGATTCCTCCTCGACCTCATCCACATAGAATCTATAACCTACCCAAATTTTGAGACTATTTATTTTATTGCAAAAAAAACATTATGTTAAATTATAATTACAAAGTTTTGTAATTATGACCAAATTTGGTCAAGGATGATTGTAATGACATATTATTATTATTTAATAAATTAAAACATGAGACAAACACCAAGGGAACTATTGAATGAGTGTTCACTGACCCACTAGGAAGAATGGAAGCTGCTAGAAGGCATGGGACAGGTGTCAGCATTTGCACTCCACTACTAGCTATTGGTTATGGGACAACTACCCCTAAAATTGTGGCATTATCCCCCAGGTGGGTGGAACAAAACTGTTAGCTCATTAATGACCAGGTTAACCACTAAAAAGGCCAGGAAGCCTAGAGAAGGAAATTCTAATTGAGCAGGGAGCTCCACAATTATTTTCTGCAGAAATAATTCGTCAAGTGTATCAGGTGATCACGAAGAGATTCGAATAGGGAGGCTAAGTGGAAGTGCATTGTGAATCTGCTAAAATTATTCTGAGAAGGAAACCAGAGGTGCTGGAGTAGGTCCCTTTGAATGCTAAGTCTATATGACTTGATGATCTACATTGTTGCTGCAAGTTGATGACCTAAAGCTTCTATAGATTCTTCTTCCTAATGGTTCAATGAACAGGCTTTGGGGTCCTAAGGTAAGTAATTTGGATGTCTTCAGGAGTAGGTTGGGTGGAACAACCTCCTTGGGTGTTTGTTTACCCTATCTACAATTACAGGCTCTATTTTTTTTCAGCCTATAAGTAGTTAAATGATTTTTTGCATTTGTATATTTAGTATTTACGGTTAATGGCATACAGAAGTAACTGTTTCAATTTCTGACCTCGGTATGATTTTGTATAATGATGGTTAAGTAAATGAGATGATTGATTAAATATATTCTCTGCATTTTTCCCCATATTGTTTTCTGTATAGTACTCTAGTACAGAGAAGTAGAATTAAGATAGATGAATGATGGGCAGAATGCGAAGTGAATGATGAGACTAACGCTGTGGTGTTTCTTTTAAATCTGCAATATCAATTATATATGTCTAAATAGATATTGTAGCATTTTCTTTACTTAGTAACAAAAGTAAACATTTCATCTCTGCACAGAACTAGGGTTTTCAATTATCACTATCTATTTTAATTTTTGAAAGCTAATGCTATGCATTCTATTATTATTTTCTTTCCAACAGTAAGGTGTTATAATTCCACCTATTTCAGGCATCATCATTCCTAAAAATTTAACAGCTGCAATTTAAATATTCTTTTTACATAGAGTTTCTATGCATTACATATAACGCTAAATAGATACTTATCATTCGCAAATAATAGCATCATTGTGTATTACTATTTCATTTCAATATCCATATCTCATATTTTGATTTAGTTATCAACTAGAGTTATTAAATTCAAACACTTTCATCATAGGCCGAACCCCACTTTTTTTCACTTATTATTTAGCATTCTCTTGCAATACGTTAGACATAGGATCGAAACCCTTAACAGGGTAACAAATCATTTACAATATCATGACAGGTTCATAACTGGTTCGACGGTCAAACCCTTAAACATCTTACATCAACCTTTCAAGTTATAAACGCAAGTAAGTTAAAACCTCACTCTTCATAAGTAAATACTTTTAGTTACAATTTCTTTGCATAGTTTTTAACCAAAACAAGAAAACGTATTCAGCATCCTTAACAACTCTTTGGCCAAACCCTTATATTCGAAATAGCAATTCAGATATTATCAGTTTCCAAATAGATTATAGATATATGTTTATTATCGAAAAATACAGTCGCAAAAATATTTAGAATTCGCTTTCAGCCAATATCAAAACTGACGAACATTAACACCTTTTACACAAAGCATTGTTTCAAACACAGTATAAAAACCACATGTTGAACCCTTCATCTTTATCCAAAATTCGAGGGTTAAGACCCTGATAAACATGTAATACATTTCATTATATAGTAAAACTGTAGAATACATTTTGAGGGTGGGTCGAGGATTTCATCCTCCCTACGTTGCTTACATAATGGAAGCATTGCAACATCAACGATATCCTCGAAAAATTGAAAGCTACGACCATTTCAAACACAACCAATAGGTTTCCAAGAGAATCTACAAGGGAAACCACTGAGACTTACCACTTACATGCAGTAGTTCCCACCTAAACTGGAGCGTAGAGCCCTGTGAGTGAAGGAACCTACAAATATTTCAACGGTAGTTAAACTTAAGTACAAATCTTACAACATTGCAGACGTTTGCATATAAACGAAAAAAAAAACTACAGAAGAGACATTACCTTCACATTAAAAAGAAAACGAAGGTCGAATCCAACAACGTCTGCAACAGGCTTGAAAACCCAGAGTCGCATACAACTTGTTGATTGCAGATATTATACCCACAGTAACTGGTTCGATTTTTTAAACACTATAAACTACCAACCCTTCCCTACAGATCGTAATATTGAAACTAGGGAACAAGCATTCAAAGGACTCATTTCAAATTCCAAACCCTTCGGCAACGAGCGTGATAATTCCTAAGCTTTCTGAATATAAAAAACAAAACATAAAACTTCCACACCTAAGCTCAGCTATTACACTATCATCTTGTAACAGTAATCATTCTCATGTCTCGGGTTCAAATCACTAGAGAAACTCTCAAAAACTTGTTGTCAAACCCTAAGTATTCGCAGGTCGGGTCACCTCTCCCCGGAACCACTCTCAACACAATGAATGCCAAAGGAAAACAATAACTATGAGATTTTGGTGGAAGTTTAGGGTTAATTCCCAAAACCAGAGAACAAATTTAAGATCAACGGTGTAGATTACATATCACAACACCACGTATTTCCAAGTAACCACCTTATTTATGATTTCATTGATAACGATCGCCACCATGGAGACTAGCTCAGATCGTTTTCAAACTAAAATGCATACAGCTCGACCACGTTGGTTGTTTCATCACGATGCCTTCATGAGCTAAGTACCACGATGGAATCCACTAAGAATTTCCACCGAGCTAGTAGATAGGAATAATAAATGCCAAGTTGGTTCACTAACGCCTGCCAGTACATATCCACTTCAACATTAATGACCATGTCCTTATCTTACGTTGACACGGAGATTGATTGTAACCCTGTCACATTATATATATATATATGTTAATATAAGTTATACCTTAGTGTTGAACCAATTAGGTATCAAGTGTATGTTTAAAGGATCACGATGACACTTATAGTTTCCTATTGTTGGTACATAGGGCCCATGCATAAACTCTTGGCACATAGTTAAATGATATAGGAAAATCATGGAAATAACATATAGTTTTCATGTTGTGAAATATTACATAGATTGCATATAGTTAAATGCTTAAGGATTTGCATATAATTCTTATGCTATGAGATTTGCATATAGTTTACACTATATAGTTCACACTACTTGAATAACCATGTAATTTACATATAGTGCACATATTATAGTAATACAAAAATATCATGCATTTAGCCTATGTTTTGTAAGTTACATTACTCCTGTGTCAAACATTAGTAGCGCATGATATCCTGCATCAAAGCTTTGACACTCTATTTTCATCATTTAAATGTTAAACAAAGGAGAAATATGAGTTGTTTAGTTATAAAAACAAACTATAGACAGATTGCCGTATTAGTACCTTAGAAATTTATATGCAGAACCTTTGAAGGCTAGTAACTGAAAGTACTCTTTAAATTATGTTTGAATTACTTGAACTGGTGTGCCAGCTTACCTGTATCTGTGAAAGGGAAAGTGCAAATGCTTTAGCGTAAATGCTAAGTAAGCCTCAGGGTACCCTTAGGACCCCTTCCATCATCAAAAGAAGAACAACAGTTAGCACTTATAAACAATATATCGTTCGAACATTGATACAAGTAATATAAATCATAGCTGCAATGAGAAGAATATCCATTGGAATCTTAATGTAGACTTCGATTTCATTTCATAATAAGACGATAAATAGTACACTGTATGATAGTCACAAACTTTTATTACAAGATGAAAACATAGAAGCATTTATTATAATTCCGCACAGTTAATTTATGCATTAAAAGCTACGTTCAAAAGTTTTCAATTTTTGTGAAATTTGGGATGTTACAGAATTGAGGGTATGAGACAAAGGATGAGGATCAACAGACCCAATTCCAATAAGCTAGCAGAGGTATTTAGGTTATGTCAAAAGTCAAGAGTGCAAAATGAAAGCAGAGGAGTGGCAACTGGAGATGGAGATGGGCTTGGATATAGGTAAAAAGTAGCCCAAGGATGACAACATTGAGAATATTTTGATCACTGTAGTTGATCAAATATTGAATCGTTTGAGGACTGCTCATAAATTCCAAAGAGAGGGTATGGAAGATAGATGGAAGATGTAGTGAAGAACAAATTTCCTTAGAGAAGAATCTAGATCCAACACCAATGACCCCCAAAATGCTACAACAACATCATCCCATTTGGATGTTGAATTTAGATTTAGGGGGAGAGGAGAGGATAATTGGGACGGTCACCAAGAAATTATTGGGCTTCACAGGTCCACAAGGCTTAGATATGAGAGATTGGCAGCCACACGTGCCAAGATTTCAAGTATAGAAGGTATTATCGATACTTTGGCTCTCTATCTAGTACCAGTACCATAAATTCAATTTCCACTCCTCCAATTGCTTAACGACGTTCTCAACGAACACCTACACCTACACTTATGGTTGTGTCTGATCCGAGGGATTCAACTTCAAGCATAAATGAAATCATACAAACATGAAGTGATCAAGAATATGTGAGATCACCTTCTCCCTAAATACTAAATACTTCCTCTAGTTCTCTCGATGTCGATATGGATGGCGCTTCAATTAATCCTAGGAAAAGGAGGAGGCTCAACTAGATGCTTGAGACTTTGATCTCTCCCTCGTTGATCATATTTTTTTGGAATCAAAATATGAAGATGACACTGCATGCAATTTTTTTCTTTCAAGCTAGAGGCAACAAAATTTGCTTGCCATTCATCTTGACTTTGAGGTATGATACAGGCATTTCGGCTAGGAAGCCGTGAACACCTCTTGGAATTTTGTGGGGCTATCCAAAGATGTTCTCCTATGGGATCATACATCAATATGTAGTTGGTTTAACCCCTAGATACACATCAAAAGTGCGGTTGTTTATTTAAACCATAAATTAGTTTTTAGGGATTTGAGGTTGTGAAAGTTGCAATATCTCAATATTTTAGTTATATTTCTTTTTCTTAGGTAGTCTTTGCAGATGGACGTACATGCGAGATTTCATGTGATAGGCCATTGAGAGATCCATTTTCAATCTTTTTCTAGGTTTGAATTATAGCTTATATTCCTTTCGATACAATGTATTAATAATGCCATCAGTTTCTTATTAGTTTCATTTCTATGTATGAAAATTTTGTCCCATTAGTTTTGGCTTCTTTGACAATCTCTGCAAGAAAGTTCAAAATGGACAGAATGGGCGTTGGTTCTAGAGGAGGTTCTAAAATCAATTTACATGTAGAGATCTATGGGATTTAAATATGCATTCAACTTGGACATTAACAAGGAAACACATGCCTACAAAATCCACAAAATTTTGACATGAAGTTTGCTACTCCTAAATCTCTAATATCTTGTAATAGATAGAGATAAGATTGACCTAGTCAATATCCCTTTTATGAAATTTGGTCTTGATGAAAGGTATAAACATTCTCTGTAGGAATTCCAACACAGCATCAATCCAAATACTTATATTCACCTAAATATTCAACATTCTCTATTGTGGATTCCAACAAAGGATCAATCAAATATTTTGACAAATTCCAAATTCTTGGTTTCTTTTTTAGAATTTCATATTCATTTGATTTCAATTTACAGGCATCAACTTGCAGGTGAATTTATGTTTACTATAAAATGGAAATTGATCCTATCTGAGAATTGGAAACTTCAAGACATTGTAGTACCAAGGGTTTGGCCAAAAACTCTTCTTATACTGATTATCATTTTTTGAATATGTTAAGAATTTGATCAACATAGATGTTGATAACAAATTGAATACAAATATCATCTATATTACTTAATTTTAATGCAAGAGAGTATAGTTGAATGCTTTTTAAACAAGTGAACATGTCACAAAGTGGCTAGTCCTGTCAAATGTGGTTTAACCTAGAAATTCAGAAGAAAAAAATTTGAAATCTTAAGAACATTTCTTTTTAATTTTTTATAGTTATGATATGGATATTTTTCATGGGGCATCATTCTATGCTTTTATTAATGATTTTGTTGGCCAGCTGTAGTCAATTGCTACAAGTGACGGTAATTGCAAAATGTTCGTGGTTACACTTTCTTATGACAGTTAAATTGACTAGTTGTTAGCGATAATAATGACTTCAAATAGACCAAATGTGTTGTTTCCCTATCTTTGGTGGATGACAAAATCTCTCAGCAAAAAGTACAAGAGATCTCTGCGACATTGCATAGATTGTTATGATTACATGGATGTCTGTATAAATAGATTATTATTATTACTATTTTGAGTTACATGATTATTATTTTGTTTTAACATGAATGGTTATGTTTGTATTAAAAAAAATACATCAGTCGAGTTGTTTAGCCTATAGAATACAAAATCCAAACTAAGAGTCTTGGTATTACAATATAAATGTTTATACATTATTACATAGTGTAATATACTTTGGGAAAGGGAAACATTCCTTAGTGACTCAAAAGCATATAAGTTAGTAGTTTCTTGTGTTGTATAGAATAATGGAATAACAACCAAGAGCCAATTTGATTGGAATACTGAATAAAAAACAAAATAATGGTTTATGTGGATTTGTATTAGAAGGTTTTGGGAAAATGTGGAATGATATGTGTTAATATTCAATACGCTAAGACAGAAAATAGCAGCATTACATTCCATTTCACAATAATAGCATATACAGGATCACTGAAGAAACAAAAAGCATAGCATAAACACAAGAGACAGAGATTTATCCTGGGAAACCCTCATGGGGTAGAAAACCCAGCAAAGCTTCCTCAATATAGATGACCAGCAATATACAAAGATGCAAACCCTGAGCATAAGCTCCTTCTTCTCCAAAGCAGACCTCTCCTCCATAAGTGCGCCTTTCTCAAGTGAGTGAGTGTGTGTATAATGAGGAACACACCTCCTCTATTTATACACTTCTCTGATATGTATTTTACACAAGTACATGTAGGCTCGTATTTAACCATTAGGTTAAATACCCCATTATAACTGACTGGGCCGACCCCTCTAGGGTGTTCTAATAACCCTTTGACCCACATAACACATTTAGGGCCGACCCCCACTAGGGAAGTCTAATAACCCGAGTTACCACATTCCGACGGAGGAATAAACATCTCCGGATATACAATAAGATCTTCACGGAGGAATGAATCATCTCCGGAATAATAAAGTACAAATATAATATTCTTTGAAGTTACAATATCTCAACACTCCCCCTTAACGAGAAGGATATTATAACAGCATCTGCCCGAGCAAGGAGTCATCAACATCATACATGATACATCTATAAATCACTGGAAGCGTTCTCAACATCATCAGTAACTCAAGCAGTTACTGGAACATCACTGTCAACATCAATCATCAACATCACGATCTTTAGCATCGTCTTCATACGATCAGCAACATCGTCATCACACGATCAGCAGCATCGTCATCACACGATCAGCAGCATCATCATCACACGATCAGCAGCATCGTCATCACACGATCAACAACATCGTCATCACACGATCAGCAGCATCGTCATCACATGATCAGCAGCATCATCATCACACGATCAGCAGCATCGTCATCACACGATCAGCAGTATCGTCATCACATGATTAGCAGCATCGTCATCGCACGATTAGCAGCATCGTCATCACACGATCAGCAGCATCGTCATCACACGATCAGCGGCATCGTCATCACACGATCAGCAGCATCGTCATCACACGATCAGCAGTATCGTCATCACATGATTAGCAGCATCGTCATCGCACGATCACAGCATCGTCATCACACGATCAGCAGCATCGTCATCACACGATCAGCAGCATCGTCATCACACGATCAGCAGCATCGTCATCACACGATCAGCAGTATCGTCATCACATGATTAGCAGCATCGTCATCGTATGATCATCAACATCATCATCATACGATCATCAGCATCGTCCTCACACGATCATCGGCATCGTCATCACACGATCATCAGCATCATCAAGGAATGATGTAAACCAGTCATGTACCTTTTGAACCGAAGTTCAGGGACGATCCAGTCCTATCTTTATCGAAGACATACGTCTACAGTTCTTCTTTCAGACTTAAGTCCAGGAATGATCCAATCCCTTCATTATCGGAGACATACGTCTACGGCTCTTCTTTCGGACCGAAGTCCAGGAATGATCCCAATCCCTTCATTATCGGAGACATACGTCTACGGCTCTTCTTTCGGACAAAAGTCCAGGAATGATCCCAATCCCTTCATTATCGGAGACATACGTCTACGGCTCTTCTTTCGAACCGAAGTCCAGGAATGATCCCAATCCCTTCATTATCGGAGACATACGTCTACGGCTCTTCTTTCGGACCGAAGTCCAGGAATGATCCCAATCCCTTCTTTATCGGAGACATACGTCTACGGCTCTTCTTTCGGACTGAAGTCCAGGAATGATCCCAATCCCTTCATTATCGAAGACCTCACGTCTACGGCTCTCTTTAGGACTGAAAGTCCAGGGATGATCCCAATCCCCTCAACTGTCCACTAAGGACTTCATTCTCGGAGACCTTATGTCTACGGCTCTCTTTAGGACTGAAAGTCCAGGGATGATCCCAATCCCCTCAACTGTCCACTAAGGACTTCATTCTCGGAGACCTCACGTCTACGACTCTCTTTAGGACTGAAAGTCCAGGGATGATCCAATCCCCTCAACTGTCCACTAAGGACTTCATTCTCGGAGACCTCACATCTACGGCTCTCTTTAGGACTGAAAGTCCAGGGATGATCCAATCCCCTCAACTGTCCACTAAGGACTTCATTCTCGGAGACCTCACGTCTACGGCTCTCTTTAGGACTGAAAGTCCAGGGATGATCCAATCCCCTCACATGTTCATCAAGAACATGTATCCTCATCATCATAACATGTATCACCTCAACATGCATCATCAATATCAAAACATGTAAAACCACAACATGTATCATCATCATCAAAACATGTATAACCACAACATGTATCATCAACATCAAAACATATATGACATGTATCATCAACATCAAGACATGTATAACCACAACATGTATCATCATCATCAAAACATGTATAACATGTATCATCAACATCAAAACATGTATAACCACAACATGTATCATCAACATCAAAACATGTATAACATGTATCATCAAAACATGTACAACCACAACATGTATCATCATCATCAAAACATGTATAACATGTATCATCAACATCAAAACATGTATAACCACAACATGTATAAGTAAAGCTAAGTATTCTAAGTATAAGAGTCCTAAATCTAAATAATTCTAAGTAACTGGGTGTAGAGAACATGTTACCTCATCAACGACCTTGTTGTTCGATGAGACAATCTCATCAGTAGTGACTATACTACTCCCCCTTTCGAGGAGGGTCCTTTTAAACTACACCAAGCTTGTCTCGGAAGTATTCAAACTTCACTCGAGACAGAGGTTTGGTTGGTAAGTTCTTCACTTGACGTAGAGGTTTGGTTAGTACAACGGTAACCTGTTACAAATTCAAACTTTTAGAGTTCCTTTCTGCGTCATATCTTGTTAGTTCCCTATGTTCTTTGACTTATCATGGAACACTAGATTCTATGTCATCTTGATACAACTCTAAATATCACATAGGATCTCAGTTGGTTCTATCTCTAAGTCAAACAATCCTAAAGCCAAACTTCTTCACAACTAGCAGAGCAAGCAGCCATATATTCCGCTTCTGCTGAGAGCCACACTAGACTGCTTCCAGCTAAACCACGAGATCATGGCTAATCCCAGACAATAACATCCTCTCGATGTGTTCTTCTTGTCTGATACACTTCCTGCCCAATCAGAATCTGAATAGCCATCTGAAGTCATGATCTTCAAGATAGCATAGATCAAATTCTATCGTGTCCTTTATGTGCCTCATCACATACTTTGCAACTATCAGGTAAACACATCTAGTTTCCACTAGATACTAACTCAAGGTGTTCATAACAAAGCATATATCTAACCTAGTATATGTTAGATATATCAAAGACCCAATAATTTGACTGTACAGAGTTATATCCACTAACTCTGATGAGTTATCCCCTAACAGCTTCAAGTTGGAATCCATAAGAGTAGCCATTCCAACACCTCAAGTCATATTTCTCATCATTCCTTCTGAGCCTTGCCATACTTCCAGACCTAGGAAGTAAAGCATCAAATTGAGATCTTTCATTTTTCATTTCTGCATTGAATGATCTTCTGCATATCTATCTGTTCCATCTCTCGTTAGATGGGTCTACTGATATGAGCTTCAATATCATTCGAACTCTGTGGTGAGTTCCTTCTTGCATCCATGTCATATGTGTATCATATTCAACCTTGTAGCAAAGGTTGAGATCCACATCACCCATGGTGATCATTAAGCTTATCAAATTATTATCGATCCTAGGTACCTATACAGAACCTGATTCATACTTCTTCTTTAGTTACACCATACTTGGAGCAAACATCTTGTCGTGATTCTCTTCCCCTTTCTAGGAGAATCTTCTAGCCATGAGCCTTCTATATTTTGTTTGATTTGTAAATCTTCTTGTTTGAACATCCACCACTTGTACGGTGTCCATCATTCTTCATGACCTTTCCTACAAATCAAAATTAAGTACATGATTAGTAATACTTCATAATCATCAAAAGATAACCCATTATGCATACAGATATCATTTACATAGTGATGCAACTGTTTTGACCAATACTTTGGCACAACACTTTCCCATATCCTTTATGCATACAGTGGCTATCTAGATGCCTTCCATCTCTACCAGAACATACTATCGAGAGTGTGCACAACTCTCAGCATGTCAGCAAAGAGGTTTCATTCTAGACAAGCAACAATGGAATGTTTGTCCAAACATATGCACATTAGTTGTATACTGTTCAATGCTCTATGAATGTTTACACTCAGCATTATATATTCTAGGAATACAAATATGCATGCAGGCAATATCATTACTATTTCAAATAGCAACTCAAATACTTATCTTTTATGTTTGTGTGGCTGCCTCCCGCTTGATCTTCTGTATGTCTTTTGAACTTCTATTCATTCTGTACCACTGTGCATGCTCAAGAGTCATCCTCATGATCTCATACACAAATATACACTCATTAGTATATTCTAAATGCTATCAAAACATTATAGTACTAAATAATCTTGAAAACGTATAGTCATGATTATAGTTAATAAACATTAGTATTCAAGATTTCAGGGAAGTCTTCTTTTACTTATGCATATCATTGATAAAAGATATAATATGCATAATCCCTTGATTACTAACTTTATGAATAAGCATAACCAATCATTCCAAGTATACATATATAAGGGATCCTAACACAAGGTAAGATTCATGGGAAACATACCTGGATTAGTATACCTACTTGGTTATGTACAACATACCTAAACAACCTCTTCAATGATTTAGAGATCCTGAGCTAGAACCTGCATGTCTCATAGGTTAAGCATAATATAACAAAGTCATACATACCTCGTAAGTAGAACAAAGATTATGGATGAGTCTTTGTCTTCATGTTTTCATGGTCATGGAGCCTGACTTGTCTTTTGTGATGTACCTGTATCTTGTTAGCAGACAACCTCAACCTCACACAACACCATAATGCATTAGTACAATCATAAGTGTCAACACCCTAACCAATGAATATCTTCTATCATGCATTCATAATTTTGTTAAGGTGATACAACAAATCTAAAATCAAGATTGTACTAACTGTAATAACATGAAGACAAACATACCATAAACTTAATCATGAACAAATCTCAAAACATACCTCGATAAGTCATACCTATCGAGATCGCTTGTAATCTCCTTATGTAAAGCCTTAGCCTCATCTCCCTCTGAAACATGAACTCCTTCACTTATGTAGGTGACCAATCCATCTTCTTCTAGGATTAACCCTATCGACTTGATTTGCAAGAACTGGACCTGGAGCTGGATATGGGTTTGTCAGAGAAACCCCAAAAATTCAAACTTTGAATTTCAAACTTCCGAAAGGATAGAAATATGCGCCTTGATGAGCTGATCAAACTGATATATTTAGAATTTGAAAACTGCAAAGTTTTACTCCTCAATTTTGCCTTTGAAACTTTCGGATTCACTGGACGTGACCCTGAACTGGGGTTTGATGAATCCCACTCTTTTTCCCCATCAAAAAGTTTGATCCAAAGCTCTAAGCTTCTATTTTTCTGAGGAGCTTCCATCCGTGGTCACAGATTTCAAAAATTCCCATTTTTACAGAAGCCCTAATTTTTCACTTTTCTGATCAAAGTCCCGAACTAGGGTCTAATCACACCCGGCTTTCTGCCCAACCAAAAATTCTGATCTTGGTCTCTAAATTTCTATTTTGATGAGTAGCATCCAGCCGTGGTCTCCGATTACAAAAATTCCAACTTTCTTCAAAGCCCTAAATTCCGGAAGCCATGAATGAAGGTACCAAAAAATAATTCTGTTTTGACAGAAATATGTACCTGATTGTTTCTGGTGTAACTCCGAAATTTTTGATCCACAGGGTCTTAAAAAGTTTTCTGAGATAGCCTGACCTGTTATCTTTCCATCCTGACAGGTCTTACCTCAATTGGATGTTCTGAGAGAGAGTTATGCCAAATGTCGCAACGTGACCTGTTTTGGGAAAATACAGGAGAGCGAACTTGTACGACGTGCCACGTGTCACTGTTTGACCTTCGGCCTCTGAAAACGCTTTCTGAGATAGCTCGGCCTGTTATCTTTCCATCCTGACAGGTCTGACCTCAATTGGATTCTCTGAGAGAGAGTTATGCCAAGTGTCGCAACGTGACCTGTTTATGGGATAATACAGGAGAGCGAACTTGTACGGCGTGCCACGTGTCACTGGTTCAACTTCGGCCTCTGAAAAAGTTTTCTGAGATAGTACAGTCTGTGTACTACCTGTCACTTTTCACGAAATTTCATTTGGATCTTCCTAGCCCAAGTTACAATATCTCAACAATATGGAAGCCTTGAAATGTTTTTTTCCCTAGTTGTCTCATAAGTCAACACAAAAGTGGCATTCCATAGAGAAATAGTATATGGTCACGATGAGAACCACAACCAATTTCCTTGAAACTTAGTTAATGAAAATGTGAGTATCTTTTCTTTTCCCCTATATTATGAAATTATTCTTTTATGATGGTAGTTAAAAATACATTATCGATTATGTGATTTCTAAAAATATCCTAAGAGATGGACAAATAAATGGGATACTATTTGTTTAAAACAATTAGAATACAAAAGGTACTTGAAAATGCACAAGGAAAACTCACATATGCTAACTGTTTGACAAAAGAATCATGATGATTTATGAGTGTTTTTGTTATAATTTATATGAGAACTTATATGAAACTTTCATGTGTTTCTGGTTACTTCTAGTAAGTTTGATGATAATAGCATGGCTAGCTATTGGTGGAAAACACTACATAAATTTGCGGTCTCAGACTTGTAATTGAATTTTTTTGGTGAGAAAACAATATATAAATTGTATAACTTTAGATAAATTGATTTTAAAAAATGAATGAGCAAGAGTTCATTGTAAATGGAAATGGACCTAAGGTTGAATCTTCTAGTGCATGAGGGAAATCCATTTCATCCAAAGTCATGGAGACTATGGTAGTCTCTTGAGAATCTTCGGTGTATGTATGACCTCAATTAAAAGCATCGCAAGAATGACCTCGAATCACCATATAAACCCAAAGGTTACAATTGTGTGAGCGGCATTAAGCTTTATTATTGCCTAGTCTCAAGGCTTTCTTGAAGATAATTATGGTTCAAAGTTGATTTTTTTTTTAATATGTAATCACTTTGTTGTAGTTGAGGTAGAATTTCAAGGTACGTGTTTCGTTATTGGCTTGTATAAGAAAATTTGCACATAATTGTTTAGTCAATGCTTAATTTGATGGAATCTTATGGTTGAGTTTGTCATTGGATTGCATTTTGTTGAGTTTAAGGAATAACAATTGTTATAATCTCAAATTATTTCTATGTTGAATGCATTCTTCTCATGCATTCAATTTTAGGATAATTATAGCAGGGACCAATGTATCTATTGTGAATATAGTTCCAGTTTATGTTTTCCTACATCTCATAGGACTGAAACTTTGAAACTTTGGGGAACACAATAGGTTTGTATCCACAACAATTTTATGATGTTATTTATCTTGTCTATTATGTAGTGTGAAACACTGGAAATTAAAAAGACATTTAGATATTTTAGTATCATACAATGTTCACTTCCAATAGATACATAGTTTTATATTCTTTAAAGTGACTCAATCAACATCATCTAACGGATTCCAATTTAAAACATTGTAGATGTCTACAATCATGGTCCTTTGTTGATTGTTTATGAATGCCATTGACTATCATTTCCTTCCTAAGTTCGCTATCTTGTTTTCTAACCATTCTGACAAATGCAACCTTTGTCATTTCACATATTTTGAAATATAGTCTTATAAATTGATGGTTGTTCGACATCCATAGCTCTTTTAAAACAACTCTAGAAATCACTTAGACTCTTCTGTTACTTCTTGCAAAAGAGGAAGCTCAAACTATGTATATGTGGTTAGTATCAACAATCTATTGTGTCCTTCCTATAAATGTCATGCCTATTTTTTGACAACAATATTGTTGGAGAAGCATAGAGTTGTTATCTGCTTAAATTTGGGTGCGATATAGTTGTTATATTGTAGGAGGATTAATTTATGTGTTTAATGTTTTTCATCTCACTATAATTTCCAATCAACATTCTTCAGAAGTATGTCAAGGGGTTTTGTGTGTATTAAGCATTTTTCCATGGAAATTAGGTTTGGGGTGGTGCAATAAGGTGGTTTTTCTCTCTGGTTGTGTAATCGCTTTTTTTAGCAAAGCCTAAAAATGGATATTGATCTATTTTATGTTGTTTATTTAGGAATGTATTAATAGGTTGTTTTTATGCAAATGATATTTCATTTTAGATCTATATTCTCATATGTGATGACTACCAATATCATCCCCTCTTTCTATTACTGTTATTTTCACGATATGTACTAACATTATTTGTAGGTTTAAAGCTTTATCTCAGGACTCATCCTTAGGGAGATGGAAAATAATCAAAGTAGACCATGGAGGGAAATAAAAGTAGCAATAGTGGAGACCTGTTGGCACCCCAACAACTCCCCTTTGATTTGTGCTAAATAAAGGGTCCCCCATGTGAATTTTGTAAATATTTAGCTATCCTTAGTCTTGCTTCATTTGGTAGGTGATTTCATGGCCTTCTTTCTGGATCTTTCACGTTTTGCACTTCTTATTCTTTGGCTTGGCTATCATGGCATAAAAGATTTGGTGAGCTAACAATCTTTGTCATTAGTTGGTTTTCTGATTGCTCTTAAATGCTCATTTGAGCTTATCCAAGTTACTTGCATACTTTGATCTGGCTTAACTTTATCATAAGAATGATACACACTTTTACCATTTTTAAAATACATTTAAATTATAATTACAAGGAAACTTTCCCAATATATAAATATTTTTTTTTTATTCTAAAAAGAGGAAGTTTATCATTCATCAACCTTATCACCACATATTAAGACTTATTTAAAAGGGTGATGAGCCCAAAGTTTGTCATATGGTAAACTTTAATGGTGGATATTGGGATCCTCGTTCATATTTTACAATAGTCTCAAACATGAGTGTTTTCTCTATTTAAGGATTTAAATTCATATTGCTTTTTCTTTGATTTAAATTACAATAGTCTCTAATTTCCAGCAAATCCCCTTATTTTCTACCAGATCATCAGTGAAGGAAAACACTTGGCCACAAAGACGCAATTGTAAAGATCTTGATAGAGTTTTGCCAGAAAGATAACTGCCAGCGTGAGTTTGTTTAAACACCAGTCATAACGATTGATTGCCATGCAGAAGGAGAAGGAGATACAAAACGTGATCATTACATCAATGCATCTGGTTTTTAATTAGTTATCGGGATTTGAGTACTTTAGTTATGTAGAATCGCCAGCAATTGATTTTTTTTGGATTTTTGTGGCGAACGTGGACTTATATTGACATGACGTGGATTTTTGTGATCTCATCCTTTTGACAGGTAAGATCCCGAAAGCATCTGAGCTGCAAGGATCGTTAAGTTTGTTTTAACAAAATTAGCGAGATTGCAGTCCCATCTTCAGTTGAAACTTAAAGTAATGCAATATCAATAATATGGGAGTTTACGAATGAATTGTAAATAACATGCTGTAAAATTTCTTAGGAAGTGCATTTTACCAAACAGAAGCTTGCACCTATTACTGCATACGATTTGATCATTTTACCAACAAATTGATCGCATCAGAACGAAGAAAATGCTGAGTATATCAAGCAATTGACGGAAATTTACTATTTATTTCTATTATTTCTATTTATCTATTTATTTCTATTATTTTATCTTTCATGATAAATTCATTTATTTCCCTTCTTTCTTATTTTGCAGGTTCGATGGCGAAGTGGTGAAAATGCTTGGAATCTACCGTGGATTCAAGGATAGCATGAAAATGGTCTCGGATCAATCTACCGTGGATTCAAGGATCGTCATGTTAATAATTCACACACTATTTACCGTGGATTCAAGGTTCGATGAAGAAAGGAATTGTCAGTTTCTCGATAACGGAATGTCTTTTGAAATGTGCCACGATGGAGAGATATTTTCAAATCGCTCAAAACAAGCAAATCTTGGAGCCTCAAATCAAGAAGAAGTAACTTATTCTGTTCTACCCGCTACAGTAGGATGAGGAGTCTGTTATTTGTCCTTCTGGTCTATATAAACACAGAATTCCATTGTACAGGGGGGTTGATCTCAGCAGAATAGAGAGGACTTTGTAATTCTCAATTCTGTTTCTGCTTGTAAATTTTTATATTTGCAGATGGTTATGTAAAGAGATCTGTGTTCTTTAATCCAGAAATATTTGCAACCAGAGATTGCTGCTATTACTGTTCCAAGATTCTTTCAACAATTTTAGTGAGATTGTACTTTGTTGCTGTTCTTTACTTATTTGTTGGATAGAATGTTTTTTAACACATTTTCTTCATACATTCTTGCACTTAAAATCTTATGTTTATTTGCTTAGAATGACTAATTTCACCGTGTTTGAAATGTTTGGGACAGTCACAGATATTTGATGTAATAAACAACATGTTCAGTAATTAATTTGTTAATTATTCAATTTTGAATATGTTGATGTGCTTAAAAAATTATATTTTATTTGAATTTCTTTAAATAAACTATAATTAAATCATACTCTTTATGCATCAGACATTGTTCTTTTAAACTTGCGACATTGTTCTTTTAAACTTGCTCCTGATTAGGATAGTTAGGATGGGTAATTTTAGAGATAGATTAATTAGAAGTTTTATTTAGATTTTATTTAGTAGTTAAAATCTACAGGACTTTTTAGGAGCTACTAAACTGTTGTTTACAGTTTAGCAACTACTAAATTTCATGTTTTCAACTATTTTAAATTTTGCATCTTGGGTTATGTTAGGTTGCATCTTAGGGTTTTAGTTACATTTTTAGGAATTTAAACAACCAGATTGAGAGACTCCCTTTCTGAGGAGCATATCATAAAGGTAGCAGGGCCTTTATTCCCGTGAGAGTTAGCTATTGCAAACACATCGGAAGCTGCTGTAAGCGACCTATGTGGGTTATCTCTCCTTCGTTGGCCTTAGTCATAAAATCGGGCCAACAAGACCATAACAATCAAAATATTTGGAGAAATCTAGATCACCTCTCTTGATAAGACATAACTTGCCTCCACATTTACACATAGTTTTGCATATGTTTCCTTCTTTTAAGGATAATGGAAGAAAAATGATACATGCATTATTGCAAGTTTATTTGTATTAGTAGTGAATGTGTTTAATGAAATATAGATATGTTACAAACATCCAATAAAAACATATAGAATTTGTAATATAAAAATCAAAATTGCATATAGAAATTAATGCAATCCTCTTCTTGTTTTAAGTCAACAATGTCATGGAAGATCGCTCTGCTAGGGTTTTCTGTACCCTATTGTCACATACCCCAATTTTATTAAAATAATGTAATTATTTTTAATATTCCTGAGAACATTATGTTAAATTTAATGCTAAGTAGGAAGGGATGACTCAGCAGAGTCTCCAGAAATGGAATGTAAAATCTGAATAATTATTATTAATAAATAAATTATGGAGACAACAGCATGGGAGAGCTGTTAAAAGAGGTTACTGGTCTAACTGGTGGATGGAATTAGGTGGAAGGACAAAAGACAAGTGGCAGCATCCTCAAACACTTCCTGAGTTGCAGGTGGCAACTTCCCTATATTTTGGGGGCATGATTCCCCAAGAAAGTGGAATCTGAGCAGGTGGCTCATTAATGACAGTTAGCCCAACTAAGACCTAGGCAATCTTTTAAATACTACTCAATGAACTGAGCTGGGGGTTCAGCAATTGTTCTAGAGGGAGAATACATTCAGGTGAATGCTATTCAGGAGTCCCATTGAGGAAGTGGGAAAACAGTAAGGAAGTGTTTTTGAAGCAGGAAGTTGCAGTAACTTGGTTCCAGTATAGCTATTTTGGGCTGAGGGAATTATTGGCCGTACCTAGATTCCAGCCAGTTAGACCAGAGCAAGCTCGGGGGTCCTGAGAAGTGCTGTCTGGGCACTCTCCAGGAATTGGTAGGGAGGAACAGCCTCCCATTGCTGTTATTGTCTACCTTAGCTACAGGTTCTGTCACTCTTCCTGCTGTTGGTTTAATTAATTTTCATATGAAATAGACTAGTTTAACTATGTTTGACTGAAATCAATTTTAATAAATCAGTATCTGTATTTTCTTTAGTATAAATTTCAGAATGCAGATGTTGTAGAAAATTTCTATTTCTATTTGAATAGAGTAATTATCCTATGCAGAACACATTTGTTACTGTTACAGTTAACAAATACCATGTTTATGTATTTCTAGAACTCCCGTTAATAGTTAAATAATAGATAGAATATTAATCAGTAGATATTTCAGAATTATAGCTATTAAACAGTCATAAGAACAGATATAGATAAATCTTAGTTTTTACTTGAGATATTTCCTATTAGAATAATATATCTTTATACATATATTTGTTTAATATTTCAGTCAACTTTAGTTACAGGTCATACTTGTATCGAGCCATCAGACAAACAAACTCATATTATTATATTGTTTATACTCAGAATATGATTTACAGCTATCGACTAACTAAAGGGTGTGACTGAAACAATATTTCATTGTTACAAGCTTCCTTATAATCTTATTCATTAACCCAGTAGTCAAATTCAAACACATAGAAACTGTAGAGTATGATTTCTCTTCAACCTAGGGTATTAATTTGTTATCCATGTTATAACTACAGAGTTAACAGAGTTGTTCAAACAAGACAAACATATTTAACACACAGAGAAACTGTCAACAAATGTAACCATTATCGGCTGTTACCAACCTTCATATTTACACAGTATTAATATTTATTTCATTTAAAACATTCTCCCTTAGAGTAGTCCACAAACCCTACACGGCCGTAGCCTTACAACTTTCACTTGACAGACGGAAAACAAATAAGAGAATGCCTTATATGGCAGACAAAACCTACTGTAGGTTTATACATAGTTCTAAGGATATAATTTTTCTATCCACAGTATCATTAAATAATTATACAGGAATCAAAATAACTTGTTACAACTCGTTCCCAATCACCAATAAGTTAACATTTCCATATATATATGTTGAACACAAAACAGAACCCCCAAGTTGCCAGAATAACCCTATACTATTTAACTATTACAGTTATAGTCAAAGAACATCCACATTCTTTAAATTAAACATTCAAAATCCAAGAAAACACATAGAAACGATACATGAACTTCGTACAGTAGAGTTATCATCCCTTTCAGGTTTCGATGAAGCTCGTTCATCCTTATATTTCAAACATTCTAATACTTTAACAAAACACATAAATGAAACACGGCCATGACAGGCCTATTATCATATTAAATATTAATTTAAACAGCGTGGATAAACCCTATGCTCAGCCATTACAAAGTACAACAACCGAAACCCTGGCCTCATAAGTCTTGGCCGTGAATGGCCTTCCATAACTTAACAGGGTTCAAACCCCAATTCATTTCAAACAAAACAACTGCATACATATGACCGCACCTACAAACATCAGGTCGATAATGACCTCAACACACAGGAGTTGCCCCTGAAACATAACCCTAACCACTAAAACCAGCAAAGGAAGAGATAGCCGTGGATAACCAGGCTTACCCGGAGGAGCCTGCGTGGGTGACAAAGTCCTGTACACCATAAAGAGCCGTGTGACCTGTTAAATAACAAATGCCGAGGGTTAGTCACCATTTGAATGCAGAGAATAGACTTAGAAAAACGTAAATATACTTAATGATTATAAAATAAAAATAAAGACTGTAAACAAAAAGAGAACTGTGTTTTATCTTACCGAGACATGGAGGAAGTTAACCGTGGACCATCGGCAGCTACAAGCAGAACAAACAGAGAAGCCCCATCATCTTCATCAGATGGGTGAGCGAATGGAACTGTCATAACATTCTTGACAGTCGAGACAAGGTAACAGCTCCCAACGAAACCCTCACGCCGGGATGGAACCAGTCAAGCAGCAAACCCAAAGCCCAATGGCATCAACTCTCTCATAACCTAAAGACATTACCGAAACCCCATTTCATACCCACACCAGCACAGTGACGAACTGTAAATAGCTGGGACTTAAACTTATAAAGAGCAACGAGACCACGAAGCAATAAAACTATAGCAGACGCTATCCCCAGAGCCGAGGACATACCCTATTGCCGAATGGAACCTCAAGGCCATAACCACTACACTCTGTACATTGTTACAGTGCCTTCATTGCAAAACTCAGACAGGGAGGGTTTCATCCTTAGGACCCGAGCCCGAAGGCAGCTACAATAACCTGTAGGGTTTCGTTAGAAGCTTATATATCGCCCATCGCATGGAGGAGGTTCAACCACGTAGCACACAAATACATTAACGTATTATGGGTCGAGGTGATATAGTTCAAATTGCAATCCAAATCATTTTACACCGATTCCAAATCATGTCATATATAAGTCAAACGTATAAGATAGCAAATGATATATAATCATTGGCATATAGTGCATGCCTTGCAATTGAATCGTCGAGAATCCCAAGCATGGGGAATGTATAATCACTACAATGATATAAATAAGAGTTAGTCAACATCACATATGGTTTATTCCATAACTTAATAGGGTGGATAATACTTTAACATTTTTTAATTATAAATATTATCCATGGTAAGGGAAAAACATTAGGACTATGCCAAAAATCAAGTGAATGCACAATTATATTGAAACCAGGGCATAAGTTAATGTCATTAGCATATGACTCTACACAAGATGTTGGTCAACTTCAAACCTAGAGCTTTCTCTATGGTCTAGTATGATAAACACAACCATAACACTATATAGAATATAAAGTTTGCCAATGTATAGAATATTATGATTATTGCACGATCATTATATATATAAATTAATACCAAGCCATAGATTAATGCCATGGGCATATTACATTCTATGTTCATATAAGTACCAAGGTAGTCAACCTTCAAATGAAAATGCCTCGTTATTTAATACTTGAAATGTTACCAAGCCTTTAAGACAATAAATACATTGCCATTAGATACTATCATCAGAATTGCTATTAATACTATCGTTAACAGTAACAATATGAAAAATAAACCTCTATTATTAAGACGTTGAAATAGAGCTTCAGCTACAGGTGTACATCGTAAAGATAGTTAAAATCAAGGCACCGTCAAGTAACATAAGTTAAACTCTAAGTGGACATTGGACTTCGACGCATAGGATCATATTGAAACAACGCTAGAGGCGTCACCTTCTCAACTCGCATTATCAATGCATGAACAAAACAGTAGTCACCGGTATTAAATTGACAACAGGTCACATGATGCAAAGACACTGTTACAGCCAAAAATTCTGATATCACAAATGTTTCATTTTAGTTACAACAGTAACATAGCATAATAATCATAAAAACATAATTATAACTGAGACAATGTAAATCTTCGTAACACTTGACAATACTAGCTGAATAAGAAATATCATGACGATCATTAAGTTTTGAAGTATAGGGAGTATTGATGCTCACCAAGTTTAACATACAGTGATCCTTACTTCACTGGCGCACCTGAGAAACAAAAGACGACGTATGCATTAGCTCGTAAGCTAAGTAAGCCAGTGAACTACGACTAGCTCTTCCCTTGCGGTTCAAAACAAAACAATCATTAATTACAATCACCGAAATCAAAGTTTTAATAAAACAGAGTCTTTAAACAGTTTATGTTAGTTGTTTAAATTAAAACAATATCAGAAATACCACCTAACTAACATTTATTGTTACGAATAAAATTTTTTAAATTTTTCAGAATTAACGGGTTCTGACACCTATCCTCATCTTCTGCAACATTCGCTCTGCGCCTGGCATGGCGGCCTCTAGTGGAGGTCGCTCTAAACTGTCCTTCAGCCAAATGGCTACCTGTCGTACACAAAGATTCACTCCCCTCCTCCTGAAGGGTTCAGACCTGAAAGCTTCGGAACAGTGCCGGCAACCAGAAAAACCTAGACCTAATTCTGAAACCGATGACAAAGATTCATCACACGCTGCATCAGCTTCCCCAAAGCCTGTGAATCAGATGCATGATGAACTAGCCAAGAATACAAAACAACACAAGAACATCAACAAATGCAAGCCCAAGGTGGCACTGATCCCAAGGTATGAGGTAACGTCCAATCTTGTTAGTCAGCATATCAAGTACATGCATGACCACGCCATTATTTGTAAATTCACAGGCTTATTGCCCATTGAAAAAAACCACACATGGTGGATCACCAATACCTGGAAACCGAAAGGACAATGTGAGCTGAAATTAGGATCCAAAGGTTCTTTTACTGTCATATTCCAGAATCTTGAAGACAAACACCAAATATTTCATGGTGGACATTACTTCCTACATTCTGCATGTCTGTATCTGAGGGAATGGAAGGAAAACTTCAGTCCTAACAAAGAAGATTTCAAAGTGGTGTCGGTTTGGCTCAGGCTCTATTCCCTCCCTCAAGAATATTGGAACCTAGAAACCCTGGCTAGCATTGGCAATACTCTTGGAACTTTTGTACAAGCTTCAAACTCCACTCTCGCTGCCCGCTATATTTCGTATGCTAGAATCTGCATCTTCATGGATATCTCCATAGCCCTCTGTGAGGCAATTTGTCTTTCATTCCAAGATACTGGATGGATCCAATTACTCGATTATGAGCACATCCCCTTCAGATGCAGGAAATGTCATGAACATGGTCATCTCTTCCATGAATGCCCACTGAATGCCAAAACTACCCCTCCCTTAGCCAATCCCCAAACAGACGATGAAGGTTTCACCAAGCCTACAAACCGTCGAAAAAATGGGAAGAAGCCCTCTACTCCCAATACCTCCATCAACTCGGATTGCCACAACAGCTTTGCTGCACTTTCTCAACAAACCCATGATATCCCGATCTCCTCTTCTTCACGCCCACTGAGCCTGCCCACGCCCCCTTGGATAATACTGTCACTGATATCCCACAACTTACGACCCTCTCCCCATTTGTTGACCTTCTCATGGAATTAGATGACATGGACACTAGAGAGATAGATCTTGAAGCCATTCAAGAACCCTAGGCAAAAAATGATTTCTGTAGCATTCTTCAGAGTTAGCTAAATCTATTCCAAGAAGCTTATCAATCCCTCTCCCTTCAACAAAATTTTCCTCCACTAACGGATAGCGTTTCTTTCCCCTCCGATCAAAATCTACTAAAGTCTCCAAGCATAAGGAAATTCCCAAAGGACCAAGTATACTCACGAAAAAAGGTAGAAATCCCAACAAGAAGCTTCTTCGTGAGCTAGGAGAGCACTTGATTGACTCTGGAACGAGTTCCAAGATCACCACAATCTTTCAACCATTGCATTAATGCAGCTCAAATTCATCAGCTGGAACATCAAGGGAATCAGTAGCGACTCGAAATGTAGATTACTGAAGAATACAATTCTCAAGGAAAAACTCACTCTCATAATGTTACAAGAAACCAAAACCACTGAGCATAAAATTCGCTCCTTCATCAAGATTTGCTGGAAAAATGCCGCTGTAGTATCCATCGATGCTAAAGGTGCCTCTGGAGGTATCACCATTTCCTGGGACCCCCAATATTCTCAGCTTGGATGGATTTTTCTCCAACCATAATACTCTTTCTGGGTGGTTCCACATTCTAGGCACAACACACAAAGCCATGATTACCAATGTTTATGGACCGTAGGTTATGGATCAGAAACTTCAATTCCTCAGCTATCTCTCATGGCTCGACAATCAGGTCCAGAATAACCATTGGATCCTTGGGGGAGATTTCAATATCATCACTTCCCTATTAGAGAAGAGACGAGGAATTCGCAGATTAGACAGGGACAATGTTTCTTTTCAAACATTCATCGAGGATCACTCTCCGGCTTATCTCGAAACTACTAACGGTACTTTCACCTAGAACAACAGGTGAGGAGGCAATGCTCAAGTTGCTTCTTGTATTGACCATTTTCTCATATCCAAATCCTTACTCATGAATCAACTCAATCTCTCCAGCTCCATCTTTCCTTACGCCGGTTCGAACCATTGGTCGGTTTGCTTGCATCTTGATTGGGATTCTCCCGACTCTCAAAGACCCTTCAGATTTGAGCAATTCTGGATCTCGCATCCCGATCTCAAAGAAAAAATTAAAGAATTTCGGAGCTCCTATCATGGAAGGGACGAAACCCTTATGTATTGTTTCCAACAAAAGCTGAAATTCATCAAGAAACAACTCAAGCACTGGAATAAAACTAAATTTGGTAATATCCATTAGGAGAAGCGTAATCTAGAGCGGGATCTGGAGCATATCCAAACCCATGCTATCCATCATGGATATACATAAAACATCAAGCAGCACAAGCAACACCTTCTTAGCCAGCTGGATATTAGAAATCAACAGGAGGAGATGCTTTGGAGATAAAAATACAGAATTCATTGGCTCAAGGAGGGGGAAAGATCAAACTCCAAATTCTTTCACAGTGCCATGATCCATTGCAGGTAGAAAAACAGAATTAACATGCTGAAGACCAGCACTAGGGAGATTGTCCTTAACAAAGAAGCCATCGAGCAGGAGCTCATCGTCTTCTATAAGAATCTTTTGAATGACAATACTTCTGACAGGACGTAAGCCTCTCAACATATTCTTCATCACATCCCCCATCTTATTACTAAGGAACAAAACAACAATCTCATGAGTCCCATTTCACTTGGAGAAGTCAAAGCTTCTATCATGGAGATGAAGCCTGGAAAAGCTCCTAGACCTGATGGCTTCACCATTGAATTCTTCCAAGCCTGTTGGGAAATTGTCAAGAATAAGGTTTGGTAGGTGGTTGAAGACTCCTGTTCCTCTGGCTCTATTCTCCCAGCTTTCAACTCCACCTTTCTCATGCTCATTCCCAAAACCTGTAAACTGGCTGATCCTGCCAACTTTTGACCTATCGCCCTCTATAATCTTATCTACGAAATTGTCACTAAAGTGATTTCCAGATGCCTCAAACCTCTGTTTCCACTCCTCATATCCCCGGAGCAATATGGCTATGTCGAAGGCCGGCAAATTTTGGATGGCATTATTACTACTCATCAAATCATTCACAATCTTAAGTCTTCCTCCCTTCGAGGAATGCTCATTAAGCTTGACCTCTCCAAGGCTTTTGATAAGACTAATTGGAACTTCCTCAAAGACAACCTCTTAGCCTTTGGCATCTCCCTCTCTTGGGTCAGATGGATCATCTCCCTTGTCTCCTCTACCTTCTTCTCCATTCTGATTAATGGCTTTCCCTCCCCCACTTTCTCTCCCTCAAGAGGCAGCAGACCGGGTGACCCTCTTTCCCCCTAGCTATTCATCATTCTTGCAGAGATTCTGGGAAGAAGTATCAAAGTAGCGGTCAACCACAATCAACTGCAAGGCATCAAAATCAATCCTCATAGTCCTGCTCATCTGCATATACAATTCGTAGATGACACCATGCTAATGGGGAAATCCACTGTTACGAAAGCCAAAGCTTTTAGGAATATTCTTCATTCCTTCAGCGCTTCCTCAGGTATGACCATCAACAATTTGAAGTCTCAAATTTTATTTTCCAATACTCATTTGCATATTCAGAACTGCATTATCCAACTGCTTGGATTTTTGAAAGGCTCTCTCCCCTCTAAATTTCTTGGAACCCCCTTGATTTCCTCTGCCATCAATCACTCCTCCTGGAAAGACCCGCTCACCACCCTTGAGCTCAAACTCTCCTCTTGGACGTTCAAATCCCTTAACTTTCCTAGTCACCTCATCCTATTCAAGTCCGTCTTACAGTCCATGCCCCTTTACCTTTTTTCGGTTATGGAAGCCCCTAAATTTATTCTTAAATCCATCCACAACCTTTAGAGAAATTTACTTTGGGGCGACACCACAAATCAATGTAATTGTGCCTTTATGGCTTGCGACAAGATCTGCACTCCCAAATTGGACGGGGGGTTGGGCCTCCGAGACCCCTACATCCTCAATGAAGTTCTCTGTGCCAAGCTTCTCTAGAGATGGTGCATAGAAAGCCGCACTCCTTTGATGCACATCTGGATACAAAAGTATGCTACCAATCATGAGCTCATAAAGTAGGACTCCCTTCCGATTGGGTCTATTATTTGGAACTTTGCCTGGGCCCAAAGAGAACTCATCTGCAAACATAGCTTCTGGGAAATTAGAAAGGGAAACAGAGCTCTCTTATGGGAATACACCTGGAATCATCTACCTCCCCTGGCCAACCTCCCTGGCACAAGAGAGATTCAACACCACACTCAGCTCCTAGGAAAACACCTGGTCGATCACTATTGGGAACCAAGGGCCGACAACGATACCTGGAGATCTTGGACTATTCAGAATAATGGGAATGCTATTTTCAACACTAATGAGGCGAAGGAATTCTGGACTACTCTCAACTCGAGAAAAATCCTCATCTCCAATCTCCCGGACAAGCTCAGATAGGGATATCAACAGAATGGCTTCTTCGCGAGCAAGGAGGCGTACCAGCTCTCTCACTCTCCTCCTTCTCCCAAATATGGAATTTGGAATAAAATCTGGGGGCTCTTGCCGAAAATTACGACCTTTCTGTGGCTTGTTGCAAGAGGAAAAATTCTCACCTGGGTTCAACTAATGAAAAAGGGTTTTGTTGGACCTTTAGTCTGTGTTCTTTTCAATCAGTAGGAGGAAAATCAGGAACATCTCCTCAACTCTTGTATATTTTCCTCGACGATCAAGGACTGGGGGGCCACCATCTTTCACCACTCGGATCGCAACAAGCTCGACATCAAAGACACCCTTCGAAACTAGACTACTGAACCCTTTGTCAATCCTATTCTCTATTGCACCTTGCTCCTCTTCCCTGGGTTTGTCCTCTGGAATCTTTGGAAAGAACGGAACAGAAGGATTTTTCTCAACTACTCCCTCCCTAAGTCAAGCCTCACTCAACTTATTCACTCCAATCTGTAGGAAGTGGTGAGGATGATAGCTTGGGATGCTTCTGATCTCATTTGTCAACCCAGGGAAAGACTTATCTTGTCATACTGGAACTTCATGCTGGACCCTCTTCATCCTTCACCCTTCACCCATCCACCTTCTTCTCGTATCCCCTCGTCTTGGTTCTCGCCACTCCATTCCTCCCTCAAGCTTAATTTTGATGGGGTCTCCAAAGGAAATCCCAGTCCCGCTGGCATAGGAGGGGCATTCAGAGACACCAATGGTAAGATCACTGACATATTCTCATAATGCACAGGCAACAACACCAACAATTTTTCCGAGCTCCTTGCACTCTTAACTAGGCTTCATATTGCTCGACAAGAAGGTTGGTCAGCCATCACCATTGAAGGCGACTCTCAAATCATCATCAAAACTACTCTTAGACTTCACTACAGCACTGCCCTCTTCAAGCTTTCCAAACAATGGCATTTAGATTGGCTCAACGAGAAACTCCAGGTTATTATAAATTACTTCCAAGTTTTCAACACAAGCCATGTCCGCCGCTCGGCCAACAATCTTGCTGACCACCTTGCCAATAATGGTGTTGACACCTCTAAAAACAAAATTGATTCATCTTGGCCTCATTTCAGGGAGCAGCCCCTCAGGAATCAGCTCAATGACATTGCCTGTCAGGACCTACCTCCCCCACAACAGGTGCATTACACATATCATAGCCTGGCCATGGGCCTGTTGTTCACACGCTTAGCTGACAACTGCCCTAAGCTCACCTCCTTCTCCATGGTCTCCCGCCAGCTACCTCCACACGAGGTTGTCCATGACCCTCCCTCCACGTCCACTGCCCATTATGATTAAAGACATCTACCCCTTCACCCGTTCGGTACGTTGCTTGGATTCTGGTCTTAGAGTTAATTACTCATGTTTGGAACGTCCAGTCTTTGGTGCAGCTTGTAATTCATCTCTTAGTCAGAGTTATGGTGATGATGCCTCACGCATTTGATGATCAATGGCCCTGGCCTTTCACCATCAATGGCCAAAATTGCACTTCTCGTAATCATGCCGAGATTTCTAATAGCCTTGGCCAGCGTCTCCACAGGTCGATGGATGCCAATCTTATAGCCCTCCTCAGAAAACGTTCAACTCACACCTCCATTGTGCTCGTTCCTCCTGGCTGCCTCTATCTCTCCTCTATTTCCCGTGATTCTCCGGTGTCTAGCTCTTCCAAGTTCCGCTGTGAGCTCTCTGTTCACCACGCGTTGGTTTGCATTGTCATGGCTCCCCCTAAGAGAGTCCGGACCTAGCAAGATGCCAAGAAATTCAATGCTCAACATCCTAGCAGTTCCTCCTCCTCTCACCCAATTCGTCTGATGAGAGGCATTCTGGAGAAATCCAACACTTACCACTCACGATTCCTACCTAGGCGAAAGCCGAGATTCAGGACACTAGGGAGGACGCCTTGGTTTCCCACAGATGTGTTACGGATGATGAGATTTAGGAAGAATTTGCTGAGCTTGTTCCCAACCTTGGAAACACCAGAGGGAGAGCAGTTCTCTATTAGAAAACCTTGGATATCATCTAGTCACACAAGCTAGTTTTATGTAAATCCCTGACTGACTGCAATGAGGCGCAGGTGGAAATCTTAATGCAATTGGATGAGTTAATGGACATGTAGAAATAGAGTCTTTTCAACCATCAATAGTTGGCTTGATGATTGGGGATCACTCTTGCTAAAGACCCTACGACTCAGCCGGTCTAGCCTGAGTATCATAGCTCCTAGTTATGATCGACTCATGGTCTTCTCAGGTTTTTTACTCTATTAGTCTTTGTGTTGGCTCTCAGGAAGCTATGCTAGTTCTGGTTCTGTCATCAGACTTATGGTTCTCTAGATAGCACTAATTCTCTTAGGATACCTTTCCATATTTTTAATGGGTTTTTTTTTCTCCTTGAAGAGAGGGCCCGATAACAGCTTGACTTTGCATCTTTTGTTGCTTACTACTCTGTACATTTGGTTTATGCTAATATAACGATCTTCTACTAGTTTACAAAGAAAAAAAAGTCAACAATGTCATTTGAAAATTGTTTCATACTTTTAGAAAATCCCATATATATTATTGAATGAGTTTAATTTAACTATTTTGTTTTGGTATACATAGTAAATTACCATAGAAGGTGGAATCTTTTTTTCTTATTTTTGTGGTTTTTGTTTACAAATCGACAATCATAGAAATAAGCAACATTTTCACACGTTATTTTTGTTGTTGAGTGTTTTCCTCTTTTACTCATGTATTAGTTTGTTTATGAAATTTATTTTGGCTTGTGCACTCTGTTTTATTTTCTAATGTTATCTTTATAAGATCTTGTAAATATACCATCTTTTCATCTTTCCCTATTTTGGCATTCTTGTTTTTCTTCATTTAAAATATCTCCTAGTTTTTGGAATTGAAAATGCTAGAAAGTAGATTACCTATGTCAACCATATTCTTGATGAAAAGTCAACCAGTAAATGTAGGAGTTGAGGGACTAGAACGGAGAGGTGGGTGTAAGAGTGATATAATGATGACAAGTCCGTTGTAATGCGATTTGGAGTGTTGAATTGATGATATAGTAGTTGGAAATATAATATTGGTCCTCTCCCCAATTCTTAAATGGTGCTAGATCAATAGAAGAGTGCCTGCCTTATAAGCATGAGGTTGGTGTTTTGGTTCCTCTGTTCCTTAATGTTATTGCAATATTGGTATTTCTAATAAAATATTATGAAAATGGTTGCATCTAATGACCAAATAAATGACTAAATTTATTACCAAATAAATGACTAAATGCCCTACCAAATAGATCACTAAATATATTACCAAATATTGAAATTCATGACAAAAAAATGACTAAATATATGACCAGCTCATGAAGCATTTCAAAAAATTTATGACTAAGTGATAAATGACCAATTTGGTCAGGTGATAAGTAACTGTGAATTTATGACCATCAGTCATGTGACCAATTTTTGTCATTTACCTCTGATTTTTAATCATTTTTTTAGTCACTTATCACCCATTATGTACTCATGAGTAGAGTATAGAATGAAACTTCATTAGTTCCCTCTTATTCCTTTATCACTTCCACATTTAATTCTTCTCTCTAAGAAAGAGAAATAAATTTTTGTTTTCCCTATATTCATTTGATAAGAATGTATTTTGTTTTGTTATACTTGGTACTAAAAAGTATCTAGTGTACATAACAAAAATAACAACTTCATACACTAATAGAAACAACAAGGAAATATCAGTCCAAATATGATACAAAAAGCACTACATGACGCACCAAATCCACCAACCACACCAGAATGATACAGGCAATATCATTCTCACAAAGGAAAGAATATCAATCTACGACACAACTATGCGTGGATAAAAAAAGGTTAAAGAACAAGCAGATGTAGCACTTCAACACGACCTAATTACAGTCACTTGACAAATAATGTATCGCAATCAAACAACAAAGAAAAACTATAGGGTTCCAAAAGATAGAATAATCTGCAATACTTTGATAAGAAATCCACACATTTAAATAAAGTTGTGCAATATAAAAAGTAGGACTATCCCTTCATGTTTATAAACCACAACATATAAATGTAGTGTCAAAACCCAATCCATTCTGTGAATGTGCTGAAATGTTTCCTTGGTTGTGATGGTTCTATAAGAATGATAATCATGTATATATTGTGATGGTTTTGCAATACCACAGTATTCTATAGATGCATGTACTAGAAGCTTCCATATTTAGGATAGTACTATGATTATTTGAGGTAAAAAATATTGAAAAATCCCACAGCCCCCAATCTCTATATCTCTTTCTAAAAACCTAGCCCCAATCTCTTTCTCTCTAAACATGTAACCCCCACTCTCTCTCTCTCTCTCTCTCTCTCCGTAATCCCCTAACCTCTAATCTCTCTCTCCCTAAGCCCCTAACAGCTGATCTCTCTCTCTCGCTCTCTCTCTACACCTAACTTCCAATCTCTCTCTCTCTCTCTCTCTCTCTCTCTCTCTCTGTATATATATATATATATATATATATATATATATATATATATATATATACACAACTAACCCCCAATATCTCTCTATACCTATTGTAAACTATTCTATGGGTTAGTTTTGGGAACTTTGTAAAAAAAAATCTAATGTCCACAAAGAAACATAAAAGACTAGTTTTATTATTACAACACTCCTTGAGTGGTCATGTGTGTTTATTTAACCTGAAAGATTCCTTTAGGGCGTAATTCATAGGATTCCTTCCTTGATCATGCATAGAGCCTCAAAAACCATAATTACTAGGCTAAAGAGACATCGCTTCTCATAGGCTAAAGAGCATCAACATCTCTAGTCATAGGTTAAAGAGCATAGTTGACAAGCCATGTGTTTGTTTATTCATCCTGCTTGGCCATGGATGATTACAAGCATTATTTAGGGAATAAGATCAAAGTTTCCTCTCTCGACCATGTTAAGGGACACGAGACCCAAACCTAGTGCTCAAAAACTTATAATGTTCCCATATTGTCACTATAATACCAAAGAAACCCTCAAAAAGTCATCTTTGGTGGTTGGAGGCATCATTCCGAGACCCTTATTCCTAGAATATTCCTTTATGTACCAATTCATCAACTTCCTCCATTGACCATGTTTAATATCTCAACACTGAAACCTGATGCTCAAAAACTCCTAATGGCGCCCATATCTCGACTTGGATGTTAGTGATACCCTCAAGAGATCCTATGTGATAGTTCAAGGTGAATTGTTTAGCCCTAGATGCCCATATCATTACCCATAGGAAAATTATACTCTTAGAGGATCGATTTTGGTGGTTCACGGTGTTTTTCTTAAAGTAGGTTTCCTAAAATATTGCTTTAGATCAAAAGGATTAGGATCATCTCTTGAACACATCAAGTTCCCCATGACCCATCTTTAGTCTTCATAACCTTCTAACAGTGAGATATCATCACTCATAGGCCAAATTTCCTACATAGAGGTCATGTGTGGTAGTTCAAGGGATTATTCGTTTCGCTTGAGCTTCAAAAGTTATATTTTAGACCTAATTTCAATGTCTGATTCATTTACATTGATTTATGGCTCAAGACCTATACATAGTTCTCAAGCAAATATGATTATTTGAAGGTGAAGTATTTGCTTGCAATGTCATTGTGTTTATTGCACCGAGAGTAGCGAGTTGCTTACAACTTAGCATGTGGGAGATGTGTAATGTGATATAGCGCAACGCCCTCACATTATGTACCCAAAAGAAAAAAGTAATTAATTTTTTTTATGTCGGCTCATAAATTAAAAAGTGAAAACCAATTAAAAGATAATTTAAAAATCCATATCCGCCCATAAAACAAAAATTTAAAACCAAATAAAAACTCATATCAAGGTCTTTAAATTGTTTTTCTAACTACTGTAACACACAAATTCTGAACTTATAATCTATTTCCCCTCACATAACATAACATTATTATTTTATGATATCATCTCAACTAATCTTCAATCAGCATTGTTAATCCTTTAATGATGGGTGGACTGTCCAATCTTGTACAACCGCATTACTAAAAGTTATTGATATACTCATCATTAATAGGAAAATAGGAACCATATTTAATTTACATTGCTCTCCATCATTAATAGGAAAAAAAAAGGAACCATATTTAATTTGTGGTTGTGGACCAACTTTTATATACATATATATTTCAAAATATGTGTGTTTTATGGCTTTCTATTCATAGATTCTTCTTTAATATTTCACAAAAAGCCTTAAAATAAGGAATGAATATATATCTTTTATGTAATATATTTAAAATAAAAATTGGTTTATGAGGAAAATACTTTAAAATAAAGATATTTTTTTCCATATGTGAAGATGTTCACAACTTAAAGCACTCAACCACTTGAGCTAGCCCACCGAGTTCTTAAAAGAAGAATATATATATATATATATATATATATTAAAGCATTCTCCTCACAAATGATTCATTCATATATATTTATATGGTATCCGTTCTCAAACTTAAATCAATTCATTAGCAAAACATTTTGATGCGAAAGAAGTAGACATTTTGTAGAGAAGAGAAGTCTGGAGATTTTGCATATGCTCGAAAAACGTTTTGAGGTAATTTTACATGAATTTTATTTATTATTTTTACAATTAATTGATTTTTTGCATTTCAACCTTGAGGGACAAATGCATTTGAGTCACTCTTTAATGGTTTTGCCAGAGCTCTATGACCTTACTCCTACAAAGGGTCCATATGTGTGTATTTTTTGCTAGTTATGATTGTTGATGTATGTAATATTTTTATCAGGTATTGAAAGATCCTATATCTTAGCTAAAAAATAAACCTAGCTGTAGGACTAGTTTATGGTTTAAGAAAGAGTAAATATTTGCACGCGACTAGCTTGTGGTTAAGAAAGAGTTAAGAATTTCACCAGACTAGCTTGCGGTCTAAGAAGCAATAAATATTGTGCTGATCTTACAAGTAGTTATACAAAATCTTGCTAATTGAATTTTACATGATTCCAATTAGTTATGAAAAGCTAGTGAAGGTTTTTAGTTTTTAGTTTTTTTTATTAAGAATTTTATAGGGTTACCTTACATGGAAATGAACAAGGTAGAAAGTGGTTTTAGGCATGTGGTTTTAGTAGCCCATGGTTTTTTGCTAATGTAAAGAACCCTATTTATAGGGTTGGATTCCTACATTGTAATGTGTCAATGTAAGCAAGAGAGATACTCTTGGTGGTCTTGGTGTAATTTGACAAAAAAAATCAATAATAAATCTATCATTAATGATTAATTTTTCCCTACAAAATTTTCATATTATGACCATAATGTTGCTATTCTATTTATTCTCTATAACATATTTTTTAACTATTATTTGACTTGGCCATCTCTCGTCGTATCACGATTTAAGCTTTTGATTTTAACTATTATTTGATTTGGTCATCTCGTCGTATCACGATTTAAGCTTTTGGTTATTTGATCATATCAGGATTCAGAGTAAGCAGTAGCCCTTTTCTTTTGAATACGATAGGACTGGAAGTTGTCGAATGCAGCTAAGACCATATTCAGACTGTTATGTCGAATGCAGCTAAGACCAATACGACTGCTGCCAAGACGGCCAGTCGGGGACCTGGTGCCGCCGCCATTAATGGCTGGGAGAAGCATTTCAATTTCAGGCGATCATATCAGCGATAATAACAGTATCACTTCAACCTGCCCAAGTTGTCATGTGGATTTTGAATTTGGAGAAGACGCAAATCAACTCAACTGCGGCCGCATACACCATCCCAATTGCATTTCAGCTGGGCCTGTGAGGAACAACTGTCCAGTCTGCCGAGGCCTGTGAGGAACAACTGTCCAGTCTGCCGAGCTGGGCCGAGCTCAGCCGAACCGAGGGGAGTGGAACGGAGCGGAGCGGAGCTGAGCAGAGCACGAGCTGGGCCGAGCCGAGCTGTAGTTATTATGGGGAACACTTGTCCAGTTTGCTTAGCTCAGCTGTAGCTGTTACTATGTTATTTTTCACTCTGTCTGTTAGTAGTATATTTAAATTTAAAGGAAATGCAAAACAGGGAGTAGTTTTATTTGCTATGGGATGTATCTTGGGTAGTAGAGAAAATAGAGAAAATGATTGTTAATTACCTACCGTTTTTTTAGAGTCCTTGTGTATTGACTATATAATGATTGAGTGGATTATGTAATTTTGGTCAATATCTTGATTCTTGTAAATAGTTATTTTGAAAATTAAAAAATTAAATTCAACTTGCTCTTTTTTAATTTAGATGTGTTTTTTAATGAGTAAGTTGTAAGTTATGTTCTGTGACATAAATGTTGGAGTAAGTGGCTTCTTTTATTACTTAAAAACTAGAAACTGTTGTTTTATGCATAAGTTATGTTTCATGACATATAAATGTTGGAGTCAATGGCTTCTTTTGAAAATTAAAGACTAGAATGTTGTTTTGTGTATAAGTTATGTTTGATTCTTGTAAGTGACGTGATGCTCTTGTTAAACCCCTATGTTATTGGTTTCCTTATGCATAAGCTATGGGTTCAATTCTTGTAAGCGACATGGTGCTCTTGTTGATCCTCTATGTATTGACTATGGCATGATTGAGTGAATTATGGCTTATGGGTTCAATTCTTGTAGGTGTCATGGTGCTCTTGTTGATCCTCTATGTATTGACTATGGCATGATTGAGTGAATTATGGCCATACCTTGATTCTCCATAAGTGTTGGCATTTCTCTTTAATTATTTAAAATTAGTGATTTCTAATTATGTTTATTTTGAAAATTAAAGGATTAAATTCAACTCCTTTTTATTTTTTAAATATATTTTTTTATATATATTTAAGTTATGTTCCATAAATGTTGAAGTCAATAACTTTATTTTGAAATTAAAAACTAAAAATGGTTTTTTAATATTAAAGTGATGTTACATGAGAAATAAATGTTGGAATCAAAATAGATTCATTTTTCCACAATTAAATTAAGATTTCCATAGTCTTCCAGTAGTCTTATTTAAAACTTGTTAAAAATATTTTAGATTTCAGGTTTTTATGGTTTAAATTTAATTATAATTTTGTATTTTTAATTAATTTTAAAAGAAAAATACAAACTAATAAATATCAATATATAATAATAAAATTAAGCCTATAAGGTTAGCTAAATTGGTTGGAAATTAAAATCTAGGATCTTTTCTCGCTAAGCTTCCAACCTAACTCCATCTTCAAGAAATGTGAAAAACATTAAAAAAAATACATAATAATAAAATCATTAAAATATTTAATATTTATAATAAATAATAACCAATTTTTTTTTATATATAAACTCTCTATATATATTCCATAACAAAATTTCCTGGAATTTAAAACATACTGCATCTAAAACACTACCATAAAAGCTTATAAGCAACCATATTAAAACAATAATCACTTAGCATAAAGCTCCTACTATCAAATAAAGTTTGGATCTTCCATAAGCATATAGGATATCTCAAAAAAAAAAATCTACATAAAAATACAAAACTTCTATCTAACTTTCGTAGTTCTGAATCAGTTATTTTAAAGCAAAATATAAAATAAAATAAAATAAATGTCATTTTGTTCCCAGCATCATCATAGATTATTTTTTCTTGATCTTCAGTGATAATCTACTGTCCCATAGTTCATTTTCCTTTAAAACTAAAAACTTAATTACCTCCAAATGGTTGTACAAACAAATGATATCTTGTATAAGAAGTTGCAAAAAATTGTTATGACAAGGCTTAACCTCTAAAAACCCATCCATAAACATTTTGGCATCCCAAAACCTACTTATAATATAAACATTATTATTATATAGTGAATTTACTTTAATTTTCTATCTTTATAAATTTATATATATAATTACACAATATTGTTATTATTTTAATTTTATTTAATATATATATATATATTTCCATACCTTTATTTCAAGGAGAAATTAAGATATATTTTTTACATACAAAACATATCCAAAAAGTTAAGCCCATACCTCAGTCCAAAACATCTATTTCTCTTTTTCTGTTACAATCCATTAAGTTAGCGAGTGGCTTATGCTAATAGCCATATGATAAAGATACAAAGCTTTCCTTCCTATATATATGAGAAAAATATGTATTAAAAAAATTACATATAAATAAATAAATAAAATAAAAATATTATTATGAATAAAATTTACATTAAAATCTAATATAATATTATATCTATAATAAATAGTATTATTCTATCATTATTTTAAATCAAACTCAATATTTTTTAATCTTTATTTACAACTTAAAAAAAATAAAAATATACCTTTATGTAATTTAATAATATATGAGAAATGTATATTAAAAAAATTTATTTATAAAAATTATTATGATCAATAAAATTATATTTAAAATGACATAATATTATTATTGTTTTAAATCAAACTCAACACTTTTTATTCTTTGTTTTTTTATTTAAAAAAAAAAATACTCTTACATATTATTTATAATTTTCTTCTTAAAGAGTCTAATAAATGTTGAGATCAAAATGATATCCTTCGAATATGGGCTGGTGCAAGGTAATGATATTACTTATGACTCATTAGTTGCAATGGCATGCTGAAAAACATAAATTTTATTATTAAAATGAATTATGATAGGTACCTACAAATTTTTTTAGAATTAGGTGTAAAATAATGAAACGTAGAAAATCGGAATATGTAACTTTTATTTATGGAAAAGTGGTATAACCTCCCCAAAATGTCATTATTTTAAGATTGGTATGTTCTTTTTTCTCTAAAACATAATCCATATGTTTGCATTGGTTCACCGGTTTGTTATGTAAATTGTCAAATTATGGGGAAAAAAATGTGTACATAGGCGTAGGCAACAGATGGATCTTGTGCAGGGCTATTTTTCAAAAAATTTAAGTTAATTTTATATATTTTTTAAATTACAAAAGTCCATGAAGCCTTAAAACGACATGGTCGAGTCTTGGTCCAACATATCATGGTATGAACATAATCAATCAATTTTATTTTTTTTATCTTGTAGGTATTTTTGTACTCTTGTGCTGGTTCTTTTCCGTTTTTGAAATATGTAAGCCAATCAAAAGTTATAGCCTAGATAAACTACCTATTTGTTTTACAAATTTGACATGAGTGTAGTTAAAAATGAATTAAAAATAGAAAACAATAACATATCTATTCAAAAAAATATAGTTATAATCTACACACACAACTTGACAAGTGTGTGCAATTTCATCAATAGTGCACAAGTGGAGCATATGCAAAACTAAGTGTGAAAAACATGAAGTTATAGAAATTGGTGCGTTCTGGCATAACTCAGACTGAGACTCAAGTTTTGGAAATCCGAAGCTATTACCAAACCTGCAAGGATACCAAAAAAAAAATAATCCAAACACGCATGCACGGAAATGCGTGCACACATAGAGGTGCACATGTGTTACTATGCACGCACTTGTAAATGCAAGAACGCGTTTGTTTTTACACCTTCATTTTCTTCTATCTCTCCCTAACCCCCCACCCCGTCTTCCTATCCACCCAATCCCCACCCCTCTCTTACTATCTACCCAATCTCCCCCTCTCTTCCACTCTACCCAATCCCTCCTCCCTCCCTCACCCCTCTTTTCTATCCTTCACCACAAGGGTTAGGAGATATATTATTACACAAAATCATTAACTTGCATTATCCTCATGTACATATAAATTTTCATCCTTATAACCTTAAATCCATGGCCCCTATATCCCAATCCCCAAACCGTTGACCATTAGTCCATAGCCATTGAAATCCCTAGTCCCTAGTATAACTAACCATTATAACTCTTGGCCCACTATAATCTTAAACTAGTATAGCCCCTAAAACTCCTAAATACTAACCCATAATGATATATATCCCTTAACCCCTATAATCCTAACCTCTAAAGTGTCTAGTCAAATAAAAAATAATCCATAGCCCTTATAACCTCTAATTCTAATCAACCCTAAACTCTATCATCAAACACCCAACCCTTAAAACCTATAACCCATAGCCAGTTTAAAGAGATAGTGAGAGAGAGAGAGAGACCTGAACCTTGGGCACTAAAGGAATACTCTATCCAAAAATAGCTATGATGATTTCCTCCACTAACCACACATGACCTCTTAATGGTATCACTGGCCTATGATTAAGGATTTCAATACCATGAAGTGGTTTTGAACAATATGTATGTTCCTGATCAAGCCTTTGGGAATGATGTTTTGTGGAAGAATATCGTGGATATGGCTGTAAAGAAACCATTTAGACATCCAAGGCTATGAACAATGTCTAAAAGCACCAAACAAGACTTTACAGGGGTATCCATTGTGTTATTTATCCAAGTCTTGTGGACTTAGGGAATTCGACATGGTCAAGGGAGGAGACCTAAGACTTGGGCGTTAAAGGAATCTTATATCCATCTAAGGCTAAGAAGGTTACCTCCACCAACTACACATGGCCTCTTGAGGTATCATTGTTTTGTGATTGAGGATGGAAGTGCCATTATATGGTTTTGAACTTAGAATCTACATGTTTTAGGGCCTTGGAAATGGTTTTCCAGGGAAAAATACCATGCATTTGGCCCTAAATAAACCATTGAGGCATCCAAATCCATGACAAATTCCTCAAGTAACCATGGATTACCTCATAGGGATATATGTGGAAATATGTATCTATGTCTAAGGGCCTTATGACCTTGGACATAGTGAAGGGAGGAGAGTTGATCCTATGGACCTACATGAATCTTTTAGCCATCCAAGGATAAGAATATTTCATCAACCAACCATGCATGACATCTTGAGGGTATCATTACTCTATGATTGAGGATATTAGTTCCATTCGGTATTTTTAAGTAGTATGTACATGTCTAGGGTCCTTTAGGATGATGCTCTAGGAAAGAATACTTTGACTTTATCCTTAAAGAAAGCATTGAGGCATCTAGATCCATAAAAAATGCTTCAAAGCACAACACATGACTTTGTCAATGGTATGCATGATGCTCTATATTTATGTATTGGGGCCTTGGGGCTCTATATTTATGTCTTGGGGCCTTGGGGCCTTGGACATGCTTAGTGGAGGATACCAAAACCTTGGGCCCTGGAGAATTCTTCTATCCATCAAAGACTAAGAAGGTTTCCTCAACCAACCACACATGGCTTCTTGAGAGTGCCAATGGCTTATGATTAGGGATGTTGGTGCAATTATTTGGTTTGGGGAAATATGTATGTGTCTTAAGGCCTTGGGAATGACATTTGAGGGAAAATGTTGGTTTACACTCTGGGATGACCCAGGTTCGGCGAAGTTGTTGTAGACCCAACAAAATCCCCTTTCACTGGCCCTTTCGGCATCAACCTGCGAACAAGCTAAATTCTCACCCAACGCAAAGATGGGGGGTTACAGAATCAGGTTTCTATAACCGTGGCGATTCGCAAATGTGGAAAATGACCTCTCAATGCATTTCTTACTTAGGATTTACTTAACATAACAATATCAGCATGTTACTTTGCACTTCGCAGTTACCATCAACCTACAGACTACGGTGGATCATTGTTCTCCTTACTCTTATAACTACGCCTTCATCATACTTAATGTTACTTCACAACATTCATATACATGTGTTTCACTTACTTAACATATGATTTCCATTCACATACATATGAAAGAAAACACATAAAGATACCATAACATGAACACAAAACACATCATAGATTCATACACATAACACATAGATTTACGTGGTTCACCCACCATATGGGAGCTACATCCACATGAATTGTTGGTTTATTACTTGGAAGGGGTAATAGTTTCAACCTGTGCACTCAGATGCAGACTCTCCTCTACAATAGACCTCTGCACACTCATCTACACAGCCTTTTCTCTCTCTTAGATATCTCTATTAGTCTAGATTTAACTCTAACATAAAAGTCCCATCCAAAATCTCTCTAACCCTTCCTTATACAAAAATTCCCTTTATATAGATGTTCTCGAAGGTCACATATTACAATAAATATGGTCCAACCCCCATAGTACCCTTAAACCCAAAAAACCATGGTTCTCCTCTCAACCACATTTTGCTTTAACTTCGTTGTCCTTTAGCACCGCTTCTTCTGACTTTGACACTTCTTTTGACCGTCACAGTTCTAACCGTGTGGCTATGACTCTATAGTGGCGTGTCCTTTGCACCATTCTTCTTCTTTACTTTCTGTTTCTATGGCTGTCAGCTCACCGCTTCATCCTTAACTACTTCAACTACCTCTGGCTATCCTTAGTAGTTTGCATTTACTAAGGGGACAAGTCCTTTCCTGTCAACTATGGTTCGCTCCATACCCTCCTTTGGGGAATTGTGAAGTTGCTTCTTCCAAAACTGGTCAATGTTAGGTCTCTCCTAACTATACTTTCGCTATCAACAACTCATGTACATGGGTTGTGGCAAACAAGCCTCTGACAGTTAATTGTGACTTATCCCCGAGCCACCTTCAACAGGCTTCTTCGGCTGCGCATCACTTGGGTTGTTTGCCTTCGCAGCGAATTCCTGAAAAGTTGCGCTCAACTTTGTAACTGCTTCCTTAGTCTCTTGCTTGTATTCTTTGATCATTTCAAGCATCATCGCCAATATGGGTTCTTCTATTTGATCCTTTACTGTACTCTCTGTCATGCATAATTTTTTCAATTTATCCTCGATTTCTTCAGAGAGTGGCAATTCTTCTTCTTGTATAGGTTGTAACTTCGACAAAGTTTCAGCTTCCTTCATCCTTAGTTCCTTTAGCTCCTTCTGAAGCTCTTTCATTTCTACGAACTTCTGGATTCTTTTCCTTAGCAGAAAATCCTTCATGGCCGTGTTTATATAATCAGGGTCCTTCTGCCTCTTCTGAAATTCATCCTGAATTTTCTATAATTAGGGATCCTCTTGCAGTATAGCCCAAACCTTAGTAACTTCTTCTAGCAAGTCTTGACACCTCGCAACTTTTTCAGATATGTTCTCAGTTGATGTCTTTAGCTCTTCGGCTCTTGCTAATTCTATATCTAGTGGAGTGCCACGTTGTTCTGAGACTCTAATTCAACAATCTTTTCTTTGTATTCAATCTCCATATATTCCATTTTCGCTTTGAGATTTTCCACGGAAGAACCAATCTTAAGGATGGTTGCTTCCACTTCCAGATCTTCTTTGCAGTCTAGGATCTTTGCACAGACTTCAGCTACGGTTTTCTTCAACTTCGCATGCTTCTCATGAGAATTTTCCGGCTTATTGGTATTTAGTGTGCATTCATTCTTCAGTTCCTTATAACTATCTTCTAGCTTTAGATGCTCGTTATATGAAATCATATCTTTATCTCTAATTTCCTCCACAACCTGCAGATGCAGATTATGCAATCCTTCAATGGGAAACATTCCCATGTTTATATCCAGAAATGATAGTTGTTTCACACCTTTAGTTAGTTTGTTAGACAAAAATATCACATTTATCAGCTCTATGTGGACTAACCGGGGTTTCATCGTTAAAGTGTGCACTTTTATTTTCTTTGGCTTGACTCCTATGTCCTATCTTTAGAGTTTGATCCCCCTAATAAGTCTCTCTGGACTTTTTCTACTCTTGCCACCATGCTTTTTAGTTCTGTGATGCTCTCTATCATGATCGCTTGGAGTTCCTCTTACTTGTTGTATTTGATTGCGAGCATCTCTTCAATATGATCATGGACTCAAGCTATGATGCAGTCGTAATCATCATCATGCAGCTTCGCATCGAGCGAAGACTTACTTGCTTTCTGCTTCTTTCTTTGTGATCCCTCTGGCACGGATGTCTCAGGATTTTTCCTTTTCTCTCCTGCTGGAAAATCAATAGTTCGTTGTTCTTCTTTTCCTTGATTTTTTTCTGTTCCTGAATGATTTTTGGATCTTCTTCTTGGTCCTGGGTGTCACTTTCATTTACACTTTCCTCTAATTTAGTAATCAATGTCTCTAGCGCATCAATCTTCCACTTGGGCAGCCAATCTTCAATGATAATATCAATCTTCTATGCATCCAGTTGGTATTGTCCCTCAAACCATTCTAGGATTGATGGTTCTCTAGGACGAATGAAAATAAAGTGAAGGATGGCTTTGAATCTCATCTTGCGAATATACATTGTTATTTACTTAGGAATACGCGAAGTGCGCTTGATAAATTCGCATAGCTGCTCATAATATGTATACAACTATACATTATTAACTTTTTGTCTACCTGGCTTCGACTTGGCCCACATGTTCGCCTATCTGGGTCCTTGGCAGTCTTCAACGAACACCGGTACGTTTTGTTGATACTTAGGCTCTTTCCAGCCTACGAACACGATCAAGACTAACAACCAACTATAATGGAATTGATGTCCACTGTCTTTCATATCCACAACATTATCTAGGAACTCATTCAGAAAGTAACTTGCCCAATTATACTAGAGTCCATCCTTGGCCTTCACATATAAGGAGATCGCAGTGGCCGGTACCTCCGTCCGTTTGCATTGCCCTAGTACTTTTCCTGTGAGCAGTTGACTCGTGAACCTCGTGACGACATCCTTGATTTGATTTGCTTGATATCCATTGGTTCCTTTTACCAAAACGAATTCATTCTTCATCCTTCTTGCAAGTTCTTTGTCTTTATTATTTCCTACAAACTCTGTTGTAGGATTAGCACCTATTTTTCTCAAGTGCGTAACTATATAGATAAGGTCTATGTCGATATCAATCTTGCGGTCTAACCACAAGTAACCCTAGTTCGTACATGAGAGAATTGTTTGCACAATTTTTTTGAGCTCTGGGCTTCTCTCAAAATGCGGAATTTGCAGCAAATTCAACAATCCTGATGGTTGCAATGGTGCAATCCAGTCTTGTGCTTGAATTGTTGTTTGCTTCAAGGCTTCATCCTATTTCCTACACATATACTGGTCCGACTAAAATTGTGGATAATTCGTTAAGTGCAGCAAGTCGTGTTCTGTGAACTTGCATTCTGGCATCTTGCCTAGGAAATTCTCCTTTTTGTGCACATGGCTCAACATGGGCGGTAGCGAGATCTCATATTATGGATTCTTCTTGAGTATCACAACGGGTGCATCTCTTCTTGGAGGCATGTACTTGGGTACCAGCAGAATATTCCTCTCATGAGGTCGCTCTGGTGGATAATCCTTTGGAATTTATGCGGCCTTTGGCTTCTCTTGCTCAGTAGCCTTTTTATTATATTTCTGTTTCTGCTCCGCTATATTTCACAGTGAAGCTCTAGAGGTTGCACCTCTCTCTAGGACTGTTTTATTTATTGGAGTCTTCATGATTCATTCTAAACTATAATGTTGGAATTCTCTTAATATCTCCTCTAGGCTCTCTTGTTCAAACATACACTGTCGGATTACTCTTTCTCTTGACTGGTAAAAAGCTTGAAAATTACATGCGGTAAAAATCAAAAGTCACAGTAAAACCGATAACTATGCGATCCTTACTATTTATAGGCACAACTTCACTAATGCATTCCCAAAAAGGCTAAGTTAGCATTAAATGCTATGTCCGTTGGCCAAATATTGCTTAGATATTGGTCCTTTTCATTCATTGAATGTGTCTTCAATGGACAAATATGCCTTAAAAGCGGAAAAAATTGGTTGCCAAAAGTATTGTATAACGACTACTTTTCCAACCAAAAATGTAATGGCTAGTTTTCTCTAGCTTCGCTAATAGTTAGGTAAATGGAGAGGTTCTCTTCGCATTTCCCTTCTTTCTGATTGAACTACACAATGCTACTCCCTTCGTTTACTTCACAAATTGACTTGCTATGTGTGTTTCGCAACACATCTTCATATATTGTAAAACTGCACATTTTAACAAAACTATTGTATGCAGATTCTGCCCTCTGTTTTACTATCCAATTTCAACTGCACTTAACACTTAAAACATTCTTGCATTCTTTAACTTCTTCTTATAGGAGTAGGGCCATCCTTCTAAGGCTTTAATCTACTCTCATTGAAAAGACCTTGCAAGTTTTCTCCAAGTAATGTGGCTAGTTGAACTGCGCCTCCATTAGTGACATGTTTGACAATGTATGGCCCTAACCAGTGCATTTTAAATTTTCCAGGGAACTTCATAAATTTGCTATCATAAAGGAGGATAAGGCATCCTACCTGGAAGATCTTGTGCTTGATGTGTCTATCATGCCATACCTTTTCCCTATATTTCTGTACATGTTGGTGGAAACCTGCAATGAAGCAGTCTTCCTCCAATCCAACCAACTATAATAGTCTTTCATCCATTGTCTCATTATTAGCCATATCTTTAAATGTTGCAATTATCAAGCTTGGAACTATGTATTCCATGAGAATGACAAATTCCTGTCCATTTACTAACACTACTACATTTTCGGCCTTTAGGGGGGGTTGTCTTCTGCCCCCAAAAGTGACCTACGGGGCGGGGGGGGGTGGAGGGTGGCTTTGGGGGTAGTTTTGGAAAAATCTCCCCTAAAGGCATCGATGTTAAAATTTTTTCCCTTTAAGGGTGGTTTTTGACGAGATTGGAACTGCCCCCAAAAGTAACTTTTGGGGACAGTTTGTGACCCCCTCGTAGAGGTCTACGGAGGTGGTTTTAAACCCCCCTTGTAGACCCCTTCATGGAGACCTATGAGGGCGATTTTGAACCCCCTTCATAGAGACTTACGATGGCGGTTGTGAACCCCCCTCATAATCCCCCTCATACAAACCTATAGGGGCAGTTTGGAACCCCCCTCGTAGAGGACGATAGGGGTGGTTTCAAACCCCCTTCGTAGAGGCCTATAGGGGCGATTGTGAACCCCCCTCGTATAGTCCTATAGGGGCGGTTTGGAACCCCCGTTGTAGAGGCCTATAGGGACAGTTTAGAACCCCCCTCATAGAGGATTATAGGGGTGGTTTTGAACCCTCCTCGTAGAGGCCTATAGAGGCAGTTTGAGACCCCCCTTGTAGAGGCCTATAGAGGCAGTTTATGAACCCCCCTCATATAAACTTATAGGGGGGTTTTGAACCCCCCTCAACACCCCTCGTTGTAACATAAAAGGGAAGTTTTGAACCCCCCTCGTAGTGACATATGAATTCAATTTAGAACCGCCCTCGTCGCCATAATAAATCATAATAAAATATATTTTATTAAAAATATCAATATTGCAATATCATTAGGGAACGAAGGAATCGAACCTTCAACCTCCTACTTGTAAGGCGGGGCACTCTTCCATTTAGCTAGAACCCTTTAAGAAATGGGGAAAGGGGCAATATTAACACCAAGATTGCATCATTTGTAATTCTAAAAAAAGACTAATAATCCCAACATTGTTTCTAACTCTAGATACCTAAGAAAGTAGTCTAAATGGCTCTAATCTTCTTTAGATATATGAACACCATTCAAAATTCCATTTTCAAATTAGGAGATCTAGTTATGTGTCTCCAAAATACAATCAAATGACTCTTGGGAAGAAAAGGTAAGAGCAAGATTCAACCCAAGTTTTATGGTCCCTATAGCCTACTACAAAATGTGGGTGATGTGGATTATTCAATGGACTTCTTAACCAAGGAAGACTTGATGAAGTTTTCCATGTCTCGTGCTTAAATAACAAACTAGGAGACATGCTTTAATAACAAACTGGCCAACCAGACAGCTGCCCAAACAAATTTTCCTCGGTGATAAAGGGAAATTGATACTAGAAAAAGAGGGTATCCTTGGGAGTTGGGACAAAGGTGAAAATTCTCTGCAATAGGAAAATATGTCATTAAAAAATAAAATGGTAGGTCCCTCCAACAAAATATGCAACATGGGAACCCTAACCAAAAAGTAAGCCTAGGAAACTAACCATATCTGTGGACCTATTGTTATAGAATGGTTTTGAAAATGTATGAATTCCATGAAACACTGACATCTATGCCATGAATACTAATGCTTATTTCTCTAGTTGGTAATTAATGCATTTCACAATCATCATCCATTTAACCTGGGTTCATAATTATGCCTAAGCTAGGGTCTATAAATTGAATTAAAGTGGATGAAAATGTCTCATTTAAGGCCCTCTAAATGTGAAATTTTAAATAAAAAACACACTTGAAGATTTAGGGTATCTATTGAATGCTCCCTTGACTTGGTATCTATTGAATATGTTATAGATGGCAATAAGGGATAGTTTTGGGTGGTCAAAAATTGAATCATCCTCTTGAAAAACCTTATATATCTATGACATGGATCTGCTCTAATTTAGAATGCATTTGAGCATGTGGATGCATCACCCTCTAAATGGCATGTGAAATTCCAAAAAAAAAGATAAGAATACATCTTCCGAATTTTATTGGCACATAATCAACTCCAAAACTAAGAAGTTTGTAGAAAAATGTGAAACTTGTCAACTGAAGTTTTGAAGCACGTAGTTCGGGAGTTGGATCCCTTTTAGGAGTTGGATCCCTTCAGTTTTTTTCAACTGAAGTATTACAGTAGGGATTAGACTCTACTAGGAACACACTAAACCCATGGGATACAACTCCTAAAGGAGAGAATCCCCGTGAGAAAACATGGAAAATGTGGGATATGTAAAAAATTACCACGGTTTACTTAAACACATTCCTTTGATTGCATGAATTGATATTCCTCTCCAATGAAGTTCATGTAAGGATGATGCTTTGTATGGAATATTGTCATCATTGCTTGCTGGCAATGCTACAAAACGATGTTGTGGGACTGATACACTATCATCATCTCCTGTTAAAGAATATTTGAAGTTTAAATTACATGGATGTTAGAAGCCTTGGTTGAAATCCCATGCACTTGCTCGTTTCTCACCAAGACAATTCTTCAAATTCCATCATTTGTTAATACATTTTTATTGGTTGCTTTGCTGCACCCAATCTAAATTATTTTCAGATTATGCTCTATAAAATTACTTACTACACTATTAAAAAACGTAAGAACTACCAAGTTCACGACCAAGTGATTAAATCCACTCCGTTGTTAATCCACTAAGTTGCTAGTCTACCGGATATAGGACAATAAGGTGACGATGCCACAAGCCCACCGTGCAGCTAACCCATAAATGACCCTAGCAACTTTCAATGAAATTTTGTGAAAGAATATTCTGGTCTAATGTAAAAGACAAAGTATAATCAATTCCAGTTGAATCTTGATTAGTAGTTAGGAGTTGCAACTGTATTGTTTGTCAATTATGACATTGTTGTATAAACGTAGGAATAATGATTGGAAGTCCGCCTTATATTAGATCAGGTGGTCAGACTATACAATAGAAGGAAATGATTAATCTGAATCCGATCTGTTGTTCAAATATGACCACTAAGTGATTGCAACAGTAAGTTCTATTTTATTTTCTTTATTGTTTAGGCATTGAATTTTGTACCAACCTTGCGGTAAACATTGATTTTGTTGTGACAATACCACACTTGTCAATGGTAGAGTAGGGTACCAGTAAAGGCATAACCCTATGCGAAGAATGATACAGTTCACAACGGCCATTAACTGAAGGGAAGTGAGTGCAGTCTGGCATAGGGAGACCAAATGTTTGATTCAAAAAATCAATGCAGAACACTACAAAGGGGCATAGCCAATGGGCCCTCATGCCAGAAAAGAAATACCCAAAGTCTTCTGAAACCCACATTCGATGTGTACATAACTACATATCAAAGCAAAATAAAAATGTAGAATCAATAGACACATAATTTTGAGAAAGGAAACATGCATTAAGAAGGTAAAAAAGCAAATTCAGATCCCTCAACAGGATACAACCAAAGCAGCCAGGAGGGGAATTTGACAAAGAATAAGTTTGTTCGACAAACCTACACATCATAAAAGGGTGACATCCTGCCATAAACAATTGTCAGAAACCCTGAATGTATTTGAAGAAGGGAAATATTGGAGAACCAACAACGTTATGGATCTTCTCCATGGTGATATTTGTGGTCCTATGAGGACAACTTCAATGGTGGTTGCAAAGTATTTTTGTTGCTTCATGATTTTTCCAGAAAAATATGAGTTTATTTTCACCCAAAAAAAAATCACATGTTTTTGTTAGTTTACAGTCCTTAACGTAGCAGTAGAGAAAAATTCCAGGTAAAGTATTAAGGCCTTCCAGAGATAATGGAGGTAAATTTAGTTTTAGCAAACTTGTTGATTTTTGTAAGCAAGAAGCCATCCAAAGCCAGTTTTCTGCTCCATACACTCCCTAGCGGACTAAAGTTGTGGAGAGAAGAAATCACATAGTTGTTGAGATAGCCCAGTGCATGTTGTACTGTAGGGAAGTGCCCAATAAGTATTCAGTAAAAGAAACATATACTGTTGCATAATTGATCAATAGATGCCCCACAAAAGTAGTGCCAGAGATCACCTTGGAAGAGGTTCTCCATCAGGAAGAAAGCTCCGGGTAAGTCTCCTAAAAAAATTTGGATTTGTTTCTTTTGTTTTAGTCCCAGAAGAGAAGAGAAACAAGTTCGATGTTAAATGCATAAATTAATGTTTTCTACTTATAGTGACTAGCATGAGGATTATGGATTGCTTGATGTGAACACTAACAAAATTACAATCAATCATAATGTGATTGTGGATCAAAGAACAACGATTGCATAAAGAAAGAACAATGATTGCATAAAGAAAGGTTGATTGCAAAAGGTTTTGCAGTTGGAGAGTGGATTATGAGGAAACATTCACTCCTATGATGATGTTGGTTACAATCAAATTGGCATCAACAATGGTAGCATTCTTTGGCAGGAAGATTTATCAAATATATGTAAAGTGTGCTTTCCTTAATGGTGATTTGGAGGAAGAAGTCTTTATGTATCAACCAAGGGGTTCAAGGTAGTAGGGAAGGAGCATTTGGTATATAGGCTGATAAAATTTCTTTGCAGTTTGAAACAAACTCCAAGAACTAAATATAAAAAAATTCATATAAACATCTTATAATATTTGGACTTAGAAGAAGCCTATCTTATCCAAAGCTTTATGTCAAAATCTTGAGTGATGATTTGGTGAATGTAATGATATGTAGATGACAATCATTACAGGTATTGAGGTCATCAAAATTTAGAAGGTAAAATATTATTTTCACTCATTTTTTGAGATCACTGATCCAGTCCAATTGATGATTGGTAATTGTAATGGTTTATGCTGATTAAAATCATCACAAGTAGTGAGGTTGATGCAATTCAGAAGGTAAAATATTATTTTTGTTTAGTTTTGGACATCACTAATTTAGGCCTCCTTTATTCTTTATCAAACCAATGGTTGTATGTGTCACAAACCAAGTATTCTAAGAATTTACTAGAGAAAATTAAGATGGTTGATTGTAAATCAGAAACTAAAACTATGGAAATTGGGCTGAAATTATCAACCATATCTGGACATCACTAATTTAGGCCTCCTTTATTCTTTGTCAAACCAATGGTTGTATGTGTCACAAACCAAGTACGCTAAGAATTTACTAGAGAAATTTAAGATGGTTGATTGTAAATCAGAAACTACAACTATGGAAATTGGGCTAAAATTATCAACCACATCTGAACATCACTAATTTAGGCCTCCTTTATTCTTTGTCAAACCAATGGTTGTATGTGTCACAAACCAAGTACGCTAAGAATTTACTAGAGAAATTTAAGATGGTTAATTGTAAATCATAAACTACAACTATGGAAATTGGGCTGAAATTATCAACCACATCTGACCCCGAACCAACAAATGAGTTAGTGCACAGACATTTGGTGGGAAGCTTGATCTATCTCAAAGCCCCTAGGTCAAATCCAAGCTTTGCATTCAGCTACATTTCTAGATTTATGACATCCCCTAATGCTGAGCATTGGATGGCAGCCAAGAGAATTGTAAGGTATGTGAACAGTACCTTAGAGCAAGGCATCATGTATGTCAAATAAGAAAATTTGCAACTTATAAGCTCGATAGGTTCAAATTGGGAAGGTTGAAGTGATAACAGGAAGTCCACCACATGGTGGATTTGAGCCTCGGTACAGGTGCAATTTCATGACTAAGTAAGAAACAATGTGCATTATCACTTTCCTCCACTAAAGCAGAATATAGAAAAATAGTTATTGCAGCTTCTGAAACAGTTTGGTTGAGGAGGATATTTGCTGATTTGCAAGCTACACAACCCAATCCTACTAAACTTCACTGCAATAATCAAGGCATTTTGAAGCTGGCAAAGAATCACGGTTTCCACAAGTGAACGAGAACATAGAATTGCATAGCGATTACATTTGACAATGGGTAGAGAATGGAGTAGAGTTGTAACAATGTGCAACTTGAGAAAAGTCTGGGTACATATTGACCGAGCATGTCAATCCAAATAAGTGTGTATATTTTAGAGATAAGTTTGGTGTAATTTGTAGTATGGTCATTTACTGGAGGGTGATGAAGTTAAATATATAATGTCCTTAGTACTCAGGATTTTAAGTCAATTTAGTAAATTTGTTATGAATTTCAATTAGATTAGTCATTTAATTATTTAAAATTTTGGATTATGAAGCAAATACCTATTCCCTCCATGTACCCACATAAAAGACTTGGAAAATTAAGCGACTAGTTCAAATTGTTCTCTCAATCCATTGGTTTAAATTTTCTCCTTTTGTGTATGCAATTTCTGATATGCAAAATTAGGTTTGGAATTTCTGAGTTACCACTTTATCCAAACTTCAAATTCAACAAGGGAATCCCCATAAATTATGGGCTTTTGCACTAGAGCATAAATTTTTTGGAGCAACACCTGATAGACTACAAGAAATCTTGCTCCATGAATACAGCTACCACGTTGGTAGATAAAATCCCATTAATAATAAATCAATTAGATGGGCTAGAGTCCATACTATAGCTATCTGTAATGTCCCCTCCCTAATCTCATTAATTATTTAAGGTCATTCCACCAACTTATCCAATTCCCATAGGTTCGAGTGGAAACTAACTTAACTAGGGAATTAATTGGCCCATAGTCACTGTATGAGGGAAGAAAATTGAACTATGATGAATGATGTGAGCCACAATTTTGAGTTAATAAATTCCAAATATTCACAAATGATGTGGAATAGGTCCAATCAGTCAAAGAGAGCGTATAAGGATGAAGAAAGGGCCACATTGAAGTGTAACCCCCAAGTTAGGTGAAAGGAATCCAATAATGAAGGCATCTCTTGAGGTGTAACTCCTCGAGCTAAAATTAGCAAAGGGAGGGCGCACTAGGGAGAGAGTAACTCCCAAAGATTCTCATGAAGTGGCAGTAGGCTAAAAATAGCCAAGGATGGCGCATTAGAGAAGTGTAACCCCCAAAAGAATCTATGACAAGTTATGACAGAATCTATGACACCTATGAAAACTTATGACATATTCTATGACATCTATGACAAGGGAAGGTCCTAAATTTAGCATATGAGGGTGTTAGAGTGGAAAAGAGGGGACCACAAGGAAGATCGATCATCACCAAGTCGAATTTCATTAAGGCTAAGGTAATATTTGGTTCCAAATGACATTAGGAAGCAAATTAAACTAAGTTGCATGATACAGGGAAATGGAAACGTGTTTCTGATACGGAAACGCACTGGAAACTTTACCCCCCAAAATTTAGGAAATAAGGAAACACAATATATAAATATATATATTAGATATATATATTCAAATTAGCAAGGAAATTAAAAATTAAATGTGAAACATAAATGACAAGTGATAAATCATAATTTCAAACATCTAACATCACATTTTACTCATAAGTCCATCTCTACATAATTAATAATTATCATAGATGATTACATGATGCAAGTTACCAAGTAGTAATATCCAAAAACAATCTTGGTGATACAATATATTCAAAATTTCAAAATCAGCCTTTATGTATGAGGCTACAATGCTACATATATCAAAATGTGAACAGTCAACATAGAACTAAAACATAAGATAAGTCGATTTGATAGTGTTGTAGTTGACTGTCTTCAAATCGGTTTTCTCAAGTAACCCTTGCTTGCTCAAATCACTATGTGAGATGAGGGAAGTAAAATCCTCATTTTATTAAAAAAATGACATTTAGAGGCTTCTAGAGGTTTCCTAAACCATTGTTATCCCATTAAGAAACAACTTAACTCATTGATTAAGCTATTGGGTTCTTTTTTTGGATGGAAACGCGAGAATTCGAGGAGGAAACGCGCCATAAAGACGTAGATACGACACAAAAACATGTTTCCAGCTGTACCACCCATGTTTCCTCCACGTGAAATGTGGTCACACGATCAGAAACACGTTTCTGAGGAGTACCAAATGCATTTCCGAGTTTCCTGCTTAGTACGGCAGTGGTACGGGACCTGGTAACAAGTTTCCTATAACTTAGAAGTTAAATTATTGTAAATGCCCACTCTCTTCAAATTCAAATTTAATTATTAATTTTTGGTGAAAAATATAAAATGATGGGGAAAATGCTTCTTAGAGTTTATAAAAAGAGTCCAGGCCCATGTGAAATGGCTTTTTGGTCAATTTGCAATTCGATTTGGAAATCTATTGAGATTCTCAAGCTTGGGAGATATGCTCCTTGCTATTGCATCTAGTTTCGATGATGAAAGATCTCACCCTAGCTAGCCTTTAGAGGAGGAATCACCCTGATTTCTCAAGTGAGATTCAGTTGTGGTAGGTTCAGTCCTATCCATTTGTTGGTTTGATTTCATCTTCAGGTGTTTGAAAATCCATTTGGTAGCAACAAAGATCTATGGTGTTTTTCCAAAGTGTTAGAGTTGGGTTGATGGTTTGTGCTTGAGGAGGGCACACCCATTGTTGGAGATCTTTCTTGGGGAAAATCCTAGAGACTACATGACTTAGATATTGGGCTGAGGGAACACTATAGGAGGTGTATTTACTATTTTGGGTCGAATTTGGGCCTTGAAGGGAACACTTGGTGAAGCAGATTTCATCCTTGGAGCACCATTCTCTCTTACCTTCATTGTTGGTTTTGGGGGTAGTCTTTTCCCTTGATTGCAGTAGATCTCTTCTCTGTTTTGTTCTTGTTGTAGCAGCCTCTGATGTAAACTCAAATAATGTTCAATATTTAATGAAAAGCTACGGCATTTACCTCATGTATTGATCTATGTGCAAGCACTAGTTTCCTAGTCTAAAAATCTGCAATTTCTGGTTTATTAGCTAAACGTTTGTTATTGTTTAACCATCATAACCAGTCATTTAGAAGTGCTCAGTAGGTCAAGATTATGCATTTGGATGTGTAGAATACCTGCATACAATGTTTGGAAGAATTTGAAACAGTTTGGTAGGGTTTGGGGTCGTTTGGAAACAGTCTCGTTTTGTAGCAAAATTTGACTAGTTTTGCCTAGTTTCGAATTATGGTAAAAAACAAAATTGTATCTAAGGGTTGGGTACATTACACTATCTAATGGTACAAGTGAACAAGTAAATTGTTTGGGTTTCTTTAAACACTAGACTAGATTGTAAAGGATTATGGACATATAGAAATCAAAGCAAGAGTTTACCAAGGTTAATCTGAGTAGGTGAAATTCAATGGTAATAGTATAAAATGTAATCCAATCATTCATGGGAATTGTTTTGAAGTGTTCCTAACTTCCTATAGATGCATTTGTTCCCCAAAAAATTATGTCAAAACCTTGTGGATCATTTATCCATTCTTCGGGATCTGAAGGACATTCCATAATCGAATGGGAAAAGAATCAGTTAAATGCCTTGATGAGAGCATACAAATCTCAATTAAAAAGATGAATCAAAGGAAAAAATATCAAGGCCACATGTTCAAGATTTTATAGCAAGGGTTGCTTCTACAAATTTGGCATAAAACAAAAATGCATCCTATAAACTATCAGTGATCACTCAGCCAAGTTCAAGGATAATTCGTCGACCAAGTAAAATATGCTCATCCCAAAAGTTATTGGATGGAGTCATGTATGAAGAAGGCCAATTATGGATAATCTATGTTGCATGTGTTTCAAAAGTGAGGGGATGCAAGGCATGCAAGGGACACGAAATAGGTGTCCCAAATAGCTCGAAGCTCCCTCAAAACTTTTAGGGAACAACAAATTGAAACAACAAAAAAATATATTGAAGGATATAACATTCAATTAATGTCCACTAATACTAGCTTGGTTTGTCGGACATGTGTTAAGCCCCTTTGATAAGGGAGGGAAATCAACTCCAAGATGTCAAACACTCCCCCCCCCCTGACACAAGGGATCTAAACCCATCGGGGTTTGCAAGAGATCTTTTTCTTTGACCTCAAGTGCTAGGAAAAAATTAGCTTGTGTTCCCATATGCCTCGAAGGGTTACACAACCATGTCCTCTCAACCCCAAACACTTTGCAAATAACATCATTAAACAACTTATCGGATCCTTTGCAGTGATTGCTTTTGGCACAACTTCTTATTACTTCAATACAAATACTTCACCTTATTTATCCTATATTAAGGAATTCGAGTTTGTAAGGTTTAGTTTTGATAAATCCGAAACAACTTACATGCATAGAATGCAAGCCATAGCTCAAGAGCATGCATGCATGCAAAAAGTGAGATGCATGCAACTCAATTGAAAAATAGAAGAGAAAAGAAATTTTGGTATACAAAAGTTAGGGCATGCAATGTCAAAGTTATAAAAGAAGGATAAAGTGAGTTACTTGGTATGTATTGTTATTATTGATCATTGAGATTTGTTTTGAGAGCTCTGAGAGTTGATTTAGGGTTGAGGGTGGATTTCCTAGCCAACATTGATTTCGACTGTGAAATCTGTCCATCGTAGTCAATTTCTTGGATAGATCATTCAGATCTATCATTGTGTGCTTCATTTGCGAAGGATTTGTTGATTTGCTAAACAGGGATCAATTGTGTTGGAGATTCTAGGGCAGAGATCAAGTTATTTATAGCTGGGTGCATTTTCTTTCTCAAGAATTGATAAAAAAAGAATATTATATTGAAATCGTGTGCATCTTCCTTGGCAGTCTAAGAGAAAAGGATAATGGAATTATCAAGAGGGGCATGCGATCATATGGAGGGCCAAATCCATCATTCCAAATAGCGATCAAGTAGTAGGGAGGGCACAACCATTAGATATGAGGGTAACTTCTTGTATGGAAGCAGTCAACTAAAATTGGAAGGCGTCTGGCCCCTTTGCATTCTCACGTTGAGAGAAGTCATGACCCTTTGAGTAAATCGATTCCCTTGCTCAAGATCAAAACTTCATTGGAGGCAACAATCTACACTTGTGTCTGATATCCAATAATTATGGCATCCATTGATTGATTTCAGACATTGTTTAATGATAAAAAGGACGTGATCTTATAGGGGTAGTTCAGAGTGCTTTCCAGTCGTGATCTCTTGGGGAGAGATTCTCAATACCAAGGCGCACTTCACAGGATAGGCGTAACTGTGTTTTAATTTTTTAATTTCCCACTCAATATCATGGAGGTGGCAATCTTGCTGAGTTTGTGTGGAGTGAATAGAGGAATATACCTCTGTTAGGCACCCATTGTTGACAGTCTTATAATAGCATAAATCTGAAGGATGCAATTACAACGATAAGACTGGGTGTTCAATATTCCATTTGCATTTGTTTATAAGACTACTATATAGCTCAAGCTTGAGCGTGGAGGTCTATCCAACTTTCTAGTCATTGACACCACACGAACATTGTCTTCTGATAATCACCTACAACATTGCTAAATCCCTCTCAAGACTTGAGGAATCTTTACATAGCATATCTTCTTATTGGAGTCATATTCACCCTATGGGCGATTTCCTTGGACATCATACTTCCTATCAGTTTCATTTTCAAATCTGATTTTCCTAGAAGCTGCTACAGCCATCAATAATCCACGGATTATCACTATCTAAGGTCAGACTTATTACACTTCTGATATATGGTTACCATGGTCTAATTTGAAGTTCTTAATCATTTCCATCATTGCATTAAAGTCCTTTATTTTCCATTGGTTGTCCTTAAGCTTGAATTCATGGGGATTATGATGTTTTTCGATTGTAATATGACATGCAATTAATTGTGGAATTAACATAACCATCATGCAAAACTATGCAAACAAAAAACAAGTCATTAGACCAACAGTTACATAAACAAAAGTGGAAGTAACACAATTAAGAAGGCAAATTCTACTGCCTGGAATCTTACAAAGTTGATCTTTGGCCCTCTTTCTTCTTTCTCCTTCTTTGATGTAATAATTGATTCATGTATTTCTTATTTCATCTTTTTTTATCTTTCTTTATGTTTTCCCAGGTCGATGTGATGTGTGATGTGTCATAAATCGTTGAACCTCTAATTATTAATCCACTCTTGATGACATTTCTAACATCATAATAACGTCGTATTCATCTAGTAGAAAAAATATGCTTCAGGGAAGGTATTCAATCATCTACAAACATAAGTTGCAATGCTCAAATATGTAAGTTTTCAAAAACATTTAACATTTAAAAATTTCACTATTTTTAAGACTTCATATATTTAATTCCTTGTAATAAAATAATACACATATTTTTTTATCTACCCCCATCTCATACCTACAGTTCCCTGAAAATTGGGAGTACCTTCCCACCATCCCCAAAACCATCAACTCTCCCCAAAAGTAAGTGTAGAATAGAAATAGATGGATACAAATTATATGTATCTCAAAGTTGCACATGGACCCAAATGGAAGATTCTCAAAGAAAAAGGAAACATAGAAGTTACAGCTACAGTATGATATGTTATAGTGGCTTTTGATCCATTGTCAAAACTTCCATATGAGAACTTAACCTCAGGGAGCACAGAAGTTTACCTGGATAAGACTAACTGCTGATTAGGATTGTTCGTACCCACACCAGTGGGGCTCCACTTGATGGTATAAATTTCTTGTAGACAGATTAGAGTTTTAAATGAGTAAATTATCAGAGCATAAAAAAGTGTACCAGAATCAGAGTTTAGAATGATCAATTATGATAATAAGTACTTTGGTGTGTTCCTTCAGATCATGTAGACACTTGTCCAGCTTCATACTGCATATCTACATTGACATCCACAACATGTTATAATTCAAGATATAACATATGAAAAATACTTACGAACTTGGATGTTCCAACTACCTTTGCTGTGAAGTCATCAGAGCATGAAGCAAGAAGTGACCCAGTCGGGTACCATTTTATGGCATTGACTTCATCCTGAGAAAATATTTAAAAACAATAACACATAAGCTTATTTACTAAGAAAAGAATGAAGACAATGTAATAACATTGTAGATTCACCAACTACAAATATAAATAAATGAATTCCCAATTAGCATGTCAATTTTCTGTTGCTGTTCACATCCTATCCCTTCCAATCACTTTCATACACTTTAACCAACAAAAAATATTTCCATTCGATTAAAAAAGAAGGAGGAAATTTGCTTGAATGAAAGCCAACACATAGACACCTACACAACCCAATCAAATGGAGGATTTATAACGCTAAAATCTTTAAATATTTAGTAACATTTTAATAATTGCTAATAAAGCATAAATAGAAAAAGAATAGAGACTTGATCACAAGGATCTTAAGCAATATGGTCCTTAGTCCTCATCCAAGAAAAAGAAAACCAGTGACATGAAAGTTATCCCTAAAAAGGAATCCTACCTCTCAGGGAAATTGCATTGCAAACAAAACAACAAACCTGATGCCCAGAAAAAGTTTTGATCGGGCGATTTTCCCGAAAATTAAAAAAATATATCATCTTGTATATGGAGCACATGGAAAAGGAGCCATTATTGCGCCAATCAACATCAAGAGTGGGTGTTGCACCAAGGATATCTTCATTTAGCAACAATAGTTTCACCTGAAATTCTCAGCTATCGAAAATACAAGCAACCAAAATGAATGAAACAGAAAACTTCATTTTGGATAAAGTATCCTTCCAGATTATCACAAACCTGAATGAAACTCAAATTGTTGTTTTAATTCCCCTGTCTTGGCATCCCATATAATTGCAGTTTTATCCACGCTTCCACTAAGAAGGCAGTCTCCTTTCTTGTTCCATTTAAGAGAGAAAATGGGTCCTTTATGTTTGTTCAATGTGTTCCTCAATTCTCCTAGTCAAGGTACAAAGCAACCCAAAACAAAATTATGAGTATGAGTTGTAACAAACAATCTGTTACAAACAACATAATAAAACAGTCCATGGACCAGCTGAAAGACATTGAATACATGCAGAAGAATAAAATATAAGCGTCTTTTTGTTTTGGAATGTGTTGGTTTAGGTCATTTTAAAATATAATAAAGGAAAAAAAATTAATAATAACTGTTATTTTCATCTATGGAATCCTATAGGGTAAGAAATGTCGTGCTCTATGGAAAGGAGATACCCTAGCATTCCCAATCACAAGGGGGTGTCCTAGGCACAACTTCAACCATCCATGACACCTGTGGGGCATATATCCTAGACACCCACTGATGAATCCCCAATATAACCTAGGTTTTGTATCAAATGAGAACTGGGTGCTGAAATTTCATGTAATAAAATGCTTAGTCCAGCCTGGTTTTATTCTTGATTGACACCATAGCAATCCTTCATCTTTAAAACTACTTAAGCCCTTTAAGTTACAATCCAACTTCAGAGTTCAGCTCAAACGATCAAGTCATATGATGCAAACAAGACACCAAACACTAGGTAACATATTCTTCCTGAAAACAAATTACAGCTGGTTGCAGATAATCAACGAGGCCTTTCCTGAGGCTAGCATCCACCAGCAACAGAAAAAATGCACCATAATCGATTCTCTGAGATTCCATCTTCTTCCTCTGCCTTTGATAATGATCATAATAAAATACATGTTTCTTCTCTTCGTCTGTCATGGCATCCTCATAGTTGTCTATATATTCGATATGTGTAGAGACCAAGGGGGTTTCCACTTCCATTCCTCCTTCGTTGGAAGTATCTCACCCTTCGGCCTCCCTGTACGCATCCATGTGACCCTCCACTTCTGTGTCTTTCCTAAGCTCCCTCAAGGCCCATTAGCGTACAGGGCTTCTGAATTCTTCAAGCCCTATGAATTCTCTTTGTGGGCACTCAATTTAATGGGGCTTCCCAAATCTGTGACATATTCGCTAGTGGTCTCTTATATGGTCACCTTTTTTGTGGTGCTAAAAACAAAATTCATAGAAAAATCCTTCAATTCTAAGCCCTTGTAGTCCTTCGAGTTATCATAAATGTCGGTGATTTTCCCTTGTCGACCACGGAGAAGTGTTTCGTTTGAATCGAATTGGGAGAAAACAATAGTATCCTTGGATGGAGAAGAATGGATAATGGTGAATCTGTTCCTACCATTATCTCTTTTGGTGGTGAGAAAGCATTGATCTCCTCCAAACCGTAGTTTACCTCTACTGCCCCTCAACCAGTTTACCGCGCCAATTGTAGTTGCATTGTTCAGCCTGTCTCAGTGGAAAGGACCAAAGCACCTCCACCTAGTCTATAGTTTTTCATTTTAGAATGATTGTGAGCCTATATTCAATGTTTTATTAAAATGATTCAATGTCTATATTATATTGTTTATTGAAACAAATTCCATAAGTATTTATTTGTTTTTGGCCACTACAAAAATTGTTTTCTTTTGTACTAAAAGAGATTGTTGAAAATTTTAAATGAAAAATTGTTAGAGTTTATTTATACTAATATTATTTTTTGATGTCAAAGTGTCAAAAATACAAACTCTTAACTAATAACAAGTAATTTTAAGATTTTATTGCATAGCTAAACTTATATTTAATGTTATACACATTTATTTGTAACATTTGTAAAGATTATATTATAAATACTAAAATAATTAACCTACTAGAAGCTCATGCCAATCCAAGATCACCCTCTATGTCTCAAGCACCACACCCATAGACTCTGAGTTCCAATCTCTTATTCACAGTCGAAGAACATCCCTTCTTCTTGGAGTCGGTCTCCTCTCTCCGGTATCACTGCTTGCCCCGATTTTTTCTTCAGAATTCATATCACACTCCTCATTACCACGATGATCACCTTGTTATTCTCTGGCATCACCTTCATCCACCCCTTCCCATGCATCATTCTCCTCTTCCTCTTTGTCCTCCTCATCATCGTCATCATCGTCAAACGAATCCCACGCATCCAATTCAATGTTAAGAACATTGTCACCATCCACATCCTCTTCCGCGTCATCCAAAAACTCATTGGCATCAATCAAAACATTGTCACCAGTCTCCGGTGCACCGGAATCTTGTGGGTGGTCTCAACTCAACTGATCATACTCATTGGTCGACTGATGATTACCAGAATTTTGGTTGATTATCACTTGAATAGGCATGTGGGTGCCTTGAATATGACTCATCGTCACCATGTGACCTATCACCAGCACTCATTCGATCCTCATTCTCAGTCCCAGCTCGTCTCCCTGCTTCCCCCATGGGTTCATCTCTTTGAGGGTTAGCTTGGGTGGCTCGTGTAAATAACCTCGAAACCTTAAGAACCTGCTAATGATAGGAGTTGTCAGCAATCATTTCAACCCTAGCATGTCTCGGGCACCTAGACGGGCCATTGTTATTCAACCGGTCATGCTGAGCTCTCTGACCAGTGGTCATGGCTTCCAAAAATACATGTCAGCACTCACTGTAGACCATCTGAGATTCTTCTTCATGGGGTTCCAAGGAAACCTCTTTATTGCACTGATAACACCAATATGCTATGGATTCTACATTGTTTTCATCTTCTTGGGCCTCGGTGTTTTGGTTTTCTCGTTCAGACATGGAAATACTTCGGGTAACTAGCGTTTCAAATGCTCAATTTCAATATATGCAGAGCCAAAAATTTAAGTATACAATGAATCTTGTTGTGAGCTTCAAACAAGAAAACTCAGAAACTGGGTTTGTTTTAGCTTACCTCTCATGAACAGTAAGTTCAAAAAGAGGTTGATGATGTTGCTGCCCACCAAATTAGCTTTGGCTTCCTACACCACTGGAGATCATGCACAATAAAGACATGAAGCTTTTGCAATGGGCTTGGGGAACAAACTTTCAAACTTCACCGAAATCAACTCCACCTAGAATAGGAACACGATTTCAAACTCAAACCACACTTAATTTGGTTATGTTATTACCATTGACTCTTAACTACCTTTTCTCTTGCAACCTATGCCCATGCCATTATATTCCTCTCCTCTGCGTTCTCTTCTACTCCTCTCCATTCCTCCCTAATATTTTCTACTCCTCTCCCTCTTTAGTGGGCCAATGATCAGTCTTCATCCTCGCATTCTCCTCCCCTACTCAGTGGGCATATGATCAGTCTTCCTCCTTGCGTTCTCCTCCCCTGCTCAGTGGGCCGATAATCAGTCTTCCTCCTCGTGTTCTCATCCCTTTCTCAGTGGGCCTATGATCAGTCTTTGTTCGAATCAAGCTTATTCATCAGTCAAAAACCATGAAAAGCATGGAATGGAGTGATATTGGAGGGAAAATTCCAACATTTCAATAATGTTTCAAATTGGCATATTGCACGTTTGCACTCATTAGAGGCATTTTCATTGCTAACACCAAGCTATTGACGTTTGTGCCATGTTATCGATGCTAAGTAACATTGCTTAAGCATCGATTTGTTTCCTCCACTTAGGCCACTTACAAATTGGAGGGTTGGAGAAGAAGATAGATCTAAGAAGCCATGAGTGGAAAGAACAAATGCCCATAGGGATTTTTAGGAGGAGAAGTGGCCCTAAGAAGGTTCAAAAGGAGTTGTAAGAGAATATTGGCTTGAGGTTCAAAGGAATTTTGAGAAAAAATAGGATCCCATGAAAGGAGTAATGAAATCTAGAAATATGAACAAGGGGAGACCTACTAAGGCCTTAGGTTTGAATGAAACTTGTGAATTACTAGAAGATTTGGTAGCTAAGATAGAAACTATACATGTCTACATAAGGGAAAATTTAATTTTTCTTGCACTTGGCTTCTCCTAGGGTCTAAACGCCACACTTGAATCCTACTAGGGGATAGGGTACATTTGTATATTTACGGAAATTTATCTAATTTTAATGTTCCTACCAATCATGAATTCTTCTATATATGGGAATTTCCTACCAATTAGTACCTTTTTATATAAATGGAAAGTTCATAACTACAACTCCAAACCTTAAAACTACAATTCCACACACACGAGAAACATCATATGAAAATGGGCTCTCTAGATAGTGTAGTATTAAACTAGGTGTACCTTATTACAAAATTGGTCAATCTAGATGTAGTGATTTTTCATAAGGAATCACCATGAAAAATTGAGCATTGAAAAGTTATATAAATATAAACAAGGAAACAATCAATTAGGCCTAGCCCGAGTGGTTTGAGTGAAGGAGTGTCATCTCCCCACCTAGGTTCAATTCCCACAAGTGACATGTTCATCTCTTAAATGAGCATTTTTTGTAAACCCTGAAACTTCTTTGAAATCTTGTTTACCCTGAGTACCATCCTCAGAATGAGGGGAAGTGTCTAATGGCTTTCTGTAGGATATGTATTTCAAGAAAAAAATAGAAACAAGGAAACAATAATGAAAATTTAAACAAGTAGGATTTGGGTATTTACAATGATTGCCCTTAGAAAATCCAATAATTTTCCAACCAAGGTAATAACTACAAAATGTATACTTGATACCATGCTAAATTATTAACATATTAAAGGAGGTTCTGAAGGATCAAAATAGGTGTCCCCCCTTACATGCTCTACCTTCAAAGCACAAGATGCCTAGTCATGAGCACTTTAGATACTAGTGTAGGATCAGTGGCATACTGTGTCTTCCAAATGAATCTTTGGATTGTTGGAGAGGCTCTTTTTGAACATTAAATGTTGTTATGAATCCTATGTGAACAAGTTATTTTGCATACAAGTCCATAACTTCACAATAAATCCATAGTGCTAGGATGTTTGATATCGCACTATAGTAAAATGCCACAAGGCCTAAATCAAATTATTAGGTCTTAAATTCCAATTAGGGTGACTTCAACCTCGAGTTGATGATATTGGCTATGGCTTGCAAGTCCTCGAGTTGATGATATCATCCTCCCTCACTTCCTTGCTAACATTGTCAAAAAAATTGATGCCATGTCATGTCGGTCATCTTTTCAAAAGTTATGCTCATTGAACATGTTTCATATGTGTAACTATCTTTGTATTTCCTTTGTAATGGAAATATTGTCTTCAGTGATAATCCTTACAATGAAGATCAAACAAGCAACCATGGTTGACGAGGAGATGGATTTGTGGCATAGGATTCTATGGCTACACTCCTTGCATAACAAATGTTGAGGATCCCTGAAGAGGGGTATCAAGGGTTTTGAACTAATGGTTTGCGTGCACATATTTCACCAAAATTATTGTTGAGGCAATGATTTTTTTTTTTAATCGCTCTATTTGAAAAGCTGTTGTTATGTTGCTTAAGTTAGGCTCACCATTTGCACATTCAATGTCATTAAAGACTAAAAAACAAAGATGGATGAATAGGTGCAAATTCTCAAGGTGAGTTGTGTGATGGTGAGATTTATATGTACTTATTTTATAGGGGGTTTTAGTATAGTGGAAAAAAGAGCCACTATTTTAAAAAATAGTTGCATTCCTACTTCTCCAAATCCCTCCGATGAAAAATCATAGACACTTCTTTTAAAAGAGGGGCATTTTTCATCCATGTTTCCATACTTATATTAAAAGAAGAAGATTCCCAAACCTCATTTATATGTAGAATCAACCTCACTTCCAGCCAAACTTGCTTTGAGAATTCACATTGTACAAAGAGATGAGTTATAGACTCCGCATATTGATTACACAAGCTAAAGAAAATATTTCTTTCCAATTGCCAATTTTCCAAGACATCCAAGAACCCATACAATGGAATATATTAACATTAAGCCCTCTCCAGAACCCATCTAGGGGAATATATTAACAAGAGATACTCTGTCTGAAGTAGAGGATATGGATGTATGAATGCATTCTCTATGTTTGTTTGTTTTTCAATCCATGGTAGCAGAGCACATAAGTAGTTATAAAAATGGAGGGAAAATTGGTGTGTTGATGTTTGAAATAAAACACATAGCCTTTGTCAAGATATAATCATGTGTGGCAGTATTGTGAGGGATTTTGGTGGAAAATATATGGTTAGTGAAAAGGGAACTATAGGTTAGTTAACACGTTAGATTTGGGTATTATAAGAAAAATGGCTCTCGATATTTTTCTTGGAGTTTACTTTATCTTAATATTTGGTGAAGGGGCTTATATCTATAAATAGTTGGTGGTGGTGTTTAGGTGAGTTGCAATCAATCATGATGAATTTGAAGATGAAGGTAAGTTTAATATTTAGTTTTTTAGGGAATATTCAAGTTCTTCTAAATAAAATATTAAATTGTTGTTGCAGATATGGTTGAGAGTTGGAGTTTTTTTTTCTAGTTTCTTAACAATGTTCTTAGTAGGGAAAAATATGGATATCACATAATGTTGGAAAAAGATTCCATATGTAGTGGTCCATGGTTAATGAGCCTTAATATCATTAGTTTGGTGTTAACTTTATGTTTTTTTTTTCCATGGATAACAATTTCTTCAATCATCAATTACTTACTTACTACCACCAACGGCTAAACACTCCTAACACAACCAACGCATGCAAATGACTCATGGACCTAGCACACCCAACCCATATAATGAATTCCTGCACCTTGGAATATTCAACCTCCAACCCCTGACAAACTAACATGTTAACTCATAAACTACTTACCCATTAGTACCCCCCAAACCTAAACCATTTAACCACTAACTAAATACCCCACTAGTGCCTTACATTTAACCCACAAATCCCTCAATGCATAATTCATTACTAAATTATACGCATTATCCTGTTAATTCATTCGCCCTTGAACCCTAACCCACTATCCTTTGACTCATGCACCAACACACCTAAAACACTACCACAGTGAACTTTGACCTTAGGTTCTTAAACAAGGATTCAAAATTCAAGCTTAGTAATAGGACATTAGTTTCTCAATTCAAAGCCTTTGACATTAAGGTAGAAGGATCACTACATGGCCTTTTATCAAACCAAAAATAGTTTCCTGCAGTTATGGTTTCCTTGGCTAGATTGTGGCAGTGACCTTCCAAAATATCGGGAAATTTGAATGTATATTGATGTTTTTATAGTATTTCATGGTGTGTGGGTGAAGCATTTAACCCAACAATCTTCTTTAGGCCTTGGGGTTATGTGACTTATGGTGAGTTATGCCAACATTAAACCATGCATTCGTGTGATGATTTGGCATAATGAGGGAAGGATATTGGTTGGTACATGATGGTATGAGGTCACTCGAGCTCACTGCCTCCAAAATTTCAATTCTCATGACTTTTAGTGGGGGTTTTGACAAACCTCCCCCACAAGTTATGAGAATTGGGCTTTTAGGGGGGCTTTTAAAGAACCGCCTCCAAAAGTTCATTTCTCATGACTTTTAAGGGGGGTTCCAAACAAACTGCCCCCAAAGTTCAATTCTCATGACTTTTAGGAGGGGGTTTTGACAAAACGCCCCCAAAAGTAATGATAATTGGGCTTTTAGGGGGGGTTTTCAAACAGCCACCTCCAAAAGTTCAATTCTCATGACTTTTAAGGGGCATTTCAAACAAACCACCTCCCAAAGTTCAATTCTCATGACTTTTAAGGGGCGTTCCAAACAAACCACCTCCCAAAGTTCAATTCTCATGACTTTTAGGGGGGGTTTTGACAAACTGCCCCCAAAAGCTATGAGAATTGTGCTTTTAGGGGGGGGTTTCAAACAACCGCCTCCAAAAGTTCAATTCTCATGACTTTTAAAGGGGGTTCCAAAAAAACCGTCTCCAAAAGTTCAATTCTCATTACTTTTAGGGGGGGGTTTTGACAAACCACCCCCAAAAGTTATGAGAATTGGGCTTTTAGGGGGGGTTTCCAAAAACTGCCCCCAAAAGTCAAATTTTAGGACTTTTGGGTGTGGATTTAAAAAAAATGCGCCCAAAAGTCCAATTTCCATGGCTTTTAGGGGCAATTTTAAAAGACCGCCTCCAAAGGTCTGAAAAAACTTTTAGGGGGGTTTTTACCAAGACCCCCGCAAGCCAAAATTGCCCCTAAAGGGCTATTTTGTTATAGTGTAATCTGAAAGGTGTATGTCCTGTTAACGTTTTACAGGTTGTTCTATATGCCCATAATACTGTTGGAATTCTAATATCCCAATCATCCCTGTTTGTATTGCATACTTTGGTCAATGCATTCTCCAATACTTTATTAAAGGCTTCCACAGTGCCATTAACTTGTGGATGATATGGTGTGGTATTCTGATGGTAGATCTGAAATTCTTCCATTAGGGCTTCAATAGTTTTGTTTAGGAAATGAGTTCGCTAGTCACTCATCGGAATTTTTGGACATCCAAACCTTGTCAAGATGTTCTCAAAAATGAACTACGATGTTGTAACTGAGCTACAGTCCTTCATTGGTTTTGCCTCTTCTCATCTAGTTAGATAATCTGCAGTTGTAATGATATATATTGAGTCATTTCTCTTCCCTGGTGGGTTAATAGGTCCCATAAAGTCAATTGTGGCATCAATGGAATCTCATCTCTATGAGATGGCTTCCATGTTCTCTAGCATACATCGCAATTTCGACAATGTTCTTCTGAATCTTTGTGTATAGTAGGACACCATAGTCCTTCTCTCAAAATTTTCTGCGTAGTATCTTTTCCTACGTAGTGTCCTCTAGACTGTCCTGAATGTGCTTCAGCAAGTATGATAGGTCTCTCATGTTCTAGTATGCATCTACGCAATACTTCATCTGGTCCCATTTGTATAGTTGTCCTGCAATTAAGGTAAATTCAACTGATCTTACTACTAATTGTTTCTTCTGCTGCGTAGGAAGTTCTGTAGGTGCTAATCCTGTACTTAGAAATTCTAGAATGTCTCTAAAGTAGTCATCTGCTATATGGATAGAAAACAACTGTGCATCTGGTAGATTATCCTCCTAATTATTTGGTTCTTCTCCTGACTCGATTCTTGAAAGATGGTCAGGTCCTGCATTCAATATTCCTGGTTTCACAATGATTTCAAAATCATATTCCTGAAACAGTAACAACCATCTGCATATTATTCCCCGTAACACTGGCTTATTGACCAAGTACTTCAAAGCTGAATGGTCAGTGAACATACAAAAATGTGAACCTAGCAAATGGTGTGTAAATATATGCAATGTGTACACCATAGCTAAGCCTTCCCTCTTTGTTGTGGTATAATTCTTTTCTATTAAATATAGATTTATGCTTGAAATTGCGATGGGATGATCGATGCCTCTATCTCCTGGTTGTGTTATTAGAATGCCAGGTGATATAGATGAAGCATCTACATCTACATGAAATGGCTTATTCCAGTCAGTAACGACGAGAATAGGCATTGTAACCATTTTCTCTTCCAGTGTGTCCAATCCTTTTTGGAAGTATTGAGTCCAATTGTACTTCACTTCTTTCTTCAATAATTTATCCATAGGCGTAGTTATCTGTGCATATCCTTTAATGAATTTTCTATTGTATCCTATGTGTCCCATTGTAATGAGTAGTTGCTTAACTGAATTAGGTGCTGAAAGATTTACTATGATTTCTATCTTCATTGGATCAACCATCAATCCTTGCTTACATATTATGTGTCCCAACAAAATACCATAAGGAATACAGAAGCACTTCTTCAATTTCAAGGAAATATGATACTGTCTACACTTTGCTAACATCATTCTTAAGTTTGCATGATGGTCCTTTAAAAGGCCAAATATTGTCCAGTCATGAAAATAACATTCTCAGAATTTATGAATATAATCCTTAAATGCAGCTACAACCACTTGTGAAAAGATAGCAGGTGTGTTTTTCAATCCAAAAGGAATAATAGTGTACTGAAATGATCCCCATTCAGTAGCAAATGTAGTCTTGTGTCTGTCTTTTGTAGCAATTTTGATCTGATGATAGCCATAAAATCCATCAGTGAAAGAGTATGCTTGATATGCTCTATAGTTGGTGTCATCATGGCCAAGTGACTTACAAAATGTACAGTACAGGTTCTTTGGTGTCTATACATACTTTTGAAGTAGGTAACAGTCCTCTGGGAAATGTCCACGACATCAACAAATCTCCAACCATGGTCCTTGAGGTTGATTTAATGGATTCGACGCTCCACTAGCAATTTAATCTCTGAATACATGACAATGTTCCTTGGAATGTCCTTCTCCTTTAAATTTAGTACACCAAACCTCTTCTCTTGCTTATTTTCCTTTCTTCATATCTTGTAACTGTAATGTCAGGTTTGCTAGTTTTGTCTGTATCTGTGCCATGCCTTTGCTAGTTTCTCCTATGGACGAAGCTTCTAGTCTCATCACAATTTCCAATGCTTCTTTTTGCGAAGCAACCTTCTGTTGCATCAATGGTAATCTAATGTGGGCCAACAACGTAGCTATGAACCATTCTTGATGTTGTTGCGGTGCTATATCAATGCTAACTTGATCTAACAGGGCTTTGAATTTTTTGTCAAATTCCCACATAGTCTCATTAGGTTTCTTCTTTATTTCTTTTAGCTCGGTAATGTACTGAGATTCCGACTTAGGCTTCTTAAATGATGTCCAACAAAATATTTCATGAACCATGTTAAATCTCTGTTTCTGAATGTGGTGACTAGTTGAGCTTGTTTTATAGCATCGTCTTGTACTTTCTTAACGTTCTAGACAACATCACAGAGAAACCAATGTTTCTATGGATCTTCTAGAACCGGTCCTTTAGAAACAGGTAGCTTTATATCATCTTCCAGCCTTCTTCTATGAGGTGTAGTGCTCTGAAATGATGGAGGTACACCACTACTTGGTTGATTCTGAGTGCCTGCTCCTGCAGTATTACTATTACTAGTATTATGTGAACTAGTAATATTTATTTCCTCAGGGCTCTGATACCAAATGTTATGCAACAAATTTCCAAAAATAGTATGAAAATAGCATAAATAGATCATAAAAATTACTCCCCGACTTGATTGAAGAAAATAGTTGAATAAAAATCCTCTTCAAGGGGTAATCCTTCTTACACAATGTACTAAGTATACAAGACAACACAAGACAAGATACTCCAAATGAAAGGTCTCCTTCATATATATAGGAGACTAAGGGGTAAAATCCCAACTAACCGACCCAAACCGACATGACTAATATAACCATACTAATGAAAATTACCACTAATGGACCAAAGCCGACATCAAAACTAATGTAATGAATCACAATATAGTGGGAAATGTGCCCATATTTAGGGATTAACACCAATCAACTGAGAAAGTGATTGAAACATCCACACCCACATGTAGTGATTCCCGTGTAAGATGCCATTAAATGTAATAAGTTAGATTTATTAAACATTAAAACTCAAACATAAAATTTATAATTCAAGAATTAAAACATAAAGTATAAAATGAAATTACTAAATGTGAAATGAATTGGAACATAAATTAAAACTCACCTTTGTGTCTAGGTTTTCCAAGTTAGGACCTTCGCGGTCCTCATGTGTATCATCTTGAGCAATGACCTTGCCTTTTCCTTGTACAATTTTAAATTCAAAGTTGGGATCTAAAACATAAAATATCAAATTAAGAATTAAAACATAAATTATTTTAATTGAGATTAATAAACATTAATTAAATTGGAACATAAATTATAACTTACCTCGACTACTGTGTCCCCTGCATGGAGCAATAAAATACACCCCTTAAGTATTATGGAGTATTCAATTTGCGACATATAATATGATGTAACATGAAAGCATATATACATAATTGTACAAAAATATACCTGTCCTAGAGCATCATATCTACAATACATCCGAAAGTATGCATCTCTCGATAACCGAGCATACCTCCATATGGCCTCATCATCCAAAAAATTGAGTAGGTCATCATCGACCCATTCTATGTCTGGATGTGCAGGTGCAGGGGGTGGTCTAGACGTCTCTCCCTGCACAACAATAATAGCACTGCCCATGGCAGTGAACAATGAGTCTGCAATCCCATGTCTAGCCTATGTAGCAAGTTGGGATGATTGTGTGATGTCCCGTGAACTGATAACCATCCTATCTAGAATCGGTACCAACCTCGGAGGGGGTAGCACGAAATCAAGGTCTCTACGAGATCCAGGTAGTTGGTAGGAGCGTCCCCTACCGGCACCAAAGAACTCAGATCCTGTGCTAGTGTAGTCTGGGTGCATATCCAGAACAAACTCTGCATATATATGTTTTTCAATTTTATTTACAATTTTCAACTTTCAATTTCAATTTCAACTTCAGTTTTCAATCTCAAATTTCAAATCAATTTTAATTTCAATTTCAAATTCTATTCCATTTCCAATTCCTAATTTCCATTTCCATTTCCATTTCCATTTCAATTTTCAATTTTCAATTTCAATTTCATTTCAACTTTCAAATTCAATTTCAATATCAATTTCAATTTCATTTTCATTTTCAATTTTGAAATTTCAAATTGCAATTTTGATCGGTGAAAATCGACAAGTCACAAGTTCAATTTCAAAGTTCAATTTCCACTTCCAATTTCAATTTCAATTCAATTTACATTTCCATTTCCAGTTTCCAATACCAATTTCAATTTCAAATGTCAATTTCAATTTCAATATCAAATTGAAATTGCAATTGGAATTGCGATTTCAATTACAAATCCAATTGCAATTGCAATTTCAATTACAAATTTCAATTGCAATTTCCAATTTCATCAAATTGCAAAAATCTGCGATTAAAATTTTAATTTTAATTTTAATTTCAAAGGTTTTGAAATGTTTTTTTGTTAATGTTAATGGTTTTTGTTGCATGGTTATATGACCTTATATTGGAAAAAAACTTGCAACGTTTATGTTGTTGGTTTTATTTTGAAATATGTATAATTTTTTTACAATCCTCCTAGCATTCTCAGAGGATTGAAAAAATACGTACATTATTTATGTTTTCCCAAACACATTTTAAAATAAAATCGGTAGCATAAACGCTACTGGTTTATATAAACATATATTCATAACTTGAAAAAATAAATATAACATAAATTTAAAATTTAAAACATATTTAACGTAATGTAAATGGTTTTGCTACAAATGTTTTCAATCCATCTTTTCAATCAATTTTCAAATGGTTTTTGGTAATTCCAAGGTTCATAAATCTAAAAAATTAAGGTTTCAATGATTTTTTTTACACAATTTAGTTAAATTTATTGGGAAAAAACCAGCAAAATTTATGTTTCCAGTTTTATTTCCAAATGTGTAATTCGGAAGCATTTATTGTTGCCAATACACATTTAGAAATAAAACCAACAGCATAAATTCATATAAAAAAACAAATTAAATTTTATTTAAAAAATAAATAGGGGGTTTATGGTCCACTTACCTGGTGGAGTGGACAACATGGCGTGGTGGCGAGGTTGCGTGGCGTGGCATGGAAGTGTGGTTGTGATCTAAGATGCTTGGTCGAGCTAATGGCCTTTGTCGACCTCCTTTGTTGTTGTCTCTTTCGTTGAAACAGGCTCGGGCCAGCTGCGGGCTTGTTTTTTACTTTTTTTGCCTGTCTCAATAGCTCAATCGAGCAATTGCTCAATCGAGTTTTTAACCAATACTTCGATCGAGCATATGCTCGATCGAGGCATTTTAAAGCCCTCAATCGAGGTATTTTAAAAACCTTGATCAAGGTTTCAATACCTCGATCGAGGGATTTAAAATACCTTGATCGATGGTTTGAAGTACAAATTTTTGGCGCCACACTTGCCAAAAATTGTGAACCACCTTCATGGACTAACCCTCATTAAAAAAATAAGACCTCAAGAAATTGGATGCCTCTCAATTCTTGATAGACATGCGTTTAGGATTGGTCTATGATGGTTCAAGGAAACAATCATATGCTAATGATACCATAATGGAGTAGTCATCCTCAATAGGCCAATGATACCCTCAAAATGGTATATGTTCTTGGTGGAGGAAACCTTGTTATCCCTAAATGGATGTAACATTCCTTTCAGTGCCAAGCTTCAAGTCTCCTCGCATGACCATGTCCAAACCCCCAATTCCAAATCCTTAGATACATAGTGCCATGGAATAATGGAAATCTCTGCAAAGCCATACATCATGCTGAGACATTTTTTATGGCGTTGAATGCCTCAATGGTTTCTTTAGGGCCAAATGCATGGTCCTTTTCCCTCAAATGTCATTCCGAAGGCCTTAAGACACAGATATATTTCTCCAAACCACCTAATTGCACCAACATCCCTAATCATAAGCAATTGGCACACTCAAGAAGCCATATGTGGTTGGTTGAGGAAACCTTCTTAGTCTTTGATGGCTAGAAGACTTCTTCATGGCCCAAGGTTTTGGTATCCTATACTAAGGATGTCCAAGGCCCCAATGCCCCAAGACATAAATATAGAGCATCATGAATACCATTGACAAAGTCATGTGTTGTGCTTTGAAGCATTTTTCATGGATCTAGATGGCTCAATGCTTTCTTTAAGGATAAATTCAAAGTATTCTTCCCTAGAGCATTATCCTAAAGGCCCTGAGACATGTACATACTTCTTAAAAATACCGAAGGGCACTAATATCCTCAATCATAGAGTAATGATACTATCAAGATGTCACGTGTGGTTGATTGGAGTGTTATGCTCTGTGATTATTGTTTTGCAATATGGTTTTCTATAAGCTTTTATGGTAGTGTTGTAGATACAACATGTTTTAAACTCTAAGATTTTTTTAATCAAATATATATATATATATATATATATATATATATATATATATATATAATTGTTATTATTTATTATAAATATTATTTTTTTGATGATTTTATTATTATGTATTTTTTTTGCGTGGTTCACATCGGTGGAAGATGGAGTTAGGTTGGGAGCTTACCCACGAAGGACTCTAGATTTGAGTCCAACCAACTTAGCTACTCTAGGTTTAAATTTATTATTATATATTAATATCTAGTAGCTTTTTATTTTTTCTTTTAAAATTAATTAAAAATACAAAATTATAGTTAAATTTAAACCATAAAAATATGAAGGCTAAAATATTTTTAACAAGTTTTAAGTAAGACCACCCAAACCATAATTTTATTACAAAGTTATAATTAAATTTAAGAAGACTAAGGAAATTATAATTTAATTGTGGAAAACTGAATCTATTTTGATTCCAATGTTTATTTGCCATGTAACATCATTTTAGCATTAAAAACCATTTCTAGTTTTTAATTTCAAAATAAAGTTATTGACTTCAACATTTATATGTAATGGAACATAACTTAAATATAACCAAAAAAAACTATTTAAAATAGAAATGAGTTGAATTTAATTCTTTAATTTTCAAAATAAACATAATTACAAATCACAAATTTAAAATAATTAAAGAGAAATGCCAACACTTATGGAGATTCAAGGTATAGCCATAATTCACTCAATCATGAGATAGTCAATACATAGAGGTTCAATAAGGGCATCATGTCACTTACAAGAATTGAACATAACTTATACATAAAAAAATCATTCTAGTCTTTAATTTTCCAAAGAAGCCATTGACTCCAACATTTATGTCATGAAACATAACTTATGCATACAAAAACAGTTTCTAGTTTCTAATTTATAAAAGAAGCCACTTCAACATTTATGTCATGGAACATAACTTACAACATACACATTAAAAAAAACATTTAAATTAAAAAAGAGTGAGTTGAATCTAATACTTTAATTTTCAAAATAACTATTTACCAACAAAATTACATAATTCACTCAATCATTACATAGTCAATACACATGGCTTCAACCAAAATCTATGGATAACTAACAATCATTCTCTCTACTCCCCAATATACATTCAAGAGGAAAATAAAACTACTCCCGGTTTTACATTTCCTGTAAATTTAAATATACTACTAACGCTTTTTTGAAGAATTCAAACTTGAATCTGTAAAGACAAAGAGTAAACAATAACATAATAACAGCTACAGCTAGCTAGGCAAACTGGACCAGTGTTCCTCATAATAACTACAGCTCAGCTCGGCTTGGCTCAGCTCGGCAGACTGGACAGTCGTTCCTCACAGGCAACCATGCTGAAATGCAATTGGGATGGTGTATGTGGCCGCAGTTGAGTTCATTTGCGTCTTCTCCAAATTCAAAATCCACATGACAAATTGGGCAGGTTGAAGTGATACTGTTATTATCACTGATATGATCGCCTGAAATTGAAATGCTTGTGCCAGCCATTAATGGCGGCGGCACCAGGTCCCCGACTGTCCGTCTTGGTGGTCTTGGCAGCTGTCGTACCCGTCTAAATAATATTGTTCCGCATCCTGGACAACCTCGACCCCTCGCCGATGCATAGAGGCATGACTGATGGGAGTTGTGGCCGCATTCAAGTTGACGTGCCGTCTGGCCTACTTGAAATACCCGCTGGCAAATTATGCAGAGTAAAGGGTTACCATTATCAGCATTCACATGCTCCTCTGTAATCCTTATGCGAGGATGATGCATTAGCGGGAGGCCAACATCATTTAACCACTTGAGTGGTCGGAATCGACGAGGAAAAAGTGAGATTTGGCCAAGCTGTGTTATCCTGAGATCTATCACATCCCTTTGATCTATCACACCCATTTCTGCTCTATCTCATCCATTTCACGCCTGATAACAAGTTTTATCCTCTGCTCTATCTCATCCATTTCACGTCTTATGCGGCGCTCATATCCTCCAAGTTCATCAAATTCTATTAGTTCTGTAATACTCTCCTCCAGTTGTGCTACTAACTCTCTAAATTCTCTCTCGCTCGCATCAACCTGCAATCCAACTTCGGATTGAGGAACATCAGCGGCGACACCTGATGGTGTTCTCGATCCGTCTGGCGCGGCACCCGGAGCTGGTGTTCTCGATCTCCTAGTCAGTTCTCCATTCCGTGGGTTTCCTTCTTGTCCTTGTCCTTCCATTATTATGTTGTCAAAAGAAAAGGGCTACTGCTTACTCTGAATCCTGATATGATCAAATGACCGAGCTAAATAATAGTTAAAATCGAAAGCTTAAATCGTGATACGACGAGACCCAGTAAAATAATAGCTCAAAAAAATATTGTGTTTGAAATCAAATATGTGCCAGAGGAATGGTGGAAAACTTTGTACTAAAAACTAGTGATCAATAATATATTTATTATTGGTCTTTGATCAAATTATGTCAAGGCTGTTATTACTGGTCTTTGATCAAAGCTGCAAAGAGTATCTCTTTTGCTCACATTGACACAGTATAACAGAGGAATCCAACCCTATAAATATAGTTCTTTACATGGAAATACAACTAGCAACAAGCCATAGGCTACTGAAACCACATACCCCAAACCATTTTCTACCTTGCCCATTCCTGAGTAGGGTTAACCCTAACAATTTCTTAATAAAAAAAATAAAAACTAAAATACCTCACCAAGTTTTCATGGCTAATTGGAATCATCTAAAATTCAATTAGTAAGATTTTGTATAGATACTTGGTAAAATCAACACAAAATTTATTATTTCTTAGACAACAAGCTAATCTGGTACAAGTCTTTACTCTTTCTTAAACCCCAAACTAGTCCTACATCTAATTCTACAAATAAGAAACAAAAAAATATTACATACATCAACAATCATAACCATAAAAAAAAACACATCATCACGGGTAAGGCCATAAAGCTTCGGCAAAACCATTAAAGAGTGACTCAACTGTATCTCCCCTAAGGATATAAATGCAAAAAATCAATTAATTGTAAAAATAATAAATATAATTCATGTAAAATTACCTTAAAATGTTTTTCTAGGGTCTGAAAAACCTAGACTTCTTTTCTCTGCAAAATCTGGACTTCTTTCGCAACAAAATGTTTTGCTCATCCGTATCTGCAAAATCTCGACTTCTTTAGCAACAAAACATTTTGCTAATGCAAAAAAATGTTTTGCTAATAATAATCAGTGCTACCCTATTTCTTGCTGTTGCTTCCCTTAAAAAGCTTGATTCCCTTAACAATAGTGGTCCTCTTTGAGCTGCGAAATCAAAATTAGTGGCACGTAAAATCATTTTCTGTTGCCTTGCATGTCTCTTGTTTCATGCAGCATTTGAGTCTCTATCACAAAATAGGTGACAAGAATTTTTTTCCTCCTTTGCACTAAGCTCAAGCTTGAATTTGTTTCTTATGTCATAATTATCTTTGATGGCCTTTCTTGTATATTTTCTCTTGTCATAATTATCTTTGATGGCCTTCTTGAATATTTTCTCAAACAACGGTGGATAGTCCCTATGGATAGGAAATCGAACCTGTGTAGAAAATGACTTTTTGGATCTTCTGAAGGCATTTTGTTCTACCTCAGTCCCACAAAGCGATGAAGCTTTATAGATGCCATACATTAATTTTAAGTCGGAGACAAACATGAATAGATTCCTTTCGGACAAGGTTCATGTTTGCTGATGGCATGCCAAAAACATGATAAGGAAAACAATCCAGCTTAGTAGTTGGATTTCACATGAGAAACTGGATTTTTCTTGTCACTTTCGTTTTCTGTCCTCCTCGGATTGTTGCTTAATTTCTTCTTTTTCTCAATTTTCTCATTCTTTGGCGAGGCCTTCGACTTATCAGGAACCTTATTCATTGTTAGTTTTTCATAATCAAAATCACTTTGGTTAGGTTTTCTTGCATTTGCAACATTTACATGTTCACATCCTTCTTCATTGATACACTTGTTTTAAATTTTGTAATTTCCTTCTGCCATTATGTCCTTCGCAATTTTGTGTAGCTCTTACAATTGAAATGAAACCTTCGAAACTTGTCCTCGGCAGAGAGTTAAATAAAACGCCGAATGATATAAAAATTGATTCCACCAGGCAACCTCATTACCAATGGCATCTCCTTCTTGTTCTTCCACAGTTCCGGTCATCTCCTCATCCAACCCTATCTTCAATATACAGATCTAAGCTCTTCAATGTTACGATAACCCCATAGTACCAAACATTCTTGTTCAGGTTCCATTGCACATCTAGTAACCCATGGAAAAATAAGGCCATCTATCTGTCTATAGTGTTGGCAGATTCAAATTTCTCATCTCATCGTCAGCCATTGTTCCATATGGAAGCTCCATGTGAATATCCACCAGTGGGTCTACCATAATAGCTCCAAACAAACCGAAAATATCAATTCTAAAATTACGAGTATCACAATTGATCCATTGTGGCTCCCCAAGCTCAACTTTCGAGCAATATTTTGCACGTAGCGGTTTTGGTGGTGGAAGCTGGCCAAATATCCATGGAATAGGCACAACAGGAGTTGGATCCAGTTCATAGTGCACATATTTGCATGTCTTTATATGTCGGCAAGTGTCCAGAAGGAAACAATCACCCAGGGTAATATCAGTATGTGGAGCAATTACATGCAATATAGGCGCAACTTTGATGTAGACAATCTTCTTTTGTCAAAGCCTTACAATACTTATTCAACTGTGGGGTTTTATCTGCAGGCCGGCATTATCTATTTTCCAATTTCCTAACAATTGCAGCAGACTTAAAGCGCACAAAAAGCATTCGATCGTGCTAAACAGAAGCAACAATAACGTTGACGGTACTAAGAGCCTTAATATGAAACCCACTTGCAACATTGCTTCCTTCTCTTAGTGAATACTGTGGCAATCTTAGGGGATCAATGACTGTGGTTGAAATGGGGGAAAGTCAAGGGGGGAATTGATGAGTGAGATCGGGAGACTCCAAGGGTGACACATTGCAGAATACTGTGAACAAAGGTGACCAAGTTGGGGATGCTACCATAATGTGGGGACTAGATGTGATTTGTCATGGCACCGAGGGGCACTGTTTGGACCTTCTCCATGGTTTAAGGAGCTTGAAGAAGGGATAGAAGTGTCCTCAAAATGGTATTGTCCTATGGATTTGTATGAGCCTAGGACAATGCATGCTCATGGGTGCTGTAAATTTTAAGGAATCTGAAAGTGATAAGAAGACTCTAAAATGGTAAAAAGGTACCGTCGTGTGGATTTATACGATCCCAAGACGGTGAATGCTCATGGTCGCTTTCAATTTTAGAGATTCTGACAAAATAAAGAAGATTCCAAGGGGTTTCATTTTCATGTGTTAGTCTCCAAAGCCCGAAAAATCATAAAAGTATGCAATGGAGAACTCTTCTAGCCGATGTGACTAGAGTATTCATTTTTTGTAATTAGACTACAAAGTTTGGAAAATGATTAAACTTATACCAGATAGACACTCTTTCAAATACATTAACGAGCATGAAAGGAAGCAAGACTTCTCAACGATCTTTTCCTTCTTTACGGAGTCAGAAAAGAGCTTAACAGAAACTCCCCGAGTGCCTTTTTCGTAAAGGAGCTGCTCGACCCAAGAAAGCGATAAAAGTATACCAAACAGATGTAACAACCAAACAAGGAGGAATTGTTCAATCAAGGGACAAATATGAGAACCAAGAACGAATGTGAGGGGGGAACACCGATAGGGCCTCCTTGCAGGTAGATGAATGGTGGAAAAATCGTGCAATAACTGCAGTATGGATGGAGCGAAGGGATCATGAATAGGTCGCGATGGACAAAATGGGAAACAATGACTACAACCTGTGTGGCACACAAATCGAGGTGGAGAGGAGCATGGAAAAAATTCCCGAAAAAGAATTAAGTGAGAGCGATAAAAGATCTCAAGAATCATCACAGACACATAATTTTGAATCCAGTAGTGCAAACGGTGCAGAAAATGGAGGTCATATGATCTCATAATGGTGAAAGAAAAATTAGGGTAACAATGGCTATACATAACAAGGGAGCCCACCTCCACATGTCATTCTCATTGTGAAAATTGGGAGGAGTGTGGAGGGGCCCATAAAGGGAAATTCTGATTTCTCTCAATATGTCCGGTGGAATTGAGTTCTGTGGATTTCAGGTATATATTGAAGTGTTTTTTGACGTTTTTCATGCTTTTTGAGTTGGATTTGTTCCTCTTGGGAGCCCTAACAAACTCGGCTAGGGAACAACTGTGCCATAGCACACTTTTTGAGGGAAATAGCGTGCTTGGAGTGCGGCTATAAGCCAAGCACGACTATGGACTACACAGTCGCGCTTTCGAGCGTGCATTTCACTGAGGAAAGCGTGCTTCAAGCATGACTGTAGCCCCAATAGGCACACTTGAGGAGCGCATGATTCAAAAGGAAAAGCATGATCCAAAGTGCACTTGTGGGAAAAAAAAGGCGTGCTTTGGAGTGTGTTTTTTTGCCTAAGATTTTGCGTTAAAGTCGAATTTTTGCTTATATGGGGCTGATGAGGGTTTTTTTGTTTGTGTGCAGGATGTCAAGAGTGAACTAGTGAGAGCGAGAACTTGAGTAGTGGTTTGATGATAGCATGGACGATGAGGATGTCCAAGATACTAAAGTTTGCGACGGTGCCCCCAATGCGTTCAACATAGTTATTGTTGAACAAATTGGTGGAGTTCTAGGATGTCGATATGGGGGCATTCGTAATACAGGGTGAATGGATAGAGGTATCGCTCACTGATGTGTACTTTATGACGGGGTTCCCGCAGTTGGGTATGATTGTAGACACCCAACCAAGGAATCCTAGTGATGTGTCTATGGAAGACTTACTAGAGCGCCATTATTATGCCAGAGCTTATGTGCATGACAATGCGATATTGATCTGTTACATAGAGAGTCTAGAGACACAGGCTATAGCGGCATGGGTAGTGATGTTACTAGGGTCGAAGCCACCCCACACGATATTTGGAGGGAAGATGATGCTGGTTCAGTAGGATTTAGTAGGTACATACTTCGGTTGGGGATAGATGCACTCAACGGTAGTTCGGCAAGAGCTGAACAAGGTGAGCCGCACAGGAGGGGATTTTTCTTTCCCTTCATTCCTATGCTCACTCTTCTTTGAGCGAGTTTCAATGTTGCAACTGCACAGAGCAGTGCATCATGGTTGACCCACTGAGCCGCAGATGTGGCAATGGGGTGAGATGATTACTCGCGGAGGTGGGGGACTGCTGGGTTGCTTATTTATATGCGAGTTGTTTACTCAATGGTGACAGCTCCCAATGGTGATCGAGGACTTCCACTATGTAGGGATGGAGTACAGGGGGGATGTAGAGCTACCACGACCTCTTGGTCCAACATGGGGACGGAATGGTATGTACTTACTCATTTTACAGTATCATATTTTGAATACTTCATAGCATATACTATAGCTAGATGATTTTTATGGCAGTGAGGTTGATGATGTTCATTTGTGTGCATATGTGTGTCTGTAGTCTCCTACAGGGTACCCGACTTGTAGGGTTCTAGTCGAGGGGGTGTACTCTCTTGCACGTAAGCAACAAAGTCATCGGAGTGCTTCAATGACTTTAGAGTCACTGTGGGTGGGGATTGTGTTGGAACATTTAAAAACCCATTAAATACTTAGGATATATTTTACTAGTTACCTAGACTAATTTCCTAAGTTTTGACTAATTAAATAGGGCTAGTTTTATCTTTTAGTGGACCACTTTCTATCCTAAGTCACAAAAGTGAATTTGGAAAATTATGGATAAGATATCCTTGGATTCTTTCCGATTTTATTCTATTCCTGAATTAGAAAGATAGCTTCCTGATTTAGATAACTTTATCATGTTTTCTCTACTTTCTAGTGGATAAGGGAAAGCTAGTTCACTTGGAAATTCTTACCACTTGACCAATTCGACCTACACATTATATATTATCTTCTAAATCCAACACTACATTCCATACCATACTTGCCAAATTCGTGAGCCTCTAGCACAGTTTTGGAAACTGCTTTTGCCACCTAGGGGTTTTTATGTTTTTACTAAGCCTTACTTTTTGTGCTTTACAACTTGCCTTTAAGGCATTCCATTTTCTCTCTCGAGATGTATTGTATATTGTATTCACATTGAGGAATAATACATCAGATAATGTTTCCATCAATTCAGTTCCTTCTCTTATGTTATGTTTCAACATTTCTTCTTATTCTTGCATATCTTTGAATAATTCTTGTAAGGACTTCTTTGCTTCAAGATTATTTGCTATTAGAATTCTTTCATGGTATTAATCCTATATAGAATTCTCACATGGTATCAGAGCCTTTGGAGTTATTAATTAAATTAGTCTTCCAGTATGAATTTCAGAGAGTTTGTTTTGCAGGTATTGAAGATCAAATGGCATAAATTTATTGTTGAAGAATTCAGATTCTTTTATCTCTCATCATTGTTCTCTCATATGTCTTCTGATTCGAATTATCAACCAGTTGTTGTAGCTCATACAAACTCATAACCTCTCTTTGGGTTTATTTTTGGTGTGTTACTGAGATCTATGGAGGCAAAATTACAATTTGGAGTGACTAGTTTCGCTCTCTCTCTCTCTCTCTTGCTTCTTATTCACTGCATGATTTTTGGCACCGATTGCACAAAAGATGGAGGACATCATCAAGTCTCATTTGGATCTAATCTAAAGAAGGTCAATTCTAGTGCACACATTTCACTTTTTTCCAAGAAGAATATTCCTCCAGACATTTGACCAAGTTCTCACTTACTTGAAGTTTGGAGAGCATTAATATGGTGTATTCCATGATCTCGAGGGGAGGTTTTATTCCCAAGTGGTTTTCCTTCTTTCCTCACCTACATCGATAAATAATTTTTTGTATTGGGGTGACCATCAACCTTGTTGCTTGGGCCCTATATTTCGGATATTTCACCTCAAAAATTCAGACTTAGGGGGGGTGTTGGAACATTTAAAAACCCATTAAATACTTATGATATATTTTACTAGTCACCTAGATTAATTTCCTGAGTTTTGACTAACTAAATATGGACATTTTTGTCTTTTAGTGGACCACTTGCTATCCTAAGTGACAAAAATGAATTTGGAAAAATTCTGGATAAGATTTCTTTGGATTCTATCTGATTTTATTCTATTCCTAAATTTGAAAGACACTTTCCTGATTTAGATAGCTTTATCATTTTTTTTCTACTTTCTAGTGGATAAGGAAAAGCTAGTTCACTTGGAAACTCTTGCCACTTGACAAATTCGACCTCCACATCCTATCTTATCTTCTAAAGCCACCATTACATTCCATTTAGCTCACTCATGAGCTGCCATACCATACTTTCTAAATTCGTGAGCCTCTAGCACAGTTTTGAAACTACTTTTGCCACCTAGGGGTTTTTATGTTTTTAGTAAGCCTTACTTTTTGTGCTTTACAAGTTTCCTTTAAGGCATTCTATTTTCTCTCTTGAGATGTATTATATATTATATTCACATTGAGTAATAATACATGAGATAATATTTCCATCAATTGAGTTCCTTCTCTTATGTTATGTTTCAACATTTCTTCTTATTCTTGCATATCTTTGAATAATTCTTCTAAGGACTTCTTTGCTTCAAGATTCTTGGCTATTAGAATTCTTTCATGGTATTGATCCTATATAGAATTCTCAAAGATTGACCACCTACTGGATGGAGTGATTGATGATGGTTGGAAACATTTGGATAAGGAGTTGATCCACATTTGCTACGATGCTCGACAAGAGTGGAGACTAGTGACATGGTGGATTGCAATGGAAGTTGATGTAGTGAGGGCCATGGCATGGGGTCATGCTCCATATGATGATGAGGAGGAGGAGAATGAGTCAGATGTGGAGACGAAGAATATGATGAGGAGGTGGGTGATGATGAGGATGAGGACGAGGAGGACGATGATGATGCAGATGACTGAGATGACTAGGCAGGTTATGGAACTACCCGCTAATGCGATGAGCATATGTAATTTTTTTATTCATCTATTATTTTTATGATGAGGAAGTTGTTGGGGCTCCTTGATGTGGTGATGCTTATGTTGTTATGTGAACATTATGACATTTTTATAATTATATATATATATATATATATATATATGCACGTGGATGCAGTTTATTATGATGATGGTCCGTTGTTTTTATTTTACGATGTTATATGCCTATATGATGAATAAATGATGATGCATTTGTATGGTTTTCTTCCTATATGTTGTAATTTAGATGTTAGTTTAGAATATTATTAGCCATTTGGTCTACAACATTGTTGTGACTTCCTGGGACATGATTGAATGTAATGGAATCAAACTGTCTAATAAGTTTTTTAGTGCGTAGTAAATTTCTAAAGAGGCAAGGATCATGTACCTGGTAAAATTTATTGAGTTGGGGGGAAAGAAGCTAGGAGTCAAGAAACACATGAAGGTGGCTTATGCCAAATTGGAGAGAAACGATCAAGAGACCGGTCACAACATCGTACTCATCCTGGTTATTGGTGCCAACACCGATACACACTCCATCGAGGTGGATGAACTCATGTGAGGGAGAATACAATACCCAAGCTACAGAGGCAAGCTTTGGAGACCATCTACTTGCGCTGTCAGTAAAACCAACATCAAGTGGTGGAATAGGATCCATCTATGGTCACGCATGGAAGCAAACTGTAAGGTTAAGAGATGCAAAAGGTGAAAAGAAGGGAAGAAAACTGTACAACACTTACTATTGAGTCCATGAAAATTTAAGGAAAAAATTGTTTGAAGTACAACCCGTTGCAAGGGTTTGCTAATGGGTGTCCTTCAGAGTCAGTAAGGATGTATGCCCCCTTGTTGAGACGTGATTGGACAATGTAGTGTCCTTTCGACATGGATTCAAAATTTCATTTTCCATGCTTGTCATGAGCTTGGTCATATATGAGCATTGGGTTGCCTTCGTGGAAGGTGTGGAGGTGGACATGCTTGTCATAGTTGGATTTGGGGCGATGTTTGCCAGCCTCGGTGATTTTTAATGCTACTCATCAGTCTTCATCTTCTTGTTCCAATAGGGGTAAGCGTTGCTCAAGCGGTGAGGTGTTCAGGGGAAGGCTAATGAGAATGTGTAAAGTGGGCATTTGACACTCAATGGGGAGAATAGACCCTATGCCATGAACCACATGAAAAGGGGTAAGACCTGTGGCAATCTTAGTGGAATTACAGTAATCCCAAAGTGCAAGAAAGAGCATATGATTCCAATTGGACTTATGTTGGTTTATTGTTCATTGAAGGATTCTCTTCAAGATCATGTTGATAGCCTCAACTTAGTCGTTCTCTTGAGGGTAGTAGGGTGAGGCATATTGGTGGTAAAAATTTAGGAAGGTGGAAAACCCTTTCCAAACGGTGTATTCGAAGTGTTTTCCATGGTCGGATATAATTTTTTTGGGGACATTGAACCGATTAATGAAATGGTTAAAAAATAAACGTGCCGCAGTTTCGGATTGGAAGTCAAATGTAGGCATGGCCTCAGCCCATTTAGTAAAATAGTCGACAACCACAATGATGTATTTATGGCCATTCGGCAAGGAGGAAGTTACACTCCATAAAATCGATTTCCCATTTACAGAAAGGTCCAACAGTGATGACTAGATGGAGAGGGGTAGGAGGGGTCCTAGATTTTCGGGAAAAAAGATGGCAATTCCGACAATTTTTTGCTGTTATAATGCAGTCAGTGAAAAGAGTGGGCTAGGAATACCCAACGTAGATGGCCTTTTGGGCATTGGCCATTCCAAAGAAATGGCCACCATAGGCTCCATTATGAAAATCATTTAAAGCATGTTCAACCTCATCATGTGTGAGGAAACGCCGTAAAATGGTGTTGATCCCATGTCGATAAAGGTCATCGTCAAGAATGAGGTATTGTGAAGCATGATGTCATATGCGACACCGATCATTGCGGCCGAGGTTGGAGTGAAACTTCTGTTTTCATAGGTATACCAGGATGTCACCATACCATGGGTTATCCAAGGAAATGGTGAACAAGTGATCATCGAGAAATTTAGTGATGATAGGAAGTGACGCTGACGAAGATGGTAAGTCTATAATGAGATGTTCCAATGCAAGGGCTTTAGTACTCTTGGGTGTAGCAAATGTTAGGTCATATTCTTGAAGGATAATGATCCATTTAGCCACATGACCTTGAAGGAGACGACGACTCAAGAGATACACCATGGGGATGGAGTATGCCACAACTGTAGTTTGACTCATCAAAATGTAGTGGCATACCTTCTGGACAGAGAAGACGGTGGATAGGGCCAACTTATCCTTATGGGGGTAGCATAATGGTGGACGAAACAATGTTTGACTCACAGAATAAATGACATGTTCTTATCATGCACTACTATATTCTTGGACTAAAATGTTAGAAATGACATATTTGGATGCTGAAACGTAAATGATGAAATCCTTCGCGAAATCAGGAGGTGAAATCAACAGGGTGGATTTCAATGCTTGTTTTCGTTCTTCAAAAGTCGCTTATGCTTGTTCGTCCCAAATAAAGGGAATGTTGGTCTGAAGCAAGTGAAGGAAACCATGAACTTTCGTAGCATAGTCTAGAATGAAGCAATTACGAAAGTTCCCTCGAATGATTTGTAATTGGTGTAATGTACATGGCAATGGGAGGTCAAGAATGGATTGAACCTTCGAAGGATCGATAGTGATCCCATTTTGGGAAACAATGAAACCCAATAACTAGCCTGCAGGAATGCAAAAAGCACACTTGTGGGGGTTCAAGTGAATGTTATATTTGCGACAATGCAAAATACTTGGCATAGATCATCCAGGTGGTTGGATCACGTCTTGGATCAAGAAGTGAGGTCGTCCAAGTATACAAGGATAATGTGGACTAAGTCGTGAAAGCAAAACATGATCGCACACTGAAATGTGGCACTAGCATTTTTAAGACCAAACGACATAACGCTATAGGAAAAGGTGCCCCGTAGAGTAGTGAAGGAAGTCTTATACTGATCCTCTTTGCGAATTTGAATTTGATTGTAGCCAGAGAAACCATCCATGAAGGATAGAATCTCATGACCCGCACATGCATCAATGAGTTGATTGATGAAAGGTGTAGGAAATTTGTCTTTGGGACAAGCTAAATTTAGATCATGAAAATCAGTACAGACGTGAATGGTGCTCTATTTTTTGTTAACCGACACTGGATTGGACACCCATGTGGTGTAAGCAATGGAATAAATGAACCTAGCTTGATGTAATTTTTCAATTTCAGCCTTCACTGCTGGTAGTTTGGAGGGGTGAATAGGTCGTTTCTTTGGCGTACGGGTGGGACATAAGGCCAAGTATTGATATGGTGCTCAACAATGGCAGGTTTAACACCAAGCATATCAGTATATGACCAAGAAAAAACATCATTGAATTATTGGAAGAGTTTCTTATAGGAAACAACTTCGTCTGGAGTACATGAGGCACCTAACATAATGTTCTCAACTATAACGAGTGTGCCAGAAATATTGTCACGTACCCACCCATTCAACCAATGCAAGGCAGGGTACATGATACCAATCTATGGAGCTTTTCATAAAGCTCAGCCCATTCAGTTAGAGGCATACAGTTAAAAACAAAGTGTGCAGATGTAAATCAAACAAATATGCACAGCGGAAATAAATTCATCCACACACATCTCTTCATATGCACCCAGTATATCAATATCAGTCATCAATTAATTAAAACAATGCAGAAGTAAATACATAGACATCAGGACACTTATCTTCAATTTTGCAACTGCCCAAGCAACTAGCTATGTCGCTGCAACGTTCCACCCAGCCATAGGCTCTTCGACAGCTTGTACTGAGTCCGTCCGAAGGCCACCCCCGAGCTGGGCATGATTCTCACAAGGGAAAGGGAACATTCCAGCTCAACCATAGCCCAATAACCATTTTATCTCAGCCAAGCCAGTCGAACTGGGTTTATCAGGCTACAAGGGAACAATGGATGCTCATTCTCAAGCTCAAGCCAGAACAATGGATTACCCATTACCCATACCCCAACATACTCTTTCTTCTCACAGCAAAATGATTATTGACGGGGTTACACATTTACAACAGAGGTGTTCACAAAACAGGGTCCACATTGGTTCTCCCAACTCGTGGATCATCCAAACGAACTGTGGAATTTCGATTTTGACCCCAGGGAGAAAAACTGATTTCTCTCCACTAGTTAGGATCCTTTCCAATGGCCTAAACGACCTCCAGGAAGACCCAAAAACGTTCTACTCTCTTTTCCCACTGGTAACCAACACAAAAACGCCCCTTCCCAGCTAAAAGATGAAGGGAAACCAGAAAAATGAGGGAGGAAAACGCCCAGGCAGCTAGAGTTGCGTGAGAGAGCCAGGCCATGGAGAATAATGGCTTAGGGAGAATTTCATTGTTCTATTCTTGCCCAAGGAGACCAACACGATTTTCCATAAATGGTGGCTTTCCCATACCCGAATTTGGACAGCCATACCTCTCCATTCGCAAGGCATTAACTACCTCAACCAACTCTTGGGAGAAATCAAAGATTGGGTACCAAAGTCAACATGGGTAGTTGAGGGTTTGATGGGTTATCTTATTGACACTTGGCTTGACTTGGTTGGCTCAAGGGTTTGAATGTTTTCCCTCCCAACTCCTTGTGAAATCATGCCCCCATCTCTTTGTTGCATTGCATAGCTAGTTGTGGGTATTTTTATTAAAATGCATATTACATGATGTTGAAGTTCCAATGTGCCTGGCTAGCATGCAAACCATATGCATCAATAAATCGATGGCGGGGCCTTGGCCTTGAGCTCCTCACCACAACTTCATAACAATATTACATCATTTAAAATGTTAAAGTGATAGGGTCTAGATGGGGACGTGACAAATATCAACCTGTATGGTAGGCGATAGGTTAGCCATGTTACCTTCCTCGAAGGCATTGGGAGTTGGGATGGGGTTTGTAAACCAGTCCACTTGGCTATCGATGAATACTTATGACTTGACCTAAATTTGGTGGGTTGTAATAGGGGTAGACTCCTTGGGAATGAAGTAGGATCGATGATGCATGGCATCCCAAGGGAAGTCAGGTGCAGTTAGTGCTTCAAGGATTTTTTCATCACTGCAAAAACACTGTGTGCAAAAATCAGAAGGGGTAAAGCTGGAGGTCGAGGGAAAATTTGGTTTGTCACTTGTGGAGATCATACAGATAGTGTTAACCTCTACTGAGGAGGAGGTTTCAGGGGGGTGAATCTCCTCTATGGTAGTAATGGATGACTCTAAACAGGATTGATTCATTTTGTGTAGGACCACTCGATACTCAGGTAAGTCAGGACAATGATGGCAATAGTATTCGTAAAATCTGCATATGGCACAGGAGTGGTTGGTGCGAAACGACTTATTACGCGGTGCGGTGGTGTCTGGTAAATAAAAAACTAGAATGCTGGGGTCATCTTCTAACATCTTCTTGTGTTCTTGAAGGTTTGGTAATTGTCTCCAATTATTGGTTACATGGCCCAAATCATCGCACAAAGCACACTTAGGAGGTGCATGCAGAACTGGAGGGGGGGTTTCACAGGTTTCGTCGTATGTGGTGCAGGATGAGTTTGTGTGGCCCTTCCCCTAGTGTTCTTGGACAGTTGAGGAGCATTGTTGGATGAAGATGTAGTCACCACAATGGGAGGTGGATTGTTGGCGGTGGTTATGAGTTGGACCCGTTGAAGGATGACTTGGGGTGTTGGAGTGGCATTAGGAGTAGGTAAATACCACATGGGAAGTCCTAATGTCAATCCCTAGAGATTCAACATCACCATGATGGGAATACTTACTACCCCTAACAGTGGGAACAAGAAGGAGATGGTGTGGATTGGGGTGGCTTCAACGTGTCTAAGTACTGATGGTTGTTCAGGAAGCAATCGTGGTTGAGGGTTAGGGACCTATTTATTTGAAGAAATGGTGCACAATTCAGAGATCTCAATGGCCAAAGGAGGAGGTGGTAAGGAATGAAATGTGGAGACCATTGGAGTATCTGAATAAATTCCAAGGCAGACGGTGGAAATCAAAGGCATCCGCGCACGAAAAATAGGTTGTTCAACTATGGGAAGAACATTCTCTGTTGTAGCAGGCATGCTTGGGTCATAATAAGTAACTTGGTCATTTTTTAAAACATGTCCCTTGTGGGGGAACATCATGAGGTGGAACACCGGTGAAGGGACATCCTTCATGGTGTACATGTAGCTTCATCCTAGGAGCAAGTTGTAGTCGAGTTGTTCGTTGATGACATCGATGTCAATCAAGATAGTTTTTCCAGCTAATTAGACAAGAACATTAGCTAGAAGGCCATGTGGCTAAAATGAATGACCATCATAAGATTGTAAGGAAGTCATGGATGGATATAGGGTAGGGGATCTCAGCTTCTGCCACATGAATGTAGACATCACGTATGTAGAGGCACCCTCATCAATGATGCATCGATGTATAACAATATTGTGGATTGAAATAGAAACTTGGAATTCTAATGTGGAAAGCATGCATGGTTCATAATGGTCTAAATCGAATGCCATCATCCATGAGTCAAAAGGGTCTATCGCACCTACGGGAGATAACAATGTTTTGCGCTGCGTTGGGTAGTTCTTTAAAACTTCTAATGTTGACATAGAAGAAGGGGACTAGTCTAAGTCATCCACGATCTTATAGTTGAGGGAATCACTAACATTGGGGTTTTTATTGATGTGCCATAGAGAAAAGAGAGGAGGTTTAGGGGCCCCCTCGATTGATGTTGGGGGTATACGTAACGGATTATTTGTGGGAAGAGTGTTAGTTTCCTTGTACGTAGGAATGGTGTTGGTTTTGGAGCCATAATGCTTACAACATGTTTGAAGGTTGATATTAGATGAAGACATCATTAGAAGTTGGTGGGTACCTGATTCAATGGGTTGAATAACATGCGGTAGCATATGTAGTTGGATGTTGTGGTGTAATAGCCCCTTAAGGGGGAGCCAAAGGTTGAGTGGATACTACCCAATTCTTGGATAGGGGGTTCTTCAACACCATGGGTTGTGCATGAGATTGCGTGGGGTTCAGTGGTGCCGGATGTGCAACATGTCCTTGGCATTGGGTGTCATCATTCCAAAGTTTGCGAGCTTTCCTTGGTTATGGTCTCGTCCCCTATTTTTTTGTCCTTGTTGGTTCTATTGGGTAGGTTGGTTCTGCTATTGTTTTATTTTAGCATCAACTTGCCCTTGGAGAAAAGAGGGTTCTGCTGTGTAGCAGGTGTTGGGGAACCTATGGTAGACAATAAGCGATAGGGGATTAGGGTTGTTCGGGTTAAGGTGGTGGTGGTAGATGGTAGTAGACAGGTGGTGCGGAAGGGGGGGAGTATGCTAGCAAGGTATGTCCATAGCAATGTGTCGAACAAGAAGGTCCATGTATATGGGGGGCATGGAATAAGGGAACAGATGAAGGTGTTTCTCTTGAATGGGTTGTGGCGCACGAAAGGTCAGGACCACTCATAGTGGAATTAGGCATAGGATTATAAGTCGGGGCGGTGGTAGGAGGTATATGGACATATTTCTTACTACGAGCTGCAACGTGTCCAATAATGCTGTCAACAATGTGGGGTTCTCCTTGCACGTATTTGCGGAAGGAACCACCACGAGGAGCATATGGTAAAATGGAGTAAAGGTAGCCTGATTGTGCATAGATAAGGTCAAACTGCTAGGCTTTAAGTATGGATTCTTCTTCACTTTGGGTCCATTTGGATGCCACATCCTTGGAAATAATTGGGATAAGGGATTTCAAGAACCAATATAATAAGATGCGGTCAACTAACTTGATCTTGCACAAACTATGGTGTCTACGCCATTCATGAATATGGTTCATGATATGGGTATCCGTGTTCTGTTTGCAAGATAGTAAAATATCAATACCAACATCATAACGGATTGGTAGATGAAATAACTACAGGAAATTCTAAGTGAGGGATGTAAAAGTGGAGTGAGTCCCATGTGGCTTTTCAATATACCACTTAGCTGCAGAGTCTGTGAGTGTTCGTTGTAAAAGGTGTAGGAGGATCGAGTCATCTACTATGGATTTGGAGGAGCACCATAAGGGGAAGGGCATGATATGGTTTTGGGGGTCCTGAACGACCTTCCCTTAAAAATTTGGCATGTTTGAAGGGAGTTTGGTAGGCATGGGAGGCCATGTGGGGTCGTGGTGGATCAGATCATTGGTCAATCAGGCCAGATCAGGGAGGTTGAGACTGGCCATGAATAGAAAACTAGCAGGAAGATGTGACATAGTCAAATTAGCCTGCATGATATCCATGGCGGCGATAATGGGGCCACCTCCACCAAGGAGTGGCACAGTGCAGTGAGTCATAACAAGGATTGAGGGACCATCGGTGTCCCCAAGTGTACTAATGGTACCCAAAGGGAGGGTGGTCAGACTAGATCTGCCACCGATGGGTATGGAATTAGTGACTGGAATGCCAGGTTTAGGTCCTGTGGATGGATTAGTGGGGATGGATGCTAAAATGGTAGTTGGGCTAGTGGTGGAACCACTACAGACAATCGCCCTGGTAAAAGGGGTTTGGATTCACGTCGTCGATGGGGATAGATGTTGTTTTGTATATGGGTAACTCTGACTCAGAACCATAGGGAAAATAAGGGTGTTAGGATGAAGATCCGATGATGAAGATGTGCATCTGTGACCGGTGGGGTCAACTGGATTGTGCTATGGGAATATTCCCCGTAGGCCATGAGAGTGTCTGGGTGAATCAATGATGATAGGTGTAAAAGTGCTAAAGAGATGTGGGAGATAAAATGCTCAAAAATCCTAGTGCAATCATTTGTTCTAAAGGAGAGCTCTCAAAAAGGGTGGCACTCATGGAAAAAACAAGATCAAAAACACGTGTTGCAACAACATGCTATAACAGGTGGATCGACAATAAAATGGCCAGAATTCCAACAAGAAACACTCCTTAAAAAGAAAAGGTAGACTCACCAACCGAATAGGGGTACATGAGCATGCAAACACCTATCTAAAAGATATAAAATCTCACACAAATTGTATTCCCTGCAGGGTGATAAAATTCGTAGTGAGGCAATATGAAATGTAGAACCAAATGGATAAAGGATATCCCTCTACCAAGAGGGACTCCGTGTAAAAGAGTCCTAGAAGAATGGAAACTAAGCTACACCATTCATGGCACATCTGGAAACGTGTCCCGTAGCTTTAGTTCTTTGGGCATCTTACACCCATTATGGGCATCAGCATGCATGATGAGAACAACAAGTTGGTATCCTTTAGTATATAATGGAGAGGGACAGTCCACTCAGACTTCTGGAACAAATATTGCTGCTTCCCCTCCTAAGGGAGAGGCCCTTTGACAAATCGATGTCAAGTATACCAATAAATAATAGGGGATTTTGCTTCCCTTAAGGACAACAACTATGTCCCAAATGTGTATGACAAATGGAGTTTTTTTGGATGCCTAACCCCAATGTCCTACCTAGCTACATAATTGTTTTTGGGTTCCCCAAGTGCGGTTAGAGTGTGTTTAATTAAGCCAATTTTAGTCTCTCTTGAGTTATGGGGAGAGTATGTGTGCACAAGTGGTGTGAACCCAATATCTCCAGATAGTAAAAGCTAAACTAAACAACTAAGACAGAAATATAAAAAAATTATTTTCCTTTTCAAATAAAAATACGAACGGATATAAAGGGTATGCAGGAAATAAAGTTATTGAAATATGATGCAAGAGATAGCAATGCACGAAGAATGCATGCACACTGAAATGTCTCCAATGCTACAACAAGCAAAGAAAATGTCAAATGGGTTCATGAAAATAGGGGTTTGTTGGTGCAGCAAGGTCAAGAAAAAAAGAAAAAACAGGTGCAAGGTGAGGCTGTGAGGAAAAAAGTCACGCTATGCGTGCGACAAGCTACATAAAATTCGTGCCGAAATAGAAAAACAGAAAATAAGGAAAAAGGGCACAAGTCTGAGTGGAAAGGGTGTGGCTAGGGCATGAGTTTCATACTCAGAAGTGCATAGGGGGTGTGGGTAGCAGGGCTGAAGGTGCGTGAAGTGCATGGGTAAAAGGGTCGAATGCGCATGAAGGTCGCAGGTAGGATGGTAGGAGTTGCGCCTTACAAGCTTGAAGGTGCACGGAGCGCGTGACTTACCGATCGAAACGTGCGTGGAGTGCATAGATTACAGGTGAAAATGCACGATCTGGGCATGAGTTTTGGGCTGAAAGTCACTCTCAAGAGCGTGGGTTTTGGGATGAAAGTCTTGCTCGGGCCACTGTTTAATGGCATAAAGTCATGGGCCGAGCCAGAAAAATGGAACTGATGAAGGGCAATGCGAAGGCAAGTATGGAGGGAAAAGCTAGGACATAACTGTAAAATACAAGAAAAATAACATGTACATAGCTAAAAATAAATACTGATCATACTAAATGCTAGATCGATGGGAATCAACCTAGTTGGAGTCGTCAAAATTGTAGGTAGTGTTTTCAGGCCAACCTGTGCAAATGGGCACCTGCTAAGGATTATGGAACCCTTAGTAGAAGTTTCAAATATAGATAAAAATATATATAATATGTGGGAGTGAAAATAACAACGAAAAATAAATCTAACTAATTACTGCAGTGAAAAATAACAAATAGATCGGAACCCATAAAGTATATTTTGTATTATGTTGCAAACAAGGGTTTATAATAAGAATTACCTCACAAGATGCGGTGATGGGATCCCTCGCAGCTATACGAGGAGTAGTGCTCTAGGTCTTCAAGATTCCTTACTCTAATAAGATGTGAGAGCTGAACAAGGTGAGCCGCATAGGAGGGGATGTTTGTTTCCCTTCATTCCTATGCTCACTCTTCTTTGAGTGAGTTCTGATGTTGCATCCGCACATAGCAATGCATGATGGTTGACCCACTGATCCGCAGATGCGGCAATGGGGAGAGATTATTACTCACGGTGGTGGGGGACTGGTGGGTTACTTATTTACATGCGAGTTGTTTACTCAATGGCGATAGCTCCCAATGGTGATCGAGGACTTCCTCTATGTAGGGATGGAGTACAGGCGGGATGTAGAGCTACCACGACCTCCTAGTCCAAAATGGGGACTGAATGGTATGTACTTACTCAGTTTATAGCATCATATTTGAATACTTCATAACATATATTGTAGCTAGATTATTTTTATAGCACTGAGACTGATGATGTTCTTTTGTATGCATATGTGTGTTTGCGGTCTCCGATAGGGTACTCGACTTGTAGGGGTATAGTCGAGGGGGTGTACTCTCCTGCACGTAAGCAGCGACATCATCGGAGTGCTTCGATGAATTTGGAGTCACTGTGGGTGGGGATTATGTTGGAACATTTAAAAATCGATTAAATACTTAGGATATATTTTACTAGTCACCTAGATTAATTTCCTAAGTTTTGACTAACTAAATAGGGCCAATTTTGTCGTTTAGTGGACCACTTGCTATCCTAAGTCAAAAAAATGAATTTGGACAAATTTTGGATAGTATTTCCTTGGATTCTTTATGTTTTTATTCTATTCCTGAATTAGAAAGACAGTTTCCTAATTTATACAACTTTATCTTGTTTTTTCTACTTTCTAGTGGATAAGGAAAAGCTAGTTCACTTGGAAACTCTTACCACTTCACCAATTCGACGTACACATAATATATTATCTTCTAAATCCACCATTACATTCCATTTACCTCACTCATGAGATTCCATACCATACTTTCCAAATTCGTGAGCGTCTAGCATAGTTTTGGAAACTACTTTTGCCACCTAGGGTTTTTTATGTTTTTAGTAAGCCTTACTTTTTGTGCTTTACAACTTTCCTTTAAGGAATTCTATTTTCTCTCTCCAGATGTATTATATATTTTATTCACATTGAGGAATAATACATGATATAGTATTTCCATCAATTGAGTTCCTTCTCTTATGTTTTGTTTCAGCATTTCTTCTTATTCTTGCATATCTTTGAATAATTCTTGTGAGAAATTCTTTGCTTCAAGATTCATGGCTATTAGAATTCTTTCATGGTATTGATCCTATATAGAATTATCACATAATATCAGAGTCTTTGGATTTATTAATTAAATTAGTCTTCCAGTATGAGTTTAAGAGAGTTTGTTTTGCAGGTACTAAAGATCAAATGGTAGAAATTTATTGTTGAAGAATTCAGATTTTTCTATCTCTTGTCATTGTTCTGTCATATGTCTTATGATTCGAATCATTAGCCAGTTGTTGCAGCTCATACAAACTAAAAACCAATCCTTGGGTTTATTTTTGGTGTGCTACTGAGATCTATGGAGGCAAAATTACAGTTTGGAGTGACTAGTTTCACTCTCTCTCTCTTGCTTCTAATTCACTGCACGATTTTTGGCACCGATTGCATAGAAGATGGAGGACATCATCAAGTCTCATTTGGATCTGATATCAAGAAGCTCAAGTATAGTGAGCACATTCCACTTCTTTCCAAGAAGAATATTCATCTAGATGTTGAAACAAGTTCTCACTTGCTTGAAGTTTGGAGAGCATTAATATGGTGTATTCCATGATCTCGAGGAGAGGTTTTCTTCCCAAGTGGTTTTCCTTCTTTCCTCACCTACATGGATTAATAATTTTTTGTATTGGGGTGACCATCAAAATTGTTGCTTGGGCCCTATATTTACGATATTTAACCTCATAAATTCAGGCTTAAGGGGGGGTGTTGGAACTTTTAAAATCCCATTAAATAGTTATGATATATTTTACTAGTCACCTAGATTAATTTCCTATGTTTTGACTAACTAAATAGGCTCAGTTTGCCTTTTAGTGGACCACTTGCTATCCTAAGTCACAAAAACTAATTTGGACAAATTCTAGATAAGATTTCCTTGGATTCTATCTGATTTTATTCCATTCCTGAATTAGAAAGACACTTTCCTAATTTAGACAACTTTATCCTATTTTTTCTACTCTCTAGTGGATAACGAAAGGCTAGTTCACTTGGAAACTCTTACCACTTCACCAATTCGACCTCCACATCATATATTATCTTCTAAATCCACCATTACATTCCATTTACCTCACTCATGAGCTTCCATACCATACTTGCCAAATTCGTCAGCCTTTAGCACAGGTTTGGAAACTGCTTTTGCCACTTAGGGATTTTTATGTTTTTAGTAAGCCTTACTTTTTGTGCTCTACAAATCGCCTTTAACGCATTTTATTTTCTCTCTTGAGATGTATTATATATTTTATTCGCATTGAGGAACAATACATGAGACAATATTTCCATCAATTGAGTTCCTTCTCTTATGTTTTGTTTCGTCATTTCTTCTTATTCTTGCATATCTTTGAGTAATTCTTGTGAGGACTTCTTTGCTTCAAGATTCTTGGCTATTAGAATTATTTCATGGTAATGATACTATATAGAATTCTTACAGATTGACTGCCTACTAGATGGAGTGATTGATGATGGTTGGTAGCATTTGGATAAGGAGCTAATCCACATTTGCTACGATGCTCCATAGGAGTGGAGACCAGTGACGCGGTAGATTGCAATGGAAGCTAAGGTAGTGAGGTCCATGGTGTGGGGTCATGCCCCATATGATTAGGAGGAGGAGGAGACTGAGTCAGATGTGGAGGAGTAATAATATGACGAGGAGGTGGGTGAGGACGAGGAGGACGATGATGTTGTAGATGACTCAGATGATTAGGCAGGTTATGGAACTACCCCCTAATGTGATGAGCATATGGAGTTTTTGTATTCGTCTATTATTTTTATGATGAGGAAGCTATTGGGGCTCCTTGATGTAGTGATGCTTATGTTGTGATGTGAACATTATGACATTTTTATAATTATATATATATGCACGTGGATGAATTTTATTATGATGATGGTCCCTTGTTTTTATTTTATGATGTTATATGCCTATATGATGAATAAATGCATGTGGATAGTATGATGATGCATTTTTATGGTTTGGTTCCTATATGTGGTGATTTATATGCTAGTCTAGAATATTATTAGCCATTTGGTCTACGACATTTTCCTAACTTTGTGGGACATGATTGAATGTAATGGAATCAAACTGTCTAATAAGTTTTTTAGTGCCCAGGAACTTTCTAAAGAGGCAAGGATTGTGTACCTAGTAAAATTTATTGAGTTGGGGGAAAAGGAGCCGGGAATCAAGAAACACACAAAGGTGGCTTATGCCAAATTGGAGAGGAATGATCAAGAGACCGGTCACAACATTGTACTCATCCTAGTTATTTGTGGAAACACCGATACACACTCAATTGAGGTTAATCAACCCATGTGAGGGGGAATACAATACCCAAGCTGCAGAGGCAACGTTTGGAGACCATCTACTTGCACCGTCAGTAAAACCAACTTAAAGTGGTGGAATAGGATCCTTCTGTGGTCACGGATGGAAGCAAATTGTAAGGTTAAAAAATCAAAAAGTGGAAAAAAGGGAAGACAACTATACAACAGTTACTATTGGGTCCACGAATAGTTAAGGAAAAATTCATTTGAAGTACAACCCATTGCTAGGGTTTGCTAATGGGTGTCCTTCAGAGTTAGTAAGGATGTATGCCCCATTTTCGAGACATGATTGGACAATGTAGGGTCCTTTCCACATGGATTCAAACATTCATTTTCCATGGTTGTCATGAGATTGGTCATAAAAGAGTACTCGGTTGCCTTCGTGAAGGTGTGGGGGTGGACATGCTTGTCATAATTGGATTTTGAGCGATGTTTGGCAGCCTCGGTGATTTTTAATGCTGCTCGTCAATTTTTGTCTTCCTGTTCCAATAGGATTAATCGTTTCTCAACAGCTAAGGTGTTCATGGGGAGCTTAATGAGAATGTGTAAAGTTGGGATTTGACACTCTATGGGGAGAACAGACTCTACTTCGTGAACCACATGGAAAGGGGTAAAACCCATGGCAATCTTAGTGGAATTACAATAATCCCAAAGTGAAAGAAAGAGCATATGGTGCCAATGGGACTTGTGTTGGTTTACTGTTCGTTGAAGGATTCTCTTCAATATCTTGTTGATAGCCTCAACTTAGTCGTTCTCTTGAGGATAGTAGGGTGAGGCATATTGGTGGTAAAAATTTAGGAAGGTGGAAAACCCTTTCCAAACGATGTATTCGAATTGTTTTCCATGGTTGGATATAAGTCGTTTAGGGACCCCAAATAGATTAGTGACATGGTTAAAAAAGAAACATGTCGTATTTTTGGCCTTGAAGTCAAATGTAGGCATGGCGTGATCCCATTTAGTGAAATAGTCGACATCCATAATGATGTATTTATGGCCATTCGACGAGGGGGCAGTTACACTCTATAAAATCGATTTCCCATTTACCGAAAGGTGCAACAATGATGACTAGATGGAGAGGGGTAGGAGGGGTCATGGATTTTGGGGAAAAAAGCTAGCGATTCTGACAATTTTTTACTATTGTAATTCAATCAGTGAAAAGAGTGGGACAGAAATACCCAGTGCAGATGACCTTTTGGGCACTAGACATTCCAAAGAAGTGGCCACCACAGGATCTGTGATGAAAATCATTTAAAACATGTTCAACCTCATCATGTGTGAGGCATCGACGTAAAATGGTGTCGATCTCACGTCGATAAAGGAAATTGCCAAGAATGAGGTATTTTGAAGCATGATGGCATATGCGACATCGATCATTGCGACTGAGGTTGGAATGAAAATTCTATTTTCATAGGTATACTAGAATGTCACCATACCATGGATCATCCGACAAAATGGTGAAAAAAGTGGTCATCAGAAAATTTAGTGATGATAGGAGGTGACGCTGACGAAGATGGTAAGTCAGTCATGAGGTGTTCCAATGCAAGGGATTTAGTACTCTTGGGTGTAGAAAATGTTAGGTCATATTGTTGAAGGATAATGATCTATTTAGACACACAACCATGAAGGAGACAACAACTCAAGAGATATACCATGGGGTTGGAGTATGCCACAACTATAGTTCGACTCATCAGAATGTGGTGGCATACCTTCTGGATAGAGAAGATGGTGGATAGGGACAACTTCTCCTTATGGGGGTAGCATAATGGTGGACCAAACAATGTTTGACTCACATAATAAATGACATGTTCTTATCACGCACTACTATTTTCTTGGACTAAAATGTCAGAAACGACATATTTGGATGCCGAACAATAAAGGATGAAATACTTCGAGAAATCAAGGGGGTGGATTTCAATGCTTGTTTTAGTTCTTCAAAATTTGCTTGTGACTATTCGTCCCAAACAAAGGGAACTTGGGTCCAAAGCAAGCGAAGGAAACGATGAACTTTCGTAGCATAGTCTGGAACGAAACAATGAAGAAAGTTGGATTTCCATTGAATGATTTGTAATTGGCATAATGTACATGGTGAAGGGACGTCAAGAATGGCTTGAACCTTCGAAGGATTGATAGTGATCCCATTTTCGGAAACAATGAAACCCAATAACTGGCCTGCAGGAACGTAGAAAACACACTTGTGGGGGTTCAAGCGAATGTTGTATTTGCGACAATGCAAAATACTTGGCATAGATCGTCTAGGTGGTTGGATCACTTCTTGGATCAAGCAGTGAGGTCGTCCAAGTATATAAGGATAATGTGGACCCAGTTGTGAAAGAAAAAGGTCATGGCGTACTGAAATGTGGCACTAGCATTTTTAAGACCAAACGACATAATGTTATAGGAAAAGGTGCCCCACAGACTAGTAAAGGCAGTCTTATACTGATCCTCTTTGTGAATTTCAAGCTGATTTTAGCAAGAGAAACCATCCATGAAGGATAGAATCTCATGACCCGCACATGCATCAATGAGTTGATCGATGAAAAGTGTAGGAAATTTGTCTTTGCGAAAAGCTAAATTTAGATCATGAAATTCAGTACAGACGTGAATGGTGCCCTATTTTTTGTTAAGCGACACTGGATTGGACACCCATGTGGTGTAAGCAATGGACTAAATGAACCTAGCTTGATGTAATTTTTCAATTTTGGCCTTCACTGCTGGTAATTTGGAGGGGTGAATAGGTCGTTTCTTTTGGCGTATGGGTGGGACATAGGGCCAAGTATCGATATAGTTATCAACATCGGGAGGTTTAATACGAGGCATCTCAGTATATGACAAAGAGGAAACATCATTGAATTCTTGGAAGCATTTATTATAAGAAACAAATTCGTTTGGAGTACATCAAGCACCTAATTTAATGTTCTCAACTATAACGGGTGTGATGGAAATATCGACCTGTATGGTAGGAGAGATGTTAGCCATGTTACCTTCCATGAAGGAATTGGGAGTTGGGATGGGGTTCGTAAACCAGTCCACTTGGCTATCAATGAATCCTTATGACTTGACCTAAATTTGGTGGGTTGTAATAGGGGTAGATTCCTTGGGAATGAAGTAGGCTCGATGATGCATGTCATCCCAAGGGAAGTTAGGTGCAGATAGTGCTTCAAGGATTTCTTCATCACTGCGAAAGCATTGTGTGCACAAGTCAGAGGGGGTAATGCTTGAGGTTGAGGGAAAATTTGGTTTGTCACTTATGGAGATCATATAGATAGTCTTAACCTCTGCCGAGGAGGAGGATTCAGGGAGGTGAATCTCCTCTATGGTAGTAATGGATGACTCTAAACAAGACTGATTCATTTCATGGAGGACCACTCGATACTCATGTAAGTCAGGACAATGATGCGAATAGTAGCCATAAAATTTGCATATGGAACAGGAGTGGTAGGTGCACAACGAATTATTACGCAGTGCGACGTTGTTTGTTAAATCAACAATCTGAATGTTGGGGTCATCTTCTAACATCTTCATGTGTTCTTAAAATTTTGGTAGTTGCATCCAATTATGGGTTGCATGGCCCAAATCATCGCACAAAGCACACTTAGGAGGTGCATGAAGAATTGGAGGGGGGATTTCATAGGTTTAGTCGTATGTGGTGCAGGATGAGTTTGTGTGGCCCTTCCTCTAGTGTTCTTGGACAGTTGAGGGGCATTGTTGGATGAAGATGTTGTCAGCACAATGGGAGGTGGATTGTTGGCGGTGGTTATTAGTTGGATCGGTTGAAGGATGACTTGGGGTGTTGGAGTGGCATTAGGAGCAGGTAAATACCACAATGGAAGTCCTAACGTCAACCCCGAGAGATTCAGTATCCCCATGATGGGAATAATTACTACCCCTGACAATGGGAACAAGAATGATATTGTGTGGATTGGTGTGGCTCCAACGTGGCTAGGTACTGATGGCTGTTGAGGAAGCAAATGTGGTTGAGGGTTAGGGACCTATTTATTTGACGAAATGGTGCACAAGTCAGAGATGTCAATGGTTGGAGGAGGAGGTTGTAAGGAATGAAATGTGGAGACCATTGGACTATCTGAATAAATTCTAGGGCGGGCGGTGGAAATCAAAGGCATCTGTACACCAAAAATAGGTTGTTCAACCATGGGAAGATCATTCTCTAGTGTAGCAGGCATGCTCGGGTCATAGTAAGTAACTTGGCCGATTTTGAAAACACATCCCTCATGGGGGAACATCATAAGGAGAAACACAGGTTAAGAGACATCCTTCATGGTGTACATGGAGCTTCTTCCTAGGAGCACGTTGTAGTCGAGCTGTGCGTTGAAGACTTTGATGTCAATCATGACAGTTTTTCTAGCTAATTAGACTGGAACATTAGCTAAAAGGCCATGTGGCTAAGATGAACGACCATCATAAGCTCGTAAAGAAGTCATGGATAACAATATTCTCGATCGAAACAGAAACTTGGAATGCTAATGTGGAAAGCATGCATGGTTCATATTGGTCTAAATCGAATGCCATCCTCCATGAGTCACAATGGTATATCGCACCTATGGGGGATAACATTGTTTTTCATTGCATTGGGTAGTTCTTTAAAACTTCTAATGTGGACATAGAATAAGGGGATTGGTCTATGTCATCTATGATCTTATAGTTGGGAAAATCACAAGCATTGGGGTTTTTATTGATGCGGCACAGAGGAAAGAGGGGAGGTTTAGGGGCCCCTTCGAATGGTGTTGGGGGTATACATAACAAATTATTTGTGGGAAGAGTGTTAGTTTCCTTGTACCCAGGAATGGTTTCGATTTTGGAGCCATAATGGTTACATCATGTTTTAAGGTTGATATTAGATGAAGACATCATTAAACATTGGTGGGTACCTGATTCAATGGGTTGAATAACAGGCGGCAGCGTATGTAGTTGGATGTTGTGGTGCAGTAGCGCCTTGAGGGGGAGCCAAAGGTTGAGTGGTTACTACCCCTTGCTTGGATATGGGGTTCTGCAACACCATAGGTTGTGCATGAGATTGTGTGGGGTTAAGTGGTGTCGGACGTGTAGCATGTCCTTAGCATTGGGTGTCATCATTCCAAATTTTGCGAGCTTTCGTTGGTTATGGTCTCGTCCCCTATTTTTTTGTCCTTTTTGGTTCTATTGGGTAGGTTGGTTCTGCTATTTTTTTTTTAGCATCGACTTGACCTTGGAGAAAAGGGGGTTCTGCAGTGTAGCAGGTGCTGGGGAACCTATGGTGGACACGAAGCGGTATGGGCTTGGGGTTGTTCGAGCGCAAGCGGTGGTGATGGATGGTAGTAGACAGGTGGTGCGGGAGGGGGGGGAGTATGCTAGCGGGGTATGTTCGTAGCAATTCCTTGGACAAGGAGGTCCATGTATATGGGGGGATTGGAATAGGGGAACAGATGAAGGTGTGTCTCTTGAATGGGTTGTGGCGCACGAAAGGTCAGGACCACATGTGGTGGAATTAGGCATAGGATTATAAGTTGAGGTGGTGGCAGGAGGTATATGGACATATTTCTTACTATGAGGTGCAACGTGTCTAATAATGCCGTCAACAATGTGGGGTTATCGTCACATGTATTTTTGGGAGGAAACACCACGAGGAGCATATTGTAAAATGGAGTAAAGGTAGCCTGACTGTGCATAGATAAGGTCAAACTGTTCAGCTTTAAGTATGGATTCTTCTTCATTTGGGGTCCATTTGGATGCCACATCCTTGGAAATAATTGGGATAAGGGATTTCAAGAACAAATCTAATAAGATGCGGTCACCTAACTTGATCGTGCACAAACTTTTGTCTCTACGCCATTCATGAATATGGTTAGTGATATGGGTATCTGCATTCTTTTTACAAGATAGTAAAATATCAATGCCAGCATCATAATGGATTGGTAGCTGGAAGAACTATAGGAAATTCTTAGTGAGGGATGTAAAAGTGGAGTGAGTCACATGTGGCTTTTCAATATACCACTTAGTTGCAGAGCCAGTGAGTGTTCGTTGTAAAAGGTGTAGGAGGATAGAGTCATCTGCTATGGATTTGGAGGAGCACCATAATTTGAAGGGCATGATATGGTTTTGGGAGTCCTCAATGCCCTTCCCTTAAAAATTTGGGATGTTTGAAGGGAGTTTGGTAGGCATAGGAGGCCATGTAAGGTCATGTCAGGTCACATCATTAGTCAATCAGGCCAGATCACGAAGGTTGAGACTAGCCATGAATGGAAAACTAGCAAGAAGATGTGACATAGTCGAAGTGGCCTGTGTGATATCCATGGCGGTGATAGTCGGGCCACCTCCACCGAGGGGTGGCTCAGTGCAGTGTGTCATAACAAGGATCGAGGGACTGTCAGTGCCCCCAAGTTGACTAATGGTACCCAAAGGGACGATGGTCAGAATAGATCTGCCACCGATGGGTATGTAATTAGTGACTTGAATTCTAGGTGTAGGTCCTGTGGATGGCTTAGTGTGGATGGATTATTAAATCGTATTTGGGCTAGTGGTGGAACCACTACCGACAATCTCCCTGGTAAAGGGGTTGGGATTCATGTCATCGATGGGGATAGATGGGGTTTTTTATATGGGTAATGCTAACCTGGAACCATAGGGAAAATAAGGGTGTTAGGATGAAGATCCGATAATGAAGATGTGCATCTGTGACTGGTGGGGTCAAGTGGATCGTGCTATGGGGATAGTCCCTGTAGGCCACGAGAGTGTCTCGTTGAATCAATGGTGACAGGTGTAAAAGTGCTAAAGAGATGTGGGAGATAAAATGCTCAAAAATACTACTGCAACCATGTGTTCAAAAGGAGAGCTCTAAAAAAAGGTGGCGCTCAGGGAAACAACAACATCAAAAACACGTGTTGCAACAACATGCTATAATAGGTGGAGCGACAATAAAATGGTCAGAATACCAACAAAAAACACGCCTAAAAAAAAAAGGTAGACTCACTAACCAAATGGGGGTACAGGGGCATGCAAACACCTATCTAAAAGATATGAAATCTCACACAAATCGTATCCCCTATAGGGTGAGAAAATATGTAGTGAGGAAATATGAAATGTAGAACCAAATGGCTAAAGGTTATCCCTCTACTGAGAGGGACTTTGGGTAAAAGCGTCCTAGAAGAATGGAAACCAAGCTACACTATTCATGGCACATCTAGAAACGTGTCTCGCAGCTATAGTTCTTTGGCCATTGCACACCCGGTATGGGTGTCACCATTCATGAAGAGAAGAACAAGTTGGTATCCTTTAGTACATAATGGAGAGCGATAGTCCACTCAAACTTCTGGAACCAATATTGCTACTTCCCCTCCTAAGGGAGTGGCCCATCGGAAAATCAGGGTCAACTATACCAATAAATAATAGGGGATTTTGGTTCCCTAAAGGACAACAACTATGTCCCAAATGTGTATAAGAAATGGAGTTTTTTTGGATGCCTAACCCCAATGTCCTACCTAGCTATATAATTGTTTTTGGGTTCCCCAAGTGCGGTTAAAGTGTGTTTAATTAAGCCAATTTTAGTCTCTCTTGAGTTATGGGGAGAGTGTGTGTGCACAAGTGGTGTGAACCCAATATCTCCAGATAGTAAAAGCTGAAATAAACAACTAAGACTGAAATAAAAACAAATTATTTTCCTTTTCAAATAGAAATATGAACAGCTATAAAGGGTATGCAGGAAATAAACTTATTGAAATATGTCGCAAGAGATAGCAATGCATGAAGAATGCATGCACGTTGAAATGTCTCCAATGATACAACAAGCAAAACAAATGTCAAATGGGTGCATGAAAACAAGGGTTTGTTGGTGTAGCCAAGGTCAAGAAAAAAATGGTGCAGGGTGCGGTTGTGAGGAAAAAAAGTCAAGCTCTAGGTGCAACAAGCTACATAAAAGTCGCGCTGAAATAGAAAAATAGAAAACAAGGAAAAAGAGAACGCATCTAGGCGGAAAGGGCGTGGCTAGGGCATGGGTTTCATACTCAGAAGTGCGTAGGGGGTGTGGGTAGGAGGGACGAAGGTGAGTGAAGTGCATGGGTAGAAAGGTCGAATGCGCATGAAGGTCGTAGGTACCATGGCAGGAGGTGTGACTTACAGGATTGAAGGTGCACGGATGAGGTGACTTACAGATCAGAAGGTGCATGGAGTGTGTAGATTACAGGTGAAAATGCGCAATTTGGGCATGAGTTTTGGGCTGAAAGTCGCTCTTGAGAGTGTGGGTTTCAGGCCGAAAGTATTGCTCGGGGCACCGTTTAATGGCATAAAGTCACGGGCCGGGACACAAAAATGGAACTGATGAAGGGCACTGTGAAGGAAAGGGAAAGGTATGCAAGTATGGATGGAAAAGCTAGGACATAACTATCCAATGCAAGAAAAACAACATGTACACAGCTAAAAATAAATGTTGATCATACCAAATGCTAGATCGATGGGAATTGACCTAGTTGGAGTCGTCAAAATTGTAGGTAGTGTTTTCACACCAGCCTATAAAAATGGGCACCTGCTTGGATTATGGAACCCTTAGTAGAAGTTTCAAATACAGATACAAAATATATAATATGTGTGAGTGCAAATAACAACGAAAATAAAAATATATCGGAACCCATAAAGTATATTTTGTATTATGTTGCAAACAAGGGTTTACAATAGGAGTAACCTCACAAGATGAGGTGATGAGGGCCCTCGCATCTATATGAGGAGTAGTGCTCTATGTCTCCTAGATTCCTTACTCTTCTCCAAATGCTCAAATGGTGTCCAAGACTTGACTAGATGGGCACAAAAGCTCAAGGAGGTCGGCTAGAGTGCAGTAGGAATTTTGGTAGCATAAGGGTATGAAGAGTGATCGTGGATTTTAAATGGGGAGACTCCACCACATTTTTATAGCAATTTTGGGTGTTGGAGTATTGACCCATGGTTTTGGGAAACTAATGGTATTATCCAATGGTATTTGATGTTTTCCCTCTTTTTTAATTTTATTTTTACTTTTTCCCCTATTTCTTTTTTTGGGGGAGATTTGAACCCTTTTTGTGGGATTTTAACGTTTTTGAAGAAATTTAGTTCTTTTTTAGGGAAATAATTATTTTTTGCCCATTTGGTTACCAATTTATGGATTTTTGGGGTTTTGGAGGCCAAAAATGTAGGAAAAAGGGGGTAAATCGGTTATGTGACTAGGGCGATGAGCTAGTGAACAAATTTTGGGTGTTAACAACTATGGCCCTCCCCAAAGTTGATGGATGTCTGGTTTCAATAAAATCAGAGGCCACTAATCTCTTAGGGTGTGAGCTCCTATTTCATAGGAAATGGGTTTGTTGCATTTGAATTTATCTTCAATGAAGACCAAGATTTAATCTTCTAAAATGGACCTTACTTCATGGGTCCACAAGGGATTTATCTGAACAAAAGGAGTTACATTCAATGCTATAGTTTTGAATTGTGAAATACCATTGTGAATGCCCTAGGAAAATTCAGATAATGTAGACCCTATGGACAAGTTTTTGTGTGTCATAATTTGTGTAGAAGTTGATCTCGAAGTTGGACTCCCTAAGCAATTACCCTCATGTTGGACAACTGGTCTCACATCCAACAACTTGATTATGAGAAAATCCCATTCAAGTGTGGCATATTCCATGAGTGTGATTTTTTCTAAGAACTACTAACATAATAAAAATCTATAGTTGAACCTTTGCAATAAAAAATTGAATATGGTCAAGAAAGTGAATGGCTCAAAGAAGCCTATGCCAAGGAAAATCAAGGGGGGAATCATCATACTCTCATAATTAACTATAAAAGAGACACCAAGGTATCTCACTTTGTTCACAATTCAATTCCATTTGCTCAAGCCTCTACTATACTAAATTTTCACTGAGTTCAAAGTTGTACTCTTTCAAATTCTTTCTAACCTTTTAGAAATCCCCTTCTTATGACACATGGTCACAAAATTAGAAGATCATCATGAGAACCAACTTCCATTTGATAGATACAAGGGCCTTTTTCACTGCTATTGTTCAGGTGATTCTTTTTCCTATAATGTTTGACATCAATACAAAATACTCTTTATTCTTTTATATATTTTCTTGCACACATGTTGATTGAATGAAAATAATACAAAACATATTATTCATTTGCTTTCATGCCAATACTTTTATTTAGTTTTAGTTCTTATTTTCGTTGTTTGTTTACTCATTTTCTTGAAACTCTATTGAAGCTATAGAACCCTTTGGCAGGTATCTTTTGGAGAGGGTGTGTGTGAAAACACACACTACATATTTTGGTTACCATTCTTGGGAAGATCCATATCTTTCTCAAGTTGTGTGTGTGTGTTTTTTCTGTATTTAGTTTGAGAGTTGTATTCCTCTATTCAACATTATTTTCTATTTGATTGTGGTAGATTGAAACATTGCTGAAATCCCTGGTCCCAAACCCACTGAGAGTTGTTAAACTGGGATTATTTTCTTCTTTTTTGGAGATATTTTTAGATAATTCATTTCAAGAAACATTTTATAGAACTTAGTATTGAAATTACATCATTATGTTTCAAGCAATTTTATATTCTTAACTTTTGTTGTACACAACTGATGTGCACACAAAACCACTCTTTAATCAAAACTATCGCTTGGTTCATACTTCCAAGTGGACTTTTAAAATCAACGCTAACTTAAAGACACATTAACCTGAATTGAGGATAAAAAGAAAATTGTAGTTAAGTTACGACCTTAGGAATATGAATCCAAATTGTTATCTCCTCAACAAACATAGATTAGTCATGGCATCTAGGTGATAGGAAGTCTTTAAATTTTTTATCTTGTTTGCATGTGTCTGAGTTCTAGTCCGATAGTTTTAAGAAGGTAATGAAGTCTGAATTAAAATTTTTACGCTGTCTCTCCTTTTGAAGGAAAATCTGATGTTTTGGTAGATTAGGCGGGCCTGGTGTTGGCTCATTAGCTACTGAAAACCCTGTTTTCGGCAGCTTACAGTGTGAGAAACAGAATGCTCCAACCACTGAAAAGGCGAAATTACCGCGTGAAGTGGAGGGACGGTTTTCGGTGGCTTGGGCGAACATGACGACGTTCATTAGCCACCAAAAGTTGGGCGCTTTCCGCAGTTCGTAGGGCATGTTCGAAACTTTCCATAGCTGCCGAAAGGAAAAGCTATGCTCGTAGTCCATGAAGCCGTTTCAAGTGTTTAGGCGAACACAACGGTGTTCATTGGCCACTGAAAGTCAGGCACACTTTCTGTAGATTTCCATCCGATGGGATGGATTAGCCACATCCGCCGAAAACAAAAATGCGTTGGCGAAAGTCATGTTCTGGCGGCATACCAGGTTTAAAGGTGGATTATCGGGTACCGAAGGGGGAGTTACGTTGACCAGCAGCCATGTCAAATTAGGGGTTTGGTGTCATAATACAGGGAACCCATCATGGCGTAGCCACCAAAAGGGTCAATTCAGCGAAAAACATGACTCACCGCAAGGGAAGGCCAAACACCACTGCCATAACTCTGACCAGACGGACCTCGTTTCCCATCGACATAATAGTATTTCTAAAAATACGTTCCCCCAGAAAAATCATGTCTCAGTAATCATCATTCCACCCTCATGATTTCCCACCTTTTCATACCCTTGGAGTCAGCACCCGAAAGGCCACACCACCTTTCTATTTTCTCCCTCACCACATCGATTGAGCCCATCTTCTCCCTGTTTCTTGTCACTCCTATAGTCCATATTTAAGCGTCAAGCACCACCAAGTGGGTCATCGATGCTAAAAGGAGGAGGAGTAGTCCTGAGAAAAGAATTGAGTGACATTTGCTACCTGGAGGCACACCCCAAGGTATGTCAGTTTTTCAAGAACGTCGGCTGCTTTAATTTCTGTAAAAATCTTCAGGGTTCTCATGAATAGGTGGCCGAAGCATTTGACCTCACATATGACGAAGAAAGGGCGGTGGTAGGCGAGGAATAATTCCAGGTGGACAAGGCCCTTATAGCCCAGGTGATAGAATTTCCAACGACCGAGGAGAGCTGGTCCAAGACCACTGTCAAGAAGGATTTCGAGTTTCATTCATACCTGAAACTGGAACATAGGAACCAAGTTTGGAAAAAAGACATTCCTATGTCATATATGGAGGATAACTAGCAGTTGTTATTGAAGTCCATTCTAGTCTATATAACCTGTGAGGGAAGGTATAACAGGGTGCTAATTTATCATTTTAAACTACTGGATAATTTCACAAGCAAGAGCCCTTTAAACCTCCCTTTCTACCTCCATAAGAGCCTCAGCAAAATGGCGCATCAAGTAAAGGCTCAGCCCACCAAAATTGCAGGGAGGTTGTTCCACCATGGTCTGATTAAAATCTTGGTCTCCGAGTTATTGTAGAGGAAAGACATGAAATGGACCTTCTTTCTCTTCTTGAGTGGGCTTGAAACAAAATTACAACCAGAGGAGGGAAATAAATATTCCACCCCCAGAAGTGGAAAACGAAGGAGGAGGGCCATTCCCCTAAATTCAATCAAACCCCTTTCCTCAGTCCCACCGGCAAAGAAAGCTAGAAGGAAGTTGGAATTTAAAGACAAGGCTGAGGACGAGGGGGTTGTTTCAGAAGAGACTCCCTCAAGAAGCACAAATATTTTAAACCTCCCATACACCAATTCTGAGGAGGAGGAGTTGCAGGGAACCGGAACAGAAATTGAGGAGGTGAAAACAGAACAAAAACCCCAGGAAGTAGCCCCAGCCATGATGGAGTAAGAGAATGATTATGTCAATTTGCCTCCATTTACCTCTGTGGAAGAGCAAGGTTTTGGTTGTGTAAATTTATCCTCCCCTACACCTGTGGAGGAACAAAGTCAGTAGGTGGTCGACCGACCAATCCAAAATGCAAATATTTCTTCCTCACAGAAAATCAACCGGCTCCTCCTGTAGGCTTATGAATGCGAGTTACTCCAGAGGGTCATTAAAGAGAAGAATGAAAGGATGACAGAGAGGTATAACGAGCTCTATGTATATTTTCATGGATTGACCAAGAAGCATGGAAAAATGAGAGGCAGAAACATTTGGCTGATTAGAGAAAACATCAAGCTGAGGAGGAAGATTGAGTCCCTGGGGGGTAAGGAAGAAATTCAAAGGGCTCAGCCCAAGGTACTTTCAGACCTCGACACTCTGGCAGCATCTGCAATCCAATTCACTCACCCTCTGGTTCTTGCGTAGTTGGAAGAGAAATCCAGGTAGCAGGGAGACAGAAACACAGTTTTGATAAATTTTGCAGGCTGGGTAATACGTTGTTTTCGGCAGCTTGGGCAAACACGGGAGCTGTTCGTTAGCTACTGAATCCCGTTTTGGTGGTTTACTACTTATAAGCAAAGGCATCCCGGATACCAAAATAAATAAAGGATGCCCATCACCCTGAATCTTTTCGGTGGTTTAGGCGAAGCATGAATCAAGTTCATTAACCACTCAATGCCAATATTTCGGCTGCTTATTGTTAGATGAAACAGGATTACGAAGCAATAAAAATAAACATAAATGCAAATATAATCACACATACACATCACAAGAGAGACACAGATATATCGTGGTTCACCCAACTTGGGATACATCCACACTGAATTTTCTAGTCCTTATTATTATTACCATCCAGCAAGGTGAAGGGATACAACCTGCAGCACAACTGCTACACTTCCTCTTCTCTGTTTTCACAGTATATCTCCTGATCTCATAGATCTTTACAATGCATAAAACCTAATACATCATTATCCCTAGCCGTATTACAATGTCTTTATTTTATAAGGGAAATACAATGGGAAAATACCACGGGATACCCAAAACCATGGGCCCGCAAAACAGTTGGTGAACCCCTTGGGGGGGCGATGCCCCCCCACACCCCCCCGCTGGGGTGAGTGTACAGTCCACCTACATATCATATAAAACTGGGGTACAAACACGGCTGATACAATATCATCTATGAGACTAGAAGATCTGGCTCCACAACCAACAATCTCCCACTTGGAGATTGATCACAGCAACTCCATCGCTATTGCACTTGCTGGACTTAGACTTGGAAAATTTCTCCTCTTCATGTTCATGCTAGAAGTCCAATTGAAACCGAGCACGAGCTCAACTTCTCTCTGGTCACAACCTTTGTGAACATGTCTACAGGATTCTAGCTAGTATGTATCTTTTCCAGCTTCAATAGTTCATCTTCCAGAACAGAGCGTATGAAATGGTACTTGAGATGTATATGTTTAGTCCTGGAATGGAATGATGAGTTCTTTGCAAGATGAATGGAACTCTAGCTGTCACTATACAATCTGCTATCCTTCTGCTTCTTACCCACTTCCTCCATAAACCTCTACAACCAAATCATCTCTTTACTAGCCTCTGTAATGGAAACATACTCTGCTTTTGTTGTTGAAAGTGCAACAACCTTTTGTAGTTTTGAAATCCAGCTTACTGTTGTTCCACCTACAGTAAACACATACCCTGTGGTGCTCCTCCTGCTATCCTTGTCACCTACCATATCTGCATCAACATATCCCTGTAGAACTATTTCTGAACCTCCAAAACATAATGCCTCAGTTGTAGTACCTCTCAAATACCCGAGAATCCACTATACTTCCTTCTAATGTTCTTTACCAGGATTGTTCATATATCTGCTCACAACTCCCATTGCATGTGCAATATATGGTCTTGTGCACACCGTGGCATACATCAAGCTGCCAATTGCTGATTGATAGGGAATCTTGGACATGTAATCTGTCTCTTCTTGTGTCTTGGGACACATTTCCTTACTTAGACTGAAATGGCTAGCCAAAGGTGTACTTACAGGTTTTGCATTTTGCATTTTGAACCTCTCCAACACCTTTTGTATGTACTCACTTTGAGACAGTGTCAATTTGCGATTTTTCCTATCTCTCGTTATTCTCATACCAAGGATTTGCTTTGCAGCACCCAAATCCTTCATCGCAAATGAATTTGATAGCTTCCTTTTGAGTACATTTATATCCTGCATGTCAGACCCTGCAACAAGCATGTCATCCACATACAATAACAAGATGATATCTCTTCCATTGTCTAGCTTCTTGAAATAAACACAGTGGTCAAAATGACATCTACTATAACCTTGTTCTATCATAAACCTATCAAACTTTAGATACCACTACCTTAGAGCTTGCTTCAAGCCATACAAGCTCTTTTTCAACCTGCATACCAGATCCTCCTTACCTTTGACCTCATACCCTTGTGGCTGTTGCATATATATTTCTTCCTCCAAATCTCCATGGAGGAAGGTTGTTTTTACATCTAACTGTTCAAGATGCAAATCTTCTACTGCCACTAGACTTAAGATAGTCCTAATTGAAGTCATCTTAACAACAAGAGAAACTATTTCATCAAAATCTATACCTTTCTTCTATGCAAACCCCTTTACAACAAGTCTAGCCTTGTATCGCTTCTTACCTCCTTCTTCTTCCTTCAACTTGTAAATCCATTTGTTTTTCAACGCTCTTTTACCAGTAGGAAACTGAACCAAATCCCAAGTCTGGTTTCCTACCAATGAGTCCATCTCCTCATTCATGCCTTGCTCCCACTTCTTTATAGTTTCCACCTGCATTGCTTCTTCATAACATTCTGGTTCACTAGAATAAGTAATCAATAAATAATACATTGAAGGAGAGTATCGTTCAGGGAGTCTACTTAACCTGGTAGATCTTCTTACAGTTGCAGGAGTTTCAGGTACTTGCTGCTGCTCTTGATTTTCTGGCACCTTCGGAACTTCATTTTCTTTAATTTCATCAAGCACTATGTACTCTGTGTTTTCCTTTTCCTGTTTCTTTCCCTGCAACTGATCTTTATACATGACCTTTTCATTGAATATCACATCTCTACTCCTGATGATTTTGTTATTTTCATAATCCCATAAACGATAACCAAATTCATCAACCCCATATCCAATAAAGGTACATTTCTTGGATTTAGCTTCAAGCTTTGTTCTATTTTCTTTATCAATATGGAAAAATGCTTCACAACCAAATGTTCTCAGAAATGAGTAGTTTACCTTTTTATCTGTCCATGCTTCCTCTGGAATACCACCATCCAAAACACTTGAAGGTCCTCTGTTTATTAAATAAACAACAGTATTTACAGCATCCACCCAAAACTGTAAGGGCAACCCTGCATGCAGTCTCATACACCTTGCATGCTCCATGATCGTTCTGTTCATCCTTTCTGACACACCATTTTCCTGTAGTGTTCCTAGGACTGTCTTCTCTCTACGAATCCCATGGTATGAACAGTAACTATCAAACTCCTTTCCGCAGTACTCACCTCCATTATCAGATCTGAGACACTTCAATCTTTTTCCTGTCTCATTCTCAACCAAAGCTTTCCACTTCTTAAAAGTAGCAAACACATCAGATTTCCGTCTAATGCAATAAACCCAAGTTTTTCTAGTTGCATCAGCAATAAATGTAACATAATAATGAGAGCCACCAAGAGATTGTACCTGAGCCGGTCCCCATACATCTGTATGCACAAGCTCTAATTTTTCATTCTTCTTCTGTTTCCCAACCCTGAGAAATCTGACTCTCTTCTGTTTTCCATAAACACAGTTTTCACAGAATTCCAAACTTACCTGCTTCAAATCCGGCAACAACTTCCTTGAGTGGAGAATCTGCATCCCCTTCTCACTCATGTGGCCAAGTCTATTATGCCACAATGTTGTATATGTTCCTGTGGAAGCTAAACAGATAGAATGGTCAGTATTATGAGGACATAAATACAACGTACCTACTCTGTCTCCTTTTGCTATCACCATTGATCCTTTAGTGATCTTCCACCACTTTTCTCCGAATGTAGATAGACAGCTGCCATCTCCCAATTGCCCTATTGAGATCAGATTTCTTTTCATAGCAGGAGTATGCCTAACTTCTTTCAACAACCAATCAGTTCCATTCTTAACTTTTACCCATACCTTACCCATTCCAACAATTTTACATGGCTCATCATCACCCAATAAAACATGTCCAAAGTCGCTAGGAACATACTCATGAAAGTATTTCCTATGGGGTGTAGCATGACATGAACATCCTGAATCTACTACCCAATAATCACTAGTATTATCTAATGCAAGAATCAAGGCATCTTGTAACACATCACCTTCTACATTTGCTTCTTGGGTAGTTTCCTTCTGTGCATCTTCTTTCTTCTTTAGAGATTTGCAGTCTTTCTTCAGATGTCCTTTCTTTCCACAATTCCAGCACTCTATCTTTCCCAGTCTGGACTTGGATCTGCCCATTTTAGACTTTCCACGATTACCTTGGCTCTTTCCTCTCTCCTTTTGTCTTCCCCTTCTCTCCATGGTCAACGCATTACCTGATGTCTCACCTGTGCTTTTTCTTCACATTTCCTCGCTAAGAATAACACCAATAACATCATCAAATTTCAAGGTGTTTAAACCAGAGACAAAGTTACTTACAGCAATGACCAAGCTATTCTAGCTTCCTGGCAATGAACACAAGATTAGAAGAGCCCTAACCTCATCATCAAAGTTCACACTTACAAAACTTAGCTGATTTGTAACCATATTAAACTCATTTAAATGATCAGTAACAGATCCACCTTCAGACATCTTCATATTAAATAAACGCTTCATTAGAAATACCTTGTTGGAGGCCGAGGGTTTTTCATACAGCTTACCCAATGCGCTCATCAAACCCTCTATTGTCGTTTCTTTGGAGATATTGAAAGCCACCGACGAAGCCAGGCTCAAATGTATTGTTCCCAGATCCTTTCTGTCAAGAACCTGCCATTCTTCATCCTTCATAGCCATTGGCTGCTTTGCTTTTCCTCCCAATGGTAGGAATAGATCCTTTTGGTTCAGATAGTCCTCCATTTGCATCTTCCATAACCCGAAGTTTTGGCTGTTAAACTTCTCGACCTTAAACTTTCCTTCTTCTTCCATTGCTCCCACTCGCACCAGAAACCCTAGCTTCCTGCGGGTTTAACTACCAAATAGACCTTTGGCTATGATACCAATTGTTAGATGAAACAGGATCACAGAGCAATAACAATAAACATAAATGCAAATATAATCACACATACACATTACAAGAGAGACACAGATATATCGTGGTTCACCGAACTTGGGCTATTTCCACACTGAATTTGTCAGTCCTTATTATTATTACCGTCTAGCAAGGTGAAGGGATACAACATGCAACAAAACTGCTGCACTTCCTCTTCTATGTTTTCACAATCTCTCTCCTAATCTCAGAGATCTCTACAATGCATAAAACCTAATACATCATCATCCCGAGCTGTATTACAATGTCTTTATTTTGTAAGGGAAATACAATGGGAAAATACCACGGGATACCCAAAACCATGGGCTCGCAAAACAGCCCCGTGGGGGGGCCATGCCCCCCCACACCCCCCCCGCTAGGGTGAGTGTACAGTCCACCTACATATCTGTTGATGCCTCGGATATCGTAGCATCAATCAGAAAGGGATTCTCCCCGAGAGACGGTCCCAATTAGACTGTCTCCCGTTTGGTGTAGGGAATCCGTCCGGTTAGCGGTTCCGGCAACCGTGGTTTTGGACTTTAAATCCGATTCTACCGGTTATGGCCCGATCCACCGTTCTTTTGGGTTTTATGTGTTTTATATGAGATGCACATGCCTAAATTATACTTAATCTAAATGCAATTGGAACAGATCTAAATCTAGAAACAGGAACACATCTACCTATCCCTGCAGGGGAACACGCTTAAGGGGAGAGCAATCAGCTGTAACAGATATCATAAGCAACGAACAGATAACTATTATTTCTCACGGTCAAAGCTACAACAAGATGAGGATCTTGAGAAGATAGCTTCTCATTTAAAATGGAACGCATCTATTGCTCAGAAAATAAACAGAGAAAAGCTACAGGATAAGGAAACAGATCTACAATGAAACTTACAGAACGAATCTATTGCTTATGAACAGAAGGAATCAAAATTGTTTGATCTAAGTAATAAGAATAAAAGAAACGGATCTAGATGCAACGATACTGGAATTAAACTAAAAGATCCCTGCAAGGAGCAATTAAAAGCATGAACAATGAGCCATACGATTATCCTGAAGAAAGAACAGTTAGCTATTCGATCCAGAAGAAAAATCCACAGCAATGATAAAAGTATCAGCAGGTAACTCCTGATTTAATATGGAACGCATTCATTGTCCATGAAATAGAGAGGACGCATGCATAGATGAGGGCAAAATCATTAGTACAAAGAAATAATTCAGAAGTCAAGAATGATCTCACATTGCCGAATTGCAGTCATTAGAATAGTCCAACATGAAGCAACCCAACATTCCAAGCAAAACGTCCATCTCCCGTGGCTTCTATTAGAAAATTTCAATTTACAGAGCCGATACAAGATAGCTCATATCATTTGCCCAAAATTTTCATTCCCTGCCAAAAGTCCTTTCTAATCTCTTCTAGCTCGTATTTATCGTTACAAATTTACCCTCTGGGATGACACCTAGCGTTCCCCCACCTGTCATTTACAGAGATTTCTAATATAATCGATCACCGAAAATGGCCACTTCATTTACAAAAATATTTTTACAAAAAAATATGGACAGCTGTCCCACGGTTTACGCCTTACATATAACAGAAAATTTGCTAAACTCAAAACGTTCCCTGCTGGGCACGTGTCTGGCTGAAGAGAGTGGCTCGCTGAATTCAGCTTCTTCCTTCCTGTGCGTGAGCTTCTTCTGGCAAAGGGTCGCCCAAGTTGATGGTCACTGATACTGCCTGGGAAGAGGCCCTCGAATCCCCTGCTGATGCTGCTCCTAATTGGAAAGGGGGAATGGGGCTGGCCAGACTTTCTGCCATTGCTGGGGAAGAGGCTGCTGGGAGAGGGGCTGCCGGATCAACTGATGCTTCCGCTGCTGTTGCAGCTTTCCTGACCTCCTCTTCTATGTAGCTGTGCCACACACCTGTATCCCTTATGATTATGTTTGATGCAGCAGGAAACAGGATTTTCTGAGAAGTTACATTCTTCCCGAGCTCTATTTTAATGCTTTGTACTTCCGCTTCAGCAACTTGATATGTTTCCTTCAACAGATGATTGTGAAGTGTGGATGAACCGATGTAATGTTGGAGATCATCCATGGCCAAGACATCAATCCTTTTCACATACTCCATCTGGACGCCTAGCTCTTCTTTCAATTGAGACAACCGCTGTTCCTTTTCCGGGAAGTCTTCGAGGGTCTGAGGGAAGGTCAGTGTGCAGTTGTCATGGACTCCTTTGAGCTTTTGGTACAAGTTGTTGATTCTATCTGTGGTCTTCTGCACACTGGCCATCAGCTTATTGGCACAGTTCCGGCCAAACTCCAACAAGGCTATATCTTCATTAAAATCTTCCACGGTCTTGAAAGGAAGATGCGGGGGGAAACCTCCTTTCCCTTCCCTCCATGCCATCTGACTTATGACATTTGCTTTGACACGGGTATTCTTAGCCTTGAGCCTGTGGGCTTCCGCATTCACCTCCTTTAGCCTAACCGTCATGGCCTTGAGTTTGCACACCTCATCAGTGATTAGCTCTTGAGAGCCATGCACTTGCTGTAGTATATTGCATGACAGCTCGTGGAAGGGGGACATGTCCAAGGTTCTGCTTTCCGCTTGCTCTAAACGCTCAGCTAATGCCTGCTTGTCCGTTTCTAGCTGGGAAGCCTTTTCTTCTGCTCCACTCTTCTCTGCTTCTGCAATCATTATTTGGAGTGCTAGCTGGTCCTTTTCCTCCTCCAGGTAGCTGTACTTGCTTGCCAACTCCTTGTGCTCAGCGTACAAGCAATTATACTTGTTCACTACCAGGTCTCTTTGAGCTTGCTCATTAGCCACGTTTCGCTGCAGGGTACGTGCTCTTTTCTTTGTCAATATATTTTCTTTGACTATCACCCCTACATTGGCAAATGATGCTTGTGCTGTCGCTATAACTGCGGAGGCCATGGCAATGGGATCCGCATCTGTGTTCTGCATGACAGCGACCTCTCGGTGGGTAACTATGTCGTCATGGAAAGGACTTTTAATCCTTTCTTCTGATTGGAGGACCATTGTTTTTCTTTTCTTGTCATAGACAAACTCATTCCATTTGGACACCGTACGCTTCCCAGATGGGGTGTACGGTACAATTGGTCGATTTATGATGTCTATGTCTTCTTCCATAGGTGGGGTCCGGACTTCCTGAGCGGGGTCTGTCCCTTCCCTTTTGGTACTAGAGCCACCTGCCTGAGAGGTGTCTATCTCCATGTCCTGCGCACTGGACCCACCTACCTGGGCATCTTCTCTTGCCTTCAATTCTTCCTCCGCCTTCTTCCTTGCTTCAGCTTGCTCAATTTCTGCTTCTTTCTGCTTTTGGGCTTCTTCAGCCTCCTTTCGCAGTCTCTCATTTTCAGCGTCCTGTTGCTTCCTTGCTTCCTCGGCTTCCTTTTGTAACCTTGCCTCTTCTCTTAACCTGAGATCTTCCTGAGCTCGGGCATCCTTGGCTTCTCTCTCCTTTTGCTGGATAGTCTTCTGGGCTTTGGTTGAGCTAGAGCTCGCTCCAGTACTTTGGTGACAGATCCGTAGTTCAGTCATGTTGCTGATGCCTCTGAATGCTTCCTCCTCGGCATCGGGGTAGTGGGAGTATTCGAAGTTAGCATAGTTCCCCTTGCAATGCTCGGCCACTTTACCCTTTCTGTCGTTCCTGTGGAAGGTGACTTCACCGAAATGGAAGGCCTTCAACTCTTGAACAAATTCGTCGGCAGAGGCCACCCCTGAAAACTTGTAAGTACCTATGCAGAAAGGTAAGGGGGGAAAGGAAGCCTTGTGTAGCTTGTGGAGGAATGCTCCAATCCCATCCAAGAAGAGTTGTCTCGCTGCTTCCTTGAGTACCACATAGTCTGTGGCATATTGCGGCAATATGTATGGGGGCTTAGTCCCTCCAAACATTCTCAAATAGGTGCCTTGTTCTGAAAAGTAGAAGTCCCCATAATCCTCGAGGACTTCCAAAGCGTTTTGTGACAGGCAACTTGGTTCTTCCTTGAATATTTTCTCGTATAGGGGCATGATGAAACCCTCACAGATGAGTTTGTAGCTGGGCTTGTAATTCTGAGCCCACAACATCTTGAATGCGATGTAGACCGGGGCTATGGTCCTATCCCATGTACACCCCAATCCGGGGAACTCTATCTTGGCCAAGATACAGTCTATCAGGTACGAAGACATGAAGAATTCAACCTTCTTCGAGGCCAGCCCGGGCTTAGCAGCACTTATCATTGAGGCCAGACTATCTGACAAGATAGTGGCCCAGTCAAAAACTGTCCCCTGAAATGCCACATAGTGAATGATAGGGACCCACTGAATCTTGTATACTGTGCCATCGGGCATGCCGAAGATTCTACACAGCATCAGGGCGATTAATCTATAAGGAGCTCTTAGATTCTGTACGTCATACTCCTCACTCCCTTTCTTCCTCAAATGTTTTCCTTGCACTAGTAGCTTCTTGGCCATCTCGACATTGTTCATCTGGCTTAACCATTCATCAGTCAGAGCTTGCTGGACACGGGGGAACCTGTAGGCTACCGTCAGATATGCGGGTTGAAATGAGGCGATAGCCATGTTCCCGCTATCATTTATCACTCTTCCTTCAGCATCGGCATGTTGGAGTATCCATCCGATTACTTCAGCGCAGGGGAACAGCTCAGGGCGGGTAGCGGCCTCAGTTATGCCTGAGGCTCTGATATTTCGATAGATTGGTGCTTCCTCTAGCAGCATATCTGGGATTTCTTGGTCCCGGATCATTCTGTGGATGTCTCCCCATCTGATTTCCGGAGGGACACCTGTGGTGCACCTAGTGTCCTGGAGCGAGGTTTCAATCTTAGGAGGGACAGGTTTCTTTTCTGTCATCTTCGCCTTCTTCTTACTGGGTTTTGGCATCTTGAATTATCCCTGATAACATCCATATACAATTCATCATGAGTTTGAGCCACAGGTTGTATGGTTTCAGCAGAGAGCAACAATTGTTTTAATGAGATAAATCAATGAAGCATATATTTAGGAAGTAAAACATTATTTCAATTATAAGACACACATTGAAACATTTGAAGCTCTTAAAAGATGGGTGTGGGATAAGCTATGTTGCGGACGCTATTGGTTTTATTGGACCGATAGGTGATTCGCGGAAGCAATCGGCCTCCGGTTCCGCCTCGCGGAAGGAGAAGTCCTTCGCTATGGCTGCGGTTGGAGAGGTCGAAGGCGGGGAAGAGGCGGGTTGACTCGGTGAGGGCTATGGATGCTATCGTCACGCGCGGCCACTTGCCGAGTCACTATGGGAGGCTTTAGTCTGAGCGAAGGTAACGGTGCCGGGGACAAACTGACGGGGAGAGCTAGGGCGGCTTCAAGTTTTGGCTCTCGTGGCTTAACCGCTTACGGGTTTCGGCTTCGCGTGTAGGGACTGGGGTTTATGGAAAAGGGCCCAGGGTTCACGGTCAGGGACATGGAAAGCCCATAGGGTTTCGATAACTTAACCCACGACGAGGGGCGCGGCCCGGGGTTTAAATTCAACACAAGGCATGGTTAACCGTCCGCACCCATCAACATAAAATATACGTTTTACGAAGGCCCATGACGATTTTGTGAAACGAAAACTCCGTTCACTGTACCTGACGGGCAAAACATAGCCCTTGACGGGTGTTTTGCCCGTCACAATCCCACTAAAACCCAATAATTTCCCCAAAAGGACAGCTCAGTAGTGAAAAACAAGGTGAAGATCCTACCTGGCACCGTGGGGATTGCTTGAGCAAGGTGGCTGCGAGCACGGATGCGCGAGGTGAGCTGGAGCGATTTGCACGGTATCACACGTCGCTGGCCGGTTCAAAACAATGGTGTATTGGTCGAGCCCCCCACGGTATTTTATAAAGAATGGCACGTGTGAGCATTTAATTGGGTAGGTGGCGTGGTTAAAACGGGGTTTAAATTCGCCGCGCGTAGCGGTCACGTCAAAGCACCTCGGTTTCCGTGCGACCGTCACTTGCGGGGCCAGTCCGCGAATTGCATCCGCCGTTGCGGAAGGATTCGATGAAAGCTTCCGACGTTTCGGGGCTTAAAGCAGAAAGGAAACTCGAAGCCTTCCGCGAGAGTCTGCCGCGTAGCGGACGGGTAACGCCAAAGCTTCCGCCCTTTCGGAACGGTATAGCGAATGCTCCCGGTATTTTCGGAAGACTTTTGCGAAAGCTTCCGCGAACCAAAACTTCAAAGTCTCGTTGATTTTCGGAAATTTTTTGGCTACGGCTCCCGCTAGTTTCGGAAAGCTTTTGGGAATGGCTTCTGCCGTTCCGGAAGCAAAACTTATACTTTTCCGCATATTTACCCGGGGTCGTTTCGGAGTCCTTTTGCCGAGCGGGTTAAGTGATTGGCTTCCGCTGTTTCGGAAGGGTAGCCCGAAGGCTTCCGCGTTTCGGGAGCAAAGGCTGAAGGCCTCCGTGACAGCTTTCTTGAGGAAATCCTAAGTCCTTTCATGGTTTTCGGAGGGCAATCGTGAATTTATCCGCGGGACTTATGGGGATGGCTTCCGCCGTTTCGGGACGTTTTCATGAATTCCCCCGCCGTTGCCCAAGGGTTTCATAAAACGTTTCCGCTTATTTTCTTTTGGAAAGATATCGCGGTGGCTTCCGCTGTTTCGGAAGGGTTCCTTGAATTCCCCCGCCGTTGCGGAAGGATTTTACGAGGGCTCCCGCCGTTGCGGAAGGGTTCCCTGAAAACTCCCGCCGTTTCGGGTGGGCTCACTTAAACTCCCGTCGTTGCGGAAGGTTGAAACTAAAAATTCTCTAAGTCCTTTGTTCCCGCAGTCTTCTCATCGAAAGAAAATCTAAGTCCTTTTCGGGAGACTAAGGTGAATGAGCCCCGCCATTTCGGGAGGTTCGAGTGAAAGGCTCCGCCGTTTCGGGAACTAAGTCGTTTCGGAGCTTGAACCGTTCCGCAGAAGCAACGATTGAAAATTTTCCAAGTGCTTTTACTTCGGAAGAAAATGATGAACTGCTTTGTGTTATTTCGGCGAGTTTATCCGAATGGCTTCCGCCGTTTCGGAAGACAGAGTTGAATTGTTCCGCCGTTTCGGATGGTTTTGTTGAATTCCTTGTCGTTTCGGGAGAACAACGCGAACCTTTCCGTGGTCGCGGAAGACTTGATCGAAAGCTTCCGCCGTTTCGGGTGGTTTTGCCCAATGGCTCCCGCGGATTTTGACAAAGAAAATCTAGGTCCTCCTCTCGGAAAGGTTGGACGTTTGACTCCCGCTGTTTCGGGACAAAGTCCGGATTACTTCAAAACGTTTGGGCAAAACTAAGTTATCTTTTGGCTTAATGGGGAGAACATGGAAGGATTGACGGCAAGCAGCTCAGCAGGGAAGCAAAATTTTAGGTTGAAAACAGAGCGGACGGCTGGGATGTCTTCTCAAGCAGACTTTCTACGAAAAATACAGGAGGGGCCCCAACATGTACAAAATTTTGGGGAGGGGTGTTGCTGCAACAACAATGGCGAGTCGCTGGCGAACACAGATCTCTGAAAAAATACCCTACATGGTCCGGAACTTCATTAAAACATCCGTCTCGGGTGCACTACTCAGCTGAGCATTTTAGACTCATGCGGGGAAAGGAGCACTTTTCCTGCTAGTCATTGGGAAAGGGGAGCTTCGAACGAGGCATCTTCACCACTCTCAGAGGGCCAACATATGAGATTCATTTTAGGAGGGTCATCCCTCAAATGGTCACTACTGCCAGACTCCACAGGATTTGCAACACTTCCTCATGGACACTATTGTTCTTGTTCCTCATTCCCATGCTGCTGGCATCCTTTGGGATGCTTGTATTTTGGACAGCTTAGCTGTTTGAGCCTTCCAGGGATATTTTCTTTTGGACCGATCTTTGATTTGGGCTCCTCAATCCATAATGTCCTTTTGTGTGAGTTAGAGGTTTTATTGATTTGATCAAACTTCACGGACGGAGAGGAGCCTATTTTGAGCTGGGCCTTTTGGACAACCTTCTTGATTTTACATGTCCCTTTTGTTTTGTCTCAGCCATGCTTTAATTGAGGCGAGAATCCCTGGAAAACAGACTCTTGAATGTAGGCCATTTTGGCTTTTAAATCAGCAGCATGGAGTCATTTCAATACCCCGTGTCTTCAAGAAGTGCCACTTTCCATGGGTCCAACTTAGGTAACCTTTCTTGAGATGCCTTTGAAGTGTGAGAGTGGGTGGAGCCCAACGATAGTAGTGAAGATGGCCATGGGTCTCTGCTATTGAACAGGATTAGTGTGACTAGCAGGGTAGGCCTCCCGCTTTTTTGATTATTTCAGCGAGAGCACAGCAGGCCGGGTTTACTGAGCAAGGTTCCAGACTCATGGGTTGCAGGTTTTCTTTGAGAGAGCTATCTTCAACGGGAAACTCAAACGGGTGCCTCAGAAAACAAAACCTATTGAAAAGTTCAAATAACAAAACAGGAAACAACATGGCCGAAAAATAAAACAGCTAAAAGTGAAAGCGAACAGACAACTTTATTTATGTACAGGAAGTCTCACGGAGACTCACGCGAAGTACTGTTTCAGGGCGAGGCCATTGAGTGGAAGGGCTACTTCCTCTCCCTCGAGATTTGTCAATTTATAAGTGGATGGGCCCAATTTTGCAGAAATTTGGTACGGGCCTACCCATAGATGTTGAAATTTCGTATGCATTCCTTTGCCTTCGTGATTATGGTCCCATTTCAGGACTAAATCCCCAACTTCAAAGTCCCTCTTACCGGATTTCCTCTTATCGAACCATCTCTTAACTATGTCCTGGTGTTGATGAAATCGGTCTTTAGCTTTGTGTCGGGCTTCTTCCAGTCGAAGCAGGGTGTCTATCCTGGATTGTAAGGCTTGGCTACCAGAACCCCGAGAGGCTTGGGACAATTGCAAGGATGGCAGCAAGATGTTTGGGGGAAGTATGGCTTCCTTGCCATAGACAAGAGTGAAAGGGGAGACACCTAAAGCATTCTTCGGGGTTACCCTATCTGCCCATAAGGCATTTGGGAGAGCCACATGCCAACTTCTCTGGTTTTCTATCACCGTTTTCTTAAGGATTCGAATCAGATTCTTGTTTGAGGATTCAGCTAATCCGTTTCCCTGAGGGTAGTAATTGGCTGAATAATGCAACTTAATTCCCCATTCATAAACAAATTCATTTATCTTGCAAGATGAAAAATAAGTAGCATTATCAAAAACAAGGGAAATTGGAACCCCAAACCTGGTTATGATGTTCTCTTTCAAGAAGCTGATAACTGCATCTTCATTGATCTTGCGCAGCGGGATGGCCTCCGTCCATCTGGTGAAGTAGTCGGTAGCTGTCAGAATGTATCGGTGTTGCAAGGAAGAATTTGGATTTATTTCTCCGATAACATCTATGCCCCATTGCTCAAAAGGTTCAGAGATGATGACAGGCTGCAATGGGCCTGCGGCCTTAGGTAACTTCCCAGTGCTTCTTTGACATACATCACAGTTTCGTGCGTACGTGTGGGCATCTCGAAACAGAGTGGGCCAGTAATAACCAGCTCTCAGTATCTTGTGTGCTGTCGTCTCTCCTGAATAATGGCCACCTGCGGGGCCATCATGCAATTCTTTGACAACTTTGTTTGCATCCTCCTTTTCCAAACATCTAAGAAGGACTCCGTCATAATTCTTTCTAAAAAGAATCCCATCAATGATTTGATAGGGTGCCGATTTCAAGCGGAGTGCCCTTCTTTGTTTAGAATTCCAGTGCTCGGGTAGATATCCCTGCTGTAAATAGTGCACTAGATCTCTATACCATGACTGGGGAGCTGTGAAGATATGGCATACCTCAACCGAATTGAGCTCGGCTTCATTTCTCCAATGGTGCTCTTCATCAATCGAGTTTCCCGCCAGTAACTTGCATAGACCTTGTCCTTTGATGATTGTAGCCGGTTTAAATTCCAAATCATACTCCTGCAGAGCTGTGACCCAGTTTCCTCTCCTCTCTCCCAATTCCTTTTGAACGAAAAGGGATCTAACAGCTAAATGGGGAACTATGACTTTAGTTCTGTTCTTCAAAATGTATGGCCTAAATTGCTTGACTGCTTTGAAGACCGCGTAGGCATGCTTGTCCACTACGGGGTAATTCAGCTCAGCCCCTTGCAGACCAGTGCTCATAAACGAAATTGGGTATTCGTCCCCCAACTCCACTTTTTGCGTGAGTACAGCTGCGAGAGAATCGTCCGAAGCGAAGGTATACAGGATGAAATCTTCATCGAAATCTGGACTTCTTAAGGAAGGAGCTTTAGCTACAGCTGCCTTGATATCTCTAAATGCGTCCTTCTCCAAATCTGTCCACTTAAATTGTATGCTTTGTTTAACCATCTGTTGCAATGGCTTAACAATTTGTGCAAAATCCGGAACAAATCTGCGGACAAAATTGATGGTGCCCATGAAAGACTGCATAGATTTTTTGTTGTGAGGCATCGGAATCTTATTAATAGCTTGGACTCTTTCCTGGTCGATTGACACTCCATCTTTGGAGATGATATGACCCAATAGCTTACCTTCGGGTACAGCAAACACGCTCTTCTTGGGATTTAAGGAAATACCATACTTCCGGCAGCGATCAAAGATATGTCTCAGATGAACAACATGATCTTCCCTTTTCTTTGAAAAGACTGTCACATCATCTAAGTAGACAACAACGCATTGCCCACCTAGTCCTCGGAAGGCAATATCCATCGCCCTTTGGAATGTAGCTCCTGCATTTATCAGACCAAATGGCATCCTTCTATAGGCGAAAGTTCCCCACTTAGTCCTGAAAGTGGTCTTGAGACGATCTTCTTCGGCTACTAACACTTGATTATAGCCCGAGAAACCATCGAGGAGAGAAAACAATTCGGATCCTGACACCATTTGGAGGATTTGCTCCATTGAAGGCACGGGGTAGTTGTCTTTATCTGAGGCTTTGTTTAAATTTCTGAAGTCTACACATAGCCTAATCTCTCCTGATTTCTTCCTCACGGGAACCAAGTTTGCAACCCATTCGGAATGCCGAACTTTGAAGATTATCTTAGCGTCCAGGAGCTTCTTTAATTCCTTTTGGATCAGCGGTTCAAGAGTGGGATGCATCCTCCTCAACTGCTGCTGAAATGGCTTGACACCCGCTTTCATTGGTATAACATGCTGAATGATGCGGACGTCATATGTTTTCAGATCTTCATAGGTCCATGCAAAAACATCCTTGTACTATTTAAACAACTTAATGAACCTTTCTCTTTCTCCTGGTGAACAGCATTTGCCAAGGTTGACAAATTTTGGTTCTGCCTCGGTACCCAAATTAACCAACTCATGTTGCATTGATGAGCTGTTAGTTTTGGTATTAGCTGGTCTTTTGAATTTATTTTGAAGATCGAAAAGCATTTCGAGGGACCTTACCCCTTTTGGCATGAAATTTCCCTTCTCGTCTTCCTTCTTCATCAAATCATCATCATGTTCTTCCTCATCTATTGCAGCTCCTTGAAAACTGTCTTCATTTGTCAGGAAGCTGATAATCTGCTCGTCATCATCGAAGATTCTGAAGTTTGTGATGTTATCGGGAATGGAAGGCCTGAAAATCAATTCAATCGAGCATTTATTATTTGTCGGCACCAATCTAGAAGCAGATGTTGCTAACAAATCGGCAGCAGAATTTTGCAACCTAGGAATTGATTTTATATTGAAAGCGTCAAAATACATGATTAAATCCCATACCTCAGCCTGGTAACCTTTCAAGTGCGGTGAGAGGCAATGAATGGTGTTTCTTACCTGTCTGACTACTATCTCGGAGTCACCAAAAACCTTCAGGTACTTAACATTTAAGCCAATGGCCTTCTTTAAACCATGCACCAAAGCTTCATATTCAGCGGTATTATTAGTACAATCGAATTCTAATCTACAAGACAAAAAATACTTGTTCTTCTTTGGATCCATTAGAACACAACCGGCTCCGGATCCTTCCAGAGTTTTAGAACCATCAAAGTATAATGTCCAAAAGGTATCTTTAGATTCAACTAAGTTAGTTTCTTTGTGGTCTACGTTAGCAACTAAATTGACTATGTTACAATCAACCTCATCAGTCCGAGAAAAATGAAGGAGATCGGACTGTTTGTCTGATTCATGGCAAAAGGTTTCAGATTGATAGTTACCCGGATCCATTTCCAAGAAGTAATTTCCCAGGACCGAGGAAGAGAAAGCTACAGCCTCATTCTTTTCTTCTAGCTGGGTTACGTTTTGTTTCATATGAGGTTCCCTAAGAATTTTAATCTGATTCTGCCTGTTCTGATAAGGCAGCCATAGATGAGACCAATCGGTAGCAAAGTAGCCGCTCAACTTGGTAGACCAATCCCTACTCAGAATCAGCCCATAAGATTCAGGAATATCGACCACCATTATGTCAATGAATTGGCAAACTCTAGGGTCGGCTGACAGTCTAATTAGAACATCTTTCATCTCCCCTATAACCTTGACAGCAGTCCTGTCTAATTGTATGATTTGAGCTGGAGATGGTACGGGCTGCCCATTAATTTTCTTACAAATTGAAAGTGGCATGACGTTTGAAGAAGCTCCGGAGTCTACCAGACAGTTATGAACATTGTGATTAAAAATTTCGAATGTCAGCAGAAATGGCAATGTTTGGGACTTGGATTTCCCACCGATGCTGGCCTCGTTAATTTCAGGATTGTCTTGAGAATCTGTTAATGTAGCGCTGAGTTTTGGTTGTAAAACATGAAGTAGTTTGTCTCGTTGATGGGGTAAGCTACACATGTCAAATATTGATACGTTTGCTTTAACTTTCTTGATATCTTCGATAATATCATACCCTATATCGGATTCATTCCCAATTCGAATGGACTGATCAGTTTTGTTCAAGGTTTCCTTAGGCGGCTGAACTGTGTTGTCAGCGCTTGGCCTTTTGGCAGCTGTTTGGTTTACTTTGGGCTGTGGTGGGATGATTGGTATATGCCTCCTAGGCGGATCTTTCGAAATTTTAGGCTTATGGGGAATGGTGACTGGTACAGGATCCGCAATTGGGCCCTTGCTGCGAGTGGCAACATTTATGGTAGAGGGAGAGCTGTCTGCGTGATCTTCTTCTACTAATTCAGTCATAGGTATCCAATCCCACAATACCATAGTAGTGTCCGGGGTTGGTTCCTCTAACTCAGGGCCTGACTCTTCTGGAGGATCATCCTGGTCTGGGATCTGAGAATCTAACATTTGGTTCATGACCAAGCTCATGGAATTGATCCATTGAGGGCAGCTCTTCTCCGAGTGTGGTTCTTGGTGAAAGGTGCAGAAATTCTCCATCCCAATCTCATTCAAATTTAGAACAGGGGCAGTGTTCATTGGTGGGTGAGACTGTTCCCCATCTTCCCTTCTCTTATAGAATGGCTTGAAAGGTTTCCTAGATGTATTAGCAGCCTTGTCTTTCTCAAGATCTACGATTTTGTTAGATAACTTCTGTATCATCTTAACTACGTTTTCCATATCCGTAGATGGCTCTTCTTTGCCTCTCGTGAGGAGCAAAGGTTTCTTGCTAGCTGCTGGTTTTGTTTCCACATCTAAGGCATGTTTAGCTATGCTATCAGCCTCTTCCTCTACCTTTCGAGCTTCCTCAAAATTCTCTATTAGGGTCGTTTTCTTGGATCGTTTTACAAACATTGCGATTGGACCTTCAAGAGCTGTTGTGTAGTATTCAATCAAAGACTCTTCTGTGGGTTTGTTAGTTTCACTAAAGTTATTTAACAGCGTTGTGAATCTTTGATTAAAGTCTTGAACCTTTTCCTTCTTCTCCATTCTCATGGATAAGAGCTCTTTCATAAGCGTGGCTACAGTTTTTTGGTTCCCGTATTTCTTGAGGAAACACTTTTCGAAATCATCCCAACTAGAGATTGAGCTGGGTTGAAGGCTAAAGTACCAAGATGATACCTTAGGCTCGAATGTATACGGAAACAACCTGCAGACTACGTCTTCATGTTGTACATTTAAAAGGTTCAGAGCTAAGTAAAAACTCTTGAGGTGATCCTCCGCCGAAATGGCCTTCCCTGGATCGTACTTAGGCAAGACCTTTTCTGGGTTTTTAGGGAGATTCTAGAATGGTCCAGCTAGGTTCAGTGCTCCCCTTGCTCTCCAGGCAGGTACAGCCATGTTTGGGTTTGGACGTGGAGACCCTGGTGGAGAATTGTAAGGTGAATTCGGTGGAGTACTTTTGGGAGTGGTAATTTCTTCGAGATTTTCTTGGTCTGACTTGTTAAGAGTGCCGGAGATTTCTTCCAACGTTAGATTTACCAGTTCTTCAAAACTCTGAACGAGGATCGAATCACGGGTGTATTGCGGCTCCTTTCTGGGTGTAGTTTTCTTAGGGAGGAAGTTGACAGCGTTTAACCCACCTAGCTGTCTAACGTAAGATCTAGTATGTCTTCTCAAGTCCTCTATTTCTGCAAAAGGAACAGCGTATAAAGCTTCCTGAGGCTCAGGGTCAGAAATGAGGCGTTCTTGGTCTGTTAATCCAAGATCTGGGCTGTTTGAAAAGTTTTCTTCAAGCGGGTTTTCAGTGTTATCTATGACCGTGGAAGATTTTCCTCTATCAGCCATGCACTTCAGGCCCTCCTTCTAGCGCCAAAAACTGTTGATGCCTCGGATATCGTAGCATCAATCAGAAAGGGATTCTCCCCGAGAGAGGGTCCCAATTAGACTGTCTCCCGTTTGGTGTAGGGAATCCGTCCGGTTAGCGGTTCCGGCAACCGTGGTTTTGGACTTTAAATCCGATTCTACCGGTTATGGCCCGATCCACCGTTCTTTTGGGTTTTATGTGTTTTATATGAGATGCACATGCCTAAATTATACTTAATCTAAATGCAATTGGAACAGATCTAAATCTAGAAACAGGAACACATCTACCTATCCCTGCAGGGGAACACGCTTAAGGGGAGAGCAATCAGCTGTAACAGATATCATAAGCAACGAACAGATAACTATTATTTCTCACGGTCAAAGCTACAGCAAGATGAGGATCTTGAGAAGATAGCTTCTCATTTAAAATGGAACGCATCTATTGCTCAGAAAATAAACAGAGAAAAGCTACAGGGTAAGGAAACAGATCTACAATGAAACTTACAGAACGAATCTATTGCTTATGAACAGAAGGAATCAAAATTGTTTGATCTAAGTAATAAGAATAAAAGAAACGGATCTAGATGCAACGATACTGGAATTAAACTAAAAGATCCCTGCAAGGAGCAATTAAAAGCATGAACAATGAGCCATACGATTATCCTGAAGAAAGAACAGTTAGCTATTCGATCCAGAAGAAAAATCCACAGCAATGATAAAAGTATCAGCAGGTAACTCCTGATTTAATATGGAACGCATTCATTGTCCATGAAATAGAGAGGACGCATGCATAGATGAGGGCAAAATCATTAGTACAAAGAAATAATTCAGAAGTCAAGAATGATCTCACATTGCCGAATTGCAGTCATTAGAATAGTCCAACATGAAGCAACCCAACATTCCAAGCAAAACATCCATCTCCCGTGGCTTCTATTAGAAAATTTCAATTTACAGAGCCGATACAAGATAGCTCATATCATTTGCCCAAAATTTTCATTCCCTGCCGAAAGTCCTTTCTAATCTCTTCTAGCTCCTATTTATCGTTACAAATTTACCCTCTGGGCTGACACCTAGCGTTCCACCACCTGTCATTTACAGAGATTTCTAATATAATCGATCACCGAAAATGGCCACTTCATTTACAAAAATATTTTTACAAAAAAATATGGACAGCTGTCCCACGGTTTACGCCTTACATATAACAGAAAATTTGCTAAACTCAAAACGTTCCCTGCTGGGCACGTGTCTGGCTGAAGAGAGTGGCTCGCTGAATTCAGCTTCTTCCTTCCTGTGCGTGAGCTTCTTCTGGCAAAGGGTCGCCCAAGTTGATGGTCACTGATACTGCCTGGGAAGAGGCCCTCGAATCCCCTGCTGATGCTGCTCCTAATTGGAAAGGGGGAATGGGGCTGGCCAGACTTTCTGCCATTGCTGGGGAAGAGGCTGCTGGGAGAGGGGCTGCCGGATCAACTGATGCTTCCGCTGCTGCTGCAGCTTTCCTGACCTCCTCTTCTATGTAGCTGTGCCACACACCTGTATCCCTTATGATTATGTTTGCTGCAGCAGGAAACAGGATTTTCTGAGAAGTTACATTCTTCCCGAGCTCTATTTTAATGCTTTGTACTTCCGCTTCAGCAACTTGATATGTTTCCTTCAACAGATGATTGTGAAGTGTGGATGAACCGATGTAATGTTGGAGATCATCCATGGCCAAGACATCAATCCTTTTCACATACTCCATCTGGACGCCTAGCTCTTCTTTCAATTGAGACAACCACTGTTCCTTTTCCGGGAAGTCTTCGAGGGTCTGAGGGAAGGTCAGTGTGCAGTTGTCATGGACTCCTTTGAGCTTTTGGTACAGGTTGTTGATTCTATCTGTGGTCTTCTGCACACTGGCCATCAGCTTATTGGCACAGTTCCGGCCAAACTCCAACAAGGCTATATCTTCATTAAAATCTTCCACGGTCTTGAAAGGAAGATGCGGGGGGAAACCTCCTTTCCCTTCCCTCCATGCCATCTGACTTATGACATTTGCTTTGACACGGGTATTCTTAGCCTTGAGCCTGTGGGCTTCCGCATTCACCTCCTTTAGCCTAACCGTCATGGCCTTGAGTTTGCACACCTCATCAGTGATTAGCTCTTGAGAGCCATGCACTTGCTGTAGTATATTGCATGACAGCTCGTGGAAGGGGGACATGTCCAAGGTTCTGCTTTCCGCTTGCTCTAAACGCTCAGCTAATGCCTGCTTGTCCGTTTCTAGCTGGGAAGCCTTTTCTTCTGCTCCACTCTTCTCTGCTTCTGCAATCATTATTTGGAGTGCTAGCTGGTCCTTTTCCTCCTCCAGGTAGCTGTACTTGTTTGCCAACTCCTTGTGCTCAGCGTACAAGCAATTATACTTGTTCACTGCCAGGTCTCTTTGAGCTTGCTCATTAGCCACGTTTCGCTGCAGGGTACGTGCTCTTTTCTTTTTCAATATATTTTCTTTGACTATCACCCCTACATTGGCAAATGATGCTTGTGCTGTCGCTATAACTGCGGAGGCCATGGCAATGGGATCCGCATCTGTGTTCTGCATGACAGCGACCTCTCGGTGGGTAACTATGTCGTCATGGAAAGGACTTTTAATCCTTTCTTCTGATTGGAGGACCAGTGTTTTTCTTTTCTTGTCATAGACAAACTCATTCCATTTGGACACCGTACGCTTCCCAGATGGGGTGTACGGTACAATTGGTCGGTTTATGATGTCTATGTCTTCTTCCATAGGTGGGGTCCGGACTTCCTGAGCGGGGTCTGTCCCTTCCCTTTGGGTACTAGAGCCACCTGCCTGAGAGGTGTCTATCTCCATGTCCTGCGCACCGGACCCACCTACCTGGGCATCTTCTCTTGCCTTCAATTCTTCCTCCGCCTTCTTCCTTGCTTCAGCTTGCTCAATTTCTGCTTCTTTCTGCTTTTGGGCTTCTTCAGCCTCCTTTCGCAGTCTCTCATTTTCAGCGTCCTGTTGCTTCCTCGGCTTCCTTTTGTAACCTTGCCTCTTCTCTTAACCTGAGCTCTTCCTGAGCTCGGGCATCCTTGGCTTCTCTCTCCTTTTGCTGGATAGTCTTCTGGGCTTTGGTTGAGCTAGAGCTCGCTCCAGTACTTTGGTGACAGATCCGTAGTTCAGTCATGTTGCTGATGCCTCTGAATGCTTCCTCCTCGGCATCGGGGTAGTGGGAGTATTCGAAGTTAGCATAGTTCCCCTTGCAATGCTCGGCCACTTTACCCTTTCTGTCGTTCCTGTGGAAGGTGACTTCACCGAAATGGAAGGCCTTCAACTCTTGAACAAATTCGTCGGCAAAGGCCACCCCTGAAAACTTGTAAGTACCTATGCAGAAAGGTAAGGGGGGAAAGGAAGCCTTGTGTAGCTTGTGGAGGAATGCTCCAATCCCATCCAAGAAGAGTTGTCTCACTGCTTCCTTGAGTACCACATAGTCTGTGGCATACTGCGGCAATATGTATGGGGGCTTAGTCCCTCCAAACATTCTCAAATAGGTGCCTTGTTCTGAAAAGTAGAAGTCCCCATATTCCTCGAGGACTTCCAAAGCGTTTTGTGACAGGCAACTTGGTTCTTCCTTGAATATTTTCTCGTATAGGGGCATGATGAAACCCTCACAGATGAGTTTGTAGCTGGGCTTGTAATTCTGAGCCCACAACATCTTGAATGCGATGTAGACCGGGGCTGTGGTCCTATCCCATGTACACCCCAATCCGGGGAACTCTATCTTGGCCAAGATACAGTCTATCAGGTACGAAGACATGAAGAATTCAGCCTTCTTCGAGGCCAGCCCGGGCTTAGCAGCACTTATCATTGAGGCCAGACTATCTGACAAGATAGTGGCCTAGTCAAAAACTGTCCCCTGAAATGCCACATAGTGAATGATAGGGACCCACTGAATCTTGTATACTGTGCCATCGGGCATGCCGAAGATTCTACACAGCATCAGGGCGATTAATCTATAAGGAGCTCTTAGATTCTGTACGTCATACTCCTCACTCCCTTTGTTCCTCAAATGTTTTCCTTGCACTAGTAGCTTCTTGGCCATCTCGACATTGTTCATCTGGCTTAACCATTCATCAGTCAGAGCTTGCTGGACATGGGGGAACCTGTAGGCTGCCGTCAGATATGCGGGTTGAAATGAGGCGATAGCCATGTTCCCGCTATCATTTATCACTCTTCCTTCAGCATCGGCATGTTGGAGTATCCATCCGATTACTTCAGCGCAGGGGAACAGCTCAGGGCGGGTAGCGGCCTTAGTTATTCCTGAGGCTCTGATATTTCGATAGATTGGTGCTTCCTCTAGCAGCATATCTGGGATTTCTTGGTCCCGGATCATTCTGTGGATGTCTCCCCATCTGATTTCCGGAGGGACACCTGTGGTGCACCTAGTGTCCTGGAGCGAGGTTTCAATCTTAGGAGGGACAGGTTTCTTTTCTGTCATCTTCGCCTTCTTCTTACTGGGTTTTGGCATCTTGAATTATCCCTGATAACATCCATATACAATTCATCATGAGTTTGAGCCACAGGTTGTATGGTTTCAGCAGAGAGCAACAATTGTTTTAATGAGATAAATCAATGAAGCATATATTTAGGAAGTAAAACATTATTTCAATTATAAGACACACATTGAAACATTTGAAGCTCTTAAAAGATGGGTGTGGGATAAGCTATGTTGCGGACGCTATTGGTTTTATTGGACCGATAGGTGATTCGCGGAAGCAATCGGCCTCCGGTTCCGCCTCGCGGAAGGAGAAGTCCTTCGCTATGGCTGTGGTTGGAGAGGTCGAAGGCGGGGAAGAGGCGGGTTGACTCGGTGAGGGCTATGGATGCTATTGTCACGCGCGGCCACTTGCCGAGTCACTATGGGAGGCTTTAGTCTGAGCGAAGGTAACGGTGCCGGGGACAAACTGACGGGGAGAGCTAGGGCGGCTTCAAGTTTTGGCTCTCGTGGCTTAACCGCTTACGGGTTTCGGCTTCGCGTGTAGGGACTGGGGTTTATGGAAAAGGGCCCAGGGTTCACGGTCAGGGACATGGAAAGCCCATAGGGTTTCGATAACTTAACCCACGACGAGGGGCGCGGCCCGGGGTTTAAATTCAACACAAGGCATGGTTAACCGTCCGCACCCATCAACATAAAATATACGTTTTACGAAGGCCCATGACGATTTTGTGAAACGAAAACTCCGTTCACTGTACCTGACGGGAAAAACATAGCCCTTGACGGGTGTTTTGCCCGTCACAATCCCACTAAAACCCAATAATTTCCCCAAAAGGACAGCTCAGTAGTGAAAAACAAGGTGAAGATCCTACCTGGCACCGTGGGGATTGCTTGAGCAAGGTGGCTGCGAGCACGGATGCGCGAGGTGAGCTGGAGCGATTTGCACGGTATCACACGTCGCTGGCCGGTTCAAAACAATGGTGTATTGGTCGAGCCCCCCACGGTATTTTATAAAGAATGGCACGTGTTAGCATTTAATTGGGTAGGTGGCGTGGTTAAAACGGGGTTTAAATTCGCTGCGCGTAGCGGTCACGTCAAAGCACCTCGGTTTCCGTGCGACCGTCACTTGCGGGGCCAGTCCGCGAATTGCATCCGCCGTTGCGGAAGGATTCGATGAAAGCTTCCGACGTTTCGGGGCTTAAAGCGGAAAGGAAACTCGAAGCCTTCCGCGAGAGTCTGCCGCGTAGCGGACGGGTAACGCCAAAGCTTCCGCCCTTTCGGAATGGTATAGCAAATGCTCCCGGTATTTTCGGAAGACTTTTGCGAAAGCTTCCGCGAACCAAAACTTCAAAGTCTCGTTGATTTTCGGAAAGTTTTTGGCTACGGCTCCCGCTAGTTTCGGAAAGCTTTTGGGAATGGCTTCTGCTGTTCCGGAAGCAAAACTTATACTTTTCCGCATATTTACCCGGGGTCGTTTCGGAGTCCTTTTGCCGAGCGGGTTAAGTGATTGGCTTCCGCTGTTTCGGAAGGGTAGCCCGAAGGCTTCCGCGTTTCGGGAGCAAAGGCTGAAGGCCTCCGTGACAGCTTTCTTGAGGAAATCCTAAGTCCTTTCATGGTTTTCGGAGGGCAATCGTGAACAGGGTATTTTTTAAGGATTATAAAAGTATACTTAAGTATAGTATTCTAGGCGATTATTTTGGATTGAAAAAAACATATATATAGATTGGTAGGCAAATATTAAATATGAAACCTACAATTTACTCTTGAAACTAGTGAATTTTGGCGAATATTATGATAAAAAAACATATGTTATGTAAATATAGGCGATATTAGAGACTAAAAATGCCCAAATAGCGAATTTATTTTTCGAAAAAATGTCCCAAAAATAGCCAATTGGCGAAATTTCGCCCCTAAAAATTTCCCTGATCGTGAGTTTCTCCGCGGGACTTATGGGGATGGCTTCCGCCGTTTCGGGACGTTTTCATGAATTCCCCCGCCGTTGCGGAAGGGTTTCATAAAACGTTTCCGCTTATTTTCTTTTGGAAAGATATCGCGGTGGCTTCCGCTGTTTCGGAAGGGTTCCTTGAATTCCCCCGCCGTTGCGGAAGGATTTTACGAGGGCTCCCGCCGTTGCGGAAGGGTTCCTTGAAAACTCCCGCCGTTTCGGGTGGGCTCACTTAAACTCCCGTCGTTGCGGAAGGTTGAAACTAAAAATTCTCTAAGTCCTTTGTTCCCGCAGTCTTCTCATCGAAAGAAAATCTAAGTCCTTTTCGGGAGACTAAGGTGAATGAGCCCCGCCATTTCGGGAGGTTCGAGTGAAAGGCTCCGCTGTTTCGGGAACTAAGTCGTTTCGGAGCTTGAACCGTTCCGCAGAAGCAAAGATTGAAAATTTTCCAAGTGCTTTTACTTCGGAAGAAAATGATGAACTGCTTTGTGTTATTTCGGCGAGTTTATCCGAATGGCTTCCGCCGTTTCGGAAGACAGAGCTGAATTGTTCCGCCGTTTCGGATGGTTTTGTTGAATTCCTTGCCTTTTCGGGAGAACAACGCGAACCTTTCCGTGGTCGCGGAAGACTTGATCGAAAGCTTCCGCCGTTTCGGGTGGTTTTGCCCAATGGCTCCCGCGGATTTTGACAAAGAAAATCTAGGTCCTCTTCTCGGAAAGGTTGGACGTTTGACTCCCGCTGTTTCGGGACAAAGTCCGGATTACTTCAAAACGTTTGGGCAAAACTAAGTTATCTTTTGGCTTAATGGGGAGAACATGGAAGGATTGACGGCAAGCAGCTCAGCAGGGAAGCAAAATTTTAGGTTGAAAACAGAGCGGACGGCTGGGATGTCTTCTCAAGCAGACTTTCTACGAAAAATACAGGAGGGTCCCCAACATGTACAAAATTTTGGGGAGGGGTGTTGCTGCAACAACAATATCATATAAAACTGGGGTACAAACACAGATGATATAATATCATCTATGAGACTAGAAGATCTGGCTCCACAACCAACACTTATCACCTCCAAGCTCAGTTTTGTTAACCATCGAAGATGCAGAAAACGCAGAAGCACGCCCATGGGCATCAAAACCCCTTTTTGACAACCCGAGCATCCTTAGGGTGTTTTCCAGGGAATCCATACGCACTCAATTGTATCATGATCATCTCTGGTCCCAGACTGAGGGCGCTAACAAGTGGAACAATGGAATATTTCTGTCTATTTTTAGAAAAGATGCCTACAAGTTTTTTGCAGACAACAGTTTCAAACTCGCCCTCAAACCCCGAGAGGCTCGTTTCAGCTATCAAACGAAGGTGCATCAGCAAGAGGCAGTTATTTCAATCATGATATGCTGTCACACTTTCAGTAACTCTGTTAGCTGTTATTTTTAGCTTATTCGATTCAACTTTGGGATCTGAAAATTTTTGTAATGGCTATAAAGCCGAGGAATGAAGTAGAATAGGGGTTCGACTTTGGAGAGACTAATCGATTTTTGTATTCTCAGACTTCTGTGACCTTCTAGATAATACAAGTTTCTTTTATTATTGGCTATCAAATTCCTTCTTCTCATGTTTTTGCACTTATTATGAATGATCTATTTCCTGTATGTTCACTTTTATTGCTAGATAGCTATTATCCTGTCACAGTTTTAAAGGATTGAGCATATATGTTATTATTTTGTTGTGATTATCCATTTATATACGTTCTTCTGTGTATTAATCTGCTGAATGCAATAAGCATTCACCCTCTTTATTTTAAATCAACCCTCTGAACAACCGTAGTCAAAGCCTTGTCTGTCTGAGCGTCCTGATGCATGTTGTGAGCGTGTAAATTTTGATTCCTTTCGTCCAACTTGATCCAAAATAAACCCCTTATTTCAAAACAAGTTTAAGTTACCAGGCATTTCCGAAATACAACCTAGGAGAGCTTCCTGGAGTGATAACACAAATAATTCCCCTTGTCACTATTCACTTGAGACATAGTGGTTGTTCACTTAGGGATCCAAAATCCTCTATTATTAATGGACATGTTTAAAATCCAATTTGTGGGGTTAGCCTATCCCTTATGAGGGTAAATGGAAAGACTAGAATCAGAGTCCTATGTGGTGCACCATCCTCAGTTAGTACTGAAGATCATCAAAATTGTTTTCTTTGTACTAAAGCTGTGGAATACTTATTCCGACATGCCTCTGAATGAGGTATCCTATAGACCATACTTCCTAGATTCCGAAGACAAATAGAATCGATTGGGGCCATAGCTCTATAACTGTTCGTATATCTCATGATTCACTTTTGTACCTTGCATGCATTCTGCATGCACCCGCATGCTGCCCAGTCACCAGTATGATGCCTCCAGCACCTAGTCCTTAGTCTCCCAACACTCGGGAGCTACTTACCACTCAAATTTATCCCTCCTAGCCTATCATGTGCCCACTTCTCACCTTCCACTGCAGAAGGGCGCCTTTCTCACCTACCAGTCCAGTTACACTTCAGTTATCACTCTGATTTACCTCTGATTGACCCATAACTGATGTTATCACTCTGATTGACATCCGATGAGACATGACTAATAGTTATGAGTGTAGTTAAGCCCTCATGCACCCTCCATTGAGCCTGCATCCCTTTATTAGTGCCACTTACTATCAGTTACACTTATTACACTCAGTTAGACTCAGTTTGACACCTGTTTAACAGTGACTTGTGCATTGATGACCACCATTGATTGATGATGAGGACTCCTAGTTGGAGCCAAGCTATGCCATTCAGTTAATTCGAATGACCTCCTTGGTTAATTCGAATTTCTCACTCATTGTGACAGTACTGTATTGTATTTTCACCCTTATTGGGATATAGGGCACTAATGCATGTTTTTTGCACAGTTTACACCATATTTTTTTAGTTTCATCTATTGTGAGTGATTTACTTGTTCATTAGATCTGTTGTGACTAATTTTACATGGTATCAGAGCCATGGCAGGGAAAAGACTTCTTTTCTGCACATGTTCTACATGAAGATTGAGCAATATTTGCTCACTTTGCAACACTTTTCTGCAGTTGCAACACTTTCTACAGTTGCAACTATTGCTCCATAATGGTTCTTGTTTGTGTGTGATTTGCAGGTTTCTTACTTCCTCCATTTGCATTCGTTATTGCAGAGATGGAATACTCTCCTTCACAAAATCTTCTTACTCCATTCAACTATGATGAATGGAAACCAAAGATGATTGCATTCTTGAAGAGACAATGTCTTTTTGATATGTGCATTGGTAATACAAGAGATTTTGATTCTGGTGAAGAGGAGAATGATTGGCTCAATGATTGTGATAGAAATTTTGGAGCAATATGTCTTGCTATGTCTCCTTGTATGCGCTACCTCAGTACTACTGCTGAAAATCCAAGAGATCTATGGGCCCAACTCAATAGAGAATTCGGAAAGCAAGAAGAACAGGATCATGCTATCCTTTTGGAGAACAAGCCCAGTGAGATCTCCTTATGTTTTCTCTCTGATCATGTATTGGCCTCATCCATTGTTCAAGATGAAGAAGAAACTGTAGATTCAACACTCATTCTCTCAAAGTCTTCTATTTCGAATTCTGAGCAAGATAAACCAACTCATACTCTAGATTCCGAAGAGGTTCCTGAATCCTCTCTTTCACATGAGTTTGCCAGCATGCAGAATAATGACCTACTTGATGTTTCAGAGATAAAATTTGATTTTGGAGGTCAACCATTCGTCCTCTTTGAATGCATGCCTCCTATAAAATTTTGTTCTATCATTTGCATAGTTTCTCAAAGTTTTACTGAAGATGAAGAGCACTACCATTCGCTTGAGTTCAATTCTCATGCAATTTTTGTTGATTTTGGTTTTGATCTCACACCTGTTGGTTCAAAGGAGATCTCAAGAAACCATTTGTCAAATCTTGGAGCTGATTTAACTTCCACTGATAAGAAGCTCAAGTTTCAAGATATATTTGATCTGATTGGAGCTATTTCTACCTCACATGGTTCAAATCACAGGTTCCAGGATCATCCTCATATTTTTAGATTTGTTCTCACCATTTTCGGTATGAAGAGCAAGTTTATAAAGTCTCCACATTGGCTTGCATCCATTGATGGAGAATTCAAGCACATGTTTTTGGAGCATGATCCATTTACTCCCAAGAGTAATATACCTCCAAACATATCTACTTGAGTTTGGGGCAGTTAATTCTTTTGGTGTGTTACAATCCATTTTGATGTGGGTTTTTTCCATGAGGTTTTCTCCATTTCTTCGGTTCATGAACTGTTATTTATTTGGATTATTATTGTATTGGGGTGACCTTTCGTCTCATTAACCAGGTCCCTACATTTTATTTTTTTTACATCATAGTGTAGCTTGAGGGGGGGTGTTAGGAGATCTCATCATTCACTTTTGTACCTTGCATGCACTCGCATGCTACCCAGTGACCAGTATGATGCCTCCAGCACCTAGTCATTTGTCTCCTAGCACTCGGGAGCTACTTACCACTCAGATTTAGCCCTCCTAGCATGTCATGCACCCACTTCTCACCTTCCACTACAGAAGGGCACCTTTCTCACCTACCAGTCCAGTTACACTTTAGTTATCACTCTGATTTACCTCCGATTGACCCATAACTGATGTTATCACTCTGATTGACCTCCGATGAGACATGACTGACAGTTCTGAGTGCAGTTAAGCCCTCATGCGCCCTCCACTATGCCTGCATCCCTCGATTAGTGCCACTTACTATCAGTTTCACTTATTACACTCAGTTAGACTCAGTATGACACATGTTTGACAGTGACTTGTGCATTGATGACCACCACTGATTGATGATGAGGACTCCTAGTTGGAGCCAAGCTATGCCATTCAGTTAATTCGAATGACCTCCTTGGTTAATTCGAATTTCTCACTCATTGTGACAGTATTGTATTGTATTTTCACCCTTTTTGGGATATAGAGCACTAATGCATGCTTTTTGCAGAGTTTACACCATATTTTTTGAGTTTCACCTATTGCGATTGTTTTACTTGTTTATTAGATCTGCTGTGACTAATTTTACAATAATTGTCCTTTATATATTCACTCATTAGGTCTAGATAGGATTGATTCCCATGTTCTGTTCTAGTGTTTGGAAGGTGCAACTCGTATTTCTACTTCTATTTGTTTGATGGGACCTGAAATCTCCACATAGGAACAAATTTGAGAAATATTTTATTTGGTGATTTTATATTTGATTGTGTAGATTTTTTAGGAAGCTGGGTCCATTTTATTTCTAGGATTTCGCTCTCTTTTTTTTTTTGATCACTTGCTACACACTCAATTTCACTAGTATTTTGATTTAAATTTTTTATTTGAACTTTACCAAGCAAAGCCTTGTAGATGACTTTGTTACTATTTCTCCCTCAATATTCTCTCATAGACTTTGGGGTCTATCCCATTAATATGGTTTCCTAAACTTCACTATTGGCTCCACAAGTCATATTCCATTTCAATGCACTACACAGTCACCCTAGTTCTCCTGTTGGGTTGCTACACCTTTGGGATGAACCAGGTTCGACGAAGTTAATTCGCAACCACACAAAAACCCATTTCAACCTGCAAATAGGCTGGAGACTCACCCGAGGAAAAGATGGGAGGTTTGTTAGGAACCCATGTCAACCCTTCTATTTACTTTGTTAGTATATTGTTGTTGGATGCATATGATTTGTAATTCATCCCGTAGTATTTGTTGATCCATAGTTTGTCTTATTGTTGTTAGACGCATATGCTTTGTAAGTTGTCCCGTAAGTAATTGTTGATCCATAGTTTGTATTGGCCCATGGCTTGTACTGAAACATGGTATTTGTAAAATTAGTCACAACAGATCTAATGAACAAGTAAATCAATCACAACAGATGAACATAGAAAATATGGTGCAAAACTGTGCAAAACATGCAGCAGTGCTCAATATCCCAATAAGAGTGAATAATTACAATACAATCTGACAATGTGAGTGAGCAATTCGAATTGACTAAGTAGGCCATTCGAATCACTAAATGGAGTAGCTTGACTCCAACTAGGATTCCTCATCATCAATCGGTGGTGCTCATCAATGCACAAGAACCAGTCATCTAGGTGTCAATCTGAGTCTAACTAAGTGTTACAAGTGTAACTGAAGTGTGTAGCACTGATTAAGGGAAGGAGGCTCAGTGGGGGGTGCATGGGAGGCTAACTGAAGTCAGAACAAGTCATCTAGTCAATCTCGAGGTCCAACGGAAGTGAAACAGTCAATCAGGAGTGAAACTAGCCTCAAATCTGGGAGAATCGGAGCTAACTGAATGTAACTGAAGTGGAACTGCAGTGAAGAAGTGCGCCCTTCTCTGGAAGTAGGTGAGAAGTGGGCGCCTTCCTGACTAGGAGGGATAAAACTCTAAAGTAAGTGGCTCCCGGGTGCTAGAATAAGGTGGCTAAGGTGATGGAGGCATCAACCTGGTGACTGGGGTGCATGCAAAATGCATGCAAACCCTAGAATTTGCATGCAAAACCTAATTGCATGCAAGATCCTGAAAAGGATGATGTGTATATCCGAACACCCCCCCTCAAGCTAGACTATGATGTGCAAAAAATAATGTGGGGCCCTGGTAACTAAGACCAAAGGTCACCCCAATACAATAATCCAAAAAATGCTGAAAATAAACTAAGTGAGGAAAGAGGAAAAACCCAGTGGGAAGAAAGCCCCCCCTCAAGCTAAAGAATAATAATGGATCACTCTGTATCCACCATGATGGAACTCACCCCCAACAGTGAACGGAGGTAAGAGAACTTCTTCTCAGTGAAGCTCTTGGTGAAGATGTCTGCAATTTGCTCATCAGTAGGGCAATATTGCAGAATGATGGTGCGGTCATGCACCAACTGTCGAATGTAATGCATATGAATCTCAATGTGTTTGGTCCTCTTCTATTGAACTGGATCTGTGGAGATCTTGATAGCACTTTGATTGTCACAAAATAAAATAGGACATTCGAAGTAGTGCCACCAAAACCAAACTCGGAAAGAATACCCTGCAACCAAATTGCCTGAATGCAGGCATTGACTGGCCCTCGATACTCTACCTCTGCTGAAGAAAGTGCAATGGCTGCTTGCTTTTTGCTGGACCAGCAAATAGCACCATGACCAATCATGAAAACATAACCGAAAGCGGACTTCCGATCAATGCTATCACCTGCCCAATCTGAATCAGTAAAACCAATGAAATCAAGCTCAAAATCTGCAGCATAATGTATGCTAAACTGTCTTGTACCTTGCACATACTGCAAGATCCGCTTGGCTGCTCACCAATGAAGCTCATGTGGCTGCTGCATATATCTTGACACGGCACTCATGGCATATGAAATATCAGGCCTTGAGTGTGTCAAATAAAGTAGTGAACCAATCAACTGTCGATACATATTGCAATCTGCAAGCGGTGTAGAATCTCCCTCCTCAAGACTGATTCCTGAGAGGAATGGGAATGGGGCTGCCTTACATTCAGCCATATTAAACTTCAATAATAGGTTGGAAGCATAATTTTTCTGAGATATAGTGATCCCATCAAAAGTTTGAGCTATCTCCAAGCCCAAAAAGTGACTCAGCAAGCCCAAATCGCTCATGTCAAAAGCTAGATTTAAGGCAGTTTTTAGCTTGTTTATTGAAGTAAGAGTGCTACCAATAATGAGAAGATCATCAACATAAAGTACAATAACCAACAAATTACCTTTAACTCACTGAATATACACATTCAGATAAGATTTGCATCTTTGGAAATTCTGAGAAAGAAGGAAGGAGTCCATCTTTGCATACCAAGCTCTTGGGGCCTGTTTTAACCCGTACAAAGATTTCTTCAATCTGCAAACTAATGATGGATCTGATGTGTAGCCCTCTGGCTGTTGCATATATACCTCTTCAACAAGGTCTCCATGTAGAAATGCACTCTTCACATCCGTGTGGTGCACTTCCCAGTGCTTGGATGCGGAAATAGCCAAAACAAGGCGGATGGAATCCATCTTTGCAACCGGTGCAAAAGTCTCAGTGTAGTCCACTCCTTGGACTTGGGAGAAACCTTTTTCCACCAACCTTGCTTTGTATTTGCTGATAGAGCCATCAGCAGCAGCTTTCGTGCGGTAGACCCATTTACACTTCACTAATTTTCTTCCAGGTGGAAGAGAAACTAGCTCCCATGTGTTGTTCTTTTGAAGAGAAACCACTTATACTATGAAACGAGAACTATATACTAAGAACGAGAACTCTAGCCATAAAAACTCATATTTTTGCATAAAAAACACCGAAAACAACCCCCAAATCAAAAAGTGTTGATGCCAGTATCATGTTTTCATAAAAATCACCAAAAACAACCCCCAAATCGAAAAGTGTTGATACTAGTATCAACGTTTTTTTTCTCTAGGTTAAAAATATAGCCATGGCTTAAAAATCTCATACTGTTGTTTACGAAAGCCTTAAAATCTCATACTGTTTTCAACAAATAAATTCCTAACCCTAACCCCCAACAAACTATTACAAAAGTTAAAAAAAAATTATAATGCGCCCCTCCTACCATTTACATTTAAAAAAATAATTACATATCTACCCTAACCCCCCAACGAACCATTAATAAATGTTTGAAAAAATTACATTTAAAAAAACAAAGTACATTTCCTAATTCCCTAGCCCCCTACATTACCCCCTACCTTAACCGCCCAAAAATTACATTTCCTAATGCCCTACCCACTACGTTAACCCCCCAATGTTACCCCATTACCCCTCACACATCGTTTTAACTAAAAACATTTAAAACCCGGCTTAAAAAAATTAAAAAATTAAAATAAAAACCTAAACTTAAAAAATAAAAAATAAAACCTAAACTTTACAAAAGAAAATAACAAAAAACAAACTAGACTTTACAAATTAAAAAAAAAAAAGACTTTACAAAAAATAAATTTTAAAACAAATAATTTTTTTTTAAAAAAACTTAAAAAAAAAAATTTTAAAATTTAAAAAAAAAAAAAATTTAAAACAAATTACAAATTTTTAAACAAATTACAAATTTTTAAAAAAACTTTAGAAAAAAAATTAAAAAAAAAAAAAAAGAAATTTAAAAACAAATTACAAATTTTTAAAAAAACTTAAAAAAAAAATTAAAAATTAAAAAAAAAAAAAAATTTTAAACAAATTACAAATTTTTAAAAAAACTTTAGAAAAAAAATTAAAAATTAAAAAAAAAAAATTTAAAAACAAATTACAAATTTTTAAAAAAACTTAAAAAAAAAAATTAAAAATTAAAAAAAAAAAAAAATTTAAAAAAAATTTAAAATTTTTAAAAAAACTTAAAAATTAAAAATTAAAAATTAAAAATTAAAAATTAAAAATGAAAAAAAAAACCTTGGGGTTGGAGCCAGCGTCGAAATTGGGCCGCGGATGCTGGCTCCGCCCCGTTGGGCGCTCAAAGGGCCGCCCCACGGTGGCAGCTCGATGTCGGGCATCGAGCTGCCACCGTGGGGCGGCCCTTTGGGCGCCCAACGGGGCGGAGCCAGCGTCTGCCGCCCACTTTTGGGCGGGTGGACGCTGGCTCCGCCCCCTTGGGCGCCCAAGGGTTTTTTTTTTAATTTTTATTTTTTTTTTTAAAGTTTTTTTTTTAATTTTTAATTTGTTTTTAATTTTTAATTTTTTTTAATTTTTTTTTTAAAGTTTTTTTAAAAATTTTTAATTTGTTTTTAAATTTTTTTTTTTTTAATTTTTAAATTTTTTTTTTTAAGTTTTTTTAAAAATTTGTAATTTGTTTTTAAATTCTTAATTTGTTTTTAAATTTATTTATTTTTTTTAATTTTTAATTTTTTTTTTTTAGTTTTTTTTTTAATTTTTAATTTGTTTTTTTTTTTAATTTTTAATTTTTTTTTTAAGTTTTTTTAAAAATTTTAATTTGTTTTAAATTTTTTTTTTTGTAAAGTCTTTTATTTTTAATTTGTAAAGTCTAGTTTGTTTTTTGTTATTTTCTTTTGTAAAGTTTAGGTTTTATTTTTTATTTTTTAAGTTTAGGTTTTTATTTTAATTTTTTAATTTTTTTAAGCTGGGTTTTAAATTTTTTTAGTTAAAACGATGTGTGAGGGGTAATGGGGTAACATTGGGGGGTTAACGTAGTGGGTAGGGCATTAGGAAATGTAATTTTCGGGGGGCTAAGGTAGGGGGTAATGTAGGGGGCTAGGGCATTAGAAAATGTACTTTGTTTTTTTAAATGTTTATTAATGGTTGGTTGAGGGGTTAGGGTAGGATATGTAATTATTTTTTTAAATGTAATTTTTTTAAAAAATTATTAATAGTTTGTTAGGGGGTTAGGGTAGAAGGGACGCATTATAATTATTTTTTTAACGTTTGTAATAGTTTGTGGGGGAGTAGGGATAGGGTTAGGGTAGAAGGGGGCAATGTAATTTTTTTAAATATTTTCTTTTTAAATTTTAATAATAATTTGTTAGGTGGTTAAATATTATGAAAAATAATGTGAAATAGTATCATTTTTATACAAAATGACTAAAAATATGTTAAAAATGGGTTTAAATGTCTTCTTTTTCTCGATTTGTTTACTATTTTTTCCATAAAAATATATTATTTATGATTAAATTTTAAAAATAAATGTCGAAAATGTATGTGTTTTTCATTATAGCTAGCTTCTAAATGTATTTTTTTGTTAAATTTCTAAAAAACACACTTGAAAATAGAAATTAAAAATACTTTACAATAAAGATGTGTCAAAGGCCCAAAAAAATGCCTCAAAATGAAAATGTGTGACACTGGTATCAACCCTTTTTGAAACGAAGGTAAAAATAGCTACTAAAATTAGGAGAGAGAAAAACGAGAACTGTGTCGAGTTCTCGTTTCATAGTATAAGTGGTTGAGAAATGTACTCTTCATCCATGGCACTTTGCCATCTCGGATCTCGGTGGGCAGAATAGTATGATGTGGGATCTGAACCATCCATCAAATAACAAATCTCAGGAAGTAATGGATCAGAAATAGAAAGAGCCATACCCGCTCTTTGAAAGTCTGCTCTTGTTCGTCTCGGATCAGCAGGATTTCCAAGGTTCGAACCAGTAGATTGAAGAGTGTTTTGGGCCCACTTTGGTAACTGAGGAGGATCATAATGGTCGGATTCCAAACCTGATATGTCATGATCATCATATGCTGCTACAATATCAGAAATATCAGAACTCATACCTTCATTATCGCTGCACGGATCTTCTTTTGGTGAAGGCGGTGAATCGACAGTCTCTTCCTCGACTAGTTGCAATTCTTGAAGCGGTTCTTCAAATTGCACACTGCGCTCTATGAATATCTTTTTAGATTTGATATCTATGAGTTTATATGCTTTTGATTCTTCCCCATATCCTATCAGTATGCACTCGATACTTTGTGGATCTAAAGCTCGTCTCTTCTTGGAAGGAATTCTAGCCCATGCAGTAGAGCCAAAAACTCTCAAATTTGACACATCTGGTTTGTGACCAAAGAATGCTTCGAAAGGAGTCATACCTTTCATGGATGAATGTGGAACATGGTTCTGTATGTATGCAACAACATTGATTGCTTCAGCCCAAAGATTTGCAGCCAAACCTTTTGATTCAATCATGCATGTAGCCATCTCTTTCAGTGACCGATTTTTCCTTTCTGCTACACCGTTCTGCTGGGGTGTGTAGGGAACTGTATGTTGGATCTGAATTCCGCTTTGGGGACAAATTTGTAGCAACTCGGACTTAATATATTCTCCACCATTATCAGATCTAAGAGCTTTGATCTTTCTCTCAGTGGCGGTCTCAACAGAAGCCTTAAAATCCTTGAATTTTCCAAGCACTTCGGACTTGTTTTTGAGAAAGAATACCCATGTAAAGCGGGAAAAATCATCAATAAATGTTAAAAAATACCTTGAACCATTTAATGACATATGGGGCAGCGGACCACTGATATCATAATGTATCAACCCCAAAACTGTAGAAGCTCTGCTAGCTTTGCCGCGGTCGAATCTGTGCTCGGGGTGCTTCCCAATAATGCAACCATTGCATATTCCCTTCGAGGAACGGAGTTGTGGAAAACCATCTACCATGGATTTGTTTGATAGCAGCATCAAATACTTATAATTAAGATGCCCAAATATTTCATGCCAAAGCCTACTAACCTCATTACCATGTGTTCGAAGAGCAGTGGGCTTTGCAAGCGGAATAAAGTGTGAAAACTCATAGCATTTTGCAGTGTGGTTTGCCTTTCCGACTGCAACAAGTCTTCCACTTTTGATATCAAAAATTTCAACTGTATTAGGGCTGAATGTAACTTGCTTCGGTTCACCATTGTGTGTCATTTGATACACAAAAAGAATATTTGAAGCCAAGGAAGGCACATAGAGAACATTCTGAAAGCTTCCATGATCTACATGAATTGTACCTTTTCCCTTTGAAGAAATTTTTGAGTCATCTCCCAAATGGATGGGGATGGAGCTGTTTGGATCGAATGAGGAAAAATAATCAATATTTGCAGCCATATGATTCGATGCACCCGAATCTATCAAGAGAGTAGTGGGCTTCAAAACAGTTGCCATGAGTGCTTGTCCTCTTTCATGATCATCATTCCTATCCTTCTTCCTTGCACCTTCAGGAAGGGTTATGTTGTTCTTTTCCAAAAGGAGGGCCAGTTGATCTATAGTCTTCTTCATACATGAACTTTCAGGATGAAAGACACAGTTACAATAAGTACATTTAGATTTTTGGTTACCTTCTTTGCCCTTTTGCTTGAACTTCGAACTAGATGGTGCATCCATTTGTTTGCCTTTCTCTCTTTGCTTGTGAGGCTCGAATTTGGGCTTCTCCTTCTTTTGCTTTCCTTTACCATTCGGGATCTTGGGTCCTTGAACATATAGGGATGAATCTTTGGAGCTTATGGACCCCATTTGAATCAACTTGTCATGCTCTTTTGTGACGGACTCAATGAAGGCATTCAAGGTAGGCATCTTCCAATTCGGGGTAGTTAGCCGACCGAAATTGAAAGTAGAGACAAATACCGAATAATCTTTACCAAGCTTGCTTAGAATGGAGAGGATCAATTGTTTGTCCTCTTTGATAAATCCACTATTCTTCAACTGCAAGTTCAAGTTCTTGAATTTTGTGAAGAATTCATTGACGGTCTCGAAATTCTCAGGACTAAGGGCAATCAAGTCATTCTCTAATTGAAAAGCCCTAAGCTCATCTTGCTTGCCAAATATTGTTTCAAGTTGCTCCCATATAGCTTTTGGAGTCTTCAATCCGCTGAGATGGAAGTGAAGATCTTTGGAGATGGAGAGACAAAGAAGACCATAAGCTTCATCAAGCTTGTTGTAGTGTTTGGTTCTATCTGACAGATTGTTTGGCTCCAATTCAAGACCAAGAGTGACTCGGTAGTAACCTTTTGAACGTAATATGATCTCCATATCATCTTTCCAATCAAAATAATTGAATGGGGTGAGGATAGGCTTTGAAGAAGAGTATTCCATTGCTAGGAGCGAGTGCACACTGATGTAGAGGATCTTGCATGCACAGTGTAGCGAATGCAATTGATGGAGACAATAAACCTGCAAATCACAATAAACCAAGAACAACGAGGTCGAACAATCCACCCTTTTAGAGTTGCATCACACCTAGGATTGGAGATCAAACAATGTTGAATGGGTCCAATGTATCAGATCCAGGAATTATGTGGAAACTCAAGCTTCTGGAGTGGTATTGGAAGTATTTTCAAGCTTTGCATGCACATGAGCGAATGCCCTTGAGATATTTCATGCCAAAACTTTTTGCAATTTTTGAGCAATTCACTCAAATCTTCTTGTAGAACCACCTGTAGAAAAGAGAGCTTGTCCCTGCAATGGCTCTGATACCATGTAAAATTAGTCATAGCAGATCTAATGAACAAGTAAATCAATCACAACAGATGAACATAGAAAATATGGTGCAAAACTGTGCAAAACATGCAACAGTGCTCAATATCCCAATAAGGGTGAATAATTACAATACAATCTGACAATGTGAGTGAGCAATTCGAATTGACTAAGTAGGCCATTCGAATCATTGAATGGAGTAGCTTGAATCCAACTAGGAGTCCTCATCATCACTCAGTGGTGCTCATCAATGCACAAGAACCAGTCATCCAGGTGTCAATCTGAGTCTAACTAAGTGTTAAAAGTGTAACTGAAGTGTGTAGCACTGATTAAGGGAAGGAGGCTCAGTGGGGGGCACATGGGAGGATAACTAAAGTCAGAACAAGTCATCTAGTCAATTTGGAGGTCCAACGGAAGTGAAACAGTCAGTCGGGAGTGAAACTAGCCTCAAATCAGGGAGAATCGGAGCTAACTGAATGTAACTGAAGTGGAACTACAGTGAAGAAGTGCGCCCTTCTCTGGCAGTAGGTGAGAAGTGGGCGCCTTCCTGACTAGGAGGGCTAAAACTTTGAAGTAAGTGGCTCCCGGGTGCTAGAATAAGGTGGCTAAGGTGCTGGAGGCATCAACCTGGTGACTGGGGTGCATGCAAAATGCATGCAAACCCTAGAATTTGCATGCAAACCCTAATTGTATGCAAGATCCTGAAAAGGATGATGTGTATATCCGAACAGTATTGACCCATGGTATTGGTGCCTAGACTTAGTATATAAGTTTGCGTTGAGACCAATGAAGGCACGGTGAAGTTATTTGTATTGAGCTTTCTCAAAGGAGGTTGCCCCCTTGAAGTGGCATGCGATCAATATAAAAGTGATTATGAGTTCTGTTATTTCTTCTATCTCGTTTGTTTTCATTAATTAATTATTGTAGCTTCTTCACATCTAGTATCAAAGCACTTTCTTGGGCTCATTGGGTGAAATTTATGCCCAATTTTTTTTCGCATCTATTGTAGCTTCAGATCTGGGAATAATCCCTATCTGCTTAACTATGGGAAGTACTTGAAATAAGCCCTAAAATCCATTGTGAAGAGTACTATAGGAACCCCGAAGTAGCTAGCCCATTGAGAGGACCTGCCAGCGAAAAGGGCAATGACCCTTACCTGATTGACTAGTTCCCACCCGTGAGGTAAACCAAGAGCTGTCATTTTTGGTAAAACGGTTATCAGTTTTACTTGAGTCGTGGAGTGAGGGGTACTTCCCCAATAGGAAAGTTGTCAGATAGCATTGGTGGCTGAGTGAAACCCCTGAACTATTAAGAAGCCGCACATTCCTGGGGTCCATATCTATTTTTAGATGAACTGTTGCCGATCACTTCCATGTCTTTTCATATCCATTTGGCATCATTCCTAATCCATTTGTTTCCAATCACTTCCATGTCATTGTAGATCCATCTGTTTCTGCACCGTAGAAGATCCATTCAGAACACACACAAAAAAAAATTCTGATTTTTGGCCAAATCTCCCTTGTTTTCACTCTGTTTCCCTTGAAACTTCCCTGACACCCTTGCAATCCCATTCTGCATATTTCATTTATGAGGACCCTATCCCAAATTCCACTTCCCAAAGCCTGAAATCCCACATTTGTCTATTTCTAGGGTTTGCCATAACTTCTTCGGATTTCACCCAATCGCCTTCACATTTTACCACAAATTTCCTTTCCTAATTCTGCTTCTTTGTCCCTTTCTGCCAAATTTTCTCATTCTTTCACCCCGCTTCTGAAATCCTCATTTTCTGCTTCCATGTCCATCAGAAAGTGTCCAAATCCTATTCAAACCCCAATTACCCATCCGAGATTTTCCCAAATCCAAATTTCCCTTTACTAAATAAGCTTTTGTTTGTGTTTTTCTATCCGTCTCCCCCCACCGAAAAAAAAAACAAAAAAAACTCCTGGTTATGGTTTTCACCTGCACAGGAGTAAAAACCATGGAGGAAGCAATTGCAACCATCCAAACCAAACTCCAAGATCTGGATGAAAAATTTCTCAAGCTCCATCTTCAACATTCAGCCATGAGCAATAACTGACAGCAAGAATCTTCTGCAGCCAATGTGTTCTCTTCTTCGAGCAATTTCTGTGGTCCGAAACTTGAATTTCCTTGCTTCAATGGTACTGATCTGACTAGATGGATCTATCGTGCAGAATAGTATGTCAGTTTGCATAATAATTCTGGTGTACAAAAAGTACCACTTGCATCCTTTCATTTGGAACACGAATCCCTCCAAAGGTATTGTTGGTACATCAAGGGGCATGACAAGCCAAAATGGACAGATTTTTTTCAACTCCTTTTGTAACGATTTGGTCCTAGTGCTTTTGATGACTTCACTGCAGCACTCACTAAACTTCGTCAAAGTGCCACTGTATCAGACAAAATTTGAGAAACTAGCCAATCAAATAGAAGGATTGTCTGATGAATTCTACAGGAGTTGTCTTATCAGTGGTCTTAAGGATGAAATCCGGTCAGAGGTTAAAATGTTCTGTCCCAACACAATGATGGAAGTCCTAGGGTTGGCTAAGTTGGTAGAAGACAAGATTGCAGCCCAACAACACTCCAAACCCACTTTTGTTGCATTCTGAAATATGGGTTCTCAATGACCTCCCATCCCGCCAACCCCTCAACCAACTCCTATCAAGCATTTGTCTGAAACAGAGATGCAGGCACATAGAAAAAAGGGCTTTGTTATAATTGTGATGAGAAATTCACTCGAGGACATAGATGTGTTCAACAAAAGCTCTATCTCTTGGATATGATTGTGTGCCTACCTCTAAAATAGGTGAAGAAGCTCCAGATACATTTGATGATCAGGTCGACATTTAGGAGCTTCCTATTAACCCCCCATCTCAGGATGAACAACCAGAGATATCTCTCCATGCTTTATCTGATGTCACCACCCCCCAAACAATAGGGGTTAGCGGTTACTTCAAGAATATTCGTCTTACAATACTCATTGATTATGGTAGCACTCATAACTTCATTGACCCTCAGATTGCCAAACATGCTGATTTTTTTGTCTATCCTTGCTCCAACTTTGAAGTCATGGTTGCCAATGGGGGCACCTTACCTTGCAAGGGGAAGTGTCACAATGTGTGTATCTCTCTAGAAGATTATAACCTGCACATTGACATGTTTTCCTTGTCCCTAGGCAGATGTGATGTGGTTTTGGGCGTTCAATGGTTACGCACACTTGGCCACATCTTATGGGATTTTGCTGAACTTTGGATGCAGTTTTCAGTCAATGGAAAATAACACAAATTTAAGGGCTTACAACAAGGGTCTCTCCGCATCATCAGTTCACATCGCCTAGAAAAGCTCCTTAAGAAGAATTCACATGGTTTCATCACTCAACTCCATTCCATTCAAATGCACCCATCAACGGTCTCCCCTACTTCCATGGATAGTTATGCAAGTGTCCTTGGTGAACCAGTGGGCTTGTCTCCTTCAAGAGACCTTTTCGGTAAGAATTTAGCCGCATCTACATCTCAAGAGGAAATGATGGCTATTTTGCATGCAGTACCGAAGTGGCAGCCATACCTATTAGGGAATTATTTCTGCATCAAGACTGATCTCTAGAGTCTGGAAAATTTCCTGGAACAATGGGTCTCCTCCCTAGCACACCTGAAATGGGTTATGCCTATGCGATCACTTACAAGAAGGGTAAGGACAATATGGTGGCAAATGCTCCTTCTCGCACATTTGATGACCCAATTTCTCTTACAACTATTTCTCTGATTGATCCCAATTGGTTGCAATCTATTCAACAGGGATATCTCTTCTATGAACTCCATGCTTCTTCATCAGCAGGGCGCTCTAGGTTCCACAAAATGTATGACCACGAACAATGGAACTTCTTTTGGCAGGTGTTACACAGAAATATTCCACCCTATGAGCATCAACATTCTTTGGCCTGTAGGATCCATTTTAGTGACTCAGATCCATTTTCATCCTTCAATGATACCAGTCTACCCGATTTTTGTTCTTACCCGCATGTTGCATCACTATAGCATGCGTACCCATGAGTTGCATCCCTATAGCCCGCAGGTATCAAGTAAAATGGTAAAAACCACTATTTTATTACTTTTTACTCCCAAAAAGCGATCATTGGGTGACCTTTGGCTCTCCATCTGCCCAAGTAACGTCTCGATGAGTCCTTTCACCTAACTTTGAGAGGACTATTTATTGAGCACATATGACTTATGGATGGGAGGAGGAAGAGAATAGTAAAGGCACTTTAGTGGATTTTTTCCCTCTCTTGAGTCTGCAGTCATTGATCCTTGTAGTTGTGAACCAGTTATGTTCACCTTCCAATATAGCAGGGATTGAAAATAACAATTCAATAGATGGTGGTTGATTGTGAAACTTTCCAGGTCAACAAGGGTGAAACGACACTCGTTTCGGGACTGCTTGAACCCTTTCCCATCCTTACATAGATTTGGACAACTATTTCTATGGATCTCCTAGAAGCGCTCCAGTGGTACAATACCACATCTAAATGAAGTAGTCTATGTTCATACACTGCCAGTTCTTCTTTCATACACCCTGAGCAGCTCCCCAATTTAGGAAATTGACTTGGTTCTTTGAAACCATGATCAGATTCTTCTCATTCTATAGGACAACCTTCACATGGCAAGAATTTGACTGAAACAACAAGCCGATTGACACTATTTTGAGTGCACTTTTCATGCAGCTGATATGGTTCTTCTTCATCTACAACCTTCCAAGTAACCCTCCCTAAAACTCAAAAGGTGTCAGTGGCCCAGAATGCAACCCAGGGATGCTACAGGGGAACCACTCCTTCAGATTTTGCATCAATTTCCACATCTAAATCTTTGAGGACAAAGCTTTTTCTAAGGTAGAGGGGATGTTAGGAACCCATGTCAACCCTTCCATTTACTTTGTTAGTATATTATTGTTGGACGCATATGCTTTGTAAGTTGTCATGTAGTATTTGTTGATCCATAGTTTGTCTTATTGTTGTTGGACACATATGTTTTGTAAGTCATCCTGTAAGTAATTGTTGATCCATAGATTGTATTGGCCCATGGTTTGTATTGACACATGGTATTGACCCATGGTAGTGAAGTTATTTGTATTGAGCTTTCTCAAAGGAGGTTGCCCCCTCGAAGTGGCCTGCGATCAATATAAAAGTGATTCTAAGCTCTATTATTTCTACTATCTCATGTGTTTTCATTAATTAATTATTTTAGGTTCTTCATAAGGTTACAGAATTAGGTTTCTGTAACTGTGGCAATATGCAAATGTGGTATTCGACCTCACAGCTTCTTTCTTCTTCCCTTTCTTTACTAACAGGATATATTACAAAGGTGACTTCTAACTTCGCATTTATCACAGTATACGTAACTACGCTGAATCTCTACTGCCTTCACTCTATAACTATGTATTCATCATACTTAGTATTACTTCACAACATCCATTTGCTTGCATTCCATTTACTTAACATATGGTTATCATTTACAAACATATGAAAGCAAATACATAAACACATCATAACATGGACTCAAATCACAACATAAATCAACAAACATAACAAAAGGTTTATGTTGTTCACCCCTAGGCGTTTCAAGTCCCCTGTCACCTCGGTGTCCTCTGAAGGAAATGGGAGACAACGCTTGAATAACCTGCTAATTTTTTTCTTCTTCTTTTCCCAAGAAATTCAAATGTTTCGCACCTCTACACCTGCAATTATCTTCAGTCCACAATAAGCAACCCGCAATGTGGTATTCCAAAAGGCGGACCCAAAATTCGCAGTTCATCAAACATCCATCTAACTTCTGTAATCCGCAATCTGCCTTACAGGATTCAGAAAGTTGGAGCCACGATTTGTAACTTCAATGAAACCCGCCTCCGACTTCCGCAATCCGCAATCCACCTTGCGAAATTTAGAAGTTGGAACCACAAATTCCAACTCCCCGAAAATATTCACCTCCCACTTCCGCAATCCGCAATGCGGAACTTAGAAATCAGAATGCCAATTCCATTTTTCCAGAAAAATTCATTTCCTACATGGGGAATACACAATCCTCAATCCACTCTACAGAACTCAGAAATGCGGAAGTCCAAATTCATGACTCCAAGAATATTTCTCTCCTGACTTCTGCAATCCGCAATCCTCCTTGCAGAACTCAGAAATGAGGAATCCCAAATCGCACATCGCTTAAGAAATGCACCTCTGAGCTCTTCAACCCGCAATCCATAGTGCAGAAATCAGAACTCAGAGTGCCCAATTACATAGCACTGACAAAACCCGTCTCTGACTTCGACAATCCGTAATCTGATGTGCAGAAATCGGAAGTCTGAACGCCAATTTCACCACTTCGACGAATTAGTTTCCAAACTTCTACAATCCACAGTCCTCTTTGTAGAAATCAGAAGTCATAAGTCCAAATTCACCAATCCAGAAAATATCACCTCTTCTACTTCTGCAATCCACAATTTGCTTTGCGGAACTCAGAAGTCAAAAGTCCAACATTACAACCTCAAAAATTTTAGCTTTACAACTTCTGCAATCTGCAATCTGCATGCAGAACTTGGAAGTTGGAACTCCCATCTCGCAACCCATCGAAAATGCCTTTCCGACTTCCGCAATCTACATTCCACATGTCGGTCCAGAAATTCGGAAGCTCCAACTTCCCAACTTCTCTAGCTCATAACTTCTTCATCGTACAATCATTTTTGGAAAAGATGGCACCCTTGGAAAGCTATTGGAGAGAAATATGCAGCTATATATTCTTCATTCACATCTAAGGACTTTTTTCCTTCCCTTATTCCATTCCAAGTAGTTACCTTAAACCTCATTTATGCCTCTTTCATCATTCTACAGGAAGCTTTGCTCCACTCTTCTATGTATTCTCTCCTTCATCTGTTCCACAGGGATATGTATTCCTTTCCCAAGTCTTGGGTGGAGTATTCTTCACATCCTAGGCCATGTCACTTAGTCCTATTCATCAAAGAACTATTCAAAGACTTATCCTTAATTTCATCAATGGAGAATTCACATAAGCACATATATGCATGCTTATACTCAACAACTACAGCTGAACAAAACATCATCCACACACAATGTATCATGCATTCATCAATCAATAACATGCACAACATGATTAATCATGATGCATATGCATTCATCCCTATCACTCATCTGGATCAAGTCATATATTATGACATAAATAAACACACATGCACAGATGTAAAATGACCATAATTCAAGGAACAAGGAACACTTATATTTTCATTAAATCCCCAAGCAAAATGGATATGGAATGTAACATTCGAACCCGAACATAGTTCCCTTCCCATCTTATATTATTTCAACAATCAGATGCCACCCTCGAGCTGGGGTTATGTATCCACTAAGGAGGATCTAGGAAAGCTCACACACAACATTGGGTTCTCATTCATTTAGGTCATCTAGCACCAGTTGGATTTGTTAGGAAAGTGGAGAAGCACGTTTTGGTTCTCTAGGTCAACAATATCATCCACAGAGCTATGGGAATATCCCAATGATCTCAGCGAGTTCAGGAATCCCCATCACCTCCAATCTTAGCCTAAGTACAGTCCCCTTCACTGCTGCACGGTCCCTAGGGTTCCCCTTCCCTTATCAATTACTTGGGAAAGTGTTGTTGGTCCTGACTGCTAAATCAAGGTAATTGAGCCCTCTCTGGCTCTACCATGCATTCTAAACCCTCCTGGCCTCTTCCCACTACAATCTACACTCATATATTCCTCATTGTTGCAGCCCAATGGCGTTGTCCAGTAACAGGGTGTCTACTTTCCAAGCCGGTTCTCTCATGAACGTTTGGGTGTCTAAACCTCTTAGCTTGACCCCAAGGGTTAGTTCTATGGATCCTTCATTGAATTCCACTTCACACATAAGTTTTATAAGTTATTTTAGCTCTGGAAATCACAACCTTCCTTAGGATCATGATTTTGGTTTCTTGCCTCTCTCCTCCATCTCTTGGGTCACATAAGGGTTCCAATGATGCTTGTCTCCTCAATCCAGGTTTGGGAATGAGTAATTCATCCTCCACGAGGTAGAGTGGCTTATGGGACAAAGAAGACAGAGCCCCAAACCCTAACTTATGGATTTCAAGGCAGTCCCTTACTCTATCAACGTCATGAACAATGCTCTGCAATACATACCTTACAACAACATTCAATGGAATATAGGATAGCCAAAGGGGTTCTCAATGGGACAACTAGAAGCCTAGGGTTCCATCCTCCAACCCCCTCACCACTCTCTAGTGGATACACATAGCCCCCTCATTTAGTTGCATCCATAGCCAACTCCTTGTTAGTTTTTCAGAATTTACAATCTAATCTAGGATCTTAACTGAGAGAATAACATGTACAACATATCTACATCATATCAATCATGGAAGCAATAAAGCAAGCACACAAGAGACAAAAATTTTCACCGAGGAAAACCAAGAAGGTCAAAAACCCCGCAACTTCCTCAGAGATCGATAGAGCAATGATACAACCCAAGTACAAGAGATAGTCTTCTCCTAGCAGCAACTTCTCCTCCTCCACAAGTGTGCCACAATCCAATGAGAGTATGAGTAAGAAAGTGAATGATCAAATAGAGTTCCTCCCGCACTCTATTTATACTTGACTTGACTTGCCTAATAACATTTACTAGGTTAGCCTTAACTTAGCCACATAACATAATGTTGACAGGGCCGACCCCATCAAGGTGGTCTAATAACCCATTAAGTATAAGTTACAACACTTAAAATATAAATGACGGCACTTCCGTATAGAGGAATAATAACATCTCTATAGGGATACAATATACATATATGAAATACATTATGAAGTTACATATACATCAACACTCCCTCTTAACTAGGAAGGAATTTCTTGAAACAGATCTGCTAGCACAAGTCTTCTTCTCTGGATCATCATCATTGATCATTGTCATCGAATCATCGTCATCGTCACTGCTGCTACTATCTCAATCAATCTCTCATCTACTCGTCATAGAAAGTTCTATTGAGCCAATCCTTTTTCATACTGGATGTAGGCCCACCACTTGCAGGTCTTCATCATCTACAGAGCCAACCCTTTTTCATGCTGGATGTAGGCCTAGCCTCCACGTAGGTCTTTAACATCTATGCAAGCAATCCATCAAGTAGGTAAACCTCAGGACTGATCACACTACCTCTGCAAAACCTGCAAGACCTCCCAAAATTGATTACACTGACTCTGCAAAACCTACAAGAGCATCTCAGGACTGATCATATGCCTCTGCAAAACCTGTGTACCATACTGTCACATGATCATCTTCAGATCATCGTCATCGTCCACAGAGCACAACCCAGATGCACATCACACAATACTTACATACACCGGCATGGGAGGACCTACCTACCACCATCTGGGAAGGGCTCAACATTTACATCACGACCATGGGAGGACCGACCTGCCACCATGTCGGAATGGCCTAGCACTTACATCAATGACCATGGGAGGACCAACGGAAATTATATCAATGACCATGAGAGGACTCTCCTATCACCATGTCACCATGGAAGAAACTACCTACCATCACGTCAGAACAACCCAATAATTACATCAATGACCATGAGATTACTCTCCTATAAACATGTCACCATGGAAGGAACTACATACCATCATGTCGGAAAATCCCAACATCCCTTACATCTCAGCACTTACATCACGACCATGGGAGGACCAACCTACCACCATGTCGGAATGGCCTAGCACTTACATCAACGACCATGGGAGGACCAATATACCATCATGTCGAAAAGGCACGAAAATTACATCAACGACCATGAGAGGACTCTCCTATCACCATGTCACCATGGAAGGAACTACCTACCATCATGTCGGAATAGCCCGACAATTACATCAACGACCATGAGAGGACTCTCCTATCACCATGTCACCATGGAAGGAACTACCTACCATCATGTCGAAATAGCCCGACAATTACATCAACGACCATGAGAGGACTCTCCTATCACCATGTCACCATGGAAGGAACTACCTACCATCATGTCGGATATCCCGACAATTACATCAACGACCATGAGAGGACTCTCCTATCACCATGTCACCATGGAAGGAACTACCTACCATCATGTCGGAATAGCCCGACAATTACATCAACGACCATGAGAGGACTCTCCTATCACCATGTCACCATGGAAGGAACTACCTACCATCATGTTGGAATAGCTCGACAATTACATCAACGACCATGAGAGGACTCTCCTATCACCATGTCACCATTCAAGGAAATACCTACCATCATGTCGGAATATCACAATAGCCCTTACATCTCACCATTTGAGGACCTACCTACGACCATGTGAGAATGGCCCCATCCCTTACATCTGCACCATAGGAGGACCTACCAACCACTATGTGAGAATGGCTCATGTGCATCTATGTCTCCAGACTCATCACTTCCCTTTGGAGGGAATCGCGATCTGAAGTACACCAATTCTCTCTCTGAAATATTCAAACTTCACTTTGGCCAGCGGCTTGGTCAACACATCGGCTATCTACTCATCCGTCGCAACATATAGGAGCTTCACTACTCTTCTCTGCACCATATCCCTGATATAGTGATACTTGATCTCAATGTGCTTCGACTTGTCATGGAACACTACATTCTCCGACAACTTCACACAACTCTGGTTGTCACAATATATACAAGTAGCACTCAGCTGGAGATCAAACAAATTAGACAGTAGCTTCCTAAGCCATACTGCCTCACAACTAGCCGAACAAGCTACAACATACTCTGCTTCGACTGTACTCAGTTCCATACAGGACCACTTCCTGCTAAACCAACAGATCATACCGGATCCCATACTGAAACAACACCCCGAAGTGCTGTTCCGATCAATGGCACTTCCTTCCCAATCTGAATCAACATAACCCTCCAGGTTAAACTTTTGATTCTGCTCATACTTGAGCCCACAGTCAATTGTACCCTTCAGGTACCTCAGAATATCCTTTGCAACTATAAGGTGAACATGTCTCGTATCTGTTAAGTACTAGATCAAGGTGTTCAGTGCAAAGTAGATATCTGGTCTCGTATTTGTCAGGTACATCAAGGACCCAATCATCTGACGATACATCGTAGCATCAACTGGATCAAATGAAGCATCACACAGAAGCTTCAAGTTCGATGCAATAGGTGTGGCCATGGCCTTGCAGTCCATCATCCTGAACCTCTTCAGGATCTCTACTGCATATTTCCCTTGTCCAAGGAAGATTCTATCTGCACTCTGACACACCTCCATACCAAGAAAGTAGTGCATCATACCTAATTCCTTCATCTCGAACTCGGCAACAAGCTTCCTCTTCGTGTCGGCAGTACAATAGTAGTATCACTGGATTGCCTTCCTCAACCTTGTAGTAAAGGTTGAAATCCGCTTTACTCTTGTGTTGATGCCTCGAAGATCGCAGCATCAAGAAGAAAGGGATTCTCCCCAATAAACTATCCCAATTAGATTGTCCACCATTTGGTATGGGGAATCCATCTGGTTAGCAGTTCCGGCTACCATCAAATTTGCTTTCTTTACATCGGTTATGGCCCGATCCACTGTTCTTTTTTATTTTATTATTAAAATGATGTGCAAGTGCCTAAGCTAATTTAATGTAAATGTAGAGCTTGAAACAAATCTATACCTAAGACTGAAATAAGTCTAATCTATGTCTGCAAGGAGCAAACTGTAAATATCAGTAATATGTTGAAAGAGATATCTAAAGATCAACATATAACCATTAAATCGCAAAGATACACCCACAACAAGAGATTAAAGATATAAAAGATAGCTTTTAATCCATGTGAGAGCATTCTATTACTCATGTTAAAAGAAACACCATTTGCATAGAAAAAATAGTAATGCCATTCAACACACAGAAATAATTCTAAATATCAAAGAAAGATCTCACAGCAAGATATGAACGCCACAAGAATAATCCAGCAAACATCCAACATCCATTTTCAGGAAAAACAAATGTCTCCCTCAGGCTCTTTATTAGGAAAAATCACTTCCATAGAGCTAATTACAAAATAGTTCGTACAAGCTGAAAAGCTTCTTTCCCCTGCCAAAAAAGTCCTTTCTCTTCCTTATAACCTTCTACTTATATCTTTACAAACCGCATCCTAGGATGACAAGTGTACCCTAATTCTATAACCTCTTCCCTTGGCTTTCATCGCATCATTACTAAGCCAATGGATATGTGGAAGCTTTTACAAATAGGAGAAAACTAAGGACCAACTGTACTTGTAGAGAAATTATACAAAGGAAGAATTTCATCTTTTCGACTAGATTAAAACAAAAATCAGGATGATCTGTCTATTTGGCTGGGGATTCTGTTTGTTGGCTCGACGATACACCTCCTTCAACTAGTGTGCTTGAAGTAACTGGGTCATCTATGATTTGAATGTATGAAGACCATTGGTTGATATCTTTCACGATGAGCTTGCTTCAGGAAGACACCATTGACTGGGACACTAATTCTTTCTTACGAAGGCCTAACTTGATCAGCGCTTTTCCTTGCGTAGCCTCTTTTTCCATTGCTTCCACGAAGTAAATATGTATTGCAGGCTGGCAAATGAACTGCTAAAATTTGTCCTTGGTCAAAACCTTCGTCTTCTTGATATAAGCCAAGTCTTCATCCAGCTTGTTCTTCAACTCAAAAATTTGGTCATCTTCTTTTGGGAAATCATAAATGGAAGTAGGGATAACCAAATGACACTTGCTGAGCGATTCCCTGAGCATTGAATATATGGAACAACAACTGTGGACCATCCTTTTGATTTCCAAGCTTAGTTTGGTACCACAATCTTTAGAAAATTCAATAATCCCTATATCCACATCCAATTCGTCTCCTATAGGGGCGTGTAAGTGCGAAGGGAGCTGAGATTTTTCCCTTTTCCAATCTGATTACCGCTTCAGCTCTTATACATGATTTGCAAACCTTTCTCAGGTCTTTAGGGATTTGGATTCAATTGTTGTCATTTTCTTAATCATCTCTTTCATGCTCCAAATCTCTTCCGAGATCAGCATTAGCAGTGGATGGATTTTAATCCACATATCACCTGCTTGCTTGTGAAATGTGGACAAGTTTTGCTGGTCCTCTGTTGGTTCCTTGAGTTGTCTTGCCAGTTGTTTCTTTTCTTGGATCAACCCTTCACATTCATGCTGGTGGATCTGAATCTACTGAGCCTTGCTTACTTCGAGCTCTTCCAATTCTGCTATCCGAGCCTTTAGATTCTCTAGCCCACGTTCAGAGAAATCCAACTGCACTTCTAAGGAGTTCTTATCATTTTCAAGCTGGAGAATTTCTTACTTAAGCACCAGATGCTCTCCTAACAATTGATTGTATTTCTCTTTTAGCTTGTTTGCTTCCAATACCTCCCTCATTCTGTCATCTCTGATCTTAAGGCATTGCTCTCTGTAATGCTTTATCTTTTCTTTCAAGAAATCAATGTTTGCTTTAGTTGCCTTGGCTGATGCCACAGTACATTCGGCTTGGAATGTAGGGTTGGCATCAGTTCCTTGGACCAATGTCTTCTCCGTTACCCATAGCTCATATTCTTTCTCCTCGGTTTCCATATCCATTGTTCTGCCTTCTATTTTCTGTACTCTCCTATCAATGATGACCTTTTTCTTTGGACTAAAATACACAGTATCCAAGTCTGCTATTTTGCGCTGCTTCCTGGGGTTATATGGGGTCAGCGCTAAGCTCCCTGAATAGGCACCTTTTTCTTGAGTTCGCCCTGGAGTGCACATCAATGGTGGATAAATCTCCATATTAGTTCAAGTAGATGGATCCAGATCGAGAGATTTCTCTTTTTTCTTTTTATCTTCCTCTCCTTCTAACCCTTCTTACTGTGTCTGTGATCCACCATCTTTTTTAGACTTACTGTGTCTGTGATCCATCATCTTTTTTAGACTCTCCTTGCTGAGTCTGTAATTCATCAACTTTCTCACCCAAGGGCCTTTGCTCCTCCTCATTCTGCTGCTTGGACGCTTGCTCCTGAGGTACTTGATCTTCTCCTTCTTTCTGGATCCTGGTAGCTTCTTCTTCTTGTTCCAATTGAGAGGTTTGCTTATGTTGCTTCGTTGCATCCTCCTCTTGCTGAAGCTTGGAAGCTAGCTCAGCTTGAATCCTTGCTTGCTTTTTGTCCTACTGTTGTTTGAGAGCCTGCTCTTGGAGCACTCTGTCCTACTCCAACTCCAATGGTTCCTATGATTGTGAGGTCGATGCCTCCCTTTCTCTTTGGATCAAACCGATAGGTCTGGGGCTTGGTTCTTTCACAACTTTTGTATTATACTGCTTTCCTAGCTCAGTTAGGTTGCGGGCGCTCCTGAAAAACTCCTCTTCTCGGTTCACTGCATGAGCATCCTCAAAGGATACTTTGAGGTCAAGACAATGTTTACTTACTGCACAGTTGGGGTCATGTCTTCTGAAAGGGACTGAGCCGAAATGGAAAATTTCTAAGCCTTTAGCGTAATTTTCCCCATCTCTTTCTCTTGGGAGGTTGTAAGCTCCTATGGTGAATGGCATGGGAGGGTACATACCTTTTCTCCTTTCTGTTAAGAATTTGCTTATGGTACCAATGACGAAGAGTTGTCTGATGGCCTCCTTATGAATAACAAAGTCTGTAACATACCGAGGGAACATATATGGTTCATGATTCCCTCCACTCATCTTGATGTATTTGCCTTCCACATTGTGATAATAGCCTCCAAACTGTTCAATAATAGGCATTGCATTCTCCGACATACAATCTGGTTCTTGCACAAAGATTTGCTGGTACAATGGCATGATAAACCTTTCACAAATAATCTTGTAGTGGTTTACATACTTACTCGCCCATGTACACTGATAAGCTATGAAGAGGGCTATTTCATTTGGCTTCCATGAGCAACCCAAATCCGGGAATGAATGCTTGCTTAATAGGAAGTCAATCAGGTATGAAGACATAAAGAAAATAGCCTTCTTTTGGGTCAATCCACCTTGGGCTGCTGCTAACTGTGAGGCCAAGCTATCTAAGATTATTTCAGCCCAGTTTAAGATGGTGCCCTTTGTGGCTATGTGAAACATCACTGGCACCCATCCAATCTTAAAGATATTGCCATTAGGCATGCTGAAGAGCCTGCTCAACATTAAGACGATGAGCCTATAAGGGGCTTTTATAAGATTGCTCTCATATTCAATATTTTGCCTCCTCCTACTCTGCCTGTCATTTATAGTCATCTTACGGACAATTTCTAGCAAGTCCATTTGATGCTTTTCCATCCATTCTGTTGAGATATTGTAACTTCAAAGAATATTATATTTGTACTTTATCATTCCAGAGATGATTCATTCCTCCATGAAGATCTTATTGTATATCCGGAGATGTTTATTCCTCCGTCGAAATGTGGTAACTCGGGTTATTAGACTTCCCTAGTGGGCGTCGGCCCTGTATGTGTTATGTGGGTCAAAGGGTTATTAGACCACCATAGAGGGGTCGACCTAGTCAGTTGTAGTGGGGTATTTAACCCATTGATTAAATACGAGCCTACATGTCTTGTGTAAAAGAAAAGCCGGAGTAGTGTATAAATAGAGGAGGTGTATTCCTCATTACACACACTCACTCACTTGAGAGTAGCGCACTTGTGGAGGAGAGGTCTGCTATGTTGGAGGAGGAGATCATGTCTTTGGTTTGCATCTTTGTATATTGTTGGCCATCTATATTGAGGAAGCTTTACTGGGTTTTCTACCCCATGAGGGTTTCCCAGGATAAATCTGTGTCTCTTGTGTTTATGCTATGCTTGTTGTTTCTTCAGTGATCCTATAAATGCTATTATTGTGAAATGGAATGTAATGCTTCTATTTTCGGTCTTAGCATATTAAATCTTAACACATTCATCGTCTAAAGAAGCTCTGTGCAAAGGAAATCTATAGGCAGCAGTGACATGCTCGGGGGCGAAAGAAGCCAGGACCAATCCATTTTTATCAGTCATAATCCTTGTGTCGGTCTGAATGTTAGGAATTAGCCATCCGACAACTTCGGAACAAGGGAATAGCTCTGGTAGAGTTGTTTCCTTATGCAAAAATGACCTTCTGATGTTGGCATATACTAGAGCATCCTCTATAGGGGTCATTGAATTATCTTGAGCTATGATGATTTTGTATAGATCACCCCATTGAAATTCAGTGGCGACACTCCCAGAGGACACACCAGTGGTAGCTTGCATGTCATCAAACATTGTGACGAGAGAAGTATCCGATAGAATCTCAACCTCTGAGTCCGAGGTCGCTTTCTGCGCTACCCTTTTCCTGGATAACTTCCTGTGCATGGTAATCCTACAATGAGCAAGGCAATATCACAAAACTTTAGTTTAGACCATTTCAAAGCATTGGAAACATTCTAAGACAAAGCCAAAATATAATATTTTCATAAAATAGAGGCTATGTAAAACAACACAATTATCTTCATTTCATATGTAAGCTTATTTCAACATGTCCCTTCATGCTAAATCAAAGACAGCAAATCCGGACGAAGAGCAAGATCATTTTGGGTCTGCGCGATTCATTTTTGGCATGCAGGCATCTTTAGGATTGTCAAACAAACACTTGCGCAAGTTCTAATGGAGATTTTTGCACTGGCGCCCATATTAAGTTTTGCGCCATGCTTGGGATTATGTGTTAAATTTTAAGAATTTACTTCAATCTGATCTAGGATCTTAACTGAGAGAACAACATGTACAGCATATCAATCATGGAGACAATAATGCAAGCACACAAGAGACACAAAGATTTACTTGGGGAAAACCATAAATGTGAAAAACCCCAATAACTTCCTCAGAGATAGATAGAGCAATGATACAACCAACCATGAGAGATAGACATAACCTAGCAGCAGATCCTCCTCCTCCATAAGTGCTTCACTCCTCCTTGAGTGCATGAGTGAGAAGTGAGTGAGTAAATAAAGTGCCTCCCGCACTCTATTTATACTTGACTTGACTTGCCTTTTTACCTAACTCATGTAGGCTCGAACTTAACCACATAACATAATGCTGACTGGGCCAACCCCCAATAGGGTGGTCTAATAACACTTTGACCCACATGGCCAACCCCCAATAGGGTCGTCTAATAACCCTTTGACCCACATTACTTATACAGGGCCGACCCCAAACAAGGTGGTCTAATAACCCATCAAGTATAAGTTACGACACTTACAATATAAATGACGACACTTCTGTATAGAGGAATAATAACATCTCTATAGGAATACAATATACATATATGTGAAATACATTCTGAAGTTACATATACATCAACACTCCCTCTTAACTAGGAAGGTATTTCTCAGCACAGTTCTTCTAGCACAAGTCATCTTCTCTGGATCATCATCACTGGATACTCGTCATCGAGTCATCATCATCGTTACTGCTGCTGCTATCTCAATCAATCTCTGAATCTACTCGTCATAGGAAGTTCTACACAGCCAGTCCTTTTTCATACTGGATGTAGGCCCACCACCTACAGGTCTTCATCATCACTGGCCATACTGTGGAATCCTCAGGACTTATTACGTGCATCACAAAACCTCGAAAGAGCATCCCAGGATGTTACGGGTACACAACTCCGACCTATAGGATCTCCCAGGGCGCTATTACATGTGACCCCACCACAAAACCTTGAAAGAGCATCCCAGGATGTTACGGGTACATAACTCCAACCTGAAGGATCTCCCAGGGCACAAATTACATGTGGTCACCACAAAACCTAGCAAGAGCATCTCATGATGTTACGGGTACACAACTCCGACCTGAAATCTCCCAGGGCACAAATTACATGTGGTCATGGCAAAACCTTAAAAGAGCATCTCAGGATGTTACGGGTACACAACTCCGACTTGAAATCTCCCAGGGCACAAATTACATGCCATAGGACAAAACCTCGAAAGAGCATCTGCCAGATATCCCAGGGCACAAATTACATGCCATAGGAAAAACCTCGAAATACTATCTACAGATCTCCCAGGGCACAAATTATATGTCCTCCCAAGCAAAACCTCGAAAGAGCATTTGTCAGATGTCCCAGGGCACTGAATTACATGCCATAGGCAAAACCTCGAAAGACCATCTGCAAATATCCTAGGGCACAAATTACATGCTTATTTGCACAACCTGTTCCATGGCCACAAAGTATCATCCTGATACTCACCATACATCAACCTGATGTACACATGATCATCCTGATCATCATCACTGCAACGTCCTACCGCATGTCATCTGGAGCAACATCCTGAAGCTCGTCATCCATGATCATCATGATCATCCTCACTGCAACATCCTGCTGCATGTCATCTGGAGCAACATCCTGAAGCTCGTCATCTATGATCATCCTGATCATCATCACTGCAACATCCTGCTACATGTCATCTGGAGCAACATCCTAAAGCTCGTCATCTATGATCATCCTGATCATATAATGCATCTACCTGATGCATACCAAGTATCTACCTGATACATATCATCATACATGATCTACCTGATCATACAATGTATCCACCTGATACAAATACAAATACATGATACATATCACCATACATGATCCACCTGATCATAAAATGTATCCACCTGATACATATACATATACATGGTCCAAGCGTCCAACATGATGTGTACATACATATAAATGATCCAACTGATCATATCCATCATCCAACATGATGCATACATATAAATGATCCAATTGATCATATCCAGCATCCAACATGATGCATACGTATAAATGATCCAACTGATCATATCAAAGCAGAAACCAGAACATCATCCTGATGCTCATCATCCAGCGCTTACATCCACATCCATGTGAAGGATCCTCCTTCCAACATGCTTGGAATGGCTTCAACAGATGTGTCCATCACTTATTCCTCAAAGTGCCCTTGATCTGAAGAACGCCAAGCCTCTCTTTGAAGTACTCTAACTTCACCCTGGCTAGTGGCTTCGTCAGCACATCTGCAATCTGCTCATCCGTCGCAACATACAGGAGCTTCACAGCTCCTCTCTGCACCATATCCCTGATATAGTGATATTTGATCTCTATGTGTTTCGACCTGTCATGAAACACTAGGTTCTCGGACAGCTTCACACAACTCTGGTTATCACAGAAGATACCAGTAGCCTCCAATGGGAGATCAAATAACTCAGACAGTAGCTTCTGTAGCCATACTGCCTCACAACTAGCTGAACAGGCTGCAACATACTCTGCCTCACCTATACTCAGTGCCACACAGGTGTCACATACCCGAATTTTTGTAAAAATTTAAATTTTTCTAAGCGTCTAATATTCATTAAATGCTCTGCGGAAGGTAAGGTGTACACACAACATCTATAATTATCAATCATTGTAGCATCTCATAACTTCTTAACATTAATTATTCAATGGTAATTATTAATGAAAACTTTACTCGTCGACACAAGGTCCTCTGTAAATTCGCAAGCAACACCCATCATAAATATACGATTCTTTAAATCGGATCTTATTTTAATAGTATGAATAAAATTCCAACACTTGTCTCACCTTAACAATTCCTTCTACTAGCTTGATTATAACTGAATAAAACGCATTCGTGAAAGGATATAAATAACAACCACCATATTAGTAAAATGATTAAGATACATAAATTAGAGGTAAACGAAACGGAAGAAATAACTGAAGCATATCATCAAGAGAATACATGAAAGAGATGCACAAGTACCTCCACAAATATCAAGAGATAAATATACACCCCAAGAGAACACAGACATACACATGAGACCAAGGTAACGTGGTTCACCCGTACACGGGCTAGTCCACAAAGGTGTGTGCATCATTTATTATTAGGCAAAGAGGTAATAAGATTACAACGAGCAACATGGTTGCTGTAACTAGATTTCTTCTTCTTCCGTCAAACTTCTATCACCTAGAGCTTTTCATGAATCCACCATTCATAACCTTTATACTCATGTTTCATCAACATAAATATATATATATATATAAGTTCTTTCATAACTCTTATACTTATGTTCTCCTTTCTAGTCTTTCCTCATACATGTCTAAAATCTTTATACAATAACATAACTTTTACTTTATCATTCTTGTCATATACATAAAATATTTAAATAATGACATAACCATTTTCCTTTATAATTTCTTGTCATTTCTCTATATATAAGTTCTTTCATAACTCTTATACTTATGTTCTCCTTTGTAGTCTTTCCTCATACATGTCTAAAATCTTTATACAATAACATAACTTTTACTTTATCATTCTTGTCATATACATAAAATATTTAAATAATGACATAACCATTTTCCTTTATAATTTCTTGTCATTTCTCTATATATAAGTTCTTTCATAACTCTTATACTTATGTTCTCCTTTCTAGTCTTTCCTCATACATGTCTAAAATCTTTATACAATAACATAACTTTTACTTTATCATTCTTGTCATATACATAAAATATTTAAATAATGACATAACCATTTTCCTTTATAATTTCTTGTCATTTCTCATGCTATCACTCTATCTAGCTTCTTTTAACAATCTAGTTATTTCCCTCATGGATACAATGTTATCTAAGGTTCATAATATGTATATACAATATTTTGAGGTAATCAAATACCAAACAACATAATCAAAGTTTCTTCTTTAAAACTTACGGGTGAAAAGGAAATATCTCCCACATTATCCACTCCACGTGTAATGTAAAAATGTTCTACTACTTCAGAAGTAGCCATCGAGCCATTCTCCACGCGTCAAAGGCATATTTAAGATCCAAGATATGTAAGCTACTATATGTACATACCTTTAAATATTTAAAGCATTAATTAGGGTTTTATACTTTCATACAACCGTAATGCACTATCTTAACAATCAAGACGAATTACCAAAATTACAATTCCATGACAGTAAGCAAACAAAGACCATCTATAGGGTTTGATCAGGGAGCAAGCCCTGTCATGGCTATCCGTGCCCAAGTTGCTCAGAGACGCCATAGACAAAACGTTTATAAATAGACTTAAATAACGTGTAAACTAAGAACGCGTCTTCTTCGCAATAATTCCGAGAGAGTATCTATTGGGAAGATACGAGCGATCTAACAGTTGTACAGAAATATTACTTAGTCTAATATTGAGAAATCAAAACCGATAAATCAATAACCAGCAATATCAAATAACCTATGTTTCATCTGTACCTAGTCACTACACAGAGCATCAATTTGAAGATGTAGACTATACCATAGAATGTTCTCGAGTCAAAAACAAAATTCATAACTTCGGGATCAGGCATTTCTCAGCCCTCCTTTCCCATATTCTCGGTTCTTCCACGCGTTCCCCATAGGGATCACAGGAATAACTAACTTAAAACACAACATTGGAACTCTGCATACATAGATCACGATTTCAAGAAAAAGATTCAACACAAGGGTTTTAAAAACCAGCAATCGGATGCAAGGTAGAGGGATTAAATCTTAAATGTGGATAGATGCTAAGTGGATCGAAATCTCTTAGGCTACTGGAAATTGAGAGGAGTATTCCTATGCAAAGGAAAGACTTTGGCGACTTCATTTCAATAAACACTAATAAGAGAAGTAAACCTGGTGTTTTGATGGCCAAATAGCAATTCTGTCAGAGTTCAATTTAAGCAGTGTTTGTATCTACTACATCCAAAGTACTAGACAGACAAACCCTTTTATCAACGGAAAACTACTTCGTAGGGAGCTTCTAGAATGGAATGTATAAATGAAAATACTTACAGATTGATGAGATATAGTTTGTCGACCCTTCTGTGCTCCAATGGAGTCTGCAGCCGAGCCAGTGGAATCCTCTTGCATCCAAAAACCTTTCAAGATAGAACCTCCCTCAGATCGTATGTCAACAAATTCGCAATAACACTCATTTCTCTAGCCATCCTCCATCCCGGGCGAGAGACACCTTTTGCAGAGATCAAAACTCTTTTAAGAATGGATATCAATCCCACTCTGATGGCCGTCACCCCCCTAACTCCTTCCACTCGGCGTTTTAAACTCTCCTGTCAGGTGTTGTAAAAATTGCCTTCTCAAGACCCATATGTTATCTCAACTAGTTCACCACTATGACAAATGTCGAGAAACTACCACTCGGCGGCAGGAGTCCTACCACAATCTGCATCTGGTCGGTTGGTAAGAGGCTCACCTTAAATTTTAAGCGTCCACGTTTAACTACTCCAGGAGTGGAAGTTTAGGAAATCAAGCTTGATTTACGAAAAAGGAAAACCAGCCAAGTGGAGGGTTCGGTTCTTAAATAAGAGGGTGTTCTAAACAATCATGCTAACCTTAAAATCTGCAATCTGTCGAGCTTCCTCCTTCATTCCACTAATCAACGTTTTCATTAAAAATCAAAATAACTTAATTTTGACAAGTGTTCCTCTTGCGTAGAAGTGGTTCAAACCGTTTTCCATCACACGCTTTTTATCACATGTCCCTTTAATGATTTAGCTTCCAAGTGGTAGAAGCACCCGATCCATTTTTAAGAAGTTTAATGATCCACATGTTTCTAAATCAATTTAGAAGAGATTTCAAACCTTTCCCTTTTAAAATTTAAGTATAACTAAATTCGTTATCTTTTAAAGATTCGATATCTCTCATGGTTGGGTATTATTGTAAACTCTTCAATCATTTGACTATATGATTCCTCCATAATACTATATATATATATATATATATATATATATATATATATATAACCTTGTAGTAAATGCTTGTGCATTTTGTTATCTCTTATTTGCTTTTATTCTTTCTTAATATAAATAATTATGATTGTTTTTCTAAAAGGTAAACTTTACTAAAATAAAAGTGTTTTGAAGCTTACACATATATTTGATTTTGTAACAATACCACCATCCTTCCTTACATACGTATTCTCATAATATGTTTTATTAAAAGGTGGTCTTGCCCTTTCCATAATGTATATATATATATAATATCACATATATATATATACTTAATAATTTAACATCTCAAAGTGTGACTTATACCTATACATGATAGCTTATAAGTTTAAGTGGTACAAAAAAATAAGTTAGGCTTATCAACACATATTAACCCTACTTAGGTGGATTTCTTTAGGATTTTGTTTTAGAATAATCTCCACTAGCTTCTCACCGTCAAAGGTCTATGACTTAGAACATGACTTTTACTGCTCCCTAGCCATCTACCTTTCTTCTTGGTGGTTTTAGTTATTTATTGTTTAAATCGCATTACCGTACTAAATCTCCTAAGCTTAAAATAAGACTTAAAACATGACACTAACTCGAGGTCCATTGGTGGGGCCTTGGCCTTGAGCTCCTCACCAAGCCATTTACATATTTACAATATATATAAAAAATAATAATAAACATAACGATCAAAATAGGTCATAAAGGAGGGATATTACAACAGGACTGCTTCCTGCTAAACCATGAGATCACACCTGATCCCATATTGAAGAAGCACCCAGATGTGCTCTTCCTATCTACAGCACTGCCAGCCCAATCTGAATCAACATAACCCTGTAGGTTAAAATTTTGATTCACCTCATACTTGAGCCCATAATCCACTGTACCCTTCATGTACCTCAGAACATGCTTTACAGCAACCAGGTGAACACTCCTCGGATCCGTCAGGAACTGGCTCAATGTGTTCACAGCAAAGCAAATGTCTGGTCTCGTGTTCGTCAGGTACATCAATGACCCAATCATCTGACGATACATGGAGACATCAACTGGCTCAGATGAAGCATCACATAGAAGCTTCAGATTCGATGCCATAGGTGTGGCTATGGCCTTGCAATCCATCATCCTGAACCTCTTCAGGATCTCTTACTGGATACTTCCCTTGTCCAAGGAAGATTCCATCTACGCTTTTCCACACCTCCATGCCAAAAAAAAATAGTGCATCATCCCCAAGTTCTTCATATCGAACTCGGCAGCAAGCATTTGCTACGTATCGGCAATCAATCTATCTTCACCAATAACAAATAGGTTATCTGCATACAAAAGTAGTATCACTGGATTGCCTTCCTCAACCTTGTAGTAAAGGTTGGAATCCGCTTTACTCTTGGTAAATCCCAAACTGGATAGAAAGCTGTCTATCCTACCATACCTAGTTCTGCACACATATATGACTACACCATGCTGTCTTGAAATCCATCTGGTGCATCTTCTATTTCATCACTTTTGTATTTCTCAATGCTTCCATCTGCAACATGCTTGATCTGATAGTTCCATTTGGAAGTCATAACAAACTTCCCTTCACGTCTTGGGACTACATCCCAAACATCATTCTTCATGATCGACGGATCATGGCGTTCCATCCCAGATCCTGGGAACTTCAATATCTTCAATAGATATCTTTGTTGCTGGAACAAATGTTGTAGTTCTTCTTTTGTAGGAGATGGCATATGATCTTTCCTACACAACAAGTTAAATTGCATGATTAGAAAACATCTCATAGTTTTCAGAACAAATTCTTACACATAAATAAATATGTCATACAGTCATGCAATTATCTTAGCCAATGCTTCAATACAACATTTATCCATATTCCGTAACTTTCTAGATGCCTTCCAATATCTACCAGAACATTGTTCAGAGTGTGCACAACTCCCAACATGTCAGCAAAGAGATTTCATTCTAGATAAGTAGCAATGGAATGTTGTACAGTGCCATAGGCCACTTACCCATGTATATTAGTAGTATACTGTTCATCAATGCAACTATTCTAATATGCACAATACATATCCTAAGTATAGGAACATGAGCATATACATCATTGAACAATTTTAATTAAACAAACACATATGCAAGAAATGATAATTAAAATACTTATCTTTGTTTGTTCATTGGGTGGACTCCCTCTGAGTCTTTTCTTTCTTGCAGGAGCTGCTGGAGTCCTAATCTGTAGTAGCTTCTTCTACACATTTCTGTTGTGGAATGTAGAGAGATGGACAACTCCCTCTGAATATCTGCATCCTTTCATAAACCACTGGAGTGTACTCCCTCTTGATCTTTGCTCCCTGGATTACCTGTCCTTGAACTTATATACATTCTCGATCCCTATGCATGCTTGTTAGTATCATCATTGTGTTATCCTCTAGGTCTAATATAAAATCATACATTCATTAGTATACTATTAAAACACAATAATCTCAAGCATGTATAGTCATGATCATTTCAAACTGAAATAGTAAGCATTATTATTCAAGGTTTATGTAGGATTCTTATGGTAAGTCAAATCATAAGAAACATAACATATCTAAACCTATAATTACTCAACCCTATGAATCTTCGGGTTAGTTGAATCATCAATTAAGATAAGAGATATAATATGCATAAAACCATGATTATTCAAACCTATGACTTCATGAATAATCATTATCAACAACAGTATAAGATCCTAACACAAGGTAGGATTCTAGCTTGATATAGAAAAAAAAATACCTGGATTAGCATGCTAGCTATTTATGTCTAACATACTCACATGATGTCTTCTTGTTCTTCTTCAATGACTTGTGCTAGTGACCTGTATATCTCATAGGTTAACTATTACAAAACCAAGTTATACGTACCTCGTAAATGGATCTTCTGTGAGATCCATGACAATGGATGAATCTTTGTCCTCATGTTATCATGATCATATGTTCTTGAAGAAGAACATGATTTGTCTTTCTTGGTGTACCTTTCATGTTAGCAGACAACATAAACCTCATACAACACCATAATGCATTAGTACAATCATAAGTGTCAACACCCTAACCAATGAATATCTTCTATCATGCATTCATAATTTTGTTAAGGTGATACGACAAATCTAAAATCAAGATTGTACTAACCGTGATAACATGAAGACAAACATACCATAAACTTAATCATGAACAAATCTCAAAACATACCTCGATGAGTCATACCTGTCGAGATCGCTTGTAATCTCCTTATGTAAAGCCTTAGCCTCATCTCCCTCTGAAACAGGAACTCCTTCACTTATGCAGGTGACCAATCCATCTTCTTCTAGGATTAACCCTATCCACTTGATTTGCAAGAACTGGACCTAGAGCTGGATATGGGTTTGTCAGAGAAACCACAAAAATTCAAACTTTGAATTTCAAACTTCCGAAAGGATAGAAATATGCGCCTTGATGAGCTGATCAAACTGGTATATTTAGAATTTGAAAAATGCAAAGTTTCACTCCTCAATTTTGCCTTTGAAACTTTCGGATTCACTTGACGTGACCCTAAAATGGGGTTTGATGAAGCCCACTCTTCTACCCAATCAAAAGGTTTGAACCAAGGCTCTAAGCTTCTATTTTTCTGAGGAGCTTCCAGCCGTGGTCACAGATTTCAAAAATTCCAATTTTTACAGAAGCCCTAATTTTCCACTTTTCTAATCAAAGTCCCAAACTAGGGTTTGATCAAGCCCGGCCTTCTTCCCAACCAAAAATTCTGATCTTGGTCTCTAAATTTCTATTTTGATGAGTAGCATCCAACCATGGTCTCCGATTACAAAAATTCCAACTTTATCCAAAGCCCTAAATTCCGGAAGCCATGAATGAAGGTACTCAAAAATAATTCTGTTTTGACAGAAATATGTACCTGATTGTTTCTGGTGTAACTCTGAACGTTTCGATCCACAGGGTCTGAAAACGTTTCCTGCGATAGCCTGACCTGTTATCTTTCCATCCTGACAGGTCTGACCTCAATTGGATTCTCTGAGAGACAGTTATTCCAAATGTCGCAACGTGACCTATTTTTGGGATAATACAGGAGAGCGAACTTGTACGGCATGCCACGTGTCACTGTCTCAACTTTAGCGTCTAAAAATGTTTCTTGAGATAGCTCGGCCTGTTATCTTTCCATCCTAATAGGTCTGACCTCAATTGGATTCTCTGAGAGAGAGTTATGCCAAGTGTTGCAACATGACCTGTTTATGGGATAATACAGGAGAGTGAACTTGTACGGCATGCCACATATCACTGTTTCAACTTCGGCCTCTAAAAACGTTTTCTGAGATAGTACCGTCTGTGTACTACCTGTCGCTTTTTACGAAATTTCATTTGGAGCTTCCTAGCCCAGGTTATGACCTTTTTCCCAAGGTCACCTGATTTTGACACAGATCTGGAAGAGACAGAAACCCTATATTGCACAGATCATAAATCACAAATTGAAATGAATTAGAGGTTGTCCTTTGGACACAAGGTACCTGGAGATTTAATATTCATCCTGTAACAATTTCAGATCCGAAAACTTCTCCAAAACAAATTTATAGTGAAAGTGCTATGATGACTGGTTGTTTCTATATCAAGCCCTAGTATCGTAAGTGCAACAAGTGTCATACATGCCATATCATGCCTTCTTTCAGGCTAGCTCTAATACCATGTTAAATTTTCAGAATTTACTTCAATTTGATCTAGGATCTTAACTGAGAGAACAACATGTACAGCATATCTACAGCATATCAATCATGGAGACAATAATGCAAGCACACAAGAGACACAAAGATTTACTTGGCGAAAACCATAAAGGTGAAAAACCCCAATAACTTCCTCGGAGATAGATAGAGAAATGATACAACCAACCATGAGAGATAGACATAACCTAGCAGCAGACCCTCCTCCTCCATAAGTGCGCCACTCCTCCTTGAGTGCATGAGTGAGAAGTGAGTGAGTAAATAGAGTGCCTCCCGCACTCTATTTATACTTGACTTGACTTGCCTTTTTACCTAACTCATGTAGGCTCGAACTTAACCACATAACATAATGCTGACTGGGCCGACCCCCAATAGAGTGGTCTAATAACCCTTTGACCCACATGGCCGACCCCCAATAGGGTCATCTAATAACCCTTTGACCCACATGACTTATACAGGGCCGACCCCAAACAAGGTGGTCTAATAACCCATCAAGTATAAGTTACGACACTTACAATATAAATGACGACACTTCCGTATAGAGGAATAATATCTCTATAGGAATACAATATACATATATGTGAAATACATTCCAAAGTTACATATACATCAACATTATGCGCATGCTAAGATTGGCGATCTAGTGGGAACTAGGGTATTAGCTGGAATTCATGAGCTAAGATTTAAACGTTACACGCGTGCTCTTGCCTAAACTTATTCTGGCATCGAGCGAAAATACATTCCTGTGCTAAGACCTAAAATATTTTGCGCGCCAACGCCATAATTTCGTTTGAGCGCCAAAGCAAAACACATTCGCAGGCTAGCTCACACGCTTTCGCATGTGCGGCTTCCTATCCTTACTTTTGCGCTAGTGCTTAACATAATGTACGCGATATTTCCTATGCATCAACATTTAACATTTCATGTGCCGACAACTTATAGTGGAAGCTACGCTGAAGAGGGATAAGTTCCACAGTCGCAGGCTTTATCGGCTAAGGATCGAGTCAGAACTTCGAGTTTCTAAATGGGCTTAATTAGTTGATTTAACACATCCCCATGGAAGCTTCGGCTGAGTAATGGAAGTTTCAAGAAACCTCGGCATGAATAAAACTCGCTCTTGGTTGAGCAAGGTATCTCGGTACTTACAGTATGAATCTTTAATTTGAAGGAGCGAGAAGGGTCGGGCCTTACGCGCAGAGCAATAACATGGTTGAGTAAAAAGCGGGAAGTGTCGAGAAGGGTCGAGCCGTGCCTTACATGCAGAGCAATAACATGGTTGAGGAAAAAGCAGGAAGGGTCGGGCCTTACGCATAGAGCAACAACATGGTTGAGGAAAAAGAGGGAAGGAGCGAGAAGGGTCAGGCCTTACGCGCACAGAAATAACATGATTGAGGAAAAAGTGGGAAGGAGTGAGGAGGGTCAGTCCTTATGCGCAGAGCAATAACATAGTTGAGGAAAAAGCGGGAAGGAGCGAGAAGGGTCGGGACTTACGCGTAGAGCAATAACATGGTTAAGGAAAAAGTGGGAAGGAGCGAAAAGGGTCGGGCCGTGGTCTGAGATGAGTTGTTTTGGTACTCTGACATGAGAAATAACATGGTTGAGGAAAAAGCGGGCTGCAGTATCGGCTGTGCAATTGTAAGTAGGCATGGCCTCCACCCATTTGGTAAAGTAATCAACAGCCACAATAATGTGTTTGTGGCCGTCAGCTGATGTGGGATTGCAATCCATGAAGTCGATGGCCCATTTGCAAAATGGTCCAGTGGTGATGACCGGATGAAGGAGGGTGGGGGGGTTCTTGCCTTTGAGGCAAAGAGCTGGTATTTTTGGCAGTGTTTGACTGCTGGGATACAATTAGTGAATAATGATGGCAAAAAATAACCAGCGTGGATTACCTTTTGGGCAGTGGCCATTCCTGAAAAATGACCAGCGCAAGCACCGCTATGACATTCGTTAAGGACTTGTTCTGCTTCGTCTTGGGAAAGGCATTGTCGTAAGATTGTGTTGACGCCACGTTGGTAGAGGACATCACCCAAGAGGAGATAACGGGGGGCATGGTTATCGATGTGTCGACGTCCCTCACGATCGATGTTGGGTTAAAATTTCTGTGTGCATAGGTTTACCAAAATGTCGCCATACAAAGGGCCGTCCAATGAGATAATGAACAAATGTTCATCGATTACATCTGTCTAGATAATTGGTGATGATGATGATGATATTAAATTCGTAATGAGCTGAGCGAGTGCTAATTCTTTGGTGCTTTTCAGTGTTTTGAAATTTAGGTCATATTCTTGTAAGATGATCACCCATTTGGAAACACGGCCTTGTAGAAGGAGATGATTTAAGAGATATACCATTGGGTTGGAATTGGCCACAACAGTGGTGTGGCTGAGAAGGATGTAATGTTGTAGATTTTGTACTGAAAAGACGACGGTGAGGGCCATCTTCTCTTCCTGTGGGTAGTGGAGTGGCGGTCCTGACAAGGTCTGGCTCACATAATAAATGACGTTCTCTTGGCGAGCGGAGTCTTCTTGGACAACTACTCCGGAAACAGTGTAATCTGATGCCGAAATGTAAAGGGTAAAGTCTTTCGTGAAATCTGGGGGAGAAATCATCGGGGTACTTGTAAGTGCTTTTTTCAGGTCTGTAAAGGCTCCTTCTGCTTGGTCCTCCCATACAAAGTGGGTGTGAAGATGTAGCAATCAGAGGAAACCATGTACTCTAGTTGGATAGTCTGGTACAAAATGACGAAGGAAGTTGGATTTCCCTTGGAGGCTTTGGAGTTGTCTTAATGTACGTGGTGAGGGGAGGTCGACTATGGCTTGAACGTTTAGAGGGTCGACAGTAATCCATTTTTTTGAAATGAAAAACCCCAGTAGGTGGCCTGTTGTAATGCAAAATACACATTTAAGTGGGTTCAAGCGGATTTTGTATTTGCGACAACACAAGAAAACCTATCGGAGATCTTCTAAGTGGTCAGATCGTTTCTTAAATCGGGCGGTGAGGTCCTCAAGATAAACTTTAATGATTTTATGCAGATCATGAAAGCAATAAATCATGGCTCATTGGAAAGTGGCTCCCGCATTATTGATACCAAAAGGCATGACGCGATAGGAAAAGGTGCCCCATGGGGTGGTAAAAGCGGTCTTGTATTGATCTTCTTTACGGATTTTGATTTGCTTATATCCAGAGAAACCGTCCATAAAAGAAAGTACCTCATGTCCCGCACACTCATCGATTAGTTGGTCAATAAATGGTGTGGGGAAGTCATCTTTGGGACAAGCTAGGTTGAGGTCTCGGAAGTCAGTACAGACGCGGATGGTGCCGACTTTTTTATTAACAGGTACTGGATTTGAAACCCAGGTGGTATATGCAATCAGGTATATGAAACCTGCTGCTCGTAGCTTCTCGATTTCTGCTTTGACGGCTGGAAGCTTGGATGGGTGAATGGGATGTTTCTCGTGAACCGGTGATACATTGGGCCAAGTGTCTATTTGATGTTCCACGATGGTAGGATCAAGACCAGGCATCTCAGTATAAGACCAAGCGAAGACATCTTGAAACTCTTGGAAGAGTTTCTTATAAGCTTGGGTTTCTTTCTCAGTGCAAGATACACCTGAAGAGATAAGCTCAGGGTTTTCGGGGGTAGTGGAGATATCTATTTTTATAATGGGTGAAATGTTAGCCATGTTACCTTCCTGGAAGGCTTCTAGGAATGGTATTGGATCTTTGAACCAATTGAACTTAGTTGGTAAGAATTCTTTAAACTCAATAGATAGTTGGTTCTCCATGGTGGACGTAGACACCTCAGGGAGGAAGTATGATTGATGGTGCATATCATCCCAAGGGTAATCTAGTGCAATGAGTGTTTCTAGAATCTCCTCATCAGTGCGAAAGTAGTCGGTCCATAAATTAAGTGGTTCGGGTTTATAAGTAGTTGAAATCCTGTAAATGGTATTGATTTCTTCTGAATGGCACGATTCTGGAGGGTAAATGTCCTCAACAAGTGGGGGGGTATCTCTAGGTCAGCATTGTTCATCTCATATATGGCTGCTTTGTAATCTGGGAGATCCGGGCAGTGATGTGAATAATGACCATAGGTTCCGCATATTGCACAAGGGTGGTTTGTGCGCAATGATTTATCACGAGGTTGAGATGGTAATTCTAATTTGACAACTAGAATGTTGACATCATTGTCCAACATATTCATGTGTTCTTGAAGTGCTGGTAGTTGTGTACATAGATGTGTGGTGTGGCCAATATCGTTGCACAAGGAGCACTAAGGGAGTACACGGATTGGGGGATTCTTGACCAATTTAGGAGTCACTGGGGGGGTGCGAGTTGTGTGTGTAGTATTGTAGGTTTGAGAACCTCTACCCCCAGTGTGACGGGATTGAGGGGGGACATAAGTAGATGTCGATGTAGTGCCCCATGTTGGAATTGATTGGTTTTGGGGGTTCGAGACACTAGGTGGTGAACGATTTTGGTGGTTTGTTATGCCAGGTGGTGGATGGTTGGACATATTCACGGATTGTACCAGTTGTAAAACAATGGTCGGGGTCGCGCGGGGGGGGGGGGGGGGGGGTGGGGTTGGTGCAGGAAAGAACCATACTAGTAACCCTATTGTAAAACCTGGGAGGTTTAGTGTAGCCAATTACTTGCGAGCTCACAATTCCTGAAAATGGAAAAAAGAATGGGATGGTAGGGATCAGTGTTGTTCCGATGTGAGTAGGCATGATTGGTGCTAGTGGCGGTGGTTGAGGATGTTTTTGTTCATTGTGCGATAAGGTGCACAAATCAGATACATTAGCTACCTGGGGAGGAGGTGGAATAGAAGGGAAAGTGGCGGTCATGGGGGTATCTGAATATATCCCTGGTCCAACTAATGAGACAAAGGATGTTGGTGCACTAAGAACGGGTTGTTCGATCATGGGAAGAACATTCTTTGGTGCTGTGGGGGCATTGGGATCATAATATGTAATCTGGTCTATTTTGACTACGCGTCCTTCATGGGGAAACATCATGATGCGGAAAACTGAAGAAGCGACAACTTTCATCTTATACATGTAGCTTCGTACTAGAAGGAGATTGTAATCAAATTGGGCGTTAGAGACCTCTATATCTATGAGAACCAATTTGCCCCCAAGTTGTATGGGTACATTCACTAGAAAACCTTGATGTTGAGCTGCACGACCATCGTACACTCGTAATGCGGTAGTGGACGGTTATAGTGTTGGGGATCAAAGTTTCTGCCATACAAAAGTTGACATAATGCAGGTAGAGGCCCCTTCATCGATTATGCATCGATGAACGATGAGGTTGCGAATGGAGACAAAAACGTGAAAAGCTAGAGATGCAGGCATGCAAGGCTCAGCTTGTTCTAAGTCGAAAGCCATCATGTTAGAGTCATTAGGATCTATGGCACCGATGGTAGATAACAACAACTTTCTCTGTGCAGGAAAATTCTTTAATATTTTGAGAGCGGACATAGCAGTGGGGGACTGAGCTAAATCCTCTACAATGTTGTAGTTGGAAGCTGCACAAGCGTTTAGGTTATTGCTAATCCATCTCAAAGGGAAACGAGGTGCTTTGGTGCCTCCGTCCATCGACATAGTGGGTATGCGAAGTGGTTGATCAGTTGGGAGAGTACTCGATGATGGGTCGGTAGGTGTGGTCTCCTAGGCTTGTCCATATTGATTGCGACGGGTTTGAAGGTTGACATCATTTGATGACATCATGAGCAAATGGTGAGTGTTGGACTCAACATGCAGGTAATCGGTGGCTGCATAGGTAATTTGTTGTTGTAGTGTAGCTGATCCTTGAGGGGGATCATTCGAATGAGTGTTTACCATGCCTTGGTTTGGTAAGGGGTTTTGCAATATCATCGGTTGTTGCTGGGGGGGTGCTGGTTGTCCAACATGTCCTTGTCCTTGGGCGTCGTCGATCCAGATTTGACGCGCATGATCTAAATGGGGACAATTGTGTGTGTAATGGTTGTAGACTCCACATATGGAACACGGATGGTTTGTTCTTAAGTTATTATTTTTGGCCTGTTTCGGTGGGCGATCAAGATTTTGGTTGGGAAGGCAACATTATTGTTATTTGGAGGATTAGGTGGTGGTGCACCTTGGTTATGTTGTTGGTTATTTCTGCGGTTACGTCCTCTTCCGCGGTTTGGTTGACCTACTTGGTTACGCTAATGGTTCGGGTTTGGGGGTTGGTTATGCTGTGCGTAAACATGCCCCTGGGCAGTAGGTGGGTTTTGAGGTCATGCCGGCTCTGGAGAAGGTTGCGGCGGGTAGTAAACAGGAGGGTTCGGAGGTGGCCCTATTGGTTGTTCTTGTGGATAACTTTGAGCTACTGGAAGTGTTGGAGAAAGAGGTGATGCTTGTGGAGAATAATAAGCCACTTGGGCTTGTGGTTGGACCGGAGTCTGGTGGGCCGGTTGGTTATAATATGGAGCTGGCGCATAAGCTGGTGGTGCATTCCCATAACATTGTGGTGGACATGAAGGTCCATGGATGTGATGGGTGTGTGTTACTGGAGCATACGAACTTGTTTCCCCAGAATTGGATGAATCCCTAGAAAGGTCTGGGGTCATGTTTGTACTCGTCATAGTAAAAGGTTTGTTTTGCGCCGTAAGTTGGTCGATAATACCGTCGGCGGCATGGGATGCCCTCGGCACGTCATGGCGGGATGGATCGCCACACGAGGTTTTAGGTAAAATAGTGTATAGATATCCTAACTGGGCATATATGAGGTCGAATTGCTGAGCTTTTAAGATAGCTTTTTCTTCTGACTGGGGTCTTTCGGAAGCTACACCTTTGGCTATGAGGGGGAGGAGTGATTTGAGAAACCAGTCCAAAAAGATTTGGTCGTCAAGCTTTATCTTGTAGAGGCTATGGCACTTATGCCACTCATGGATATGGTTGGTGATGTGGGTAGCAATGTTTTGTCTACAAGACAAAAGTATTTCAACTCCTGCATCATAGCGTACAGGTAGCTGAAAAAACTGGAGGAAAGTGGAGGTGAGGGAAGTAAATGTATGGTGGGTCCCATGTGGTTACTCAATGTACCACTTGGCTATAGAGCCAGTGAACGTTCGTTGCAACAATCTTAGTCTAATGGAGTCATCCACTATGGAGTTAGAGGAAAACCATAGGTGAAATGACATTATGTGGTTTTGGGGATCTTTCCCGGCTTTTCCTTCAAACTTCGGGATGCCTGAGGGAATCTTTGTAGGCATGGGTGGTCATGTAGGGTTTTGTCTGATAAGATCATTGGTTAACCTGGCTAGGTATGGAAAGTTCAGACTAGCCATGTATGGTAGACTAGTAAATGGGTGTGGTGTAGTGACTGGGACATAATTGTTAATGGTAGCATTATGTAGTGGTCCAGTGGCCCCTAAGGGTATGTTTGGTATGGAAGGGATGTGTCCTCCAACCGATGTGGCGTGGGAAGGGCCTGTGCTCCCAAGTGCAACATGGGTTGCAGAGGGGGTAGGAATGGTTCCAGGAATCCCTAGGATCTGGGTTGTGGTAATGAGAGGGGGTGTGACCCCTATGTTGGGCATACCCATAATAGGTCGTGGTCCTCTGTTGGGAATGCCTAAAGGGGTTGTGGTTACCGTGGATGGCATAATAGTATTAGGGTTTGTTGATGTATCTCCAATAGCACTGGTGAAAAGGGGGTCGTATTGTGATCTAGCCATGGGGTTGGTTGGTGGTGTTTCAGTAGGGTGTTCGGATTCAGCCTCAGAATCAGATGTGAAGTGAGGCGCGTCAAAATCGGATGACGGTGTTCTATGTTGATGATATTTCGAGTCAAGGGATAATTCTCTACATCTGTGACATGTAGAGTCAAGTGTAACGATATGAGGGGGTTCACCCTGAAAACGACGGGATCTTCTTAAATTCTCTATGGTGAGAAATGTATAAAAAATGTCAGTGGATGGTGGTGATGTAAAATACTCAAAACCCTAGTGCACCAATGTGTGCAATAGGGGAGTGAAAAAAAATAAAATAATGGCTCTCAGGCTAACAACCAACCTCAAAGACACTTATTATAACATTTGTGCTATAATAAGTGGAGGGATCCAAAAAAGTGGTCAGAATACCAAAAGTCAAACAGTTCCTAGGAAAAAGTGGTGCTCACTAGACCAAAGGTGGGTATTGTATCATGCAAACACCTAACTAGAAGTATTCTGAGTCGACAAACTATATCCTCTGCAAGGTGATGAAATCTAAGTCAGACAATATAGAGTGTAGAATCAATGGCTAGATATACCCTTACCGGGAGGGACACTTTGTAGACAATCCTAAAGAATGGCAACTAGGATACCCCGTTCATGACACGTTTGGTTGGGTGAATCTGCAGTTTGGTTCTATCGCCACTGTACCCCCATACGGGTGTACACCAAGAACTTCGAAAGGTATCCTTCGGTTACTGAATGGATTGTGGTATTCCACTCAGGCTTATGGAACCAGTCTGGCTACTTCAACCCTCCTAAGGGAGAGGCCTTCCCGATAAATTGGTTGATAACCGTGTCAAAATTATAAGGGATTTTTTGGGACCCTAAAAGACAACCACTATGTCTCAGATGTAAAGAATTGAGGGGTGTTATTGGTACACCTATCCCCTCAATCCTACCTATCTACAAGATTCTTTTAAGTGCGCCCCAAGTGGGGTTAAAAGTTTGTTGAGTTAAGGTAGATTTTAAGGCTCAGTTTAAATAATGTGGCAGATTGGGTGCACATCTGATTATTTAACTGAAAATGATTTGCCTTGCTTGGGTGATTGATTACAAATGAAAAAATAAGACATTTCCAGTTTGCAAAAAATAAAGGCGTTTCCGAAATGTAAGTGCTTTAAAAATAATTAAAAAAGATGGATTTTTGAAATAAGTTTAAAGGAACGCAAATAACATTAAAATTTCAAGAAATAAATGGATTTCTTAAAAAATTGCTTGTTGATGTATATGTAACTTCGGAATGTATTTCATCAGTATATTATATGTATATTTATTGTACCCTTATAAGAGATGTGTTATTCCTCTATAAGGAAGTGTCGTCATGTGGATTGACAAGTGTCGCAAGTGTGTGTACTTGCCGATGGGTTATTAGACCACCTTATGGGGTCAGCCCTAATTAATATATAATATAATGTGGATGTACTCAAATAGACAAGTCGGCCCCAGTAAGTCACTGGGCAAAAAGGTGAGTATAAATAGAGATAGGAGATCTCTATTTTACTCACTCGGAAAAGTATCTATCTCTCTCTCTGGAAAGTGGCGCACTAGGGAAGAGGAGGAGGATCATCTGCTAGGAGACTATCTCTGTATTATTTGGTTGTATTTTGGTTGAGCCATTGCTCTCTCTATCTCTGAGGAAGTTTGTGGGGTTTTTCACCTTAGGGTTTTCCCCACGGAAACTCTGTGTCTCTTGTCTCTATGCTTTTGATTCTTGTGATGCTTGTGATGCTTGTCATATTATGATTGTCATGCATTGATATACTGTAGATGTTATTCTCTCAGCAAAGATCCTATAGTATTGTGATTTAATACTGAAAATTTAACATGGTATCAGAGCTTAACTGAGAAGAAGACATTTTGCAGTGACGGAAGCTTGTATTGCTTGTTTATTGGGTTTCTCTCCACAGATTTTGGAAATTCAGTATAGTAGATTGGATCTACTCATCAAGGCGCATCTTTCTGTCCAATCAGATTTCAGTTCCGAGCATTTTCAGTTTTGGCCCTAAAAATTAGGGTTTCCACAAAAAAAGGAATTTCTGGAAACTGAAGGTACAGCTGGAAGCTCCTTGCAAAAATCGAAGGTTTGAGCTTTGGATCGAGATTTTTGGCTGGGTAGATCTCCGGGAAACTCAAACCCTAATTCAGGGCTCTCCCCAGTGAACCCGGGAGGACAAAAAGGCAATTTTGAAGGACAAGACTTTGCTGATCTCAAATTCTGAATGTACTAGGCTGATCAGCTCTCCAAGGCGCATCTTTCTATCCTTTCGGAATTTTGAAATTCACATTTTGAAATTTTAGGGTTTCTCTGACAAACCCTAATCCGGGTCCAGATCCAGTTTTCAGCACTTCAAGTGGTAAGTTCTAAATCCTTTCTATTTCCATTTGAAGTACTCTTAAAGATGTCTCTTCACACCAAGCTTGAGGATAAGCTTGAAGGGGCTGATAACTTCCGAGCCTGGAAGTATAGGATTGGGCTAATCCTGGAAGAGAATGAGTTGGACTCATATGTGAAAGAAGACATCCCTATCCCAGAGGATGAAGAGGCCAAGGCATTGCACAAGAAGAACTTGGTCAAGGCAAAGAGAATCATTGCTGATTCTATCAAAGACCATCTCATACCCCATGTGTCTTCTCTCAAGACACCCAAAGAGATGTTTGAATCTTTGACCAAGCTATTTGAAGGAAAGAACATAAATCGGAAGATGACCCTGCGGAACCAATTGAAAGCAGTGAAGTTTCAGAATGGAGAAACCATTCAATCCTACTTTTCAAGGGTCTCTCAGATCAAGGAACAATTAGAAGCAGTAGATGAAATGGTGGAGAATGGTGAAGTAGTGATGACCACTCTAAATGGCCTACCCAGGTCATGGGATTCCTTTATTCAAGGAATTTGTGCAAGGAAGAAGTTGATCTCCTTCAGTAGACTTCGAGAAGAATGTTCTCAAGAAGAAGCTAGGCTTATAGCTCGTGAAGAAAAGATGGGAGGAGAAGATCAAGCCCTTGCAGCTCACACCAAAAGAAGCAAAACCAAGAAGGATCACTCTCACCACAAAAGAACTCATAAGAAGGACCTAAGATGCTTTACATGCAATGAGAAGGGTCACTATGCTTCAGATTGTCCCAAGAACAAAAGGGATAATAACAAAAACTTCAGTAAGAAGAAGAAGGGCAGCAAAAGAAGATTTCATGCTCATGCTGCCGAAGATGATGAACCCCCAAAGAAGAAGGCAAGGGCAGAAAGTGACAGTGATGATGTCTCATCAAGTGAAGAAGAATATGTTCTGATCTCTGCTCTTACAGGTACCATCTCTCATGGATGTAATGATTGGTTGATTGATAGTGGGGCTTCCAAACACATGACTGGATTTAAAGAATCCTTTGTGAACCTATCTGAACATGAGTCACCCCATAAGGTGAAACTTGGGGATGATTATCAATACCCAATCAAAGGAAGTGGTGAAGCCTCTTACAACCTAGATTCTGGAAAATCTCTGAAGATGAAGGAAGTCCTCTATGTACCTGGGCTCAAGAAGAACTTACTCTCCATCTCTGCTTTAGATGCAAAAGGTATGAGGGTTGCATTTGTTGATGGCCAAGTACTAATGTGGCCAAAGGGAAAGACCATAGATGATGCAGTAGTGATTGGAGAGCAAGAGGGAGGACTGTATAAATTGAAGGGACAACCTGAACATGCCATGGTACATGAATCCATGGAGCCAAGTGAACTTTGGCACAGAAGACTTGCTCACATGCACTATAGGGCACTTCCAATTGCAAGCAAAGCAGTAGAAGGTCTTCCTGAAATCAAGACCAAACATGAAGGTGTTTGCAAAGGATGTGCAAAAGGAAAGAACACTAAGAAGGCTTTCCCAAGCAGTGAAAGCAAGGCAAAAGACATTCTGGAAATCATCCACTCAGATGTATGTGGCCCTATGTCATCTAGCTCCCTGAGTGGGTATGTTTACTATGTTGATGACTTCTCCAGGAAGACTTGGGTATACTTCTTGAAAGGCAAAGATGAGGTGTTTGATAAATTCAAGGAATTCAAAAACTTGATGGAGAATCAAACTGACAAGAAAATCAAAACATTCAGATCTGACAATGGTGGAGAATTTACCTCAAATGACTTCAAGAAACTTTGCAATGATTCAGGGATTAAGAGGGAGTTGAATGCTCCATATAATCCTCAACAGAATGGAGTTGCAGAAAGGAAGAACAGAACTATCATGGAAGCAGCAAGGGCAATGTTGCATGACCAGGATCTTCCTATGCATCTTTGGGCAGAAGCAGCTAGAATAGCTGTATATGTGCAGAATAGAACACCCCACAAGATATTGGACAACAAGACACCAGAAGAAGTCTTTTCTGGTAAGAAGCCTGAAGTCAGCCATCTCAGAATATTTGGTTGTCCAGTATACACTCATGTCCCAAAGGAGAAGAGGACTAAACTAGATCCTTCAGGAAAGAAGGGCATCTTTGTGGGTTATAGTGAAAGCTCGAAGGCTTACAGAATATATTTTCCTGGGTTCAAGAAGATTGATGTCAGCAGGGATGTAACATTTGATGAGAATTCAGCGTTCATCAAATCAAGAAAGGCACCTATCGAAGTATATGAAGAACCTAAGGAAACAAGATTTCAGGACACTACGCAGTTCCAGAAACTGCTCGTGAGTTTGAAGATCCACAAGAACCTGCAGATCCACCCCGTGAGGATAACACTCACAAGAGGAAACCTGTATGGGCTAGAGAGCTCATTCATGATGCAGAAAGATTTGGCATTCCAGAAGAAGAACACAGAGCAAAGAAGAGAACCAGATCACACACCAGTTATGTTGCTTTACTCTGTGATATTATGAACAAAGAGCCTTCCAGTTATGAAGAGGCAGCAGAAAAAAAAAAAAAAGAATGGAAGGATGCTATGATTGAGGAATACCAATCAATTATGAAGAATGATGTTTGGGATGTTGTCCCAAGACCTAAAGGGAAGTCTGTTGTGACTTCCAAGTGGATCTACAAAATCAAGCATGCTGCAGATGGCAGTGTGGAAAAATATAAAGCAAGATTCGTAGCTCGTGGTTTCTCTCAGAAGGAAGGAATAGACTATGAAGAAACCTTTGCACCTGTAGCCAGATATACTTCCATCAGAACAGTACTTGCCCTGGCTGCAGCAATGAAGTGGAAGATACAGCAGATGGATGTCAAGACTGCTTTTCTGAACGGTATAGTAGAAGAGGAAGTATATGTGGAACAACCACTCGGCTTTGAAATACATGACAGGGAATCTTATGTATGCAGATTGAAGAAAGCCTTGTATGGATTGAAGCAAGCTCCCAGAACCTGGTACGGTAGGATGGACAGTTTCCTATCTAGTTTGGGCTTTACCAAGAGTAAAGCAGATTCCAACCTTTACTACAAAGTTGAGGAAGGGAATCCTGTGGTTCTACTACTATATGTGGATGACCTATTTGTGACAGGAGATGACAGACTGATTACGGATACTAAGAGGAAGCTTGCAGTTGAATTCGATATGAAAGACTTGGGAATGATGCACTATTTTCTAGGTATGGAGGTGTGGCAGAATGCAGGTGGGATCTTCCTTGGTCAAGGGAAGTACACAGTAGATATCCTGAAGAGATATGGAATGATGGATTGCAAGGCCATGTCCACACCTATGGCATCGAATCTGAAGCTTCTTTGTGATGCTTCATCTGAGCCAGTTGATGTCTCTATGTATCGTCAGATGATTGGGTCCTTGATGTACCTGACAAACACGAGACCAGACATTTGCTTTGCTGTGAACACATTGAGCCAGTTTCTGACGGATCCGAGGAGTGTTCACCTAGTTGCTGTAAAGCATGTTCTGAGGTACCTGAAGGGTACAGTGGATTATGGGCTCAGATATGAGGCGAATCAAAAGTTCAACCTGCATGGTTATGTTGATTCGGATTGGGCTGGCAGTGCTGCAGATAGGAAGAGCACATCAGGGTGTTGCTTCAGTATGGGATCAGGTGTGATCTCTTGGTTTAGCAGGAAGCAGTCCTGCATAGCACTGAGTACAGCTGAGGCAGAGTATGTTGCAGCCTGTTCAGCTAGTTGTGAGGCAGTATGGCTACGGAAGCTACTGTCTGAGTTATTTGATCTCCCGTTGGAGGCTACTGGTATCTTCTGTGATAACCAGAGTTGTGTGAAGCTGTCTGAGAACCCAGTGTTTCATGACAGGTCGAAACACATAGAGATCAAATATCACTATATCAGGGATATGGTACAGAGAGGAGCTGTGAAGCTCCTATATGTTGCAACAGACGAGCAGATTGCAGATGTGCTGACGAAGCCACTAGCCAGGGTGAAGTTCGAGTACTTCAGAGAGAGGCTTGGCGTTCTTCAGATCGAGGACACTTCGAGGAAGAAGTGATGGATACATTTGCTGAAGCCATTCCAAGCATGTTGGAAGGAGGATCCTTCACATGGCTGTGGATGTAAGCGCTGGATGATGAGCATCAGGATGATGTTCTAGTTCCTGCTTGATATGATCAGTTGGATCATTTTATGTATGTATGTACGCATCATGTTGGATGCAGGATATGATCAGTTGGATCATTTTATGTATGTATGTACGCATCATGTTGGATGCAGGATATGATCAGTTGGATCATTTTTATGTATGCATCATGTAGATGCTGGATATGATCAGTTGGATCATTTTTTTATGTATGCATCATGTAGATGCTGGATATGATCAGTTGGATCATGTGTATGTATTTTTGTATATGCATCATGTTGGATGTTTGGACCATGTATCTGTATATGTACCAGGTGGGTACATTGTATGATCAGGTGGATCATGTATGGTGATATATATCATGTATTTGTATTTGTATCAGGTGGATACATTGATGATCAGGAGGATCATGTATGATGATATGTATCAGGTAGATACTTGGTATGCATCAGGTAGATGCATTGATGATCAGGAGGATCATGTATGATGATATGTATCAGGTAGATACTTGGCATGCAGCAGGATGTTGCAGTGATGATCAGGATGATCATAGATGACGAGCTTCAGGATGTTGCTCCAGATGACATGCAGCAGGACGTTGCAGTGATGATGATCAGGATGATCATGGATACATCAGGATGATGTATGGTGAGTATCAGGATGATACTCTGTGGCCGTGGATCAGGTTGTGCAGATGAGCATGTAATAGCTCCCTGGGAGATTTGCAGATGGTCTTTCGAGGTTTTGCCTATGGCATGTAATTCGGTTCCCTGGGACATCTGGCAAATGCTCTTTCGAGGTTTTGCTCTGGGAGGACATATAATAGCGCCCTGGGAGATCTGCAGATAGTCTTACGAGGTTTTGCCTATGGCATGTAATAGCGCCCTGGGATATCTGGCAGATGCTCTTACGAGGTTTTGTCCTATGGCATATAATAGCGCCCTGGGAGATCCGATAGGTTGGGCTGTGTGCCCGTAATCAGTCCTGGGATGCTCTTACGAGGTTTTGCCATGACCACATGTAATAACGCCCTGGGAGATCTGCAGATAGTCTTACGAGGTTTTGCCTATGGCATGTAATAGCACCCTGGGATATCTGGCAGATGCTCTTACGAGGTTTTGTGGTGAGGTCACATATAATAGCGCCCTGGGAGATTCTATAGGTAGAGCTGTGTGCTCGTAACAGCCTGGGATGCTCTTTCGAGGTTTTGTGACGCACGTAAAAGTCCTGAGGATTCCACAGTATGGCCAGTGATGATGAAGACCTGCAGGTGGTGGGCCTACATCCAGTATGAAAAAGGACTGGCTCTGTAGAACTTCCTATGACGAGTAGAGACAGAGATTGGACGAGATAGCAGCAGCAGTGACGATGACGATGACGATGCATCGATGACGATGATCCAGAGAAGAAGACTTGTCTAGCAAATCTGTGTCGAGAAATACCTTCCTTGTTAAGAGGGAGTGTTGATGTATATGTAACTTCGGAATGTATTTCATCAGTATATTATATGTATATTTATTGTACCCTTATAAGAGATGTGTTATTCCTCTATAAGGAAGTGTCGTCATGTGGATTGACAAGTGTCGCAAGTGTGTGTACTTGCCGATGGGTTATTAGACCACCTTATGGGGTCGGCCCTAATTAATATATAATATAATGTGGATGTACTCAAATAGACAAGTCGGCCCCAGTAAGTCACTGGGCAAAAAGGTGAGTATAAATAGAGATAGGAGATCTCTATTTTACTCACTCGGAAAAGTATCTATCTCTCTCTCTGGAAAGTGGCGCACTAGGGAAGAGGAGGAGGATCATCTGCTAGGAGACTATCTCTGTATTATTTGGTTGTATTTTGGTTGAGCCATTGCTCTCTCTATCTCTGAGGAAGTTTGTGGGGTTTTTCACCTTAGGGTTTTCCCCACGGAAACTCTGTGTCTCTTGTCTCTATGCTTTTGATTCTTGTGATGCTTGTGATGCTTGTCATATTATGATTGTCATGCATTGATATACTGTAGATGTTATTCTCTCAGCAAAGATCCTATAGTATTGTGATTTAATACTGAAAATTTAACATTGCTTGGGCAAACTATTGAGTAAATTTAAAGTGAAAATTTTTAAAATGACTTTTTAATGGAGCATGAAAATGATTCACTATGGCTGTAAAAATGCAGAAAAAATAATGCTGGAAAATAGGCTAAATGGGCAAAAAATACAGCAACAAATTTTGTAAAAAATTGGCCGAATTCAAAATAACAGCATCACGGGTTTTAGGGAAAAAGTCACAATGTCCATTGTGGGTTTCGACCGCGAAGTCGCGATGTGCAGCGCAGAAAAAGGCCACCAAGCCGCGATGATCAACACGTAAAATGGTCGCGATGTACAACACTGAAAAATAGCGCGAAGCCATGATGTGCAGCGCCGAAAATGGTTGCAAAGCCGCGATGTGCAGCGCCGAAAATTACCACGAAACCATGGCGCACCGCGCGGAAAAATACCGTGAGGTCGCGATGAGCCGCGTGACTGTCGAGCGAAAAGTCGCGATGCGAAAGCCGAAAAAAGGACGCCAAAAAATGAACCTGAAAATGGAAATTTCAGGTTGTTAATGGCTACAGAAAGGGCCAAGATGTAGAGTAGCAATGGATCTGCTGCATAGTATGGCAGATCTATAAATTAAAATGATTTAAAACTAACAAAAATGAAGATGTAAAGCAAAAAATCAAGATCCAAGAATTCGAAGCTAGCGGAGTCGCCAAAAACTGTTGCTTGGTTTTCCAACCAAGCATGTGCAAGGATGCACCTATCAATAATGTGATAGCAGTTTCAATATAGAAAGTAAAAACGATTATGAATTAAATCTAAACTAACATGTGCATATAACAATAAACTTGAAAAGATTAAGAACAAGAACAAGAAACGAAAATAAAAAATGACTTTTGCATTGCAATACCTCAAATGGTGAGGATGTTTGGTGTTGAGCAGCTCCAAGGTTGAGAGGCTCCAAGCTCCAATGGTCTCTTCTCCAAGATTGCTACAATGGTCAAAGAACTCAAGAGAGATTTTGACAGCACGAGGATACGATGATGGATGGATGGAAAGTGAGAAGCCCCTACCACCTTTTTATAGTTTTTGGTGGTGGGGAATACAATTATGGTTTTGAGAAAACCAATGGTATTGACCAACATGGTTTAGGTACCTTTTTCCCTCTTTTTTCCTTTTTTGAATATTTTGAATATTTTTATTCTCTTTTAATATTTTTGGGAATTCTAGACCCTTTTTTAGGGTTTTTTATGTTTTTTGAGGAAAAATATATATTTTGAGGGGGAAAAGGGTGTATTATGTTCTTTTTGGTGACCTTTTGATAGCTTTAGAGGCTCAAATGGTGGAAAAGTGGACAAAAGGGTCACGTGAATAAGGGAATGAGCTAGTGAGCACTTTTTGAGTGTTAATAAGGGGGTTGAATTAGTATTATGCACTGTTATTAACATTTTTTACTTTTACCAAATATAAACAACACTTATATTAAGCATTCATCATAAAAAATGCCATTCAACATGACATGTACAATACACATAACACACAGATTTAATGTGGAAACCCAAATGGGAGAAAACCACAGAATTCTCTCTTATATTATAAAGATTACATTCATGGAAGCACCAACTTCCAAAGTTCCCAGTACCAACTAGAAGGAGGCTCCAACTGCCTTATTTATAGGCTACAACTTGAAAGAATCATTGACTCCTTGATTTGCCAGCACTGATTCGAAGGAGGCACCAACCCCCTGGTTTTATAGGAGCCAACTCCATGTTCCTTACCCCATCTTGTGGCCCTGATATGAATGTAGTAGATTCTTCTTTGTTTTTCTATAGATCTGCACACTCTTCATATTTTCTTTGATATGTTTCACTGTGCACACCTGCTAGAAAATTTGATCTTGCAATTGTTGAACTGCATCAATATTAGACAATGATTCTCATATCTCATAACCTTCTGTAATCTATGTGCTACTTCAACATACTATTCTATTTCTGCACATCACCAAAATCAACTGATGTTGTGAATCCTCTATTGTGCTATTGTTCTTACTTTGTGCATCTGTATCAAAGAAACCACATCATTATGTGCATCATCTAGTGTGCTGTTATTTGTTTCTTGTGTGTCTATCTCAGATAGACTATGGCCTTTTACGCACCATCTGCCACACTGCCTTTCTATTCCTATGTAGTTGGCTTATATACTATACCATCTTGTGCATCCTTTTCTATGTTGCATTTATGTTCTTGCACATCACATCTAAGATAAATCACATCATTCTTTGTGTCATTTGTTGTGCTACATTTTTGTTCTTGCGCATCTAGGTCTCTACGAGATTAAGTTTTTTCTGTTCAAAAAGCCATTGATACCCTAATAATTCGAAGTTTGAAAAATCAGAGAACTACAACTTTTGTATCTTCAAGCTTACCTTCACTCTCCATATTGGATTCTTATTTATACTTGACTTGTGTAGATCATATGTCCACAAGATGGTCGTACAATCTCTTCTTCCTTTCTTCACAGTCAAGCTGACTTATGTATCTGCCACTTGCCATGATCTGCACAACTGAGTTCTCATAGCTTGTGGGTCTTGTGCACACTTAATCCTTTACATAGTAATGCTTGCACACTTGGGAACCACTACCAGTGGGGTATTGCACCCTCGAACTTTCATTGCTTGGTGGGTCTTGCGCACTTGACATGGAATCCAACCAATTCCTCCTTCCAAGACTCTTGTGTGCTTTCAAGGATTGTATCCTTCTTCTGCTTAGTGTATCTTGCGCACTTTTGAAACTTGCATAAACTTCCAACTATTTCTTTCTCTCGATCCTCTTTCACACTCTCAAAACTTGTCCAGTGATCTCTTTGACATTACATTTGAAGTATCACAACTAGATGGACTAGGATTTGCACATTTACCTTATGTACTTATTCAAACTAGTTTCCATATACTTCTGCAAATTGCCACATGGATACTAAGTCCTCTTTGATATCAATTAACATCAATGAAAACCAAAGTTCAACAGGTTTCTCTCCGAAGCAAGCTCCATTCTCTATAACACCCTGACACTTATATGCTAACCACAATATAATCCTATGATGTATGCCATCCATACAGTAAGATCCTCACCTCACACATTAGGGTTCAATCGGTTAAGAAAAAATATTTTCCGCACTTAACATCTCATAAACCATCACCTTAATATGACATCATTATGCCTCATTCACATTCATTTGACCTTGGAAAACTAGTTTAAAAAAAAATGGAAGACAAACCTTAAAAAATAATTGTTAAGTCAGTTCTCTCTTAATCCTTCGATAGGAGTGACCTAGGTCACTCATAATCCCTTTATTCGAGTGATCAAATTTGTACAAAAACTAAAAACCAACACGAGCCAACCTCTAGCCTGTCTTTTGGCTATCTCAACTTCATGTTCGACAAAAAAAGGTCAAATTTACATGAGTCTCCATGTGGCTTTATTTAGATGACGAATATAAATCCCAAAGATGAATCCTAGGCTCTCATCATTAGCTATCAAAGAGACACCGAGGTCCCTCATTGCAGACAAAATTCCAATCCATTTTCTCAAGTCGTTACTATTGCTTGGGTTTTCACCCAAGCATGTGCTGATGAGCACCTACTAACTTGTAGTAGCAGTCTCAATCGAAATAAATAAAAACTAAAGTAAAAACGCATATTTGATCTAAGATATGAGAAAGTAAAAAGTTAATCCAGCATGTTCATGTAAAAAATTGAAAGTAAATGGTAAAGAACTCAGATCTATATGTAAAACAAATTCTTTATTTATGAAAAAATAGCTTTGCAATAATCATGTTACCTCAAATGGTAAGGATGGTTGAGTTTGAGCAGCTGCAAGGTTGAGGTGCTCCAATGGTCCAATGGTCTCTTCTTATCTAATGCTCTAATGGGTATCTTCAAACTCAAAAGTGAGGCTATGGCTCTTAAGAGTGAATTTGGCAGCATAAGGATAGGATGAATATGGATGAATAGTGAGGAGCCCCTATCACCATTTTATAGTTTTTTGGTGATGGGGAATACCATTAATGTTTGAGGAAACCAATGGTATTGACCAAAATGGCTTAGGTTTCTTTTTCCTCTTTTTTCCTTTTTTGAATATATTTTATACTTTTATTCCCTTTTAATTGATTTTTGGGAATTTTGGACCCTTTTTGAGGGTTTTTAGTATTTTTTGAGGAAAATTACATATTTTGAGGGGAAAAGGATGGATTTTGGTCTTTTTGGTGACCATTTGAAGGTTTTAGAGGCTCAAATGGTGGGAAACGTGGACAAATGGGTCATGGAAATAGGGAAATGAGCTGGTGAGCACTTTGTGGGTGTTAATAGTTACTATAATATATTTTCGTTGAGTTCGAAGTAGGCCTCTTTCAACTTTTTTGTCACCTTTTGGAGATCCCCTTCTTATAAAGCATGTCCGGTGCATTGGAATATCGTCAAGAGAACCAATGGAGCCTCCCTCGAATTGATGCAGGGGCCTCTTCCACTGATATTGTTCAGGTGACTCTATTTCCTGTAATGTTTGACATCAATACAAAATATTATTTATTCTTTGAAATATTGTCTTGCATACATGTTGATTGAATGAAAATAATACAAAAAATATTATTCATTTTATTCCATGCCAACATTTTTATTTAGTTTTAATTCTTAGTTTGGTTGTTTGTTTACTTATTTTTTTGAAACTCTGTCAAAGCTACACAAACCTTCGGTAGGTGTGTTTTGGCACGGGCATGTGCAAAAACACACGCTGCACCATATATATAAGAATCTCTTATGAGGTGAAGGATTATATATATATATGTATGTATATGTATATTTATAAGTTGGTCCATAACCACACTTCAAAGAAGTTTAAAATGTTTAAATGAAATATGATTCCCATTTTTATTTTCTTAATAATGATTCCCATATAACTATATACACTACTTTTAATATTTTGGTTGTGTGATCTAGATGGATATAGGTGGCCACCCACCTATTCCACTCACTCGACACAATTTTACATTTTTCCAATTTTCTAGTATTTTTTCTATTGTTTTCCAGTTCCTAAACTTACAAGGCCATTTTGAGGCCATAAACAATGTTTGTTTCATTTTGTAGTGGCCCAAATGATAGTAATAGGTTCTCATCTATTCTCGATACGCTATTGTACTCCTCGGATAGATCATTAGATTGTTCAGCTGAGAGCCCCAAATAGAGATCGGATGCAAAAGTTATGACCCTGGGAAGTTGAGTGCTCAACTAACCAGCTTGGGATGAAAAATTTATAATGGTGCATCTCCTATGGTTAGGTTTTTGGATGTTTAGGGTTTTTTTCCCTGATACTTATGATAAATAGGCCCTTCTGGCCTCTTTTTGTATTAATCTTTCCATGAATGAGCGTAGCCACAACATCTCTTCTCAAAGATATAGCTACCACCATTCTAGATGCTTTTATTTTACATATTGTGATGTTTCATTCATTTTAATAGAATTTGAGATTATTGTATCACTGTGTTTCTTACAATATATCTATGCATGTGAATATATATATATGTTCTTTCATCTCATTCTCACATAAATCTAGCTCATTGTGGGATTTAGCATTCCAGAGAGTAGACACTCCACCTATCATCAAAGGGTTAACAAAGCTGATAAAAGTGTGCGAAAGAGTGGAATTAGGGTAACTAAATAGAATCTAAGAGTAATTCTTGTTGAATATTATTTGGGATGATATTATAAAATAATAATTATATGTTATTTGAGGGAAAATAGATTATAAGTTTGGAAATTTTTTTATTAGAGTAGTTAGGGGAATAAATTAAAAGAAAAGGTAAAAGTAAAAAAGGAGATTGGATAAGATAGGAGTAATTAAGGAAAATTAAGAGGAGGGAATTTGTAGTAGTTTAAGAAGGAGAAGAGAGAAAAATCTAATTCTTGGAGGCCAAGATAGGGAGGAAGAAGAAAAAAGAATAGTAGAAATTAAGGTTAGTTTATATAATGGTACCAATTGATAGATTATAGGTTTCCAAGATTGAGGAATTATGTAATGACACAAGTAGATTAGTGAAAAGAAGAGTAGTGACACATGAGAGACAATATTTTATCTTGATCGAAAAAAATGATATGTTTGGTTGTAAGGAAATGCTCAACAATAATTTTTTTGGAGATATGATTATGATGTACACCTTTCAGATGCAATTGTTGGGATGATTGGTTGCAATTTTTGACAACTTACTTATGGAAATGCATAGAGTCCAAATGAATTTAAAATGTATGATAGTACTATATTTTCTACCCGAAGGAAAAATCTATGATTTCTACGGAAAAAACTTAGATAAATAATACACATTAACCATTCACCAATCAAAAAAACATTTTTCTATTACATCAGATTTCTAGTGGCCGTTGTTGGACACCCAAAACAATTTTCGATGATGAATGAAAATGAACACGAATTCCCCCATATGCTTCCAAATTTTCTATTTCAAGGCACACTTAATTCATTCCTAAATCTTGTTTAAGACACATATGAGGGACTTCTTTGCATTTACAATGACAATCACGAAGGTTAAATGTAGAGGTTGAAGATAGTAATTACAACAAAACTACCCATCTATATAAGTAGAAAACAATCATCTTGAATTTAAACCATAAAAAATATATCATTAATTTACAAATTTATGTTGACCAACATGGTTATGAAATATTTAACAAATACATAAATTATTAAACCTTAACTTAGATATAAAACATCTTAGAATTAGGTATAAATTGATTGAGGAATCTCTACAGATGATTCTTGATGCTAGTGTTCGATAACTAAGTTTTGGTGCAACCCTAAATCTACAACATAAAATTCTCAATGGTGGGAATGATGGGGGAAGGTCCACCTTCTCCCAAATCCTTCAAGGATGGGTGAGGCTTAGATATGTTACTCCCCACCTAGGAGGCAACTCTCAATGGAATCCATCGAACGATGGAATCCCATTCAGTGCTGCCAACCCAGAAAGTGATAAGGGAAAAAGGAAATCTAAGGAAAATGGTACATCCACCTCGCATCTAAAGGTGTCTCCGGCATGGGAACCTATAAATGCATCCCCCAGACAATAGAAAGGACAAGGTACGGGGTTGTCTCAGATAGATTCAAGGACAATAAGCAATTTATGAAAGATCATGCACTAATAGGCAAGTTACTAGGACTATGGACCTTTGAGAGAGATCTTATCCACTAGATTGATACATGGTGGAAACCATAATGGAACTTCAAACTAGACCTTCTATCCAAGGGATGTTTTATAGCAACTTTCCACAACCTTGAAGATCAGGATCGAAGCTTTGAAAATGAGCCTTATTTCTACAATTCAATGGTCCTCTTCCTGAGATTGGAAAACAAATGCATCCCAAACAAGCAATACTTCACCTACATCTTAATATGTATATGACTATAATCTCTCTCACTTGAATTATGGCTGCCAAAAAATATAGAAGGAATTGGAAACACTCTTGGTAAGTTTTTCAAAATATGTAAAGCAACAAAACTAGGAAGATGCACTTCATATGTTTGAATTTGTTTATAGCTTAACATTTCATACGATCTCCCTGGAGAAATTTGTCTCACGAGGCATGATGGGGACTGCATCCAAACCATCAACTATGAACATATTCCCCTTTAGATGTAGAAAATTCCATGTACATGGACATCTCTTTCAAGATTACCCCTTAAACAACATGCCAAATCCCTCGATCCCAAACCCTAGAAAGAACAAAGAAAATTTCATCCCTATTCAAGGTAAGAAAAGAAGGACACACAAAAAGATAGGAGGTACTGCAGGAAGAAATTTTGCTTCAAAAAATATGTTTGAAAACCTCCTCCTTGATCCAGAATTAACTACGGAGAAGTAAACCAAAGAAGGAAGGAAAGAAGAAGAACCATTAGAGACACAAAACACAACAGAGGACAACCTAGATATGAGAATAGAGGCAATAATCGCCTAGATCACATAGAACCCCCACATGGAGCCTCTCTCCCAAGAAAAATAGGGCATCCCCATCGAATATGGGGTCGATCTGGAATCATAATAAGATGAGAATGAAATAGAAAGAATAAATCTATAAAACATTGTTGAAGCTTGCCACAAAATATACTACTCAACCAAACCTATCGAGTAACTTGCAAAGGTCCATATTTTTTTCCTCAGATCTCAAGCAAGAGAGGTAGCACATGAAAAATTTAATCAAGGCATAGCATAGGGCCCTAGAAATCCTATCAAGAATACCCCTAAAAATAGAAAAATAGAAGGGGCAGAAACGCACTAAATAACTGATTGAGGAATTTGGACACATAATGGTTAACTATGTCCAAATGGAGAAACCTATGTGCTTCTTTTCCCCCATTCACCCAAATAGTTAACCTAATAAAGATCCAATATTGGAACATAAGAGGACTCAACGGTAGGAGAAATCAAATAACCCTATGAAAAGTAATTATATAAGAGAAGACATACATTCTTCTCCTACAAGATACCAAATGCATGTAATAAGAATCTAGGTGTATCCTTCCAAAATGGTGTAGGACTAGATAAATCATAGCAACAGATGTCAGAGGGAGCTCAAGTGGCTTAGCAATCATATGGAATCCGGGAACAATTGAGATCAACTTAGCTTTCTTGATCTCTTGGTCGATCTCAATTAGCTAAAGATTCTTAGAATCAGAAGCACACAATACCTTGACTAATGTATATGGGCACTAAAGCCTTCAGGGAAAATTAATCTTCCTTCAAAATATTCAGTACTTACAAGAGATTTTGCAGGATGAATTTTGGATTTTAGAAGGAAAATTCAACATGATCACCTACATGGATGAAAAATAGGGTGGTAAAAGAAGATTAGAAAGGGATAATGAACCCTTCATCATTAAAATTGAATCCCCCTAGTTAATCAACCTAAGTACGATTAATAGAATCCACATCTGGAGAAATCGTTGAACAGGAACCCAACTTGTGGCCTGTAGTTTAGATCATTTCCTGGACAATGAATCCCTTTTCATCTCAAGAACAACCATGGAATCCTATGTCCTTCCTCTTTTAGGTTCTAATCACTAGCCCATAAGCCTCTCTACAGATATAGGGGGGCCGACTCTCTACAATCCCTTTCACTTTATTATGTTCTATCTTTCCAACAAGGAATTTTAGGAAAATTATCATAGGTAGTGGGAGGAGTGTGCAATCAATAGAGGATTCTATGAAACCTGGTATAGAGGGAAATCCTAGGTAAAGCTAGTGCTAATCCAAAAATAATTGAAAGGTCCTCGGTGTAATACACCAAAGAACCCAAATAAATTTTAAATATCTTACTTTATTATCATTATTATTATTATTTTATTTTGACCAAGTGTGGTGAAAGAAAGATGTAAATAATTTTTGAATAATTATTATTATAAACAAGAGAATCCAATCTGAAGGAAGTTGTTGATAGAGTGTTTGCTGACCCATGAGGAGAAATGACAAATGTTGAATAAAAATTCCAAGTGGTTGGACAAAGTATTAAATAAATCAACAGGACGAGGGAGGCATCCTCCCTAAAAATCAGGTCAAACTCAAGTTTGAGGAAATGGAGCAGGTGGCTCATTAATGACCTTAGTCCTAGGCAAAAATATAATTTGAGAAGCCATCAAATGAGTGGGAGGATTTTTGATGGAAAGGGAAACGAAGTATTTGAGTTAAGAGTTGAGCATTGGAAATCAAGTATTCTTCATTCTTTTTGCTTATGGTTGAACAAACAGGCTCGAGGGTTTCAGAGCAAGTAATTTGCTTGTTTTGGACGACTGGTTGGGAGGAACAACGACCTTTAGATTTGATTTTCTTGTCTACGTAGTTCAGGTTCTTGTATCTACATATTCAAATCAATTTCTTAATTTTGTTATGAGTAATTAGTTGTATATGAATTATCTCATCAATATTTCATGTTTATGTCATTATTTTATGCACAGATTTATACAATATTAGGGATGTGGTTATTTTAGGATTTACATATAAATTATACAATATAAAGTTTATGTCATCCATACAGACAAATATTAGTATAGTATGTATAGTTTCACCATAGTACGCAAAGAAAGGTATTATTTTCCACGCATAGTATTAATATATCGCAGAGATAAAAACACAAAGTTCACTTAGTAATCAATACAAGTAATTATAACAAACTGTAGAATCATCAAGGAGCCTAAATATTTAAAGAATGATCACTTATGGATTAAATATAAACTATATTATATTTCAACAACAATATTTTAGCATTTAGAAATTGTAAGACTAAAACCATGTTCCATGCAAAATTGGAAGTAAATACCAGATTGTAGAAAATAAGTATAATAACATTTTGAGAACAAAACATATTATGAATACAATGTTCCTATATTTTTGTTTATATAAAACCAGAGGGTTTAAGAACAGAGCTAAAAGGCCATTTAAATTTCTAGGAACATAGTAATTCATAAAAGCAATCCTATAGTATAACCAAACAAGTTTTTATCAAAATTACAGTAGAATATAAATATGCAAAAGAATCCAACTAGAAATGTATTAGTAATGTGTACAATACTATCAAAATGAGAATACCAGAGAGTAATCGGTAAGTTATACAACTAGAAGGTTGAACTAGGTTCATAAAAGAATAGTATAAATTATTTCAAGAACTCAAATCTCCCAAAAATCTCTAGGCGATAAAGTAAAAACGTAAAGGTTAGGTCCAGATTTGGATCTGAACCCAAAATCGCAAAGTATTACATACATTATAATTTTCTTCTAATATTACAGGTCGACACCTAAAGAGTATCTCTAAACAAAATCTATCAATGGGTCATATAAAGTCAAAAAGCCACAATCATGATTACAGAGTGTAATTTCACCATGAATGGTCCTCGATGAAAGAGGATGATTTCCATACCTGTTTGGTGGAAGATGGATTCCATTTCATACAAGTCGCAGTAAGGACCATGCCTTCATTTGTGGTGCAAGGCAGGTCGGTTGGACCTTCTTTCTTAACAATAACACACAACACACAATGTTCTCACAGACTTGGATATAAATAGGATGCCATAAGCTGGCTTCTATTACTTCGATCAAATTACTGTAGTACAATGTGGAATGCAAGTAAACATTAACAACTAAACTATATCGGCCTCAACATATTACAAATATAGAAGTAATGGTGTATTCTCCCTATGTGCGATCTTCTCCCTCTCACAGTATTTGTTGGATGCAATCACTCACTGAGCTATGGATGAACGATATCTTGATCCTCTGCTGATCGATCCCTCTGATTGTGCCTTCGCACCGCTCTTCTATTCCGTGACTTCTTTTCTCGAGGTCACTCCGTTCCCCGAGACACTCTTCCTATGTCTATTGAATCCTCCCCGATACTTCAGACCTGCAGTTGTCAACACCCTTTGGCTATGCTGCACAACCCCTTCATGTGGTTACATATGTATTGATCCTCAACCACCTGCATAACTTCTCATAACTTCCTCAACAACCCTGAATGGCTATTAAGTAATCCTATTTGACTTATGTGCCTCTAACTCTATGACATTTGTCGTCGCATGTCCTACCTCGACCATACTACACTTCGTCACCTTCCGAATTCACTTACTCCCATGGCTACCAGTCCTCCCCTTCCTCCATGTTTGGCTTCGGCCACAAACCTTACGGTGTCTTTGTTCGAGAACCTGTCGACACCCAACCTTTTGCTCCTTCTATCAATCGCATATCAACATCTTCTTTCTCAACTTATTGACTTTGACAGCCAAAGTTCCTTTGCACTAGTGGTCATCGGCACTCCCCCTAGTAGACTCTTATGTCAATCATCTTCGATTGTTCTGCTTAGGCACCGATGCTCCTACATCAGACCACCCAGGTGAAAAAGAACTTGATTGCTCTTTCAGTCTCCTGAAATATTCTTTGAAAATCCATGTCGCATCCTACAACTCATCATCTTTCCATCTCACTAAGTATTCTATCTTTCGTGAACTGCGTGTGCATACGACTTCGCGTTCCTCTAATACTTCAGTGATTTCCTCTTTGTGTCGATCTGGAATATGCACTGTCCAATCAAATCTTTCGACAGTTCCAACACATAAGCATTGTTTGAAATCTTCTTCAATATCTTACATGGTCCAATCTTCTTCAACTTCAGCTTATTATATGTTCATGTCAAAAATATCTCCTTCTGCAAATGTGCATAGACTAAGTATCCTTTGCCGAAATACTATAGCCTCTTCTTCTTGTCGGCTCTCAACTTGTATGTCACATTTCTCTTTTCTATGTGATTTCTCACATATTCATTCATTTCTTTCATATTCTCTGTGAATGATTCTGCATCCGAACCCTTCCTGATTTGTGTTGGAATCTTGACCAAATATACCAATCCATGTGGGATTCATCCTTGAACAATCTCTAATGGGTTCATGCATGTCGACCGATTCATAGAATTGTTATACGCGAACTTGACCAACTCACAGAATTGTTGTACACGAACTCTTCTTGAACCAACACGTTCTCCCACTACTAGGGTTTGTTAGCCGTCAAACATTTCATAAGGTTTCCCAAACTTCTATTCACCACCTCTATTTGTCCATCTATCTACAAATGATATGCCGAGGTAAAATGAAAACTTGTCTCTAGTTTCTTCCATAGGGTTCTCCAGAAACTCCCCATAAACTTGGTATCATTGTCCGACATGATACTCTTTGGAAACCCATGCAATCTGACTATCTCCTTGAAGAATAGTACAACAACGCTTGTGGTGTCACTTGTCTTCCGACAGGGAATAGAGTGTGCCATCTTCGAAAATATGTCAACTACAACATAGATTGAGCTATTCCCTTGTTTCCTCTTCGACAATCCTAGATCAAAATCCATGCTTAGGTTCTCCCATGGGGTATTGGGCATTGGTAAAGACGTATACAACACCAAATTCTAACTTCTTCCTTTTTCCAACTAGAAAACGCGACATTGTCAAACCCACTTTCTGACATCTATTGTCATTCCTGGCCAATAATACTTTTCTTCGACCAACGTCTTTGTCTTGTCAATGCCAAAATGACCTGCTAATCTGATGCTATGCAACTCTTAGATTAGGTTCTCTCTTATGGATCCTCTGGGAATACACAACTATTATCCCTTGAATAGGCATCCATCTTGGATGAAATAATCCAAGTATTGAGTCCTGTCGACACTCCAAGGTTCACTACATGCTTTCAATGCTTTCGCAAAATCCTCGTTGGTCTCATACTCTGTATTCACCAACTCTATTCCTTCTTCCTTAACTGTCATCTTGTTCAGTAATGCAACCCTTCGACTCTGTGTGTCAGAAACCTTGTTCGACTTGCCTGACTTATGTCACAACATTAACGTATATCCTTGGAGTAATTCAACCCACTTCATGTGCCGCTGGTTTAACTTCGACCAAGTGTTCAAGTATCTCAGTGCTTGGTGATCTGTGTAGAACGCAAATTCATTGGGCAACAAATAATGCCTCCACTTCTTCAATGCTTGGACAATAGCATAGAATTCCTAGTCATAAACTGAATATTTATGCTTCGTAATTTTCCAACTTATCGTTGAAGAATGCAATTGGTCGACCCTCCTAGATCAACACTGCTCCAATTTCCATTCCATTCGTGTTGCAATCGACTTGGAAAAATTTGTCAAAGTCTAGGAGCACTAACACTGGGCTCTCAGTGACTTTTTCCTTCAACTTGTTGAAAGCTCTCTCGAAAGCTTTCGTCCACTTGAACTCCCTTTTTCTCATGCACTCTGTCAAAGGTGCACAAATTTGACTGAATCCTCTTATGAACTTCATGTAGAAACTAACAATTCCATGGAAACTTCGTACTCTAGTCATGCTTGTCGGTTCCGGCCAATCTAATATTGCCTTCACCTTTTTTGGGTCCATCACTAACCCTTTACCCGAGATTACAATTCCCAAGTACACCAGTTCTTCCTTCATGAAGAAACAGTTTTGTAGGTTCACCATCAACTTCTCTTCCTGGAAATTCTACAATACTTGTCAAATGTGCTCCAAGTGTTTGACCTTGGTTTGACTGAAAATCAGAATGTCATCTAGATACACTACAACAAACTTTCCCAAGAATGGCTTCAGTACTTCATTCATCATCCACATGAATGTGTTGGGTGCATTATGCAATCCGAATGGATTGAATAACCACTCATACATCCCTTCCTTCGTCTTGAATGATGTCTTCCATTCATCACCCTCTCTGACCTTGATCTGGTGATATCCACTTTTTAGGTTGATCATTGTGAAGTATCTCGCTCCACTCAAGCAATCCATCAAGTCATCCATTCTCGACAATGGAAACTGGTACTTGATCGTGATCTTATTAATGGTTCTAGAGTCTGTACACATCATCCATTCTCCACCCTTCTTTGGTGCTAGTACTGCTAGTACCATGCACGGGCTCTGAGTCTCTATGATCAATCCCCTATCCAACAGCTCCTGGACTTGTCGATTGAGTTCCTAACCCTCTATCAGATTCATTCTATGAGGTGCCTTGTTTGGAAAACTTGATCCTAGAATCAAGTTGATCCAATGGGATATGATTCTCATTGGTGGTAATCCCATCGGCGCTTGATCGACTAATATGCTATGAAATTCATCAAGCATCTTTTCGACTTCGACTGGAATATTCTCCATTTTCGACCACTCGACAGATGGTCCATTTGGAATGATGGCGAAACATACTAACTAATTTTCCTCCTCTGTGAGGAAATCCTTGGTTGAGCACATCAACACTTGCTACTCCCAATAGTTGCTTTCTCCCTGCTTGCAGTCAGCTTGCTCCTCCTGCTTCGGCTTTAACATCCTCCACGTGCCATTTTTCAACACTGTGACTGTGTTGTCTCTACCATCATAGATCATCTTCTGATCATATTTCCATGGTATTCCTAACAACAGATGACATGCATCCATTGGGATTACGTTGTACTGCACACTATCTTCCAACTTCCCAACCATAAAGTTGATCAGGCACTGCTTCACATGGTGACCCTTCTGTAAACAGGATATTTTGTATGGATTTGGGTTCTCTTGACATATCAATCCCACCTTTTCAATGAACTCTGTCAACATTACGTTCTCTGTACTACCACCATCAACTACAGTCTTACAATACTATTGGTCTATCCTCACTCCAGTCCGAAAGATAGACTTTTTCTATGCTGCCTCTTTTTCATCACGTCAGTCGTCCTAAATTGTTCTTTTGACCATCATGGTTGGACCTTGTCTTTGACCATCCTCACTGCTTCCAGATGTCGAATATACCCTCTCGTCGGCTTCCTCATCATGTTGATGTTTGGGTTTCGAATCCTCTACAACCTGTAGGTTCTCCGGGCATTCATATGCCTTGTCTACGACTCCGTGAAACTTGTAAAAAACCACAGTTGGTCTATCATCTTTCTTCTTTGTTAGGCCAGTTTGACCATAGGCACTGCGGCCATGGGTTTCTCAACCATCCCGTCGGTTTCCCTTCGTTTTCTCTCTGGTCGTTGTTCCTTCACTTGTCAAGATTCATATTGTTCGCATGCATTTGTCGAACATCTCATGATCAAATGTGCCTGCAATGCCATGCGCTCTTTGTCCTGCACCTCATACATTAATGCCTCTGTGATAAATTTCCAACCGCAGCTGCTACTCCCACACATCCAATTGCAACCAGAATTCACACTATGCACAACTCTACCCAACCGTAGCTAGAGTTGTTAACGCACTTTGCATTTTATTTCGCTCAATGGATTCAAATCCTCAACCTGATTCCACTTTCGGGCTCTGATACCAACTAGCGCAAGGCGGGTCGGTTGGACCTTCTTGCTTAACAATAACACACAACACATAATGTTCACATAGACTTGGATGTAAACGGGATGCCAGATTTCAGCTTCTATTACTTCAATCAAATTACTATATTACAATCCAGAATGCGAATAAACATAAACAACTAAACTATGTCGGCCTCAAACTATTACAAATACAGAATTAATGGTGTGTTCTCTCTGTGTGCGATCTTCTCCCTCTCGCAGTCTCTATTGGATGAAAGCACTCATCGAGCTATGGACGAACAATCTATTGAATCTTTTTTGATCCATCGCTCTCGTTGTTCCTTTACAACACTCTTCTACTCATCTGTTGCTTTTCCCGAGGTCACTTTGTTTCCTGAGGCACTCTTCCTCTACCCATTGAATCGTCCTCGATCTGGAAGACATGCAGTTGTGAGTGCCCTCTGGCTATGCTACACAACCCCTTCCTATGGTGACATCTATCCTGATCCTCAACCACATACATAGCTGCTCATAACTTCCTCAGCAACAAAGAATGGTTGTTAAGTACTCCTATTTGACTTATGTACCTCTGGCTCTGTGAGTTATCAGCTCATGTATTGCCTTGAACATACTACACTTTAACACCTTCTGACTTCACTTACTCCCATGGCTTCCAATATGCCCCTTCCTCCATGCTTTCCTTCCACCGCAAACCTATCGGGGTTGGTGTTCGACACTCGACGTTCTGTTCCTTCTATCGACCGCATCTCGACAGCTTCTTGCTCGACTTATTGAATTCGACAACCAATCTTCCTTCGCACTAGTGGTCGCCAACAATCCCCCTAGTGGACTCTTATGTCGATCATCTTCGACTGTTCTTCCTAGGCCCGGATGCTCCTGCATCGGTTTGGGACCCAAAAGAAAACAAAGGAATTATATCATAAATAAAAAGTTACCAAGAGAAAACTCCAAAGAATTTTATTAGAACTTAAATATTCCAGGTAAGGAAACTTACCAACCATTTTAACCTTGGATACGATTGGTTCATGTTTTTAGCTCTTCGCAAAAGCAAACCAACACCAAATCGCAGGTAAAACCATAAATGAGAAATATCATTGAGGATATTTCTCCTCCATTATTTCTCAGAATAATTACCGGTGTATTAATACTACCATCATTGGAAACCTGTGTAAATAAAGTATGTAAAATGTCAATCCTTTTAAATGTTAAATACATTATATGAATGCAAGTGTGAGTAGGGTTAACTTACCTGAAAATTTATGCCTTCTCCTTGCAGCTTCCATTACGCTAGAATAGATTTGGTAGGTCCGTAGCTTACCAAAATTCCACAGTCCGAGCATAAAGCTTAAATACAACGCAGAGCAAGTCGTAGTAGAACTTAGTTTTATAACATTTTCTCCTTCATATCTACACAGAGCACGATTGAGTCTTGTTTTGCAGCATTAGGTTTTCACATATCCTATGGTCATAATAGGAGCAGACCCTGGGTAAACTGGACTACGTAACCAAGAAATGAAGAAAACCATAAACCCAGGACTGATTGAATGGGTTTTTTTAAGCCTGGTGTCCATATGGGAGGTTGGCACACTATCAACAAAATAGAGGTCTAGAAAGAGTTGGTACATCACATGGCCACATTTAAACCTATGGCCACGCTATCCATGGTCACAAGCCTCATTCATAAACCAATATCGAAACTATAGTCTTTGATAGGAAACATAAACCATAACTTAACGTTTTTACATTGTAATGTAGGTAAGGAAAATCTTGGTTACTCAAGAAGACTAAGGTTAAAAACTTAGGTATTAACTTAGACTATAAGCATACCCTTAACATTTCAATAAATATTTTATGATAAGGATTTATATTATAGTAAATAGTATGGTAAGGTATACACACCTTGTTAAGATCCAAAGTTTAAAATCCAAAGAATTAATCCATGTGCCTCTAGGCATACAAACCAATTAGCTTAGAGTTAGTATGCAATAAGAAGTATAAATACTTAAAAAATAATATCACGATGATTTCAATGTTATAATTACAAACACAATATATGAATAGAAAGATTTATATTATTCACATTTCATTACTTTATAGCTAGTTCAAACATAGTCTTTGATTAAGTAGTTTTGGAAAGTAGTATTTTGAATCCAAAATACTTTAGGAACTCGAGTTATACTTTTGAAAAGTAAAACATAAATGAATTAGAAAAAAGAATTATAGGTAAATTTTGGGGATGTGACACTCGGCTAAAATGTATTTATTCTCCACTATCATTCCAGAAAGTCTCTTAGATATAGCATTTATGCTCCAAAGCATGGGTGTCTATTTAGAAGCAATTATTTGGATCCCTAGAAATGGGAAAAAAGTTTGAGGGATAGAATCCTCAACAACCCAGCTTTGGGAGACCGTCGAAATCTACAAGAACTTTAGGATTGGATGTTAGAAACTAGTTACAAAACTCTTCGAAACATATCACTTTGTTATGATCCGGTAGGAGGGGCATAGATCGCACGAGTGGATATTGAATTGATGAAACATTTAATCCCAACATATGTGTGACTTAAAGAGATATGGAGTGGAAAATCCCTGATTTTTAATCGAGATCAGGACTACAGGGGTTGGGGACCATTGGGTAACTATTTGGTTGTGCATGGATATCAAGATATATATCTTGCTTAGGATGCCAATCTAGACCTTGCTCTTTGGAAGGGAGCACATTGTAACAATATTCCTAAAGTCTCCTTTTTTTGTTGGTTCCTTTCTCATGGAAGAATCCTCATGGGAGATACTATTAATAGGACGACAATACAAGGCCCATTCATATTCCCTATGTGTGCCTCAACTAGTTAAAATAGTGAAAAAAAGAGTGTTCATTTTCTTAGTATGCTTGGTTTTATGATACTTCCTCTTTTGGAAAGGGATTGTTAGCACCAAGGTCCACATTAAAAATGTTTAAAGGAGAGTGAAAAAAGTACCCTTCTTCCGTTAAAGGAAAAGTTTGGTTTAAATTGACTTGGATGAGTCTTCAAAAAATTTCCTGGTGGAACATTATGGTTGGAAAGGAATAACCTTATTTTCTGCAATCAATCCACTCGTCCATCATTGGTGGTGGATCTAACCAAGACTCTTCTTTTTGAAAGTGTTAAATCTGAAAGACAATTATATTTGTTGACTAAATTCTTTGGTTTGGAGATATTCATCCTCGCCCCTTCCCTCCACCATCTTGAAATCCATGCTTAGAATCCCGGTAGATAAGGAAAATATAGAAAGTATTTGAAATATGGTGGAAAAATCACCAAATTTTTTTTCTCTTCTTTGATGGATCATTGAAATGGAATCCAGGGGTGGAAGGAGCAGGGGTGATTCTCTTTAACCCCAAGGGATAAATAATTGTTGAATTCATATGGGAATTGGGAATGCATACTTAGAATTGATTGAAATATATGGCTCTTTTTTAGGGTTTAAGGTTAGTGCAACAAATTGGCATATCTGAGATTTAGGCCTTCGATGATTCCTTGAATATCATATGTTTGTTTTATTTCCAATAAAATCCTTAAGATCTTCTCCTCTGAAAAAAAATTGGTATAATTGGACTCATCCTATCCTGTCTCCCTAGATCCAAATTTGTTCATGTCCTAAGGGAGCTAAACAAGCTTGTTAATATGCCTTGGCCAATTGGGAAGTGAACATTCTGAAGGGAATTTTAATGTCCAAAACTGGAAATCTATCCTATCAAGTCATAGCATGAAGATCGACATTTGTAAGTATGATGAGGTTTTCTACGTGCCTCCTCCTAGCAATCATGGAGTAAAATGAATATTAATGGCCCTTCAAATAGACAAATGTTGAAAGCATGCAAGGTAATGATATATCAATAGTATGATCTAGGTAAAATATCTTATTCCCTATGGATGGATAATATGGATACCGAGTTGGATGGTATTGTGGATTTGGTTTAATGCGAGGCGATCCTTTCTTGGTGTTCTAGGACAATAATGAAAATAAATGGGATGGGGAAATTTAAACCATGTCATTCAATGTAGTTTATATAGTATCAATCTTGGAGAACTTGTGAAAGTAGACATACATGTATCGTCAATCTTCTAAGAAGGAACCACCACAATGAGTGTTGGCATAGCCAACGCAAGGACTCGGCCATGTACGATAAAAAAGTAGTACAGACAATTGCACATCCCATGAATGAAACACCTCTCATCATATGTAAAGGTTTTGAAGCACAAATTATCCACTCTAAAGTTGTGCTTGCATTCAAACGAGTGTCCCTACGAGGATCGAATTTGACAGCTTCAGTGGGAGGAAAAGATGGAAAGAAAGGAGCACCAGACTTAGGGGGGAAACAGCGCCAGTACTCTTGAATCTCAGGGAAAGAGAATCCATAATTTGGAGCATCATTTGAGCCTTCTTAAATACCAACTAACCAATACCTCAAGAAATACCTCTCTAATCAAGTAAGAACCAGGGATTCTAGGAATGCTTTTTGGATAAGGACGTTTCTCCAATTTCACTTAATTTGTCTAAATATTTTTCAAATATCTTTATTTATTGGGTGTTTTTATCCAAATTTAATGTATCTAGGATAATTTCAGATATTTTACTTCTCCATGATGTAGGGGAGATTTGTTAATATGCAGTAGTAGGCTAGATTTTTGTTGCTAGTTTTGGATTTTTGATGGCAAATTTCTATGAACTTTCACATGTAATTTTGTTGAGTTGCTATGCCACCGTTTTTAATCGAAAACTCTACTCATTCTTGCTAAAAAATGATATTGGATAATATAAGAGTAATTAGGTAAATTGAAGCGGAGGGAATTTCTAGTAGGTTAAGAAGGATAAGGGAGCAAGAAGGAGAAGATAGGTCTTTTGGAGGAATGGGAATATGAGACGTTTTCTTGAAATTGTCTTCGAAGATAGTATCATCAAATAAACTTGGAAAATATAATGAATGTATTGCACATGTGGAGAAATCAACTTAGGGGCATCAATTTTATTCTTGATTATATAAAGGATGATTAAGGTCTGAGAATAATCATCAGAACAATATTTTTTGAGCATATCCTCCCATAGATTCTTATATTAGTCAAGCTTATCTAATCCACTAGCTTCTAATAATTCTTGAAAGGTGCAAGTATAATTATGATTATCAAGGAAGTGACAACAATGTAAGCGAGGATTTGAATTGAAAAATACAATCTTCAAAACATTGAAGATTTTCTCCCAAGTTGGATAGAATGGTCAACTAGGGAATTAAATCAACTAGAATCATTTTTCCAATTTGTATGCGGGAAGATGAAAACCATGAGGGAAGGACAAAAAATCCATTGGTGAATAAATATTTCATGAATATTTTGATATGATCAATCTGATTCTCGAATGGTAGACCTATTAATTGGGGAACATGAATGTCCAGACACCAGGTTCCTAGGCTATAATTTGGAAAACTAGGACTGGCGATAGTTAGAACAACATGACACCAGATGTCATTCATGATTGGAAAACATACTATCAATAGAAATGTCATGTCCCAAATTTGGAATTGGGTCACAATGGCCTAATCACATTGGCCATATTCATTAGAGTTTGTAAAATTGATGTTAAAGGTCAAATAATTGCCAAGGAGGAAAATTACTAGTTTCCTAGGTTTGGGGTGGAAGCTTTGGGATTTGGAATAATGGGGATAATAAATGATGTTTGAACATTAGAGTGGCATAAATATTTAATAAAGGATCTAAATAAATATATACAAGTGAAAATCAAAGTGGCATTTGATCATGAAGACACATGGAAGAAGTGGGACCCACATATGGCTAGATTTCCCCACTACACCTGGCATCATTCTCTCACCAATTCGAATTCAAGGTGAATGGTAACATACTTGGGGGAGTACAAAAGGTATTATTCATGGCATGACTCATCCAAGGTAGAAATATAGAGGAAGAGTAACTCCCATGGAAGAGGAAGAGGCAATTTGGAGTTAGTGAGACACTTGGGCTAGATTCCCTAGCTCTATGACAACAATGATGAGGATGCTGACACATATGACACAAATCAGACCTGAAGGCTGACATATGACATATATGACATGTCAGGGCTAAAAATAGACTCCAATAGGGATCTCAAGGGTGTTAGGGCAGCTAAGATGCTTCCACATGTGATTTGGTGGAAGTGGGAAACTAGGAATTGTTGTACAAGTGGCGTTCTTTGGAATCTCTTCCCAACTTGAGTTGGCATGAGTCTCTTGGAAGGAATTCGACCCATGGAGGACATTGGAAATTTATAAATTTCAATAACAAATAATTAAAGCAGATTTTGATCATTTGTAGAATTTGCAATTGCATTTGTGAAGAGGGAGAGCTAGTGGATGACTAGTTTCTTGCCTTAGCCAATTTCGAGGGTGAAAGATTCCCATCCAAGTTGGTAATTGGAAAGGCCATTCATACCTTTCATTTGTATCTTTAATGGAGTCTTTATTTGCAGGTTTAAGCTACAGGGCAGCTCATGGTTTCTTCTATTGCAACTCACTCCTTCAACCATTTCCAGTTTTGACGGCATATTCTTGATCCTTGAGGGAGGGCATTTTTGGTGAGCTATTGTACTCTTTGGGGAATCTTTAAATGCCCCATTTATTTTTTAATATGAATTAAATACTGTGTTATTCATATCCAAAAATTTTCAGGTCGAAATTCCAAGTGCAAATGTATAAATCTCATCTTTAATGGAAGAACAATGCCATTTCCCCACTACCTTGTTGTGAGCCAATGTATTGATGATGATTTCGAATGAATGGATGCTTCTCTGATATATTTGTGATCAATATACTAACATGGATGTATTCTACAAGTTTCCTGTACTTTACTTGAGCATTTGAAGCATTTTTACTCAGTTTAGTTGTATTGGGAGGTGAAATAGTGCCATTTCCCGAAGGGTCGAATTGGGGATTTTTGCAGTTGAATGGGAGAGGGTGAGAATAGTTGTAATAATCCATTAATGGTGCATATGAGACTTTAATAAAATACTTAACACATTACATACCTCTTTTCATAAATTTGAGTGGGTTTGGAGGCATTTGGGAAGCCATTTTCAGTACTTACCCAGGGGGATTTGAACCCCAAATTACTAGTAAAATTGCATAATTGTTCCAGAATCTTAAGAGAGTTTTCAGAGGTATTTTGGTGGACATATTTCATCCATAAACATGATATTAAGTTCTAATATCATTCATACACCTTCCTTGAATATTTGAAGGCATTTGGAGTCAATTTGAGACCTAGAGGCCAATACTAGTCAAAGGAAAATTACTAGTAAAGTTACCTACATTGATCAGAATTGAAAGAGGATTTGCAGAAGTATTTTAAAGGTTCAAAGGAATCCCTGAAACACATATTTATGCTCTAATATCATTCATATACCTTCTCAGAATACTTGGGATCATTTGGGGAAAATTTAGGACCTAGAGATCAAAACTAGTCAAAGGTCGAACTAGGGAAAAAAAAGTGAAAAATTGCCATTTTGATAAAATTCCTAACAAGGGACATTACAGTGGTATCAAAGCATGGTCCTTGCACCTGTGTATTAGGTACATACATTCAAGAATAATTGGCAGCCATGTCTTACTATTATGATGAATCCTATGAGTACAATTCTTATGAGGAATATGCAAATGCTTATGAGCAATATGAAGCAGAATGTGAATGGTACGAGGAAGAGGTGCCATCATGCAACACTTCTTACAATTTCAGGAGAAATGAAGATTATTCTTATGAATTTAAATCTGATGAATATGAGTGTGTCACACCAACCAAGGATAATTGTATGAGCGAGTTCTAAAGATGGAGAGAAAAATATAAAACCCTGCCCCAACAATATCAAGAATATCAAGAATATCTTGCTTTGAGCAAAAATACAAAAAATGCCATGTCTTTTGAGTACTATGCTGAACATGTTTTTGAAAATAAGCCCAAAAATGAAGATGTGGAGTTAGTGAAGAAAGGTTTATGCCCTTCTTGTAAAAACCCTTGGAGCGAGTATCATATATGTGTGCATGAAATGATGTCCTCCTTGAGGAGAGCTTTTGAGATTTATTCAAGAAGAGATTCCAAATATACTGATCCTAAGGAAAACAAGGGGCAACATGCATCAGTTTTCTTTAAGGAGCAAAAGGAAGAGACATCACAAGAGAATGAAGAAGATTATATTGAAAATATGGAAGATCATTTCGAGACACCTTCTAGCTTAGACATGAACCAAAGAGCATCTACTGATGGATGCTTAAACTATGAAGGAGTACCTACTTATGGGTGCTCACACCTCTATGTTGGTGACATAGAGATCACTTTTGAAAGTGTTTCTATAAGTACAAGTTTCATTAAGCATGATAATGAAGACCTTGTAGCAGTTGAAGAAGAACCAAGATCAACTTCCCCATCACCACTTGAGCTTCATAAAGTTGGTCCAAGAAAAAATGAAGAAGATGAGGAGGTTCATTTGCAAGAGCCTCATTTTCTTGAAGGGTCCTTAAAGATGAATGAAAAGAAGATCCAAGAGTACCTCACCATTCTCCATGACACTCAAGCATTGGTGTCAAATTCTTGTTGGAGAGCTACTTCATTGGAGGAAACATCCTTCCATGAAGACATGGAGAAGATTCAAAGAGCAATGTGCCACATCAAAGGTAATTTCATGTCTTTTCTTTTTGATAGAAACCATTTGTTTGAGCTTAATGAATTGTTACATGATGCATACTTGAAGAATAATGAGGATAATCATAAGCTCACAATTCAAAATGAGCAACTTCTTGAAAAGTTGCAAGATACTTGTTTTTCCTCCTATGTTTCAGATTGTCAAATGGTAGATTGTTTGGAGGATTCTTGTTAACACCCAAAAAGTGCTCACTAGCTCATTTACCACATTATATGACTCATTTGTCCATTTTCCTACCATATTTCCATTAAAAATCCCAAAAAACCCATTAAAAAGCCACCAAAAGGCCTAAAATGCCTCCAAAAGGCCAAAAAACCATCAAAATAGCCTAAAAAAGGCTAAAAACCCCCCTTTTCCTCCAAAAATAGCAAAAATCCCCTAAAAAGGGAATAAAAATATAAAATAATGAGGAAAAGGAGGAAAAAACCCTATACAGCTGCCCAAAACCATGTGTTTCCTAAAACCATGGGTCAGCACTCCACCACCAAAAAACTATAAATAGGTGATGGAGATCCCTTATTCCATATCCACAATCACAAGCACCCTTACTCTGCCAAAATCTCTCTCGAAACCCTAGTTCACCTTTGAACTATTTTCACCTTGAGAGCCACCTTTGGCCCATTCCCAACTTTGGAGAAGGAGAAGGAGCATTCTTGAAGCTTGGAGCATCCTCTTGGACACTGCAAAGGGCTTCACCAAACCTTGACACTCAAGGTAACATCAATACAAAGTCATTCTTTCAATTTGGTGTTTATGCTTCATGCTTGTTCTTAGAAATAATTTAATTCTTGTTTTAGCATAATTAGTTTAATATACTGAACTGCTACTAAGGAGTCCATTCTCCTTAGTAGGTGCTCATTGGCACAAGCTAGGGGTAAAACCCTAGCTACAGTTTTGGCGACTCCACCTATTGTAGCACAGCTGTTGCAGTGGGTGTTTTGAGTTGGTTGTTGGCCTGAGTGCCTTGCTTTTTAGCTCTCCTTCTGCACACTCGGTTGCATTGGGATTTTTTGAGCTGTTTTTTATACTCACCTCAACCCACAGCGATTTAGACACCATCCATCACCATTGAGTCCCCGAGACATTCTCGGTGCCTCAGGGGCGAGCCCCCACAGCACGGTTCTCTCGACACCACTCGTCATAGATTCCGATCATTGTCCGTTGATACCACTCATCACAGATCTAGAGCCTTGTCACTTGACTCCACCCGTCAGCGACGTAGGTCTCCGTCACCAGATAGTGACGCACCTTACTTTACCTCTGATTCTGACGAAGAGTCTGAAAACCCTATTTATACTGCCCCTACTAGCCCCATGGCTGGTACGACTTCCACTCCATTTGTCATAGGGACCATTGGTGGCACATCCACCACTACACCAGTTACTACACCTGTTTTTGGTATGCCCTCCATGGGGCAACCATCTACCGTTCCCCTCACGGTACCTATACCCACAGCGGGAATACCCATCCCCACTACATCAGTGGCTCACACTACCAATGGTGGTGCTGGACCATCCTTCACTACCTCAGTTCCCCCACTTGGGGGCACCACCCTAAATCTTGTCCCTCCACTAGGGGGCACTGGCCCCAACTTGGTCCACAGCACTACTGTGTCACAGCCTTCTTCCAGTTTGCCGTTCATGGCTAGCCTCAACCTACCTGACCTGGCCAGATTGACCAACGATCCTATTCGACACGACCCTATGTGGCCTCATATGCCTACTAAACTACCCTCTGACATCCCTAAATTCGAGGGTAAGGCCGGTGAGGACCCACAGAACCACATCATGTCTTTCCACCTATGGTGTTCCTCTAACTCCATTGTGGATGACTCTGTTCGCCTCCGTCTCTTACAACGCACCTTTACTGGCTCTGCAGCCAAGTGGTATATTGAGCAGCCTCATGGGACCCACGCCACCTTTTCTTCCCTGGCCTCGACCTTCCTGCAGTTCTTCCAGTTGCCAGTCCGCTATGACGCGGGCGTTGAGATCCTTCTATCTTGTAGACAAAACACGGCTACCCATATCACGGACCACATCCATGAGTGGCGTAGACGCCGTAGCTTATGCAAGATTAAACTAGATGACCGTATCTTCCTCGATTGGTTCCTCAAGTCCCTGCTTCCTGTCATCGCTAAGGATGTAGCTTCAGAAAGACCCCAGTCTGAAGAAGAGGCCATCCTTAAGGCACAGCAGTTCGACCTCATTTACGCCCAGTCGGGTTACCTTTATACCATTATACCTGACGCCCCTCGCGGCGAGTCCTCTCATCATGATGCACCGGGGGCATCCCACGCTGCAGATGGTATCATTGGCCGTGTTTCTTCGCATCCCCAACCATTTTCTATAGCACGTCCTTCCCCTGGCCCCGACCTGTCGAGGGCTACCTCCCAGTCTGGAGCAACCAACTCATATGCTCCCATGACACATCACCATTCCCATGGACCTTCGTGTCCACCTCAGTGCTTTGGGTATGCGACTCCTGCTTATGCTCCTCCAGTCGCCCCTCAGCCTTACTACCATCAGCAGGCTGCCTCAGCTCCTGCGCCTTCCCAAGCCCCACCAGCTTATTATCCGCCCCAGGCAGCCCCTGCGGCACATCCACAACCGGCTCCGCAGTCCTATCAGCCACCCCCTCAAGTTGCTGCACCTGCTCAGCCTCAACCCGCATATCATCCTCCGCAGCCTGCTCCAGCACCTGCGCAACCTCAAAATCCACCTGCTGCCCAAGGGCAAGTTTACGCCCAACATAACCCGCAGCAAAACCAGAATAACCAACGTAACCAGGGCCAACAGAACCGCGGCAAGGGCCGTAATCGGGGAAACAACCAACCTGCAGACCAAGCTGGTCAACCGGCTAATCCCCCTGACAACAACAATGCGGCCCCCGCTAATCAAAACCCTGATCGCCCGCCCAAGCAGGCCAAAAACCCCAATCTGCGAACGAACTACCCTTGTTCTATTTGCGGGGTCTATGGACATTACACCCATGCTTGCCCACACTTGGAGCGAGCTCGGCAGCTTTGGGTTGACGAGGCCCATCGCCAAGGGCATGCGGCTCCCCAAGCACCGCCCAACCCCCCCCAACCTCAGCAACCCCCTTTGGTGCTGCAAAACCCCTTACCGACTCAAGGCGTGGTGAACACTCAGCCGTTGGCCCCTCAAGTTAACGTGCAACCCCAACAACAACAGATCACCTATGCTGCTCCTGATCAACCCATGTTCGACTCAGGTACCCACCACTTACTGATGATGTCATCCGCTGACGTCAACCTCCAGACCCGTCGGAACCAATATGGCTCCACCTCTGAAGCCACTCCCACGGATAAAACTACTAACGCCCACCCCACCGATCAGGCGTTACGTATACCTCCGCCTCCCACAGACGGCGCTGCGAAAGCACCTCGTTTCCCACTGCGCCGAATCAACAATAACCCTAATGCGCGTGCTGCGTCAAACTACAACATCGTAGACGACCTAGCCCAATCTCCCGCAGCCATGTCTGCGTTGGAAGTCTTGAAGAACTGCCCTTCCCAGCGCAAGACTTTACTTTCCGCCATCGGGGGGATTGACCCAACTGATTCACATTTGATGGCCTTTGATTTAGACCAGTCTGAACCACGCCTACCTTCCAGCTTAGCCTTCCAAGTTACAGTCTCCGTTAGGAACCTTGTTATCCATCGGTGCATCATTGATGAGGGTGCTTCCACATGCGTTATGTCTACATTTGTATGGCAGAAGCTCGGATCCCCTCCTCTCCAGCAGTCCACCACTGCGTTACGTGCCTACGACGGTCGTTCGGCCCAGCCCCAAGGCCTTCTACCCAACGTTCCAGTCCAGTTAGGTGGTAAAACAGTTCTTATTGACATAGAGGTAATCAATGCCCAATTGGATTACAACCTTCTACTTGGCCGCAGCTACATGTATGCCATGCGGGCAGTTGCCTCTTCTGTCTTTCGCACCATGATGTTCCCCCACGAAGGACGCGTGGTTAAGATTGACCAGCTCACCTACTATGATCCCAGTGCTCCAGCGGCACCGGAAAATGTTCTCCCCATGGTTGAACAACCTGTTTCTCCTGCCTCCACCTCGTTTGTTTCCTCTACGGGGCCTGGAGTCTACTCAGACGCGCCGATGACCTCCACCTTTCAATCCATTCCTCCGCCATCATCTACGCCCGAAATGTCTGACTTATGTACCTTGTCCCATGACATCCTACCACCTAACAATCAACCATCTTTGTTGCCTAAACCACCCTTGGTACCTAGTCACATTGGTGTTACACCGATCCATACGATCCCCTTCCTAGTTCCTCCAGCAGGAGTAGTAAGCGCCCCGGTCATGGCTACCCTTAGCCTCCCTGGGTTAACCTTGGGATTACCTGTATGGTACCTTTCGCCTCCCGTTCGCCCGCCGACACCTGATGTCGTCCTCCAGCCGGTGCAACCCATGGCTACTACCACTCAGCCACCTCCCGGTGTCTCTACCCCTTCGTCCTCCACGACACCTCCTCCTCCTCCTCAACCCACTGGGGGCAGAGGTCCTCAACCTTACACTGCTGTCCCACCTCCCAAGACAGTCAAGAACCCTCCAGTGTTTCGTGCTCCTCCCAAATGCTCGCTGTGTGACGAGTTGGGCCATGCGACCCACCAATGCCCACAGTTACCCGCATTACAGAAGCACATGCAGATGCTCGACGACGATCCTAACATCCCAACAGTCGAACTAAATCCTACTCCTAAGCCTAAAGATAAGTCCCTACGTACCAACCACTCCTGCGCCATTTGCGGTATTTATGGGCACTATTCACATCATTGTCCCGATCTCCCGGATTACAGAGCGGCTCTCTATGAGATGAACAATCTGGACCTTGAGACGGCACCACCTACCATTGAGGAGATCTACCCCCCAGACTCTTCACCTTCCGGAGAGGTTAATACCATCTATATGGTCTCTTCCACCACTTCCCCCTCGTCAACCGATTTGACGACGCAAACGTTCCGTACTGATGAGGAGATTCTTGAGGCCCTTACTGCCCCGGATTATCCTTGGGATGATATGCACCACCGTTCCTATTTCATCCCAGAAGCGTCTTCCTCTAGCACCACTACCCAATACGCGGTCGAATCCAAAGACTTCCTCCCTACCAAGGTCGACTGGTTCAAGGACCCAATTCCTGCTCCTGATGCCTTCGAGGAAGGTAACATGGCCAACATCTCACCTGTCATCCAAGTTGATATTGCTGCTCCAGGACATGCCCCTGAACTCATTACTTTAGGAGCATTCTGCAGTAAACAAGAGATTGAGGACTACATAAACCTTTTCAGAGAATTCCGTGATGTCTTTGCTTGGTCCTATACCGAGATGCCCGGTCTTGACCCCGCCATTATAAAGCACCACCTTGACACCTCTAAGTCAAGGGGCATAATAGATTCCCTCGACCCTGGGATAAGGGGCATGATCAATCATTTTGAACCTTCCCCATCACATCTATCTCAGCACGTCAATAAACCCATTGTTCAAACCCACACATATGTGATCCATAATCACAAACCCCATGCACATAGCATGGGGGCAAGTCATTAACCCTGCTCACTTTTTCACATTTGTGATCTCAACCATTTTTGAGGTCACGTGTCACTTGTACATTGGATTTGATACGCATAGTTCTTTCCTTTGACCATTCCGGAGTCCTTATGACCTTCGTTTTTCGCACCATTTGCACCGTCGGATTCATATTTCCGCGCCCGTGATGATGCTTGAGATCATTTCTCGCTCTCACTAGGACCAATATCACCATTGTGTCCCGACACCTTGTCGCCCTGGTTTGCGTGCCACATCGGCCGTAACTAGTTTTGGATATATTTTATATCATCGGATTCATTTTTCCGAGCCCGTGATGATGCTTGAGATCATTTCTCGCTCTCACCCCCATATTTTTCGGATATTTTTTCAAAATGCCCCCGTCACCTCGGTTTGCGTGCCACATCGGCCGTTACCCGTTTTTGACATCCTTTATATCGCCAAATTCATTTTTCCGAGCTCGTGATGATGCTTGAGATCATTTCTCGCTCTCACTTGGTACAATTTCAACATTGTGTCCCAACACCTTGCTGCCTCGGTTTACGTGCCACATCGGCCGCCATCGGATTGTTCCACATTTTTACATGAGCCATTCACTCTTGTCATACTGCAAATGTTTCGTTATTTTGCCACCATTTCATCTACCCCGCAAGGAGGCCCACCAGTGTTCCCCACTACCCTCGTTCTTGGTCATCATTACTAAACCTTGATTCGAACACTTCCTCCTTGCCTGGCCATTCCTTTTGTTCGGTATAATTTTATCCCTTTTTCGGGCCGGACAAGTCCTTTACGAAAAAGGCACTTAGGGAGTTTCCGTTAAGCTCTTTTCTGACTCCTAAAAGAATGAAAAGATCGCCGAGCAATCTTGCTTCCTTTCATGCTCGTTAAAGTACCTGAAAGGGCGTCTATCTGGTATAAGTTTAACCCTTTTCCGGACCTGGTAGACTAATTACGAAAAAGGAATACTCTAGTCACACCGGCTAGAAGAGTTCTTCATTGCATCCTTTTATGCTTCTTTGGGCCTTGGAGACTAAATCTACGAAAAAGCAACCCCCTGGAGTCTTCTTACTTGCTTTCAGACTCTCTAAAATTGAAAGCAACCACGAGCATGCACTGTCCTGGGCTCATAAAATCCACACGACAGTACCATTCCACTACCTCAGAGTCTTCTTATCGCTTTCAGACTCCTTAAAATTGAAAGCAACCACGAGCATGAACTGTCCTGGGCTCGTAAAATCCACACGGCAGTATCATTTTATCCACACACTTCTTCTAGTTCCTTAACCCATGAAGAAGTATCCTCCCGCGCCTCATGGCACTATGATCGATCATCTCGGCAGCACCCCCAGTTAGGTCGCCTTTGTTCAGAGTATTCTGCAAGTCTCCTGCCATGTTACACCAGCTTGAGTCTCCCTCAGCCAGTTATTCCCCCAGATCCATTACAGCTATGATCCCTTTCCCCTGAGTCAGTTTCATATGCTGCCAGATCATTTCCATTATCATACTCTGAACAAAGGAAGTGTGAGTCCACCCGCTCTACTTGCCCAGTTGTCCCCCCACAGTTTATCAGTTCTGCCATCAGTACTATCACATTTCCGTCTTGTACCTCGCGCTCCTGTCAAGGAAACATCATTGCCTTGATAGTTGCAGGTCTCCCTCTGTCGACAACAGCTCCTCTATTCCAGAGGATAGGCCCAGAGGTCCCTACGCCTTGGACTTATCACCATCTGTGGTAGGTGCCTACGGATCATTCCGAGAGGAGACATCATTGCCTCTCCGAGTGGTTGTTCCTCACATGCTCGACTTCAGCACCTTGATCGCATCGTTGAGGATCGCGTAGGATTATATCCCATCAGTTTTTAGTCGAAGACCCCGGATTTCCCCCGACTCTAGCACATTGGTGAGTCACTTCGGAACGCCCAGTTGTATGTTCCTGTGGATGTCCGGGCTGCGTTGGCATTTGTATTCGGAAGCCATCCAGTTTCATGCTTCCTTGAGTACCCAGTTTCAGTTCCAGATCAGTTCCAGTTCAGTGTACCATGGAGAGTATGACCCCAGTCACTATGATCCAGCAGATCATCAGTTCCTTTGGTACCACACTCAGTAGCACTGTTGATTGTTCCGGTGCACCAGTTCTGCAGTTCACACATGATCCACTCAGCAGTATGTCCCAGATTTGTGTCCCCTTTGGACTCTTATGATGTACACAGTGGTCATGTACCTTACAGGTCCCCCTTTTTTCGGGCCTTACAGTTATATTTATGTATCTTGATACGAGCATGGGTATGCCCGCCTCGTCCATATATTGAGATTATTCCTCAGTCAGTATTTGAGGTCATGTATATTTCAGGTCCCCATTTTTGGACCCCATTGTTATTATGTTATATCCTGATACGAGCATGGGAATGCCCGCCTCGTCCATATGATCAGATGATTCCTCATCCTTTATTGAGTTTATGTACTTTTAGTTCTTGCAGTTGTTCGGGATCGTTGTTCCGGGCTCCAGTTTGTTTCTTCTCTTCTCTCCACATCCCAGGAAAACCATTCATGACTTATGATGTCCATCGGCCATACGATGAGCTCCTGACCTCGCACATCAGGGGGCAATCTGTTAACACCCAAAAATTGCTCACTAGCTCATTTACCACATTATATGACTCATTTGTCCATTTTCCTACCATATTTCCATTAAAAATCCCAAAAAACCCATTAAAAAGCCACCAAAAGGCCTAAAATGCCTCCAAAAGGCCAAAAAACCATCAAAATAGCCTAAAAAAGGCTAAAAAACCCCCCTTTTCCTCCAAAAATAGCAAAAATCCCCTAAAAAGGGAATAAAAATATAAAATAATGAGGAAAAGGAGGAAAAAACCCTATACAGCTGCCCAAAACCATGTGTTTCCTAAAACCATGGGTCAGCACTCCACCACCAAAAAACTATAAATAGGTGATGGAGATCCCTTATTCCATATCCACAATCACAAGCACCCTTACTCTGCCAAAATCTCTCTCGAAACCCTAGTTCACCTTTGAACTATTTTCACCTTGAGAGCCACCTTTGGCCCATTCCCAACTTTGGAGAAGGAGAAGGAGCATTCTTGAAGCTTGGAGCATCCTCTTGGACACTGCAAAGGGCTTCACCAAACCTTGACACTCAAGGTAACATCAATACAAAGTCATTCTTTCAATTTGGTGTTTATGCTTCATGCTTGTTCTTAGAAATAATTTAATTCTTGTTTTAGCATAATTAGTTTAATATACTGAACTGCTACTAAGGAGTCCATTCTCCTTAGTAGGTGCTCATTGGCACAAGCTAGGGGTAAAACCCTAGCTACAATTCTCATGACATGATGGATCATGAGAAATGTGAAAATCTGAATGTTCTTGATGTGTTTGAAGATGAACTTGAAGAGATCCAAACACTTGATGTGGTGGAAGAGGAATTTGAATTGTCTCTTGATGAAGGTTATGCAATTTTTAAAGAAGAGCATGATTCCTCTACATTGGAACCAAACTATGACAAAGGGTTCACACTTTTGAAGGAGCTGCATGATACTACCCATATGGATCCTTCCCATGATGAAAATTATGTACTCTTTTTATCATTTGGGTGATTTAGTTCATTCTCCTACATCCTACAATTCCATGTTTTGCAACATTGGTCTCAATGAAGTATGGGTGAAAGGATTCTTTTTTATGGTGCCACGTGAGGAGTATGGAACTCCTAGATTTAACTTTTATGATGACATGGTTGGAGCACATTCTTATTCACATTTGCAGAAGCATAATTTGTCACTTTATGATGATTCACATCTACATGGATGCACCTATGATATGGATTTGAGTCACTCGAAGACTCATGGTTTTTCTTGCTCAACACTGGGTTCATTTGATGTTAGAGGAACTTCATCGAACACTTGGGTGAATAGATTTATAATGGGAGAACATTTTTGTTGGAAGCCACATACTTTGGTACATCTTTATGATTCTCACATTCATGGATGTATGGGTGAGACTTCTTTGAGTCATTTGAAGTCTCCTTGTTTTTTCTGCTCATTATTTGGTTCAGATTTTAGTGGAGATTATTCATTCACTTCTTGGATGAAATAATACATGGTTGAATATTTTGATGCATATCACATCCTTTTGGAGCAGCATTATAGGACATGGGATCCTCACCTATGTTATTGGAGCATATTTGATTGGTCACTGGAAGCTTGTATGCACTTGGAAAACGGTGGTCTACTTGCTTGGAGGTATAAGCACTTTCATGATTCTTTGATGAAGCACCTCCTTGATATTAATTTTCATTATGTAGTTATGTACTTTGATAATATATATTTTGTACTCATGATGTTTGGAAGAATGCATACAATAAAATGGGATCCAGGAATCCTCTTATCTGATGGTATGGGTTGGAGAGCACTCTTAATTATTGGGGTGCAATACAAGCAATGGGACCCTGGAATAAGTTTTATCTCATTGGTTTCAAATTTTTTGGGGAAACAAGCAGTATGGGAGATGGATTTCCCCACTTAATAAAGTGATTTTTATCAGAGTAGTGAAGCAGCAAGCATGGTGTTTCCTCTCTAAAATCTTCAAGGAAACTCAAAGACTCAAGGTTGGGCAATTCAATGGCAACTTCAAAGAATTATATAGTAAGCAGGTTCTTCAACACCCATGTTTGAAATTGCTTGAGGACAAGCAATATTGGGAAGGGAGGATTTGTCATGTCCCAAATTTGTAATTGGGTCACAATGGCCTAATCACATTGGCCATATTCATTAGAGTTTGTAAAATTGATGTTAAAGGTCAAATAATTGCCAAGGAGGAAAATTACTAGTTTCCTAGGTTTGGGGTGGAAGCTTTGGGATTTGGAATAATGGGGATAATAAATGATGTTTGAACATTAGAGTGGCATAAATATTTAATAAAGAATCTAAATAAATATATACAAGTGAAAATCAAAGTGGCATTTGATCATGAAGAAACATGGAGGAAGTGGGACCCACATATGGCTAGATTTCCTCACTACACTTGGCATCATTCTCTCAACAATTCGAATTCAAGGTGAATGGTAACATACTTTGGGGAGTACAAAAGGTATTATTCATGGCATGACTAATCCAAGGTCGAAATATAGAGGAAGAGTAACTCCCATGGAAGAGGAAGAGGCAATTTGGAGTTAGTGAGACACTTGGGCTAGATTCCCTAGCTCTATGACAACAATGATAAAGATGCTATGACACCTATGACACAAATTAGACCTGAAGGCTGAAATATGACATATATGACATTTCAGGGCTAAAAATAGACTCCAAGAGGGAGCTCAAGGGTGTTAGGGCAGCTAAGATGCTTCCACATGTGATTTGGTGGAACTGGGAAACTAGGAATTGTTGTACAAGTGACGTTCTTTGGAATCTCTTCCCAACTTGAGTTGGCATGAGTCTCTTGGAAGGAATTCGACCCATGGAGGAAATTAAAATTTTATAAATTTCAATAACAAAGAATTAAGGTATCTTTTGATCATTTGTAGAATTTGCAATTGCATTTGTGAAGAGGGAGAGCTAGTGGATGACTAGTTTCTTTCCTTAGCCAATTTCGAGGGTGAAAGATTCCCATCCAAGTTGGTAATTGGAAAGGCCATTCAGAACTTTCATTTGGAGCTTTAATGGAGTCTTTATTTGTAGGTGTAAGCTACAGGGCATCTCATGGTTTCTTCTATTGCAGCTCACTCCTTCAACCATTTCCAGTTTTGATGGCATATTCTTGATCCTTGAGGGAGGGCGTTTTTGGTGAGCTATTGTACTCTTTGGGGAAGCTTTCAATGCCCCATTTCTTTTGTAATATGAATTAAATAATCTGTTCTTCATCTCCAAAAATTTTCAGGTCGGAATTCCAAGTAGAAATGTATAAATCTCATTTTTAATGGAAGAACAATGCCATTTCCCCACTACCTTGTTGTGAGCCAATGTATTGATGATGATTTCGAATGAATGGATGCTTCTATGATATATTTGTGATCAATATACTGGCATGGATGTCTTCTACAAGTTTCCTGTACTTTACTTGATCATTTGAAGCATTTTTACTTAGTTTAGTTGTATTGGGAGGTGAAATAGTGCCATTTCCCCAATGGTCGAATTGGGGATATTTGCAGTTGAATGGGAGAGGGTGAGAATAGTTGTAATAATCCATTAATGGTACATATGAGACTTTAATAAAATCATTAACACATTACATACCTCTGTTCATAAATTTGAGTGGTTTTGGAGGCATTTGGGAAGCCATTTTCAGTACTTACCCCAGGAGGATTTGAACCCCAAATTACTAGTAAAATTGCATAATTGGTCCAGAATATTTAGAGAGTTTTCAGAGGTATTTTTGTGGACATATTTCATCCATAAACATTATATTCAAGTTCTCATATCATTCATACACCTTCCTTGAAGATTTGAAGGCATTTGGAGTCAATTTGAGACCTAGAGACCAATACTAGTCAAAGGGAAATCACTAGTAAAGTTACCTATATTGATCAGAATTGAAAGAGGATTTGCAGAAGTATTTTAAAGGTACAAAGGCATCCCTAAAAAACATATTTATGTTATAATATGATTCATACACCTTCTCATAATATTTGGGATCATTTGGGGGAAATTTGGGACCTAGAGATCAAAACTAGTCAATGGTCGAACTAGGGAAAAAAAGTGGAAAATTGCAATTTTAATAAAATTCCTAATAAGGGACATTACAAGAAATATGATCAAGATAAACTCTAAGGGGTAGGATCAGGAACAATTCAAAAGATATCTAGGAACTTCGCTCCTTTGTGGAGTCACCAATTTTTGTTGATTCCCATATTGACATGCGAAAGGACATTGGAAGAACACCACTAGAAGGATAGTCAAGGGGAATATGGGGATGGAAAACTGGGTGTTTCTTAAAGCCCTTGATGTCCTATTGACTTGCAAAGTTATTCGAAAATACCATATGCAATAATTAATTTAGCAATTAATGAAGATTAAATCAAACTAAGTTAAAAGCATGTAAAAATTCAAATGAATACAAACTGAACATTAGTTGTGACATAATAAAATAAAATCTAAATGAACTACATTAATGGAAAAAAGATTATATTACTAACCAATTGAATAAATAAAGTAAAAAAATGAAAGTGTTAACACTTTAAGCGAAACCAAATTTATATAATTAATATGAATTGAAATGAGTTATACATTAGATCATTAAACAAGATGATAAATGCAAAATGTTATGTCTATTAAGCATAAAATCAGTTATTTTAAATTGAAGAATTAGATTGTTTATTTTAAGTGTAGTGCATTTAGTGTTTGTATAAAAATGTGATTTTTAAGGTATTAATCATTTGACTACAAGTGTTAATGTAAAATGAAGTCTTTTGGGCTAATAATCTATGTGACGTTAAAGAAAATAGAAAACTAAATCTTCAAACTAGTTTTATTTTTCAAAATTTAAATAAGAAGGCTAAATGCTCGAAATGTGAAAATTTGTCAAAGATGTACAAGTTGGAAAGAATAATATGTACAATCCTTAATATTTACAATTTAAAAAAGTATAAATATAAAAAAATGAAATTGAATGATTAAAAAAAAGGGAGACAAGGATGTAGGTATGCCCATAAATTATTTTTATTAAGAAATTGGAGTTTGATAGTCATAAGTACAAGTTATAGTTTAGGAAAAATATAATTTGGGGGGATGTAAGGTAAGTAAGGTATGGGGAGTTTACATGAATTGGGGAGGTATAAAAAGGAGTATCTACTAAAAATAGGGGATATCTAATATAAAAAAAATAAAAATTATTGGAAATATGTATTGGGAGGGGGGACCAACAAAAGGATTGCAGTAGGTATTTATCAATATCTAGTGAAATTAGGATCATTCTTTAATATCACACCAAAGCTCATGCTGTGGAATTTTTTCACTAAGTAAAGACAGTGTGATTAGACTAGTGTCCATATTTGCAATCCCACTTTTGTAATTCAATGTAGCAGACCGACTGTGTAGGTATGACATACTTATCTAGATGCATTTTCCTATGTATATATTTTTTTTGTAAGTAAGATGTGAAACCTTCTATTAATCAAAAATAGGGAACATAGTTGTACAATAGCAGTTGGTAATCCCATATTGGGCCAACCAGAAGATGACTCTCCTTGACAGCTTCTTAATTAAACTAACATAAAACTCTATGACATTCCCTTCCAAGAGGGTGATATCCATGCAATGACAATTTGGCATATTTTTTCTTTTTCCTAACATCAATCCATCCTGACGACTGATCAAGAGCCGACAAGATGGGAGTTATGGTCAGCTGATCTGGGAGCATTCAAGGTTATCTCGAGAGTGAGTTAATTCCACTTCTTTGTCACTATCTAAGTTATTAGATTCATGTGGGCGCTTCTGGACACCAGTGGAGGATACTCCGACTAGGGCCATATCCATAGTCTCCTCAAGAGTAGGAGGTTCTCCATGGTCCCCCTGTGGCATTTACGAAACACCATCTTACTGATGTGTTGCATGTGGCGGTTTCGACACAGGAGCCAAGGAGGGTGGAGCTCTTGGTGAGCCTTCTTGTGTGTTTGAGGAAGGTTGCTTCCTTTGATTCTTTCCTTCATGCCATCCATGCTGTCAATTTTTCATGGAGTGAACTAGAGAAGTAGGGAAGGCTTCTTGCAAGTGCCCTGGTTGCTGACAGGATCTGCATCTGAAGGATATGTTTTTGTAATCAAGGGGATGAACAAAGACATAATCCTCACACCAAACGATGTTAATCTTGTCGGTAGTCCCTTGCTTAGATCCATCTCCACACAAATGCATGCAAAGGTGGCTAACCCCTTAGATGTTCTATCTGTGTCCTCTTTGATGAACTTCCCTATGGAGTCACCAATGGTTTGAAAGGATTTAGGATACAAAAACTGTAAGGGGAGGTTTAGGAGTCTTACCCATACTATATTAGTCATTAATATAGCTATTAAGGGGTTAAAATATAGGTACCATTTCCTCATAGACAACCCCGAGTTCACCCAGAACCAAGGTCCTCCAGCGATGATTTGGTTGCGGTGAATCTCTATTTCAAAATGGGAAATGAAGTATCATTTGGAGCACATGAAGAGCTCCAGATTCATCCCCCACATTTGCTTGGTCTAATCACTCAGATTTAGGGATGAGGGCCACAGTCCATTGAACCTATAGATGATGGCCATATTAGCTAACTCACCACACTTTAACACCGAGGTTAAGCCCAATGTGGCTGAAGGAGCCTCCTCTTGATGCTCCACAACGAAATTTGGGCCAGAGAAGACCCTTGGATTTGGTTTGGATGTTCCAGAATCCTTGGCTTTCACTGCTTCTGTAAATGTTTGTCTCTTAGCGGAGGAGGGTTTGGCTGCACCTGGTGGTCTCCCATCTCCTCCCCGAATCCTAGACCCGATGTAGATCGACGAATCCATGTTGATGCCGCAATCCTCTAGCTGAGCATCCAGCGGAAAGAGGTGTCCTTTGAAGCAGAGATAGTGGGTGTTCTTGTTAATACCCTCCCATTCACATAGCTTATCCAAGATGAGGGCCACCAGGTTTGTAGGGATTAGGAGAAGGTACCTCGAAGAACTGGACATAAGCTTGAAAAAATCGGGAACCATTGGCCCCTTGTGCTACTATCCTTTTTCGTCATGATCCTCCGAGGGTCTGCATAGGGAAGGTCTCTCTTCCTTTGGGTCACAGCTTCCAGGAGAGCTTGTTGAGGGGTGAAACTAGATGCATCCTCCTTTGGGATCTCTAGCCACGGATGTTGCGCTTGAGGGAGGGGCGACAACATCATTTCTTTGAAAAGATGCTCTAGGGTTCCTTCACCTCTGCATATCGTAGATCTCAAAAGTCTGTCAAGAATAGGAAGGGCCGAGGATGCATCAGGCTGGGGGACTTGCTGCTCATTCTCCAGAAAACCGCTGCAGTCCCCATTGTGCAGCATAACTCGGTGGGGAGATGGGGCCAGGAAGGGCTCCTTAGGAGGATTCGGTGAGTTCCATATTGTATACAAGAGGCCACAAGACCTAGCAGCCGCTCGGCCTAGTGGTAGGTTTTTCGTGGAGCTCCTCATTCTTCTCAACAACTTATCCATTGTTCTATGTATATTAATCTCGAAGAGTACATTCACTAATTCGATTTTTTTGTTAGATATTGGGTGTCTGGTAATTTTATTGACGTTTCACTTAGGTGATGAAGTATAGGAAAATATGGAGAATGGAATAAATGATGGCATTCAATATTTTCTACATAAATATATACCCAAATGAAGTAGCAACAACATTGGATATTGTGCGATGTGTAGAGTGAATATTATTTCATATACACTAATTGAAGCCATGGAATGTCTCTCCCCTCTTGTGGAGATGGTAAAGGAATATGTAATTATAAATTCTTCATCGATCATAGACTATACCTTTAAGTGTGTGGTGGTTTAAACTCATATATTGCCTAAGGTGATTGTTATAGGTCAAATCTGCACTTCGCCGTCCCTAATAACATTATGGTGTAGATCACACAAAAGGATACCATGGATTGAAGAGCTAGGTTTCCCTAGATGATGTATGGACTAGAACTACCCTCTTCAGCTAAGAATTTCCCTGTTTACCCTAATCTTTTGACATGTGCGCTACTATTTGGGCAACAAACCAACGCACATCTGGAAGTATGCCCTACTTTCCTCAAGGGAAACTAGCGCACACCTCATAAAAGTTGTAAGCACTTGTTGTAAAACACTGAAGTTGCATATTGTCCACTACTGTGCCTTGAGGAAACTCACGCACATCTTAAGATGAAATAAAAAAATATATTAAGATTACAAATTGGGATTAGTTGAAGATCGTTCTACAACTTCCCCAACCTCCGAATTCAACCACCTCTCGATTACAACTACCTACCTTGTCCCATAAATACAAGGAGGATCCATGAGAGAGGGACCTAGAAAGAATGATTTAAGGGTTGTTACGCCGGAGGAAAGTCCCAAGTCATTGTGAAGAGCAGGAGCCCAGGACTTGGTTGGAGAAGCATCTTGATCGATCAGGTATACTTGCACTGATTCATGTTTCTTTGATAGTAAAAAGGTGGAAATACCCTTCTTGTTCCAAATCGAATGTCTATTGGATTGTATGTTAATTTGGATTAGTATCTGATTGTTGTTGATGTTTGTTTTCTTTCAATGTTCGTCAATATTTATATAGTCAAGATACGCTGAGGAAGGCTTCCTTTGTGTTGCAGGTTCATCATAGCGAAGCATCAAGTTGGATATCAAGTGAAATTTAAGACCAACCGTCAATTAAAGGTACATCTTTCGATATCTTGATCTCTTTCATTTGTAGGAACTAAATGCAATATAATGAATGTATTTACCTATCATACCACCTATTGAATGCTGCTTTATACACTGCATAGTAGTGCATATGTCCGAGTGTGCATGGGTTTCTGCACTCCACAGTAGTGCCTTTTCCTATAGTGTCCAGTTTTCTATTAGGGTTTGATTTCCTCTGGTTTGATTTCACTTCTAGACTTTTGCTTTCCTTCCCTGACTTACCCTTGAGACTCGTATGTCTCTTTTGAGTCGTGTCTACCTGTCTAAAGTCCTTTAGTTTTCTTTTTCTTTCTTGAGTACTTGTTTTAGTGTCTTTACTGCTTTCTAGCCCTTTATGAAGTTCGTGCACTATTCTTGTTTGGACATAGCTGCACACCTTTACCCTAGTTGCTTGTTGCAGTCATACAGACCTGCGTTCTTAATGTTTGTTGTTTGTGGCAACGTTAGCACACTTTCATTGTGTCTTATCCTTCCCATTAGGGTTCGACCTCACGTTTGAGTCGTTAGGGTTCTTTTGAAACGTTGCTTGGGTTAGATACTTTCTGATTGTCTTTTCAGTTTAGTCCAAGTGAGTCAGAGCCTTCTATTTTAGCTTTCTTTTGAGTTTGTGTGTTAGTAGGGTCACTTTTTCGTTCACTCACCTACTCTTTTGCTTGGCTTAGTGTTTTCTTAGAATTTTGATGTTTAGGAGAAACCTTTTTAGGTCTGCCTTTCCATTACAAACATCTCTTTTCCCTGTTTCTTTTACACTTTGTTTTCAAGCCTATTTTTTTTTTCTTTTCGAAACACCTTGGTAGTTTGAGTCTTCTTCAAATCTTTTGATTCGTTTGTTTTGAGCCATTTAGGTGTTTGTCTTACACATACTTTACATTTAGATCTTACTTGCTCTTGTACAAGCTCTCTTTCTTTTACAATTATTAGAAAAGGAAAAAATTGTGTAAGTAGATTAGTAGTAAGGTCTATCATTATTTTAAAGTAGCATAATTTGCTTTGCTTTGAAATTTAAAAGAAAAATACAAAAAGATTGTGTTTTAGGATTGCCTAGTTTTTTTATTTTTGAAAAAATATAAACGTAAAAGAGAAAAAAATTTGTGAATTTGAAAGCATTACTTTACATGCACTTTAGTTTCATACAAACCATTCCACACACCGCACTACAACCCTTGAGTAACAAGTAGCCCTTAAAAAGAAATATTACTAAAATTTACTAGCAACATTTTTTCTTTTTAGGTATACGCATCATCAACTAGCTTAGGCTATAGTTTTAGACTTAAATTACATTAAACGATCCGAAAATGGCTTCATTACTCAACAATCGTAGTATGACTATCTTTTAGGTAAATCCATATCTATCATATAGTCTTGGGATGATCTACTGAAACCAAAGTTAAGGACGAGGCCGTGGGAGGTTGGAATTGTTGAGGATAGCCCTCACTTTCCTCTCAAACATAAACCTGAGTTTATTCACATACAGGGGTCATTTAAGACTTCAGGATTTGCTACCCTTCCCATGCGTTTCGACTAGGCTGACGACTGTCCCTCATGTATTTCATATTGATGGTACCCTTAGTATCAAACCTTTAGGGATCTATACGGGTAGAGTGGGTAGTTTTTCCCACTTCACCTTGGACATACGTGGAATATAACCCTTTGGCAGTAATCCTGAGAGGGAATTTTGGTGATTCAAACTCTTACACCTACAAGACCTCTATTCGACACCATGTAACTGACCTTCAATACTCTATTAGTTTTTTATGGGCCCTAATCATCCCAGATTTATTTCTCAGAGTATTTTCCATCTTATTGCTTGGTTTGATCACTTAGGAAATTTTTAGTGGTGTGCTCTTTGTGCTGCTTGTTTTTAGTTGAACTTAGATATTTCTAGACCGTTACATCGGAAACTATGGATAGCACTCCGGTGAGCACCAATCAAGGGACCCCTGTTCAAGGGGCTCCTTCTGCTTTTCCATTCATTGGGAACATTGGTACTCCCTTAATGGCTACCTTGAATCTTCTGGGATTCACTATAAGGCTATTGGTTTGGTTGTTTTCCACTCCGAACACCTTGCATGCTCATGATGCTTCTCAAGTAAGCACCTTTCATCAAGAGAATCAGAACCCTATGCCTACTTCGCCAATAACATCTACTCCTCATCCTTCTACCTCATGTGGTAAAAGTAGTAATACTAGTAACCGATAGTCTAAAAGGAATAGACGGAAGAAGAATAGGAAGAAGATTCCAAAGCAAGGGGGAAGCCACCCAGCCTATGGAAGTCATGCTAGAGGAACCCACCAAACCTATGGAGGTCATGTTGGGGGAAATCTTTCTGTCACTATAAATCATACTGAACCTATGCAACCATCCTTTGGAGGTCATGCTAGGGGCACCTACCCAACCTCTGGTGGACATGTTGGGAGAAATCACTCAGTCACTATAAATCATACTGAACCCACCCACCTAGCCTTTGAAGGTCATGCTGGGGGAACCTACCCAGCCTTTGGAGGTCATGCTGGGATAAAAATTTTAGTCACTGCAAATCATACTGAAAGCATGTCTTCAACCACTGTTGGTCATGTTGAGGACACGTCATTGATCACTGTTAGTCATATTAATGACAAGTCACTAGTTACTGTGAGTCATACTGGATACACTAAATCAACCACTGCAAGTCATGCTGAGAAAGTTGACATTGTCGACAAACCTAATAAAAAGATGCTTAAGTTCCCTTGTAAGTTTTTCGAGGGAGACAACCTGACCTATTTGTGCCCTGTACTTCTAGAAGTGCAAAGAGTGTGGTCCGTAGTTCAAAAGTCTTCTGCTTCTGAGCAACCAGCCATTGCAAGTCATGCTAGGGGAAAGCTATCAGTGAATGTTAGTCATGCTAAGAGTACTATTTTTTTAAAGGAGTCCAAGCTTATAGAACGCAAGCCAAAGTTCCCTTGTAAACATTTTAAGGGAGATCACTTTAGTCACCTATGCCCTGGTATTCCAGTGGTGCGGAGAGTGTGGTCCATGTATAAAGGATCCGCTACTCCTGAATTGTCTATAGATTCCCAACATCCTGATCAACCTTTCGTTGATGAAGTGGTTGAACCAATGCAATATTTGGTCAACCCCACTCTTCCTTCGGAGAGTGAAGTGGTTGAACCAATGAAATATTTGGTCAACCCCACTCTTCTTTTGGAGAGTGAAGTGATCGAATCGATGCAATCTTCGACCGATCCCATCAATCCTTCAAATACTGATGCACCTATCCCTGATGTATTCTACATTACCAGTTCGGATGTTTCTGAAATAGGGGGAACTTCATCTGTTCTGAGTGAACCCCTACCAAGCTCTAGGATCATTTTCTTTGATTGGAATAGTCTAACTAGGCCTCGCATTCCTTCTGCTACATGTTTTCAGATAAAGGTTGATATCGGAAACCATGCGGTTCATCGATGTATTGTAGATGAAGGAGCCTTTGTTAGTATCTTATCCCCTTATGCTTGGAGAGATATAGGTTTTCCTAACCTTGTTCCAGCTGTTAATTGGCTGTTGAATTTCGATAAAAGACCTAGTGAACCGCAGGGATTCATCCCTCGAGTACCCGTTTCTTTGGGTGGAAAAATAGTCTTAGTTGATTTTATGGTTTTAAATAACCCTATGGACTTTGATATGATCATAGGGTGTGATTACATATATGCTATGTAGGTTGTGGTGTCTATGCTCTTTCGTGTGATGCATTTTCCTCACAATGAAAGCATTGTCATTATCAATCAACTTACATTTGTGGATCCCTCTTATTACCCAACTATAGACCAAGTATGTCCCCCATCAGTAGGCACTACCATGTCATAATAAAATTATGTGGCATATTGTTCTTTGATTCCAATTGCTACTGAGAAGAAGCCTATGAATTCATGCTTAGCTTCAAGGGATTGGGTCCTGGCAATTGACCAGGTGATGACTCCATCTAAATGTTTAGATATGTGTTCCATCTAGGATAATATACTTCCTTCTGATAAAGTTTCCCTAGATTCTATAATGCATTCTGCCATTCATTTGGACAATGATCCACCATCGAGCATTCTTCCACCTTTTCTTCGAGCTCATTAAAAACAGTAAGAAGGCTACATGCATTATTCCTTCACTTCAAGCTCGTTAAAAACAGTAAGGAAGTTGCTAGCATTCTTCCTTCACTTCGATCCCATTAAAAACGATAAGGAATTTACGAGCATTCTTCCACCTTTTCTTTGAGCTCGTTAAAAATAGTAAGGAGGTTACAAGCATTCTTCCATCTTTTCTTCAAGCTCGTTAAAAATAGTAAGGAGGAAATGAGCATTCTTCCACCTTTTCTTCAAGCTCATTAAATATGGTAAGGAGGTTACAAGCATTATTCCACCTTTTCTTTGACCTCGTTAAAAATAGTAAGGAAGTTACGAGCATTCTTCTGCGTTCACTTCAAGCTCGTTAAAAATAGTAAGGGGGCATCGAGCATTCTTTCACCTTCACTTCAAGCTCATTAAAAATAGTAAGGAGGTTACGAGCATTCTTCTACCTTTTCTTCGAGCTCAATAAAAACAGTAAGGAGGCTATGAGCATTCTTCCATCTCTCCTTTGAGCTCGTTAAAAACAGTAAGGAGGTCATGAGTTTACTTTTTTGTGTTCGTTAAAACTTTACAAAAAATATCTTTATAGAGTTTGTTCATGCTCTTGTTTGACTCTTTAAATATGACAAGATTGCCGAGTATAGTTGTCCTTTCAGACTCGTTAAAGGATTTGAAGCAACATATGCTTAGGTATAAGTTTAACCCTTTTTCGAACTTTTGAAGATTATTTATGAAAAAAGGAATACTCTAGTCATACGTGGCTAGAAGAGTTCTTCTCTAATCATTTTATACTTTTTCGGGGGAGGAGACTAACTGTATGAAAACAGACTTTTGGAGCCTTCTTTATGGTTTTCAGGCTCTCAAAACATGAAAACACCAAGCAAGCATTCACCTACTTGGGCTTGATGTGAAATCCACAAGAGGGTATATAGAGGATTGTTTAAGTTTTTCATACTCTATAAACAGGAAAACACCGGAGAGCATTAACCTACCTGGGATGGATATTAAAATGCATGAGTAAGTGTATGGAGGATTATTTAATTTTTTCTGACTCCTTAAACAAGAAAATACCGGCAAGCAAGTGTAAAATCTTAGTCACAGTAGAACCTATCTACTATGGATTCCTCACTAGTGAAAGAGTGCAACACATTTACAAGAATATGAACAAATCTATAAAATGAAGAACAAATGTAATTAACACATGAAATGAGTGAAATATCTGAATATTATTAACAGTCCAATACTATGAAATAGATTGGTTCAACCTTATATACAAAATAAGAGGAAAAATATCCACTTGGAGTATCCGCACTTAGCTAGCTTAGATTTACCCCAATCCCCCCTAGGTTAACCAAAATTGTTTCAAAAATAATTCAAACAGGTTCAAAATATGCATGTGAACACTGAATAAGCATGGAAGTGATAATGAGGTTCACACATGTGAGGATAAGGTTGGGTGGAAATTGGTTAGGCTTAGTCATGCCAAAAATGGCCTAGGGAGTGGGAATTGTCCACATACAGAGCATGAGCTCCCTTGGTCAATGTGTTTCCTTAAAAAATGGAAAAAGGGTGCCTGAGGCATGCTAGGGAAATAAATGCTTGGATAAGCATGCCTAACAACTAGTTTGGCCACCTCTTGGCCCATACTTTGGCTCATACACCCTGAACTCGTTCACAGTTATCTAGATAAGTCCAAACCACTTCATAATAACCAGTTTCACACCTAGGTATGTATTATTAACCAATTTAGCACCGAATAAACATTAATTAATTAATGATTAAGGTACTAAAGTACAATATTGCTCTAACACCCCCCGATAAGCTAGACTTAGTGGAATATCGAAAATAAGGCAAAACCACATGGGGAAAATACTCCCTCAAGAATGGACATGACATAGAGATGATCAAAATGTCTTCAACAAGTCTTGTTCTTCACTTTAATGAGTTGAATGAACAACTTCTTGGTGAAATACTTGGTGAAGATGTTGTGTATGTCATGATCATGCACCAATTCTACAATGTTCTGTAGACAAAAAGCATGTTGGAAGGCTCCTTGAAGCTCATCATTTCACGATGGGGGAGAATCATAAGAATGATTCTTGCTACATACATACATACTCTGATATGAATACATAATCAATAATGGAAAAGATATCTTTGTAAAATCCTTCCCAAAGAACATCAAAAGACTCAACAAATTCAACTCCTTGAGCAACTGCCATATGGTGAATCAGACCATGTATCTTTCTTCCAAACTGATGTAGCACCTTCCCAAGTCTGTAATAGAGCTCATGAGGCTCTGAAATATCAGAATATAAGTCGTATGGAGCAGCAAATAATAGAGGTATAGTGTCTCCATGAGCGAGTGTCTTTTCAGTAAGAAGAGAGTGTGCAACTGGATCACACTGACAGTTGAGCAAACTTGAAAGGTCTGGAGACTTGATTTTTGAACCACAGGTGGCAAGATGAGTTCCATACATGTGGAACAACAGTCCCATGATAGCCAATGGCATGGATTTCCAACCAAGGAATGATATGCAAGACATAAAACAAAATTAGATAAGTGACATGGTTTTGGAAACAATGAAATTGTGAGATTTTTCAACTCGAGAACTTGGGGGTTGTATGGTCTTTTGGGCATCCAATGGTTGGGAAAATGGTTTGATGGCTGTCATAACATGTATATCATCCTGCATATTACCTTCCATATCAGAATATGAAGGATCTTATTGAAGTGGGAAAGAGCTTTCAGAAGGCATGTCAAAAACTAGTGAAAAATGACTAGTATTGGGAGAAAGCTTTGGTGAACTGGATGGAAATTCTTTCAAGGAAGGGGCAGAAATTTCTGAATCTGATATATTAGAATGTGAATCAGAAACAGAGATATCAGGAAGATATTTAACTCTAGCATTCAAATCATAGAACTTATTACTTTTGCAGGTAGCATAGAGACAATGATCTTGTTCGAAAGAGAGCTTGACATCTTCTTTTCTTGTAGAATCTGGAACATCAATGTTATGTTCTTCAAGTAGCTTGGTTAGAATGTCTATCTTCTTTCCGAAACATGATTTTTCATTGTGAGAACCTCTGCAATAACCGCATTTGGGCTTCTCTTTCTTGCTCTTCATCTTCTTGACTTTTGAATCTTCATCACTTGAACTTGAGCTTTCATCACCTGACTGCTTCTTATCCTTCATCTTCTTCTCTTGTGGTTTAGATTTGGGATTTTGTTTTCCTCTTGCATATTTTGAATCTCTAACTGCAAGTACTTTGTCTTTTTGCTTAATGGAACCCATTCGGACCAACTTGTGTTGCTCTTGAGTTAGCATAACCATGAAATCAACCAAAGATGGCATTTTCCAATTTCTAACTATAAGCTTTGTGGAGTTGAATGTAGAGACAAAAACTGAGTACTCAGGACCCAATTTTGAAAGAATGGACAAGATCAATTGTTCTTCCTTCTTATCAATGCCACACTATTTGATTTGCAAGACCAAGCTCTTGAACTTGGTGAATAAATCCTAGATGGATTCGAAATTGGTTGGACTTAGTGAGATCAACTCATTCTCAAGTTGATGCCCTCTCATCTCATCAGTCTTCCCAAATAGAGACTCAATCTTGAGCTAGACTTCATTGGGTGTAGCTAGAATTTCCACATGAAACAGGAGGTCTCTTTAAATACTAAGACAAAGGAGGCCGAATGCCTCATCCATTTTGTTAAAAAAATTTGATTTCTCCATAGTAGAGTTTGGTTGAACCTCTATTCCCATTTTGATCCTGAAAAGACCCTTGGATCTCAACAAAGTCACCATTTTAGCCTTCCAATCAAAATAGTTGAAAGGAGTGAGCAAATTTGGATGATATTGATCCATCTTCTTCTACTGCTTGCAGACTGGGTGACAATGGTGCTCTTGAAAACCTACAAAAAACTCTCAATCACTCAAGAGGGATCTACACTAACATATTCGAACCCTGTTTGATAATGGGTGCATTCGAGAGAGCATCACACCTGAGAAGAGCCAATAGATTTCTCCAATGGACTCAATGCAATGGCCTCATGAATTCTGTTGTTTCTCCACTACTTCTGGCATACCACTAAAATAGTCTATTGGTTCGAATAATAGCTCCAAGAGCTCTGATAACATGTAAAATCTTAGTCACAGTAGAACCTAGCTACTATGGATTCCTCACTAGTGAAAGATTGCAACACATTTACAGGAATAGGCACAAATCTATAAAATGAAGAACAAATGTAAGTAACACATGAAATGGGTGAAATATTTGAATAATATTAATAGTCCAATACTATGAAATAGATTGGTTAATCTTTATATACAAAATACGATGAAAAATATCCACTTGGAGTGTCCACACTTAGCTAGCTTAGATTTACCCCAATCCCCCCTCGGTTAACCAAAATGGTTTCCAAAATAACGCAAACAGGTTCAAAATATACATGTGAACACTAAGTAAGCATGGGAAGTTATAATGAGGTTCACACATGTGAGGATAAGGTTGGGTGGAATTTGGTTAGGCTTAGGCATGCCAAAAATGGCCTAGGAATGGGAATTGTCCACATACAGAGCATGAGCGCCCTTGATCAATGTGTTTCCTTAAAACAGGGAAACAGGGCACCTTAGGCATGTTGGGGCAATAAATGCTTGGATAAGCATGCCTAACAGCTAGTTTGACCACCTCTTGGCCCATACTTTTGCTCATTTACTATGAACTTGTTCACACTTATTGAGATAAGTCCAAACCACTTCATAATGACCAGTTTCACACCTAGGGATGTATTATTCACCAGTTTAGCACCCAATAACCATTAATTAATTAATGATTAAGGTACTAAGGTATAATATTTCTCTAATAGCAAGAACATATCTCGGTTTGATATTAAAATCTAGAGAGCGGTATTATAGAGTATTCGTTTATCTCTTCTTCGAAAGTTCCTGAGTCTTCCTCCCATGGGCTCGTTAAACTTTTTACATGGTTGGACTTATTGAGTTCTCTTTCTTGGACTCATTAAAACAACAAGAAGGACATTCTTTTACCAAAAAGAATAAGGGATAAGAAGGGTATATCACATCTTTTCAGTTTCAAAGGAAGTTAAGTCAGTCATGTACTTGAACACAACACCTATTTGAGTCTTTCATTTTAGTTGGGTTTTAGTTTTCGACCTTAGGGTGAACCTGATCTCTGAGTTTTTTACTCCCCTGGTTGATTATTCTTCCCACCATATGGAGGATCTGTTAATGTCTCTTACATTGAAGGATTATATCACTTCCCCTTCATATTAAAATCCACCTAAGTCACTTTGTGTTGTGCTCACTATTCAAGGATACAACATGTGTCGGCCATTCTGCAGTTTACCTTGACTTCATGTGTCGACCATCCTAGTGTCAGTTTGTTTCATCTTGTTACTTTTCCTACTCCACATCAGCTCATACTTGTTTAGTGTTCCTCGTGTTGGATGATGGAGGATGCATTAAGGCCTCCCTTCCAGCGGACTTCTTCCTATCGAATTTAGCTCCTTATGCTTTGGGAACGAATTTTAGAGTTTTGGTTAGTACCTTGGGATTGTAGTCATTAGTGGCAGTTCCCCTTGTTGTTGAATAATGGGAATACATCAATGTCTCTTATTCAATAGGTTCCTCAAGTGTTCGAATTCATGCCCATTTATTCACACTTGTTGGATCGTACTAGGTACCTTGGACCCCATTATCATTATCGATGGAAGTCCTTGAATCTTTTAACAATATACATTAATGACTGGTAATCAAATGATACCCCCCATGTTTGAATTCAGCTCATTTATTCACATAGTTAGGGTTTGTACCTTGGGTTGTTTGGATGAAGACCTTGGGACTATGATAGCATCACCATATTTATGTTAGCACCCAAGCTGCGCAATACTGAGCCTCACACATTTTGGCTCTTCATGAGACATAGATCCAGTTTGTTGTTATGGCTATGATCTCTCATTTTTACATGGATCCATGCTTGTATTTCAATGGACATGCTATATATACATCTCCTAGTTATCTATCGGAGGTCATGTTGTATGATGCTACACATCTATATGATGTCAATATTGTAATAGCTTGTTGACCTTGATCGTTGTTTCAGGTACTTTTGTGACTTGGTTCGACAGTTTCTTGCTACTCCTATGACTTGGAATTATAATGTATTTCAACCATCGTTTCTCTCTGACCTCACACATTAGGGGGCATATGTTATTATTAAAATTTAATATGCTAAGACAGAAAATAGCAGCATTACATTCCATTTCACAATAATAGCATATATAGGATCACTAAAGAAACAACAAGCACAGCATAAACACAAGAGACACAAATTTATCCTGGGAAACCCTCATGGGGTAGAAAACCCAGTAAAGCTTCCTCAATATAGATGACTAGCAATATACAAAGATGTAAACCAAAGACATTATCTCCTCCTCCACCATAGCAGACATCTCCTCCACAAGTGCGCCTCTCTCAAGTGAGTGAGTGTATCAAATGAGGAACACACCTCCTCTATTTATACATTACACTGACATATATTTTACATAGGTACATGTAGGCTCGTATTTAACCATTAGGTTAAATACCCTATTATAACTGATTGGGCCGACCCCCACATGGTGGGTCTAATAACCCTAGTTACCAAAACTTCTTGGAGGAATAAACATCTCCGAATTCATAGTATAATCACATCGGAGGTATGGAACATCTCCGGAATAAATAATATACAAATATAATATTCTTAGAAGTTACAATATCTCAACACTCCCCCTTAACGAGAAGGATATTATAACAGCATTTGCACAAGCAAGGAGTCATCAACATCATACATGATACATCTATAAATCATTGGAAGCTTTCTCAACATCATCAGTAACTCAACCAGTTAGTGGAACATCTTCAATACTGGAACATCAACATCTTCAGTACTAAGTCTTTATCTTCTGTAGCACTCAAACAGCTACAGCAACATCAATATCTGAATCCTCACGATCGTCAGCATCGTCATCACACGATCATCAACATCGTCATCACATGATCATCAGCATCATCATCACACGATCATCAACATAATCATCACACGATCATCAGCATCGTCACATCATCTTGATCTACAACATCTGGTTCATCACGATCTACAGCATCATCATCATACGATCATCAGCATCATCATCAGCATCGTCATCATACGATCAACAGTATCGTCATCATGTGATCATCAGCATCGTCATCAGCATCGTCATCATACGATCAACATTTTCCAGGGTGATCAATCCTCCTCTCTTTAGGACATACGCCCATGGATGATTCAATCCAGTCATGTACCTTTTGAACCGAAGTCCAGGGACGATCCAGTCCTATCATGTACTTTTTGAATTGAAGCTCAGGGACGATCCAGTCCTATCATGTACCTTTTGAACCGAAGCTCAGGGATGATTCAGTCCTATCATGTACCTTTTGAACCAAAGCTCAGGGACGATCCAGTCCTATCATGTACCTTTTGAACCGAAGCTCAGGGACGATCCAGTCCTATCATGTACCTTTTGAACTGAAGCTCAGGGATGATCCAGTCCTATCATGTACCTTTTCAACCGAAGCTCAGGGACGATCCAGTCCTATCATGTACCTTTTCAACCGAAGCTCAGGGACGATCCAGTCCTATCATTCAATTCTCAGAGACCTCATGTCTACGGCTCAATTCACAGGACCAAAGTCCGAGGACGATCCAATCCCCTTACCTGTTCATTCAGGATTTTGTTCTCGGAGACATCATGTCTATGGCTCAATTCAAAGGACTAAAGTCTGAGGATGATCCAATCCCCTTACCTGTTCATTCAGGATTTTTGTTCTCGGAGACATCATGTCTACGGCTCAATTCAAAGGACTAAAGTACGAGGACGATCCAATCCCCTTACCTATTCATTCAGGATTTTGTTCTCGGAGACATCATGTCTACGGCTCAATTCAAAGGACTAAAGTCCGAGGATGATCCAATCCCCTTACCTGTTCATTCAAGATTTTGTTCTCGGAGACATCATGTCTACGGCTCAATTCAAAGGACTAAAGTCCGAGGACGATCCAATCCCCTTACTTGTTCATTCAGGATTTTGTTCTCGGAGACATCATGCCTATGGCTCAATTCAAAGGACTAAAGTCCGAGGATGATCCAATCCCGTTACCTCTTCATTCAGGATTTTGTTCTCGGAGACATACGTCTACGACTCTCTTTAGGACTGAAGTCCAGGGATGATCCAATCCCCTCAAGTCCACCAAGGAATTCATTCTCAAAGACATACGTCTACGGCTCTCTTTAGGACTGAAGTCCAAGGATGATCCAATCCCCTCAAGTCCACCAAGGACTTCATTCTCGAAGACATATGTCTAGGGATCTCTTTAGGATTGAAGTCCAGGTATGATCCAATCCCCTCAAGTCCACCAAAAACTTCATTCTCGAAGACATATGTCTACGACTCTCTTTAGGACTGAAGTCCAGGGATGATCCAATCCCCTCAAATGTCAATCATGGGTACAAGTATCTTCATCCATACAAGTACATCAAGGCATCATGTATTCTCATCATCATAAACATGTATATATATCCTCATCATCAAAACATGTATCCTCATCATCAAGACATGTACATCAAAACATGTATCCTCATTATCAAGACATGTACATCAAAACATGTATCCTCATCATCAAAACATGTATATCAAAACATGTATCAACAAAACATGTATATCAAAACATGTATCCTCACTAATACATCTATCATCAAAAGCATGTATACATCTATCATCAAAAGCATGTATTCTCACTAACACATCTATCATCAAAAGCATGTATACATCTATCATCAAAAGCATGTATTCTCACTAATACATCTATCATCAAAAGTAAAAATATAAGGGTCCTAAAAAATAATAATAATTAACTAAGTGCAGTAAAAGGTAACCTCATCATTAATGAGACAGACTTGTTATCAGATACTATGCTACTCCCCCTTTCGAGGAGAGTTCTTTTGAACTATACCAAGCTTGTCTTGAAAGTATTCAAACTTCACTCGAGATAGAGATTTACTCAAGATATCAGCAATTTGATCCTCAGTTCTTATATATAGGAGCTTGATAGCTCCTCTTTGCACCATATCTCGTATATAGAAGTATCGGATCTCTATGTGTTTTGACTTATCGTGGAACACAGGATTTTCAGTCATCTTAATGCAGCTTTGATTGTCACACATAATCAAAGTGGGATCCATTTCTAAGTCAAACACTCCATATAACAGCTTCTGAAGCCACACTGCTTCACAGCTGGCAGAGCAGACAACCATATATTCTACTTCACTATACTGAGAGCCATACTAGATTGTTTCTTGCTGAACCATGAGATCATGGCAGATTCAAGACTATAACATCCACCTGATGTACTCTTTCTGTCTGAGACACTTCCTACCCAATCAGAATCTGAGTAACCATGTAAACGGAGTTCATGACCTCCAAGATAATATAGACCAAAAATCTAATGTACCTTTTAGGTACCTCACTACATGCTTTGTAGCTATTAAGTGAACCTTTCTAGGTTCTACTAGATATTGACTTAGGGTATTTACAACAAAGCATATATCTGGCCTAGTATTTGTTAAATACATCAATGACCCAATGATTTGTCTATATAGGGTTAGGTCCACTAAATACGATGATTCATTAACTAATAACTTCAAGTTGGAGTCCATGGGAGTGGCCATGGCTTTACACTCCAACATATCAAATCTTTTTAGAAACTTTACAGCATACTTACCTTGATTTAAAAGATTCCTTTTGGATCATGCCATACTTCTAGACCTAAGAAGTAGTGCATTAATCTGAGATCTTTCATTTTCATTTCTGCAGCCATTTTCATGACCTATTTCTCATTCCTTGTCAGAAAGAGATCATCGTCATACAATAATGGTATGATAGGTTCATCATTCACAACCTTAAGGTAAAGGTTAGGAACAACTTTACTTCTGGTAAATCCCAAGCTTTGTCATGAAGCTTTCAATTGTCCATTATTCACACTCTGCATTGAGTGATCTTCTGCATATCTATTTGTGCCATCTCTCGTCAGATGGGTCTACTAATATGAGCCTCAAAATCATTCAAACTCTGTGGTGAGTTCCTTCTTGCATCCATGTCATATGTGTATAGAAGCCATATTCAACCTTGTAGCAAAGGTTGAGATCCACATCACCCATGATGATCATTAAGCTCATCAATTGACTACCGATCCTGGGTACCCATATAGAACCTTATTCACACTTCTTCTTTAATTACATCATTAAGAGAATGGTCTTATCTAGTCCCTTGGAGCAAAACATCTCATCATGATTCTCTTCCTCTTTCTAAGAGAATCTCTTAACCACAAGCTTTCTATAGTGTGTTTGATTTGTAAATCTTTTGTTGAACATCCATCGCTTGTTCAGAGTTCAGAGTTCATCATGATCTTTCCTACAAATCAAAATTAAGTACATGATTAGTAATACTTCATAATCATCAAATCATATTTACATGATAACCTATTATGCATACATATATCATTTACATAGTTATGCAACTATTTTGACCAATACTTTGGCACAACACTTTCCCATATCTTGTATGCATACAGTGGCTATCTAGATTCCTTCCATCTCTACCAGAACATACTATCGAGAGTGTGCACAGCTCTCAGCATGTCAGCAAAGAGGTTTCATTCTAGACAAGCAACAATGGAATGTTTGTCCAACTTACCAATCATATGCATATTAGTGGTATACTGTTCAATGCTTTATGAATGTTTACACTCAGCATGATATATTCTAGGAATAAGCAATATCATTTACTATTTCTAATAACAACTCAAATACTTATCTTTTATGTTTGTGTGGTTGCCTCCCGCTTGATCTTTTGTATGTCTTCTGAACTTCTATTCATTCTGTACCACTGTGCATGCTCTAGTGTCATCCTCATGATCTCATACACAAACATACATTCATTAGTATATTCTCAATATTATCAAACATTCTAATTCTAAATAATATTGAATATGTACAGTCGTGATCATTAGTATTCAGGGTTTCAAGGAAGTCTTCTTTTACTCATGCATATTCTTGTTTGATCTAGTTAGTTAAATCATCAACCAAGATAAGAGACATAATATGCATAAAACCTTGATTACTAACCAATCATACCAAGTATACTTACATAAGGGATCCTAACACAAGGTAAGATTCTAACATGACACAGGAAAACATACCTGGATTAGTATACCTGCTTAGTTATGTACAACATACCTAAACAATCTCTTCAATGATTTAGAGATCCTGAGCTAGAACCTGCATGTATCATAGGTTAAACATAATATAACAAAGTCATACATACCTCGTGAGTCTTTGTTTTCATGTTGTCATGGTCATGGAACTTGAATTGTCTTTTGTGATGTACTTGTATCTTGTTAGCAGACAACATCAACCTCACACAACACCATAATGCATTAGTACAATCATATAGCCCTAATCAATGAATGTCTTCATGCATTCATACTGTTACTAGGGTGATAAGACAATTCTAACATTAATGAAGATTGTACTAATAAATAATATGAAGACAAACACATCATGAACTTAATCAAGAATCAGATTTCAAGACATACCTGAACCTCCTTAAGTCATACCTGTCGAGACTTCTTGTAGTCTTCTTATGTAAGGCCTTAGCCTCAACTCCCCCTGAAACTTGATCTGGAGCTTGATTAGGGTTTTCTAGAGAAACCCTAAAAATTCAACCTTTGACTTTCACACTTCCGAATGAATGGAAGGATGTGTCTTGCTGAGCTGATCAAACTAGCGTACTTCAATTCCAAAATTTGCCCCCTCAAAACTGTCTTTGAAACTTCTGGATCTTCTGGACAGGATCCCGAACTAGGGTTTGATGAAGCCCACTCTTTTGCTCAATCAAAAGGTTTGATCCAAGGCTCTAAACTCTTATTTTTCTGAGGAGCTTCTAGCCGTGGTTACAGACTTCAAAAATTCCAACTTTTGCTGAAGCCCTAATTTTCCATCTTTCCGATCAAAATCCCGAGCTAGGGTTTGATCAAGCCCGGTCTTCTACCCAACCAAAAAATTTGATCTTGGTCTCTAAATTTTGATTTTCTTGAGTAGCATTCAGCCATGGATTCCGATTCCAAAAATTCTAACTTTCATCGAAACCCTAAATTCTGGAAGCCATGAATAAAGGTGCTCCAAAAATAATTATGTTTTGACAGAAATATGTACCTGATTGTTTTTCCTATAAATCCGAAATTTTCACTCCACAGGGTCTGAAAATTTTTTCTGCAGTAGCCTGACCTGTCATCTTTCCATCTTGACAGGTCTGACCTCAATTGGATTTTCTGAGAGAGAGTTATGCCAAATGTCGCAACATGACCTGTTTTGGGATAATATAGGAGAGCCCCTATGGGAGAGACCCTACATATTCAAACACAATGTCAACAAGGGGGCATACCTCCTCACCAGTCCAAATTGCTAACTCTTGAATAAGCCCCCCAATCGGTTGCACTTCATAAAATACTATCCATGAGACTAACCCACCTTTTTTTCTTGTATCATAGTTGTCTTTTGTTTTCCATTATTGAATCCTTATGGTTTGTTTCCTTATTCCTATCATATGTATTTTCAACTTGGATGTTACGTAGGTTACACCGATGATGCAAGTATATACACCTCAAATCTTTCCTGAACCGCTTGGGTCCTTTATTCTAGATTTCATGTCATTGGCATATGTATTTTTGCAACCACCAATAATATAGAGGAACATAATGTTGTGATTGGAATTTTTTATGATTCTCTCCATCTGGACATTTGTCACCTTTGTGTTTTCCTCGATTCCCAAGTGCTAATCACATAGTTGAATAATTGTTATTAGGTACATTATCCTTTACTCTTTAGAAAATACCTACACGGTTGACAATTGGTTAAATAGTTTGAATCCATTAGATTCATTCATATAGCTAAAAGTATCAATAGTGTCACAAATCATACAACAAATACAATTCTATATTAGCATTTTAATCATCAATAATGAATAAATAAACCATGCATGTGAATTTCATCTATCCATCACATAGGGCATCCACATGTACATAATAAGCATACATTTCATAAAATTACATCATTATAATATAAGGCTTATGTAGATAAAATTCACATCCTTATGAATTTTTAACTATATAAGCATATGACCAAAATAGACGTGTTTACATCCATGAGCCCAAAATATCAATCAAAATCTAAATATGTGATATATCGACCAAAAATACCACATCCATAGCATGTGTAAATCCTATAATATTGCGTACTCATTATTAGAATATCCAATAGAGTAATTTGACTCCCCCTCATCCTGTCATTGATTCCCTACATGGACATGGCTATATGCCACATGGTTGTGGACCAATCTAGTAGATCCTAGTAGCACATGATGATCAACTCATCATCTAGGTGATATGAAATATCATCATTCATACACTCCAGTAGTCTATTGATGTCACAAATTAATATTTCTATGATCTCGTTGGCATTTTGTTTCCAATTCTATGCCCAAGGGGAAAGATCGAGCCCCTCAATGCTACCTCATCTACACTTAAATCCTACTGGGGGAACATGTATCACATCTACACACATACATGATGAGTAAACAGTACCAAAATTGCATAGTCAAATCTATCTATCATCTACACTAGTGTGTAAGCATGACTATCAAAATCATAATGCATAATCATACATACCATCTAGTCCCCAAGCTCAGCAATGTAGGCATGGGATTTTTGGGTCTTCCCAGAAGTCCATTCCAATGTACAGGTAGTCCTAAATTACTATGGCGAGCTAGCACCACTGAGAAAAGACTCCCTTATAAAAGAAATTACTCACTGCTTTGGCCCCTCCCTGTACCATCATATCCCCCCATCACTACATTATGGGATCCATAGGCCTACCATCATGGATATGCACATGAGGGAATAGTTGTTGGCGGATATTTCTACCCTATAGTCAGGAAACTAAACTATCAACTTGGTTGGGGTGACAGGTAAGTGTATTTATGTCATTTACAGAAGTGTTTGCAAAAGAAATAGATTACAGATTTAGAGAACATACCTTTCACTGGAGTCTGATCCTAGCCTTGACCCAGCCTTGTGTCCAGCTCTCAAATCTTCCTTCTTTCAGCAAACCTGAAACAACAGTACCTTCCTCAAACACTTTGGGCAACATATAAATCATAAAATAAACAAAGATTATGTTTAATATCCAGTATTGACCAAAATGAATCCAACTCAAAATGCCATTTGATAACACCTTCAGATTGGAACAAGGAAACACTTCAACCTTTATTTGTCAAAATAGTATGCAGTACAAATATACCTGATAATGAAGCAGGCTCCTGCAACTAGATCCTGGGCTCTGGCTCTGCTCTGGTTTGAATGTCTTCTGCAACAGTTTCTCCATTAACTCATCCTCTCATTCTTTAGTAAGCATTTGCACTCATAATTTCTTCTAACCTTGCTCCCTTAGTCTTCTTAGGAATATATAGGTTTAAGGAAGCAGTTCAAGTCGATGAGGAGGTTGGGGAAGTTAAGAAACTGTCTTCAACTAATCCTCTTCGATGGATTAATATATTTTTTAATCATTTTTTAAGGTACACGCGACTATTACACAGTGGAGTAGCGTATAGGGCGCTACTCTATTGTTTAAACAATAGCGCTCATTTAGTTTTAAATTCCGAGCGCTACTTTGATAATAAGGAGTAGCGTATATACTGATATGGGCGCTACTATTATGCACTGGAGTCGCGTATGGGCGCTAGTCTCTTTAAGTAGAGTAGCGCTCATACTTCAAAATGATATTTTTTGTATGTTTTCCAGTATTTTCAGGAAATAAGATGAGTTGTCATAACATCCAAGGTCAACATGCTCCTCCATCCCAGTTGTCCTTTTGTGTGATCAGCAGCTCAGGGTGATCACGGACGGAGAGGTGCAAGTTTGACCTATAACAGATGCCCCCTAATGTGTGAGATCAGAGGGAAACGATGGCCGAAATACATTATAATCCAAAACCAGAGAGAGAGCACAGAACCGCAGAAAAAAGTCGCAAGAAACCTGCAACAAAAATCAAGGTCAGCGAGCAATTACATTGTTGACATCTTATAGATGTATAGGGTGATACAACATGATCTCCGATACATAACAAGGAGATGTATATAAAAGCATGGCCACTTGAAATACAAGCGTGGATCCATGTCAAACTAAGAGATCATAGCCATAACAACACACTGGATCTATGTCTCATGGAGAGCCGTATAGAAGTGAGGCTCAGTCTTGCGCAACTTGGGTGATAACAAAAATGGGGTTATGTCATCCAAATCCCAAGGTCTTCATCCCATAACAACCCTAGGTACAAACCCGAGCCATGTGAATAGATGAGTTGACAGTCGAACATGGAGGGCATCGTCTGATTACCGGTCATTGATGTATACCGTTAACAAACGCGAGGACTTCCACCGATAATGATGATGGAGTCCAAGGTACCAAGTACGATTCGCCAAATGTGAATAGATGGACTTGGAGTCGAACACTTGGGAATCCTGTCGAAGAAGAGACATTGATGTATTCTCATCATTCAACAGCGAGGACAATTGCCACTGGTGACTGCAATCGCCAAGGTACTAACCGAAACTCTAAACTTCAATCCCAGAATAATGATTTGATGTCGATGGGAAGAAGTCCGTTGGAAGGGAGGCCTTAAGGCATCCTCCATCATCCAACGCGAGGAACACTCAACTGGTAAGAGCTGATATGAAATGATACGTGACAAGACTGACACTAGGAAGGCCGACACATGAGGTCAAGGTAAACTGTAGAATGGCCGACACAGGGTATATCCTTGAACATTGAGCACGACACAAAGTGACTCAGGCAATTTTTGACATAATGGGGTAAATAAGTCTGAAACGTAAGAGACATTAGCAGACCCTCCATATGGTTGGAAGAATAACCAACCAGGGGAGTAAATAACTCGGAGGAAAGGTTCACCTTAAGGCCAAAAACTAAACCCAACCGACAAGATAGACTCAAGTAGGTGCTGTGTTCAAGGATAGGACTTGACTGATACTGCCTTTAACAATGAAGATATGATGTGTTTTCCCATTCCTTATTCTTTTTAGATAAAAGAATACCCTTCTTGTGGATTTAATGAGTCCAAGAAAGAATGAAAACTCAATAGGTCCAACCATGTAAATAGTTTAATGAGCCCATGGGAGGAAGACTCAGTACCTTCTTCATAATTTAAAGAGTTCGAAGAAGAGATAGAAGATTACTCTATATGTACTGATCTCTGGATTTTAGTATCGAGCCGAGATCTGTTCTTGCTCGCCGGTGTTTTCAATTTTAAGGAGTCTGAAAAACTTAAACAATAACTCCATATATCTGCTCGTGGATTTTAGTATCGAGCCCAAGCAGATTAATGCTCGCCGGTGTTTTCCTGTTTATAGAGTCTGAAAAACTTAAACAATCCTCTTTTCACCTATCCGTGGATTTTATATCGAGCCCGGATTGGTCTGTGCTCGGCGGTGTTTTCTTGTTTATAGAGTTGAAAAACTTAAACAGTCCTCTACTTACCCTCTTGTGGATTTCACATCGAGCCCGAGTAGGTATATGCTCGCTTGGTATTTTCATATTTAGAGAGTCTGAAAACCCTAAAGAGAGACTCTAGAAGGTCCTTTTTCGTATAGTTAGTCTCCTCCCCCGAAAAAGTATAAAACAATGAAAGGAGAACTCTTCTAGCGCACACTGACGTATACCTAGAGTATACCTTTTCCGTAGTTAATCCACTGAGGCCCGGAAAAGGGGTAATTCTATACCTGAGTGGATGAGCCTTCGGGTACTTTAACGAGCTCGAAGAGGACAAGTTTGCTCGGCAATCTTGTTTAGGTTTAAATAGTCCAAACAAGAGCTTAAAATGACTTAAAGGTCAGCTTCTGGGATCGTAACTTCATGTCCTGCCAAAAACTAGGTTTTCAACAAAATATTAGTTAATGACGCAAAAATCTTAAAGAATATATGGATTTGAAATGTTTAGCTAATTGAAAAGTTTTATCGTTAAGAAATTTGAGGTCAGGAGACGAATTTGACAACATTTGAGTGAAGATTGAACTTGGATCAGTTTTATACCTTATTTTGTGTTTCAATTGATTAATTAGGGTTTTTGAAAATGTTTGAAACTATAGAAAATTAAAAATTATGGGTAAAAATTAAAATCCAATTATATATATAATTTCAATATTAACAAATCAATTTTCACTTTGTGTTGTAGGGCAAACATTGGGCACATTTTCACGAATTTCAAATCTCCCTTGTGATCAAACGGAGCATCCAATCGCCAAACTACTTCCATCAAGTAAGTAACAATCAACCCAACTTGCATTTCATTGGTTTAGTTTTAAAATTTTGAGGAAAAATGGCCCGAAACGCAATGCTCATAAAGTTTTATGCGCGGGGCGCTACTGTGTGTACATAACAGTAGCGTACGAAGGCGAATGGGCGCTACTTTACTCAAACAGAGTAGCGCCTACACGCTACTGTGTAATACACACAGTAGCGTACACATTTGCAAAGCCAAAATAAAGCGCCGAGACTCAAAATTTTTGGGGTTTTTGTGCAGGATGGTCTTACAATGGAGGGAAAGGGAGCATGAAGACATGGATAGACTAGCTATGCAAGATCCTGCTACCCTTCATGCGCTCCGTAGATGCGGTTTGTTGAAATTTTATCGAACCGTAAACATGCGGGCACTAAACAAGTTGTTTCGAAGATTGATTCAGTACTGGGATGTTGATACTAATACCTTCATCATCCGAGGGCAAACTCTTGAGCTTACCGTTGAGGATATATATTTTATTACCGGTCTCTCAAGAAGAGGAGACGTAATCAATCTAAAAGGGACATCTCGCTTGGGTGCACGGTCCGTGCAAGAATATGTGAACACCTACTGTGTTGCCGGAGCAGAAAAATCGGGAAGCCAAGTCCTGATTTCAACTATTGATGGTCTCCCACTGAAAGTGATAGTGAGCATGATCAACCGGGTATCCGGTAGTGCATCACAACACTTGGCTTCTAGGCACTCGATGCATGTCGGTGTACAGTGCTTGCATGGGCATGTTTATGATTGGAGTACTAGCTTGTTGGCAAACATGAAGTATCAATTGACAAGTTGCAAATCTGGTACAATGAAGAATTTCGGGTACGGGAGCATCTTGTGTACTTTCTTCTTCGAGAGAATGCCTGCTATTAGTTTGGGAATGCCGTTACCACAGGTTAACCCCCGTGAGCCCAGACTAGGCCGTTGGGGTGACATTTTTCTCCGCCAGGGTGGTGGGGAGAGTCACTATTGTTACCATACAGATGACTTCTGGGGGTGGTGGGAGAGGCAAGTTCCCGCTTTTGAGCAGTTTCCCTATGCTGGACTAGATTTTCGTCATGACCCAGAGCTGGTGCTTCCGCTAGGTGGAGCCTGGGGAGATATTGGTATGTTTACTTTTTGAGAATTTATTTAATTTTTTCAAACTTTTCAAATATTTAATTTTTGTGAAAATGAGTTTTGGAGTTCTAATCAAGTGTTCAATGCAGATGTTGGGCCTATTCGTCCCGAGGGCCATCCTACTATCTATGTGAGGCCAGCTGATATCACCGCAGCAGAAGTTATGCTGGGAACCCTGGAGAGGAAAATGAGTCGACTGACTCATGAGATTCCTACCAGCCGCATGGACCAGATACCTGTTGACATGCAGGAATATGTTGTTGGGGTGCCCCCAGCATGGCTTAGATTACTGCGTAGAGTTGCTAGATTAGTGATATGTTACCGTAATGCAGTAGATGACGAGGAGGTTCCTCCTTCTCCATAGGAGAAGAAAAACATTATATGTATATATTTTTGAGGCTGCCATGCCCAACTTTTGTACTTTTGTGACTTGACTTATGAAACTCATGACTCGAAACTCATATTTTTTGATACGGTATCAGTTATATATACAGTATCGGTTATTTACATGTGAATGTGTTTTTTAAATCTTATGTGTGGAATGTTGTTTACAATGTATGATGCAAATGCCAGTCTAACACATAGTTTGCTAACGAATCAGCTAAATTGTTTAAATTTCTTGGAATGTGTTCATATCTGATAGAATGAAAGTGTCTTTCCAATAATCTAACTCGTAGAAACTGTCGTAGAAATCCTGGATCTCTGATCCGATAGACACCTGTTAACTGAAATACAATAAGTTGTGAGTCAAGCCTTACCTCCAGGTATGAAATGCCATGACTGAGGGCATCTCGGAGAAGTTCTATAACTGCACTGTATTCAGCCACATTGTTCGTGGTAGGTCCCAAACAAACCCCCCTCGAAGAGACAAGTTGGTCAGCAGGTGAATAAATGACCCAAGCTGCTGCAGCCAACTGACAGGTGTGGCGACTGGCGCCATCAGCAAATCCTAAGAAATATGCGGTTGACATCTGGTACATGAAACGAGAGGCACACATCAGATCACCTAACGAGCATAACAAAACTAACTATACAAAAATATACAGCTATAGTACAAGAAAAAGTACTTCAACCTAGGCGTAGTACTTCTTCAGGTAGGGTCAATGCCTGGATCTTCCTCAGGAGGTCGGGCAAAGGTATTATGGAACTCACGGAAAAGGTTAGCATATGGTATTATTTCATCGAGATAACATCCCGTTTCAAAGAGAATGTTTCCGTTAACTCCAGTAAAAATGTTCACCAACGAGGTATGTGCTCTATTTGCTTCAACAATAGCAGCTTGTGAAGGAGTAAGACCAGTATTCTCATCCGGTGGTGAACAAAATTCACCTCTCTCTAATAAGTGCAGAAAAGGAAACAAAAATGACACGCGATTTATAGGTTCACGAGGATGGTCTGGGTCATTCAAAGCTTCTAACATTTCTTCATCAGAAGGTAAAGTAATTCCTGAACTGTTGAGAGAATGAATTGGGTTAGGTGTCTGAGTAGTGACAGAATCTATGTTTGACTCGACAGACACCAATTGAGTCGACATATGTCCTGTTGTAGTTTGATGAGACTCCAAATGGGTAACTTCTATAACAGGGGTAGGTACGGAGGGGTTTGTATTAGTTGAGAGAAACTCTGAATCAGTTGTTGAACTACTCGTAGGAGTTTCAGATGATGAACATCCTTCAGTACCGACAAATAAAGTGGGAGAAGGTAGGTCGAAAGTGCCAATCAGTGATCCAAAAAGTCCTGCTCCTAAACTCTCGCTAACTGGGGTGGTTTGATCAATCATAGGAATCGTGGTTTCTGTAGAAGTCTGGTGTTTTCCTTGAGTGAAAGAAAGTTGATCGACTGTAACGATCTTACCTTCAAATGGGAACATGACCACTCGAAAAACTGCCGATGCTATAGCTTGCATGGCATAAGTCCAACTCCTACCCAATAACATGTTGTAATCGAGCGGAGCGTCCAGAACTTCAATCTCAACAGCAACTGTCTTACCGGCCAAAGTGACATTAAATGATGGCAAAACTCCATGTGGACGGAAAGTTCTGCCATCAAATGCAGTAAGCATTGTGTTGGAAGGGACTAACTCGGAGAACCTAGAGCTTTCCAGCAGGAAATAGACATTACGCAAGTCGACGCTCCCTCATCTACTACAGCTCGTCTTATGGTCATTGGACCATGAACGACTTCAATCTGGAGGGCAACGTGATATGGCAACCGGTATTTGACATCAGTCATATCAAATCGCGCAGACATGTTGGAGGACTCCATACTCCCAATAGCTGCCAGAAGTGCATTTCGTTGCAAAGGACAACTCTGCAAGACTTCTAAGGTAGACATGGCACAAGGAGTTTGGGCTAGATCTTCAACTACATTGTAATTGGAAGCAGCCCGCGTGTTGGGATTGTGCGATGCCCTCTTTAAGACACCTTTCGGAATCTTAGGCATTGGGTCCACAGGTATGTGGAGCGGAGTGGAGGATTCAGCAATCTCCTTATCCTTTCTCTGCGTTTCCGGGGTATAGTTTTTAGCTCTGGTTTGCAAAAGTACATCTGAGTTGACCATATTTATGAATGTTTGATCAACCGAAGCGTGTGAGGTGCCCCCAGTTTTGGAGGTGCCAGAAGTGGAGCCTTGCTCTTTGGGAAATGGATCTTTCAAGACGGCAGGCTTCCTCTCTTTCAAGAGCTTCTGGGCTTCTTCTAGTAGAGGGCATTGATGAGTAAGGTGGTTTTGTTTGCAAAGTTTACAAGGAAACCTAACCTTCTTCTCTTCTTTGTTACCCTCTTCGGCATTATCTTTTTTGGGCTTTTGTTGGTTCCCCTCTCCTTTCTTGCCCTTCTTTTTGTTGTTGGGCTGCCGAGGGCCCTTTTGATTGTTCTGAACCTGATTAACAGATTCAGAAGTAGAAGGAGAGGTTGTGACGGAAGCAATGTCTGCAGTCGAATGTTTGATAGTTAAGGCTTGGACCTGTTTGGTCAGTGCTTCGAAAGCTGCAGAGTTAACCGAACCCACTATGCCGTCAGCATGTGGTCCGGGTTTGGGTTTACTTAGATCAGTGTTTGATCTCGGTGCGTCTGGTATAATCTCATACAGTAAACCAGATTGTGCGTATACAAGGTCTAACTGTTGAGTCCTTAAGATAGCTTCTTCTTCATTGGAGACTCCAGATGTCGCTACTTCCTTAGAAATATAAGGAAGGAGTGATTTCAAGTACCACTCGAGTAGGAACTCTGGAGGGATATTGGCCTTTATGAGCCTCTTCCGTCTTCGCCACTCCTGAATGTGGTCAGATAGGTGAGTGGCTTTGTTTTGTCTAAAAGTAGACAAAAGTTCTGTTCCGGCATCATACCGAACAGGAAGTTGGAAATGGTTCAAAAAGACGGTAGCCAGATCCCCAAAACTAGAGAAAGTAGCCGCAGGCAACTCAATGTACCATTTGGCCGCGGGACCAGTTAAGGTCCTTTGAAACAATCTCAGTCTGATGGAATCTTCGTTCAATGAATTTGAAGAACACCACAAGTGAAAGGTAGTGACATGGTCACCAGGATCTTCACCAGCTTTGCCTTCGAATTTAGGAATATCCGAAGGTAATTTAGTGGGAACTGATGGCCATGCTGAGTTATGACACACAGGATCATTTGTCAATTTCGAAAGGTCTGGCAAATTCAAAGTTGCCAGAAAAGGTAGACGAGGCCGATAAGATGGAGCTTGATAAGGGAAAGTACCCATTGTTTGTCCCATGAATTGTTGGTAGGGGTTGCCCCCAGCCATTTGGTGATTAGGGTTGCCCCCGGCCATGTGTTGGTAGGGGTTTCCGCCTCCCAACTGTTGATAGGGGTTACCCCCAGTCAACTGTTGGTAGGGGTTTCCCCCAGGTATTTGTTGGTAGGGGTTGCCCCCTGCCAGTTGTTGTTGTTGTGAGAAAGAATGATTAAAATTTCCCCACCCATACGAGAGCGGATTAGTGCTTTGTTGGTTCGTCCATTGTGGCTGGGTGTTAGCCCCGCCATATTGCTGGTTGAAAAAGTTGCCCCCTCCTCCTGAGAATAAGGAAAAAGGAACATTATTTGCAGGCATGCTACCCTGATTCAAGTTAGGGCCTACAAAGTTGTTGAAACCAGCCGTAGCTGATGTGGACGGTGCAGTCATGGTACCCATGACTGGCATGTTTGCTGAAACACTTGGTCCTACCACAGGTGTGGAAACCCAAGTACTAGGGATCTGATATAAAGGTTGTGAAGTAGAAGGTGTTGCACAGTTAGCCATACTGCTAGGTCTAACAGTAGGCGTGGGAATAGATGCCATTTTTGTGAAACTAGGCATTCCTAAGGTACTAGTGTTAAAACTAAAAGATGGAGTAGGCACAGACGTAGTTTGTGCCTGACTAGATGCAGCAGTAAAAGAAGGGTTAACTGTGCTGGTATTCATACCTAAAGTGGGAGTTTGGGGACCCCCTGGTTCACTTCCTGTGTTAGTCATCAGATAATCGGGAAACAAAAGATCTGCACTGAAAAGAGGCTGTTGGAAACCAACAGGTGACAGTACCGGAATTCTAGTGTCAGTTAAGGGAGGATTGAAAGGAGTGCTATACTCCGCGGAAGTAAGATCTTCCACCTCAACAGTACTAAAATGTTGTTGCTCTGTGATACCTGGTGATGGTTCCTCAGGAACCTCAGTTTCACGGTTTTCTGTTATAAGTATTTCTTCAAGCAGTTCTATTTCAGAGGTAATTTCTGAAGAAATACTGGGGTTTACCCGCTGTCTTGTAGCTGGTTGAATAGGTTCTATTCTAATAGGAGGAAGGTTTTGAATCCTTCTCGATCTACGGATTTGTTGATTCTCCGTGATTATAGATATCCAATAAACAGCCTATAACCTAGTGGCCACTAAGACTAGGGGGAAAACAGCACACCAACTAAAAATTCCTAAGTATTCAAACCAATCAAACAAAGGTGCCTTCCGGAGAAGAGTCTGGGATGATGAGGGCCCAGAACAGATCAACGAAGGATGAAGAACAGTTACCCGGGGTCCACAATACAATGACTAAGGGTGCAAGCGCTGGAATCACCCAACCGCCCTCCCAAAGACCTGCAAGGGATTTCCTCCCGCGTCTGTCCTAGGTACAGCAGATATACCCTCTGCTGTCACCTGTGTAAGAACCTAAAAGTCTGATACTAAGGATACCAAAACACCGAAAAATCCTGGGGGAATAGTCACCGGTCGAATCAGAAAGCGTGGGCAGGGTAGCTAAGCCCGAAACTCGAAAGAGTCCCCAATACGCTATCCAATCCTGGCGTATGCTCAATCAGAAAGTAGGAGAGGTATTCCCACAAACCGATTTCACATTGACCTACTGCATATGCTCCCAGGCAATTTTTGAGTGTAGTGGATTTGCCTAAATGATAATCTCACTACGATTATTGCGCAATGTGTGATCTTGGGTGGTTTAAAGTGATTTAAACCCAAGACCCTAACCAAGACTAGTTGGTGTAGTGTGCCCTAAAAAAGAAAAGGTTTCTAGTTCATTTTATTAATAAATTTTAAAGGCTTTTATTACGCAAAAGGGATAGTGAGTGTGTGAACGTGGTTATAACAAGAAAACTAAATGCAAATATATTCAAATTTTCTTACAACAAAACTCTTTTATTTTTTACTTTTTCATCTATCTTTTTCGAAAATGCAAATCTAAGCAAACTTTCCTACTAATTTTTTGTTTTCTTTTTGAATTAAACAAAATATATTAAGCTATTTTGCATTGACCACGACAAGTCCTATTTAACTCAAAGTACCAAATTTTTTTTGCTTTTTCAATGACCGAAAAAGAACTATGAAAAAAAAAATGGAAATCCAAATAAAAACTTCTTATGCAAAAGTGGAAATATGGAAAATGTTTTTTGTGGGCCTACAGCTATCGAGACCTAACTCGAGAAAGGCTTGGTCTACAGGTTTTTTATTCAGGAAAAAGCCTATAAACTTGGACACTAAGTGGAAGAAAAACAAGGAGAGCACACCCAAGGACTGACCTAAAGTGCTTAACCCTAACAAGACCACAAAGCCAAGTATACGTAGACAAGCAGGCTGTTCTGCTAACACGAAGAAAACTGAGAGGTGGAAACTAGCCTAGAGCTGTTAAAGAAGCACTTGTGACCATCAAAAGACAAAAAGTCTCGGGAAAAACATGAAACTAGACACAAAGAAGACACCCTAAAAGCTCTACCAAAGACCAAAACCCTAAACAAAGGACATGGACAGTAGAGAACATACAACTTCACCACAAACAACAGACACAGGAGTGTACAGGTTTGTAAATGGGAAAAAGTAGTCAGGGTCTGAAAACAAGTGAAAATGTTCGTCACCAAACACCACTAGGTCTTCCAAATAGGTCAAAAAAGGTCTCAAAGAAATCCAAAGGTCAACAAATAGTTTAAAACATGGAAAAACTTTAAAGAGTGGTTGTATGACTTGAATCAACGCTTAAAAAACCTTATGCAATCATCCCAAGAATCCTACCACAAAGTCAGAAAATCTCCATAGGGCCAAAAGCAAGAAAAAACAAAAAATGGCTGCTTCAGAAAAAATACTCTACTGTGCAGTAGAGCAACTCGCGCCCATGCCAAAACGGGCGCTACTGTATATACAGTACAGTAGCGTATGGGCGCTACTGTGTATATGTAATAGTAGCGCTCATCTTTAAAAGGCTAGGAAACTGACCTTGGGGGGTATGGAAATTAATGAAAGCAGGCAAGCCAAGACAAAAGATACCTAAAAAGGTTCTTAGCAAGTCGAAGAAATCAAAATCAACCGAGAAGACAACCAACAACAATGGTTTCCTAAAGCCAAAACAATATCTCCCTAGTATGGTCGCCAGTCTGTTGGCGGATATTTCTACCCTATAGTCAGGAAACTAAACTATCAACTTGGTTGGGGTGACAGGTAAGTGTATTTATGTCATTTACAGAAGTGTTTGCAAAAGAAATAGATTACAGATTTAGAGAACATACCTTTCACTGGAGTCTGATCCTAGCCTTGACCCAGCCTTGTGTCCAGCTCTCAAATCTTCCTTCTTTCAGCAAACCTGAAACAACAGTACCTTCCTCAAACACTTTGGGCAACATATAAATCATAAAATAAACAAAGATTATGTTTAATATCCAGTATTGACCAAAATGAATCCAACTCAAAATGCCATTTGATAACACCTTCAGATTGGAACAAGGAAACACTTCAACCTTTATTTGTCAAAATAGTATGCAGTACAAATATACCTGATAATGAAGCAGGCTCCTGCAACTAGATCCTGGGCTCTGGCTCTGCTCTGGTTTGAATGTCTTCTGCAACAGTTTCTCCATTAACTCATCCTCTCATTCTTTAGTAAGCATTTGCACTCATAATTTCTTCTAACCTTGCTCCCTTAGTCTTCTTAGGAATATATAGGTTTAAGGAAGCAGTTCAAGTCGATGAGGAGGTTGGGGAAGTTAAGAAACTGTCTTCAACTAATCCTCTTCGATGGATTAATATATTTTTTAATCATTTTTTAAGGTACACGCGACTATTACACAGTGGAGTAGCGTATAGGGCGCTACTCTATTGTTTAAACAATAGCGCTCATTTAGTTTTAAATTCCGAGCGCTACTTTGATAATAAGGAGTAGCGTATATACTGATATGGGCGCTACTATTATGCACTGGAGTCGCGTATGGGCGCTAGTCTCTTTAAGTAGAGTAGCGCTCATACTTCAAAATGATATTTTTTGTATGTTTTCCAGTATTTTCAGGAAATAAGATGAGTTGTCATAACATCCAAGGTCAACATGCTCCTCCATCCCAGTTGTCCTTTTGTGTGATCAGCAGCTCAGGGTGATCACGGACGGAGAGGTGCAAGTTTGACCTATAACAATAGTGTTAGGACTCTCTCAAATAAAAAGAAATAGATGAAGGTCCCAAAACCAAATTCTCATTTTGTTCACTACAGAGTGGTTTAGTTGTCACTAAACCACTGCCAACAAAATATAGGCCCACCAAAATTAGATCCCCCCTAGCACTAGCTCCATGAATAACATATACATGTTATAGATATTATGTATCCTGCTTGACCCTAGTACTCATATGATGACAAAAATCACTACGCATGTCTCCTGGATAGAAATGCCAGCCAATATTATAGAGGACCCCTGCAATTGTGCATTACCGATGTAGTGTTTGGCCATCACATTATTCATATCAACATTTTCTGGCTTCATGGGTTGCGTCACATATAAACCCTAGCATATGGATTCCCATCATGAAGTACATATCTTGGGGGGTGATCTTGAAGTGTTTTCCATTTACGATGAAAAAAAACATGTCTTTATTGTAGTACTCGATGATCTTGGATAGGAGCAATCTTGCTCACCTCATCAAAGGGTTCTCTACAAACTTCAATGAACCACATCATGCAAGGATATCCCTCATGAGAGGGTCATTTTTTATGTCTCTTCAAATCCCAGCAACATCCCTCTCCCTCTACTTAATCCTCACCCTACAGCAACAAAGTCTAGGTGCGAGTCAACATTATCAAATCCATCCAATTGGATTAAATCCTTTTTTTTTCCTTCAAAAAGAGTGACCTTGTCATGTCCCCTCCTGTCATCCCAACCCACAGAGGGAACATGATTGCAACATCGGGGTGTCTAATTCTTACCCAATCCATAAGACTAAATTGCAATTAAAATAAAATGCATAAGTAAATTATACAGCGGAATTAAAACATATTAACACACACATAGACTGGAATGCATCGACATATCTATCCTAAGTAGTTGATGAATCAAAATGTAGAGAATCAATCCCATTCTCATTAATAACCATATTAATATAATCATTTCATTCCATTAACATGAATAATTAACATTCAGAGCAGAACACAAAATGATCACAATTTAAACCACACAGAGAATACTTATCTTTAAGATGAAAATGTCCAACAAATGGCTATGTTAGAGCAACGTTCCATGCAACAATAGGTCTTTGTCTAGCCTGTATTCTTTCAGCTGAGAGACCGCCCCAGAGCTGGGATGTGTATCCACTAAGGAGGAACTAAACAACCTCACTCACAACTATGGTTTCACACGACCAGTCATGCTAAGCCAACACACGATTGGGTTTATAAATCCTACAAGAGTCAAAAGAGGAGGATGCTAAGTCGTTGTGCTCAACCACAGAGCTACATGCATCTCAACTAAACTCAAACAGTCATGGCACCCACAATACCTACCACACCCAACACAAGGAAGGTCCCCTTTTCTGCTGCACAGTCCCTAAAGCGTTCCTTCCCTCCATTGCTCTTTAGGGTGGGCATAGAAAGGTCCAACTACTAGTTTCTTGAGATTGTAGACTTCACTGGGTTTATCAAGCAATCCAATCCTTTGTTCAAATAATCACTCTTGGATTTTCTCAATTCGATGGCCAAATAACTCAATCCCATAATTGGATTTCTGGGCTATAAAAACTGGGTTTTCCAATGGATTTAGGGGTATCTAATACTCTCCATTTCGCCCCAAGGTTCATATCTATGGATCCCCTATTGAAGTTTACTGTCAATACCAAATTCTAGGCGTTTATGGCACTTCAAAACGTGGGTTAATTTACAGTTGCAGTTTCTGTTTTTTCTCACTGTTGGGCATGTGTAATGGATGAAAATTGAAGCTTGGATGTTCAACAATGGAATGGGAATGAAGAAGAACCAAATCCCATGAGGTAGAGTGACTTGTGCATCAATAAAAATAGATCCCATACCTCCCATACAAATTTATGGGCTTTCCATGCTCCATTGAAACCATGGACTGATTTCTCAACAACTTTCTCACAACTAAATTAAATTTCAGCAAGGAAAGTCAAATGGGTTCACAAGATGACATTTGGAAGCATATGGTTCAATCCCACAACCCCCTCACCACTCCCTAGTGGAATACACATGGCCCCTTCTCATTAGTTGCTTCCATAGCCAGTTTTGGGTATTTTATTGCAATATTAAATATTTACATCAATTTACAATATTTCATGGCTTAATAGCACATGGGTAGTAAAATATCAATTGCTTTCCTTTTTAATAAAATATGAGCATACACGAGTGGGGCCTTGGCATTGAGCTCCACGCTAGGAAAACATACATCACATGACCACAATATTTACATAAAAGCCAATATACCATAAGGGTCAAAATGGGGTATTACAGACCTAGGTCGCACTAGACTAGGGAAAACCAATGACCCTAGCTGTAACTTTTTCCTTTCTAGGAATGACCTAAGGTTGCACCTTTTTCTCATCTAAGTGTGACTAGTTTGTGCATGTCAAAGGAATTCCAGTGACCAAGGTCATTGGATTCCCCTTGAAAGGTGTAACCCGCACCTAAAACTCTCTAATGTTTTCTGTATGTTCTTGGAGACCCAAAGATGGAAAATAAATAGACAAAAATGAAGCGTAAGGTGAGTTAGTAACCTACACTTTGTGGAATCTAAATTTGATGGACTAAATGGAATAAATCATCAACTAAAGTTTTGGACCCCATAAGCTCATCCATTGGTGAAGCCACCCATTTTATAGTGATTTTGGCATGATTTTCTTCATGCACATATAGGTTCATACAACACCCATTTGACATACTGTTCACACTGTTAGAATCATACTTCCACACTATTCTCGATTAAATGATCCATTTTCTATGATAGAGAATATTCTTGAGAAGTCCCTGTTTCCATCACTTTTTATGCCCACATGTAATTTATCTCATATTTCTATGTTATATGGTACTTGTACATTTCATTTAATTTCTATATGCACTTTTACATTTTCCTATGGTTTCCATGTGCGTAGGTACAGGTTGTGGCGGGACCCAATTTTCTTGGCATACGACTTCTTCTTACAAATATATTTTCTAAAACTAATATATATGTGATTTCTCATTGTAAAACATGAGGCGCATCAACCGTGTTTGACCCTATTTTATGCACGTACGACCTTTATTTAGGGAAATGGACCAACCCATCCACCATTTCATTTTCCCTTTATCAGTAGTAGAATTAGATGGGTTCCATTTATTAGTAACCCCAATGCCATTTGATGTCAATGATTTTTCTTCTACGATAGAATTGGGAGTCCGTCTAGTTTGTAACTTCGCACTTAAATGAATATACTTTTTCATTGTCACTTATTTTCCCACCCTTGGACACCCACACTTATGTAATTTTGATGTTTCATGTTACACATTCATGAGCCCAACGCTCCATCCATACAATAATAGATACATTATTTTTCCTCCATCCATCTTTTGATTAAGGATATTGGCATTAGTGTCGTACTCTTGATTGATTCCTTCTGCTATCATTCCTTCTGTTGATTCATTTGGTCGTACATTGGATACTTATCCCCCTCCCTTCTTTTATCAATTCTCTTAAGCGCCTAAGAGCTTACAAAAAATTCAAAACAGTGGGCCTTAGCAATCCTTCAAATTGTATATGATCTTATTGTGGAAGCATCCCTAGTTTCCTTTATTTCGATCATTGTATGATGAGTCACCCATGGAGTCTTGTTGATACCAACATCTCTCCAAGTCAACCTCAATACCCCTCTCTTTTCCTCTATGATTCCCCCCATTGCATTCATGTCCCTTGGCTCCCACAGTTGTGTCCCCTCCTTGCTATTATCTTAATTTTCACATACATTGTCAGTTCATCCATGCCTTCATGCTCTAAATAAAGGATCTTTGGGTCCCCCACCCAGTGACCACTATATACCCCCTTGGTGTCTCAATCCCCCATTTTTCTCTATTATCTAGTGATATCCCTCATGCTTCCAACAAAACACCTTATTTATTTGTTGTTAGAGGGTATCCCTTTATTGACATCAATACTTATATTCCAAAGAATAGGCCTAGCAGAACCTTATACCTTGGCCCCATAACCATCTTTGATGGGTTCCCTTGAATCAACCAAGGGGAAACCTCATTTCCCCTTTGATCATTTTTTTCACGGGCACAACTCCATCTCATTGTTGCACTATTGAGAATCATAAAATTTCATTATTCCCTTATCTATTTTGGTTAAAGACCCTAGATATCGTTGACTCCCTCCATTTTTTGAGTCTATTTGGAATCGCTTTAGTCACATGTTTCATGTGGTATCTATATTGCATTGGAGATAGTGATATGGTTTCAGTTGTAGTTCCTTGAACCTATTTGACTCAATCATTTAGTTATTTGAGTTACTTGTGAGGATTTATATCTCTCTTTACACCTTGCACATATTTGGCCCCTCTTAGTTTCAACAGGGCTTCAGTTACTGTGATTTAAAATTATGTTAGGATGTTATTGTTTTGACCTATTTACTTCAGATCATCCATGCTTGGACAATGATTGCGTATGAAGAATGGGTCTCTCTGTGATCCTCATGATGTATTGTATATATTTATTCATGTATTGATCAAGCCCCTCTTGGTATATATCACAAATTTCTTTGACATTGATGCAAGCATGGGTATGCTTGCCTCATATATATATGAGATTTATATACACCTCACCTATTTGAGTGGTTTTTCTGGAAGTATGAGCTTCTCTATTCCCTTAGGAGGGTAATTCCCCCACACCATGGTTATGGTCTCTTGTCTAAGTGTCCTTGTTTTTCTCCTAAAAGTATGAAAATGTTATGATGTATTTCAACCATATGATGAGCTCCTGACCTCACACATTGGGTGAAATCCATTAACAAACAAAATTTTCTCTTGTCTCTTGTCATCAGTTTCAATACCCCTCCCTTTCCCTCTGTGATTCCCCCCGATTGCATTCATGTCCCTTGGCTCCCACAGTAGTGTCCCCTCCTTGATATTATCTTAATTTTCACGTATGTTGTCAGTTCATCCATGCCTTCATGATCTAAATAAACGATGTTTGATTCCCTCATCCAGTGACCACTATATACCCCCTTGGTGTCTCAACCCCCCATTTTTATCCATTATCCAGTGATATCCCTCATGCTTCCAACAAAAACACCTCATTTATTTGTTGTTAGAGGGTATCCCTTTATTGACATCAACACTTATATTCCAAAGAATAGGCCTAGAGGAACCCTATACCTTGGCCTCATAACCATCTTTGATGGGTTCCCTTCAATCAACCGATGGTAAACCTCATTTCCCCTCTGATCATTTTTTTTTTCACGTGCACAACTCCATCTCATTGTTTCACTATTGAGAATCATAAACATTCATTATTCCCTTATCTATTTTGGTTAAAGACCCTAGATATACTTGACTACCTCCATTTTCTGAGTTTATTTGGAATCCCTTTAGTCAAATGTTTCATGTGGTATCTAGATTGCATTGGAGATAGTGATATGGTTTCAGTTGTAGTTCCTTGAACCTATTTGACTCAATATTTTAGTTATTTTATTCACTTGTGAGGATATATATAACTCTTTACACCTTCCACATATTTGGCCCCTCTTAGTTTCAACGGGGCTTCAGTTACTGTGATTTAATATTCTATTAGGATGTCATTGTTTTGACCTACTTACCTGTCACATACCCAAATTCTAGACATTTTATGTTATTGAGAAAACATTATGTTTTATTTTTATTGTAAAGTTGTATGAATATTGACCAACTGGAGTCATGGATGACTGTAATTAATTACTTTGAATATTTTATTATAAATAGATAAAAGTGGAGACAAACATCTGAAGGAGACTTTTGAATGAGTGTTCACTGACCCACTAGGGGGAATGGACTGTGGTCGAGAGGACACTGACACTTGGAGCATCCTCAACTCAATTCTAACTGTTGCAGGGGGAAACTTCCCTACTTTTGTGGCCATGTTCCCCAAGAAAGTGGAACTGAGTAGGTGGCTCATTTACTGAAATAAACTGACCAAAAGACCTAGGCATGCTATTTATCTACCCATCAAATTCAGCAGGCGGCTATTCATTCTTACCTTGTGATAATTTATGTGCAAAAGAGATTTGATGAAGGGAAAGTTAGAAGTGTTTGAGGTAAATAAGACTGCATTCTGAACTAGTGCAACCACATTGTTGAGCAATATTGCTAAAGGCAGGAAGTGCTACTGCTAAGTTGCAAGGGAATTTATTCCATTAATCCGCACAACATCTTCGTCCTAGTGGTTCAGTGAACAGACTCGGGGGTCCTAAGGCAAGTATCTTGTTTGTCTTCAGGAGATTGGTTAGGTGGAACGGGCTCCTTTGGCTGGTTATTTCTTCTTCTACAGTTCTAGGTTCATATTGTGTTATCTTCTTTACTTCTGTCATGTTAGTAAATTAAATAGGAATGCTTTTGTTTTCAGCTCTTCCCATTTAATCTAAGATATTCTGCCTTAGTTAGTGAATATTTTACTTATGTATATTATACTGATGAAATAAAATGCAGTATAAATGATGTAGTTAAAATTATAGAATGATTGATTATAAAATTACTTTCCTGCATTTTTCCACACATTGTAAACAATGTCGTACTCTAGTATAGGAAAGGATAATTAGAATAAATCAGAATGATCTTATGGAATGGATAAATTTAAATGATTATTTTATCAACATAGTTATATCATTTTCAGTTTTGTATTATTGTTTTTTTCTAAATAGACCATTTAGAATTGTAGACAGAAAATACAACTTTTCTAAATACTTCACTATTTATGCTTATTAAATAAACCCTATCTTTTGTTACAAACAACAATAGTATCGCAGGTATCTTCTTTTCAAACAATAGTAAAAACAGTCTTTAAAACCAAATACTTTATAAATAGATTATTTTTATTTATCAAACTCTATATACAAATATGAATACGCTTCTCGAATCGTCTTTTATATCATAAAAATAGGTTTAAGATAGACTGCATATCATACTGGTATCAATATCGAAACTCCTTAGCAAAAACGCTTACAAACTAACCTAGCAGTATTATAACAATAGAGAGATAGTATTCATGCATTCGTAATTTTAAGAGCACATTATCATTTCCCTAAAGTATTCCATGCTCGAATGAAAAACTTAAACAAGATTATAGAGTTTTGAATTCTACATAGTTCAAACGCTAGGTTTACAGCCTGATATCTTTTCAAAGTTTTGAAAACCTTCATATTATGAAAATGGTCGAATGCATCAAATCCTTAGATCAAAACCCTTATCAAAACACAGTACAACACTTTACAAAAGGGTTATAAGCTAGTCTTACAACGTGTTGAAAGCTTAACCAAAAACTATTAACTTTTCAACATAAGAGATGGGCCCAGCCCTAAACCATTCTTAGATTTCAAACTTTACAATACATGACTATGATGCCAAAAATTATTTATTACAACTATCTACTATTGTTTCATTGACAAAATAATTACACGTGGACTTTGAATCTCAAACATAAACGTTACGAAATAGTTCCTTTCTTTTCAAGCTCAAAGAACAAAACATATTACAATAGAATTAGGAAATTGTTGGAAGTTCAACAAGAATCCTATAGGCTCAGGAGTAAAACTCTCCAAAAATCCAAACACTGCCTTTCGACTTAAAAATCTCAACATATTTCCTTATAGCTTAAAGATCGTCATAACATTGAAGGAAAAACCATGTCTGTACACCTTGGGATATCTCCGAGGCTTACGTGAACCTTAAGCACTCTTTTTATTTTCATCTATCTCCAACACTTTGCCAAGATAGGAACCTTCCCTGAAAGACATTATGAACAGGTTAAAAGATTTAGAAAACAAAACAAGAGAAACAAAAAGACACCATCGTAAAACTTTCTACAAAGTATATAAGTGTACATTAATCACCTTCAAATACTGAAGCACGATGGAGTACTTTGGCTACATCAATGTATACAGGCTGTAAAGGAATTTCCCACATCGTTTCCAAGAAAAGTCAAAGACCTGTTACAAATGACGAAGCTCACTGAAAACCTCAAATAATTACAAAATAATGACAAAATAATTACACCTGGACTTTGAATCCCAAACAAAAATGTTACGGAACAGTTCCTTTATTTTCAAGCTCAAGAACGAAACATATTACAACAGCATTAAGAAATCGATTGAAGTTCAACGAGAACCCTATAGGATCAAGAGTAAAACTCTCAAAAAATCCAAACACTGCGTTTAAGATTAAAAATCTCAACATCTTTCCTTATAACTTAAAGACTATCATTACATTGAAGGAAAAACAAAGTTTGTACACCTTGGGATATCTCTGAGGCTTACCCGAACCTTAAGCACCCTTTTTCTTCTTTGCTATCTCCAACACTTTTCCACGATAGGAACCTTCCATGAAAGACATTACGACAGGTTAAAAGATTTAAAAAATGAAACAAGAGAAACAAAAACACACTGTCGTAAAACCTGTTACAAAGTATATAAGTGTACATTAATCACCTACGAATACTAAAGCACGATGGAGTACTCTGGTTGCGTTAACATATACAGACTGTAAAGGAAGTTCCCACATCGTTTCCAAGAAAACTCAAAGACCTGTTACAAATGAGGAAGCTAACTGAAAACCTAAACCCTTCTATGCTTACAGCTGGGGAGAAGATCTCACCATCGAGTCTCGGTAAGGTTGAGACCTCTTCATACTCCTTTCATCTTAAAAACCGTGGTCATAGCAGGTCGAGGCATGGAAACCTCTGGAAACACCCTCGACCGGACTGCAAACCCTGAAGGATAGGGAGCTGGTCGGCCTCACCCTCATTTCTCGCATAATGGCCCGAGTGGTGTGAAGGTTGGCATACCAATGCAGCTGGAGTGAAACCCAAGAACCAATATCAACAAGAGATCAATGGTGTAAACCTCGCCATGATATGTGGACTGTATACGATCACAAAACTTCATTAATAAGCATTTAAAACTTCAATGATCAAATCCCAGTGTGTGTCATCACATAATCCACGTAGAACAATCTATATACAGCTCAGCAGGTAGGGTTTCATACAGCAGAGGTTTGTCACCACGAGCTATGGTGTAATCACATGAATTTTTCCACCGTGGTTGCCAGTAAGCCTTCCACTACAATGCATTTACTACACCATAAATGCTATGTATCGGTTCGATGATTATACCAACGCGACACCCACTATCACAAAACATTACCATAAGTTAAACTATATACAATGGATTATAGTTGTGCGTACAACTATTTTTAATTTAGTTCTGCATAAAGCTCTAAGGCCATAGTGTTGCATATAGTATCATGCTTAGGGTTTCGCAAAATGCTACATAATCATAGTCATTTATGACTCATAGGTATAACATATAATCGAAGAGCTATATCATATTGCATATATGGTACAATGTAAAGAATATCGTAATGGTAAGTATTACATGTTTCTCTCCATAGTTTTGGATTGAGAACATGTAATTAAAATGTTTTTACAATGTTCCTATAGTATCGAATTAACATGTAAGTATCATTAAATTATATCTTGCAAAATAGAATTTGAAGTATAGGAACTCCTTGTCCATCAAGTTACATAAAAACTAGCAGTTCTTGCCATTACAAGTATGCAGAGATAAAGCTTTTAGGACGTTTAAAATATACCTGAGTCGTTGCATAGAAATTAATCTTTTCTCTCACCTGAGCTCTGCAATTAGAAACTATTTGAGCATTATCTAGTAATAGCTAAGTAAGCCTCAGGACATACTCAAGGACCCCCCTTCAATCCAACAAGACCATCAATCAGTTCTAGGAAACAAACATGTTTATTATAGAATAAAAGTAACAATGTGCAAACTAACAGTTAAGTGCTTATGGAGACACTATTTAAATATTCGACGTTGACATGATGATAAAAGACTAACAACCTTAAATGCTTTTTATTCTAATAGTTGTTAAGACATCTGATGTGATTCTTAAGTAATCTAACTCTTAGTAACTCATCTTGAATGTTACGAGTTGTTATATACATTGTCCAATGTTTATTTGTGTTCGAGTTAACGCTTTTAACTTACCGGTACAACATTTATTGTGACATAAAAAAAATTAAATTTTAGTGAAATTTTGGGGTTGTAACATCACTTCAGATCATCCATGGTTGGACCTTGATTATGTATGAAGATTGGGTCTCTCTGTGATCCTCATGATGTATTGTATATAGTTATTCATGTATTGATCAAGCCCCTCTTGGTATATATCACAAATTATTTTGACATTGATGAAAGCATGGGTATGCTTGCCTCATATATATATGAGATTTATACACACCTCACCTATTTGAGTGGTTTTTTTGGAAGTATGAGCCTTTGTAGTCCCTAAGGAGGGTAATTACCCCACACCATGGTTATGGTCTTTTGTCTGAGTGTCCTTGTTTTTCTCCTAAAAGTATGAAAATGTTACGATGTATTTCAACCATATGATGAGCTCGTGACCGCACACATTGGGGGAAATCAATTAAAAAACAAAATTTTCTCTTGTCTCTTATCATCAGTTTGTTGGCAGGAAACAACCCTCTCAATTTTTCTGTTTTATTCATTCCTAGTTTTTCAGAGATAGTTCATCCATTACAAAAAATGATAAAGAAAGATGTTGTTTTCAACTGGGGGTCAACTGAAAAGGAGTCATTTCAGAGAATTTTAGAGGCAATTTAGGAAGCACCTAGTTTTCTTAGCCCAGATTTTAGCAAAGACTTCATTTTGTGTACTTTCGCTTCTAATATTTCATATGCAGCAATCTTAACTCAACTAAACCAACAGAACAATGAATTTCCAATTTCATTTATGAGTTCAAATTTCAAAGCTGATGAATTAAACTATCACAAAGTTTATAAACAAGCCTTTGCTATGTTTAAAGCCATTAAACATTTTCGTCCATATCTGCTTCAGTCAAGAACCAAGGTGATTGTACGATTTCTTGTAGTGAGAAATCTATTAATTCAAAATGACTTAGGAGATAAACGAGCACCATGGATGACTGCTCTTCAGAAGTATGATCTGGAAATTAAACCTTCAACGGTGGTTAAAGGTCAAGGGTTATGTAAGCTCACTGCAGAAGCAGCTCATTTGCCAAACACAGATTCTGAAATAAACATTGATGACACCTTGCTGGTTAGAGAACTTTATTTTTATCCACCACCACAAGATTCTTGGTATTCAGATCTAAGAACTCTTCTTGAGACAGGTACTGCCCCTAATCATTTAGAACCTAAGAAAAGAAGAGCGCTTAGATTAAAATCAACACCTTATCTTTTAATTGATAACACTTTGTTCAGGCGAAAATTAGATGGTGTCTTACATCGTTGTTTATACAAGGATGAAACTGAAACAATCATGAAGGAGTTACATTCTGGCCCTACAGGTGGTCACTTTGGAGGTGAAACTACTGCTCATAAAATTATTAGGGTTGGATATTATTGGCCAACCTTATTTAGAGATTCTTATACTTTCATAAGAAAGTGTCAAGAATTTCAAATTTCTGCAGGACAAGTAAAAAAATATGCCTTTCCTTTACAACCTGTTTCAGTGGAGAGACCTTTTCAACAATGGGGAATTGATGTTGTTGGTCCGATAAACCCACCCTCATCTTTACGTCATAAGTATATCATAACAACGACTGATTACTTTACTCAATGGACAGAGGCTGTACCCTTAAGAGTAGTCAACACTAATCAGGTAATTCTATTTATTGAATCTTTTATTATTACACGATTTGGTGTTCCTGACTCTCTAGTTTTTGATAATGCGTCTTATTTTTCATCGATTGAATTAACTCAATTTGTGTTAGAAAAGGGAATAAGGGTTAGATATTCCGTGAATTACCATCCTCACGGAAATGGTTTAGCTGAGTCAACCAACAAAAACTTGTTAAATATTTTGAAAAGAACTGTTTCAATTCACCATCGTAATTGGCACATGGCCTTATTCAATGCATTATAGGCTGACAGAGTTACTTCGAAATCTTCCATTGGAAATTCACCTTTCTTTTTAGTCTACGAAACTGAAGCTATCGTACCACCACATTTATTTTTACCTTCTCTTCAGCTAGCACAGTCTGTCCAAGATGAGGAATGTCCCGTACTAGAGAAAAGAATTAATACTCTCTTAAAATTAGAAGAAGAACGAGACAAGGCTAAACATCATTTTGTTAAACACCAACAGATAGTCAAATCTTGGTTTGATTAGTCTTCTAGTTCTAATAGAGAATTTCAAGTCAGTGACTTAGTTCTTAAGTGGGATAAGGCACATGAAGATAAGGGAAAGCATACAAAATTTCAGAGTTTTTGGTTAGGACCATTCGTTATTTCCGAAAAGCTAGGTCCTAGTACCTTTTGACTTCAAACTTTGGAAGGCCAAATCGAAACTTTTCCTGTAAATGGGTTGGTGTTGAAAAAGTATTTCTTCTGATTTTTTCAGTTTTTGAATCTATAGATGCTACTATACATAAGTTTACCTTTTTGTAAATAATTACATAAGAATTGATTTGTTGATTTCTGCAATGTACAGTTTTCTCTTTCATATATACCAAGCTGTTGTATATTTGGTTTGTTCAGGTCTTTCTGTAAATTCTTTCAAATCATACTCATTTCTCGATCTCTGATCTTACATTCATTTGAATTCTGATTTTAAGTCTTTTTATAAACTTTTCCTCCAAATTGATTTCAGAATTCATTTCCTAACCTTTCAGAATTGAAGGAAATCTTTTTGTCAGTATTTCTTTTCAATTTTTATGGACATAATTTCTGTCAAATAAACTTATTCAAAAAAAGAAAAAAAAAGAAAAAATCTTGTACATATCTTTGTTTGAGAAGGGTATTTGTATATAAATAAACCATGGGGACTCAAATGTAGTTTTGTTCATTTATTTTAAAACAGTTGAAATTTGGTAAGTCTTCAAGATTTGGTCGAATTTATAAGTTCTTCTTGAATCTGATTTGGATAATTTATTAATGATGTTTGCGATTATGATCGGGATTAATATTTCATTATCTGTATACCTATACATTAGGATGATTGATAATTCTTCTTTTCAAAGCATAGTACTTGGGAAGATCTTTATTAATTTGCATCATTAGTCATTTATTTAAAAGTCTGCTTTTTATCTATTAAGATTTTGATCTACTCCTTGCATAATTATCTTTCATAAGTTAGATTGTAATTGGAGAATAGGAGGTCTCATCACGAGCCGGCCTAATCATGATCATCAATTGTATTAAATATAACATCATTTCTAATCACTAGGGTGATATCTCTTGATCAAAAGATCAAGGGACGGGAGGTCTCATCACGATCCAACCTATTTATCTTTGATAAAACTCGTGAATGATGATGTCTTATCAAGTTACCTTGCCTGGACAGTAGTCTTCAATTAATGTGTAATGGGAAATCTATAAGGATTTATAATTGGAGAAGGTTTTGAAAAAATTTCAGAGAAACAAGTAGGCTCATCTTTATACTATGATGCAGATTGCCCCTATACTAAGTATTTTGTTTTGATGAGGGAATTGTTAGTTTGTCTATAACGAAATCTTTATCTACAGGAATGAAGATGGTTTTGAAAAATATCTGTAGATGTTGTTTGATTATGATTCTGATTAGATTAAGTTTTTTTTATTTGGTTTGAAGAAATTTTAAGACTATGTTGGTTTTAGCTCTTGAAATGATGAACAGAGATAACTGGTTCGCCCATATCGTCGCCATTTGTTGGCAGGCAAAAACCCTCTCAATTTTTCTATTTTATTCAATAAAATTGATCAGTTCCTTTTATAACTTATCGCAATTAATTCACACATATCATTTGAATTTTTCTTAAGGTATTCTCTAAAGGAAGGTATTGATAATTAAAACAAATTGAGGAAATGAATTTAATTCAAGTTCATGGTTGTTTGAAAAATGATTTGGCTAGTAGCTATTAAATATGAACAATTTGCGGTCTCACTTCAAGTGATTATATTTATGCTTTGCTAGTCATTGATTAATTAGTTTCATGCTTTGCATTGGATTTTATCATTTCTTGTTTTATTTTGTTATCTTATTTCTCTTAATATATGATTTTATAAGACTAAGCATGTAGTGTTTGAATTTTAAATTTAGCCTATGGGGAGATGTGACTTATTATATTCATTAACTTGTGATTTCAAAACTATAAGTCATTTAGATTCCATAGTGTGACAATTTATATCACTAAGGCTAAGTTTAATTGCTACATATGATCCATATTTTGGAATTGTGCTAGGACTTCAATGGTTAATTCTTTGAATTTTTATAATCACGATAGTTCATTATGTAGAATTTTCAAATCGTCACATCAAAGCCTACATCAAACAAGGTGTCAATCAAAACCTAGCAACATAAGTTTTGGTCCATTCCACGAACTCATTTTGGTTACATCTATTTGAGATAAATCTCATGAAGGTATTATCTAGCTTACAGCTGTGTTCAAACATTATATTCGAAATCATTTCATTTAATGCCGAAGTACCTTACGATCATTCCACACTATATCAATATGATGGTTTTAGTATGAGATCCTGCATTTATCAGCTTGAAACACAAGTCCAGGGTATCAATGGAATTAAGTGAAAGATTGATATCATGTCTGTTAAATCCTGGATACCTATTCCATTGGTCTTTACCACATCCTATGTTTCCCAATCAAGAGAAAATTCGCAGGAAGAAGAAATGGCACCATTATGCATATTCGAACCGGAGGGTTCAGAATGGCTTATTGGGGATCCTAAGTCAGCCTGTTTCTTTGATAAAATTGCACGGGGAAAATTATTCGATAGATTCAGTGGCAATATCATGGAAGTTACACGAAGATTTGCTCTTTCTTTTAATGGAAAAATTGCACAAATTGGCGAATTACAGTTGACCCTGTCTGAGAAATTCATTGTTGAAGGAACCAGGTTACCATTGGATGGCAAAAAATGGTTCAAGAAAGGCGTAATGTACAAATACAAATGCAAAATGTTTCTTTTACCTGTTCTTAAAATTTTTAATGACAGGTATGGCTTTCCAGTAAAATTCCTGAAACCCAAGTGGCTTCCTGTATTTAGATTGATAGTTTGGTTTATAATCTGTGATGGCCGATTTGCTCATGTACGCTTTTATCATCTTAGATTGCTAATGGCATTGAAAGAATATAAAATGAGTTTTCCCTATTTTATACTACATAGTTTAGATAAGATGGCTTTGGATAATCAAAGTATAGTGTAGGTTCATGATCAAAGTCTTTTTCATCATGGATAAATTAAAGTTTTAATCAAACACCAATTATCTCTTGATGGCCGAACCTGGGATCAATTTTTAATGGAGAATGATTAAGGGAAAAATGAATTCTGGCTACCAGATAGACCTAAGACTCGGGCTAAACGAAAGAAGATTCCAGTCTCTAAGAATTCAATATTACAATCAAATATTATGTTGGAGGATTCGGGTGTTAACAATTCAGAGAGGGAATTGACCAATGATGAAGGTGTTGCTGAAACCCTCGTTTCTCAAGAGAAGAATAATCAAGGTCTTTGTGTTGATAAACTTGAGAAATTAGCGGAATTTTGTAGCGATGAGGTTAGGTTTGAACAAACAAATGTAGTAGCAAAAGTTCCCCGAAGGTTCACTCGAAACATGGCTAGCTTGTCTATGCCTGTAACAACACAACAAAATAGTAAGCCTATCATTATTCAACTTGAAAATGATGATGATTTCTCACTCCCAACTCCTGAGATCATTCAAGATAATGAACAAGCTTCATGTGTTAATGACCTTAAGTCACCTTTGGCAAAAGATGAATATATCAATACAACTCATCCAAATGAATCGGGAATAGAACCTTCATTTGGAAATATGCCCCAACCTGTTCAAGATGTAAAAGAACCAAATTCGCCTCATTCTGTTGACCATATTGATCAAGAAGAAGAGACACTCAAGCAAATTCTTGAGAGAGTGTATGAGACTAGGATCTCACAGTTAAGAGAAGAATTAAAAGATTGCAAGGCTAGTGCAATATCAAAGGATGAGGAGATTAAAACATTCAGGGCTGAAGTGTTAATCTTGGTGGAAAGATGGCATAAGGCGAATTTGAGGAAACGGAAGTATAAGGAAGCCAGGAAAGCTATGATAATAACAAACTTACATTTACTTGAACAAGTTGAAGAGTAAAAACTTAAGATCTTAAAACTAAATATTAGGCTGTCCAAAGCAAGAAGGGAAATCGGAAATTGACATATGCACTGTTTTGGTTTTGATAGGTAATACTACAATTTAATAAACATAACTGCATAATCTCTAATTCTGTAGATAAACTTTTATTATTTTGTATTATTCCTTATTATCTTTAGCATAACATAAATTAATTTTATATTGTTGACTGTCTCAGGTATACATATATCATGAACATGTTGGAAATTTTGTGATGAAAGACAAAGTTTATATTCGACATTCAATATATAATCTAGAAGATGGACATTCACGAAAGACAGTTATGCATGCCAGGTGGAAGTTGTTCAATTTTTGGTTGAATGAATAGAAAGGTTACGTGTTACAACAATCAGGATTTTTCGATATAAAGATGTTGCAATTACAACTATTTTGGCTACCGATTTGGAGAAGACACGCCAGTTGCACATACTGCTCAATGCTTATGAAGCCACATCATGAGTCGATGCTTATAGAAAGAATTTAATACAAACCGATCATCTTAGTGACAATTACACCTATCATTTCATATGATGATAAAATATTCCAAGTGCCTTTTTCTTGAAGGAATTTGATGTAACAGTACAATGACAAGACCTTCTTGTTTGTTTTTATGTAACAGCTGTTAGGAACCAAATTATTATTTTGGGAATGGTTTTTATGTAAAAATCTCTATGCAGTTAGTAGCTTTGGCTATAAAAGCTAAGAAGACATATTGTATTAGGGGTCGATGGAGTACAAGAGAAATGCTTATTGAAGTTATACTTTTATGCTAGTTTTGATTACTCTGCTGGATTTCTCTGTGGATGATTAGTGCTAGACATCTAAACTGGTATCAATGTTTTGATTACAGTTTTTGAAAACTTAATACTGATTTTAATATATCATCTACTCAATTTTATACTTATACAATTTTACCTATGTCTGATTGTATGCGTCATATTATATTACTCTATTTGCAAAGTACTTATATTTGAATCAACCATTACTACATCTTATGATTTGAAATGTTTTTGGTGATAATGATTTAGTAGTGATACATTATATACTTAAGATTGTTAGCAATTGTATTTGTACAATGCTTTAATAATGAGTATTATTTCATGTTCAAATATTTGGTATTGCATTTAGTTATTAATTAATTGAATCTCATAGTCGAATAAAATAGTTTTCTATGTATCCTACAGTGTGGATATATATATTTTGCAGAGTATTTTTATGGTGAATGATTGATGATATTTCCTTCTATGTTATTATCATACTTGATTCTCTAATATTTTAAACAATTAGTTAATGATTAAATTTAGCTTTTAAAATCGCTCTCAATTGAGATAGGGTAGAATAGATAGGTTAATTAGTTTTATTTTAATAGGTTAAATTCTAGCAGTATATAGTTAGATTTTATTTGATGCAAGTTGGTTTAAAGTTTGAAGTTAGATAAATCAGAAAAACAAAACCAAAACAAAAACATAAGACTTTCCTTAAGAAAGCACTTTAGTTTAGCTTTGCATTTAGTGATTAGATTTAGGATTCTTTACATAAACAGTAGATTAGCTTAAAGTTACATTTTTTGTTAAATTTTACAAGTTCTCCTTAAGAGAATAAATTTAACTGGTAGCAGGAGACCATAACCTGCGAGATCAAACTATACCAAACATACCGAGAGCTGCGTGAAGCAATCTGTGTGGGTTTGATTTCTTTAAGTTGGCCTAAGTTAGAAAAATAGGCCAACACAATTTCACCATTATTCATCATAACCAACAATATGAACACCATTTTCCACTTCACACCATCCATATGACTTGAGGAAGTTATAACAATACCAAAAAATTGAAAGAAACCATAGAATTAACCATATCTTAGGGTAGCTATTTTTCCCTAAACAAATTCAACCATTCGCTACTATGGCCCTAAAAGGCACAACATGGTCCCCAAAAGTGATTTTTTAGTCAAAATTTTATATTTTTCTCTTACTTAATGTAGTGGCTAAAAGTGGACACAAACCTTGATGTGGTTGAAACAAATAACAAATCTAGCTTCCAAAACTCTAATTTATCCACTAAGTGATCAATGGAGAGTATACACATTGGATCTAGATATTTCTCTTGATCACTCTTGTGCCTATAAAAGAATCCCTCGAGGCCATAACTTGAGTATTCCAATTTCACTCAAAAACACACTCCTAGTTTGTCATGTTTCCTACATAAATAGAAGGAAACCATACCATACTATCTACTTTTTCCACACTTGAGTAGAGTTTGGAGGTAATAAAGGAGATTTACTAACATTCCCTTGGAAAAGATGCACCTCCCCAATATCCTCTAAAAACTATATTAAGGTGTGACTCTATAACCATTCACATTTTTTCTAGTATTAATGAAAACACATTCTTTATCTCGATGTATTTTATCTTGGTGATCTATGTTTGCATCTTGGTTTAAGAGTGTGGATCTATATAATTTAGTATAGTTTTTGTTGTTTTATTTTCCATTTCTAATATGCTACTCTTTTGTGCATGTGTGTGAAAAATCAAAACATTATGTTAGGATGATGAAATGCATATTGGAAGGATATCATTTTGATCTCAACATTTATTCAACTCTCTAGGAAGAAAAAATGAATTATGTAAGAGTATTTTTTTATATTTTTAAATCATAAAAGAAAGATTAAAAACTATTTAGCATGATTTAAAATTATGTCATTTTAAATATAATATTTTTTATTTTTTATATGTGAATATTTTTAATACATATTTCTGTATTATTATTATTATTATTATTATATATATATATATAAATATATATAATTTTTTTTTTCCAGCTAGAAAAAAATCATACCGATGTTACTCCATCGAATCAAAAGGTACATGAAGTTATGCTTAAGTTCGAAGGACTTCTTTATACATCTCTGTCCAAAAAAAATTCAAGCCATCAAACATTTACAAAATGATTTGTTGATCATCTCATAGGAAGTCAGTCAAACGTCTTAACTACCACCACAAATTATTCAAAAAAAGTTCAAAGCTCCATGATTTAGAATCTAAGAGCTTTGAATTTCTTCCCAAACCAAAATCCCAATATCACCCATCAAGGCCTGTTTTGACAGCTTGTCCGCCAGGGAATTATGTTGTCTATAAATGTGTTGAAAAGTTATATTCCTGGAACCTTTGATATCTGATTTGATTCTTTGGCACTAGTGAATAAGTGATAATACCTTAAGATCAAATTCACCCTAAGCCTAGTTTATTGTGACCCTAGAATCACCGAAGATTTTCAAGTCATCAATACCAAATATCTTTGCCACCTTTAGGATGCACCACAGAGCAATAAGTTCAACTTTCATATTAGATCCCAATCCACACTTCATCTTAAGTGAAAAATGATGAGAATCATTTAGAAAAATTGCTCCACCAACCTAACAAATTCCATCTTATGCTGCACCATCAAAGAAAAGCACAAGGCAATTAAACATAGGATCAAATGCTCCAATCTTTCTTACCACTGATGGTTTTTTACCTTTAAAAATGGATTTATAAAGAGAGAGAATGTGCTCAACCCCAGTTGGTACCAAAGGAGCCAAGTCTTCAAAAGCTATTTTGTTCCTTATAAACCAAACCACCCAAGATATAAATAGTGGAACCACGGGGTGAGGTCTACATTCCTTAAACCATTTCAGAAATGAAATTTCAAAGGACTCTCTTCCCCAGTCCAAATTTATATCTAAACCAGCACAAACCCGTTCCCAAATATGTCTAGTAAAGCTGCAATTTACTAGAATATGCTGAGTGGATTCTGCTACATATTTGCATAAAGAGCATCTATTTGGACCATTCCACCCCATCCTAACTAGAGCATCCCAAGTCTTCAATTTCCCTTTAAATGAAAACCATCCAAATCACTTAAGCTTAATAGGTAATTTCCATCTCCATAGCTTCTTGAACCACCAGATTTGAGGGAAGAAATTCCTATGATTTATAATATAATTATAAGCCGCTTTGGCTCTAACTTCTCCAGAGACAGGGTTCCCAGCCCATTTCAAGACATCTCCCTGGGTTGTAAGCCTGCATCCACTTTAATCCAAAGGGGAGAAATAATAATCCCATTCTCTTTCATGACATCCCAAAAGACCCAAATCTACTCCTTTCAACTAGTAAGACGTTCCGTGCAATGAGATATAATTTCTCATGCAGTCTAAAGTAGTGAAATTTCTGTCTCTGAGAAATTCTAGAATCTCAACTGGAAGCGTGTACTCCTAATCAAGTCCTAGAATTCGATCAACACCAACTTGGATTTTCCGTCCATTTCCTACCTGCCAGGTTAACTCATCATCAAGCCAATGATAAACCTGCATAAACCTTTCCATATCACAGAGGCATTCATTGTTCTCTTAAGTGTATTTTTTATCCAATCCACTATATCTGATTTTATATACTTCACCTTTAATACCTTAGACCATAAGGTGTTACCCATCATTCCTCTCCATAAAATATTTAGCCACAAGGCATTCCCAAAGATATCCAATTTTTTAAGCCCCCAACCACCAAATTTTTCAGGAGTAGTAACATATTCCCATTTTTCCATAATGAGACCTTTTCCTTCTAAACCACTTGTCCAGAGAAAGTTTGAGCACAGTCTATTCAATTACTTAAGGATCGATCTTGGCACTTTAAACAGAGATAACCAATCAACCGAGATGCTTGTAAGTACATCTTTCACCACAATAATACGGCCTCCAACTGATAAAAGTCGATTTGTCCAGCAATGAATTCTATACTCCATCTTCTTAACAAGCCAAGACCAATTCTTAATTCTATAATTATTTGGCTTTAAGAACTATCCCAGATATGTAAAACCATCCTCTAGATCATGGAATTTATATGGAAGAACATTCTGGAATTCCATAATTTGCAAATCATCCATATTGTGTTGAAATAAGATAGATTTCCTATCACTTACCTTCATACCAGATGCACAACAGAAGAGTGATATGCAATTTCTGAAGTAGCTCCATTCACCAATTGTGCTTACACCAGCTAAAAGTACATCATCAACAAAGAGTAAATGTCAAATAGATATCTCTCTAGACAGTTTAATCCCCTTAATAAGACCATCAGATTTTTCCTTAAGAAGAATTCTACGTAAACCATCAATAATTAGTACAAAAAGGATAGGTGACAGTGGACAACCCTGTCTTATCCCCCACGAACACTTAAAGAAATTTGATGGGTACTTTTTATATATTTTTAAAGCTATAAATAATGATTAAAATTTTCGAATTTGATTTAAAATAATGATAATAATAATACTATTTCTTATAAAGATAATATTATATTAAAATTTAATATCAATTTTATTCATAAAAATGTTTTTATTTTATTTATTTATTTATATGTGATTTTTTTAATACGTATTTTTCTCAAAATATTAAAAAAAATGTGGTATATTTCTTGCAGTGCTTGCTAACAAACCAACTTTTAAAACAAGATAGAATGCTCCCCGTCGTCTAAGATTACCATGCTTTAATGTTAAGGAAGATTCAATTTCTTTATACTTAGGTTTTTTCAGAAGACCAAGACGAGTGATGTGGGGAAAGTTTTGTATCTTTATCATATGGTTCTTAGCAGAAGCCACTAGCTAAGTTAATTGATTGTAACAGAAATAGATGTTTTGGATTAAGGTTTGGCCTCAACTTTTTGGATATGTTTTTGCAGATAAAGAATATATCTTAATTTTTCTTTGAAATATATATATATATATATATATATATATTAAATAAAATTAAAATACTAACAATGTTGTATAATTATAAATATAAATTTATAAAGATATAATTTTAATGTAAATTTATTATATAAAAATAATGTTTATATTATATGCAGGTTTTGGGATGCCAAAATCATTATGAATTGGATTTGGGAGGTTAAGTTTTGTCATAACATTTTTTTGTAACTTCTTATACAAGATAGTATTTGTTTGTACAACCATTTGGAGGTTATTATGTTTTGTCAGTTTTAAGGGAAAGGAACTATGGGACAGTGGATTAGCACTGAAGATTGAGAAGGAATAGTTTTTGATGATGCTACTTTTTACTCATTAATAACCTTTTGATCTTACATGGTAATATAATGAAATGCATTTCATCTTTTGCTTTAAAAAATTGACTGAGAATTGCTGAAGTTAGATAAAAAATTTGCATTTTTATGTAGATTTTATTGGTTTTTGAGATAGTTTGTATGCTTATGCCAATACCCAGTCTTTTTTTCAAACTTTATTTGATAGTAGAAGTTTTATGCTCTGTGATTATTGTTTGGCAATATGGTTTTTTATACGTTTTTATTTCTTATAAGTTTTTATGGTATTGTTGTAGATGAAGCATGTTTTAAATCAAAGTAATTTTTTTTATGGAATATATATATATTGTTTGTTTATATATACAAAAATTGTTATTATTTATTATAAATATTGAATTTTTTAATGATTTTATTATTATGTATTTTTTTAATGTGGTTCACGTCCATGGAAGATGGAGTTAAGTTGGGAGCTTACCCACAAAGACCCTAAATTTGAATTTCCAACCAAATTAGCTGTACTTATAGGATTAATTTTATTATTCTATATTAATATCTAATAGTTTTTCTTTTTCATTTAAAATTAATTAAAAAAGCAAAATTATAGTTAAATTTAAACCATAAAAACCTAAGTCTAAAATATTTTTAACAAGTTTTAAATAAGATTATCCAAACCATAAATTAATTACAAAATTATCATTAAATTTAAGAAGACTACTGAAATCATAATTTAATTGGGGAAAACTGAATCGATTTTGATTCCACCATGTATTTTCCATGTATTTATCGTAATTTGCCATGTATTTGCCATGTATTTAGCATTAAAAAACTATTTCTAGTTTTTAATTTCAAAATAAAGTTATTGACTTCAACCACATGGGTTCACTTAGTGAATTTGTTACATAAAAGATCGCATGATAATAAAGAATATCCTTAATTTCACTAAATATTGGAAAATTTGTCCTAAAATTTTATTGTTGAACCCCCTTCGGAATATGTCTTTCCAATTAAGAAAACCCTTAGTTTCACTAGATATGGTTTGTATCCATTTTTATCAAACCATTTTTAATAGCCCCTTTATATCATATTATCAAGTTGTAACAAACATAATCCCTAACACATCTTAGTATAAACAAACATGATACTAAATAAAATAATAGTATAATGCTAATAATGATCCAGCAACGAGCATTGGATAGTGCATGACCCAACGAAGCAAGGAAAATGCGTACACGTAAAACCAGTCAAGAGATCAACATAACAAACAATGTAAAAGTGTGATAATCCAATAGTTAGTGCAATGCTTAGAAAATATTAGAATTGCAAATGTTTCACACCACAATTTGTCATTCTACCAATTTTATATCATGTAAATATAAGTATAGACATAAAGAGCTCATGTTAATAAAGTAAACTCCAAAAAAATTCAAAATTGGAACCCTTTCGTGGATGGACTCCGCTACATTCCTATCAAAACAAACATCATTGATGTTTGAACCCACATGAACATAGCAAAATTCCTCTTACTTTCCAATAACACCATATGATCATGTGCATAGCTTGGATTTGGATCATTCACAAGATGCAATGAATTTCCTCCACTTCCTCTACATTTATTCTTTCCATCAAGGAAATTAACAACATTTAGTTATATTTTCTTGGGTTATATCTAGTTTGTTAGGTTTCAAGCATGCAATAGTTATAAAGATACACAAATGAAGAAACTTATATGATACCATTTCATGGTAACGATAACACATATGGTATGTAAATAAGGATTTAGATTTTCACCTAGTATGTTCATTTTAGTTCCAATGCAATATTAAAACAGATGCCTTGCATATAAGAATTGAAATTGTAATTATGAATGTGTCAAATATAACTCAATTTAACTATTCATAACTCGCAATGTTAAAATGTTAAAGAAGAATAGAAAAAGATGAAAGAAATAATTGGCCAAGAAAGATTGATCTAAATTTTCTTGGTTCCAGTGAGCCAAGAAAGTTTCATCTCACTTTTCTTTGTTTTAATGGAGCAAGGTTTGATTGAATCTCAATACCCACCTAGACCCCAACCTAAAAAATGAAGAGTTAGATATTTTACTCAAATGCCTACAAAAAATAAAATACAATTGTTCAACTTTGAAACTTCCAATTAGCTACATCTCTTAACTTAAAGATGAAAAACAATATAACGTATCAATTCAAACCAGTCCTAAATAGTCTATTAAATGAGTATGTATCAAGGCAAGAAGAAGAGACTTCCATTGATATTATCATTGGTACAATATTATTAGATTTATGAAAAACTTAGGATCATAAGCAATATCAAATAAAAATGGAGGGTTTTTAAGTTTTAAATGGGTATGAATTGAGCCCATGATTTGGAGGTATGAATCCATCCCACGATTTGGAGGTTATTTCTCATCCCACCTAAATAAAATAACCCTCAATATTTATATTACTATATCAAATTAAAAACCTCCCCCCCCTTAATACGGGGCAATATATTTTTGAGTTTTTTAAGAGTATTTAAACCCCCAATATGAATGGACGTGATATGATATTGCCTCACTAGTGAACCCCCGATGACTTCTAAATTTATATGTCATGAAACATAACTTAAATATAAAAAAAGATATTTAAAATAAAAATGATTTGAATTTAATCCTTTAATTTTCAAAATAAACATAATTACAAATTACAAATCCAAAGCCTACGGAGAATCCAAGTATATCCATAATTCACTCAATCATTAAATAGAGGCTCAACAAGAGCACCATATCACTTACAAGAATTGAACTCATAGCGTGTGCATAAGGAAACCAATAACATAGAGGTTTAACAAGAGTATCATATCACTTACAAGAATCCAACATAACTTATACATAAAAAAAATCATTAGAGTCTTTAATTTCCAAAAGAAGCCATTGACTCCAACATTTATATGTCATGAAACATAACTTACGCATAAAAATACAGTTTCTAATTTTTAATTTACAAAAGAAACTAGTGACTTCAACATTTATGTCATGGAACATTTAAATTAAAAAAGAGTTAATTGAATCTAATCTTATAATTTTCAAAATTACTATTCACTAGAATCAAGATATTGACCAAAATTACATAATCCACTCAATCATTAGATAATCAATAAGCATGGACTTAACAAAAACCTGTGGATAACTAACCATCATTATCAATACTACCCAAAAAAAACATCGAATAAACAAATAAAACTACTCCCTGTTTTACATTTTTTTTGGAAAAATCTATAAAGAGTAAAATATAACATAATAACAGCTACACCTGACCTAGGCAAACTGGAAAAATGTTCCTATTAATAACTACAGCTCAGCTCGGCTCGGCCCAGCTCGGCAGACTGGACAGTTGTTCCTCACGGGCAACCATGCTGAAATGCAAATGGGATGGTGAATGTGGCCGCAGTTGAGTTGATCTGCGTCTTCTCCAAATTCAAAATCCACATGACAAATTGGGCAGGTTGAAGTGATACTGTTATTATCACTGATATGATCGCCTGAAATTGCAATGCTTGTGCCAGCCATCAATGGCGGCGTCACCTGGGCCCTGAATCTTGGTGGTGTTGGCAGCAGTCGTACCCGTTAAATAATCTTGTTCCGCATCCTGGACAACAAGTACCCCTCTCCGATGCATAGAGGCATGACTGATGGGAGGTGTGGCCGCATTCAAGTTGACGTGCCGTCTGGCCTACTTGAAATGCCCGCTGGCAAATTATGCAGAGTAAAGGGTTACCATTATCAGCATTCACATGCTCCTGTGTAATCCTTATGCGAGGATGATGCATTAGCGGGAGGCCAACATCATTTAACCACTCGAGTTGTGGGAATCGAATATGAAACCATGAGATCTGGCCAAGCTGTCTCATCCTGAGATTTATCACATGCATTTGCTCTGGGGATTGAGGAATAAAAGTTTGTCATCGCCTGATAACAAGTCTTATCCTCTGCTCTATCTCATCCATGTGATGTCTTCTGCCGCGATCCATAATAATCTCCCCAAGTTCTCTCTCTCCCTAAATTCTCTCTCTCCCTGCAATCCAACATCGGATTGAGGAACATCAGCAGCGACTTCTAACTCCCTAAATTCTCCCTCTCTCTCATCAACCTGCAATCCAACTTCGGATTGAAAAGCATCAGCGGCACCGGGAGATGGTGTTCTCGATCCTTCTGGCGCGGCACCGGGAGATGGTGTTCTCGATCTTCTACCTTCCTGAACGCTACCACTTCCTCTTCTCCTACTCAGTTCTCCATTCCCTGTGTCTGGTCCTTGTCCTTCCATTCTTATAAAGGGCTGCTGCTTACTCCGAATACTGATATGATCAAATGACCGAGTTAAACAATAGTTAAAATCAAAAGCTTAAATCGTGATACGACCAGATGACCCAATCAAATAATAGCCAAAAAAAAGTTAGGTTAGGAATCAAATATGTGAAAGAGAATTGGTGGAAAGTTTTTTAGGAAAAACCAGTCATCAATAATATATCTATTATTGGTCCTTGTTCAAATTAGGTCAAGGTTGTCAAGAGCATCTCTCTTGCACACATTGACACAGTACAATGGAGGAATCCAACCCTATAAATAAGGTTCTTTACATGGAAATACAACTAGCAAGAAACTATGGGCTACTAAAACCAAATGCCCAAAACCACTTTCTACCTTATTTATTCTCAGTAAAGTTAACCCTAACAATTTCTTAATAAAAAAACTAAAAACTAAACTACTTTACCAATTTTTCATAGCTAATTGGAATCAAGTAAAATTCAATTACCAAGATTTTATATAGATACTTGGTTAGATCAGCACAAGATTTATTATTTCTTAGACAGCAAGCTAGTCTCGTATAAGTCTTTACCCTTTCCTAAACCACAAACTAGTCCTACATCTAATTCTACTAGTGAGAAACAAATTAGGAAAACAAAAACATATTACATACATCAACAATTATAACCATAAAAAAAAACACATCATGAGGTGTAAGGCCATAAAGCTCTGACACAACCATTAAATAGTGACTCAAGTGTATCTCCCCTAAGGGTATCAATACAAAAAATCAATTAATTGTAAAAATAATAAATAGAATTCATGTAAAAGTAATAAATAGAATTCATGTAAAAGTAACTCCAAATGCTTTTCCAGCATCTGCAAAACCTAGACTTCTCTTTTCTACAAAATCTCGACTTCTTTCGCAACAAAATGTTTTGCTCATAAATCGATTTAAGTTTGATAACCAATACCCATATATATATATGAATGAATCACTTATGACGAGAAGATTTTAAAATAAGATATATATCCTTATTATAAGGTCTTTTCTCCTTAAAACAATTTTTATTTTAAATATATTATATAAAGTATATATATCCATTCCTTATTTTTAGGTTTACTTGTAATATTAAATAAGTGTGTATGAATAAAAAACCATGAAACAAGCATATATATAAATAAGTTTGTATGAATAAAAAACCATAAAACAAGCATATATATATCAGTTGGTCCACAACCACAAATTAAATATGGTTTTTATTTTTTTTTCCTATTAATGATGCATGGTTTTTATATCAACTATTTTTAATAATGCGGTTGTACTAGAGTGGACACTCCACCCATCACCAAAAGAATAACAAAGCTCATAAAAATGGGAAAAGAGTGGAATTAAGATAACGAAATAAAATCTAAGAGTAATTTCAGTTGAAAATTAGTTGGGATGATATCATAAAATAACAATTTTAAAGGGAAATGGATTATAAGTTCAGAATTTGTTTGTTAAAGTAGTTAGGAAAATAAATTAAAAGTAAAAGTAAAAGTAAAAAAGGAGATTGGATAAAATAAGAGTAATTAGGGAAAATTAGGAGGAGAGCATTTGTAGTAGGTTAAGAAGGAGAAGAGAGCAAGCCAGCAAATATAGCTTATAGGGAGGAAAAGGAAAAGGGGATAGTAGAAATTAGGGTTACTTTATATAATAGTATCCAATTTATACATTATAGGTTTCCAACCACAACCACAAATTAAATATGGTTCCTATTTTTTTCTTATTAATGATGCAACCAAAGCTCATAAAAATGGGAAAAGAGTGGAATTAAGATAACTAAATAGAATCTAAGAGTAATTTGGGTTGAAGATTAGTTGGGATGATATCATAAAATAATAATTTTATGTTATGTGATGGGAAATATATTATAAGTTAAGAATTTGTTTGTTAAAGTAGTTAGGAAAATAAATTAAAAGTAAAAGTGAAAGTAAAAAAGGAGATTGGATAAGATAAGAGCAATTAGGTAAAATTACGATGATAGCATTTGTAGTAGGTCAAGAAAGAGAAGAGAGCAAGTAAGAAAATATAGCTTAAGAAAAGATAGCTTATAGGCACGAAGAGGAAAAGGAGATGGTAGAAATTAGGGTTACTTTATATGATGGTACCCAACTTATAGATTATATGTTTCCAAGAATTGTGGGGATGTTTTTCAATCTTGAAGGCTTCTCTAATGAAACTATTAGATTAATGATAGATGGGCGCCAATATTTTAACTTGATATTAACAAATGAGATGTTTGGTTGTAAAAGAATGCTCCAAAATCATTACTTTGGAGATGTGATTATGGAATACACCTTTAGCATGCAATTTTTGGATGATTGGCGAGGTCAGCGTCGTCTCACCAGACACCCAAAACAATTTCCAAAAGTGAATGACATGGAACACTAGGTTCTTTCTATGTTTCCAAAATTTACAATGTCCAATAGTGAATGACATGGAACACCACGTTTTTTCTATGTTTCCAAAATTTACAATTTCCAATAGTGAATGACATGGACCACAAGTTTCTTCCTATGTTTCGAAGATTTTGATTTCATGGCATAATTAATTCATTCTTACATTTTATTTTGACATACATATGCGACACTTCTTTGCATTTACAATGACAACCACTAAAATTAAATGTAGAAATTGAAGATAATAATTACAACAAACACTACTCATTTATATAAGTAGTGACTATGTCATCTTAAATTCATACCATCAAAAATATAACATTAATTTTCATGAACCCTATTGATAAGATGAATAAAAACCTTGCTGGGATATAGGAAAGAATCCTCATTGACTTATCCCTGTAATTAACCCTCCTCATTTTACATAAGTCTTGGTTGTGCTTCAGGTGAGACCTTCTCCTTTCAAGGATTGAAAATGCCAGCATGCTAAACTCTACCGACGGCCTTTGTTGGCCCTTGTTAAAGAACCCGATCTCTAATTTTGTGCCAAAAAATGGTTCTATTGTCAAGACTTGGTTTCTAATAGGACTCCATTAACTGCCTGGATATGCATGTGTCAACAAGTTAGATTCAAAATTGGTGGGACAAGAAATTTGAGGACTTCCTAATTGAGGTAGCTAAACTAATAGGGTCGGCAACATTAAGACATAGATAATATTGGAGGATATCAAGGTGAAAAGATTCCTCCTCGACTCCATCCACATAGAATCTGTCAGCTACCCAAATTTTAAGACTATTTATTTTATTGCAAAAAAAAACATTATGTTAAATTATAATTACCAAGTTTTGTAATTATGACCAAATCTGGTCAAGGATGATTGTAATGACATATTATTATTATTTAATAAATTAAAACATGAGAGAAACACCAAGGGAACTGTTGAATGAGCGTTCACTAACCCACTAGGAGGAATGGAAGCTGCTAGAAGGCATGGGACAGGTGTCAGCATTTGCACTCCACTACTAGCTATTGGTTATGGGACAACTACCCCTAAAATTGTGGCATTATCCCCCAGGTGGCTGGAACAGAGTTGTTAGCTCATTAATGACCAGGTTAACCACTAAAAAGGCCTAAGAAGCCTAGAGAAGGAAATTCTAATTGAGCAGGGAGCTCCACAATTATTTTCTGCAGAAATAATTTGTCAAGTGTATCAGGTGATCACGGAGAGATTCGAATAGGGAGGCTAAGTGGAAGTGCATTGTGAATCTACTGAAATTATTCTAAGAAGGAAACCAGAGGTGCTGGAGTAGCTCTCTTTGAATGCTAAGTCTATATGACTGGAGGATCTACGTTGTTGCTACAAGTTGATGACCTAAAGCTTCTACATATTCTTCTTCCTAGTGGTTCAATGAACAGGCTCAGGGGTCCTAAGGCAAGTAATTTGGTTATCTTCAGGAGTAGGTTGGGTGGAACAGCCTCTTTGGGTGTTTGTCTTCCCTATCTACAGTTACAGGTTCTATTTGTTTTTTCATCCTATAAGTAGTTAAATGATTTTTTTCATTTGTAGATTTAGTATTTACAGTTAATGGCATACAGAAGTAACTGTTTCAATTTCTAACCTCAGTATGATTTTGTATAATGATGGTTAAGTAAATGAGATGATTGATTAAATATATTCTCTGCATTTTTCTCCATATTGTTTTCTGTATAGTACTCTAGTATAGAGAAGTAGAATTAAGATAGATGAATGATGGGCAGAATGCCAAGTGAATGATTAGACTAACACTGTGGTGTTTCTTTTAAATCTGCAATATCAATTATATTTGTCTAAATAGATATTGTAGCATTTTCTTTACTTAGTAACAAAAGTAAACATTTCATCTCTGCAGAGAACTAGGGTTTTCAATTATCACTATCTATTTTTCATTTTTGAAAGCTAATGCTATGCATTCTATTATTATTCTTTCCAACAGTAAGGTGTTATAATTCCACTTATTTCAGGCATCATCATTCCTAAAAATTTAACAGCTGCAATTTAAATATTCTTTTTACATAGAGTTTCTATGTAGTACATATAACGCTAAATAGATACTTATCATTCGCAGATAATAGCATCACTGTATATTACTATTTCATTTCAGTATCCATATCTCATATTTTGATTTAGTTATCAACTACACTTATTAAATTCAAACACTTTCATTATAGGAAGAACCCCACCTCTTTTTCACTTATTATTTAGCATTCTCTTGCAATACGTTAGACATAGGATCGAAACCCTTAACACGGAAACAAATCATTTACAATATCATGACATGTTCATAACTGGTTCGATAGTCAAACCGTTAAACATCTTACATCAACATTTCGAGTTATAAACACAAGTAAGTTGAAAACCTCACTCTTCATAAGTAAAGACTTTTAGTTACGATTTCTTTGCATCGTTTTTAACCAAAACAAGAAAACATATTTAGCATCCTTAACAACTCTTTGGCCAAACCCTTATTTTCGAAATAGCAATTCAGATATTATCAGTTTCCAAATAGATTATAGATATATGTTCATTATCGAAAAATACAAACGAAAAAATATTTAGAATTGGCTTTCAGCCAATATCAAAACTGACGAACATTAACACCTTTTAAACAAAGAGCATTGTTTCAAACACAGTATAAAAACCACATGTTGAACCCTTCATCTTTATCCAAAATTCGAGGGTTAAGACCCTGATAAACATGTAATACATTTCATTATACACTAAAACTGTAGAATACTTTTTGAGGGTGGGTCTAGGATTTCATCCTCCCTACGTTGCTTACATAATTGAAGCATTGCAACATCAACGACATCCTCGAAAAATCAAAAGCTCCGACCATTTAAAACACAACCAATAGGTTGCCAAGAGAATCTACAAGGGAAACCACTGAGACTTACCACTTACACGCAGTAGTTCCCACCTAAACTGGAGCGTAGAGCCCTGTGAGTGAAGGCACCTACAAATATTTCAACTATAGTTAAACTTAAGTACAAATCTTACAACATTGCAAACAATTACATATAAAGGAAAAAAAAAACTACAGAAGAGACATTACTTTCACATTAAAAAGAAAACGAAGGTTGAATCCAACAACATCTGCAACAGGATTGAAAACCCAGAGTCGCATACAACTTGTTGAGTGCATATATTATACCCACAGTAACTGGTTCAATTTTTTAAACACTGTAAACTACCAACCCTTCCCTACAGATCGTAATATTGAAACTAGGGAACGAGTATTCAAAGGACTCATTTATAAATCCAAACCCTTCGGCAACGAGCGTGATAATTCCTGAGCTTTCTGAATATCAAAAACATAACATAAAACTTTCACACCTAAGCTCAGCTCTTACACTATCATCTTGTAACAATAATCATTCTTAGATCTTACGTTCAAATCACTGAAGAAACTCTCAAAAAGTTGTTGTCAAACCCTAACTATTCGCAGGTCGGTCGACCTCTCCCAAGAACCACTCTTGACACAATGAATGCCAAAGGAAAACAATAACTATGAGGTTTTGGTGGAAGTTTAGGGTTAAGTCCCAAACCCCGGGAACAAATGTAAGATCAACGGTGGAGATTACGTATCACAACACCACGTATTTCCAAGTAACCACCTTATTTATGACTTCATTGATAACCATCATCACCGTGGAGACCAGCTCAGATCATTTTCAAACTAAAGTGCATACAGCTTGACCACGTTGGTCGTTTCATCACGATGCCTTCATGAGCTAAGTACCACGATGGCAGCCACTGAGAATTTCCACCGAGCTGGTAGATAGGAGTAATAAATGCCAAGTTGGTTCACTAGCGCCTACCAGCACATATCCCCTTCAACATTAATGACCATGTCCTTATCTTACGTTGACATGAAGATTGATTGTAATCCTGTCACATTATATATATATATGTTAATATAAGTTACATCTTAGTGTTGAACCAATTAGGTATCAAGTGTATGTTTAAAGGCTCGCGATGACACTTATAGTTTCCTATTGTTGGTACATAGGGCCCATGCATAAACTCTTGGCACATAGTTAAATGATATAGGAAAAGCATGGAAATAACATATAGTTTTCATGTTGTGAAATATTACATAGATTGCATATAGTTAAATGCTTAAGGATGTGCATATAATTCTTATGCTATGAGATTTGCATATAGTTTACACTATATAGTTCACACTACATAGTTCACACTACTTGAATAACCATGTAATTTACATATAGTGCACATATTATAGTAATACAAAAATATCATGCATTTAGCCTATGTTTTGTAAGTTACATTACTCCTGTGTCAAACATTAGTCGTGCATGATATCTTGCATCAAAGCTTTGACACTCTATTTTCATCATTTAAATGTTAAACAAAGGAGAAATCTGAGTTGTTTAGTTATAAAAACAAACTATAGACAGATTGTTGTATTAGTACCTTAGAAATTTATATGCAGAACCCTTGAAGGCTAGTAACTGAAAGTACTCTTTCAATTATGTTTTAATTACCTGAACTGGTGTTCCAGCTTACCTATATCTGCGAAAAGGAAAGTGCAAATTCTTTAGCATAAATGCTAAGTAAGCCTCAGGGTAACCTTAGGACCCCTTCCATCATCAAAAGAAGAACAATAGTTAGCACTTATAAACATTATATCATTCGAACATTGATACAAGTAATATAAATCATAGCTGCGATAAGAAGAATATCCATTGGCATCTTAATGTAGACTTCGATTTCATTTCATAATAAGACAATAAACAGTACACCGTATGATAGTCACAAACTTTTATTACAGCATGACAACATAGAAGCATTTATTATAATTCCGCACAGTTAATTTATGCATTAAAAGCTACGTTCAAAAGTTTTCAATTTTTGTGAAATTTTGGGATGTTAGAGAATTGAGGGTATGAGACAAACGATGAGGATCAACAGACCCAATTCCAATAGGCTAGCAAAGGTATTTAGTTTATGTCAAGAGTCAAGAGTGCAAAATGAAAGTAGAGGAGTGGCAGCTAGAGATGGAGATGGGCTTGGATATAGGTGGGAAGTAGCCCAAGGATGACAACATTGAGAATATTTTGATCACTGTAGCTGATCAAATATTGAATCATTTGAGGACTGCTCATAAATTCCAAAGAGAGGGTATGGAAGATAGATGGAACATGTAGTGAAGAACAAATTTCCTTAGAGAAGAATCTAGATCCAACACCAATGACCCCCAAAATGCTACAACAACATCATCCCATTTGGATGTTGAATTTAGATTTAGGGGGAGAGGAGAGGATAATTGAGAGGGTCACCAAGAAATTATTGGGCTTCACAGGTCCACAAGGGTTAGATATGAGATATTGGCAACCACACGGGCCAAGATTTCAAGTATAGAAGGTATTATCGATACTTTGGCTCTCTATCTAGTACCAGTACCAAAAATTCAATTTCCACTCCTCCAATTGCTAAACGACGCTCTCAACGACTACCTACACCTACACTTACGGTTGTGTCTAAGCCGAGGTATTCAAATTCAGTCATAAATGAAATCATACAAACATGAAGTGATCAAGAATATGTGAGATCACCTTCTCCCTAAATACTAAATACTTCCTCTAGTTCTCTCGATGTCGATATAGATGGCGCTTCAATTCATCCTAGGAAAAGGAGGAGGCTCAACTAGATGCTTGAGACTTTGATATCTCCCTCGTTGATCATATTTTTTTGGAATCAAAATATGAAGATGACACTGCATGCAATTTTTTTCTTTCAAGCTAGAGGCAACCAAATTTGCTTGCCATTCATCTTGACTTTGAGGTATGATACAGGCATTTCGGTTGGGAAGCCGTGAACACCTCTTGGAATTTTGTGGGGATATCCAAAGATGTTCTCCTATGGGATCATACATCAATATGTAGTTGGTTTAACCCCTGGATACGCATCAAAAGTGCACTTGTTTATTGAAACCATAAATTAGTTTTTAGGGATTTGAGGTTGTGAAAGTTGCAATATCTCAATATTTTAGATATATTTCTTTTTCTTAGGATGCAGATGGACGTACATGTGAGATTTCATGTGATAGGCCATTGAGAGATCCATTTTCAATCTTTTTCTAGGTTTGAATTATAGCTTATATTCCTTTCGATACAATGTATTAATAATGCCATCAGTTTCTTATTAGTTTCATTTCTATGTATGAAAATTTTGTCCCATTAGTTTGGGCTTCTTTGACAATCTCTGGAAGAAAGTTCAAAATGGACAGAATGGGCATTGGTTCTAGAGGAGGTTCTGAAATCAATTTACATTTAGAGATCTATGGGATTTAAATATGGATTAAACTTGGACATTAACAAGGAAACACATGCCTACAAAATCCACAAAATTTTCACATGAAGTTTGCTACTCCTAAATCTCTAATATCTTGTAATAGATAGAGATAAGATTGACCTAGTCAATATCCCTTTTATGAAATTTGGTCTTGATGAAAGGTATAAACATTCTCTGTAGGAATTCCAACACAGCATCAATCCAAATACTTATATTCACCTAAATATTCAACATTCTCTATTGTGGATTCCAACAAAGGATCAATCAAATATTTTGACAAATTCCAAATTCTTGCTTTCTTTTTTGGAATTTCATATTCATTTGATTTCAATTTACAGGCATCAACTTGCAGGTGAATTTATGTTTACTATAAAATGGAAATTGATCATATCTGAGAATTGGAAACTTCAAGACATTGTAGTACCAAGGGTTTGGACAAAAACTCTTCTTATACTGATTATCATTTTTTGAATATGTTAAGAATTTGATCAACATAGACGTTGATAACAAATTGAATACAAATATCATCTATATTACTTAATTTTAATGCAAGAGAGTATAGTTGAATGCTTTTTGAACAAGTGAACATGTCACAAACTGGCTAGTCCTGTCAAATGTGGTTTAACCTAGAAATTCAGAAGAAAAAAATTTGAAATCTTAAGAACATTTCTTTTTAATTTTTCATAGTTATGATATGGATATTTTTCATGGGGCGTCATTCTATGATTTTATTAATGATTTTGTTGGCCAGCTGTAGTCAATTGCTACAAGTGACGGTAATTGAAAAATGTTCGTGGTTACACTTTCTTATGACAGTTAAATTGACTAATTATTAGCGATAATAATGACATCAAATAGACCAAATGTGTTGTTTCCCTATCTTTGGTGGATGACAAAATCTCTCAACAAAAAGTACAAGAGATCTCTGCAATAGTGCATAGATTATTATGATTACAACGGATGTCTATATAAATAGATTATTATTATTACTATTTTGAGTTACATGATTATTATTTTGTTTTAACATGAATGGTTATGTTTGTATTAAAAAAATACGACAGTCGAGTTGTTTAGCCTATAGAATACAAACTCCAAACTAAGAGTCTTGGTATTACAATATAAATGTTTATACATTATTACATAGTGTAATATACTTTGGGAGAGGGAGACATTCCTTAGGGACTCAAAAGCATATAAGTTAGTAGTTTCTTGTGTTGTATAGAATAATGGAATAACAACCAAGAGCCAATTTGATTGGAATACTAAATAAAAAACAAAATAATGGTTTATGTGGATTTGTCTTAGAAGGTTTTGGGAAAATGTGGAATGATATGGAAGCCTTGAAATGTTTTTTTCCCTAGTTGTCTCATAATTCAACACAAAAGTGGCATTACATAGAGAAATAGTATATGGTCACAATGAGTAAACCAACATAAGTCCAATCGGAATCATATGCTCTTTCTTGCACTTTGGGATTACTGTAATTCCATTAATATTGCCGCAGGTTTTACCCCTTTCCATGTGGTTCATGGCGTAGAGTTTGTTCTCCCCATTGAGTGTCAAATCCCCACTTTACACATTCTCATTAACATTCCCTGAACACCTCACCTCTTGAGAAATGCTTACTCCTATTGAAACATGAAGACAAAGACTGACGAGCAGCATTAAAAATCACCGAGGCTGCCAAACATTGCTCCAATTCCAATAATGACAAGCATGTCCACCCCCACACCTTCCACGAAGGCAACCTAGTGCTCATATATGACCAAGCTCATGACAAGCATGGAAAATGAAAGTTTGAATCCATGTGGAAAGGAAGCTACATTGTCCAATCACGTCTCAACAAGGAGGCATACATCCTTACTGACTCTGAAGGACACCCATTAGCCAACCCTCGCAACGGGTTGTACTCCAAACAATTTTTTCCTTAACTTTTTGCGGACCCAATAGTAAGTGTTGTACAGTTTTCTACCCTTCTTTTCACCTTTTGCATCTTTTAACCGTACAGTTTGCTTCCATGCGTGACCATAGATGGATCCTATTCCACCACTTGATGTCGGTTTTACTGACAGCGTAAGTAGATGGTCTCCAAACCTTTCCTCTGCAGCTTGGGTATTGTATTCCCCCTCACATGAGTTCATCCACCTCGATGGAGTGTGTATCAGTGATGCCACCAATAACCAGGATGAGTACGATGTTGTGACCGGTCTCTTGATCATTTCTCTCCAATTTGGCATAAGCCACCTTCGCGTGTTTCTTGAGTCCCAACTTCTTTTTCACCAACTCAATAAATTTTACCAGGTACACGATCCTTGCCTCTTTAGAAAGTTACTACGCACTAAAAAACTTATTAGATATTTTGATTCCATTACATTCAATCATGTCCCAGGAAGTCACGACAATGTTGCAGACCAAATGGCTAATAATATTCTAAACTAGCATCTAAATCACAACATATAGGAAGCAAACCATACAAATGCATCATCATTTATTCATCATATAGGAATATAACATCATAAAATAAAAACAAGGGACCATCATCATAATAAACTGCATCAACGTGCAAATATATATATAATTATAAAAATGTCATAATGTTCACATAACAACACAAGCATCACTACATCAAGGAGCCCCAACAACTTCCTCATCATAAAAATAATAGACGAATACAAAAATTCCATATGCTCATCGAATTAGGGGGCAGTTCCATAACCTGTCTAGTCATTTGAGTCACCTGCATCATCATCGTCCTCCTCTTCCTCATCCTCGTCATCACCCACCTCCTCATCATATTCTTCGTCCTCCACATCTGACTCATTCTCCTCCTCCTCGTCATCATATGGAGCATGACCATGTGCCATGGCCCTCACTACCTCAACTTCCATTGCAATCTGCCATGTCACTGGTCTCTACTCCTGTGGAGCATCGTAGCAAATGTGGATCAACTCCTTACCCAAATGCTGCCAGCCATCATCAATCACTCCATCCAGTAGGTGGTCAATCTATGAGAATTCTATATAGGATCAATACCATGAAAGAATTCTAATAGCCAAGAATCTTGAAGCAAAGAAGTCCTCAGAAGAATTATTCAAAGATATGCAAGAATAAGAAGAAATGTTGAAACAAAACATAAGAGAAGGAACTCAATTGACGGAAATATTATCTCATGTGTTATTAATCAATGTGAATACAATATATATTACATCTCAAGAGAGAAAATAGAATGCCTTAAAGGAAACTTGTAAAGCACAAAAAGTAAGGCTTACTAAAAACATAAAAACCCCTAGGTGGCAAAAGTAGTTTCAAAACTGTGCTAGAGGCTCACGAATTTAGAAAGTATGGTATGGAAGCTCATGAGTGAGGTAAATGGAATGTAATGGTGGCTTTAGAAGATAATATATGATGTGGAGGTCGAATTGGTCAAGTGGTAAGAGTTTCCAAGTGAACTAGCTTTTCCTGAACCACTAGAAAGTAGAAAAAACATGATAAAACTGTCTAAATCAGGAAAGTGTTTTTCTAATTTAGGAATAGAATAAAATCAAATAGAATCCAAGGAAATCTTATCCATAATTTTTCCAAATTCATTTTTGTGACTTAGGATAGCAAGTGGTCCACTAAAAGGCAAAACTAGCCCTATTTAGTTAGTCAAAACTCAGGAAATTAATTTAGGTGACTAGTAAAATATATCATAAGTATTTAATGGGTTTTTAAATGTTCCAACACCCCCCCTTAAGTCTGAATTTATGAGGTGAAATATCATAAATATAGGGCCCAAGAAACAAGGCTGATGGTCACCCCAATACAAAAAATTATTTATCCATGTAGGTGAGGAAAGAAGGAAAACCACTTGGGAAGAAAACCTCCCCTCGAGATCATGGAATACACCATATTAATGCTCTCCAAACTTCAAGCAGGTGAGAACTTGGTCAAGTGTCTGGAGGAATATTCTTATTGGAAAGAAGTGGAATGTGTGCACTAGAATTGACCTTCTTGAGATTAGATCCGAATGAGACTTGATGATGTCCTCCATCTTCTGTGCAATCGGTGCCAAAAATCATGCAGTGAATTATAAGCAAGAGAGAGAGAGAGAGCGAAACTAGTCACTCCAAACTGTAATTTTTCCTCCATAGATCTCAGTAACACACCAAAAATAAACCCAAGGAGAGGTTATGAGTTTCTATGAGCTGCAACAACTGGCCGATGATTCGAATCAGAATACATATGAGAGAACAATGATGAGAGATAAAAAATCTGAATTCTTCAACAATAAATTTATGCCATTTGATCTTCAATACCTGCAAAACAAACTCTCTGAAACTCATACTGGAAGAATAATTTAATTAATAACTCCAAAGGCTCTGATACCATGTGACAATTCTATATAGGATTAATACCATGAAAGAATTCTAATAGCCAAGAATATTGAAGCAAAGAAGTCCTCACAAGAATTATTCAAAGATATGAAAGAATAAGAAGAAATGATGAAACATAACATAAGAGAAGGAACTGAATTGATGGAAACATTATCTCATGTATTATTCCTCAATGTGAATACAATATACCATACATCTCGAGAGAGAAAATGGAATGCCTTAAAGGCAAGTTGTAAAGCACAAAAATTAAGGCTTACTAAAAACATAAAAACCCCTAGGTCGCAAAAGCAGTTTCCAAAACTATGCTAGAGGCTCATGAATTTGGCAAGTATGGTATGGAATGTAGTGTTCGATTTAGAAGATAATATATGATGTGTAGGTCGAATTGGTCAAGTGGTAAGAGTTTCCAAGTGAACTAGCTTTTCCTTATCCACTAGAAAGTAGAGAAAACAGGATAAAGCTGTCTAAATCAAGAAACTGTCTTTCTAATTCAGGAATAGAATAAAATTAGAAAGGATCCAAGGATATCTTATCCAGAATTTTTCCAAATTTTTTTTTGTGACTTAGGATAGCAAGTGGTCCACTAAAAGATAACACTGGCCATATTTAGTTAGTCAAAACTTAGGAAATTACTCTAGGTGACTAGTAAAATATATCCTAAGTATTCAATGGGTTTTTAAATGTTCCAACACAATCCCCACCCACAGTGACTCTAAAGTCATTGAAGCACTCCAACGACGTTGTTTCCTACATGCAGGAGAGTATACCCCCTTGAATAGAACCCTAGGAGTCGGGTACCCTGTCGGAGACCGCAGACGCACATATGCACACAAATGAACATCATGAGTCTCAGTGCCCTAAAATTCATCTAGCTACAATATATGCTATGAAGTATTCAAAATATGATACTATAAAATGAGTAAGTACATACCATTCGGTCCCCATGTTGGACCAAGAGGTCGTGGTAGCTCTACATCCCCCCTGTACTCCATCCCTACATAGAGGAATTCCTCGATCACCATTAGGAGCTATCGCCACTAAGTAAACAAGCCGCATGTAAATAAGCAACCCACCAGTCCCCCACCTCCGCGAGTAATTATCTCACCCCATCGCCAAATCTGCGGCTCAGTGGGTCAACCATGATGCACTGCTCTGTTCGGTTGCAACATCGGAACTCACTCAAAGAAGAGTGAGCATAGGAATGAAGGGAAACAAAAATCCCCTCCTGTGCGGCTCACCTTGTTTAGCTCCCGCTTAACTATCGTCAAGTGCATCTATCCCCAACCGAAGTATGTACCTTCTAAATCCTGTTGAACCAGCACCATCTTCCCTCCAAAGATCATGTGGGGTTCCTTCGACCCCAGTATCCTCAATACCCGTGCCGCTATAGCCCGAGTCTCTAGACTCTCTATGTCACAGATCAATATCGCATTGTCATGCACATAAGCTGTGGCATAATAATGGCGCTCTAGTAAGTCCTCCATAGACACATCACTAGGATTTCTTGGTTGGGTGTCTGCAATCATACCCAACTGCGGGAACCCCGTCATAAAGTACACATCAGTGAGCGATACATGTATCTACTCACCCTGTATTATGAATGCCCCCATATCGACATCCCAGAACTCCACCAATGTGTTCAGCAATAACTACGTTCAACGCATTGGGGGCACCATCGCAAACTTTAGTAACCCACACGGGGAAAAAGTATCTTGGACATATTCATCGTCCATGATATCATCAAACCACTACCCGAGTTCTCACTCTCACCAGCTAACTCTCGACATCCTGCACACAAACAACAAAACCCTCATCAACCCCATATAAGCAAAAATTCGGTCTCCTCAGGGCTTTAGCGCAAAATCTTAGGCAAAAAAACACACTCCAAAGCATGCCTTTTTTCCCCACAAGTGCGCTTTGGATCGTGCGCTCCTCAAGTGTGCCTATTGGGGCCATAGTCGCGCTTGAAGCACGCTTTCGTCAGCGAAATGCACGCTCCAAAGTGCAACTGTGTAGTTCACAGTTGTGCTTGGCGTATAGCCGCACTCCAAGCACGCTATTTCCCTCAAAAAGTGTGCTATTGCACAGTTGTTCCCTAGCCGAGTTTGTTAGGGCTCCCAAGAGGTACAAATCCAACTCAAAAAGCATGAAAAACATCAAAAAATGCTTCAATATCTACCTGAAATCCACAGAAATCAATTCCACCGGACAGATTGAGAGAAATCAGAATTTCCCTTTATCGGCCCCTCCACACTCCTCCCAATTTTCACAATGAAAATGACATGTGGAGGTGGGATCCCTTGTTATGTATAGCCATTGTTACCCTAATTTTTCTTTCACCATTATGAGATCATATGACCTCCATTTTTTGAACCATTTGCACTACTGGATTCAGAATGATGTGCCTGTGATGATTCTTGAGATCTTTTATCGCTCTCAGTTAATCCTTTTCCGGGAATTTTTTCCATGTCCCTCTCCACCTCGATTTGTGTGCCACGCAGGTTGCAGTCGTTGTTTTCCATTTTGTCCATTGCAGCCTATTCATGATCCCTTTGATCCATCTATACTGCAGTTATTGCACTATTTTTCCACCATTCATCTACTTGCAAGGAGTCCCCATCGGTGTTCCCCCCTCACATTCGTTCTTGGTTCTCATATTTGTCCCTTGATTGAACAATTCCTCCTTGTTTAGTTGTTACATCTGTTTGGTATACTTTTATCGCTTTCTTGGGTCGAGCAGCTCCTTTACTAAAAAGGCACTAGGGGAGTTTCTGTTAAGCTCTTTTCTGAATCTGTAAAGAAGGAAAAGATCATTGAGAAGTATTGCTTCCTTTCATGCTCGTTAAAGTATTTGAAAGAGCATCTATCTGGTATAAGTTTAATCATTTTTCAGACCTTGTAGTCTAATTACGAAAAATGAATACTCTAGTCACATCGGCTAGAAGAGTTATCCATTGCATACTTTTATGATTTTTCGGGATTTGGAGACTAACACATGAAAATGAAACCCCTTGGAATATTCTTTATGTTGTCAGAATCTCTAAAATTGAAAGCGACCACGAGCATTCACCGTCTTGGGATCGTATAAATCCACTCGACGGTACCTTTTCACCATTTTAGAGTCTTTTTATCACTTTTAGATTCCTTAAAATTTAAAGCACCCATGAGCATGCATTGTCCTAGGCTCGTACAAATCCACAGGACAATACCATTTTGAGGACACTTCTATCCCTTCTTCAAGCTCCTTAAACCACAGAGAAGGTCCACAAAGTGCCTCTCGGTGCCACGACAAATCACATCTAGTCCCCAAATTATGGTAGCATCCCCAACTTGGTCACCTTTGTTCATAGTATTCTGCAATGTGTCACCCTTAGAGTCTCTTGATCTCACTCATCAGTTCCCCCATTGACTTTCCCCATTGCAACCACAGTCATTGATACCCTAAGAAATGATCTCCTTCCCCAAAGTTAGTTTTATATGCTACCCGGTCAACCTTTCTGTCATACTGTGAACACATGAAGTTTGATTCCACCCACTCTATGACCTCCATATCCCCCCACAGTATGCTAGTCTCACATCCATTTCCATTACATTTTGGTTGTACACCTCGCACTCCTATCAAGGAAACATCACTACCTTGGTAGTTGTAGGTCTCCCTCTATCGACGCCAACACATCTATTCCAAAGGAAATATCAAGAGGTCCCTTTACCTTGGACTCATCTCATTTAGTGGTAAGTTCCTATGGACCATTTGAGAGGACTCCTTAGTGCCTCTTAGAATGGTTGTTTCTCACGTGCTTAACTTCAAATCCATCATTGCACCCTTGAGATTCGTACATAGTATTTGTCCCTTAAGCTATTAGTCGAAGACTCTGGATGTCCCTAGACTCTAGCACATTAGTGAGTCTATTTGGAAAACTCCAGTCGTATGTTCCAATGGATATCCATGCTACGTTGGAGATAGTGTTTGGAATCCCTTCTATTATATGCTTCCTAGAGTATCTAGTTCAGATGCAATTATGTGTACCTTTGAGATTTCGACTCTTAGTCATTGATTCCATATAGTTGTTGGACACCTTTAGATCTAACAAAGCATCATTTGTTATGGTACCACATTCAGGATGGATGCCATTGTTTCTAGTTCCAACCCTTGATATCAGTCATGGTTCGACCATGAGTATGTCCTGGATTTGTGTCCCATCTGAACCATTATGATGTACACAAGAGTTCTCTATGTATTGTTGAGGTCCCTCTGCGTCTCATTATTATTTGTATATCTTGATACGAGCATGGGTATGCATGCCTCGTCCATCTATTTGAGATTATTCCTCACTCATTATTGAGGTCATGTATTTCCAGTTTTAGCCATTGCAGTTTGTATGGAGCACGTGTTCTGGTCTCCAACTAGTTTCTGCTCTCCACCATCACAATGCTCACACCGTTGGAAAAATTCAATACCTATGATGTCTATCGGCCATACGATGAGCTCATACTCTCACACATCATGAGGTAATCTTTTAACACCCAAAAATTGCTTACTAGCTCATCTCTCTAGTCACATAACCCATTTACCCATTTTTCCCTATATTTTTGGCCTCCAAAATCCCAAAAACCTCTTAATTGGTGACCAAATGAGCAAAAAATCATTATTTCCATAAAACATAACTAAATTTCTTCAAAAAAGGTTAAAATCCCACAAAAATTAGTCCAAATCACAACAAAAGAAAAGAAAAATGGGAAAAAGTCAAAATAAAATTTAAAAAGAGGGAAAACATCAAATATCACTCGCCAATAATACCATTGGTTTCCCAAAACCATGGGTCAATACTCCACCACCCAAAATTGTTATAAAAAGGTGATGGAGGCGGCCCATTTCAAATCCGTGATCATTTGGAGAAGAGCAAGGAACGTTGGAAACCCGTAGCACTACTCTTAGTACGAGAGCGAGAGCCCCGTCACTTCATCTTCATCTTCTAAGGTAACTCTTATTGTAAACCCTTATTTGCAACATAATATAAAATATATTATGATCTATTTGTTATTTTTTACTGCAGTAATTAGTTAGATTTATTTTTAGTTGTTATTTGTGCTCACACATATTTTCTATTTTTAATCTATTTTTGAAACCGCTATAATTCTTAGTAGGTGCCCCTTTGCCCTTTGCAAAGACTGGTTCGAAAATTCACTAGCTACAATAGTCCTGTAAACTGCCCTACCGAACCCCTATTAGCAAGAGATAGAGAAACCTTACCCTACCAAACCCCTATTAGCGAGAGATAGAAAAACCTTGCATTGCTCAGGTGGTAGGAGGTTGACCGAGATTGAATCTAACTTTTTCCCAAATCGAGAGTGGGACGATGACACTGACTTCTTACCTTGAGCTGCAATTATATGACTGAAATATTCCACATCTATCGGTAGAGAGGAGGGCGAACCCGTGAACTCGGCCATACCGGCCCTAAATCTTGCAATCCATACACATACTGATCGCTACAAAGATCTTCCTGCAAAGCGAAGAAGCAGATATTAGGTCTCGTCTGCCCCGGTTGGATGACAAGCACGAGTATGAGTACGAGGGTGATTCACTAAGAGAAGGAAGCAATGTTGCAAGTGGGTTTCATATTAAGGCTCTTCGTACCGTCAACGTTATCGTTGCTTCTGTTTAGCACGATCGAATGCTTTTTGTGCGCTTTAAGTCTGCTGCAATTGTTAGGAAATTGGAAAATAGATAATGCCGGCCTGCAGATAAAACCCCACAGTTGAATGAGTATTGTAAGGCTTTGACAAAGAAGATTGTCTACATCAAAGTTGCGCCTATATTGCATGTAATTGCTCCACATACTGATATTACCCTGGGTGATTGTTTCCTTCTGGACACTTGCCGACATATAAAGACATGCAAATATGTGCACTATGAACTGGATCCAACTCCTGATGTGCCTATTCCATGGATAGTTGGCCAGTTTCCACCACCAAAACCGCTACGTGCAAAATATTGCTCGAAAGTTGAGCATACTCGTAATTTTAGAATTGATATTTTCGGTTTGTTTGGAGCTATTATGGTAGACCCACTGGTGGATATCCACATGGAGCTTCCATATGGAACAATGGCTGACGATGAGATGAGAAATTTGAATGTGCCAACACTACAGACAGATGGCCTTATTTTTTTATGGGTTACTAGATGTGCAATGGAACTTGAACAAGAATGTTTGGTACTATGGGGTTATCGTAACATTGAAGAGCTTAGATCTGTATATTGAAGATAGGGTTGGATGAGGAGATGACCGGAACTCTTGAAGAACAAGAAGGAGATGCCATTGGTAATGAGGTTGCATGTTGGAATCAATTTTTATATCATTCGGCTCTTTATTTAACTCTCTGCCGAGGACAAGTTTCGAAAGTTTGATTTCAATTGTAAGAGCTACACAAAATTGCGAAGGACATAATGGCGGAAGGAAATTACAAAATTGAAAACAAGTGTATCAATGAAGAAGGATGTGAACATGTAAATGTTGCAAATGCAAGAAAACCTAACCAAAGTGATTTTGATTATGAAAAACTAATAATGAATAAGGTTCCTGATAAGTCGAAGGCCTCGCCAAAGAATGAGAAAATTGAGAAAAAGAAGAAATTAAGCAACAATCCGAGGAGGACAGAAAACGAAAGTGACAAGAAAAATCCAGTTTCTCATGTGAAGAACCAACTACTAAGCAGGATTGTTTCCCTTATCATGTTTTTGGCATGCCATCAACAAACATGCACCTTGTCCGAAAGGAATCTATTCATGTTTGTCTCTGACTTAAGATTAATGTATGGCATCTATAAAGCTTCATCGCTTTGTGGGACTGAGGTAGAACAAAATGCCTTCAGAAGATCCAAAAAGTCATTTTCTACACAGGATCGATTTCCTATCCATAGAGACTGTCCACCGTTGTTTGAGAAAATATTCAAGAAAGCCATCAAAGATAATTATGACAAGAGAAAATATACAAGAAAGGCCATCAAAGATAATTATGACATAAGAAACAAATTCAAGCTTGAGCTTAGTGCAAAGACTGTCCACCGTTGTTTGAGAAAATATTCAAGAAAGCCATCAAAGATAATTATGACAAGAGAAAATATACAAGAAAGGCCATCAAAGATAATTATGACATAAGAAACAAATTCAAGCTTGAGCTTAGTGCAAAGCAGGAAAAAAATTCTTGTCACCTATTTTGTGATAGAGACTCAAATGCTGCATGAAACAGGAGACATGGAAGGCAACATAAAATGATTTTAGGGGCCACTAATTTTGATTTCGCAGCTCAAAGAGGACCACTATTGTTAAGGGAATCAAGGTTTTTAAGGGAAGCAACAACAAGAAATAGGGTAACACTGATTATTATTAGCAAAACATTTTTTTGCATTAGCAAAATGTTTTGTTGCTAAAGAAGTCGAGATTTTGTAGATACGGATGAGCAAAACATTTTGTTGGGAAAGAAGTCCAGATTTTGCAGAGAAAAGAAGTCTAGGTTTTGCAGACCGTAGAAAAACATTTTAAGATAATTTTACATGAACTATATTGATTATTTTTACAATTAATTGATTTTTTGCATTTATATCATTCGGGAAGATACAGTTGAGTCACTCTTTAATGGTTTTGCCCAAGCTTTATGGCCTTACCCGTGATGATGTGTTTTTTTTATGGTTATGATTGTTGATGTATGTAATATTTTTTTGTTTCCATTTTGTTTTTTATTTGTAGAATTAGATGTAGGACTATTTTGTGGTTTAAGAAAGAGTAAAGACTTGTAAGAGATTAGTTTGTTGTCTAAGAAATAATAAATTTTGTGTTGATTTTACCAAGTATCTATACAAAATCTTACTAATTGAATTTTAGATGATTCTAATTAGCTATCAAAACTTGGTGAAGTATTTTAGTTTTTATTTTTTTTATTAAGAAATTGTTAGGGTTAACCTTACCGAGGAATGGGCAAGGTAGAAAATGGTTTGGGGCATGTGGTTTTAGTAGCCTATGGCTTCTTGTTAGTTGTATTTCCATGTAAAGAACTATATTTATAGGGTTGGATTCCTCCATTATACTATGTCAATGTGAGCAAGAGAGATGCTCTGGGTAGCTTTGGCCTAATTTGATGAAAGACCAATAATGACAGCCTTGACCTAATTTGATCAAAGACCAATAATAAATATATTATTGATCACTAATTTTGAGTACAAAGTTTTCCACCAATCCTCTGGCACATATTTGATTTCAAACACAATATTTTTTTGAGCTATTATTTTACTGGGTCTCGTCGTAACACGATTTAAGCTTTTGATTTTATCTATTGTTTGATTTGATCCTATCAGGATTCAGAGTAAGCAGTAGCCCTTTTCTTTTGACAACATAATAATGGAAGGACGAGGACAAGAAGGAGACCCACGGAATGGAGAACTGACTAGGAGATCGAGAACACCAGCTCCGGGTGCCGCGCCAGAAGGATCGAGTGTCGCCGCTGATGTTCCTCAATCCGAAGTTGGATTGCAGGTTGATGCGAGCGAGAGAGAATTTAGAGAGTTAGTAGCACAACTGGAGGAGAGTATTACAGAACTAATAGAATTTGATGAACTTGGAGGATATGAGCGCCGCATAAGACGTGAAATGGATGAGATAGAGCAGAGGATAAGACTTGTTATCAGGCGATGGCAAACTTTTATTCCTCAATCCCCAGAGCAAATGGGTATGATAGATCAAAGGGATGTGATAGATCTCAGGATAACACAGCTTGGCCAAATCTCACTTTTTCCTCGTCTATTCCGACCACTCAAGTGGTTAAATGATGTTGGCCTCCCGCTAATGCATCATCCTCGCATAAGGATTACAGAGGAGCATGTGAATGCCGATAATGGTAACCCTTTACTCTGCATAATTTGCCAGCGGGTATTTCAAGTAGGCCAGACGGCACGTCAACTTGAATGCGGCCACAACTCCCATCAGTCATGCCTCTATGCAACGGCGAGGGGTCGAGGTTGTCCAGGATGCGGAACAATTTTATTTAGACGGGTACGACAGCTGCCAAGACCACCAAGACGGACAGTCGGGGACCTGGTGCCGCCCCCATTAATGGGTGGCACAAGCATATCAATTTCAGGCGATCATATCAGTGATAATAACAGTATCACTTCAACCTGCCCAATTTGTCATGTGGATTTTGAATTTGGAGAAGACGCAAATGAACTCAACTGCGGCCACATACATCATCCCAATTGCATTTCAGCATGGTTGCCTGTGAGGAACAACTGTCCAGTCTGCCGAGCTGAGCTGTAGTTATTATGAGGAACACTGGTCCAATTTGCCTAGCTAGCTGTAGCTGTTATTATGTTATTGTTTACTCTTTGTCTTTATAGATTCAAGTTTGAATTCTTCAAAAAAGCGTTAGTAGTATATTTAAATTTACAGGAAATGTAAAACCGGGAGTAGTTTTATTTGCCTCTTCAATGGGGAGTAGAGAGAATGATCGTTAGTTATCCATAGATTTTGGTTGAAGCCATGTGTATTGACTATGTAATGATTGAATGGATTATGTAATTTTGTTGGTGAATAGTTATTTTGAAAATTAAAGTATTAGATTCAACTCACTCTTTTTTAATTTAAATGTTTTTTTTTTGTATGTGTGTGTTGTAAGTTATGTTCCATGACATAAATGTTGAAGTGGCTTCTTTTATAAATTAGAAACTAGAAACTGTTTTTGTATGCATAAGTTATGTTTTATGACATATAAATGTTGGAGTCAATGAGTTCTTTGGGAAATTAAAAACTAGAATGTTTTTTTTATGTATAAGTTATGTTTAATTCTTGTAAGTGACATGATGCTCTTGTTAAACCTCTATGTATTGACTATCTCATGATTGAGTGAATTATGGCTATACCTTGAATCTCCATAAGTGTTGGCATTTCTCTTTAATTATTTTAAATTTGTGATTTGTAATTATGTTCATTTAGAAAATTAAAGAATTAAATTCAACTCATTTCTATTTTAAATAGTTTTTTTTTGTTATATTTAAGTTATGTTCCATTACATATAAATGTTGAAGTCAATAACTTTATTTTGAAATTAAAAACTAGAAATGGTTTTTAATGCTAAAATGATGTTATATGGCAAATAAACGTTGGAATCAAAATAGATTCAGTTTTCCACAATTAAATTATAATTTCCTCAGTCTTCTTAAATTTAATTATAACTTTGTAATAAAATTATGGCTTGGGTAGTCTTACTTAAAACTTGTTAAAAATATTTTAGCCTTCAAATTTTTATGGTTTAAATTTAACTATAATTTTGTATTTTTAATTAATTTTAAAAGAAAAAATAAAAAGCTATTAGATATTAATATATAGTAATAAATTTAAACTAAGTTGGTTGGACTCAAATCTAGAGTCCTTCGTGGGTAAGCTACCAACCTAACTCCATCTTCCACCCATGTGAACCACACGGAAAAAATACATAATAATAAAATCATTAAAAAAATTAATATTTATAATAAATAATAACAATTATATATATATATATATATATTTCATTAAAAAAATCTTCGAGTTTAAAACATGTTGTATCTACAACACTACCATAAAAGCTTATAGAAAACCATATTGCAAAACAATAATCATAGAGCATAACACTCCAATCAACCACACGTGACATCTTGAGAGTATCATTACTCTATGATTGAGGATATTAGTGCCCTTCGGTATTTTTAAGAAGTATGTACATGTCTCAGGGCCTTTAGGATAATGCTCTAGGGAAGAATACTTTGAATTTGTCGTTAAAGAAAGCATTGAGCCATCTAGATCCATGAAAAATGCTTCAAAGCACAACACATGACTTTGTCAATGGTATTCATGATGCTCTATATTTATGTCTTGGGGCCTTGGGGCCTTGGGGCCTTGGACATGCTTAGTAGAGGATACCAAAACCTTGGGCCATGAAGAAGTCTTCTAGCCATCAAAGACTAAGAAGGTTTCCTCAAGCAACCACACATGGCTTCTTGAGTGTGCCAATGGCTTATGATTAGGGATGTTGGTGCAATTAGGTGGTTTGGAGAAATATATATGTGTCTTAAGGCCTTTGGAATGACATTTGAGGGAAAAGGACCATGCATTTGGCCCTAAAGAAACCATTGAGGTATTCAAAGCCATAAAAAATGTCTCAGCATGATGTATGGATTTGGAGGGATTTCCATTATTCCATGGCACTATGTATCTAAGGATTTGGAATTAGGGGTTTGGACATGGTCATGTGAGGAGACTTGAAGATTGGCACTGAAAGGAATGTTACATCCATTTAGGGATAACAAGGTTTCCTCCATGAAGAACATATACCATTTTGAGGGTATCATTGGCCTATTGAGAATGACTGCTCCATTATGGTATCATTAGCATATGATTGTTTCCTTGAACCATCATAGACCAATCCTAAACGCATGTCTATCAAGCACTAAGAGGCATCCAATTTCTTGAGGTCTTATTTTTTTAATGAGGGTTAATCCATGAAGGTGGTTCACAATTTTTGGCAAGTGTGGCGCCAAAAATTTGTGCTGCAAACCATTGATCGAGGTATTTTAAATCCCTCGATCGAGGAATTGAAACCTTGATTGAGGTTTTTAAATTACTTCAATTGAGGGATTTAAAATTTCTCGATCGAGCAATTGCTCGATTGAAGTCTTGGTTAAAAACTCGATTGAGCAATTGCTCAATTGAGCTATTGAGAGAGGCAAAAAAAGTAAAAAACAATCCCGCAACCGGCCCGAACCTGTTTCAACGAAAGAGACAACAACAAAGGAGGTCGACAAAGGTCGTTAGCTTGATCGGGAATCTTAGATCACAACCACACTGCCACGCCATGCCATGCAACCTCACCACCAGGCCATGTTGTCCACTCCCCCAGGTAAGTGGACCATAAACCCCCTATTTATTTTTTAAATAAAATTTTATTTCTTTTTTTTTATAAATTTATGCTGTCAGTTTTATTTCTAAATGTGTATTGGCAACAATAAATGCTTCTGAATTACACATTTCGAAATAAAACCGGAAACATAAATTTTGCTAGTTTTTTTCCAATAAATTTAACTAAATTGTGTAAACAAAATAATTGAAACCTTAATTTTTTAGATCTATGAACCTTGGAATTACCAAAAACCATTTGAAAATTGATTGAAAAGATGGATTGAAAACATTTGTAGCAAAACCATTTACATTACGTTAAATATGTTTTAAATTTTAAATTTATGTTATATTTATTTTTTCAAGTTATGAATATATGTTTATATAAACCGGTAGCGTTTATGCTACCGATCTTATTTTAAAATGTGTTTGGGAAAACATAAATAATGTCCATATTTTTTCAATCCTTTGAGAATGCTAGGAGGATTGTAAAAAAATTATGCATATTTCAAATTAAAATCAACAACATAAACGTTGCAGGTTTTTTTCCAATATAAGGTCATATAACCATGCAACAAAAACCATTAGCATTAACAAAAAAACATTTCAAAACCTTTGAAATTAAAATTTTAGTTACAGATTTTAATTGCAATTTGAATTTCAATTTGATGAAATTGGAAATTGCAATTGAAATTTGTAATTGAAATTGCACTTGGATTTGTAATTGAAATTGCAATTCCAATTGGAATTTCAATTTGAAATTTGAATTTGATATTGAAATTGAAATTGGTATTGGAAACTGGAAATGGAAATGTAAATCGAATTGAAATTGAAATTGGAAGTGGAAATTGAACTTTGAAATTGAAATTTAACTTGTGACTTGTCGGTGTTCACCGATCAAAATTGCAATTTGAAATTTCAAAATTGAAAATGAAAATGAAATTCATATTGAAATTGAATTTGAAAGTTGAAATGAAATTGAAATTGAAATGGAAATGGAAATGAAAATTAGGAATTGGAAATGGAATAGAATTTGAAATTGAAATTGAAATTGATTTGAAATTTGAGATTGAAAACTGAAGTTGAAATTGAAATTGAAAGTTGAAAATTGTAAATAAAATTGAAAAACATATATATGCGGAGTTTGTTCTAGATATGCACCCAGACTACACTAGCATAGGATCTGAGTTCTTTGGTGACAGTAGGGGACGCTCCTACCAACCTCCTAGATCTTGTAGAGACCTTGCTTTCGTGCTACCCCCCTCGAGGTTGGTACCGATTCTAGATAGGATGGTTATCATTTCAGGGGACGTGACACAATCATCCCAACTTGCTGCATAGGCTAGACATGGGATTGCAGACTCATTGTTCACTACCATGGGCAGTGCTATTGTTGTTGTGCAGGGAGAGACGTCTAGACCACACCCTGCAAATGCACATCCAGAGATAGAATGGGTCGACAATGACCTACTCAATGTTTTGGATGATGAGGCCATATGGGGGTATGCTAGGTTATCGATAGATGCATACTTTCGGATGTATCGTAGATACGATGCTCTAGGACAGGTATATTTTTGTACAATTATGTATATATGCTTTCATGTTACATCATATTATATGTCGCAAATTGAATACTCAATAATACTTAAGGGGTGTATTTTATTGTTGCATGCAGGGGACCACATACATGGATGAGCTCTTTTGTAGTGAGCCATCGGTTAATCCATCTGCTCATCCTAACCTCCGGACACAGTAGTTGAGGTAAGTTATAATTTATGTTCCAATTTAATTTATGTTTATTAATCTCAGTTAAAATAATTTATGTTTTAATTCTTAATTTGATATTTTATGATCTAGATCCCAACTTTGAATTTAAAATTGTACAGGGAAAAGACAAGGTCATTGCTCAAGATGATACACATGAGGACCGCGAAGGTCCTAACTTGGAAAACCTAGACACAACCGTGAGTTTTAATTTATGTTCTAATTCATTTCACATTTAGTAATTTCATTTTATACTTTATGTTTTAATTCTTGAATTATAAATTTTATGTTTGAGTTTTAATGTTTAATAAATCTAACTTATTACATTTAATGGCAACTTACATGGGAATCACTACATGTGGGTGTGGATGTTGCTATCGCTTTCTCAGTTGATTGGTGTTAAGCCCTAAATATGGGCACATTTCCCACTATATTGTGGTTCATTACATTAGTTTTGATGTCGGCTTTGATCCGTTAGTGGTAATTTTCATTAGTATGGTTATATTAGTCATGTCGGTTTGGGTCGGTTAGTTGGGATTTTACCCCTTAGTCTCCTATATATATGAAGGAGACCTTTCATTTGGAGTATCTTGTCTTGTGTTGTCTTGTGTACTTAGTGCATTGTGTAAGAAGGATTACCCCTTGAAGAGGATTTTTATTCAACTAATTTCTTCAATCAAGTCGGGGAGTAATATTTATGATCTATTTATGGTATTTTCATACTATTTTTGGAAATTTGTTGCATAACATTTGGTATCAGAGGCCTGAGGAAATAAATATTACTAGTTCACAGAATACTAGTAATAGTAATACTACAGGAGTAGGCACTCATAATCAACCAAGTAGTGGTGTACCTCCATCGTTTCAGAGCACTACACCTCATAGAAGAAGGCTGGAAGATGATATAAAGCTACCTATTTTTAAAGGACTAGTTCTATAAGATCCATAGAAACATTGGTTTCTCTGTGATGTTGTCTAGAACGTTAAGCAAGTACAAGACGATGCTATAAAACAAGCTCAACTAGTCACCACATTCAGAGACAGAGATTTAACATGGTTCATGAAATATTTTGTTGGACAGAATTTAAGAAGCCTTAGTCAGAATCTCAGTACATTACCGAGCTAAAAGAAATAAAACAGAAACCTAATGAGACTATGTGGGAATTTGACAAAAAATTCAAATCCCTGTTAGATCAAGTTAGCATTGATATAACACCGCAACAACATAAAGAATGGTTCATAGCTACGTTGTTGGCCCACATTAGATTACCATTGATGCAACAGAAGGTTGCTTCACAAAAAGAAGCATTGGAAATTGTGATGAAACTAGAAGCTTCATCCATAGGAGAAACTAGCAAAGGCATGGTACAGATACAAACACAACTAGCAAACCTGACATTACAGTTACAAGATATGAAGAAAGGAAAATAAGCAAGAGAAGAGGTTTGGTGTACTAAATTTAAAGGAGAAGGACATTCCAAGGAACATTGTCATATATTTAGAGATTAAATTGCTAGTGGAGCGTCGAATCCATTAAATCAACCTCAAGGACCATGGTTGGAGATTTGTTGATGTCGTGGACATTTCCTAGAGGACTGTTACCTACTTCAAAAGTATGTACAGACACCCAAGAACCTGTACTGTACATTTTGTAAGTCACTTGGCCATGATGATACCAACTGTAGAGCATATTAGGCATACTCTTTCACTGATGGATTTTATGGCTATCATCAAATCAAAATTGCTACAAAATATAGACACAAGACTACATTTGCTACTGAATGGGGATCATTTCAGTACACTGTTATTCTTTTTGGATTGAAAAACACACCTGCTATCTTTTCAAGAGTGGTTGTAGCTGGATTTAAGGATTATATTCATAAATTGTGAGAATTTTATTTTCATGACTGGACAATATTTGGCCTTTTAAAGGACCATCATGAAAACTTAAGAATGATGTTAACAAAGTGTAGATAGTATCAAATTTCCTTGAAATTGAAGAAGTGCATCTTTTGTATTCCTTATGGTATTTTGTTGGGACACATAGTATGTAAGCAAGGATTGATGGTTGATCCAATGAAGCTAGAAATCATAGTAAATATTTCAACACCTAATTCCATTAAGAAACTACTCACTACAATGGGACACACAGGATATTATAGAAAATTCATTAAAGGATATGCGCAGACAACTGCGCCTATGGAGAAATTATTGAAGAAACAAGTGAAGTACAATTGGACTCAATACTTCCAAAAAGGATTGGACACACCAGAAGAGAAAATGGTTACAATTCCTATTCTCGTCGTTACTGACTGGAATAAGCCATTTCATGTAGATGTAGATGTTTCATCTATATCACTTGGCATTCTACTAGCACAACCAGGTGATAGAGGCATCGATCATCCCATCACAGTTTTGAGCAGAAATCTATATTCAATATAAAAGAATTATACCACAACAAAGAGGGAAGGCTTAGCTATGGTGTACACATTGCATATATTTACACAATATTTGCTAGGTTCACATTTTTTATGTTCACTGACCATTCAGCTTTGAAGTACTTGGTCAATAAGCCAGTGTTAGGGGGAATAATATGCAGATGGTTGTTACTGTTTCAGGAATATAATTTTGAAATCATTGTGAAACTAGGAATATTGAATGCAGGACTTGATAATCTTTCAAGAATCGAGTCAGGAGAAGAACCAAATAATTTGGAGGATAATCTACCAGATGTGCAGCTGTTTTCTATCCACATAGCAGATGACTACTTTAGAGACATTCTAGAATTTCTAAGTACAGGATTAGCACCTACATAACTTCCTACGTAGCAGAAGAAACAATTAGTAGTAAGATCAGCTGACTTTACCTTAATTATAGGACAACTATACAAATGGGACCAAATGAAGTACTGTGTAGATGCCTACTAGAACATGAGAGACCTATCATACTTGCTGAAGCGCATTCAGGAGTGTCTGGAGGACACTACGCAGGAAAAGCTACTGCGCAGAAAATTTTGAGTGAAGGACTATGGTGTCCTACTATACACAAAGATTCAAAAGAACATTATCGAAATTGCGATGTACGCAAGAGAACATGGAAGCCATCTGATAGAGATGAGATGCCATTGATTCCACAATTGACTTTGCAAGCCTTTGATAAAAAGGGATATTGACTTTGTGGGACCTATTAACCCATCAAGGAAGAGAACTGACTCGAGATATATCATTACAACTGCAGATTATCTAACTAGATGAGAAGAGGAAAAACCAGTGAAGGACTGTAGCTCAGTTACAATAGCGTAGTTCATTTTTGAGAACATCTTGACAAGGTTTGGATGTACAAAAATTCTGTTGAGTGACTAGGGAACTCATTTCCTAAACAAAACTTTAATCCCTAATGGAAGAATTTCAAATCTACCATCAGAATAGCACACCATATAGAACAACTTGTAAAATGTTAACAGGACATACACCTTCCAGATTAAACTACAACAAAATAGCCCTTTAGGGGCAGTTTTGGCTTGCGGGGGTCTTGGTAAACCCCCCCCTAAAAGTTTTTTCAGAACTTTGGAGGCGGTCTTTTAAAATTACCCCTAAAAGCCATGGAAATTGGACTTTTGGGGGCATTTTTTTTAAATACACACCCAAAAGTCCTAAAATTTGACTTTTGGGGGCACTTTTTGGAAATCCCCCCTAAAAGCCCAATTCTGGTAACTTTTGGGGGCGTTTTGTCAAAACCCCCCCTAAAAGTCACGAGAATTGAACTTTTGGAGGAGGTTTTTTTGGAACCCCCTTTAAAAGTCATGAGAATTGAACTTTTGGAGGTGGTTGTTTGAACCCCCCCCTAAAAGCACAATTCTCATAGCTTTTGGGGGCAATTTGTCAAAACCCCCCCTAAAAGTCATGAGAATTGAACTTTGGGAGGTGGTTTGTTTGGAACGCCCCTTAAAAGTCATGAGAATTGAACTTTTGGAGGCAGTTGTTTGAAAACCCCCCCTAAAAGCCCAATTATCACAACTTTTGGGAGCAGTTTGTCAAAACCTTCCCTAAAAGTCATGAGAATTGAACTTTGGGGGCTTTTTTTTGGAACCCCTCTTAAAATTCATGAGAAATGAACTGTCAAAACCCCCCCTAAAAGTCATGAGAATTGAACTTTGGGGGCAGTTTGTTTGGAACCCCCCTTAAAATTCATGAGGAATGAACTTTTGGAGGCAGTTCTTTAAAATCCCCCCTAAAAGCCCAATTCTCATAACTTGTGGGGGAGTTTTGTCAAAACCCCCACTAAAAGTCACGAGAATTGAAATTTTGGAGGCGGTGAGCTCGAGTGACCTCATACCATCATGTACCAACCAATATCCTTCCCTCATTATGCCAAATGATCACACGAATGCATGGTTTAATGTCAGCATAACTCACCATAAGTCACATAACCCCAAGGCCTAAAGAAGATTGTTGGGTTAAATGCTTCACCCACACACCATGAAATACTATAAAAACATCAATATACATTCAAATTTCCCGATATTTTGGAAGGTCACTGCCACAATCTAGCCAAGGAAACCATAACTGCAGGAAACTATTTTTGGTTTGATAAAAGGCCATGTAATGATCCTTTAACCTTAATGTCAAAGACTTTGAATTGAGAAACTAATGTCCTATTACTAAGCTTGAATTTTGAATCCTTGTTTAAGAACCTAAGGTAAAAGTTCACTGTGGCAGTGTTTTAGGTGTGTTGGTGCATGAGTCAAAGGGTAGTGGGTTAGGGTTCGAGGGTGAATGAATTAATAGGTTAATGCATATAATTTAATAATGAATTATGCATTGAGCGATTTGTGGGTTAAATTTAAGGCACTAGTGGGGTATTCAGTTAGTGGTTAAATTGTTTAGGTTTTGGGGGTACTAGTGGGTAAGTATTTTATGAGTTAACATGTTAGTTTGTCAGGGGTTAGATGTTAGGGTTAGGGTACGGGGTTGGAAGTTGAATCTTCCAAGGTGTAGGAATTTATTATATGGGTTGGGTGTGCTAGGTCCATGAGTCATTTGCGTGTGTTGGTTTTGTTAGGAGTGTTTAGCTGTTGGTGGTAGTAAGTAAGTAATTGATGATTGAAGAAATTGTTATCCATGGAAAAAAAACCATAAAGTTAACACCAAACTAATGATATTAAGGCTCATGAACCACGGACCACTACATATGGAATCTTTTTCCAATATTATGTGATATCCATCTTTTTCCCTACTAAGAACATTGTTAAGAAACTAGAAAAAAAAAATCCAACTCTCAACCATATCTGCAACAACAATTTAATATTTTGTTTAGAAGAACTTGAATATTCCCTAAAAAACTAAGTATTAAACTTATCTTCATCTTCATCATGATTGATTGCAACTCACCTAAACACCACCGCTAACTACTTATAGATATAAGCCCCTTCACCAAATATTAAGATAAAGTAAACTCCAAGAAAAACATCGAGAGACATTTTTCTTACAATACTCAAATCTAACGTGTTAACTAACCTATAGTTCCCTTTTCACTAACCATATATTTTCCACCAAAATCCCTCACAATACTGCCACACATGATTATATCTTGACAAAGGCTATGCGTTTTATTTCAAACATCAACACACCAATTTTCCCTCCATTTTTTTAACTACTTATGTGCTCTACTACCATGGATTGAAAACAAAACAAACATAGAGAATGCATTCATACATTCATATCCTCTACTTCAGACAGAGTATCTCTTGTTAATATATTCCCCTAGTTGGGTTCTGGAGAGGGCTTAATGTTAATATATTCCATTGGATGGGTTCTTGGATGTCTTGGAAAATTGGCAATTGGAAAGAAATATTTTCTTTAGCTTGTGTAATCAATATGCGGAGTCTATAACTCATCTCTTTGTACAATGTGAATTCTCAAAGCAAGTTTGGCCAGAAGTGAGGTTGAGTCTACATATTTATGAGGTTTGGGAATCTTCTTCTTTTGATATAAGTATGGAAACATGGATAAAAAATACCCCTCTTTTTAAAGAAGTGTCTATGATTTTTCATTGGAGGGATTTGGAGAACTAGGAATGCAACTATTTTTTAAAATAGTGGCTCTTTTTTCCACTATACTAAAACCCCCTATAAAATAAGTACATAGAAATCTCACCATCACACAACTCACCTTGAGAATTTGCACCTATTCATCCATATTTGTTTGAGTCTTTAATGACATTGAATGTGCAAATGGTGAGCCTAACTTAAGCAACATAACAACAACTTTTCAAATTGAGCGATTAAAAAAAAACATGATTGCCTCAACAATAATTTCGGCGAAATATGTGCATGCAAACCATTAGTTCAAAACCCTTGATACGCCTCTTCAGGGATCCTCAACATTTGTTATGCAAGAAGTGTAGCCATAGAATCCTATGCCACAAATCCATCTCCTCGTCAACCATGGTTGCTTGTTTGATCTTCATTGTAAGGATTATCACTGAAGATAATATTTCCATTACAAAGGAAATAAAATGACAATTACACATATGAAACATGTTCAATGAGCATAACTTTTGAAAAGATGACCCAAATGACATGGCATCAATTTTTTTGACAATGTTAGCAAGGAAGTGAGGGAGGATGATATCATCAACTCGAGGACTTGCAACCCATATCCAATATCATCAACTCGAGGTTGAAGTCACGCTAATTGGCATTTAAGACCTAATAATTTGATTTAGGCCTTGTGGCCTTTTACTATAGTGCGATATCAAACATCCTAGCACTATGCATTTATTGTGAAGTTATGGACTTGTATGCAAAATAACTTGTTCACATAGGATTCATAACATCATTTCATGTTCAAAAAGAGCCTCTCCAACAATCCAAAGATTCATTTGGAAGACACAATATACCACTGATCCTACAATGGTATCTAAAGTGCTCATGACTAGGCATCTTTTGCTTTGAAGGTAGAGCATGTAAGGGGGGACACCTATTTTGATCCTTCAGAATCTCCTTTAATATGTTAATAATTTAGCATGGTATCAAGTATACGTTTTGTAGTTATTACCTTGGTTGGATAAATATTGGATTTTCTAAGGGCAATCATTGTAAATACCCAAATCCTAGTTGTTTAAATTTTCATTATTGTTTCCTTGTTTCTATTTTTTTATTGAAATACATATCCTGTAGAAAGCCATTAGACACTTCCCCTCATTTTGAGGATGGTACTCAGGGTAAACAAGATTTCAAAGAAGTTTAAGGGTTTACAAAAAATTATCATTTAAGAGATCAACATGTCACTTGTGGGAATTGAACCTAGGTGGGGAGAATAACATTCCTTCACTCAAACCACTCAGGCTAGGCCTAATTGATTGTTTCCTTGTTTATATTTATATAACTTTTCAATGCTCAATTTTTCATGGTGATTCCTTATCAAAAATCACTACATCTAGATTGACCAATTTTGTAATAAGGTACACCTAGTTTAATACTACACTATCTAGAGAGCCCATTTTCATAAGATGTTTTTCGTGTGTCTGGAATTGTAGTTTTAAGGTTTGGAATTGTAGTTATGAACTTTCCATTTATATAAAAAGGTTATAATTGGTAGGAAATTCCCATATATAGAAGAATTCATGATTGGTAGGAACTTTAAAATTAGATAACTTTACCTAAATATACAAATGTACCCTATCCGCTAGTAGGATTCAATTGTGGCGTTTAGACCGTAGCAGAAGCCAAGTGCAAGAAAAAATAAATTTTCCCTTATGTAGACATGTACACCAACACTTTCTCCATAGTTTCTATCTTAGCGACTAAATCTTCTAGTAATTCACAAGTTTCATTCAAACCTAAGGCCTCAGTACGTCTCCCCTTGTTCATATTTCTAGATTTCATTTCTCCTTTCATGGGATCCTATTTTTTCTCAACATTCCTTTGAACCTCAAGCCAATATTCTCTTACAACTCCTTTTGAACCTTCTTAGGGCCACTTCTCCTCCTAAAAATCCCTATGGGCACTTGTTCTTTCCACTCATGGCTTCTTAGATCTATCTTCTTCTCCAACCCTCCAATTTGTAGGTGGCCTAAGTGGAGGAAACAAATTGATGCTTAAGCAATGTTACCTAGGATCGATAACATGGCACAAACGTCAATAGCTTGGTGTTAGCAATGAAAATGCCTCTAATGAGTGCAAACGTGCAATATGCCAATTTGAAACATTATTGAAATGTTGTAATTTTCCCTCCAATATCACTCCATTCCATGCTTTTCATGGTTCTTGACTGATGAATAAGCTTGATTCAAACAAAGACTGATCATAGGACCATTGAGCAAGGGATGAGAACACAAGGAGGAAGACTGATTATCATCCCACTGAGCAGGGGAGGAGAACGTGAGGAGGAAGACTGATCATATGCCCACTGAGCAGGGGAGAAGAATGCGAGGATGAAGACTGATCATTGGCCCACTGAATAGGGAGAGGAGTAGAAAATATTAGGGAGGAATGGAGAGGAGTAGAAGAGAACGCAGAGGAGAGGAATATAATGGCATGGGAATAGGTTTCTAGGGAAAAGGTAGTTAAGAGTCAATGGCAATAACATAACCAAATTAAGTGTGGTTTGAGTTTGAAATCGTGTTCCTGTTCTGGGTGGATTTGATTTTGGTGAAGTTTGAAATTATGTTCCCCAAGCCCATTGCAAAAGCTTCATGCCTTTATTCTGCATGATCTCTAGTGCTATTGTAGGAAGCTGAAGGAAATTTGGTGGGAAGCAACATCATCAACCTCTTTTTGAACTTACTGTCCATGAGACGTAAGCTAAAACAAACCCAATTTCTCAGTTTTCTTGTTTGAAGCTCACAACAAGATTCATTGTATACTTAAATTTTTGGCTCTGTATATATTGAAATTGAGCATTTGAAACGCTAGTTACCCGAAGTATTTCCATGTCCGAACGAGAAAACCAAAACACCGAGGCCCAATAAGATGAAAACAATGTAGAATCCATAACATATTGGTGTTATTAGTGCAATAAACTGGTTTCCTTGGAAACCCATGAAGAAGAATCTCAGATGGTCTATAGTGAGTGCCGACATGTATTTATGGAAGCCATGGCCACTGCTCAGAGAGCTCAGCATGACCGGTTGAATAACAATGGCCCGTCTAGGTGACCCAGACATGCTAGGGTTCAAATGATCGCTGACAACTACTATCATTAGCAGGTTCTTAGGGTTTGAAGGTTATTTACACGAGCTGCCCAAGCTAACCCTCAAAGAGATGAACCCATGGGGGAAGCAGGGAGACGAGTTGGGACTAAGAATGAGGATCGAATGAGTGTTGGTGACAGGTCACATGGTTATGATGAGTCATATTCAAGGCATCCACATGCCTATTCAGGTGATAATCAGCCAAAATTTTGGTAATCATCAGTGGACCAGTGAGTATGATCAGTTGAGTTGAGACCACCCAGAATATTTCGGTGCATAGGAGACTGGCGACAATGTTTTGATTGATGCCAATGAGTTTTTGGATGATGCAGAAGAGGATGTGGATGGTGACAATGTTCTTAACATTGAATTGGATGAGTGGGATTCGTTTGACGATGATGACGATGATGAGGAGGACAAAGAGGAAGAGGAGAATGATGCATGGGAAGGGGTGGATGAAGGTGATGCTAGAGAATAACAAGGTGATCATCATGGTAATGAGGAGTGTGATATGAATTCTAAAGAAAAAATTGGGGCAAGCAATGATACCGAAGAGAGGAGACCGACTCCAAGAAGAAGGGATGTTCTTCGATTGTGAATAAGGGATTGGAACTCAGAGTCTATGGGTGTGGTGCTTGAGACATCGAGGGTGAACTTGTATTGGCATGAGCTTCTAGTAGGTTAATTATTTTAGTATTTATAATATAATCCTTGCAAATGTTACAAATAAATGTGTATAACATTAAATATAAGTTTAGCTATGCAATAAAATCTTAAAATTACTTGTGATTAGATAAGAGTTTGTATTTTTGACACTTTGACATCAACAAATAATATTACTATAAATAAACTCTAACAATTTTTCATTTAAAATTTTCAACAATCTCTTTTAGTACAAAAGAAAACAATTTTTATAGTGGCCAAAAACAAATAAATACTCATGGAATTTGTTTCAATAAACGATATAATATAGACATTGAATCATTTTAATAAAACATTGAATATAGGCTCACAATCATTCTAAAATGAAAAACTATAGACTAGGTGGAGGTGCTTTGGTCCTTTCCACTAAGACAGACTGAACAATGCAACTACCATTGGCGTGGTAAATTGGTTGAGGGGTAGTAGAGGTAAACTATGATTTGGAGAAGATCAATGCTTTCTCACCACCAAAAGAGATAATGGTAGCAACAGATTCACCATTATCCATTCTTCTCCATCCAGGGATACTATTTTTTTCTCCCAATTTGATTCAAACAAAATACTTCTCCGTGGTCGACAAGGGAAAATCACTGACATTTATGATAACTCGAAGGACTATAAGGGCTTAGAATTGAAGGATTTTTCGATGAATTTTGGTTTTAGCACCACACAAATGGTGACCATATAAGAGACCACTAGCGAATATGTCACAGATTTGGGAAGCCCCATTAAATTGAGTGCCCACAAAGAGAATTCGTAGGGCTTGAAGAATTCAGAAGCCCTGTACACTAATGGGCCCTGAGTGGGCTTAGGAAAGACACAAAAGTGGAGGGTCACATGGATGTGTACAGGGAGGCCAAAGGGTGAGATACTTCCTACAAAGGATGAATGGAAGTGGAAACCCCCTTGGTCTCTACACATATCGAATATATAGACAACTATGAGGATGCCATGACAGACGAAGAGAAGAAACATGTATTTTATTATGATCATTATCATAGGTAGAGGAAGAAGATGGAATCTCAGAGAATCGATTATGGTGCATTTTTTGTATTGCTGGTGGATGCTAGCCTCAGGAAAGGCCTCGTTGATTATCTGCAAGCAATTGTAATTTGTTTTCATGAAGATGATGTTACCTAGTGTTTGGTGTCTTGTTTGCATCATATGACTTGATTGTTTGAGATGAACTCTGAAGCTGGATTGTAACTTAAAGGGCTTAAGTAGTTTTAAAGATGAAGGATTGCTATGGTGTAAATCTGGAATAAAACCAAACTGGACTAAGAATTTTATTACATGAAATTTTAGCACCTAGTTCTAATCTGATACAAAACCTCGGTTCTATTGGGGATTCATCAGTGGGTGTCTAGGATATATGCCCCACAGGTGTCATGGATGGTTGAAGTTGTTCCCAGGACACCCCCTTGTGATTGGGAATGCTAGGGTATATCCTTTCCATAGAGCATGACATTTCTTACCCTATAGGCTTCCATAGATGAAAATAACTGTTATTATTAATTTTTTTCCTTTGTTATATTTTAAAATGACTTAAATCAATGCATTCCAAAACAAAAAGACGCTTATATTTTATTCTTCTGCATGTATTCAATGTCTTTCAGCTGGTCCATGGACTATTTTATTATGTTGTTTGTAATAGATTGTCTGTTACAACTCATACTCATAATTTTGTTTTGGGTTGCTTTGTACCATGACTAGGAGAATTGAGGAACACATTGAACAAACATAAAGGACCCATTTTCTCTCTTAAATGGAACAAGAAAGGGTAATGCCTTCTTACTCGAAGCGTGGATAAAAATTCAATTATATGGGATGCGAAGACAGGGGAATTAATACAAAAATTTGAGTTTCATTCAAGTTTGTGATAATCTGGAAGGATACTTTATCCAAAATGAAGTTTTCTGTTTCATTCATTTTGGTTGCTTGTATTTCCGATAGCTGAGAATTTCAAGTGAAACTCTTGTTGCTAAATGAAGATATCCTTGGTGTAGCACCCACTCTTGATGTTGATTGGCGCAATAATGGCTCCTTTTCCACATTCTCCACAGACAAGATGATATATGTTTTTAATTTTGGGGAAAATCGCCCAATCAAAACTTTTTCTAAGCATCAAGTTTGTTGTTTTGTTTGCAGTGCAATTTCCCTGAGAGGTTGGATTCCTTTTTGGGGATAACTTTCATGTCACTGGTTTTCTTTTTCTTGGATGAGGACTAAGGACCACATTGCTTAAGATCCTTGTGATCAAGTCTCTGTTCTTTTTCTATTTATGGTTTATTAGCAGTTATTAAAATGTTACTAAATATTTAAAGATTTTAGCATTATAAATCCTCCATTTGATTGGGTTGTGTAGGTGTCTATGTGTTGGCTTTCATTCAAGCAAATTTCCTCCTTCTTTTTTAATGGAACAGAAATATTTTTTGTTGGTTAAAGTGTATGAAAGTGATTGGAAGGGATAGGATGTGAACAACAACAGAAAATTGACATGCTAATTGGGAATTCATTTATTTATATCTGCAGTTGGTGACTCTACACTGTTATTACATTGTCTTCATTCTTTTCTTAGTAAATAAGCTTATGTGTTATTGTTTTTAAATATTTTCTCAGGATGAAGTCAATGCCATAAAATGGTACCCGATTGGGTCACGTCTTGCTTCATGCTATGATGACTTCACAACAAAGGTAGTTGGAACATCCAAGTTTGTAAGTATTTTTCATATGTTATATCTTGAATTATAACATGTTGTGGATTTCAATGTAGATATGCAGTATGAAGCTGGACAAGTGTCTACATGATCTGAAGGAACACACCAAGGTACTTATTATCATAATTGATCATTATAAACTCTGATTCTAGTACACTTTTTTATGCTCTAATAATTTACTCATTTAAAACTCTACTCTGTCTACAATAAATTTATACCATCAAGTGGAGCCCCACTAGTCTAGGTACAAACAATCCTAATCAGCAATTAGTCTTATCCAGTTAAACTTCTGTGCTCCCTGAGGTTAAGTGATCATATGGAAGTTTTGACAATGGATCAAAAGCCACTATAACATATCATACTATAGCTGTAACTTCTCTATTTCCTTTTTCTTTGAGAATCTTCCATTTGGGTCCATGTGCAACTTTGAGATACATATAATTTGTATCCATCTGTTTCTATTCTACACTTACTTTTTGGGAGAGTTGATGGTTTTGGGGACGGTGGGAAGGTACTTCAATTTTGAGGGAACTGTAGGTATGAGAGGGGGGTAGATAAAAAATATGTGTATTATTTTATTACAAGGAATTAAATATATGAAGTCTTAAAAATAGTTAAATTTTTAAATGTAAAAATGTTTTTGAAAACTTACATATTTGAGCATTGCAAATTATGTTTGTAGATGATTGAATACCTTCCCTGAAGCATATTTTTTCTACTAGATGAATACAATATTATTATGATGTTAGAAATGTCATCCACAGTGGATTAATATTTAGAGGTTCAATGATTTATGACACAACACACATCACATCGACCTGGGAAAACATAAAGAAAGATAAAAAAAGATGAAATAAGAAATACATGAATCAATTATTACATCAAAGAAGGAGAAAGAAGAAAGAGGGCCAAAGATCAACTCTGTAAGATTCCAGGTAGTAGAATTTGCCTTCTTAATTGTGTTACTTCCACTTCTGTTTATGTAACTCTTGGTTTAATGACTTGTTTTTGGTTTGCATAGTTTTGCATGATGGTTATGTTAATTCCACAATTAATTGCATGTCATATTACAATTGATTAACATCATAATCCCCATGAATTCAAGCTTAAGGACAACCAATGGAAAATAGAGGATTTTAATGCAATGATGGCAATGATTAAGAACTTCAAATTAGACCATGGTAACCATATATCAGAAGTGTAATAAGTCTAACCTTAGATAGTGATAATCCATGGATTATTGATGGCTGTAGCAGCTTCTAGGAAAATCAGATTTGAAAATGAAACTGATAGGAAGTATGATGTCCAAGGAAACCACCCATAGGGTGAATATGACTCCAATAAGAAGATATGCTATGTAAAGATTCATCAAGGCTTGAGAGGGATTTAGTAATGTTGTAGGTGATTATCACTAATTGCAATCTTTATTTCCAATGATGTAGATGACCCCCAAAGACAATGTTCGTGTGGTCGCAATGACTAGAAAGTTGGATAGACCTCCACGTTCAAGCTTGAGCTATATAGTAGTCTTATAAACAAATGCAAATTTTACTTCCCTCATCTCACATAGTGATTTGAGCAAGCGAGGGTTACCTGAGAAAACCGATTTGAAGACAATCAACTACAACACTATCAAATCGACTTATCTTATGTTTTAGTTCTATGTTGACTGTTCATATTTTGATATATGTAGCATTGTAGCCTCATACATAAAGGCTGATTTTGAAAGTTTGAATATATTGTATCACCAAGATTGTTTTTGGATATTACTACTTGGTAACTTGCATCATGTAATCATCTATGATAATTATTAATTATGTAGAGATGGACTTATGAGTAAAATGTGATGTTAGATGTTTGAAATTATGATTTATCACTTGTCATTTATGTTTCACATTTAATTTTTAATTTCCTTGCTAATTTGAATATATATATCTAATATATATATTTATATAACGTGTTTCCTTGTTTCCTAAATTTTGGAGGGTCACATTTCCAGTGCGTTTCCATATCAGAAACACGTTTCCATTTCCCCATATCATGCAACTTAGTTTAGTTTGCTTCCTAATGTCATTTGGAACCAAATATTACCTTAGCCTTAATGAAATTTTACTTGGTGATGATCGATCTTCCTTGTGGCCCCCTCGTTTCCACTCTAACACCCTCATATGCTAAATTTAGGACCTTCCCTTGTCATAGATGTCATAGAATCTATCATAAGTTTTCATAGGTGTCATAGATTCTGTCATAACTTGTCATAGATTCTTTTGGGGGTTACACTTCTCTAATGCGCCATCCTTGGATATTTTTACCCTACTACCACTTTAGGAGAATCTTTGGGAGTTACTCTCCCCCTAGTGCGCCCTCCCTTCACTAATTTTAGCTCGAGGAGTTACACCTCAAGAGATGCCTTCATGATTGGATTCCTTCCACCTAGCTTGGGGGTTACACTTAAATGTGGCCCTTTCTTCATCCTTATACACTCTCTTTGACTGATTGGACCTATTCCACATCATTTGTGAATATTTGGCATTTATTAACTCAAAATTGTGGCTCACATCATTCATCATAGTTCAATTTTCTTCCCTCATACAGTGACTATGGGCCAATTAATTCCCTAGTTAAGTTAGTTTCCACTCGAACCTATGGGAATTGGATAAGGTTGTGGAATGACCTTAAATAATTAATGAGCTTAGGGAGGGGACATTACAGATAGCTATAGTATGGACTCTAGCCCATCTAATTGATTTATTATTAATGGGATTTTATCTACCAACGTGGTAGCTGTATTCATGGAGCAAGATTTCTTGTAGTCTATCAGGTGTTGCTCCAAAACATTTTTGCTCTAGTGCAAAAGCCCATAATTTATGGGGATTCCCTTGTTGACTTTGAAGTTTGTATTAAGTGGTAACTCGAAAATTCTAAACCTAATTTTGCATATCAGAAATTGCATACACAAAAGGAGAAAATTTAAACAAACGGATTGAGAGAACAATTTGAACTAGTCGCTTAATTTTCCAAGTCTTTTATGTGGGTACATGGAGGGAATAACTATTTGCTTCATAATCCAAAATTTTGAAAAAAATTAAATGACTAATCTAATTGAAAGTCATAATAAATTTACTAAATTCACTTAAAATATTGAAGTACTAAGGACATTATATATTTAACTTCATCACCCTCCAGTAAATGACCATACTGGAAATTACACCAAACTTATCTCTAAAATATACACACTTATTTGGATTGACATGCTCGGTGAATATGTATCTAGACTTTTCTCAAGTTGCACATTGTTACAACTCTACTCCATTCTCTACCCATTGTCAAATGTAATGGCTATGCAATTCTATGTGTTCGTTCACTTGTGGAAACCGTGATTCTTTGCCAGCTTCAAAATGCCTTGATTATTGTAGTGAAGTTTAGTAGGATTGGCTTGTGTAGCTTGCAAATCATCAAATATCCTCCTCAACCAAACTGTTTTAGAAGCTACAATAACTATTTTTCTATATTCTGCTTTAGTGGAGGAAAGTGATAATGCACATTGTTTCTTACTTAGTCATGAAATTGCACCTGTACTGAGGCTGAAATCCACCATGTGGTGGACTTCTTGTTATCAATTCAACCTTCCCAATTTGAACCTATCGAGCTTATAAGTTGCAAATTTTCTTATTTGACATACATGATGCCTTGCTCTAAGGTACTATTCACATACCTTACAATTCTCTTGACTGCCATCCAATGCTCAGCATTAGGGGCTATCATAAATCTGGAAATGTAGTTGAATCCAAAGCTTGGATTTGACCTAGTGGCTTTGAGATAGATCAAGATTCCCACCAAATGTCTGTGCACTAACTCATTTGTTGGTTCAGGGTCAGATGTGATTGATAATTTCAGGCCAATTTCCATAGTTGTAGTTTTTTATTTACAATCAACCATCTTAAATTTCCCTAGTAAATTCTTAGCGTACCTAGTTTGTGACACATACAACCATTGGTTTGACAAAGAATAAAGGAGGCCTAAATTAGTGATGTCCATATGTGATTGATAATTTTAGCCCAATTTCCATAGTTGTAGTTTCTGATTTACAATCAACCATCTTAAATTTCTCTAGTAAATTCTTAGCGTACTTGGTTTGTGACACATAGAACCATTGGTTTGACAAAGAATAAAGGAGGCCTAAATTAGTGATGTCCAGATATGGTTGATAATTTCAGCCTAATTTCCATAGTTGTAGTTTCTGATTTACAATCAACCATCTTAATTTTCTCTAGTAAATTCTTAGAATACTTGGTTTGTGACACACACAACCATTGGTTTGACAAAGAATAAAGGAGGCCTAAATTAGTGATGTCCAAAACTAAACAAAAATAATATTTTACCTTCTGAATTGCATCAACCTCACCACTTGTGATGATTTTAATCAACATAAACCATTACAATTACCAATCATCACTTGGACTAGATCAATGATCTCAAAAACTGAGTGAAAATAATATTTTACCTTCTAAATTTTGCTGACCTCAATACCTGTAATGATTGTCATCTACATATCATTACATTCACCAAATCATCACTCAGAATTTTGACATAAAGCTTTGGATAAGATAGGCTTCTTTTAAGTCCAAATATTATAAGATGTTTATATGATTTTTTTTATATTCGGTTCTTGGGGTTTGTTTCAAACTGCAAAGAAATTTTATCAGCCTATACACCAAATGCTCCTTCCCTACTACCTTGAACGCCTTGGTTGATACATAAAGACTTCTTCCTCCAAATCACCATTAAGGAAAGCACACTTTACATATATTTGATAAATATTCCCACCAAAGAATGCTACCATTGCTGATGCCAATTTGATTGTAACCAACATCATCATAGGAGTGAATGTTTCCTCATAATCCACTCTCCAACTGCAAAACCTTTTGCAGTCGGCCTTTCTTTATGCAATCATTGTTCTTTGATCCACAATCACATTATGATTGATTGTAATTTTTTTAGTGTTCACATAAAGCAATCCATAATCCTCATGTTGGTCACTATAAGTAGAAAACATTAATTTATGCATTTAACATCGAACTTGTTTCTCTTCTCTTCTAGGACTAAAACACAAGAAACAAATCCAAATTTTTTTAGGAGACTTACCCAGAGCTTTCTTCCTGATGGAGAGCCTCTTCCAAGGTGATCTCCAACACTGCTTTCGTGGGGCATCTGTTGATCAAATATGCAACAGTATATGTTTCTTTTACCCAGTACTTATTGGGAACTTCCCTATAGTACAACATGTACCGGGCTATCTCAAAAACTATGTGATTTCTTCTCTCCACAACTTTAGTCTTCTAGGGAGTGTATGGAGTAGAAAACTGGCTTTGGATGTCTTCTTGGTTACAAAAATCAACAAGTTTGTTAAAACTAAATTTACCTCCATTATCTCTGTAAGGCCTTAATACTTTACCTGGATTTTTTCTCTACTGCTACGTTAAGGACTGTAAACTAACAAAAGCATGTGATTTTTTTTTGGGTGAAAATAAACTCATATTTTTCTGGAAAAATCATGAAAAACCAAAAATACTTTGGAACCACCACTGAAGTTGTCCTCATAGGACCACAAATATCACCATGGAGAAGATCCATAACATTGTTGGTTCTCCAATATTTCCCTTCATCAAATACATTCAAGTTTTCTGACAAGTGTTTATGGTAGGATGTCATCCTTTTCTCATGTGTAGGTTTGTCGAACAAACTTATTCTTTGTCAGATTCCCCTCCTGGCTGATTTGGTTGTATCCTGTTGAGGGATCTGAATTTGCTTCTTTACCTTCTTAATGCATGTTTCCTTTCTCAAAATTATGTGGCTATTGCTTCTACATTTTTCTTTTTCTTTGATATGTAGTTATGTACACATCCAATGTGGGTTTTAGAAGACTTTGGGTATTTCTTTTCTGGCATGAGGGCCCATTGGCTATGCCCCTTTGTAGTGTTCTACATTGATTTTTTGAATCAAACATTTGGTCTCCCTATGATAGACTGCACTCACTTCCCTTCAGTTATTGGTCGTTGCCAACTGTATCATTCTTTGCATAGGGTTATAACTTTATTGGTATCCTACTCTGCCATTGACAAGTGTGGTATTGCCACGACAAAATCAATGTTTACTACAAGGTTGGTACAAAATTCGATGCCTAAACAATAAAGAAAATAAAATAGAACTTACTGTTCCAATCACTTAGTGGTCACATTTGAACAATAGATCAGATTCAGATCAATCATCTCCTTCCATTGTATAGTCTAACCACCTGATCTAATATAAGGCAGACTTTCAATCATTATTCCTACGTTTATACAACAATGTCATAATTGACAAACAATACAGCTGCAACTCCTAACTACTAATCAAGATTCAACTGTAATTGGTTATACTTTGTCTTTTACATTAGACTAGAATATTCTTTCACAAAATTTCATTGAAAGTTGCTAGGTTCATTTGTGGGTTAGTTGCATGGTGGGATTGTGGCATCATCACCTTATTTTCCTGTATCCAGTAGACTAGCAACTTAGTGGAGTAACAACGGAGTGGATTTAATCACTTGGTCGTGAACTTGGTAGTTCTGACGTTTTTTAATAGTGTAGTAAGTAATTTTATAGAGCATAATCTGAAAATTATTTAGATTGGGTGCAGCAAAGCAACCAATAAAAATGTATTAACAAATGATGGAATTTGAAGAATTGTCTTGGTGAGAAACGAGCAAGTGCACGGGATTTCAACCAAGGCTTCTAACATCCATGTAATTTAAACTTCAAATATTCTTTAACAGGAGATGATGATAGTGTATCAGTCCCACAACATCGTTTTGTAGCATTTCCAGCAAGCAATGATGACAATATTCCATATAAAGCATCATCCTTACATGAACTTCATTTGGCGAGGAATATCAATTCATCCAATCAAAGGAATACGTTTAAGTAAACTGTGATCATTTTTTACATATCCCACATTTTCCATGTTTTCTCACGGGGATTCCTCCTTTAGGAGTTGGATCCCATGGGTTTAGTGTGTTCCCAGTAGAGTCTAATCCCTACTGTAATACTTCAGTTGAAAAACACTGAAGGGATCCAACTCCTGAACTACGTGCTTCAAAACTTCAGTCGACAAGTTTCACATTTTTCTACAAACTTCTTAGTTTTGGAGTTCATTATGTGCCAATAAAATTTGGAAGAGGTATTCTTATCTTGTTTTTTGGAATTTCACATGCCATTTAGAGGGTGATGCATCCATATGCTCAAATGCATTCTAAATTAGAGTAGATCCATGTCATATATATATAAGTTTTTTCAAGAGGGTGATTCCATTTTTGACCACCCAAAGCTATCCCTTATTTCCATCTATAACATATTCAATAAATACCAAGTCAAGGGAGAATTCAATAGATACCCTAAATATTCAAGTGTGTTTTTTATTTAAAATTTGACATTTAGAGGGCCTTAAATGAGACATTTTCATCCACTTTAATTCAATTTATAGACCCTAGCTTAGGCATAATTATGAACCCAGATCAAATGGATGATGATTGTGAAATGCATTAATTACCAGATAGAGAAATAAGCATTAGTAGTCATGGCATAGATGTCAGTGTTTCATGGAATTCATACATTTTCAAAACCATTCTATAACAATAGGTCCACAGATATGGTTAGTTTCCAAGGCTTATTTTTTGGTTAGGGTTCCCATGTTGCATATTTTGCTGGAGGGACCTACCATTTTATTTTTTAAGGACATATTTTCCTATTGCAAAGAATTTCCACCTTTATCCAAACTCCCAAGGATACCCTCTTTTTCTAGTATCAATTTCCCTTCATCACCGAGGAAAATATGTTTGGGCAGCTGTCTGGTTGGCCAGTTTGTTATTTAAGCATGTCTCCCAGTTTGTTATTTAAGCATGAGACATGGAAAACTTCATCAAGTCTTACTTGGTTAAGAAGTCCATTGAATAATCCACATCACCCACATTTTGTAGTAGTCTATAGGGACCATAAAACTTGGGTTGAATCTTGCTCTTAACTTTTATTCCCAAGAGCCATTTGATTGTATTTTGGAGACACATAACTAGATTTCCTAATTTGAAAATGGAATTTTGAATGGTTTCATATATCTAAAGAAGGTCAGAGCCATTTAGACTAATTTCTTAGGTATCTAGAGTTAGAAACAATGTTGGGATTATTAGTCTTTTTTTCGAATTACAAATGATACAATCTTGGTGTAAATATTGCTCCTTTCCCCAATTCTTAAAGGGTTATAGCTCAATGGAAGAGTGCCTGCTTTACAAGTAGGAGGTTGAAGGTTCAATTCCTTCGTTCCCTATGGAAATTGCAATATTGATATTTTTAATAAAATATATTTTATTATGATTTATTATGGCTACGAGGGGGGTTCTAAATTGAATTCATATGTCACTACGAGGGGGGTTCAAAACTTCCCTTTTATGTTACAATGAGGGGGGTTGAGGGGGGTTCATAAGCTGCCTCTATAGGCCTCTATGAGGAGGGTTCAAAACCACCCCTATAATCCTCTATGAGGGGGGTTCTAAACTGCCCCTATAGGCCTCTACAACGGGGATTCCAAACCGCCCCTATAGGACTATACGAGGGGGGTTCACAACTGCCCCTATAGACCTCTACAAAGGGGGTTTGAAACTGCCCCTATAGTCCTCTACGAGGGGGGTTCCAAACTGCCCCTATAGGTTTGTACGAGGGGTATTATTAGGGGGGTTCACAACCGCCCTTGTAAGTCTCTATGAAGGGGGTTCAAAACCACCCTCATAGGTCTCTATGAAGGGGTCTACAAGGGGGGTTTAAAACCATCTCCGTAGACCTCTACAAGGGGGGTCACAAACTACCCCCAAAAGTCAGTTTTGGGGGTGGTTCCAATCTCGTCAAAAACCACGCTTAAAGGGAAAAACTTTTAACATTGATGCCTTTAGGGGAGATTTTTCCAAAACCGCCCCCAAAGCCAAACCTCCCCCCCCATATATCACTTTTGGGGGCGGAAGACAACCCCCCCTAAAGGCCGAAAATGTAGTAGTGTTAGTATATGGATAGGAATTTGTCATTCCCATGGAATACATAGTTCTAAGCTTGATAATTGCAGCATTTACAGATATGGTTGATAATGAGACAATGGATGAAAGACTATTACACTTGGTTGGATTGGAGTAAGACCACTTCATTGTAGGTTTCCACCAACATGTCCAAAAATATAGGGAAAAGGTATGGCATGATAGACACATCAAGCACAAGATCTTCCAGGAAGGATGCCTTAACCTCCTTTATGATAGCAAATTTATGAAGTTTCCTGGAAAATTTAAAATGCACTCGTTAGGGCCATACATTGTCAAACATGTCACTAATAGAGGTGCAGTTCAGCTAGCCACATTACTTGGATAAAACTTGCAAGGTCTTTTCAATGAGGGTAGACTAAAGCCTTACAAGGATGGCCCTACTCCTATAAGCGGAAGTTAAAGAATGCAAGAATTTTTTAAGTGTTAAGTGCAGTTGAAATTGGATACTAAAACAGAGGGCAGAGTCTGCATACAATAGTTTTGTTAAAAGGTGCAGTTTTACAATATATGAAGATGTGTTGCAAAACACAAATAGCAAGTCAATTTGCGAAGTAAAAGAAGGGAGTAGCATTGCGTAGTTCAATCAGAAAGAAGGTAAATGTGAAGAGAACCTCTCCATTTACCTAACTGTTAGCGAAGCTAGAGAAAACTAACCGTTACATTTTTGGTTAGAAAAGTAGTCGTTATACAATACTTTTGGGAACCAATTTTTTCCGCTTTTAAGGCATATTTGTCTATTGAAGACACTTTCAGTGAATGAAAAGGACCAATATTTAAGCAATATTTGGCCAACGGACATAGCATTTAATGCTAACTTATCCTTTTTGGGAACGCATTAGTGAAGTTGTGCCTATAAATAGTAAGGATCACATAGTTATCGTTTTTACTGTGACTTTTGATTTTTACCACATGTAATTTTTGAGATTTTTACCAATCAAGAGAAAGAGTAATCTGACAGTGTATGTCTGAACAAGAGAGCCTAGAGGAGATATTAAGAGAATTCCAACATTATAGTTTAGAATGAATCATGAAGACTCCAGTAAATAAAACAGACCTAGAGAGAGGTGCAACCTCTAGAGCTTCACTGCGAAATATAACATAGTAGAAACAGAAATATAATAAAAAGGCTACTGAGCAAGAGAAGCCGAAGGCCGCATAAATTCCAAAGGATTATCCACCAGAGCGACCTCATGAGAGGAATATTCTGCTGGTACCCAAGTACATGCCTATGAGAAGAGATGCACCCATTGTGATACTCAAGAAGAATCTGCAATATGAGATCCCGCTACCGCCCATGTCAAGCCATGTGCACAAAAAGGAGAATTTGCTAGGCAAGATGCCAGAATGCAAGTTCACAGAACACGACTTGCTGCACTTAACGAATTATCCACAATTTTAGTTGGACTAGTATATGTGTAGGAAATATGATGAAGCCTTGAAGCAAACGACAATTCAAGCACAAGACTAGATTGCACCATTGCAACCATCAGGATTGTTGAATTTGCTGCAAATTCCGCATTTTGAGAGAAGCCCAGAGCTCAAAACAATTGTGCAAACAATTCTCTCATGTACGCACTAGGGTTACTTGTGGTTAGACCCAAGATTGATATCAACATAGACCTTATCTATATAGTTACATACTTGAGAAAAATAGGTGCTGACCCTACAACAGAGTTTGTAGGAAATAATAAAGACAAAGAACTTGCAAGAAGGATGAAGAATGAATTCATTTTGGTAAAAGGAACCCGTGGATATCAAGCAAATCAAATCAAGGATTTCGTCACGAGGTTCACGAGTCAACTGCTCATAGGAAAAGTACTAAGACAATGCAAACCGACGGAGGTACCGGCCACTGCGATCTGCTTATATGCAAAGGCCAAGGATGGACTTTAGTATAATTGGGCAAGTTACTTTTTGAATGAGTTCCTAGATAATGTTGTGGATACGAAAGACAGTGGACATCAATTCCATTATAGTTGGTTGTTAGTCTTGATCGTGTTCGTAGGCTGGAAAGAGCCTAAGTATCAACAAAATGTACCGGTGTTCGTTGAATATTTCCAAGGACCGAGATAGGCGAACATGTGGGCAATTCGAAGCCATGTAGACAAAAAGTTAATAATGTATAGTTGTATACATATTATGAGCAGCTATGCGAATTTATCAAGCACACTTCGTGTATTCCTAAGTAAATAACAACGTATATTTGCAAGATGATATTCAAAGCCATCGTTCACTTTATTTTCATTCGTCCTAGAGAACCATCAAACCTAGAATGGTTTGAGGGACAATACCAACTGGATGCACACAAGATTGTTATTATCATTGAAGATTGGCTGCCCGAGTGGAAGATTGATGTGCTAGAGACATTGATTACTACATCAGAGGAAAGTGTAAATGAAAGTGACACCCAGGACCAAGAAGAAGATCCAACAATCATTCAGGAACATAAATAAGATCAAGGAAAAGAACAACAACGAACTATTGATTTTCCAGCAGGAGAGAAAAGGAAAAATCCTGACACATCCGTGCTAGAGGGATCACAAAGAAAGAAGCAGAAAGAAAGTAAGTCTTCGCTCGATGTGAAGCTACATGATGATGATTACGACTGCATCGTAGCTTGAGTCCATGATCATATTGAAGAGATGCTCGCAATCAAATACAACAAGCAAGAGGAACTCCAAGCAATCATTATACAAAGCATCACAGAACTAAAAAGCATGGTGGCAAGAGTAGAAAAAGTCCAGAGAGATTTATTAGGGGGATTAGACTCTAAAGATAGGACATACGAGTCAACCCAAAGAAAATAAAAGTGCATGCTTTAACGATGAAACCCTGTTAGTCCACATAGAGCTGATAAATGTGATATTTTTGTCTAATGAACTAACTGAAGGTGTGAAACAAGTATCATTTCTGGATATAAACATGGGAATGTTTCCCATTGAAGGACTGCATAATTTGCATCTACAGGTTGTAGAGGAAATTAGAGATAGAGATATGATTTCATATAACGAGCATCTAAAGTTGGAAGATAGTTATAAGGTGCTGAAGAATGAATGCACACTAAACACCAATATGCTAGAAAATTCTCATGAGAAGCATGTGAAGTTGAAGAAAACCATAGCTGAAGTCTGTGCAAATATCCTAGACTGCGAAGAAGATCTAGAAGTGGAAGCAACAATCCTTAAGATTGGTGCTGCCATGGAAAATCTCAAAGCAAAAATGGAATATATGGAGATTGAATAGAAAGAAAAGATTGTTGAATTAGAGTCTCGGAACAACGTGGCACTCCACTAGATACAGAATTAGCAATAGCCGAAGAGTTGAAGACATCAACTGAGAACATATCCAAAAAAGTTAAGAGGTGTCTAGATTTTCTAGAAGAAGTTACTAAGGTTTGGGCTATACTGCAAGAGGATCCCTAATTACAGAAAATACAGGATGAATTTCAGAAGAGGCAGAAGGACCCTGATTCTATGAACATGGCCATGAAGGATTTTCCGCCAAGGAAAAGAATCCAGAAGTTCGTAGAAATGAAACAGCTTCAGAAGGAGCTAAAGGAACTAAGGATGAAGGAAGCTGAAACTTTGTCGAAGTTACAACCTATACAAGAAGAAGAATTTCCACTCTCTGAAGAAATCGAGGATAAATTGAAAAAATTATGTATGACAGAGAGTACAGTAAAGGATCAAATGGAAGAACCCATATTGGCGATGATGCTCGAAACGATCAAAGAATACAAGCAAGAGACTAAGGAAGCAGTTACGAAGTTGAGCGCAACTTTTCAGGAATTCACTGCAAAGGAAAACAACCCAAGTGATGCGCAGCCGAAGAAGCCTGTTGAAGGTGGCTCAGGGATAAGTCACAAGTAACTGTCAAAGGCTTGTTGGCCACCACCCAAGTACATGAGTTTTTGATAGCGAAAGTATAGTTAGGAGAGACCTAACATTGACCAGTTTTGGAAGAAGCAACTTCACAATTCCCCATAGGAGGGTATGGAGCGAACCATAGTTGACAGGAAAGGACTTGTCCCCTTAGTAAATACGAAGTACTAAGGATAGCCAGAGGTAGTTGAAGCAGTTAAGGATGAAGCGGTGAGCTGACAGCCACAGAAGCAGAAAGTAAAGAAGAAGAATGGTGCAAAGGAAACGCCACTATAGAGTCATAGCCACACAGTTATAATTGCGACTGTCAAAGTCAGAAGAAGCGGTGCTAAAGGACAACGAATTTAAAGCAAAATGTGGTCAAGAGGAGAACCATGGGATTTTTGGGTTTAAGGGTACTATGGGGGTTGGACATTATTTATTGTAATATGTGACCTTTGGGAACATCTATATAAAGGGAATTTTTGTATAAGGAAGGGTTAGAGAGATTTTGGATGGGACTTTTATGTTAGAGTTAAATCTAGACTGATACAGATATCTAAGAGAGAGAAAAGACTCTCTAGATGAGTGTGCAGAGGCCTATTGTAGAGGAGAGTCTACATCTGAGTGCACAGACTAAAACTATTACCCATTCCAAGTAATAAACCAACAATTCATGTGGATGTAGCTCCCATCTGGGGGGTGAACCATGTAAATCCATGTGTTATGTGTATGAATCTATGATGTGTTTTGTGTTCATGTTATGGTATCTTTATGTGTTTTCTTTCATATGTATGTGAATGGAAATCATATGTTAAGTAAGTGAAACACATGTATATGAATGTTGTGAAGTAACATTAAGTATGATGAAGGCGTAGTTATAAGAGTAAGGAGAACAGTGATCCAGCATAGTCTGTAGGTTGATGGTAACTGTGAAGTGCAAAGTAACATGCTAATATTGTTATGTTAAGTATATGCTAAGCAAGAAATGCATTGAGAGGTCATTTTTCACATCTACGAATCGCCACGGTTATAGAAACCTGATTTTGTAACCCCCCATCTTTGCTTTGGGTGAGAATTTAGCTTGTTCGCAAGTTGATGTCGAAAGGGCCAGTGAAAGGGGATTTTGTTGGGTCTATAACAACTTCGCCGAACCCGGGTCATCCCAGAGTGTAAACCAACATTTTCCCTCAAATGCCATTCCCAAGGCCTTAAGACACATACATATTTCTCCAAACCAGATAATTGCACCAACATCCCTAATCATAAGCCATTGGCACTCTCAAGAAGCCATGTGTGGTTGGTTGAGGAAACCTTCTTAGTCTTTGATGGATAGAATAATTCTCCAGGGCCGAAGGTTTTGGTATCCTCCACTAAGCATGTCCAAGGCCCTAAGGCCCCAAGACATAAATATAGAGCATCATGAATACCATTGAGAAAGTCATGTGTTGTGCTTTGAAGCATTTTTCATGGATCTAGATGCCTCAATGCTTTCTTTAAGGATAAAGTCAAAGTATTCTTCCCTAGAGAATCATCCTAAAGGACCCTAGACATGTACATACTACTTAAAAATACTGAATGGAACTAATATCCTCAATCATAGAGTAATGATACCCTCAAGATGTCATGCATGGTTGGTTGATGAAATATTCTTATCCTTGGATGGCTAAAAGATTCATCTAGGTCCATAGGATCAACTCTCCTCCCTTCACTATGTCCAGGGTCCTAAGGCCCTAAGACATAGATACATATTTCCACATATATCCCTATGAGGTAATGCATTGTTCCTTGAGGAATTTGTCATGGATTTGGATGCCTCAATGGTTTATTTAGGGCCAAATGCATGGTATTTTTCCCTGGAAAACCATTTCCAAGGCCCTAAGACATGTAGATTCTAAGTTCAAAACCATATAATGGCACTTCCATCCTCAATCACAAAACAATGATACCTCAAGAGACCATGTGTAGTTGGTGGAGGTAACCTTCTTATCCCTAGATGGATATAAGATTCCTTTAACGCCCAAGTCTTAGGTCTCCTCCCTTGACCATGTCGAATTCCCTAAGTCCACAAGACTTGGATAAATAGCACAATGGATACCCCTGTAAAGTCTTGTTTGGTTCTTTTAGACATTGTTCATAGCCTTGGATGTCTAAATGGTTTCTTTATGGCCATAGGCATGATATTCTTCCACAAAACATCATTCCTAAAGGCTTGATCAAGAACATACATATTGTTCAAAACCACTTCATGGTATTGAAATCCTTAATCATAGGCAAGTGATACCATTAAGAGGTCATGTGTGGTTAGTGGAGGAAATCATCATAGCTCTTTTTGGATAGAGTATTCCTTTAGTGCCCAAGGTTCAGGTCTCTCTCTCTCTCTCACTATCTCTTTAAACTGGCTATGGGTTATAGGTTTTAAGGGTTGGGTGTTTCATGATAGAGTTTAGGGTTGATTAGAATTAGAGGTTATAAGGGCTAGGGATTATTTTTTATTTGAGGAGACACTTTAGAGGTTAGGATTATAGGGGTTAAGGGATATATATCATTATGGGTTAGTATTTAAGAGTTTTAGGGGCTATACTAGTTTAAGATTATAGTGGGATAAGAGTTTTAATGGTTAGTTATACTAGGGACTAGGGATTGCAAAGGCTATGGACTAATGGTCAACGATTTGGGGATTGGGATATAGGGGCCATGGATTTGAGATTATAAGGATGAAAATTTATATGTACATGAGGATAATGCAAGTTAGTGATTTTGTGTAATAATATATCTCCTAACCCTTGTGGTGAAGGATATAAAAGAGGGGTGAGGGAGGGAGGAGGGATTGGGTAGAGTGGAAGAGAGGGGGAGATTGGGTAGGTAGTAAGAGAGGGGTAGGGATTGGGTGGATAGGAACAGAGGGGGGATGGGGTTATAGAGAGGGGGGGGGGGGGGGTTAGGGAGAGATAGAAGAAAATGAAGGTGTAAAAACAAACGCATGCTTGCATTTACAAGTGTGTGCACAGTAACACATGTGCGCTTCTATGTGTGCACGCATTTGCGTGCACACGTGTTTGGATTAATTTTTTTTTTGGCATCCTTGCAGGTTTGGTAATAGCTTTGGATTTCCAAAACTTGAGTCTCGGTCTGAGTTATGCCAGAATGCACCAATTTCTATAACTTCATGTTTTTCACACTTAGTTTTGCATATGCTCCACTTGTGCACTATTGATGAAATTGCACACACTTGTCAAGTTGTGTGTGTAGATTCTAACTATATATTTTTTGAATAGATATGTTATTGTTTTCTATTTTTAATTCATTTTTAGCTACACTCATGTCAAATTTGTAAAACAAATAGGTAGTTTATCTGGGCTATAACTTTTTCTTGGCTTACATATTTCGAAAACGGAAAAGAGCCAGCACAAGAGTACAAGAATATCTACAAGATAAAATAAAAAAAAATTGATTGATTATGTTCATACCATGATATGGTGGACCAAGACTCGACCATGTCGTTTTAAGGCTTCACGGATTTTTGTAATTTAAGAAATATATAAAATTAACTTAAAATTTTTTAAAAATAGCCGTGCACAAGATCCATCTATTGCCTATGCCTCTGTACATATTTTTTTCCTCATAATTTGACAATTTACATAACAAACCGGTGAACCAACGCGAACATATGCATTATGTTTTAGAGAAAAAAGAACATACCAATCTTAAAATAATGACATTTTGGGGTGGTTATACCACTTTTCCATAAATAAAAGTTATATATTCCGATTTTCTACGTTTCATCATTTTACACCTAATTCTAAAAAAATTTGTAGGTACCTATCATAATTCATTTTAACAATAAGATTTATGTTTTTCAGCATGCCATTGCAACTAATGAGTCATAAGTGATATCATTACCTTGCACCAACCTATATTGGAAAGATATCATTTTGATCTCAACATTTATTAGACTCTTTAAGAAAAAAATTATAAATTATATGTAAGAGTATTTTTTTTTTTAAATCAAAAAACAAAGATTAAAAAATGTTGAGTTTGATTTAAAACAATAATAATATTATGTCATTTTAAATATAATTTTATTCATAATAATAATTTTTATAGATAAATTTTTTTAATATACATTTCTCATATATTATTAAATTACATAAAAATTACATAAAGGTATATTTTTTTTTTTTAAATCATAAATAAAGATTAAAAAATATTGAGTTTGATTTAAAATAAGGATAGAATATTACTATGTATTATAGATATAATATTATATTAGATTTTAATGTAAATTTTATTCATAATAATATTTTTATTTTATTTATTTATTTATATGTAATATTTTTAATACATATTTTTCTCATATATATAGGAAGGAAAGCTTTGTATCTTTATCATATGGCTATTAGCATAAGCCACTCGCTAACTTAATGGATTGTAACAGAAATAAAGAAATAGATGTTTTGGACTGAGGTATGGGCTCACCTTTTTGGATATGTTTTGTATGTAAAAAATATATCTTAATTTCTCCTTGAAATAAAGGTATGGAAATATACAGATATATATTAAATAAAATTAAAATAATAACAATATTGTGTAATTATAAATATAAATTTATAAAGATAGAAAATTAATGTAAATTCATTATATAATAATAATGTTTATATTATAGGTAGGTTTTGGGATGCCAAAATGTTTATGGATGGGCTTTCATAGGTTATCACTGAAGATCAGAAAGGAATAATCTATGGTGATGCTCGGAACAAAATGAGATCTATTTTATTTTATTTTATTTTTTGCTTTAAAAAAATTAATTCAGAATTCCGAAAGTTAAATAGAAGTTTTGTATTTTTATGTAGATTTTTTTTTTTTTGAGATATCCTGTATGCTTATGGAAGATCCAAACCTTATTTGATAGTAGGAGTTTTAAGCTCGGTGATTATTGTTTCAATATGGTTTCTTATAAGTTTTTATGGTAGTGTTTTAGATGCAGTATGTTTTAACTTCTAGGAAATTTTGTTATGGAATATATATATATATATATATATAAAATTGGTTATTATTTATTATAAATATTAAATATTTTAATGATTTTATTATTATGTATTTTTTTTAATATGTCTCACATTCAGATGGAGTTAGCTTGGAAGCTGAGCGAGAAAAGATCCTAGATTTGAATTTCCAATCAATTTAGCTAACCTTAGAGGCTTAATTTTATTATTATATATTGATATCTAAGAGTTTGTATTTTTCTTTTAAAATTAATTAAAAATACAAAATAATAATTAAATTTAAACCACAAAAACCTGAAATCTAAATTTTTTTTAACAAGTTTTAAATAAGACTACTCGAAGACTATGGAAATCATAATTTAATTGTGGAAAAATGAATCTATTTTGATTCCAACATTTATTTCTCATATAACATCATTTTAATATTAAAAAACCATTTTTAGTTTTTAATTTCAAAATAAAGTTATTGACTTCAACATTTATGGAACATAACTTAAATATATAAAAACAAAAAATTTAAAAAGTAAGAAGGAGTTGAATTTAATCCTTTAATTTTCAAAATAAACATAATTACAAATCACTAATTTTAAATAATTAAAGAGAAATGCCAACACTTATGGAGAATCAAGGTATGGCCATAATTCACTTAATCATGTCATAGTCAATACATAGAGGATCAACAAAAGCACCATGTCACTTACAAGAATTAAACCCATAAGCCATAATTCACTCAATCATGCCATAGTCAATACATAGAGGATCAACAAGAGCACCATGTCACTTACAAGAATTGAAACCATAACTTATGCATAAGGAAACCAATAACATAGGGGTTTAACAAGAGCATCACATCACTTAGAAGAATCAAACATAACTTATACATAAAAAACATTCTAGTCTTTAATTTCCAAAAGAAGCCATTGACTCCAACATTTATATGTCATGAAACATAACTTATGCATAAAACAACACTTTCTAGTTTTTAAGTAATAAAAGAAGCCACTTACTCCAACATTTATGTCACAAAACATAACTTACAACTTACTCATTAAAAAAGCATCTAATTTAAAAAAAAGAGCAAATTGAATTTAATTTTTTAATTTTCAAAATAACTATTTACGAGAATCAAGATATTGACCAAAATTACATAATCCACTCAATCTTTGTATAGTCAATATAAAGAGCTCAACAAAAAAGGGTAGGTAATTAACAATCATTTTCTCTATTTTCTCTACTACCCAAGATACATCCCATAGCAAATAAAACTACTCCCTGTTTTGGGTTTCCTTTAGATTTAAATATACTACTAACGTGAAGAATTCAAACATGAATCTATAAAGACAGAGTGAAAAATAACATAATAACAGCTACAGCTGAGCTAGGCAAACCGGACCAGTGTTCCCCATAATAACTACAGCTCAGCTCGGCTCGGCTCGGCCCAGCTCGTGCTCTGCTCAGCTCCGCTCCGCTCAGCTCCGTTGCGCTCCGCTCGGTTCGGCGGAGCTCGGCCCAGCTCGGCAGACTGGACAGTTGTTCCTCACAGGCCTCGGCAGACTGGACAGTTGTTCCCCACAGGCCCAGCTGAAATGCAATTGGGATGGTATATGTGGCCGCAGTTGAGTTGATTTGCGTCTTCTCCAAATTCAAAATCCACATGACAAATTGGGCAGGTTGAACTGATACTGTTATTATCGCTGATATGATCGCCTGAAATTGAAATGCTTCTGCCAGCCATTAATGGCGGCGGCACCAGTTCCCCGACTGGCCGTCTTGGCAGCAGTCGTATTGGTCTTAGCTGCATTCGACATAACAGTCTGAAAAATATTGAATCGCATCCTGGACAACTTCCAGTCCTATCAACTTCCTGGAGTGCTTTAAGTTGTGAACAGCTTCACATATGGAAAAACATATCTTTATTTTAAAATATTTTCCTCGTAAACCAATTTTTATTTTAAATATATTACATAAAAGATATATATTCATTCCTTATTTTAAGGCTTTTTGTGAAATATTAAATAAGAGTCTATGAATAGAAAGCCATAAAACACACATATTTTGAAATATATATGTATATAAAAGTTGGTCCACAACCACAAAGTAAATATGGTTCATTTTTTTTTCCTATTGATGATAGAGAGCGGTGTATATGGTCCACAACCACAAATTAAATATGGTTCCTATTTTCCTATTAATGATGGGTATATCAATAACTTTTAATAATGCTGTTGTATAAGAGTGGACAGTCCACCCATCATCAAAGGATTAACAATGTTGGTTGAAGATTAGTTGAGATGATATCATAAAATAATAAGGTTATGTTATGTGAGGGGAAATAGATTATAAGTTCAGAATTTGTTTGTTATAGTAGTTAGAAAAACAATTTAAAGACCTTGATATGAGTTTTTATTTGGTTTTAAATTTTTGTTTTATGGGCGGATATGGATTTTTTAAATTATTTTTTAATTGGTTTTCACTTTTTAATTTATGAGCGGACATAAAAAAAATTAATTACTTTTTTCTTTTGGGTACATAATGTGACGGCTTTGCACTATATCACATTACACATCTTCCCCATGCTAAGTTGTAAGCACCTCGCTACTCTCGGTGCAATAAACACAATGACATTGCAAGCAAATACTTCACCTTCAAATAATCATATTTACTTGAGAACTATGTATAGGTCTTGAGCCATAAATCAATGTAAATGAATGAGACATTGAAATTAGGCCTAAAATATAACTTTTGAAGCTCAAGGGAAACAAATAATCCCTTGAATTACCACACATGACCTCTATGTAGGACATTTGGCCTATGAGTGATGATATCTCACTATTAGAAGGTTATGAAGACTAAGGATGGGTCATGGGGAACTTGATATGTTCAAGAGATGATCCTAATCCTTCTGATCTAAAGCAATATTTTAGGAAACCTACTTTAAGAAAAACATCGTGAACCACCACAATCGATCCTCTAAGAGTATAATTTTCCTATGGGTAATGATATGGGCATCTAGGGCTAAACAATTCACCATGAACCATCACATAGGATCTCTTGAGGGTATCCCTAACATCCAAGTGGAGATATGGGCACGATTACGAGTTTTTGAGGATCAGGTTTCGGTGTTGAGGTATTAAACATGGTCAATGGAGGAAGCTGATGAATTGGTACATAAAGGCATATTCTAGGAATAAGGGTCCGGGAATGATGCCTCCAACCACGAAAGATGACTTTTTGAGGGTTTCTTTGGTATTCTAGTGACAATATGGGAACATTATAAGTTTTTGAGTACTAGGTTTGGGTCTTGTGTCCCTAAACATGGCCGAGAGAGGAAACTTAGATCTTATTCCCTAAATAATGCTTGTAATAATCCATGGCCAAGAAGGATGAATAAACAAACACATGGCTTGTGAACTATGCTCTTTAACCTATGACTAGAGATGTTGATGCTCTTTAGCCTATGAGAGGTGATGTCTCTTTAGCCTAGTAATTATTGGATTTGAGGCTCTATGCATGATCAAGGAAGGAATCCTGTGAATTGCGCCCTAAAGGAATCTTTCAGGTTAAAGAAACACACATGATCACCCGAGGAGTGTTGTAATAATAAAACTAGTCTTTTATGTTTCTTTGTGGACATTAGATTTTTTTTGACAAAGTTCCCAAAACTGACCCATAGAATAGTTTACAATAGGTATAGAGAGATATTGGGGGTTAGTTGTATATATATATATATATATATATATATATATATAGAGAGAGAGAGAGAGAGAGAGAGAGGTTAGGGGATTACAGAGAGAGAGAGAGAAAGAGAGAGAGAGAGAGATTGGGGGCTGGGGGATTTTTCAATATTTTCGACCTCTAATAATCATAGTACTATCCTAAATATGGAAGCTTCTAGTACGTGCATTTATAGAATACTGTGGTATTGCAAAACCATCACAATATATACATGATTATCATTCTTATAGAACCATCACAACCAAGGAAACATTTCAGCACATTCATAGAATGGACAGTCCTACTTTTTATATTGCACATTATCATTCTTATAGAACCATCACAACCAAGGAAACATTTCAGCACATTCATAGAATGGATAGTCCTACTTTTTAAATTGCACAACTTTATTTAAATGTGTGGATTTCTTATCAAAGTATTGCAGATTATTCTATCTTTTGGAACCCTATAGTTTTTCTTTGTTCTTTGATTTCGATACATTATTTGTCAAGTGACTGTAATTAGGTCGTGTTGAAGTGTTGTAGCTGCTTGTTCTTTATTTTATTTTTTATCCATGCATAGTTGTGTCATAGATTGATATTCTTTCCTCTATGGGAATGATATTGCCTGTATCATTTTGTTGTGGTTGGTGGATTCGGTGTGTCATGCAGTGCTTTTTGTATCATATTTGGACTGATATTTCCTTGTTGTTTCTATTAGTGTATGAAGTTGTTATTTTTGTTATGTATACTAGACACTTTTTAGTACCAAGTATAACAAAACAAAATACATTCTTATCAAATGAATGTAGGGAAAACAAAAATTTATTTCTCTTTCTTAGAGAGAAGAATCAAATGTGGAAGTGATAAAGGAATCAGAGGGAACTGATGAAGTTTCATTCTATACTCTACTCACGAGTACATAATGGGTGATAAGTGACTAAAAAAATGATTAAAAATCAGAGGTAAATGACAAAAATTGGTCACATGACTGATAGTCATAAATTAGCAGTTACTTATCACCTGACCAAATTGGTCATTTATCACTTAGTCATAAATTTTTTGAAATGCTTCATGAGCTGGTCATATATTTAGTCATTTTTTTGGTCATTAATTTGAACATTTGGTAATATAATTAGTGATCTATTTGGTAGGGCATTTAGTCATTTATTTGATCATTAGATGCAACGATTTTCATAATATTTTATTAGAAATACCAATATTGCAATATCATTAGGGCACAGAGGAACCAAAACACCAAGCTCATGCTTGTAAGGCAGGCGATCTTCTATTGATCTAGCACCATTTAAGAATTGGGGAGAGGACCAATATTATATTTCCAACTACTATATCATCAATTCAACACTCCAAATTGCATTACAACGAACTTGTCATCATTATATCACTCTTATTATTCCTCAAACCCCGACCTCTCCATTCTAGTCCCTCAATTCCTACATTTATTGGTTGACTTTTCATCAAGAATATGGTTGACATAGGTAATCTAGTTTCTAGCATTTTCAATTTCAAAAACTAGGAGATATTTTAAATGAAGAAAAACAAGAATGCCAAAATAGAGAAAGATGAAAAGATGGTATATTTACAAGATCTTATAAAGATAACATTATAAAATAAAACATAGTGCACAAGCCAAAATAAATTTCATAAACAAACTAATACATGAGTAAAAGAGGAAATCACTCAACAACAAAAATAACGTGTGAAAATGTTGCTTATTTCTATGATTGTCGATTTGTAAACAAAAACCACAAAAATAAGAAAAAAAGATTCCACCTTCTATGGTAATTTACTATGTATACCAAAACAAAATAGTTAAATTAAACTCATTCAATCATATAATATGGGATTTTCTAAAAGTACGAAACAATTTTCAAATGACATTGTTGACTTTTTTTTTTTGTAAACTAGTAGAAGATAGTTATATTAGCATAAACCAAATGTACAGAGTAGTAAGCAACAAAAGATGCAGATTCAAGCTGTTATCGGGCCCTCTCTTCAAGGAGAAAAAAGACCCATTAAAAATATGGAAATGTATCCTAAGAGAATTACTACTATCTAGAGAACCATAAGTCTGAGGAAAGAACTAGAACTAACATAGCTGCCTGAGAGACAACACAAAGACTAATAGAGTAAAAAACCTGAGAAGACTAGGAGTCGAGCATAACTAGGAGCTATGATACTCAGGCTGGACTGGCTGAGTTGTAGGGTATTTAGCAAGAGTGATCCCCAATCGTCGAGCCAATTGTTGCTGCTTGAAAAGACTCTATTTTTGCATGTCCATTAACTCGTCCAATTGCATTAAGATTTCCACCCGCGCCTCATTGCAGTCAGTCAGGGATTTACATAAAACTAGCTTGTGTGACCAGATCATATCCAACGTTTTCTGATAGAGAATTGATCTCCCTCTAGTGTTTCCAGGGTCGGGAACAGGCTCAGCAAATTCGTCCTAAATCTCATCATCCGTAACACATCTGTGGGAAACCAAGGCGTCCTCCTCAGTGTCCTGAATCTCGACTTTCGCCTAGGTAGGAATCGCGGAGTGGTAAGTGTGGGATTTCTCTAGAATGCCTCTCATCAGATGAATTGGGTGAGAGGAGGAGGAACTGCTAGGATGCTAAGCATTGAATTTCTTGGCATCTTGCCGGGTCCGGACTCTTTTAGGGGGAGCCATGATAATGCAGACCAACGGGTGGCGAACAAAGAGCTCACAGCGGAACTTGGAAGAGATAAACACCGGAGAATCACGGGAAATAGAGGAGAGACAGAGGCCGCCAGGAGGAATGAGCAGAATGGAGGTGTGAGTTGAACCTTTTCTGAGGAGGGCTATAAGACTGGCATCCACCGACCTATGGAGACATTGGTTGAGGCTATTAGAAATCTCAGTATGATTATGAGAAGTGTGATTTTGGCCATTGATGGTGAAAGGATAGGGCCATTGATCATCAAATGCATGAGGCATCATCACCATAACTCTGAGTAAGAGATGAATTACAGGATGCACCAAAGACTGGACATTCCAAACATGAGAGTAATTAACTCTGAGACCAGAATCCAAGCAACGTACTGAATGGGTGAAGGGGTAGATGTCTTTAATGATAATGGGCAGTGGACGTGGAGGGAGGGTCATGGATAGCCTCGTGTGGAGGAAGCTGGCGGGAGATCATGGCGAAGGAGATGAGCTTAGGGCAGTTGTAAGCTAAGCGCGTGAACAGTGGGCCCATGGCCAGGCTATGAGACGTGTAATGCACCTGTTGTGGGGGAGGTAGGTCCTGACAGGAAATGTCAGTGAGCTAATTCTTGAGGGGCTACTCCCTAAAATGAGGCCAAGAGGAATCAATTTTGTTCCTAGAGGTGTCAACACGATTATTGGAAAGGTGGTCAGCAAGCTTATTAGCCGAGTGGCGGACATGGATCGTGTTGAAAACCTCGAAGTAATTTATAATAACTTGTAGTTTCTCTTTAAGCCAATCTAAACGCCATTGTTTGGAAAGCTTGGAGAGGAAGTGTTGTAGTGAAGTCTGAGAGCAGTGTTGATGATAATTTGAGAGTTGCCTTCAATGGTGATGGCTGACCAACCTTCTCGTCGAGCAATCTGAAGCCCAGTTAAGAGTGCAAGGAGCTCGGAAACATTGTTGGTGTTGTTTCCTGTGCATTATGAGAATATGTCAATGATCTTCCCATTGGTGTCTCTGAAAGCCCCTCCTATTCCAGCGGGAATGGGATTTCCTTTGGAGGCCCCATCAAAATTAAGCTTGAGGGAGGAATGGAGCGGCGGGAACCAAGATGAGGGGATACGAGAGGAAGGTGGATGGGTGGAGGGTGAAGGATGAAGAGGGTCCAACATGAAGTTCCAGTCTGATAAGATAAGTCTTTCCCTGGGTTGACAAATGAGATCAAAAGCATCCCAAGCTATCATCCTCACCACTTCCTGCAGATTGGAGAGAATAAGTTGACTGAGGCTCGACTTAGGGAGGGAGTAGTTGAGAAAAATCCTTCTGTTTTGTTCTTTCCAAAGATTCCATAGGACAAACCTAGGGTGCCTTTGATGTCAAGCTTGTTGCGATCTGAGCAGTGAAAGATGGTGGCCCCCCAGTCCTTGATCATCGAGGAAAAGATACAAGAGTTGAGGAGATATTCCTGATTTTCCTCCTACTAATTGCAAAGAACACAAACTGAAGGTAAAAAAAAACCCTTTTTGATTAGTTGAACCCAGGTGAGAATTTTTCCTCTTGCAACAAGCCAAAGATAGGTCTTAATTTTCGGCCAGATATGCGAGTCCTAGATTTCATTCCGAATTCCATATTTGGGAGAAGGAGGAATGTGAGAGAGCTGGTACGCCTCCTTGATCATGAAAAATCCATTCTGTTGATATCCCCATCCGAGCTTGTCCGGGAGATTGGAGATGAGGATTTTTATGGAGTTGAGAGTAGTCTTGAATTACTTCGCCTCATTAGTGTTGAAAATAGCATTCGCATTATTCTGAATAGTCCAAGATCTCCAGGTATCATTGTTGGCCTGTGGTTCCCAATAGTGATCGACCAGGTGTTTTCCCAGGAGCTGAGTGTGGTGTTGAATCTCTCTTGTGCTAGGGAGGTTGGACAGGGGAAGTAGATGATTCCAGGCGTCTTCCCAGAAGAGAGCTCTGTTTCCCTTTCTAATTTCCCAGAAGCTATGTTTGCATATGAGTTCTCTTTGGGCCCAAGCAGAGTTCCAAATAATAGACCTAGTCGAAAGGGAGTCCTGCTTTATGAGCTCATGATTGGTAGCATACTTTTGTATCCAAATGTGCATCAAAGGACTGTGGCTTTCTGTGCAACATCTCTAGAGAAGCTTGGCACAGAGAACTTCATTGAGGGTGCAGGGGTCTCCGAGGCCCAACCCCCTGTCCAATTTGGGAGTGCATATCTTGTCGCAAGCCATAAGGGCACAATTACGTTGATTTGTGGTGTCACCCCAAAGTAAATTTCTCTCAAGGTTTCAGATGGATTTAAGAATAAATTTAGGGGCTTCCATAACTGAAAAAAGGTAAAGGGGCATGGACTGTAAGACAAACTTGAGTAGGATGAGGCGACTGGGAAAGTGAATGGATTTGAAGGTCCAAGAGGAGATTTTGAGCTCAAGGGTGGTGAGCAAGTCTTTCCAAGAGGAGTGATTGATGGCAGAGGAAATCAAGGGGGATCCAAGAAATTTAGAGGGGAGAGAGCCTTTCGGAAATCCAAGTAGTTGGATAATGCGGTTCTGAATATGCAAATGACTACTGAAAAAGAAAATTTGAGACTTCAGATTGTTGATGGTCATACCTGAGGAAGCGCTAAAGGAATGAAGAATATTCCTAAAAGCTTTGGCTTCCGTAACAATGGATTTCCCCATTAGGATGGTGTCATCTACAAATTTCATATGCGCATGAGCAGGGATATGAGGATTGATTTTGATGCCTTGCAGCTGATTGTGGTTGACCGCTACTTTGATACTTCTTCCCAGACTCTCTGCAAGAATGATGAATAGGTAGGGGGAAAGAGGGTCACCCTGTCTGATGCATCTTGAGGAAGAGAAAGTGGGGGAGGGAGAGCCATTAATCAGAATGGAGAAGAAGGCAGAGGAGACAAGGGAGATGATCCAGCTGACCCAAGAGAGGGAGAATCCAAAGGCTAAGAGGTTGTCTTTGAGGAAGTTCCAATTAGTCTTATCAAAAGCCTTGGAGAGGTCAAGCTTAATGAGCATTCCTCAAAGGGAGGAAGACTTAAGAATGTGAATGATTTGATGAGCAGTAATAATGCCATCCAAACTTTGGCGGCCTTCGACATAGCCATATTGATTTGGGGAGATGAGGAGTGGCAACAGAGGTTTAAGGCATTTGGAAATCACTTTAGTGACAATTTTGTAGATAACATTGCAGAGGGCGATAGGGCAAAAGTTGGCACAATCAGCCAGTTTACAGGTTTTGGGAATGAGCATGAGAAAGGTGGAGTTGAAAGCCGGGAGAATAGAGCCAAAGGAACGGGAGTCTTCAACCACCTGCCAAACCTTATTCTTGACAATTTCCCAGTAGGTTTGGAAGAATTCAATGGTGAAGCCATCAGATCTAGAAGATTTTCCAGGCTTCATCTCCATAACAGAAACTTCGTCTTATCCAAGTGAAATGGGACTCATGAGATTGTTGTTCTGTTCCTCAGTAATAAGATGGGGGATGTGCTAAAGAATATGCTGAGAGGCTTGCGTCCGATCAAAAGTATTGTCATTCAGAAGATTCTTATAGAAGACGATGAGCTCCTACTCAATGGCTTCTTTGTTAAGGACAGTCTCCCTAGTGCTGGTCTTCAGCCTGTTAATTCTATTTTTCTGCCTGCATTGGATCATGGCATTGTGAAATAATTTGGAGTTTGATCTTTTCCCCTCCTTGAGCCAATGAATTATGTATTTTTGGGTGAAATCACGAACCTGGGAAACACTTCTGTGACAAACAGAGTGAAAAAAACGGAGCGCGGGAAGATGATCACGCGAAAATAAGTCAACCTCAAACTCTAGGCCGAGAGTTTTGAGATTTCAAACTCTCGCCCGAGAGCTTAAAAAAAATCTCGTCCGAGAGTTTGAACCAATCACCGCGCTGTATTTTTAAAAAAACTCTTAGATGAGAGTTTGAACTAAACTCTCGTTTGAGAGTTTGGAAGATATTTTTTCGACCGAGAGTTTATGGTCAACAAACTTGCGAAAATATATGGCATCTTTCCAGAACCTGCAACTTCAGCAAGCCCGAACCCCTACAAATTCTAAATATTATTTGTCAGACTTGGTAGCAGTGGATTCATATCCGAATCTAGTTTCCCATGATATAATAATTGTTTCATTTCGACTTGAATTTCTATTTATTAATATTTTTTTCTAAACCTTATCCCTTAAAGAATTTTATTACTTTGAAAATCACCCGAAATGAAAATTCAATATCATAACAAAGACAACACCAAAAAATTTGAAATTTCACAGAGATCATAATTGGCTCGTCCTCCTCAAAAGGGTACTTTTATTTTTTCCAATAAGAGTAACATTTGAAAGAAAATGTGAAAATAAAAACATGTGTCAATAATGCACCATTTTCTGAACATATGTTGTTTCGATAAATAATAAAAAATAGTTCCCAAGTCTTAAAAAACTCAAAATATAGTCTAGGATTGAGTGTAGTATGTGTAGATTATGATCCTACAATTTTTTTCCCTAAAATGAATAACCATCTATCGAAAAACTGTCGTCAACACAGGTCACTCATTATCCATACCGAAAATTTTCAAGTATATGCCGTCTGTTTACAACAAATTTGTCCCACGATATGTCCATAAACAAAATTAAAAAAAATACGAGAGAAAGCTAATTCAATTCTTTAAAACCTTTGTGTTTACTTCAAGTTGAAATTCCTAAGGGAGATATGGGTTTGAAGACATCGAAGTTGAAAAACATAAAATATAGCAGTTTTGTTTGTAAAAAACAAGCCAAAATTGTTTCCCAACTTCATGTTTTCACCCTTTTGTCTCCAAACCATCTCCTCCTGTTGATTTCTAATATCCAGCTGGCTAAGAAGGTGTTGCTCGTGCTGCTTGATGTTTTCTGTATATCCATGATGGATAGCGTGGGTTTGGATGTGCTCTAGATCCTGCTCTAGATTACACTTCTAATAATGGATATTACCAAATTCAGTTTTATTCCAGTGCTTGAGCTGTTTCTTGATGAATTTCAGCTTTTGTTGGAAAGAATACATAAGGGTTTCATCCCTTCCATGATAGGAGCTCCACCATTCTTTAATTTTTTCTTTGAGATCGGGATGCGAGATCCAGAATTGCTCAAATCTAAAGGGTCTTTGAGAGTCGGGAGAATCCCAATCAAGATGCAGGCAAACCGACCAGTGGTCCGAACCGACATAAGGAAGGATGGAGCTGGAGAGATTGAGTTGATTCATAAGTAAGGATTTGGATATGAGAAAATGGTCAATACAAGAAGCAACTTGAGTAATGCCTCCTCGCCTATTGTTCCAGGTGAAAGTACCATTAGTAGTTTCAAGATCAGCCAGAGAGTGATCCCTGATGAAGGTTTGAAAAGCAACATTGTCCCTGTCTAATATGTGAATTTCTCCTCTCTTCTCTGATAGGGTTGTTATGATATTGAAATCTCCCCCAAGGATCCAATGGTTGTTTTGGACCTAATTGTTGAGCCAGGAGAGATAGCCGAGGAATTGAAGTTTATGATCCATAACCTGCGGTCCATAAACATTGGTAATCATGCCTTTGTGTGTGGTGCCTAGAATGTGGAACCACCCAAAAAGAGTATTATGGTTGGAGAAAAATCCATCCAAGCTGAGGATACTGGAGTCCCAGGAAATGGCGATACCTCCAGAGGCACCTTTAGCATTGAGGGCTACTACATCGACGTTTTTCCAGCAAATCTTGATGAAGGACGGAATTTTATGCTCAGTGGTTTTGGTTTCTTGTAACATAATGAGAGTGGTTTTTTCCTTGAGAATTTTATTCTTCAGTAATCTACATTTTGAATCGCTACCGATTGCCTTGATGTTCCAGCTGATGAATTTGAGCGGAATTAATGCAATGGTTGAAAGATTGTGGTGATCTTGGAACTCGTTCCAGAGTCAATCAAGTGCTCTCCTAGCTCATGAAGAAGTTGCTTGTTGGGATTTCTACCTTTTTTCGTGAGTATACTTGGTCCTTTAGGAATTTCCTTGTGCTTGGAGACTTTAGTAATGCTTAATAGATTTTGATCAGAGGGGCAAGAAACGCTATCCGTTAGTGGAGGAAAATTCTGCTAAAGGTTGAGGGATTGATAAGCTTCTTGGAATAGATTTAGCTGACTCTGAGGAATGTTGCAGAAGTCTTTTTTTTCCCAGGCTTCTTGAATGGCTTCGAGATATATCACTCTAGTGTCCATGTCATCTAATTCCGTAAGAAGGTCAACAGAGGGGGAGAGGGTCGTAAGTTGTGGGATATCAGTGACAGTATTATCCAAGGGGGCGTGGGCAGGCTCAGTGGGCGTGGGAGAAGAGGAGATTAGGATATCATGGGTTTGCTAAGAAAGTGGAGTAAAGCTGTTGTGGCAATCCGGGTTGATGGAGGTACTGAGAGCAGAGGGCTTCTTCCCAGTTCTTCGACGGTATGTAGGCTTGGTGAAACCTTCATCATCCATTCGGGGATTGGCTAAGGGAGGGGTAGTTTTGGCATTCAGTGGGCATTCACGGAAGAGATGACCATGTTCATGACATTTCCTACATCTGAAGGAGATGTGCTCATAATCGAGTAATTGGATCCATTCAGTATCTTGGAATGAAAGATAGATTGCCTCGGGGAGGGCTGCGAAGATATCCATGAAGATGCAGATTCTGGCATACGAAATGTAGCGGGAAGTGAGAGTGACGTTTGAAGCTTGTACAAAAGTTCCAAGAGTATTGCCAATGCCAGCTAGGGTTTCCAAGCTCCATTATTCTTGAGGAAGGGAATAGAGCCTGAGCCAAACCGACACCACTTTGAAATCTTCTTTGTTAGGACTGAAGTTTTCCTTCCATTCCCTCAGATACAGACATGTAGAATGTAGGAAGTAAGGTCCACCCTAAAATATATGGTGTTTGTCTTCAAGATTCTGGAATATGGCAGTAGAAAAACCTTTGGATCCTAATTTCAACTCACATTGTCCTTTCGGTTTCCAGGTATTGGTGATCCACCAGGTGAGGTTTTTTTCAGTGGGCCATAAACCTATGAATTTACAAATAATGGCATGGTCATGCATGTACTTGATATGCTGACTAAGAAGATTGGACGTTACCTCATACCTTGGGATCAGTGCCGCCTTGGGCTTGCATTTGTTGATGTTCTTGTGTTATTTTGTATTCTTGGCTGGTTCATCATGCGTCTGATTTGCAGGCTTTGAGGCAGTTGATGCAGCATCTGACAAATCTATGTCATCGGTTTTAGAATTAGGTCTAGGTTTTCCTGGTTGCGGGCCCCGTTCTGAAGCTTTCAGGTCTGAACCCTCCAGGAGGAGGGGAGTGAATGTTTGTGTATGGCGGGCAGCCATTTGGCTTAAGGACAATTTAGAGCGACCTCCACTAGAGGCCGCTATGCCAAGCACAGAGCGAATGTTGCAGAAGATGAGGATAGGGTACAAAAAACCCTAGCAGAGATCTTCCATGACATTGTTGACTTAAAACAAGAAGAGGATTGCATTAATTTCTATATACAATTTTGATTTTTATATTACAAATTCTATATATTTTTATTGGATGTTTGTAACATATCTATATTTCATTAAACACATTCACTACTAATACAAATAAACTTGCAATAATGCATGTATCATTTTTCTTCCATTACCCTTAAAAGAACGAAACATATGCAAAACTATGTGTAAATGTTTTTTTTTTTTTTTATGACCGAGGCCAACGAAGGAGAGATAACCCACACAGGTCGCTTACAGTAGCTTCCGATGTGTTTGCAATAGCTAACTCTCACAGGAATAGGGCCCTGCTACCTTTATGATATGCTCTCCAAAAAGGGAGTCTCTCAATCTGGTTGTTGAAATTCCTAAAAATTTAACTAAAACCCTAAGATGCAACCTAACATAACGCAAGATGCAAAATTTAAAATAGTTGAAAATAGGAAATCTAGTAGCTACTAAACTGTAAACAACACTTTACCTATAAGTTTTAACTACTAAATAAAATCTAAATAAAACTTCTAATTAATCTATCTCTAAAATTATCTATCCTAACTATCCTGATCAGAGCAAGTTTAAAAGAACAATGTCTGATGCATAAAGAGTATGATTTAATTATAGTTTATTTAAAGAAATTCAAATAAAATATAATTTTGTAAGCACATCAACATATTCAAAATCCAATAATTAACAAATTAATTACTGAACATGTTGCTTATTACATCAGATATCTGTTACTGTCCCAAACATTCAAACACAGTGAAATTAATCATTCTAAGCAAATAAACATAAGATTTTAAGTGCAAGAATGTATGAAGAAAATGTGTTAAAAAACATTCTATCCAACAAATAAGTAAAGAACAGCACCAAAGTACAATCTCACTAAAATTGTTGAAAGAATCTTGGAACAGTAATAGCAGCAATCTTTGGTTGCAAATATTTCTGGATTAAAGAACACAGATCTCTTTACATAACCATTACATAACCAGAAATCACTTCTGGCAGAATCTCTTTTTCTATTGCAAATATAAAGATTTACAAGCAGAAACAGAATTGAGAATTACAAAGTACTCTCTATTCTGCTGAGATAAACCCCCCTGTACAATGGAACTCTGTGTTTATATAGACCAGAAGGACAAATAACAGACTCCTCATCCTACTGTAGCTGGTAGAACAGAATAAGTTATTTCTTCTTGATTTGAGGCTCCAAGATTTGCTTGTTTTGAGCGATTTGAAAATATCTCTCCATCGTGGCACATTTCAAAAGACATTCCGTTATCGAGAAACTGACAATTCCTGTCTTCATCGAACCTTGAATCCACGGTAAATAGTGAGTGAATTATTAACATGACGATCCTTTATTCACCATTCTATCCTTTATTAACATGACGATCCTTTATTGATCCGAGACCATTTTCATGCTATCTTCCAGGAAATTATTGCAACGCATTTTCACCACTTCGCCATCGAACCTGCAAAATAAGAAAGAAGGGAAATAAATGAATTTATCATGAAAGATAAAATAATAGAAATAAATAGATAAGGTACTTCCCTTATAGTAAATTTCCGTCAATTGCTTCATATACTCAGCAATTTCTTCGTTCTGATGCGATCAATTTGTTGGTAAAATGATCATTTATTTCTGAATGTCACGCTAGAAAAGAAAATTCGGGCAAATCGTATGCAGTAATAGGTGCAAGCTTCTGTTTGGTAAAATGCACTTCATAAGAAATTTTACAGCATGGTATTTACAATTCATTCGTAAACTCCATTCGTAAATTTTACAGCATGGTAAATTATTGATATTGCATTACTTTTCCCATTGATAAGAAATGATCTTCCATCGAGATCTATTCGTTGCGTTCCTCTTTTCCAGCAATTGTGATTAAACACTCTTTAACAAACTTTAAGTTTCAACTGAAGATGGGACTGCAATCTCGCTAATTTTGTTAAAACAAACTTAACGATCTTACCTGTCAAAACGATGCTTTCAAAACGATGAGATCATAAATTAGCATATAATTAATAAGATGGTACTTTCATGTCAATATAAGTCCACTTTCGCCACAAAAATCCAAAAAAAATCAATTACTGGCGATTCTACATAACTAAACTCCTCAAATCCCGATAACTAATTAAAAACCAGATGCATTGATGTAATGATCACGTTTTGTATCTCCTTCTCCTTCTGCATGGCAATCAATCGTTATGACTGGTGTTTAAACAAACTCACGCTGGCAGTTATCTTTCTGGCAAAACTCTATCAATCGTTATGACTGGTGTTTAAACAAACTCACGCTGGTGTTTAAACAAACTCACGCTGGTGTTTTCCTTCACTGATGATCTGGTAGAAAATAAGGGGATTTGCTGGAAATTAGAGCGATCAAATGATTTCAATAAATCTCGAATTAATATATTATGATGGCAAACTGGCAGCAATTGGGCAATTTTTAATATTCATGAATTCTCGCAGTAAAATGTGGTTGTTGCACCTTTCCTGGAGATCTGATTTAGATTTCCTTTTATTGGTGACATACATTACTTTAACTGTCCACTCATGTTGATATAACGGAAATCCACAACACTAGATATATAGAGGAGGAGGCGTAAATCTTGTTTTCACGAAGTCAAGTAGATGAAAAACGTGGCAGACTTTCCTTCATATCCACCATTAAAGTTTACCATATGACAAACTTTGGGCTCATCACCCTTTTAAATAAGTCTTAATATGTGGTGATAAGGTTGATGAATGATAAACTTCCTCTTTTTAGAATTAAAAAAAAATATTTATATATTGGGAAAGTTTCCTTGTAATTATATTTTAAATGTATTCGAAAAATGATAAAAGTGTGTATCATTCTTATGATAAAGTTAAGCCAGATCAAAGTATGCAAGTAACTTGGATAAGCTCAAATACGCATTTAAGAGCAATCAGAAAACCAACTAATGACAAAGATTGTTAGCTCACCAAATCTTTTATGCCATGATAGCCAAGCCAAAGAATAAGAAGTGCAAAATGTGAAAGATCCAGAAAGAAGGCCATGAAATCACCTACCAAATAAAGCAAGACTAAGGATATCTAAATATTTACAAAATTCACATGGGGGACCCTTTATTTAGCACAAATCAAAGGGGAGTTGTTGGGGTGCCAACAAGTCTCCACTATTGCTACTTTTATTTCCCTCCATGGTCTACTTTGATTATTTTCCATCTCCCTAAGGATGAGCCTTGGGATAAAGCTTTAAACCTACAAATAATGTTAATACATATCGTGAAAATAACAGTAATAGAAAGAGGGGATGATATTGGTAGTCATCACATATGAGAATATAGATCTAAAATGAAATATCATTTGCATAAAAACAACCTATTAATACATTCCTAAATTAACAACATAAAATAGATCCATATCCATTTTTAGGCTTTGCTAAAAAAAGCGATTACACAACCAAAGAGAAAAACCACCTTATTGCACAACCCCAAACCTAATTTCCATGGAAAAATGCTTAATACACACAAAACCCCTTGACATACTTTTGAAGAATGTTGATTGGAAATTATAGTGAGATGAAAAACATTAAACACATAAATTAATCCTCCTACAAATATAACAACTATATCGCACCCAAATTTGAGCAGATAACAACTCTATGCTTCTCCAACAATATTGTTGTCAAAAAATAGGCATGACATTTATAGGAAGGACACAATAGATTGTTGATACTAACCACATATACATAGTTTGGGCCTCCTCTTTTGCAAGAAGTAACATAAGAGTCTACATGATTTCTATACTTGTTTTAAAAGAGCTATGGATGTCAAACAACCATCAATTTATAAGACTATATTTCAAAATATGTGAAATGACAAAGGTTGCGTTTGTCAGAATGGTTAGAAAACAAGATAGGGAACTTAGGAAGGAAATGATAGTCAATGACATTCATAAAAAATCAACAAAGGATCATGATTATAGACATCTACAATGTTTTAAATTGGAATCCCTTAGATGATGTTGATTGAGTCACTTGAAAGAATATAAAACTATGTATCTATTGGAAGTGAACATTGTAGGAAACAAGTTCATTTGGAGTACATGAGGCACCTAACGTAATGTTCTCAACTATAATGAGTGTGACAAAAATATTGACCTATATGGTAGGCAAGAGGTTAGCCATGTTACCTTCCTCGAAGGCATTGGGAGTTGGGATGGGGTTTGTAAACCAGTCCACTTGGCCATCGATGAAGACTTATGACTTGAACTAAATTTGGTGGGTTGTAATAGGGGTAGACTCCTTGGGAATGAAGTAGGCTCGATGATGCATGTCATCCCAAGGGAGGTCAGGTGCAGTTAGTGCTTCAAGGATTTCTTCATCACTGCGAAAACATTGTGTGCAAAAATCAGAAGTGGTAAAGCTGGAGGTCAAGTGAAAATTTTGTTTGTCACTTGTGGTGATCATACAGATAGTATTAACCTCTACCGAGGAGGAGGATTCAGGGGGGCAAATCTCCTCTATGGTAGTAATGGATGACTCTAAACAGGATTGATTCATTTCGTGGAGGACCACTTGATACTCAGGTAAGTCAGAACAATGATGGCAATAATATTCGTAAAATCTGCATATGGCACAGGAGTGGTTGGTGCCCAACGACTTATTACGCGGTGCGGGGGTGTCTGGTAAATAAAAAACCAGAATGTTAGGGTCATCTTCTAACATCTTCTTATGTTCTTCAAGGTTTAGTAATTGCATCCAATTATTGGTTATATTGCCCAAATCATCGCACAAAGCGCACTTAGGAGGTGCATGCAGAACTAGAGGGGGGGTTTCACAGGTTTCATCATTTGTGGTGCAGGATGAGTTTATGTGGCCCTTCCCCTAGTGTTCTTGGACAGTTGAGGAGCATTGTTGGATGAAGATGTAGTCACCACAATGGGAGGTGGATTGTTGGCGGTGGTTATCAGTTGGATCGGTTGAAGGATGACTTGTGATGTTGGAGTGGCATTAGGAGCAGGTAAATACCTCATGGGAAGTCCTAATGTCAATCCCGAGAGATTCAACATCGCCATGATGGGAATACTTACTACCCCTAACAGTGGGAACAAGAAAGAGATTGTGTGGATTGGGGTGGCTTCAACATTTCTAAGTACTGATGGTTGTTGAGGAAGAAATCATGGTTGAGGGTTAGGGACCTATTTATTTGAAGAAATGGTGCACAAATCAGAGATCTCAATGGCCAAAGGAGGAGGTGGTAAGGAATGAAATGTGGAGACCATTGGAGTATCTGAATAAATTCCAAGGCGGATGGTGGAAATCGAAGGCATCTGTGCACCAAAAATAGGTTGTTCAACCATGGGAAGAACATTCTCTATTGTAGCAGGCATGCTCGGGTCATAATAAGTAACTTGGCCATTTTTTAAAACACATCCCTCGTGGGGGAACATCATAAGGTGGAACACCGGTGAAGGGACATCCTTCATGGTGTACATGTAGCTTCGTCCTAGGAGCAAGTTGTAGTCGAGCGGTGCGTTGATGACATCGATGTGAATCAAGACAGTTTTTCCAGCTAATTAGACTGGGACATTAGCTAGAAGGCAATGTGGCTAAGATGAACGACCATCATAAGATCATAAGGTGGTCATGAATGGATATAGTGTAGGGGATCTCAACTTCTGCCACATGAATGTAGACATCACGTATGTAGAGGCACCCTCATCAATGATGCATCGATGGATAACAATATTGTCGATTGAAATAGAAACTTGGAATTCTAATGTGGAAAGCATGCATGGTTCATATTGGTCTAAATCCAATGCCATCATCCATGAGTCAAAAGGGTCTATCACACCTACGAGGGATAACACTGTTTTGCGCTGCGTTAGATAGTTCTTTAAAAATTCTAATGTTGACATCGAAGAAGGGGACTGGTCTAATTCATCCACGATCTTATAGTTGAGGGAATCACGAGCATTGGGGTTTTTATTGATGTGCCATAGAGAAAAGCGAGGAGGTTTAGGGGCCCCTTCGAATGATGCTGGGGGTATACGTAACGGATTATTTGTGGGAAGAGTGTTAGTTTCCTTATATGTAGGAATGGTTTCAGCTTTGGAGCCATAATGGTTACAACATGTTTGAAGGTTGATATTAGATGAAGACATCATTAAAAGTTGGTGGGTACATGATTCAATGGGTTGAATAACAGGCGGCAGCGTATGTAGTTGGATGTTGTGGTGCAGCAGCCCATTGAGGGGGAGACAAAGGTTGAGTGGATACTACCCATTGCATGGATAGGGAGTTCTACAACACCATAGGTTGTGCATGAGATTGCATGGGGTTCACTGCTGCCGGACGTGCAGCATGTCCTTGGCATTGGGCATCATCATTCCAAAGTTGGCGAGCTTTCCTCGGTTATGGTCTCGTCCCCTATTTTTTTGTCCTTGTTGGTTCTATTGGCTAGGTTGGTTCTGCTATTGTTTTTTTTTAGCATCAACTTGCCCTTGGAGAGAAGGGTGTTCTGCAGTGTAGCAGCTGCTGGGGAACTTGCGGTGGACAATAAGCGATAGGGGCTTGGGGTTGTTCGGGTGCAGGTGGTGGTCGTGGATGGTAGTAGATAGGTGGTGTGGCAGGGGGGGAGTATGCTGGCGGGGTATGTCCATAGCAATGCATCGAATAAGAAGGTCCATGTATACGGGGGGTTTGGAATAAGGGAACAGATGAAGGTGTTACTGTTGAATGGGTTGTGGTGCGCGAAAGGTCAGGACCACTCGTGGTGGAATTATGCGTAGGATTATAAGTCGGGGTGGTGGCAGGAGGTATATGGACATATTTATTACTACGAGTTGCAACGTGTCCAATAATGCTGTCAACAATGTGGGGTTCTCCTCGCACGTATTTCCGGGAGGAACCACCACAAGGAGCATATGGTAAAATGAAGTAAATGTAGCCTGATTGTGCATAGATAAGGTCAAACTGCTAGGCTTTAAGTATGGATTCTTCTTCATTTTGGGTCCATTTGGATGCCACATCCTTGGAAATAATTGGGATAAGGGATTTCAAGAACCAATATAATAAGATGCGGTCAACTAACTTGATCTTGCATAAACTATGGTGTCTACGTCATTCATGAATATGGTTCGTGATATGGGTATCCATGTTCTATTTGCAAGATAGTAAAATATCAATACCAACATCATAACGGACTGGTAGCTGAAAGAACTGCAGGAAATTCTAAGTGAGGGATGTAAAAGTGGAGTGAGTCCCATGTGGCTTTTCAATATACCGCTTAGTTGCAGAGCCAGTGAGTGTTCGTTGTAAAAGGCGTAGGAGGCTCGAGTCATCTACTATGGATTTGGGGGAGCACCATAAGTGGAAGGGCATGATATGGTTTTGGGGGTCCTCAACGCCCTTCCCTTAAAAATTTGGGATGTTTGAAGGGAGTTTGGTAGACATGGGAGGCCATGTGGGGTCGTGTCGGATCATATCATTGGTCAATCGGGCCAGATCAGGGAGGTTGAGACTGGCCATGAATGAAAAACTAGCAGGAGCATGTGACATAGTTGAATTGGCCTACGTGATATCCATGGTGGCGATAATGGGGCCACCTCCATTGAGGGGTGGCACAGTGCACTGAGTCATAACAAGGATCGAGGGACCACCAGTGCCCCCAAGTGTACTAATGGTACCCAAAGGGATGGTGGTCAGACTAGATCCGCCACCGATGGGTATGGAATTAGTGACTGGAATGCCAGTTGTAGGTCCTGTGGATAGCTTAGTGGGGATGGATGCTGAAATGGTAGTTGGGCTAGTGGTGGAACCACTGTCGACAATTTCCATGGTAAAAGGGGTTGGGATTCATGTCGTCGATGGTGATAGATGGTGTTGTGTATGTGGGTAACTCTGACTCGGAACCATATGGAAAATAAGGGTGTTAGGATGAAGATCCGATGATGAAGATGTGCATCTGTGACCAATGGGGTCAAGTGGACTGTGCTGTGGGGATAGTCCCCATAGGCCACAAGAGTGTCTGGGTGAATCAATGATGATAGGTGTAAAAGTGCTAAAGAGATGTGGGAGATAAAATGCTCAAAAATCCTAGTGCAATCGTGTGTTCAAAAGGAGAGCTCTAAAAAAAGGTGGCACTAAGGAAAAAACAAGATAAAAAACACATGTTGCAACAACATGCTATAACAGGTAGATCGACAATAAAATGGTCAGAATACCAACAAGAAACACTCATTAAAGAAAAAGGTAGACTCACTAACCGAATAGGGGTACAGGAGCATGCAAAAACCTATCTAAAATATATAAAATCTCACACAAATTGTATCCCCTGCAGGGCGATAAAATTCGTAGTGAGGAAATATGAAATGTAGAACCAAATGGTGAAAGGATATCCCTCTACCGAGAGGGACTCTGCGTAAAAGAGTCCTAGAAGAATGGAAACTAAGCTACACCATTCATGGCACATCTGTAAACGTGTCCCACAACTTTAGTTCTTTGGCCATCTTACACCCGGTATGGGCGTCAGCATGCATGACGGGAACAACAAGTTGGTATCCTTTAGTATATAATGGATAGGGATAGTCCACTCAGACTTCTGGAAGAAATATTGCTGCTTCCCCTCCTAAGGGAGAGGCCCTTTGACAAATCAGTGTCAAGTATATCAATAAATAATAGGGGATTTTGGTTCCCTTAAGGACAACAACTATGTTCCAAACGTGTATGACAAATGGAGTTTTTTTGGATGCCTAACCCCAATGTCCTACCTAGCTACATAATTGTTTTTGGGTTCCCCAAGTGCAGTTAAAATGTGTTTAATTAAGCCAATTTTAGTCTCTCTTGAGTTATGGGGAGAGTGTGTGTGCACAAGTGGTGTGAACCCAATATCTCCAGATAGTAAAAGCTGAACTAAACAACTAAGACTGAAATATAAAAAAGTTATTTTCCTTTTCAAATAAAAATACGAATGCATATAAAGGGTATGCAGGAAATAAACTTATTGAAATATGATGCAAGAGATAGAAATGCACGAAGAATGCATGCACACTGAAATGTCTCCAATGGTACAACAAGCAAAACAAATGTCAAATGGGTGCATGAAAACAGGGGTTTGTTGGTGTAGCAAGGTTAAGAAAAAAAGAAAAAACAGGTGCAAGGTGTGGCTGTGAGGAAAAAAGTCACGCTATGGGTGCGACGAGCTACATAAAAGTCACGCCGAAATAGAAAAACTGAAAACAACGAAAAAGGGAACAAGTCTGGGTGGAAAGGGTGCGGCTAGGGCACGAGTTTCATACTCAGAAGTGCATAGGGGGTGTGGGTAGCAGGGCCGAAGGTGCGTGAAGTGCATGGGTAGAAGGGTTGAATGCATGCGAAGGTCGTAGGTACCATGGCAGGAGGTGCGGCTTACAAGATTGAAGGTGCACGAAGCGTGTGACTTACAGATCGGAAGGTGCATGGAGTGCGTAGATTACAGGGGAAAATGCATGATCTGGGCATGAGTTTTGGGTTGAAAGTCACTCTCAAGAGCGTGGGTTTTGGGATGAAAGTCTTGCTCAGGCCACCGTTTAATGGCATAAAGTCCCGGGCTGGGCCAAAAAAATGGAACTGATGAAGGGCAATGCGAAGGCAAGTATGGAGGGAAAAGCTAGGACATAACTGTAAAATACAAGAAAAATAACATGTACACAGCTAAAAATAAATACTAATCATACCAAATGCTAGATCGATGGGAATCAACCTAGTTGGAGTCGTCAAAATTGTAGGTAGTGTTTTCAGACCAGCCTGTGCAAATGGGCACCTGCTAAGGATTATGGAACCCTTAGTAGAAGTTTCAAATATAGATAAAAAAAATATAATATGTGGGAGTGAAAATAACAACGAAAAATACATCTAACTAATTACTGCAGTGAAAAATAACAAATAGATCGGAACCCATAAAGTATATTTTGTATTATGTTGCAAACAAAGGTTTATAATAAGAATTACCTCACAAGATGAGGTGATGGGCTCCCTCGCAGCTGTATGAGGAGTAGTGCTCTAGGTCTCCAAGATTCCTTACTCTAATAAGATGCGGGAGCTGAACGAGGTGAGTTGCATAGGAGGGGATTTTTGTTTCCCTTCATTCCTATGCTCACTCTTCTTTGAGTGAGTTCCAATGTTGCATCCGCACATAGTAGTGCATGATGGTTGACCCACTGAGCCGCAAATGCGGCGATGGGGCGAGATGATTACTTGCGGTGGTGGGGGACTAGTGGGTTTCTTATTTACATGCGAGTTTTTTACTCAATGGCGACAACTCCCAATGGTGATCGAGGACTTCCTCTATGTAGGGATGGAGTACAGGGGGGATGTAGAGCTACCATGACCTCCTCATCCAAAATGGGGACCGAATGGTATGTACTTACTCAGTTTATAGTATCATATTTGAATACTTCATAGCATATATTGTAGCTAAATGATTTTTATAGCACTGAGACTGATGATGTTATTTTGTGTGCATATGTGTGTTTGTGGTCTCCTACAGACTACCCGACTCGTAAGGGTCTAGTCGAGGGGGTGTACTCTCCCGCATGTAGGCAGCGACGTCATCGGAGTGCTTCGACGAATTTGGAGTCACTGTGGGTGGGTATTATGTTGGAACATTTAAAAACCGATTAAGTACTTAGGATATATTTTACTAGTCACCTAGATTAATTTCCTATTTTTTGACTAACTAAATAGGGCCAATTTTGTCTTTTAGTGGACCACTTGCTATCCTAAGTCACAAAAATGAATTTGGACAAATTTTGGATAATATTTCCTTGGATTCTTTATGTTTTTATTCTATTCCTGAATTAGAAAGACAGTTTCCTAATTTAGATAACTTTATCTTGTTTTTTCTACTTTCTAGTGGATAAGGAAAAGCTAGTTCACTTGGAAACTCTTATCACTTGACCTATTCGACCTACACATCATATATTATCTTCTAAATCCACCATTACATTCCATTTACCTCACTCATGAGCTTCCATACCATACTTGCCAAATTCGTGAGCCTCTAGCATAGTTTTGGAAACTACTTTTGCCACCTAGGGGTTTTTATGTTTTTATTAAGCCTTACTTTTTGTGCTTTACAACTTGCCTTTAAGGAATTCTTTTTTCTCTCTCCAGATGTATTATATATTTTATTCACATTGAGGAATAATACATGAGATAGTATTTCCATCAATTGAGTTCCTTCTCTTATGTTCTGTTTCAGCATTTCTTCTTATTCTTGCATATCTTTGAATAATTCTTGTGAGGAATTCTTTGCTTCAAGATTCTTGGCTATTAGACTTCTTTCATGGTATTGATCCTATATAGAATTATCACATGGTATCAGAGTCTTTGGATTTATTAATTAAATTAGTCTTTAAGTATGAGTTTCAGAGAGTTTGTTTTGCAGGTACTAAAGATCAAATGGTAGAAATTTATTGTTGAAGAATTCAGATTTTTCTATCTCTCGTCATTGTTCTATCATATGTCTTACGATTCGAATCATCAGCCAGTTGTTGCAGCTCATACAAACTCAAAACCAGTCCTTGGGTTTATTTTTGGTGTGTTACTGAGATCTATGGAGGCAAAATTACAGCTTGGAGTGACTAGTGTCGCTCTCTCTCTCTTGCTTCTAATTCACTGCACGATTTTTGGTATCGATTGCACAAAAGATGGAGGACATCATCAAGTCTCATTTGGATCTGATCTCAAGAAGCTCAAGTCTAGTGAGCACATTCCACTTCTTTCCAAGAAGAATATTCATCTAGACATTGAAACAAGTTCTCACCTGCTTGAAGTTTGGAGAGCATTAATATGGTGTATTCCATGATCTCGAGGAGAGGTTTTCTTCCCAAGTGGTTTTCCTTCTTTCCTCACCTACATGGATTAATAATTTTTTGTATTGGGGTGACCATCAAACTTGTTGCTTGGGCCTTATATTTATGATATTTCACCTCATAAAGTTAGGCTAAAGGGGGGGTCTTGGAACATTTAAAAACCCATTAAATACTTATGATATATTTTACTAGTCACCTAGATTAATTTCCTAAGTTTTGACTAACTAAATAGGCTCAGTTTTGTCTTTTAGTGGACCACTTGCTATCCTAAGTCACAAAAAATAATTTGGACAAATTCTGGATAAGATTTCCTTGGATTCTGTCTGATTTTATTCCATTCTTGAATTAGAAAGACACTTTCCTAATTTAGACAGCTTTATCCTGTTTTTTCTACTCTCTAGTGGATAAGGAAAAGCTAGTTCACTTGGAAACTCTTACCACTTGACCAATTCGACCTCCAGATCATATATTATCTTTTAAATCCACCATTACATTCCATTTACCTCACTCATGAGCTTCCATACCATATTTTCCAAATTCGTGAGCCTTTAGCACAAGTTTGGAAACTGCTTTTGCCACCTAGGGGTTTTTATGTTTTTAGTAAGCCTTACTTTTTGTGGTTTACAAATTGCCTTTAATGCATTCTATTTTCTCTCTTGAGATGTATTATATATTTATTCACATTGAGGAACAATACATGAGATAATATTTCCATCAATTGAGTTCCTTCTCTTATGTTCTGTTTCATCATTTATTCTTATTCTCTCATATCTTTGAATAATTCTTGTGAGGACTTCTTTGCTTCAAGATTCTTGGCTATTAGAATTATTTCATGGTATTGATCCTATATAGAATTCTCAAAGATTGACTGCCTACGTGATGGAGTGATTGATGATGGCTGGTAGCATTTGGATAAGGAGCTGATCCACATTTGCTATGATACTCCACAGGAGTGGAGACCATTGACGCGGCAGATTGCAATGGAAGCTGAGGTAGTGAGGTCTATGGTGCGAGGTCATGCCCCATATGATGAGGAGGAGGAGGAGACTAAGTTAGATGTGGAGGAGGAATAATATGATGAGGAGGTGGGTGAGGACGAAGATGAGGATGAGGAGGACGATGATGTTGTAAATGACTCAGATGACTAGGCAGGTTATGGAACTGCCCCCTAATGTGATGAGCATATGGAGTTTTTGTATTCGTCTATTATTTTTATGATGAGGAAGCTGTTGGGGCTCCTTGATGTAGTGATGCTTATGTTGTGATGTGAACATTATTTCATTTTTATAATTATATATATATGCACATGGATGCAGTTTTTTATGATGATGGTCCCTTGTTTTTATTTTACGATATTATATGCATATATGATGAATAAATGCATGTGGATAGTATGATGATGCATTTTTATGGTTTGGTTCCTATATGTTGTGATTTATATGCTAGTCTAGAATATTATTAGCCATTTGGTCTACAACATTTTCCTAACTTCGTGGGACATGATTGAATGTAATGGAATCAAACTATCTAATAAGGTTTTTACTGCCCCAGAACTTTCTAAAGAGGTAAGGATTGTGTACGTAGTAAAATTTATTGAGTTGGGGGAAAAGGAGCCGGGAATCAAGAAACACATGAAGGTGGCTTATGCCAAATTGGAGAGCAACGATCAAGAGACCGGTCACAACATTGTACTCATCCTGGTTATTGGTGGCAACACTGATACACACTCCATCGAGGTGGATCAACCCATGTGAGGGGGAATACAATACCCAAGCCGCGGAGGCAAGGTTTGGAGACCATCTACTTGCATTGTCAGTAAAACCAACATAAAGTGGTGGAATAGGATCCATCTGTGGTCACACATGGAAGCAAATTGTAAGGTTAAAAAATGCAAAAGTGGAAAAAAAGGGAAGAAAACTATGCAACACTTACTATTGGGTCCGTGAAAAGTTAAGGAAAAAATCATTTGAAGTACAACCCGTTGCTAGGGTTGGATAATGGGTCTCCTTCAGAGTTAGTAAGGATGTATGCCCCCTTTTCAAGACATGATTGGACAATGTAGGGTCCTTTCCACATGGATTCAAACATTCATATTCCATGGTTGTCATGAGCTTGGTCATAAATGCATACTGGGTTGCCTTCGTGAAGGTGTGGGGGTGGACATGCTTGTCATAATTGGATTTTGAGCGATGTTTGGCAGCCTCAGTGATTTTTAATGTTACTTGTCAGTTTTTGTCTTCCTATTCCAATAGGATTAACCGTTTCTCAAGAACTGAGGTGTTCAGGGGAAGCTTAATGAGAATGTGTAAAGTTGGGATTTGACACTCGATGGGGAGAACAGACTCTACTCCGTGAACCACATGGAAAGGGGTAAAACCCATGGCAATCTTAGTGGAATTATGGTAATCCCAAAGTGCAAGAAAGAGCATATGGTGCCAATGGGACTTGTGTTGGCTTACTATTCGTTGAAGGATTCTCTTCAATATCTTGTTGATAGCCTCAACTTAGTCGTTCTCTTTAGGATAGTAGGGTGAGGCGTATTGGTGGTAAAAATTTAGTTAGGTGGAAAACCCTTTCCAAACGATGTATTCAAATTGTTTTCCATGGTCGGATATAAGTTGTTTAGGGACCCCGAATAGATTAGTGACATGGTTAAAAAAGAAACATGCCGCAGTTTCGGCCTTGAAGTCAAATGTAGGCATGGCCTCATCCCATTCAGTGAAATAGTCGACAGCCACAATGATGTATTTATGGCCATTCGACGAGGGGGAAGTTACACTCCATATAATCGATTTCCCATTTACAGAAAGGTCCAACAGTGATGACTAGATTGAGAGGGGTAGGAGGCTTTTGGGCAAAAAAGCTGGCAATTTCAACATTTTTTTACTACTCTAATTCAATCAGTGAAAAGAGTGGGCCAGAAATACCCAACGCAGATGACCTTTGGGGCACTGGCCATTCCAAAGAAGTGGCCACCACAGGATCCATTATGAAAATCATTTAAAACATGTTCAAACTCATCATGTGTGAGGCATCGACGTAAAAAGGTGTCGATCTCACGTTGATAAACAACATTGCCAATAATGAGGTATTGTGAAGCATGATGGCATATGCGACATCGATCATTGTGGCTGAGGTTGGAGTGAAAATTCTATTTTCATAGGTACACCAGAATGTCGCCATACCATGGATCAACCGACAAAATGGTGAACAAGTGGTCATCGAGAAATTTAGTGATGATAGGAGGTGACACTGACGAAGATGGTAAGTAAGTCATGAGGTGTTCCAATGCAAGGGATTTAGTACTCTTCGGTGTAGAAAATGTTAGGTCATATTCTTGAAGGATAATGATCTATTTAGCCACATGACTTTGAAGGAGACAACAACTCAAGAGATATACCATGGGGTTGGAGTATGCCACAACTATAGTTCGACGGTTCAGAATGTGGTGGCGTACCTTTTGGATAGAGAAGATAGCGGATAGGGCCAACTTCTCCTTATGGGGGTAGCATAATAGTGAACCAAACAATGTTTGACTCACATAATAAATGACACATTCTTATCACGCACTACTATATTCTTGGACTAAAATGTCAGAAACGACATATTTGGATGCCGAAACATAAAGGATGAAATACTTCAAGAAATCAAGGGGGCGGATTTCAATGCTTGTTTTAGTTCTTCAAAATTTGCTTGTGACTATTCATCCCAAATAAAGGGAACCTGGGTCCGAAGAAAGCGAAGGAAACCATGAAATTTCGTAGCATAGTCTAGAACTAAGCAACGAAGAAAGTTGGCTTTCCCTTGAATGATTTGTAATTGGCATAATGTACATGGTGATGGGAGGTCAAGAATGGCTTGAACCTTCGAAGGATCGATAGTGATCCCATTTTGGGAAACAATGAAACCCAATAACTGGCCTGCAGGAACATAGAAAACACACTTGTGGGGGTTCAAGCGACTGTTGTATTTGCGGCAATGCAAAATACTTGGCATAGATCGTCCAGGTGGTCGGATAACTTCTTGGATCAAGCAGTGAGGTCGTCCACGTATACAAGGATAATGTGGACCAAGTTGTGAAAGCAAAAGGTCATGGCATACTGAAATGTGGCACTAGCATTTTTAAGACCAAACGACATAATGCTATAGGAAAAGGTGCCCCATAGACTAGTAAAGGCAGTCTTATACTGATCCTCTTTGCGAATTTCAATCTGATTTTAGAAAGAGAAACCATCAATGAAGGATAGAATCTTATGACCCGCACATGCATCAATGAGTTGATCGATGAAAAGTGTAGGAAATTTGTCTTTGTGACAAGCTAAATTCAGATCATGAAAATAAGTACAGACGTGAATGGTGCCCTATTTTTTGTTAAGTGACACTTGATTGGACACCAATGTGGTGTAAGCAATGGACTAAATGAACCTAGCTTGATGTAATTTTTCAATTTCGGCCTTCACTGCTGGTAGTTTGGAGGGGTGAATAGGTCGTTTCTTCTGGCATATGGGTGTGACATAGGGCCAAGTATCGATACGGTGCTCAACATCGGGAAGTTTAATACAAGGCATCTCAGTATATGACAAAGAGAAAACATCATTGAATTCTTGGAAGCGTTTATTATAGGAAACAAATTCGTCTGGAGTACATCAGGCACCTAATGTAATGTTCTCAACTATAACGGGTGTGATGGAAATATCGACCTGTATGGTAGGCAAGATGTTAGCCATGTTACCTTCCACGAAGGAATTGGGAGTTGGGATGGGGTTCGTAAACCAGTCCACTTGGCTATCGATGAAGACTTATGACTTGACCTAAATTTGGTGGCTTGTAATAGGGGTAGACTCCTTGGGAATGAAGTAGGCTCGATGATGCATGTCATCCCAAGGGAAGTCGGGTGCAGATAGTTCTTCAAGGATTTCTTCATCGTTGCGAAAACATTGTGTGCACAAATCAAAAGGGGGAAAACATTGTGTGCACAAATTTGGTTTGTCACTTATGGAGATGATACAGATAGTCTTAACCTCTGCCGAGGAGGAGGATTCAGGGGGGTGAATCTCCTCTATGGTAGTAATGGATGACTCTAAATAGGACTGATTCATTTCATGGACGACCACTCGATACTCATGTAAGTTAGGACAATGATGCGAATAGTAGCCATAAACTTTGCATATGGAACAGGAGTGGTTGGTGTGCAACGAATTATTATGTGGTGCGACGCTGTTTGTTAAATCAACAATTAGAATGTTCGGGTCATCTTCTAACATCTTCATGTGTTCTTAAAGGTTTGGTAATTGCATCCAATTATGGGTTGCATGGCCCAAATCATCGCACAAAGCACACTTAGGAGGTACATGCAGAACTGGAGGGGGGGTTTCATAGGTTTAGTCATATGTGGTGTAGGTTGAGTTTGTGTGGCCCTTTCTATAGCGTTCTTGGAAAATTGAGGGGCATTGTTAGATGAAGATGTTGTCGGCACAATGGGAGGTGGATTGTTTGTGGTGGTTATTAGTTCTACCAGTTGAAGGATGACTTGGGGTGTTGGAGTGGCATTAGGAGTAGGTAAATACCATAATGGAAGTCCTAACGTCAACCCCAAGAGATTCAGCATCGCCATGATGGGAATAATTACTACCCCTGACAATGGGAACAAGAACGATATTGTGTGGATTGGTGTGGCTCCAACGTGGCTAGATACTAATGGCTATTGAGGAAGCAAGTGTGGTTGAGGGTTAGGGACCTATTTATTTGATGAAATGGTGCACAAGTCAGAGATCTCAATGGCCGGAGGAGGAGGTTGTAAGGAATGAAATGTGGAGACCATTGGAGTATCTGAATAAATTCCAAGGCGGACGATGGAAATCAGAGGCATCCGTGCACCAAAAATAGGTTGTTCAACCATGGGAAGATCATTCTCTAGTGTAGCAGGCATGCTCGGGTCATAGTAAGTAACTTGGCCAATTTTGAAAACACATCCCTCATGGGGGAACATCATAAGGAGAAACACCGGTGAAGAGACATCCTTCATGGTGTACATGTAGCTTCGTCCTAGGAGCACGCTGTAGTCGAGCTATGCGTTGAAGACTTTGATGTCAATCGGGACAATTTTTCTAGCTAATTAGACTGGAACATTATCTAGAAGGCCATGTGGCTAAGATGAATGACCATCATAAGATCATAAGGAAGTCATGCATGGTTGTAGGGTAGGGGATCTCAGATTCTGCCACACGAATATAGACATCACATATGTAGAGGCACCCTCATCAATGATGCATCGATGGATAACAATATTCTCAATTGAAACAAAAACATGGAATGCTAATGTGGAAAGAATGCATGGTTCATATTGGTCTAAATCGAATCCCACCCTCCATGAGTCACAATGGTCTATCACACCTATGGGGGATAACATTGTTTTGCGTTGTGTTGGGTAGTTCTTTAAAACTTCTAATGTGGACATAGAAGAAGGGGATTGGTCTATGTCATCCATGATCTTATAGTTGGGGAAATCACAAGCATTGGGGTTTTTATTGATGCGGCACAGAGGAAAGAGAGGAGGTTTAGGGGCCCCTTCGAATGGTGTTGGGGGTATACATAACAAATTATTTGTGGGAAGAGTGTTAGTTTCCTTGTACGCAGAAATGGTTTCGGTTTTGGAGCCATAATGGCTACAGCATGTTTGAAGGTTGATATTAGATGAAGACATCATTAAAAGTTTGTGGGTACCTGATTCAATGTGTTGAATAACAGTCGGCAGCGTATGTAGTTGGATGTTATGGTGCAGTAGCGCCTTGAGGGGGAGACAAAGGTTGAGTGGATACTACCCCTTACTTGGATAGGGGGTTCTGCAACACCATAGGTTGTGCATGAGATTGTGTGGGGTTCAGTGGTGCCGAACGTGGAGCATGTCCTTGGCATTGGGCGTCATCATTCCAAAGTTTGTGAGCTTTCCTCTGTTATGGTCTCGTCCCCTATTTTTTTGTCCTTTTTGGTTCTATTGGGTAGGTTGGTTCTGCTATTTTTTTTTAGCATCAACTTTCCCTTGGAGAAAAGGGGGTTCTGCAGTGTAGCAGGTGCTGGGGAACCTGCGGTGGACAATAAGTCGTAGGGGCTTGGGGTTGTTCGGGCGTAGGTGGTGGTGGTGGATGGTAGTAGATAGGTGGTGTGGGAGGGGGGGAGTATGCTAGCAGGGTATGTCCGTAGCAATGCCTCAGACAAGGAGGTCCATGTATATGGGGGCCTTGGAATAGGGGAATAGATGAAGGTGTTTCTCTTGAATGGGTTATGGTGCACGAAAGGTGAGGACCACACGTGGTGGAATTAGGCGTAGGAATATAAGTCGAGGTGGTGGCAGGAGGTATATGGACATATTTCTTCCTATGAGGTGCAACGTGTCTAGTAATGCCGTCAACAATGTGGGGTTATCGTCGCACGTATTTTTAGGAGGAAACACCACAAGGAGCATATGGTAAAATGGATTAAAGGTAGCCTGACTGTGCATAGATAAGGTCAAACTATTCGGCTTTACGTATGGATTCTTCTTCATTTTGGGTCCATTTGGATGCCACATCCTTGGAAATAATTGGGCTAAACGATTTCAAGAACCAATCTAATAAGATGTGTTCACCTAACTTGATCTTGCACAAACTATGGTGTCTACGCCATTCATGAATATTGTTAGTGATATGGGTATCCGCGTTCTTTTTGCAAGATAGTCAAATATCAATGCCTGCTTTATAACGGACTGGTAGCTGAAAGAACTGTAGGAAATTCTTAGTGAGGGATGTAAAAGTGGAGTGAGTCCCATGTGGCTTTTCAATATACCACTTAGTTGCAGAGCCAGTGAGTGTTCGTTGTAAAAGGCGTAGGTGGATCGAGTCATCTGCTATGGATTTGGAGGAGCACCATAAGTTGAAGGGCATGATATGGTTTTGGGAGTCCTCAACACCCTTCCCTTAAAAATTTGGGATGTTTGAAGGGAGTTTGGTAGGCATGGGAGGCCATGTAAGGTCGTGTCAGATCATATCATTGGTCAATCAGGCCAGATCACTGTCAAAATTCAATATGCTAAGACATAAAATATCAACATTACATTCCATTTCACAGTAATAGCATATACAGGATCACTGAAGAAACAACAAGCACAACATAAACACAAGAGACACAGATTTATCCTGGGAAACCCTCATGGGGTAGAAAACCCAGCAAAGCTTCCTCAATATAGATGACTAGCAATATACAAAGATGCAAACCAAAGACATGATATCCTCCTCCACCATAGAAAACCTCTCCTCCACAAGTGCGCTACATTCTGAGTGAGGGAAGTGTGTGTATAATGAGGATCACACCTCCTCTATTTATACACATCTCTGACTTGTACTTTATATTAACTAGGTCAGCCCCAACTTTACCACTGGGTTAAACACCCCACTACAATTGACTGGGCCAACCCCACTAGGGTGGTCTAACAACCCTTTGACCCACATAATACATACAAGGCCGACCCCCACTAGGGAAGTCTAATAACCCAAGTTACCACATTCCGACGCAGGAATAAATATCTCCGGATATACAATAAGATCTTCATGGAGGAATGAAACATCTCTGGAATAATAAAGTACAAATATAATATTCTTAGAAGTTACAATATCTCAACACTCCCCCTTAACGAGAAGGATATTATAACAACATCTGCAGGAGCAAGGAGTCATCAACATGATACATCTATAAATCATTGGAAGCTTTCTCAACATCATCAGTAACTCAACCAGTTATTGGAACATCAACGTCTTCAGTACTAAGTCTTTATCTTCTGCAGCACACAAATAGCTACAACAATATCAACATCTAAATCCTCACGATCATCAGCATCGTCATCACATGATCATCAACATCATCGTCACGTCATCTCGATCTACAGTATCTGGATCATCACAATTTACAGTATCTAGATCATCATCGATCTTCATGATCAGCAACATCGACATCTAGATCAACACAATCAGCAGCATCGTCATCTAGATCAACACGATTAGTATCCACACCAATACAAGTATACACATCATCAATACAAGTATCCACACCAATACAAGTATACACATCATCAATACAAGTATCCACACCAATATAAGTATCCACACCAATAAGTATACACATCATCAATACAAGTATCCATGCCAATACAAGTATCCACACCAATAAGTATACACATCATCAATACAAGTATCCACGCCAATATAAGTATACACAAATATCCACAATAGCAGCATACCCTACAACACACATGATCATATTACAGGATGCTCAATCCCACTCTCTTTAGGACATAGGTCCAAGGATGATACAATTCAATCATGTACCTTTTGAACCGAGGTCCAGGGACGATCCAGTCCTATCATGTACCTTTTGAATCGAGGTCCAGGGATGATCCAGTCCTATCATGTATCTTTTGAACCAAGGTCCAGGGATGATCCATTCCTATCATTCAATTCTCAGAGACCTCTATTTACGGTTCAATTCAAGGGACCGAAGTCCAAGGACGATCCAATCCCCATTCTCGGAGACATCATGTCTATGTCTCAATTCAAGGGACCTAAGTCCGGGGATGATCCAATCCCCTTCTCAGAGACATCATGTCTATGGCTTAGTTCAAGGGACCAAAGTCTCCGGACGATCCAATCCCCACCGTACATTTAGGACTATGTCCAAGGATGACTTAATCCTCAAGTGTACATTTAGGAACATGTCCAAGGATGACTTAATCCTCAACCGTACATTTAGGACCACGTCCAAGGATGACTTACTCCTCAACCATACATTTAGGACCATGTCTAAGGATGTCTTACTCCTCTCATGTCCACTAAGGACTTCATTCTCGAAGACATACGTCTGTGGCTCTCTTTAGGACTGAAGTCCAAGGATGATCCAATCCTCACATGTCCACCAAGGACTTCATTCTCGAAGACATACGTCTACGAATCTCTTTAGGACTGAAGTCCAAGGATGATCCAATCCTCACATGTCCACCAAGGACTTCATTCTCGAATACATATGTCTATGACTCTCTTTAGGACTGAAGTCAAGGGATGATCCAATCCCCACATGTCCACCAAGGACTTCATTCTCGAAGACATACGTCTACGACTCTCTTTAGGACTGAAGTCCAGGGATGATCCAATCCCCACATTTCCACCAAGGACTTCATTCTCGAAGACATCTGTCTACAGATCAATTTAGAACATGTGTTCAAGGATGATGCAATCCCTCTTCTTTCTCGGAGACATATGTCTACAGATCCTTTTAGAACACGTGTTCAAGGATGATGCAATCCCCTCATCAACTTAGACCTTGTCTAAGGACCATCCACAAACCTCTTTGTTGGCATCACCAATATAGGTATCCACATAATCGACGTCACTGTCGATGCAGGAAATGTCATCATAAGCGACCACATCACTCCCCCTCTCGAGGAGGGTCCTACCAAGCTTGTCTCGGAAATACTCAAACTTTTCTTGAGGTACAGGTTTGGTTAGTATGTCGGTAACTTGTTCACTTGCGGTAGAGGTTTGGTTAGTATGTAAGAAATTTGTTCACAAATTCAAACTTTATAGTTCATTTCTGTACCATATCTTGTATATATAAATGTCAGATCTCTATGTGCTTTGACTTATCATGGAACACTGGATTCTCTGTCATCTTTATACAACTTTGTTTGTCACATAGGATCACAGTTGGGTCTATCTCTAATTCAAACAATCCTGAAGCCATACTTCTTCACAACTAGCAGAGCAAGCAGCCATATATTCCACTTGTGCTGAGAGCCACACTGGACTGCTTCTTGCTAAACCACAAGATCATGGTTGATCCCAGACAATAACATCATCTCGATGTGCTCTTCCTATCTGATACACTTTCTGCTCAATCAACATCTGTGTAGTCATTTGAAGTCACGATCTTTAAGATATCATCGATCAAGGTCTATCATATCCTTTAGGTACCTCATCACATGCTTTGCAACTATCACGTGAACACATCTAGTTTCCACTAGAGACTGACTCAAGTTGTTAATAGCAAAGTATATATCTGACCTAGTATTCGTTAGATACATCAATGACCCAATAATTTGTCTGTACAAAGTTACTAACTCTGATGAGTCATCTGCTAACAGCTTCAAGTTGGAATCCATGAGAGTGGCCATTCCAACACATCAAGTCCTTTTAATATTTCTCGGCATACTTTCCCTGGTTGAGAAAGATTCCTTCTAAGTCTTGCCATACTTCAAGACCTAGGAATTAATGCATCAATCTGAGATCTTTCATTTTCATTTCTATAGCCATCTATCTGTGCCATCTGTCGTCAGATGGGTCTACTGATATGATCCCTAATATCATTCAAACTTTGTGGTGAGTTCCTTCTTGTATCCATGTCATCTATGTATAGAAACCATATTCAACCTTGTAACAAGGGTTGAGATCCACATCACGCATGGTGATCATTAAGCTCATCAATTGACTATCAATCATGGGCACCCATACAGAACCTGATTCACACTTCTTCTTTAATTACACCATTTAAGAGAATGGTCTTATCTAGCCACTTGGAGCAAACATCTCATCATGATTCTCTTCCTCTTTCTAAGAGAATATTCTAGCCACGAGCCTTCTATATTTTGTTTGATTTGTAAATCTTCTTGTTGAACATCCATCTCTTGTTCGGTGTTCATCATTCTTCATGATCTTTCCTACATATCAAAATTAAGTACATGATTAGTAATACTTCAGAATCATCAAATCATATTGATATGATAACCTATTATGCATACAGATATCATTTGCATAGTTATGCAACTATTTTGACCAATACTTTGGCACAACACTTTCCCATATCCTGTATGCATACAGTGGCTATCTAGATGCCTTACATCTCTACCAGAACATACTATCGAGAGTGTGCATAGCTCTCAGCATGTTAGCAAAGAGGTTTCATTCTAGACAAGCAATAATGGAATGTTTGTCCAACTTACCGATCATATGCATATTAGTAGTATAGTGTTCAATGCTCTATGAATGTTTACACTCAGCATGATATATTCTAGGAATACAAATATGCATACAACCTATTACAAGTGATATCATTTACTATTTCAAATAACAACTCAAATACTTATCTTTTATGTTTGTATGCTTGCCTCCCGCTTGATCTTCTATATGTCTTTTGATCTTCTACTCATTATGTACCATTATGCATGCTCAAGTGTGCACTAGTGTAATCCTCATGATCTCATACACAAACATACATTCATTAGTATATTCTCAATATTATCAAAACATTATAATTCTAAATAATCTTGAATATGTATAGTCATGATCATAGATAATAAACATTAGTATTTAGGGTTTCAGGGAAGTCTTCTTTTACTCATGCATATTCTCGTTTGATCATAGTACTCTTCTGGTTAGTTAAATCATCAATCAAGATAAGAGACATAATATGCATAAACCCTTGATTACTAACTTTATGAATAAGCATAACCAATCATACCAAGTATACTTATATAAGGGATCCTAGCACAAGGTAAGATACTAGCTTGATATAAGAAAACATACCTGGATTAGTATACCTGCTTAGTTATGTCTAACATACCTAATCAATATCTTCTTTGTTCTCTTCAATGATTTAGAGATCCTGTGCTGGAACCTGCATATCTCATGGGTTAAGCATAATAGAACAAAGTCATACATACCTCGTAAGTAGAACTTCTATGTGATCAAAGACTATGCTGTTATGGTCATGGAACTTGATTTGTCTTTTGTGATGTACCTGTATCTTGTCAACAGACAACATCAACCTCATACAACAGCACAATGCATTAGTACAATCATATAGCCCTAATCAATGAATGTCTTCTATCATTGACATGCATTCATACTGTTACTAGGGTGATAATACAATTCTAACATTAATCAAGATTGTACTAATAAATAATATGAAGACAAACATATTATGAACTTAATCAGGAATCATATTTCAAGACATACCTGAACCTCCTTAAGTCATACTTGTCGAGACTTCTTGTAGTCTTCTTATTTAAGGCCTTAGCCTCAACTCCCCCTGAAACTTGATCTAGAGCTTGATTAGGGTTTTCTAGAGAAACCTTAAAAATTCAATCTTTGACTTTCACACTTCTGAATGGATCGAAGGATGTGTTTTGCTGAGCTGATCAAACTAGCATACTTCAATTTTGAAATCTCCAAAATTTGACCCCTCAAAATTGCCTTCGAAACTTCTGGGTCTTCTGGACAGGATCTCGAACTAGGGTTTGATGAAGCCCACCGTTCTTCCCAGTCAAAAGGTTCGATCCAAGGCTCTAAACTCTTATTTTTTTGAGGAGCTTCCAGCTGTGGTCACAGACTTCAAAAATTCCAACTTTTGCTGAAGCCCTAATTTTCCATCTTTCTAATCAAAATCCGGAATTGGGTTTTGATCAAGCCTGGTCTTCTATCCAACCAAAAAATTCAATATTGGTCTTTAAATTTCGATTTTCCTGAGTGGCATTCAGCCATGGACTCCAATTCCAAAAATTCTAACTTTTTCTAAAACCCTAAATTACTTAAGCCATGAATGAAGGTGCTCCAAAAATAATTTTGTTTTGACAGAAATATGTACCTGATTTTTTCTGCTGTAACTCTGAACTTTTTGATCCACAAGGTCTGAAAATGTTTTTTGTGGTAGCCTGACCTATCATCTTTCCATCCCGATAGGTCTGACCTCAATTGTATTTTCTGAGATATAGTTATTCCAAGTGTCGTAACGTGACCTGTTTATGGGATAAAACAGGAGAGCAAACTTGTACAGCATACCACATATCACTGGTTCAACTTCAGCCTCTGAAAATGTTTTTTGAGATAATACAGTCTATGTAATACCTGTCACTTTTTACCAAATTTCATTTGGAGCTTCCTAGCCCATGTTATGACCTTGTTTCCTAGGTCACCTGATTTTGACTGAGATCTGGAAGAGGAAGAAACCCTAACTTGTACTAATCATAAATCACAAAGTACAACCAATATGAGGGTGTCCTTTGGAAACAAGGGACCTAGGGATGTTGTCTACGACTTGTAAAGGTTTTAGATCTTGAAACGTTTCCAAAATGGATTTATAGTGAAAGTTCCACGATGACGGGTTTTTGCTATACAAAACCCAAACCTTGAAATTGTCGCAAGTGAAGCAAGTGTCGTAAGTGCCATACATTGCCTTCCTTCAGGTTAGCTCTGATACCATGTTAAGATTCAATATGCTAAGACAGAAAATATCAGCATTACATTCCATTTCACGGTAATAGGATATACAGGATCACTGAAGAAACAAGAAGCACAGCATAAACACAAGAGACACAGATTTATCCTAGGAAACCCTCATGGGGTAGAAAACCCAGCAAAAATTCCTCAATATAAATGACCAACAATATACAAAGATGAAAACCAAAGACATGATCTCCTCCTCCACCATAGCAAACCTCTCCTCCAAAAGTGCGCTACATTCTGAGTGAGGTAAGTGTGTGTATAATAAGGATCACACCTCCTCTATTTATACACATCTCCAACTTGTACTTTATATTAACTAGGTCAGCCCCAACTTTACCACTGGGTTAAACACCCCACTTCAACTGATTGGGCCAACCCCACTAGGGTGGTCTAACAACCCTTTGACCCACATAACACATACATGGCGACCCCCACTAGGGAAGTCTAATAACCCAAGTTACCACATTCCGACGGAGGAATAAACATCTCCAGATATACAATAAGATCTTCACGGAGGAATGAAACATCTCAGGAATAGTAAAGTATAAATATAATATTCTTAGAAGTTACAATATCTCAACAATCACGGAGGTTGAGACTAGCCATGAATGGAAAACTAGCAGGAGGTTGTGACATAGTCGAAGTGGCCTGTGTGATATCCATGGTGGCGATAGTGGGGCCACCTCCATCGAGGGGTGGCGCAGTGCAATGAGTCATAACAAGGATCGAGGGACCGTCGGTGCCCCCAAGTTTACTAATGGTACCCAAAGGGACGATGGTCAGAATAGATCTACCACTAATGGGTATGGAATTAGTGACTGGAATGCCAGGTGTAGGTCCTGTGGATGGCTTAGTGGGGATGGATGATTAAATGGTAGTTGGGCTAGTGGTGGAACCACTGCCGACAATCCCCCTGGTAAAGGGGTTAGGATTCCTGTCATCGATGGGGATAGATGGATTTTTTTATATGGGTAACTCTGACTTGGAACCATAGGGAAAATAAGGGTGTTAGGATGAAGATCCGATGATGAAGATATGCATCTGTGACTGGTGGGGTCAAGTGGACCATGCTGCGGGGATAGTCCCCGTAGGCCACGAGAGTGTCTCGATGAATCAATGGTGACAGGTGTAAAAGTGCTAAAGAGATGTGCAAGATAAAATGCTCAAAAAATAATAGTGCAACCGTGTGTTCAAAAGGAGAGCTCTAAAAAAAGGTGGCGCTTAGGGAAACAACAAGATCAAAAACACATGTTGCAACAACATGCTATAACAGGTGGAGCGACAATAAAATGGTCAGAATACCAACAAAAAACACTCCTGAAAAAAAAAGGTAGACTGAGTAACCGAATGGGGGTACAGGAGCATGCAAACACCTATCTAAAAGATATGAAATCTCACACAAATCGTATCCCCTGTAGGGTGATATGATATGTAGTGAGGCAATATGAAATGTAGAACCAAATGGCTAAAGGTTATCCCTCTACCGAGAGGGACTCTGGGTAAAAGAGTCCTAGAAGAATGGAAACCAAGCTACACCATTTATGGCACATCTGGAACGTGTCCCGCAGCTTTAGTTCTTTGGACATCGCACACCCGGTATGGGCGTCAGCATGCATGAAGAGAAGAACAAGTTGGTATCCTTTAGTACATAATGGAGAGCGATAGTCCACTCAAACTTCTGGAACAATTATTGCTACTTCCCCTCCTAAGGGAGCGGCCCTTCGGCAAATCCGGTTCAACTATACCAATAAATAATAGGTGATTTTGGTTCCCTAAAGGACAACGACTATGTCCCAAATGTGTATGAGAAATGGAGTTTTTTTGGATGCCTAACCCCAATGTCCTACCTAGCTATATAATTGTTTTTGGGTTCCCCAAGTGTGGTTAAAGTGTGTTTAATTAAGCCAATTTTAGTCTCTCTTGAGTTATGGGGAGAGTGTGTGTGCACAAGGGGTGTGAACCCAATATCTCCAGATAGTAAAAGCTGAAATAAACAACTAAGACTGAAATAAAAACAAATTATTTTCCTTTTCAAATAAAAATACGAACGGCTATAAAGGGTATGCAGGAAATAAAATTATTGAAATATGATGCAAGAGATAGCAATGCACAAAGAATGCATGCATGTTGAAATGTCTCCAATGGTACAACAAGCAAAACAAATGTCAAATGGGTGCATGAAAACAAGGGTTTGTTGGTGTAGCCAAGGTCAAGAAAAAAAGAAAAAACCAGTGCAGGGTACGGCTGTGAGGAAAAAAGTCACGCTCTAGGTGCGAGAAGCTACATAAAAGTCGCATTGAAATAGAAAAGCAGAAAACAAGGAAAAAGGGAACGAGTCTAGGTGGAAAGGGCGCAGCTAGGGCATGGGTTTCACACTCAGCATTGCGTAGGGGGTGTGGGTAGCGGGGCCGAAGGTGCGTGAAGTGCATGGGTAGAAAGGTCGAATGCATGCGAAGGTTGCAGGTAGCATGGGAGGAGGTGTGACTTACAGGATTGAAGGTGCACGGATCGCGTGACTTATAGATCAGAAGGTGCGTGGAGTGTGTAGATTATAGGTGAAAATGCACGATTTGGGCATGAGTTTTGGGCTGAAAGTCGCTCTCGAGAGCATGGGTTTCAGGCCGAAAGTATTGCTCAGGGCACCGTTTAATGGCATAAATGTTATAGGTTAAACTTGCACCTCTCCGTCCGTGATCACCTTGAACTGTTGATCACACAAAAGGACAACTTGGATGGAGGAGCATGTTGACCTTAGATGATACTTTGACTTACTCCATTTCCTAATTTTACTAGAAAAACCCTAAAAATATCATTCTGAGATATGAGCGCTACTCTACTCAAAGAGACTAGCGCCCATACGCTACTCTAGTGTACAATAGTAGTGCCCAAAGCCTTATGAGCGCTACTCCTTCTCAGCATAGTAGCGCTCAACATTTAAAATTGAATGAGCGCTAGTTGGTAAGCACTAAAGTAGCGCCCTATACGCTACTTCACTGAATAATAGTCGCGTACATATCAAAAGATGATTAAAAAATAATTAATTTTCTCTAGGAGGATTAGTTGCTGGTAGTTTCCCAACTTCCCCAACTTCCTCCATAACCATACATCGACCTGAACTACTTCTCTAATCCTATAAATACAAGGAAGACTAAAGAGAAAGGTTAGATGGATTAATGGAGAAACTTTGAGACATAGAGATCTAAAGAAGAAGCTTGCATTGGAGGAGTTGATGCTGAAAATATCCAAGCCAGAGAAGAGCTAGAGCCCAGAATCAAGTTGCAGGAGCCTATCATAGAGTCAGGTATACTTGTACATCAATTTACTTTTGACAATAAAGGTTGAAGTGTCTTTCTTGTTCCAACATAAATGTGTTCTGAAATGACATCTTAATTTGGATCTGTTTTGGTCAATATTGAATGTTAAACATTGTTTTTGTTTTCTTTCAAGCTTTATATATTGCCCAAGATGCTTTGAGAAAGGTATTGTTATTGCACGTTTACTGAAAGGAAGGTGGATTTGAAGGTTGAGCACAAGATCAAGTAAAGGCTAGGATCGAACTTTGATTGAAAGGTGTGTTCTCAAGATCCATAACTTATTTCTTTTCATAAATATCTTTGTAATATCATCAATACACTTACCTGTCACCCCACTCCAGTTGATAGCATTAGTTTCCTTGCTATAGGGTAGATTTTCTCGCCAACAGACTGGCGACTCCGCTGCGGATAGTTGAGTTTTTGCTCTAGGAAACCTTGTTCTTGTTTGTCTTCCCAAGATTGTTTTGACTCCTTTGATGTGTTGAGAAACCCTGTAGGTATCCCCTTCCTGTTTCTTTATGCTTCCATCAGTTTTTGGTATCTTTCAAAGTCAGTTTTTAAGCTTTTTAGATATGAGCGCTACTCTGCTATACGTACAGTAGCGCCCATACGCTACTGTGCTATACATACAGTAGCGCCCATCTCTGCAGGGGCGCGAGTTTCCCTACTACACAGTAGGGTACATTTCCTGAAGCTCTCTGTTAGTAGTTTGCTTGAATTTTTAGCCTTTTGGTGGTTTGTTGACTTTGCTTCTAGGTCTCCTTGACTAGTGTATGAGGTTTTTAACTTTTGTTTGAGTCATAGAACCTTTCTTCGAGTCTTTTGTCCATCTTTTGAATCGCTTGTTTACCTTTGGAATGTTTGGACTGTTTATGACTTTTTTGGAAGAATAGGTTGTGTTTTGTGAGGAGCACTTCCACTTTTTTAGGCCCTGACTGTATGTTGCTGGTTTACAAACCTGCATACTTTTGTATCTGCTATTTGTGGCAACGTTTGTCTGCTCTTTACTTATCCTATCCTTTGTTTTAGGGTTTGGTCCATTTTTAGAGCCTCTAGGGTGTCTTCCGATTTTGTTGATTTCCAATCTTCTTGGACTTATTGCCTTTTTCTGGTTTCAAGTGTATTTGAAAGTGCTTTAGGCTGATTCATTTCCTAGTTCTTTGCGTTAGTAGGGTAATTGGCAGCTTGCTTATCTACTTTCGCTTGGCATAGTGGTCTTGCTAGGGTTAGATGCTTTAGGTCAGTCCTCTTATATCTATCTCTTTTGTTTTCTCCCACTTTGTTTCCGAGTTTAGAGGCTTTTTATTTGCAAAAAACATGTAGATCAAGTCTTTTTTGAGCTATTGTCTTGATAGCTATAAGCTTAAGAACTTTTTTAGCCATACTTACACACATTGCACATAAGTTTTATTTTTCTTTCCATCTTTATAGTTCTTTTTCGTTTATAGAAAAAGCAAAAAAATTTGGTAGTTTAAGTTTAATAAGACTTATTTTTCTTGTTACAAGATAGCATAGGATATTTTGTACAATTTCAAAAAAGAAAACAAAATTTTTTTAAGTAGATTTGCTCAGATTTTCAGTTTTGGAAAGAAGTAAATGAAAAAATGAAAAGAGCTTTGTTGTAGAAAGTTTTGATTTTATGCACTTTTGTTTTCTTGTTGCAACCACGCCACACAAAAGCACTACCTTTTGAGTAATAACAACCCTAAAAAAATTTAATAAAATGAAATAGAAACAATTTTTCTTTTTAGGGATACACTACACCAACTAGTTTTGGTTAGGATCTTGAGTTTAAATCACCTTAAACCACTCAAGATCACACATTACGCAAAAATCATAGTAAGACTATCACAGGTAAATCCATTTCACTCAAAACTTGCCTGGGATCTATGTAGTAGGTCATTGTGAGATTAGATTGTTGGGAATACTCCTCCTGCTTTCTGTTCGAGCATACGCCATGATCGGATTGCATTTGGGGACTCTTTCGAGTTTCGGGATTAGTTACCCTCCCCACGCTTTCTGATTCGACCGGTGACTATTCCCCCAGGAGTTTTCAATGTTGTGGTATCCTTAGTATTTGACTTTAGGTTCATACACAGGTGATAGCAGAGGGTATATCTGTTGTACCTAAGACAGACATGGGAGGAAATCTGTTGCAGGTCTTTGGGAGGGCAGTTGGGTGATTCCAGCACTTGCACCCTTAGTCATTTTATTGTGGACCCCGGGTAACTGTCTTTCTTCCTTCATTGATCTGTTCTGGGCCCCCATCATCCCAGACTCTTCTACGGAAGGCATCTTTGTTTGCCTGGTTTGCATACTTAGGAATTTTTAGTTGGTGTGCTGTTTGCCCCCTAGTTGTAGTGGCCACTAGGTTCTAGTCTGTTATTTTATATATATAATCACGGAGAATCAAGAGCTTCGTAGATTGAGAAGGTTTCAAAACCTTCCACCACTTAGAACAGAACCTTTACAGCCAGCTAGACGACAGTGGGTAAACCCCGGTATTTCTTCAGAAACTACTCCTGAAACAGAATTTTCTGAGGAAATTCTTGCAACAGAAAACGCTGAAATAGAGGTTCCTGAGGAACCACTACCAGGTACTACATATCAATGACACTTTAGTTCAGTTGAGGTTAAAGATATTACATCTGCGGAGTATAGCACTCCTTCCAATCCTCCGTTGACTAATACTAGAATTCTGCTTCTGTCACCTGTTGGTTTTCAGCAGCCCCATTTCAGTGCAGATAATTCCTTGCCCAAACATCTAATGTCTACTTTAGGAGGTGAACAGGGAGTTCCCCAAACTCCCACTTTAGGCATGAACACAAACATGGTAAATGCTTCTTTTACTACTATTCCGAGTCAGGCACATAAAACCTCTATGACTACTCCATCTTTTAGTTTCAATACTGGTACATTAGGTATGCCAAGTGTAACAACAATGGCATCTATCCCTACACCTACTGTTGGACCTAGTAGTACATCCAACTTTGCACCACCTCCTTCTTTTCAACCGTTATATCAGATACCTAGTACTTGGATTTCCACACCTGCTGTAGGACCAAGTGCTTCTGCAACCATGCCAGTCATGAGTACCATGACTGCACCGTCTACATCAGCTTCCACTGGTTTCAATACTTTTGCAGGCCCTAACGTGAATCAATGTAATATGCTTGCAGGTAATGTCCCTTTTTCCTTATTCTTAGGGGGAGGGGGTAATATTTTTAACCAACAATATGGCAGAGCTAATACCCAGCCACAGTGGACGAACCCACAGAGCACTAATCCACTTTCATATGGGTGGGGAAATTTTAATAACTCTTTCGTACAACAACAGATGGTAGGGGGCAACCCCTACCAACAAGTATCTGGGGGAAACCCCTATCAACAGATGGTAGGTGGCAACTCCTATTAACATATGGCCGGGGGAAACCCTTACTAGCAGACAGATGGGGGCAACCCCTACCAGCAGTTCATGGGTCAAACTATGGGTGGTTCCCCTTTTTCGACCCCAGCTTATTAAGTATCGTCTTACTGGCCTCGTTTACCATTTCTAGCAACTTTAAATTTTCCAGATCTTTCCAAACTGACCAAGGATCCTGTGTGTCATAATGCTACATGGCCATCCGTTCCCACCAAGTTACCTTCGGACATTCCGAAGTTCGAAGGCAAAGCAGGTGAAGACCCTGGTGACCATGTCACTACTTTCCACTTATGGTGTTCCTCAAATTCATTAAATGAAGACTCCATTAGATTGAGATTGTTCCAAAGGACCTTAACTAGTGCTGCATCCAAATGGTACATTGAGTTACTTGCAGCCACATTCTATAATTTTGGAGATCTCGCGACTGTCTTTTTGAATCACCTCCAGCTTCCTGTTCGGTATGCTGCCGGAATAGACCTTTTGTCTACATTTAGGCAAAATAAAGCCACTCATTTATCTGACCACATTCAGGAGTGGCGAAGACAAAAGAGGCTCATTAAGGCCAACATACCTCCAGAATTCCTTCTTGAGTGGTATTTGAAATCACTTCTTCCTTATATTTCTAAGGAAGTAGCTACATCTGGAGTATCCAACTAGGAAGAAGCAATCCTACGGACCCAGCAGTTAGATCTCGTTTATGCACAATCCGGGTTATTATATGAGATTATACCTAATGCACCGTGATCGAACACCGATCTAAGTAGACCTAAACCTGGATCACATGCTGACAGCATAGTGGGTTCAGTTGACACTGTAGCTTTCAAAGCATTGACCAAACAGGTTCATGCCTTATCGGTCAAACAATCGACTGCAAATGTTTCTTCCGTCACAACCTCTCCTTCTACTTCTGAGCCTGTCAACCAGGTTCAGAACAATCAAAAGGGTCCTCGGCAGCCCAATAACAAAAAGAAGGGCAAGAAAAGAGAGGGGAACCAATAAAAGCCCAAAAAAGAGAATGCCGAAGAGGGTAACAAAGAGGAAAAGAAGGTTAAGTTCCCTTGTAAACTTTGCAAGCAGAATCACCTTACTCACCAATGCCCTCTTCCAGAAGAAGCCCAGAAGCTCTTAAGAGAAAAGAAGCCCGCCGTCTTCAAAGATCCATTCCCTAAAGGACAGAGCTCAACTTCTGGCACCTCCAAAACAGGGGGCACTACACATGCTACGGTTGATCAAACTTTTATCAACATGGTTAATTCGGATGCACTCTTACAAACAAGAGCTAGGAACTATACCCCAGATGCACAAAAAAAGGATAAAGAGATTCCAGAATCCTCCACTCCACTCCACATACCTGTGGACCCAATGCCCAAGATCCCAAAAGGTGTCTTGAAACGGGCATCGCACAATCCCAACACTCGGGCCGCTTCTAACTATAATGTGGTTCAAGATTTAGCCCAGACCCCTTGTGCCATGTCTACTTTAGAAGTCTTGCAAAGTTGTCCTTTACAATGGAATGCACTTCTGGCAGCTATTGGAAGTATGGAATCCTCTAACATGTCTGCGCGATTTGATATGACTGATGTCAAATACCGGTTTCCCTATCACGTTGCCCTTCAGATTGAAGTCGTTCATGGTCAAATGACCATCAGATGAGCTGTAGTAGATGAGGGCTCATCGACTTACGTAATGTCAATTTCCTGTTGGAAAGCTTTAGGCTCCACCGAATTAGCCCCTTCTAACACACTGCTTACTGCATTTGATGGCAGAACTTTCCATCCACATGGAGTTTTGCCATCATTTGATGTCACATTGGCCGGTAAGACAGTTGCTGTTGAAGTAGAAGTTCTGGATGCTCCGCTTGATTACAATATGTTATTGGGCAGGAGTTGGACATATGCCATGCGAGCTATTGCATCGGCAGTTTTTCGAGTGGTTATGTTCCCATTTGAAGGTAAGATCGTTATAGTCGATCAACTTTCTTTCACTCAGAGAAACAACCAGACTTCTTTGGAGACCACAATTCCATTAGTTGATCAAACCGCCCTGGTTAACGAGAATTTAGGAGCAAGGCTGTATGGGTCATTAATAGGCACTTTCGACCTCCCTTCCCCTTTTCTTTTTATGCGTTCTGATGTGGGTACTGCTACCGAAACATTCACGGTTGGTTTAAGAACTGATCCTTGGATCCTTCCTACTACGTCAGAACCTTTTGTGCCTTCGTCCATTGCAGAAGTGGCCTATATGGAAACACAACACACTACAATGGAACATATCATGAATCTACCAATCGCTGTTGAGTAAGATATGGACTATGCTCTGGCATGGTCACTGAATTCTACTCACTCGTTTGATTGTTTAGATACGGTTTTGCCATCTGATGAAGCCATCTTAGAAAACATGATGGGCCTGGACCAACCTTGGGAACATATGCATCATAGGTCCTACATGCTTCCTGATTTAGATAGGATTGAAAGAGGAGAATTCCCTGTGAGACCCGATGGATTGGTTGATTTGTCATCTTTTCCTTCTACTTCGAGAGCTGTTTATGTTGAAGGAAATATGGCCAATATATCGAGAACAATTCCAATCAACATTTCTACCAAACCCGAGGTCATGGAAAACATTTTTATTGGTGCAGACTGTTCTCCAGAAGAGATAGCTCTATATACAAAACTTTTTAAAGAATTTCGCGATGTCTTTGCCTGGTCATATGAGGAGATTGCAAGTATTGACCCAGCCATCGTGGAGCATGTCATCACGACATACCCTAACGCAAAACCTGTGAGACAAAAGCTCCATCCCGTGAACCCTAGAAAAGCAGCTGCCATCAAGGCAGAGGTTGAAAAGTTGCTCAAAGCTGGTTTCATTTATCCGATTGATATGACGGAATGGGTTTCAAACCTCGTTCCGGTTGATAAGAAGCAAGGCACTATTAGAGTCTGTACTGACTTCCGGGATTTGAACAAAGCTTGTCCGAAAGACAACTATCCCACACCATTTATCGATCAAATTATAGATGCTTGTGCGGGACATGAGATGTTCTCTTTCATGGATGGTTTTTCGGGATACAATCAAATAGAAATCAAACCCAAAGACCAGCATAAAACAGCTTTCATTTGCCCATGGGGGAACTTCGCTTATCAGAAAATGCCATTTGGCTTGAAGAATGCTGGAGCTACCTTCCAGCGCGTGATGAATTTTGATTTTCATGATATCAAACACATTGTGGAACCTTACTTGGATGATCTCCCGGTGCGATCTCGAAAGAGACAGGACCGTCTAGCCCACCTTAGACAAGTGTTTGAAAGATGCAGACGATATAAGATTCGTTCGAATCCTAATAAGTGTGTGTTCTGTGTCGAATCGGGGCATCTACTGGGATTTATTGTCTCCAGTTGTGGCATAATGGTCGACCTGCTGAAAGTAGAGGCGATTGTAAATCTACCTCCTCCTCGCAACTTGCAACAACTTCAAAGTCTGCAAGGCATGTCTAATTTCTTACGACGATTCATCATAAAATATGCTAAAATTACCAAAGGTTTTATGAGGCTACTCAAACAAGACTCTCATTTTGTGTGGGACGAGGCTGCTCAAGCATCCTTTGAAGCCTTGAAAAAGGCACTCCTTTCAGCACCCTTGTTAAGCCCGCCAGACTACTCAAAAGATTTTATGTTATACCTGGCAGTGTCTCTTAATACAATTGGTATAGTTTTGGTTCAGGAGGGCGATATGCTCCAAGAACATGTTGTCTACTATCTTTCTCGTGCATTGATAGCCCCAGAGGTTAAATACTCGCACGTTGAGAAGTTAGCACTTGCCGCGGTCTATGCAGTACAGAGGCTTCGTCACTATATACTTTTACGAACTACTACTGTGATAGTATAAATCAATCCTTTCCAGTACGTTCTCACCCGACGAATCATCGGTGGGAAATATAATAAATGGATTGTAATCCTACAGGAATTCGATTTGGTATTCCAATCAGCGAAGTCGAAGAAATCACTAGTGTTCACTGAGTTAATCTCAGAATTTCCAAGTGACCTAGAACGCGTTGAGGAAGAAACATCATTCCCTAACGAACATATCTTCCTCATTGCCTCCTCTGACCCATGGTACAGAGATATCTTAGTATATCTCCATACTTTGAGGTGTCCTACCACTTTTTCTTTAGAAGAGCGACGCAAGCTCAAAAGCCATGCGAAGAACTACCTTATCATCTCAGATACTTTATATCGATGTGGGGTAGATTACATTTTACAATGCTACTTAACTCGGGAAGAAGCCGAAGCAGTATTAAATGATGCCCACTGTGGAGCTTGTGGGGGACATCTTTCTGAGTTGGAAACAACTCAAAAGATACTGCGTGCCGGATATTTTTGGCCCACGATCTTTAAATATTGTGTGGAAGCAGTGAAACACTGTCAACCATGTCAGTTTTTCACTAAGAAAATGAGAGCACACCCAGCTCCTCTTCATCCTATAATTACAGCAGGCCCCTTCACAAAATGGGGGGTTGATTACATGACATGCAATCCATCTTCGGCTGGAGGACACCATTACATCATTGTTTCCATTGACTACTTTACGAAATGGGCAGAGGCAATGCCTACTGTTAAGGCAAATGGAGAAACTGCCGCTTATTTCGTGTTTAATCAGATTATTGCACGGTTTGGCATACCTAAAGAGATAGTGACTGATCATGGCAGTCATTTCCAAAATAGTATGATGACTGAGTTGTATACAATGCTTGGTTTTCGACAAGAACATTCGTCTTCATACTATCCACAGGAAAATCGACAAGTTGAAGCTGTGAACAAAAATTTAAAGGTTATCTTGCAGAGAACTATTAATGCCAGTCGAAATAACTGGCACATCATGTTGTAACAGGCTCTTTGGGCTTACCGAGCCAATGTTAAGACTGCTACCGGTTTCTCTCCCGTCCAACTTGTGCATGGGATAGAAGTAGTCATACCGATTTAATGTGAGATTCCTTCGCTAAAACTAGCAGTTCAGTTACTACCAGATACTTCAATACTAGAAGAGCATTTGTTACACTTAGAACATTTGGATGAACAGCACCGCGATGCGCTCACAACAAACGAGGTCCAAAAAAAATGAGTCAAAGGACAGTATGACAAATCCATCAAACCTAGGGTTTTTAGTGAAGGAGACTTGGTCTTACTTTGGGATAAAGACAAAGAACCCTTAGGACCTGGTAAATTCAAATCGAGGTGGCTCGGACCTTTTATAATTTCCAAAGTATTGAAGAAAGGTGCCTATGAACTGGTAGATTACGAAGGTAATAAGTTGGCCGAGCCTAGAAATGGGCTCTCCCTGAATAAGTATTACGCTTAGGCTGAAGTACTTTTTCTTGTAATATAGCTATATATTTTTGTAAAGCTAGTTTTGTTATGCTCGTTAGTCAATCTTATGTGTGTTTTTCGTTTCGCGTACCAAATGTCAACCGAACATTTCTTAGGATTTGCTGATGGCATCAGTCACCACACCTGTCAGTTGGATTCAGCAGATTGGGTCATTTATACACCCGCTGGCCAACTTGTCTCTTTAGGGGGGGTTTGTTTGGGTCCTACCACGAATAATGTGGCTGAATACAGTGCAGTTATAGAACTTCTCCGAGATTCTCTCAGTCATGGCATTTCACATTTGGAGGTAAGGCTTGACTCACAATTAATTGTATTTTAGTTAACAGGTGTCTATCAGATTAGGGATCCGGGATTGCTACGTCAGTTTCTACGAGTTAGACTATTGGAAAGACAATTTCATTCTATTATATATGAACACATTCCAAGAATTTTAAACACTTTAGTTGATTCATTAGCAAACTATGTGTTAGACTGGCATTTGCATCATACATTTTCATAAACAACATTGTACACATAAAATTAAAACACATACGCATGTAAATAACCGATACTGTATATAGCCAATACTGTATCAAAAAATATATGAGTTTTGGGTCACAAGTCTATCAAGTCAGGTCATAAAAGTACAAAAACTGGGCATAGTAGCCTCAAAAATATATACATAGAATGTCTCCCTTTCCTAAGGAGAAGGAGGGACATCATCATCATCTACTGCATTGCGATAGCATATGACTAGCCTAGCTATTTTCCGCAGCACCCTAAGCCATGCCGGGGGCACCCCAACAACATCTTCATGTATATCAATAGGTATCTGATCCATACGGCATGCAGGAATTTCATGAGTCAACCGACTCATTTTTCTCTCTAAGGTCCCCAATGTAGCATCTGCTGCAGCAATATCAGCTGGCCTCACAAAGATGGTAGGATGTCCCTCAGGACGAACAGGTCCCAGATCTGCATATGACACTTGATTAGAACTTCAAAAATATTCATAAAAATCAAATACTTGAAAAAGTTTGAAAAAATTAAATAAACCTAAAAATTTAAACATACCAATATCTCCCCAGGCTCCACCTGGAGGAAGCACCAGCTCTAGATCATGACGGAAATCCTATCCAGCATATGGAAACTGCTTGAAAGCGAGCACTTGCCTCTCCCACCACCCACAGAAATCATCAGTATGATAATAGTAGTGACTTTCCCCACCACCCTGGCGGAGGAATATGTCACCCCAATGGCCTAGTCTAGGCTCACGGGGGTTAACCTGAGGTAGAGGCATCCCCAAACTGATAGCAGGCATCCTCTCAAAGAAGAAAGTACACAAAATACTACCGTACCCAAAATTCTTCATTGTGTCGAATTTGCAACCTGTCAATTGAGATTTCATGCTCACCAGTAAACTAGTACACCAATCATAGACATGACCATGTAAGCATTGTACACCAATATGGATAGAGTGCCTGGAAGCTAAGTGTTGTGATGCACTACTTGCCACTCGGTTGATCATGCTCACTATCACTTTCAAAGGGAGACCGTCAATGGTTGAGATCAAGACTTGGCTTCCCGATTTCTCAGCTCCGGCAATACAATATGTATTCACGTACTCTTGCACAGACCTTACACCCACATGAGAAGACCCTTTTAGATTGATTACATCTCCTCTCCGTGAGAGACCAGTACTGAAATATATGTCATCAACTGTAAGCTCCAAAGTTTGCCCATGGATGACAAAAGTATTGGTATCCACATCCCTCTACTGAATAAGTCTTCGGAACAGTTTGTTTAAAGCCCTCATGTTTACGGTTCGGTAAAACTTCAATAAACCGCATCTTCGAAGAGCATGGAGAGTGGCCAGATCTTGCATGGCCAACCTATCCATGTTCTCATGTTCTCTCTCCCTCCATTGAAGAACCATCCTACACAAAAAATGAAAATTTTTTAAGTCTCGATGCTTCTATGTAGGTTTTCATGAGTGAGCGCTACTGTGTATACCACATAGTCACGTATGAGCGCTACTCTGCTTGAGCACAGTAGCACCCATCACGTTTACACACTACTGTTATGGTTACACAGTAGCGCCCGCGCAACAAAGCTTGTGAGCATCACGTTGCAAGCTATTTTTTGCTCAAAAAATGAAAACTAAACCATGAAAATGCAAGTAGGATGAATTCTAACTTACTTGGTGGAGGAATAATGACGTTTAGATGCTTGGTTTGATCGCCATGGAGATTTCAATTTGCAAAAGGTTGCCCCAATCTTTGTCCTACAAAACAATTTGAAAATTGATTTTTAAAATTAAATTATATATAAGAATTGGATTTTTATTTTTACCCACCATTGTTTAATTTTCTATAGTTTCAAAATTTTCAAAAAATCCTTAATTAATCAATTGAAACACACATATGGTACAATACTAATCCAAGCTCAATTTTCATTTAATTTTTGTCAGATTCATCTCCTAAGTTTAAAAACTCTTGATGATACACCTTGTCAACTAGTTAAATAGTTCAAATTTATATATCATTCGAGATTTTTGGCCGCATCGACTAATATTTTGTTGAAGACCTAGTTTTGGTAGAGTATGAAGCTATGATCCTAGAAGCTGAACTTTAAGTCATTTTAAGCTCTTGTTTGGACTATTTAAACCTAAACAATATTACCAAGCAAGCTTGTTCTCTTCAAGCTCGTTAAAGTAATCGAAGGCTCATCCACTTAGGTATAGAATTACCCCTTTTCCGGGCCTTGGTGGATAATTTACGAAAAAGGTATACTCTAGTTATACTCCTGTATGCACTAGAAGAGTTCTTCTTCCATTGTTTTATACTTTTTCGGGGGAGGAGACTAACTACACGAAAAAGGACCTTTTGGAGCCTTTCTTTAGGGTTTTCAGGCTCTCTAAACATTAAAATACCAAGCGAGCATTCACCTACTCTGGCTCGATGTGAAATCCATGAGAGGGTAAGTAGAGGACTGTTTAAGTTTTTCAACTCTATAAACAAGAAAACACCACTGAGCACAGACCAATCCGGGTTCAATATAAAATTCACGGATAGGTGAAAAGAGGATTGTTTAAGTTTTTTAGACTTTATAAACAGGAAAACACTGGCGAGCATTAATCTGCTTGGGCTCGATACTAAAATCCACGAGCAGATATATGGATTTATTGTGTAAGTTTTTCAGACTCCTTAAAATTGAAAACACTGGCGAGCAAGAACAGATCTCGGCTTGATATTAAAATCCAGAGATCAGTAATTATAGAGTAATCTTCTATCTCTTCTTTGAACTCTATAAACAATGAAGAAGGTCCTGAGTCTTCCTCCCATGGGCTCGTTAAAATTTTTACATGGTTGGATCTATTGAGTTTTCATTCTTTCTTGGACTCATTAAAATAACAAGAGGGGTATTCTTTTATCTAAAAAGAATAAGGGATGGAAAGACATATTATATCTTCATTGTCAAAGGCAGTTTAGTCAGTTCTATCCTTGAACACAGCACCTACTTGAGTCTATCTTGTCAATTGGGTTTAGTTTTTGACCTCAGGGTGAACCTTTCCTCCGAGTTATTTACTCCCCCAGTTGGTTATTCTTCCAACCATATGGAGGGTCTGATAATGTCTCTTACATTTCAGACTTATTTACCCCATTATGTCAGAAACTGCCTGAGTCACTTTGTGTCGTGCTCAATGTTCAAGGATATACCCTGTGTTGGCCATTCTGCAGTTTACCTTGACCTCATGTGTCGGCCTTCCTAGTGTTAGTCTTGTTACATATTATGCCATATCAGATCTTACCAGTTGAGTGTTTCTCGAGTTGGATGATGGAGGATGCCTTAAGGCCTCCCTTCCAACGAACTTCTTCCCATCGACATCAAGTCATTTTACTCTGGGAATGAAGTTTAGAGTTTCAATTAGTACCTTGGAGATTGCAGTCACCAGTGGCAATTTTCCTCGCTGTTGAATGATGAGAATACATCAATGTCTCTTCTTCGACAGGTTCCCCAAGTGTTCGACTCCAAGTCCATTTATTCACATTTGGTGGATCGTACTTGGTACCTTGGACCCCATCATCCTTATCGGTGGAAGTCCTCGCATTTGTTAACGGTATACATCAATGACCGGTAATCAAACGATACCCACCATGTTCGACTGTCAGCTCATCTATTCACATGGTTAGGGTTTGTACCTAGAGTTGTTTTGGATGAAGACCTTGGGATTTTGGATGACAGTACCTCATTTTGTTATCACCCAAGTTGTGCAAGACTGAGCCTCACTTATATTCAGCTCTCCATGAGACATAGATCCAGTTTGTTGTTATGGCTATGATCTCTCAGTTTGACATGGATCCACGCTTGTATTCCAAGTGGCCATGCTTTTATATACATCTCCTTGTTATGTATCGGAGATCATGTTGTATCACACTGCACATCTATATGATGTCAAAAATGTAATTGCTCGCTGACCTTGATCTTTGTTGCAGGTGTTCTTGCGACTTGTTTTATGTGGTTCTTTGCTCCTCCTCTGGCTTTGGATTATAATGTATTTCGGCCATCGTTTCCCTCTGACCTCACACATTAGGGGGCATATGTTATAGGTTAAACTTGCACCTCTCCGTCTGTGATCACCTTGAATTGTTGATCACACAAAAGGACAACTTGGATGGAGGAGCATGTTGACCTTAGATGATACTTTGACTTACTCCATTTCCTAATTTTACTGGAAAAACCGTAAACATATCATTCTGAGATATGAGCACTACTCTACTCAAAGAGACTAGCACCCATACGCTACTCCAGTGTACAATAGTAGTGCCCAAAACCTTATGAGCGCTACTCCTTCTCAGCATAGTAGCGCTCAACATTTAAAATTGAATCAGCGCTAGTTGGTAAGCACTAAAGTAGCGCCCTATACGCTACTTCACTGAATAATAGTCGCGTACATATCAAAAGATGATTAAAAAATAATTAATTTTCTCGAGGAGGATTAGTTACTGGTAGTTTCCCAACTTCCCCAACTTCCTCCATAACCATACATCGACCTGAACTACTTCTCTAATCCTATAAATACAAGGAAGACTAAAGAGAGGTTAGATGGATTAATGGAGAAACTTTGAGACATAGAGATCTAAAGAAGAAGCTTGCATTGGAGGAGTTGATGCTGAAGATATCCAAGCTAGAGAAGAGCCAGAGCCCAGAATCAAGTTGCAGGAGCCTGTCATAGAGTCAGGTATACTTGTACATCAATTTACTTTTGACAATAAAGGTTGAAGTGTCTTTCTTGTTCCAACTTAAATGTGTTCTAAAATGACATCTTAATTTGGATCTATTTTGGTCAATATTGAATGTTAAACATTGTTTTTGTTTTCTTTCAAGCTTTATATATTGCCCAAGATGCTTTGAGAAAGGTATTGTTATTGCAGGTTTACTGAAAGGAAGGTGGATTTGAAGGTTGAGCACAAGATCAAGTAAAGGCTAGGATCGAACTTCGATTGAAAGGTGTGTTCTCAAGATCCATAACTTATTTCTTTTCATAAATATCTTTGTAATATCATCAATACACTTACCTGTCACCCCACTCCAGTTGATAGCATTAGTTTCCTTGCTATAGGGTAGATTTGCCCGCCAACAATAAAGTCATGGGGCGGGACACAAAAATGGAACTGATGAAGGGCACTATGAAGGAAAGGGAAAGATATGCAAGTATGGGGGGAAAAGCTAGGACATAACTGTCAAATGCAAGAAAAACAACATGTACACAGCTAAAAATAAATGATGATCATACCAAATGCTAGATTGATGGGAATCGACCTAGTTGGAGTCGTCAAAATTGTAGGTGGTGTTTTCACACCAGCCTATGCAAATGGGCACCTGCTTGGATTATGGAACCCTTAGTAGAAGTTTCAAATATAGATAAAAATATATATAATATGTGTGAGTGCAAATAACAATGAAAAATAACAAATATATCGGAACCCATAAAGTATATTTTGTATTATGTTGCAAACAAGGGTTTACAATAAGAGTTACCTCACAAGATGAGGTGATGGGGGCCCTCGCAGCTATATGAGGAGTAGTGCTCTAGGTCTCCAAGATTCCTTACTCTTCTCCAAATGCTCAAGTGGTGGCCAAGACTTGACTAGATGGGCACACAAGCTCAAGGCGGTAGGCTAGAGTGTAGTAGGAATTTTGGTAGCATAAGGGTATGAAGAGTGATCATGGATTTTAAATGGGGGGACTCCACCACATTTTTATAGCAATTTTGGGTGCTGGAGTATTGACCCATGGTTTTGGGAAACTAATGGTATTATCCAATGGTATTTGATGTTTTCCCTCTTTTTTAATTTTATTTTGACTTTTTCCCCTATTTCTTTTTTTGGGGGAGATTTGAACCCTTTTTGTGGGATTTTAACCTATTTGAAGAAATTTAGTTATTTTTTAGGGAAATAATTATTTTTTGCCCATTTGGTTACCAATTTAGGGATTTTTGGGGTTTTGGAGGCCAAAAATGTAGGAAAAGGGGGTAAATCGGTTAGGTGACTAGGGAAATGAGCTAGTGAACAAATTTTGGGTGTTAACAACTATGGCCCTCCCCAAAGTTGATGGATTCCAGGATTCAATAAAATCAGAGGCCACTAATCTCTCAGGGTGTGAAATCCTATTTCGTAGGAAATGGGTTTGTTGCATTTGAATTTATCTTGAATGAAGACCAAGATTTAATCTTCTAAAATGGACCTTACTTCATGGGTCCGCAAGGGATTTATCTGAACAAAAGGAGTTACATTCAATGCTATAGTTTTGAATTGTGAAATACCATTGTGAATGCCCTAGGAAAATTCAAATAATGCAGACCCTATGGACAAGTATTTGTGTGTTAGAATTTGTGTAGAAGTTGATCTCGAAGTTGGCCTCCCTAAACAATTACCCTCATGTTGGACAACTGGTCTCACATCCAACAGCTTGATTATGAGAAAATCCCATTCAAGTGTGGCATATTCCATGAGTGTGTGATTTTTTCTAAGGACTACTGACATAATAAAAATCTATAGTAGAACCTTTGAAATAAAAAATTGAATATGGTCAAGAAAGTGAATGGCTCAAAGAAGCCTATGCCAAGGAAAATCAAGGGGAGAATCATCTAATATTCTAGATCCTCTCAAAGGAAACTAATTCCATATCCTTCGAATAAATATTGAAGAAGGTCATTTAAAAGAGATTGCATAAGATATAGATCCTTCTCTCCATTGTTAGCATGTTCTAGATCCATTGATTGAAGAGGACCTCCAAATTATCAAGGAAGTGTAATCAATATTTCTGGCACAACACCCCAATTTGGTGTTCTATATCTTCTACTTTCCTAAATTATCATGTGTCTCCTCCATTTCTTTTTCCTTTCATTATGATATTGTGAAAAGAAAATCTCTAATGCTTACTGTAAATCCTGATATGATCAAATGACCAACTTAAATAATAGTTAAAATAAAAAATTTGAATCATGGTATGACCAGATGACGAATTGAAATAATATCTAAAATAAAATTTATGAATGAATAAAAAGCTACAAAACATACTTACAATTTCACCATTTTGTCATACCTAGTTGCAATTACATTACTATTTAATTTAAAATTCAACTGGCAAGGTTTTGCATAGCTACTTGGTGCTACCCCTAATGATTGTTTCTTAGACCACAAGCTACTCTCATGCAAATCTTTACTCTTTCTTAGACCATAAAACCAAACAAATATTAATGTATTCATAAATGTGCTAATATAAACCTATATAAACACATTATTAATAGGATTATTTCTAATAACTATAGTTGCTAATAACTCATGGGCTAATAGGATATCTTTAAATATCAATACACACCAGAAAAGATGTTACTAGTAATTTGAAAGGCATCAAAACTGAAAATAAAAAAAATCAATTAATTATAAAAATAATAAATAAAATTCATGTAAAATTACCTCAACATTTTTCCAATACGCATCTTCATTGCAAAATCTTCTCATTTTTTCAGTGCAAAATATTGACTTCTTTCCACATCAAAACTGTTTTGTGAGTGATTTGATTTAACTTTAAGAAAATATACCCATATGTTAACAACCACAATTTTCTCACCTGACATGTTATCAACACCATCACCTTAATATTTCATCTTTCCACCTCATCCACATTCATTTGACCTTGGAAAACTAGTCAAAAGCCCAAAAAAATGAATGACAAACCTTAAAAAAAGAATTTATAAGTCAATTCACTCTTAATACTTTGATAAGAGTGACCAGGTCACTCATAATCCTTAGATAAGAGTGACCCAGGTTGCTCATAATCCCTCCATTTCAATGAAAAAAGTTGCACAAAAATAGAAAAACAACATGACCCAAGCTCCGGCATGTCTTTCGACTATCTCGGCCTTGTGTTCCAGAAAACAAAAGTGAAATTGACACGATTCTCTACATGGATTCGTTCATATGATGAATATAGAGCCCAAATATCATCCCTATACTCTCATAATTAACTATAAAAGAGACACCAAGGTATCTCACTCTGGACACAATTCAATTCCATTTGCTTAAGCCTCTACTATAATGAATTTTCACTGAGTTCAAAGTTGTCCTCTTTCAAATTCTTTCTAACCTTTTAGAGATACCCTTCTTATGACACATGGTCAACAAATTTGAAGATCATCATGAGAACCAACTTCCCTTTGATAGCTACAAGGGCCTTTTTCACTGCTATTGTTCAGGTGACTCTTTTTCCTAGAATGTTTGACATCAATACAAAATACTCTTTATTCTTTTATATATTTTCTGGCACACATGTTGATTGAATGAAAATAATACAAAACATATTATTCATTTGCTTTCATGCCAATACTTTTATTTAGTTTTAGTTCTTATTTTCGTTGTTTGTTTACTCATTTTCTTGAAACTCTACTAAAGCTACACAACCCTTTGGCAGGTATCTTTTGGAGAGGGTGTGTGTGAAAACACACACTACAATTTTTGGTTACCATTCTTGGGAAGATCCATATCTTTCTCAGGTTGTGTGTGTGTGTTTTTTATGTATTTAGTTTGAGAGTTGTATTCCTCTATTCAACATTATTTTCTATTTGATTGTGGTAGATTGAAACATTGTTGAAATCCCTGGTCCCAAACCCACTGAGAGTTGTTAAACCGGGATTATTTTCTTCTCTTTTGGAGATATTTTTAGATAATTCATTTCAAGAAACATTTTATAGAACTTAGTATTGAAATTACATCATTATGTTTCAAGCAATTTTATATTCTTAACTTTTTTTGTACACAACTAATGTGCACACAACACCACTCTTTAATCAAAACTATCGCTTGGTTCATACTTCCAAGTGGACTTTTAAAATCAACCCTAACTTAAAGACACATTAACATCAATTGAGGATAAAAAGAAAATTGTAGTTAAGTTACGACCTTAGGGATAGGAATCCAAATTGTTATCTCCTCAATAAACATAGATTAGTCATGGCATCTAGGTGATAGGAAGTATTTAAATTTTTGATCTTGTTTGCATGTGTCTGAGTTCTAGTCCGATAGTTTTAAGAAGGTAACGAAGTCTAAATTAACATTTTTACGCTGGCTCTCCTTCCGAAGGAAAATCTCACGTTTTGGTAGCTTAGGCGAGCATGTTGTTGGTTCATTAGCTACCGAAAACACTATTTTCGGCAGCTTACAGTGTGAGAAACAGAATGCTCCAGCCACCGAAAATATGAAATTACCTCGTGAAGTGGAGGGAAGGCTTTCGGTGGCTTAGGTGAACATGATCATGTTCATTTGCCACCAAAAGTTGGGCGCTTTCTACAGTTCACAAGGCAAGTTCGAAACTTTCCATAGCTGCCGAAAGGCAAAGCTACGCTTGCAGTCCATGAAGCCGTTTCAAGTGTTTAGGTGAACACGATGGTATTCATTAGCCACCAAAAGTCAGGCACACTTTCTGCAGCTTGCCATCCAATGGGATGGATTAGCCACAGCCACTGAAAGGAAAAAGGCGTTGGTGAAAGTCGTGTTCCGGCGACATACCAGGTTTAAAGGTGGATTATCGGCTATCGAAGGGGGAGTTACGTTGACCGACGGCCACGTCAAATCGAGGGTTTGGGGTCATAATACAGGGAACCCATCATGGCGTAGCCACCGAAAGGGTCAATTCAGTGAAAAAAGGACTCACCGCAAGGGAAGGCTAGATGCCACCACCATAACTCTGACCAGACGGACCTCGTTTCCCATCCATATAACCGTATTTCTAAAAATTTGTTCCCCTGGCAGAATCATGTCTCAGTAATCATCATTCCACCCTCATGATTTCCCACCTTTTCATACCCTCGGAGTCAGCTCCCGAAAGGCCACACCACCTTTCTATTTTCTCCCTCACTGCATCGATTGAGCCCATCTTCTCCCTGTTTCCCGTCGCTCCCTCAGTCCAGATTTGAGCAGCAAGCACCACCAAGTAGGTCACCGATGCCGAAAGGAGGAGGAGCAGGCCCGAGAAAAGAATTGAGCGACATTTGCTACCTGGAGGCACACCCCGAGGTATGACAGTTTTTCAAGAATGTCGGCTGCTTTAATTTCTGCAAAAAGCTTCAGGGTTCTCATCAATAGGCGGCCGAAGCATTTTCCCTCACATATGACAAAGAAAGGGAAGTGATAGGCAAGGAAGAATTCCAGGTGGACAAGGCCCTTATAGCCCAGGTGACAGAATTTACAATGACCGGGGAGAGCTGGTTCAAGACCACTGTCAAGAAGGATTTCGAGTTTCAATCATACTTGAAACCGGAACATAGGAACCAGGTTTGGAAAAAAGACATTCCTATGTCATATCTAGAGGATAACTGGAAGTTCTTATTGAAGTCCATCCTGGTCTATATAACCTGTGAGGGCAGGTATAATAGGGTGCTAATTTATCATTTTAGACTACTGGATCATTTCACAGGCAAGAGCCCTTTAAACCTCCCTTTCTACCTCCACAAGAGGCTCAGCAAAATGGCTCATCAAGTAAAGGCTCAACCCACCAAAATTACAAGGAGGTTGATCCACCATGGTCTGATTAAAATTTTGGTCTCTAAGTTATTGTAGAGGAAAGGCATGAAATGGACCTTCTTTCCCTTCTGGAGTGGGCTCGAAATAGAATTACAGCCGGAGGAGGGAAAGAAATCTTCCACCCCGAGAAGTGGAAAATGAAGGAGGAGGGCCATTCCCCTAAATTCAATCAAACCCCTTTCCTCAGTCCCACCGGCGAAGAAAGCCAGAAGGAAGCTGGCATTTAAAGACAAGGCTGAGGATGAGGGCGTTGTTTCAGAAGAGACTCCCTCAGGAAGCACAAATATTTTAAACCTCCCATACACCAATTCTGAGGAGGAGGAGTTGCAGGGAGTTGGAGCAAAAATTGAGGAGGTGAAAACAGAACAGAAACCCTAGGAAGCAGCCCTGACCATGATGGAGTTGGAGAATGATTATGTCAATTTGCCTCCATTTACCTCTGTGGAAGAGCAAGGTTTTGGCTGTGTAAATTTATCCTCCCCTACACCTGTGGAGGAACAAATTTAGCAAGTGACCGACGGACCAATCCAAAATGCAAATATTTCTGACTCACAGAAAATCAACTGGCTCCTCCAGCAGGCTTATGAACGCAAGTTACTCCAGAGGGTCATTAAAGAGAAGAATGAAAGGTTGACAGAGAGGTATAACGAGCTCTATGTATCTTTTCATGGATTGACCAAGAAGCATGGCAAAATGAGAGTCATAAACATTCAGCTAATTAGAGAAAACATCAAGCTGAGGAGGAAGATTGAGTCCCTGGGGGGTAAGGAATAAATTCAAAGGGCTTAGCCGAAGGTACTTTCAGACCTCGACACTCTGGCAGTAGCTGCAATCCAATTCGCTGACCCTCCGGTTCTTTCCTAGTTGGAAGAGAAATCTAGGTAGCAGTGGGACATAAACACAGTTTTGATAAATTTTGCAAGCTGGGTAATACGTTGTTTTCAATAGCTTGGGCGAACATGGGAGTTTTCATTAGCTGTCGAATCCCATTTCGGTGGTTTACTACATATAAGCAAAGTCCTCCTGGATACTGAAATAAATAAAGGATTCCCAGCACCTTGAAGCGGTTCGACGGTTTAGGCGAAGCATGAATCAAGTTCATTAACCGCTGAACGCTAAGCTTTCGGTTGCTTATCACCTCCAGGCTCAGTTTTGTTAACCATCGAAGATGCATAAAATGTAGAAGCACGCCCATGGGCATCAAAACCCCTTTTTGACATCCCAAGCATCATTAGGGCGTTTTCCAGGGAATCCATACACACTTAATTGTATCATGATCATCTCTGGTCCTAGACTGAGGGCGCCAGCAATTGGAACAGTGGAATATTTTTGTCTATTTTTAGAAAAGACGCCTATAGGTTTTTTGCATACAACAGTTTCAAGCTCACCCTCAAACCCCCAGAGGCTCGTTTTAGCTATCAAACGCAGGTGCATCAACAAGAGGCAGTTATTTCAATCATGATACACTGTTACACTTTCAGTAACTGTTTTAGTTGTTATTTTTAGCTTATTTGATCTAGCGTTGGGATCTGAAAAACTTTGTAATGGCTATAAAGCAGAGGAATGAAGTAGAATAGGGGTTCGACTTTGCAGAGACTAATCGATTTTTGTATTCTCAGACTTCTGTGACCTTCTAGATAATACAAGCTTCTTTTATTATTGGCTGTCAGATTCCTTCTTCTCATGTTTCTGCACTTATTGTGAATGATCTATATCCTGCATGTTCACTTTTATTGCTAAATAGCTGTTATCCTATCACAGTTTTAAAGGATTGAGCATATAGGTTATTATTTTGTTGTGCTTAGCCATTTATATACGTTCTTCTGTGTATGAATCTATTGAATGCAATAAGGATTCACCCTCTTTATTTTAAATCAACCCTCTGAACAGCCATAGTCAAATCCTTGTCTGTCTGAGCATCCTCATGCATGTTTTGAGCATCCTCATGCATGTTTTGAGCATCCAACTTGATCCAAAATAAACCCCTTCTTTCAAAACAAGTTTAAGTTACCAAGCATCTCCAAAATACAACCTAGGAGAGCTTCCTGGAGTGATAACACAAATAATTCCCCTTTGTCACTATTCACTTGAGACATAGTGGTTGTTCAATTAGGAATCCAAAATCCTCTATTATTAATGGACATGTTTAAAATCCAATTTCTGGGGTTAGCCTCTCCCTTATGAGGGTAAATAGAAAGACTAGAATCAGAGTCCTGTGTGGTGCACCATCCTCACTTAGTACTGAAGATCATCAAAATTGTTGTCTTTGGACTAAAGCTGTGGAATACTCATTCCGACATGCCTCTGAATGAGGTATCCTATAGACCATACTTCCTATATTCCGAAGACAAATAGAATCGGTTCGAGCCATAGTTCTATAACTGTTAGGATATCTCATCATTCACTTTTGTACCTTGCATGCATTTTGAATGCACCCGCATGCTGCCCAGTCACTAGTATGATGCCTCCTACACCTAGTCCTTAGTCTCCCAGCACTCGGGAGCTACTTACAACTCATATTTATCCCTCCTATCCTGTCATGCACCCATTTCTCACCTTCCACTACAGAAGGGCACCTTTCTCACCTACCATTCCAATTACACTTAAGTTATCACTCTGATTTACCTCTGATTGACCTAGAACTGATGTTATCACTCTGATTGACCTCCGATGAAACATGACTGACAGTTCTGAGTGCAAATAAACCCTCATGCACCCTCCACTGAGCCTCCATCCCTTGATTAGTGCCACTTACTATCAGTTACACTTATTACACTTAGTTAGACTCATTTTGACACTTGTTTGACAGTGAATTGTGCATTGATGACCACCATCGATTGATGATGAGGACTCCTAGTTGGAGCCAAGCTATGCCATTTAGTTAATTCGAATGACCTCCTTGGTTAATTCGAATTGCTCACTCGTTGTGATAGTATTGTATTGTATTTTCACCCTTATTGGGATATAGAGCACTGATGCATGCTTTTTGCACAGTTTACACCATATTTTTTTAGTTTCATCTATTGTGATTGATTTAATTGTTCATTAGATCTGCTGTGACTAATTTTACATGGTATCAGAGCCATGGCAGGGACAAGACTTCTTTTCTGCACATGTTCTACATGAAGATTGAGCAATATTTGCTCACTTTGCAGCAGTTTTCTGCAATTGCAACACTTTCTACAGTTGCATCTATTGCTCCATAATGGTTCTTGTTTGTGTGTGATTTGCAGGTTTCTTACTTCCTCCATTTGCATTCGCTATTGCAGAGATGGAATATTCTTCTTCACAAAATATTCTTACTCCATTCAACTATGATGAATGGAAACCAAAGATGATTGCATTCTTGAAGAGACAATGTCTTTTTAATATGTGCATTGGTAATACAAGAGATTTTGATTCCGATGAAGAGGAGAATGATTGGCTCAATGATTGTGATAGAGATTTTGGAGCAATACGTCTTGCTATGTCTTCTTGTATGCGCTACCTCAGTACTACTGCTGAAAATCCAAGAGATCTATGGGCCCAACTCAATAGAGAATTTGGAAAGCAGGAAGAAGAGGATCATGCTAGCCTTTTGGAGAACAAGCCCAGTGAGATCTCCTTATGTTCTCTCTCTGATCATGTCTTGGCCTCATCCATTGTTCAACATGAAGAAGAAACTGTAGATTCAAAACTCATTCTCTCAAATTCTTCTATTTCAAATTCTGAGCAAGATAAACCATCTCATACTCTAGATTTCGAAGAGGTTCCTGAATCCTCTCTTTCACATGAGTTTGCCAGCATGCAAAATAATGACCTACTTGATGTTTCAGAGATAAAATCTGATTTTGGATGTCAAGCATTCGTCCTCCTTGAATGCTTGCCTCCAATAAAATTTTGTTCTATCATTTGCATAGTTTATCAGAGTTTTACTGAAGATGAAGAGCACTACCATTCGCTTGAGTTCAATTCTCATGCATTTTTTGCTAATTTTGGTTTTGATCTCACCCCTGTTGGTTCAAAGGAGATATCAAGAAACCCTTTGTCAAATATTGGAGTTGATTTAACTTCCACTGATAAGAAGCTCAAGTTTCAAGATCTATTTGATTCGATTGGAGCTATTTCTACCTCACATGGTTCGAATCACAGGTTCCAAGATCATCCTCATATTTTCAGATTTGTTCTCACCATTTTCGGTATGAAGAGTAAGTTTATAAAGTATCCACATTCACTTGCATCCATTGATGGAGAATTCAAGCACATGTTTTTGGAGCATGATCCATTTACTCCCAAGAGTAAGATACCTCCAGACATATCTACATGATTTTGGGGCAGTTAAATCTTTTAGTGTGTTACAATCTATTTTGAGGTGGGTTTTTCCCATGAGGTTTTCTCCATTTCCTCAGTTCATGAACTGTTATTTATTTGGATTATTATTGTATTGGGGTGACCTTTCATCTCAGTACCCAGGGCCCTACATTTTTTTTTTTTTACATCATAGTATAGCTTGAGGGGGGGGGTTAGGATATCTCATCATTCACTTTTGTACCTTGCATGCACTCACATGCTACCCAATCACCAGTATGATGCCTCCAGCACCTAGTCCTTAGTCTCCTAGCACTCGGGAGCTACTTACCACTCAGATTTAGCCCTCCTAGCCTGTCATGCACCCACTTCTCACCTTCCGCTATAGAAGGGCACCTTTCTCACCTACCAGTCCAGTTACACTTTAGTTATCACTCTGATTTACCTCCGATTGACCCATAACTGATGTTATCACTCTGATTGACCTCCGATGAGACATGACTGACAGTTTTGAGTGCAGTTAAGCCCTCATACTCCCTCCACTGTGCCTCCATCCCTAGATTAGTGCCACTTACTATCAATTACACTTATTACACTCAGTTAGACTCAGCTTGACACATGTTTAACAGTGACTTGTACATTGATGACCACCACTGATTGATGATGAGGACTCCTAGTTGGAGCCAAGCTATGACATTCAATTAATTCGAATGACCTCCTTGGTTAATTCAAATTTCTCACTCATTGTGATAGTATTGTATTGTATTTTCACCCTTATTTGGATATAGAGCACTAATGCATGCTTTTTGCACAGTTTACACCATATTTTCTGAGTTTCATCTATTGTGATTGTTTTACTTTTTCATTAGATCTATTGTGACTAATTTTACAATAATTGTCCTTTATATATTCACTCATTAGGTGTGGATAGGATTAATTCCCATGTTCTGGTCTAGTGTTTGGAAGGTCCAACTCATATTTCTACTTTTGTTTGTTTGATGGGACCTGAAAACTCCACATAGGAACAAATTTGAGAAATATTTTATTTGGTGATTTTCTATTTGATTGTGTAGATTTTTTAGGAAGCTGGGTCCATTTTATTTCTAGGATTTCTCTTTTCTCTTTTTCCTTTGTGTTTTTTTCAAATCACTTGCTGCACACTCGATTTCACTAGTCTTTTGATTTAAATTTTTTATTTGAACTTTACCAAGCAAAGCTTTCTAGATGACTTTGTCACTTTTTCTCCCTCAATATTCTCTCACAGACTTTGGGGCCTATCCCATTAGTATGGTTTCGTAAACTGCACTATTGGCTTCACAAGTCATATTCCATTTCAATGCACTACACAATCACCCTAGTTCTCCTCTTGGGTTGTTACACTTTTGGGATGAACCAAGTTCGACGAAGTTAATTTGCAACCACAACAAAACACATTTCACTGGACCTTTTGGCATCAACCTGGAAATAGGCTAGAGTCTCACCCGAGGCGAAGATGGGAGGCTTGTTAGGAACCCATGTCAACCCTTCTATTTACTTTGTCAGTATATTGTTGTTGGATGCATATGATTTGTAAGTCGTCCCATAGTATTTGTTGATCCATAGTTTGTCTTATTGTTGTTAGACGCATATGCTTTGTAAGTCGTCACGTAAGTAATTGTTGATCCATAGTTTGTATTAGCCCATGGTTTGTATTGACACATGGTATTGGCGCCTAGACTTAGTATATAAGTTTGTGTTGAGACCAATGAAGGCATGGTGAAGTTATTTGTATTGAGCTTTCTCAAAGGAGGTTGCCCCCTCAAAGTGGCCTGCGATCAGTATAAAAGTGATTTTGAGTTCTGTTATTTCTGCTATCTCGTGTGTTTTCATTAATTAATTATTGTAGGTTCTTCACATCTAGTATCAAAGCACTTTCTTGGGCTCGTTGGGTGAAATTTCTGCCCAATTTTTTTTTCACATCTGTTGTAGCTTCGGATCTGGGAATAATCCTTATCCACTTAACTATGGGAAGTACTTGGGAATAAGCCCTAAAACTCATTCCGAGGAGTACTACAGCAACCCGAAGTAGCTGGCCCATTGAGAGGACCTGCCAGCGAAAAGGGCAATGACCCCTACTTGATTGACTAGTTCCCACCCGTGAGGTAAACCAAGAGCTGTCATTTTTGGTAAAGGGGTTATTAGTTTTACTTGAGTCATGGAGTGAGGGGTACTGCCCCAATATGCAAGTTGTCAGACGGCATTGGTGGCCGAGTGAAACCCCTGAACTATTAGGAATCCACACATACCTGGCGTCCATATCTATTTTCAGCTGAACTATTCCTGATCACTTCCACATTGTTGCAGATCCATCTGTTCCTGTGCCGTAGAAGATCCATTCAGAACAAAAAAAAAAAAAATCTGATTTTTGGCCATATCTCTTTTGTTTTCACTCTGTTTCCCTTGAAACTTCCCCGACACCCCTGCAATCCCATTCTGCATATTTCATTTCTGAGGACCCTATCCCAAATTCCACTTCCCAAAGCCTGAAATCCCACATTTGTCTATTTTTAGGGTTTGCCATAACTTCTTCGGATTTCACCCAATCACCTTCAAATTTTACCACAAAGTTCCTTTCCTAATTCTGCTTCTTTGTCCCTCTCTGCCAAATTTTCTCATTCTTTCACTCCTCTTCTGAAATCCTCATTTTCTTCTTCCCTGTCCATCAGAAAGTGTCCAAAACCTATTCAAACCCCAATTACCCATCCAAGATTTTCCCAAATCCAAATTTCCCTTTACTAAATAAGTTTTTGTTTGTGTTTTGTTTTTCTATCCATTCCCCCCCCCCCCCAAAAAAAAAAAAAATCCTGGTTATGGTTGTCACCCACACAGGAGCAAAAACCATGGAGGAAGCACTTGCAGCCATCCAAACCAAACTCCAAGATTTGGATGAAAAATTTCTTAGGCTCCATCTTCAACATTCAGCCATGAGCAATAACTGACAACAAGAATCTTCTGCAGCCAATGTGTGCTCTTCTTCCAGCAATTTCTGTGGTCCAAAACTTGAATTTCCTTGCTTCAATGGTACTGATCCGACTAGATGGATCTGTTTTGCAGAACAGTATTTCAGTCTGCATAATAATTCTGATGTCCAAAAAGTTCCACTTGCATCCTTTCATTTGGAACAGGAAACCCTCCAATGGTATCATTGGTACACCAAGGGGCATGACAAGCCAAAATGGATAGATTTTTTGCAACTCCTTTTGCAATGATTTGGTCCTAGTGCTTTTGATGACTTCACTGGAGCACTCACTAAACTTCGTCAAAGTGGAACTGTCCCAACACAATGATGGAAGTCCTAGGGTTGGCTAAGTTGATAGAAGACAAGATTGTAGCCCAACAATGCTCCAAACCCACTTTTGTTCCCTTCCGAAATATAGGTTCTCAACGACCTCCCATCCCGCCCGCCCCTGAACCAACTCCTATCAAGCATTTGTCTGAAACAGAGATGCAGGCACAGAGAGAAAAAGGGCTTTGTTATAATTGTGATGAGAAATTCACTCGAGGACATAGATGTGTTCAACAAAAGCTCTATCTCTTGGATATGGATTCTCCGCCTGCCTCTAAAATAGGTGAAGAAGCTCCAGATACAATTGATGATCAACTCGACATTCAAGAGCTGCCTATTAACCCCCCATCTCAGGATGAACAACCAGAGATATCTCTCCAAGATTTATCCGACGTCACCACCCCCCAAACAATACGGATTAGGGGTTACTTCAAGAAGCTTCCTCTTACAATACTCATTGATTTTGGTAGCACTCATAACTTCATTGACCCTCGGATCGCCAAACATGCTGATTGTTTTGTCCATCCTTGCTCCAACTTTGAAGTCAGGGTTGCCAATGGGGGCACCTTACCTTGCAAGGGGAAGTGTCACAATGTGTGTATCTCTCTAGAAGACTATAACTTGCACTTTGACATGTTTTCCTTGTCCCTAGGTGGATGTGATGTGGTTTTGGGCATTCAATGGTTACGCACACTTGCCCACATCTTATGGGATTTTGCTGAACTTTGGATGCAGTTTTCAGTTAATGGGAAACAACATAAATTTAAGGGCTTACAACAAGGGTCTCTCCGCATCATCAGTTCACATTGCCTAGAAAATATCCTTAAGAAGAATTCACATGGTGTCATAACTCAACTCCATTCCATTCAAATGCACCCATCAACAGTCTCCTCTAGTTCCTTGGATAGTTATGCAGCTGTCCTTGCTGAACCAGTGGGCTTGTGTCCTTTAAGAGACCTTTCCAGTAATAATTTATCCGCATCTACATCTCAAGAGGAAATGATGGCTATTTTGCATGCACTACCGAAGTGGTAGCCATACCTATTAGGGAACTATTTCTGCATCGAGACCGATCTCCAGAGTTTGGAAAATTTCTTGGAACAATGGGTCTCCTCCCTAGCACACCTGAAATGGGTTATGCATATGCGATCACTTACAAGAAGGGTAAGGACAATATGGTGGAAAATGCTCCTTCTCGCACATTTGATGACCCAGTTTCTCTTACAGCTATTTCTCTGCTTGATCCCAATTGTTTGCAATCTGTTCAACAGGGCTATCTCTTCTATGAAATCCATGCTTCTTCATCAACATGGCACTCTGGGTTCCACAAAATGTATGACCGCGAAAAATGGAACTTCTTTTGGCAGGTGTTACACATAAATCTTCCACCCTATGTGCATCAGCATTCTTTGGCCTGTAGGATTCATTTCAGTGACTCAGATCCATTTTCATCCTTCAGTGATACTAGTCTACCCTATTTTTGTTCCTACCTATGTTGCATCACTATAGCATGCGTACCCACGCGTTGCATCCCTATAGCCCATGGGTATCAAGTAAAATGGTAGAAACCACTATTTTATTACTTTTTACTCCAAAAAAGTGGTCATTGGGTGACCTTTGGCTCTCAATCTGAGAAAGTAACGTCTCGATGAGTCCTTTCACCTACCTTTGAGAGGACTATATATTGAGCACATATGGATTATGGACGGGAGTAGGAAGAGAATAGTAAAGGCACTCTAGTGGATTTTTTCCCTATCTTGAGTCTTCACTCATTGATCCTTGTAGTTGTGAACCAGTTATGTTCACCTTCCAAACTCCTTACTAGTTTGAGTTTTCCTTTCATGGAGGATTGAAGTGGTGGAGGCACAAGTGGATTGATCTAGATTTTGGTTCAGATTTGTTGCCGACAAGAGGTTGTATCACTTTGTACTTCTTCTTGTTCATTAATAGAAATACTCATATTCTCGTCCATTCATGGTGTGAATGTCATTTATTATACATTGGGTTACATTTGCTTATGATATTATGGACCATTGTTATTGATAATGTTAATGTCATTTATATATCACATGTACTTGTTAGATATTGGTTGTCAAGACTAATTTGTAGATTACAAGTGCTTGGATGTGCGCAGATTGAAAGCTCCAATGGGGATCTACATCAAACATTGGATCTAGGTTGGTTACGTTTCTCCATTATTTTAACATTGTCATTTATAATAGCATTGTTTTGAGAATTGAGTATATTTCTGGTACTCATCTGTCTGTTGTGGTATTCCCAAGCCATAGTGAGTTTTCTCCAATACAACAGGGACTAAAAATAACAATTCAATAGATGGTGGATGACTGTGATACTTTCCAGGTCAACAAGGGTGAAACAACACTCCTTTCGGGATTGCTTGAACCCTTTCCCATCCTTACACAGATTTGGACAACTATTTCTATGGATTTCCTAGAAGTGCTCTAGTGGTACAATACCACATCTAAAAGGAAACCATATGAAGCAGTCTATGGACAGACACTGCCAATTCTTCTTCCATACACCCTGATCAGCTCCCCAGTTCAGGAAATTGACTTGGTTCTTTGAAACCATGATCAGATTCTTTTCATTCTATAGGACAATCTTCACATGGCAAGAATTCGACTGAAACAACAAGCCGATCAGCACCGTTCTGAGCGCACTTTTCATGTAGCTGATATGGTTCTTCTTCATCTACAGCCTTCCAAGTAACCCTCCCTAAAACTAAAAAGGCGTTAGTGGCCCGGAATGCAACCCGAGGATGCTACAGGGGAACCACTCCTTCAAATTCTGCATCAATTTCCACATCTAAAGCTTTGAGGACAAAGCTTTTTCTAAGGGAGAGGGGATGTTAGGAACCCATGTCAACCCTTCTATTTGCTTTGTTAGTATATTATTGTTGTATGCATATGCTTTGTAAGTTGTCCTGTAGTATTTGTTGATCCATAGTTTGTCTTATTGTTGTTGGACACATATGCTTTGTAAGTCATCCTGTAAGTAATTGTTGATCCATAGTTTGTATTGTCCCATGGTTTGTATTGACACATGGTATTGGCGCCTAGAATTAGTATATAAGTTTGTGTTGAGACCAATGAAGGCACGATGAAGTTATTTGTATTGAGATTTCTAAAATGAGGTTGCCCCCTCGAAGTGGCCTGCGATCAATATAAAAGTGATTCTGAGTTCTGTTATTTCTGCTATCTTGTGTGTTTTCATTAATTAATTATTGCAGGTTCTTCACAAGGTTACAGAATTAGGTTTCTGTAACTGTGGCGATGTGCAAATGTGGTATTCGACCTCACAACTTATTTCTTCTTCCCTTTCTTTACTAACATGATATATTACAAAGGTGACTTCTCACTTTGTAGTTATCATAGTATACATAACTACGTTGAATCTCTACTACCTTCAATCTATAACTACGCATTCATCATACTTAGTATTACTTCACAACATCCATTTGCTTGCATTCCATTTACTTAACATATGGTTATCATTTACAAACATATGAAAGCAAATACATAAACACATCATAACATGGACTCAAATCACAACATAAATCAACAAACATAACAAAAGGTTTATGTTGTTCACCCCTAGGTGTGTCAAGTCCCCTGTCACCTCGGTGTCCTCTGAAGGAAATGGGAGACAACCCTTGAATAACCTGCTAATTTTTTTCTTCTTCTTTTCCCAAGAAATTCAAAGGTTTCGCACCTCTACACCCACAATTATATTTAGTCCACAATATGCAACCCGCAATGCGGTATTCCAAAAGGTAGACCCAAAATTCACAGTTCATCGAACATCCCTCTAACTTCTACAATCCGCAATTTGCCTTGCGGGATTCAGAAAGTCAGAGCCACGATTTCCAACTTCAATGAAAACCCGCCTCCAACTTCCGCAATCCGCAATCCACCTTACGGAATTTTGAAGTTGGAACCACAAATTCCAACTCTCCAAAAATCTTCACCTCCCACTTCTGCAATCCGCAATGCAGAACTTAGAAATCAGAATGCCAATTCCATTGTTCCAGAAAAATTCATTTCCTACTTGAGGAATACACAATCCTCAATCCACTCTATAGAACTCGGAAATGCAAAAGTCCAAATTCATGACTCCAGGAATATTTCTCTCCCGACTTCTACAATCCGCAATCCTCCTCGCAGAACTCGGAAATGAGGAAGCCCAAATCGCACATCACTTAAGAAATGCACCTCCTAGCTCTACAACTCGCAATCCATAGTGCAGAAATCAAAACTTAGAGCGCCCAATTACACAACACTGACAAAACCCGTCTTTAACTCCCACAATCCGTAATCTGATGTGCAGAAATCGGAAGTCTGAATGCTAATTTCACCACTTCGACGAATTAGTTTCTAGACTTCCGCAATCCACAATCCTCTTTCTAGAACTCAGAAGTCGTAAGTCCAAATTTGCCAGTCTAGAAAATATCACCTCTTCTACTTCTGCAATCCACAATCTGCTTTGCGGAACTCAGAAGTTGAAAGTTCAACATTACAACCTCAGAAATTTAAGCTTTACAACTTATGCAATCTGCAATCCGCATGCAGATTTTGGAAGTTGGAACTCCCATTTCGTAACTCGTCGAAAATGCCTTTCCGACTTCCGCAATCCGCATTCCACATGTCGGTTCGAAAAGTTGGAATCTCCCACTTCCCAACTTCTCAAGCCCATAACTTCTTCATCGTACAATCATTTTGGGAAAATATGGTACCCTTGGAAAGCTATTGGAGAGAAATATGCAGCAACAGCTTCTTCATTCACATCTAAGGACCTTTTTCCTTCCCTTATGCCATTCCAAGTAATTACCTTAAACTTCATTTATGCCTCTTTTCATCATTCTACAAGAAGATTTGCTCCACTCTTCCGTGTATTCTCTCCTTCATCTGTTCCACAAGGATATCTATTCCTTTCCCAAGTCTTGGGTGGAGTATTCTTCACATCCTAGGCCATGTCACTTATTCCTATTCATCAAAGAACTATTCAAAGACTTATCCTTAATTTCATCAATGGAGAATTCACATAAGCACATATATGCATGCTTATACCCAACAACTACAGCTGAAGGAAACATCATCCACACACAATGTATCATGCATTCATCAATCAATAACATGCACAACATGATTAATCATGATGCATATGCATTCATCCCTATCACTCATTTGGATCAAATCATATATTATGACATAAATAAACACACATGCACAGATGTAAAATGAGCATAATTCAAGGAACAAGGAACACTTATATTTTCATTAAATCCCCAAGTAAAATGGCTATGGAATGTAACGTTCCAACCCAAACATAGTTCCCTTTCCATCCTATATTATTTCAATAATCAGATACCACCCCTGAGCTGGGGCTATGTATTCACTAAGGAAGATCTAGGAAAGCTCACACACAACCTTGGGTTCTCATTCATTTAGGTCATCTAGTACCAGTTGGATTTGTTATGAAAGTGGAGAAGCAAGTGTTGGTTCTCTAGGTCAGCAATATCATCCACAGAGCTATGGGAATATACCAATGATCTTAGCGAGTTCAGGAATCCCCGTCACCTCCACTCTCAGCCTAAGTATGGTCCCCTTCACTGCTGCACAGTCCCTAGGGTTCCCCTACCCTTATCAATGACTTGGGAAAGTGTGGTTGGTCCTGATTTCTAAATCAAGCTAATTGAGCCCTCTCTGGCTCTACCATGCAATCTAAACCCTCCTGGCCTCTTCCCACTACAATCTGCAGTCATATATTCCTCACTGTTGCGGCCCAATGGCGCTGTCCGGCAACATGGTCTCTACTATCCAATCCAGTTCTCTCATGAACTTTTGGGTGTCTAAACCTCTTAACTTCACCCCAAGGGTTAGTTCTGTGGATCCTTCATCGAATTCCACTTCACACACAAGTTTTCTAAGTTATCTTAGCTCTGCAAATCACAACCTTCCTCAAGATCATGATTTTGGTTTCTTGCCTCTCTCCTCCATCTCCTGGCTCGCGTAAGGGTTCCACTAATTCCTGTCTCCTCAATCTAGGTTTGGGAATGAGGAATTCATCCTCCATGAGGTAGAGTGGCTTATGGGACAAGGAAGATAGAGCCCCAAACCCTACCTTATCGATTTCAAGTCAGTCCCTTACTCTATCAACGTCATGAACAATGCTCTGCAATAAATACCTTACAACAACATTCAATGGAATATAGGATAGTCAAAGGGGTTCTCAATGGGACAACTAGAAGCCTAGGGTTCCATTCTGCAACCCCCTCACCACTCCCTAGTGGATACACATAGCCCCCTCATTTAGTTGCATCCATAGCCAGCTCCTTGTTAGTCTTTCAGAATTTACAATCTGATCTAGGATCTTAACTGAGAGAATAACATGTACAACATATCTACATCATATCAATCATGGAAACAATAAAGCAAGCACACAAGAGACACAAAGTTTCACCGGGGAAAACCAAGAAGGTGAAAAACCCCGCAACTTCCTCAGAGATGGATAGAGCAATGATACAACCCAAGTACAAGAGATAGTCTTCTCCTAGCAGCAACTTCTCCTCCTCCACAACTGTGCCACTCTCCAATGAGAGTATGAGTGAGAAAGTGAATGATCAAATAGAGTTCCTCCCGCACTCTATTTATACTTGATTGACTTGCCTAATAACATTTATTGGGTCGGCCTTAACTTAACCACATAACATAATGCTGACAGGGCCGACCCCATCAAGGTGGTCTAATAGCCCATTAAGTATAAGTTATGACACTTACAATATAAATGACAACACTTCCGTATAGAGGAATAATAACATCTCTATAGGGATACAATATACATATATGAAATACATTATGAATTTACGTATACATCAATGCTCCCTCTTAACTAGGGAGGCATTTCTCGACATAGATCTGCTAGCACAAGTCTTCTTCCCTGGATCATCATCACTGATCATCATCATTGAATCATCGTCATCGTCACTGCTGCTGCTATCTCAATCAATCTCTCATCTACTCATCATAGAAAGTTCTATAGAGCCAATCCTTTTTCATACTAGATGTAGGCCCACCACCTACAGGTCTTCATCATCTACAGAGCCATCCCTTTTTCATGCTGGATGTAGGCCTAGCCTCCATGTAGGTCTTTAACATCTCTGCGAGCAAGACATCAAGTAGGTAAACCTCAGGACTGATTACACTACCTCTGCAAAACTTGCAAGACCTCCCAGGATTGATTACACTACCTCTGCAAAACCTGCAAGAGCATCTCAGGACTGATCATATGCCTCTGCAAAACCTGTGTACCATACGGTCACATCATCATCCTCAGATCATCATCATCGTCCATAGAGCACAACCCAGATGCACATCACACAACACTTACATACATTGGCATGGGAGGACCTACCTACCACCATCTAGGAAGGGCTCAACACTTACATCACGACCATGGGAGGACCAACCTACCACCATGTCAGAATGGCCCATCACTTACATCAACGACCATGGGAGGACCAACAGAAATTACATCAATGACCATGAGAGGACTCTCCTATCACCATGTAATTATGGAAGGAACTACCTACCATCATGTCGGAACAACCCAATAATTACATGAATGACCTTGAGAGTACTCTCCCATCACCATGTCACCATGGAAGGAACTACCTAGCATCATGTTGAAAAATCCCAACAGCCCTTACATCTCAACACTTACATCATGACCATGGGAGGACCAACCTACCACCATATCGGAATGGCCCAGCACTTACACCAACGACCATGGGAGGACCAACCTACTACCATGTCGAAAAGGCATGGAAATTACATCAATGACCATGAGAGGACTCTCCTATCACCATGTCACCATGGAAGGAACTACCTACCATCATGTCGGAATAGCCCGACAATTACATCAACAACCATGAGAGGAATCTCCTATCACCATGTCACCATGGAAGGAACTACCTACCATCATGTCCGAAAATACCAACAGCCCTTACATCTCACCATGGGAGGACCTACCTACAACCACGCGAGAATGGACCCATCCCTTACATCTACACCATAGGAGGACCTACCTACCACTATGTGAGAATGGCTCATGTGCATCTGTGTCTTCGGACTCATCACTTTCCTTTGGAGGGAATCTCGATATGAAGTACACCAAGTCTCTCTCTGAAGTATTCAAACTTCACTCTGGCCAGCGGCTTGGTCAACACATCGGCTATCTACTCATCCGTCGCAACATATAGGAGCTTCACTGCTCTTCTCCGCACCATATCCCTGATATAGTGATACTTGATCTCAATGTGCTTCGACTTGTCATGGAACACTGCATTCTCCAACAACTTCACACAACTCTGGTTGTCACAATATATACAAGCAGCACTCAGTTGGAGATCAAACAAATTAGACAGTAGCTTCATAAGCCATACTACCTCACAACTAGCCGAACAAGCTGCAACATACTCTGCTTCGGCTGTACTCAGTGCCACACAGGACCACTTCCTGCTAAACCAAGAGATCATACTGGATCCCATACTGAAGCAGCACCCCAAAGTGTTGTTCTGATTAATGGCACTTCCTTCCCAATCCGAATCAACATAACCATCCAGGTTAAACTTTTGATTCTCCTCATACTTGAGCCCATAGTCAATTGTACCCTTCAGGTACCTCAGAATATGCTTTGAAATTATAAGGTAAACATGTCTCGGATCTGTTAAGTACTGGCTCAAGGTGTTCAACGCAAAGCAAATATCTGGTCTCATATTTGTCAGGTACATCAAGGACCCAATCATCTGACAATACATCGTAGCATCAACCGAATCCAATGAAGCATCACACAGAAGCTTCAAGTTTGATGCAATAGGTGTGGCCATGGCCTTGCAGTCCATCATCCCGAACCTCTTTAGGATCTCTACTGCGTACTTCCCTTGTCCAAGGAAGATTCCATCTGCACTCTGGCACACCTCCATACCAAGAAAGTAGTGCATCATACCTAAGTCCTTCGTCTCGAACTCGGCAGCAAGCTTTCTCTTCATGTTGGCAATAAATCTATCCTCACCTGTTACAAACAGGTCATCCACATACAATCGTAGTATCACTTGATTTCCTTCCCCAACCTTGTAGTAAAGGTTGAAATCCGCTTTACTCTTGTGTTGATGCCTCGAAGATCGCAGCATCAAGCAGAAAGGGATTCTCCTCGATAAACTATCCCAATTAGATTGTCAACTGTTTGGTATGGGGAATCCGTCCAGTTAGCGGTTCTGGCTATCGTCAGATTTGCTATCTTTACATCGGTTATGGCCCGATCCACCGTTCTTTTTAATTTTATTATTAAAATGATGTGCAAGTTCCTAAGATGATTTAATCTAAATGCAGAGCTTGAAACAAATTTGTACCTAAGACTGAAATAAATCTAATCTATCCCTGCAAGGAGCAAACTGTAAATACAAGTAATATGCTGAAAGAGATATCTAAAGATCAATAGATAACCATTAAATCACAAAGATACACCTACAACAAGAGATTAAAGATATAAAAGATAGCTTTTAATCCATGTGAGAGCATTCTATTACTCATGTTAAAAGAAACACCATTTGCACAGAAAAAATAGTAAGGCCATTCAACACACATAAATAATTCTGATTAGCAAAGAAAGATCTCATAGCAAGATATGAACGCCACAAGAATAATCCAGCAAACATCCAACATCCATTCAGGAAAAGCAAATGTCTCCCTCAGGCTCTTTATTAGGAAAAACACTTCCACAGAGCTGATTACAAAATAGTTCGTACAAGCTGAGAAGCTTCTTTTCCCTGCCAAAAAATTCCTTTATCTTCCTTCTAACCTTCTACTTATATCTTTACAAAGCGCCTCCTGGGCTGACAAGTGTACCCTAATTCTATAACCTCTTCCCTTAGCTTTCATCGCATCATTACCAAGCCTATGGATACGTGGAAGCTTTTACAAATAGGACAAAACTAAGGACCAACTATACTTTTAGAGAAATTATACAAAGGAAGAATTTCATCTTTTTGACTGGATTAAAACAAAAATCAGGATGATCTGTCTATTTGGCTGGGGCTTCTGTCTATTGGCTCGACAATACACCTCCATCAACTGGTGTGCTTGAAGTAACTGGGTCATCTATGATTTGAATGTATGAAGACCATTGGTTGATATCTTTCACGATGAGCTTGCTTCAGGAAGACACCATTGCCTGGGACACTATTTCATTCTTACGAAGGTCTGACTCTATCACCGCTTTTCCTTATGCAACATCTTTTGCCATTGCTTCCAGGAATTAAATATGTATTGTAGGCTGGCAAATGAACTATTGAAATTCATCCTTGGTCAAAACCTCTGTCTTCTTGATATAAGCCAAGTCTTCGTCCATCTCGTTCTGCAACTCGAAAATTCGGTCATCTTCTTTTGCGAAATCATAAATGGAAGCGGGGATAACCAGATGACACTTGCTGAGCGATTACCTAAGCGCAAAATATATGGAACAACACTTGTGGACTGTCCTTTTGATTTCCAAGCTTAGTTTGGTACCACAATCTTTAGCAAATTCAAGAATCCCTATATCCACATCCAATTCATCTCTTTAAGGGGGGCGTAAGTGCAAAGGGAGCTGAGATTTTCCCTTTTTCCATTCCGATTGCCGCTTCAGCTCTTCTACACGATTTGCAAACCTTCCTCGGGTCTTTAGGGATTTGGATTCAATTGTTGTCATTTTCTTAATCATCTCTTTCATGCTCCAAATCTCTTCCAAGATCAGCATTAGCAGCTGATGGATTTTAATCCGCATATCACATGATTGCTAGTGAAATGTGGACAAGTTTTGCTAGTCCTCTGCTGCTTCCTTGAGCTATCTTGCCAGTTGTTCCTTTTCTTGGATCATCCCTTCACATTCATGCTGGTGGAGCTAAATCTGCTGAGCCTTGCTTACTTTGAGCTCTTCCAATTCTGCTATCCGAGCCTTCAGATTCTCCAACCCACCTTCAGAGAAAGCCAACTGCACTTCTAAGGAGTTCTTATCATTTTCGAGCTGGAGAATTTCTTACTTAAGAACTAGATTCTCTCCTAAAAATTGATTGTATTTCTCTTTCAGCTTGTTTGCTTCCAATACCTCCCTCATTCTGTCATCTCTGATCTTAAGGCATTGCTCTCTGTAATGCTTTATCTTTTCTTCCAAGAAATCAATGTTGGCTTTAGTTGCCTTGGCTGATGCCACGGTACATTTGGCTTGGAATGTGGGGCCTGCATCAGTTCCTTGGACCAATGTCTTCTCCGCTACCCATAGCTCATATTCTTTCTCCTTGGTTTCCATATTCATTTTTGTGCCTTCTATTTTCTGTACTCTCCTATCAATGATGACCTTTTTCTTTGGACTAAAATACACAGTATCCAAGTCTGCTATTTTGCACTGCTTCCTGGGGTTATATGGGGTCAGCGCTAAGCTCCCTGAATAGGCACCTTTTTCCTGAGTTTTCCATGGGGTGCACATCAATGGTGGATAAATCTCCATATCTGTCATAGTAGATGGCTCCGGATCGAGAGACTTCTCTGTTTGCTCTTTATCTTTCTCTTCTGCTGACCCTTCTTACTGTGTCTGTGATCCATCATATTTTTCAAACTCTCCTTACTGAGTCTGTAATTCATTAACTTTCTCACCCCGGGGCCTTTGATCCTCCTTAGTCTACTTCTTGGAAGCTTGCTCCTGAGGTACCCGATCTTCTCCTTCTTTTTGGATCCTAGTGGCTTCTTCTTTCTGGTTTTTGGCAGCTTCTTCTTTCTATTCAAACTGAGAGGTTTGCTTATGTTTCTTCCTTGCATCCTCCTCTTGCTAAAGCTTGGAAACTAGCTCAGCTTGAATCCTTGCTTGCTCTTGGTCCTGCTAATGTTTGAGAGCCTACTCTTGGAGCACTCTATCCTGCTCCAATCCAATGGTTCCCCTGATTGTGAGGTCGATGCCTCCCTTTCTCTTTGGATCAAACCGATAGGTCTGGGGCTTAGTTCTTTCACAACTTTTGTATTATACCACTTTCCTAGCTAAGTTAGGTTGCGGACACTCCTGAAAAACTCCTCTTCTCGGTTCACTGCATGAGCATACTCAAAGGTGACTTTGAGCTCAAGACAATGTTTGCTTACTGCACCGTTGGGGTCATGTCTCCTGAAAGGGACTGAGCCGAAATGGAAAATTTCTAAGCCTTTAGCATAATTTTACCCATCTCTTGCTCTTGGGAGGCTGTAAGCTCCTATGGTGAATGGCATGGGAGGGTACATACCTTTCCTCCTTTCTGTTAAGAATTTGGTTATGGCACCGGTGCCGAAGAGTTGTCTCACGACCTCCTTATGAATAACAAAGTCTGTAACATACCGAGGGAACATATATGGTTCATGAGTCCTTCCACTCATCCTGATGTATGTGCCTTCCACACTGTGATAATAGTCTCCAAAATGTTCAATAATAGGCATTGTATTCTTCGACATACAATCTGGTTCTTGCAAGAAGATGAGCTGGTACAATGGCATGATAAACCTTTCACAAATCATCTTGTAGTGGTTTACATACTTACTCGCCCATGTACACTAATAAGCTATGAAGAGGGCTGTTTCATTTGGCTTCCATGAGCAACCCAAATCCGGTAATGAATGCTTGCTTAATAGGAGGTTAATCAGGTATGAAGACATAAAGAAAACTGCCTTCTTTTGGGTCAGTCCACCTTGGGCTACTGCTAACTGTGAGGCCAAGCTATTTGAGATTATTTCAGCCCAGTTCAAGATGGTGCCCTTTGTGGCTATGTGAAACACCACTGGAACCCATCCAATCTTAAGGATATTGCCATTAGGCATGCGAAAGAGCCTGCTCAACATCAAGACGATGAGACTGTAAGGGGTTTTTATGAGATTGCTCTCATATTCATTATTTTTCCTCCTCCTGATTTGCTTGTCATTTATAGTCATCTTACGGACAGTTTCTAGCAAGTCGATTTGATGCTTTGCCATTCATTCATCATCTAAAGAATCCCTGTGCAAAGGAAATCTATAGGTAGAAGTGACATGCTCGGGGGTGAAAGAAGCCAGGACCAATCCATTTTTATCAGTCATAAGCCTTGTGTCGGTCTGAATGTTAGGAATCAGCCATTCGACAACTTCAGAACAAGGGAACAACTCTGGCCGAGTTGTTCCCTTATGCAAAACGGACCTTCTGATGTTGGCATATACCAGAGCGTCCTCTATAGGGGCATTTGAATTATCTTGAGCTATGATGAATCTGTATAGATCACCCCATTGAAATTCAGCGGCGGTGCTCCTAGGGGACACACCAGTGGTAGCTTGCGTGTCAGCAAACATTGTGACAAGAGAAGTATCCGACAAAATCTCAACCTCTGAGTCTCAGGTCGCTTTCTGCGCTACCGTTTTCCTGGATGACTTCCTGTGCAAGGTAATCCTACGGTGAGCAAGGCAATATCACAAAACTTTAGTTTATACCATTTCAAAGCATTGGCAACATTCTAAGTCAAAGCCAAAATATAACATTTTCATAAAATATAAGCTGTCTAAAACAACACTATTATCTTCATTTCATATGTAAGCTTATTTCAACAATGTCCCTTCATGCTAAAACAAAGAAAACAAATCAGGAGGAGGAGCAAGATCATTTTGGGTCTGCGCGATTCATTTTCGGCATGCAGGCATCCTTAGGATTGTGAAACAAACACTTGCGCAAGTTCTGATGGAGATTTCTTCATTGGCGCCCAAATTAAGTTTTTCGCCGTGCTTGGGATTATGCGTGTGCTAAGATTGGCGATCTAGTGGGAGATGGGGTACCAGCTGGAATTCACGCACCAAGATTTAAACATTACACGCGTGCCGACGCCTAAATTTATTCGAGCACTGAGCGAAAATACATTCCTGCGCTAAGACCTAAAATATTTCACGCGCCAGCGCCATAATTTCGTTTGAGCGCCAGAGCAAAACACATTCGTGCGCTAGCTCACATGCTTTCGCATGCGCTGCTTCCTATCCTTACTTTTGCGCTAGCGCTTAACATAATGTACGTGATATTGCCTATGCATCAATGTTTAACATTTCATGCACCGGCAGCTTATAGTGGAAGCTACGCTGAAGAGGGATAAGTTCCGCAGTTGCAGGCTTTATCGACTAAGGATCGGGTCAGAACTTCGAGTTTCTAAATGGGCTTAATTGGTTGATTTAACACATCCCCATGGCAGCTTCGGTCGAGTAATAGAATTTTCAAGAAACCTTGGCATGAATAAAACTCGCTCTTGGTCAAGCAAGGTATCTCGGTACTTACAGTATGAAACTTTAATTTCAAGGAGCGAGAAGGGTCAGGCCTTACACGCAGAGGATAGTTGGACAGGAGGTCTACAAACGAGGTATCGGGAAGCTGCGGCTTCTATAGGTTTGAGCAAAAACTCTGAGGCTGCTAAAAAATACTACTGGGACGACTCGACCTCATGACCAGGGCACTTCATAACTTTTAGAAAACAGAGACTCTATTCACGGAAGAAGATCCTTAAGCCGGCACAAACTATTATGCAACCAAGAAAATACATTAAAAAATTTCAAATGCGGTTGTGGGGAGCGACGGGTTTCGCTTCGCGAATGAAACTCTGAGAGAAAAACTAGGGAAGCCGAAAATGCAATAGAGGGGAGAGATTTGTATGCCTGTGGGATGGGGCCGTCTTTGCTCTGGTATGAAACTGGTGGCTTCGTATCCTCATAGGGAAAAGGCCAGTGACTATCCTACGTCTTTTCTAGCTTTCATGCAAAGTAAAACGGAGGGCGTTTGAGCTATTCAACTATCCGTGGGTGATTTTTTAACCTACTAATCTAGGAGCAGGATTGGGAAAGGGCCTACCTGTCAGTATGGTGAGCGTTCCGAGACTTCAACTGCTTGCAGTGGACGACAGCCTCGAAATTCGACATGAATGGCGAGCGCTCGAAGTGAAAATGACCAAATAAAAACCCAAAACGTCATTGCATGCGTTAAATAGGAGACAGTTAAATGCTCATGTACCTTTAAAGTTGGCGGGGTTATGAACATGGGGCTCGAGAAATTTATCATTAAGAGTGGCACATGGCTTCATTAAAGGCTTTACCAACTCTGTCGGTGCACAGGGATCAAGGAAATCTTTTCACACCGAGTATCGATTTCAGCTTTCGCGCCAAGCGGGGAGCGTAATGTTTCGTGCTATGTGGCAAGCACGCGTTCCAAGATAAGCTTTGCGATCGAGTGGAAATATCGGTGTTAGGATTGCACTTAGAAAAATGTGCTAGACATGAGTTATCCCGAAAGATGAGCGTGGATTTGCAAGCAGGAAGGATAACCGCATCTCTAGCACTTGGGATTCGACTCTATCATCATAGTTGCGCTGGGGAGTGATGCGCTAACTTTTAATTCTTCCAAGGAAGTGAAATGCAGCTCCAAGGCGGGGTGATAACAATAATTCTTGCGCCTTGAGCGACTGAGGGAAATTATCTCTTGTGCTAACGGTGGCCGACTTATTGCGCCAGATGACAGACTTGAGAGTTGTCACAAGGGCAGCTGAATTACAGTCAAGGCCTGCACTTGACGGAGGACTTGTGGTTAAATATGCACCAAAGTCACGGTGGACTCAAGTCTAGATCTTGCGCTACAATGGGGAAGATGAGACTAAAATCTACGCTAGAGGGAAAGGATGACTTTTCTTTAGAGAAAATGAGAAACTCTTTTGGAAGCAGGTGATGAAATTTTGATTAGTTGGAGGCAACTTGAAAGATGAACTAAAAGAGTTGATACAAAAGTGTTAGAAGGAGGGGCCCCAAATAACTTCATAATTTTTGGGGGAAGGGGATTGTAGCAACAACAATTGGCGAATCGCTGGCGAACATAGATCTCTGAAGACTATTTCGCTTACCGGAAGAATTCCTTTTAAAAGATGACCACCTTGCATGCAGCAATCACATTAAGCATTCGAATCTCGGCACAGGAAGAAGTCACTTAATCCATTGGTCATTGGGAGAGGGGAGCTTTGATGAAGACATCTTTAAAACTCTCCGAGGGCCAACATATGTGGTTCATTTTTAGAAGATTCATCTTTCAGATGACCACTGCTATTGGACTCCACAGGATTTTGCAACAACATCTCATAGACACCATTTCTCTTATTCCTCATTCCCATGCCGCCTGCATCCATTTAGATGTTCATATATCTGACAGCTTTGTTATTTGAGCCTTCCAGAGATATTTTCTTTAAAATAAGGTTTTTGATTTTGGCTCCTCAATCCATAATGCCCTTTTGTGTGAGTGAGAGATTTTATTGTTTTATCAAGCCTCACAGATGAAGAGGAGCCTAGTTTGAGCTGAGTATTTTGGACAACTTTCTTGACCTGTATGCTTTGCTTTTATCTCAGCCATGCTTTGATTGAGGCGAGAATCTCTAGAAAATAGACCCCTAATTATAAGCCCTTTTGGGTTTAAATTTGCAACCTGGAGTCATTTTAATACCATATGCCTTCGAGATATGCTACTCTTCCGTGGGTCCAAACACAACAATCTTCTTGAGATGTTTTTTCTTTAAGTGTGATGGTGGATGGAGACCGAAGATAGTGGTAAAAATGATTATAGATCTCTTATATTTAAACAAGGGTTAGAATTACCAATAGAATAGGATCTTCTTCATTCTGGAGAACGATCGATGAAGCCCCAAATGCATGGGTAAAATTTCTTTCTAGGATACATTTCCAGTTTGACGAGTTGTGCAATTCTCTTGTGAGATCTACCTTCACAAGAGGCCCAATTACAGGTGACCCAGGGAGACAAAAAATGTACAAAAGTTGAAAAGCTAAGGGAAGGAGGCAAACTAGCTGAAACACAGAAAACAGACGCTAAAGAAAAAAAAACAACAACTTTATTTCTGTACAGAAAGTCTCATTGAGACTATGCGAAGTATTGTTTCAAGGCGAGACCATTTAGAGGAAGGCTTACTTCCTCTCCCTGGAGGTCTGTCAGCTTGTAAGTGAATGGGCCGAGCTTTGCAGAAATTTGGTAAGGGCCTAGCCATAAGTGTTATAATTTAGTGTGCATCCCCTTGGCCTCATCATTATGGTCCCATTTCAGGACTAAATCCCCTACTTCAAAACTTCTTTTACTAGATTTCCTTTTATCGAACCACCTTTTGACTATATCTTGGTGATGGTGAAATTGGTCTTTAGCTTTCTGGCGGGATTCTTCAAGTTGAAGCAAAGTATTCATCCTAGATTGCAAGACTTGATTACCAGACCCATGAGAGGCTTGGGATAACTGTAAGGATGGAAGCAAGATTGTATTGGAGAAAACTCACTATGTCTTGGGAATACCACAATAGACAGATAACTACCAGAAATCTACTCAATTCTCAAAACAATGCTAGTATAAATGACAATGTTAAAACAATGAAGAAATGTAACCAACCTCGATCCAATGTTTGATGTAGATCCCCGTTGGAACTTTCGATCCGCGCACATCCAAGCATTTGTAATATGCAAATTAGTCTTGACAACCAATATCTAACAAGTACATGTGATATATAAATAACATTAACATTATCAATAACAATGGTCCATAATATCATAAGCAAATGTAACCCAATGTATAATAAATGACATTCACACCATGAATGGATGAGAATATGAGTATTTCTATTAATGAACAAGAAGAAGTACAAAGTGATACAACCTCTTGTCGGCAACCAATATGAACCAAGATCTAGATCAATCCACTTGTGCCTCCACCACTTCAATCCTCCATGATGTTAGGATATTTAGACACTTAGGAGTTAGTTAAGATCAAGTTGTGTAATATATCCGTTAGGGATAGTGTGTTTCTTTAGTATGCATTAGTATGCATTTGTAAATACTTAATCCGACGGTCACGATATGTTTCCGACATAGAATGATCCGACAGCTCAACTTCTCTTAGATCAAACCTAACCTTGATCTATGGCTTAACACCCGATTGGTCCATGATCTCTATTTAAAGAGCATGGAGGGTGTTTGTTTAGTTGATCGATTATGAGACGCTCATTTGTAACTTTCTTTCTTTGCATAATAAATTGTCCCATAGAAGCTATTTGGCCGGGGCCGTAGAGTGTTTCCCTCAAGAGGGTTTAAACCACGTCAAAACATCGGTGTGTTGATCTATGATCTGTTTGTGTGAAGTGGTTTCTCTTGGTGTTCGGTCCTTTGGCAGTACCCTGTGTACCCGAACATGGTATCAGAGCTTTTATGAAGTGCCGCTTCCGGTTATGATCTAGATCTTGAACTGCTGTTGCCGAAACTTGAAAGGGTTTCTAGTTTTGGTATTTCAGTGCATTTTTGGGCTGTGGGAGGTGTTCCATTGCATTGGAGCATCGTTTCCATTAGGAAATAGTTTTCGTTTTATCGAAAACGGTTCCCGGTTGCTCCAGAAACACGTATTTCATCAGATCTGAAGGTATAATGTTACAGTGACGCATTTTTTTAAAAGGAAAAATCTCATATTTCATCATTTTTTACTGTTAGATTTTTTTTTGGGTTCGGATTGTTGCTTTATCGTCTACGTATGCTCTTTTCCGTGCACCTTGAGCGATCTCGGCAAATCAGAAACAGAAAGGGAAAGGGTTGTTCTTGGTTGCGTATGCTCTTTGCCGTGCACTTTGCGCAATCTCGGAAAATCAAAAACAAAGAGAAAACGTAGACTTTCCGGGCAAGCTAACAAGATCTAACTTCACAAGTGTGGAAAAGTTTTTTTTTTCGATTTGTGAAGTGTTTTGCAGGAAAAAGGGCAAGCATGCAAATCGAGCAAGAAGAGTAAAAAAATAAAAATAAATCCCCCTTTCTCATTCCCATATTTTACATACCTTTTAATCTAGCTCACTTGGTTCAAAGTTGTTTTATTCCTTAATAGGTCTTGAGTTCAAGTCTTAGGAAGTTACTTTTAAAAGAAAAAGTGCATGCAATTTCTATTTTCAAGTTATTTTATTGTAAAAGTGCATCTCACTTAAATAATAAAAAATAAAAATACAAGTGAGTCACTTAAGTTTTTTTTATTATTGTTGCACTATTTAAAAGTAATATCATTCTAAAAGTGAAATCACTTATTTTACAAAAGTGGTTCACTTAAAGCAATTTTTTTGTAAACTGATTGTCAAAAGGTTCATCTTGGGAAGAGGGGGGTTCTTTTTTTTGCTGGGCATTCTCTAGCTGCCACGTCACTATTCGGGACATCTTCAACAGTTTCTTTGTTCAAGCATAACTTCATCATACAGAGTCAGTTTTCAGTGTCGATTTTTTTGAAACCACCTATTTTTTTGAGCTCTTCACATCCAGACTATTGGTTTCTATTTTTACAGCCATTAATTTACAAATATGGCCACCCCTTGTGATATTCTACTTAACAGTTCCAACTATTTCTCATGGAAATCTCATATGGAGGATGTTCTACGAAGTAGGGGACTTTTTAGAATTACCTCAGGGAAAGAAAAAGAACCCACTGATGATGATAAGAAAATAAAATGGGCAAATAGATGTGATGAAGCTCGTGGATTGATCGGGATGTCAAACTCTATTGATTTACGATTCCACATATCTGGAATTGATGAACCTAATGCTGCTTTGGACAAGTTGGAATCTATATTTGGTAAACACAATGAAATTCGAGGTCACAAACTCGAAAATGAGTTGAATTCTTTAAATCCAAGTGACTTTTCATGTATTCAAGATTATTTATCTAAGTACAAAACTCTTAAACTCTTATGTGCAGAATGTAAGATTGAGAGGGAAGACAAACAATGCATTTATCATATTCTTTCCAAACTTGGACCTGCATATTCTGTTTTTGTATCCACATTTTACTCCATGAAAGCATCCTTGAATGCAGCTAGCTATCAAGATCCTAGTCTTGAATCCTTTTGTGATTCCTTGATTAGAGAACAAGATAAACTCATTCATCTTGGAATAATCAACAATGCAGATACATCTAGGAAAGCCTTATTGTCCCAACAGAAAGAAAATTCCAAGCCTCCCAAGAAACAAAATTTTCGCAATAATAAGTCAAACAAGGGTTCCAAACCCTCTCAGTCAGCTCCTTATTTAAAAAATGACAAAGGATCCAAGCCAAAAGGCAAGAAGACTGAGCGTCATTGCAACTATTGCGGGAAATATAATCATGATGAATCTAAGTGTTTCAAGAAGATGATAGCCTTGGAAGCAGCAATGAAGAAGCACCACATCAGCCTAGATTCATCTTCAGAATCTGTCTCTCATGGACATGCACTTTGTGTTTCTGGTTATTCTTATAATGCATCTTCTTCTTCTACTTCAAATGAATGGCTCATTGATTCTGGAGCATCTTATCATATGGCTAAGGATCAAACCGTCTTTTCTACTATGCATGAATGTAACACCAAACAAATATTTGTTGGTGATGATAGATCTCTAAGTGTTGTAGGAGCTGGAACAGTTCCAGTAGATAATGGTCATTTTAGTGATGTACTATGTGTTCCAAGAATTTCCTACAATTTTTTATCAGTCTATCAGATCACTCATTCTAGTGAAGGTAAAACTGTGACCTTTACACCTCACCAAGTTGTAATCAAGGATTTTAAAGATCCTCAACAGGTCCTAGCTACCGGAATTGTTGACGATATCACTATGGTGTACATGTTTAACAACTTTGGGTCATCACCTTTCCCTTCAGTTTTTGTTGCTCATAGTGATAACTTGAGCAAACTTTGGCATGAGCGATTTAGTCACTTAAATTATCGCTCATTGCAACAACTATGTAAAGAAAATATGGTGACAGGTCTTCCGATGGTATCTTGTAGGGATTGTGTTTGCTCCCATTGTGTACTCGAAAAACATCATCGGGACAGTTTTGACAAACATGCCTCTTGGCACGCCTCGGTTCCCTTGGAGCTTGTGCATAGTGACTTGTGTGGTCCTCTTCCATCTGCTTCCTTTTCTAGTTTCAAATATTTCTTAACTTTCATTGATGATTACACCAGACGCACTTGGGTTTATTTCCTAAAACTTAAGAGTGAAATATTTAACATGTTCTTGGCCTACAAGGCCCTTGTGGAAAAACAATCTGGTCATCAAATTATTAAGTTAAGATTTGACAATGGAGGAGAATATGTTAACAATAAGTTCACTACTTTCTACACTGAACAAGGCATCCAACAACAACACAGTGTTCCATATACACCACAAGAAAATGGTGTAGCTGAGCGGAAGAACCGCAGTTTAAAAGAAATGGCTAATTGTATGATCCAATCTAAGGGACTAAGTCTTCAATTTTGGGATGAACCCATTAATTGTGCAAATTACATAGTTAATCGCACCCCCACTAAAGCATTACAAGGTATAACATCGAAAGAAGCATGGACTAAAACTAAACCTGATGTAAGTCACTTCCGTGTGTTTGGTAGTGAAGCATGGGCTCACATTCCGGATGAAAAACAGAAAGCATTGTAGCCTAAAAGTGAAAAGTGCATATTTGTTGGATATTCTGAAGATGTAAAAGGTTATAGACTTGTTCAACCACATTCTCATGATATACTCATTAGAAGAGATGTAAAATTTGATGAAAATCTCTTGGCTTGTGAGCCTAACTCAGCGATTGTGCCATCTTTGGCCTGCGAGCCTCATTCGGCGTTTGTGCCTTCTTCTTCTTCTTCCAACTTCCTTGACAGGTTTCCAACTCCAATTTATGATGATGACAGTGAGGATGAAAATCCACCTCTTCCTGCTCATGTTCCTCTAGTTGCACCATCACAAGTGCTTCCTCGATGGGTCCGTTCAACATGTGAAGCAGCTGGTGATCTTGCCGGTGATCCTAGAGATCAACGTCGAACACGTTCTCAGTTTCAGCGAGCCTCTTCTCTTTTGGCTCAAGTTTTCGAGAATCATGATCCATAAAATTTTGCAGAAGCTTCAGGGAATCTAGATTGGCATACAACCATGGATGAAGAATATCATTCCTTAATGGTGAACGATACTTGGGATCTTGTACCTCTTCCAAAAGGAAGAAAACTTGTTAGATGTAAATGGGTTTACAAAACTAAGTATGCATCAGATGGAAGTGTTGAAAGACTTAAGTCAAGGTTAGTTGCCAAAGTTTTTTCCCAAGTTGAAGGGATTGACTACAATGAAACCTTTGCTCCCATCACAAAAATGAACTCCATCCGCCTTGTTCTTTCCCTTGCAGCCTTACACAACTGGGAAGTCCATCAAATGGATGTCAAGTCTGCCTTCTTACATGGTGATTTATAGGAGGAAATTTACATGGAACAACCTCCTGGCTATGTTCAGAATAACTCTAGCCTTGTCTTCCACCTTAAGAAATCCTTATATGGCCTTAAGCAAGCTCCTAGAGCTTGGTATGCCAAAATGGATAACTTTCTCCTTGACACTAGTTTTTCTAGATGCCATTCTGACCCCAATGTCTATACCAAGAAAGTAGGAAATAATCTCATCATACTTGTTCTATATGTTGATGACCTTATTCTTACTGGTAGTGACCCTAAGCTTATAACCCATGTGAAATCCAGTCTTAAACAAAATTTTGAAATGTCAGACTTAGGACATTTGCATTATTTTCTTAGTCTCCAAGTCCTGCAAACCAAAGAAGGAATCTTTCTTTCTCAGTCTAAGTATGCTTGTGACCTTCTTCGTTGCTTTCACATGGAATATTGTACACCATCCCCTTCTCCCTTCCAGTCTAGAGTCAAACTTTCTGTCACTTGTAGTTCACCTAAAGTGGATGCCACCTTGTATCGTCAGCTTGTTAGTAGTCTCTTATACTTGACTCATTCCCGTCCTGACCTTTCCTTTACCGTTGGTCGTGTTGCTCGTTATATGCAGACACCTCATGAAAGTCACTGGAAAGAAGCTAAAAGAATACTTTGATATATTCGAGGTATAGTTCAGTTTGGGATTCATTATAGTACAAGGGGAAACCTTTGTTGGTTGGTTTCACTGATTCAGATTGGGCCAGCGATCCTAATGATCTAAAGTCTACTGTAGGTTATGTTTTCAGTCTGGCATCTGGACCTATTACTTGGGCTTGTAAGAAACAACAAGCTCTTGCTCTTTCTTCAGTAGAGGCAGAATATCAAGCAGCATTTAACGCCAGTCAGGAAGCTTTATGGCTTCGACAGATCCTTTCAGAGTTTGGATTCGAGCAGCAGCAACCTACTCCACTTTGGTGCGACAATTAAAGTACAATCAAGCTTGCCAAAGATCCAGTTCTACATCAACACAGCAAACACATTGAGCTACATATGCACTTCATCAGAAATCTTGTTCATGATCGTGTTATTGAAGTGCTCTTTTTCCCTACAGATGATCAAGTTGCAGACATCTTCACCAAGTCTCTTACAGAAGCAAAGTTTTCTAAACTTCGATCTATGTTAGGAGTTCAGGAACTTGTCATTAAGGGGCGATAGGCTCTAATGCCTCCTTCCTTCTCCTAATAGTGTCACTTTTGTAAATCCTTCAATCCTATCCCAAGTTGTTCTTAAGGGGGGATGTTAGGATATTTAGACACTTAGGAGTTAGTTAAGATCAACTTGTGTAATATATCCATTAGGGATAGTGTGTTTCTTTAGTATGCAATAGTATGCATTTGTAAATACTTAATCCGACGGTCACGATATGTTCCCGACATAGAGTGATCTGACGGCTCAACTTCTCTTAGATCAAACCTAACCTTGATCCTTGGCTTAACAACCGATTGGTCCATGATCTCTATTTAAAGAGCATGGAGGGTCATTGTTTAGTTAATGGATTATGAGAAGCTCATTTGTAACTTTCTTTCTTTGCATAATAAATTGTCCTGTAGAAGCTATTTGGCGCGAGGCTATGGAGTGTTTCCCTCAAGAGGGTTTAAACCATGTCAAAACATCAGTGTGTTGATCTGTGATCTATTTGTGTGAAGTGGTTTCTCTTGGTGTTCGGTCCTTTGGCAGTACCCTGTGTACCCGAACACATGAATGGCAAACTCAAACTAGAAAGGAATTTGGAAGGTGAACATAACTGATTCACAACTACAAGGATCAATGAGTGCAGATTCAAGATAGGGCAAAAATCCACTAGAGTGCCTTTACTATTCTCTTCTTCCTCCTTTCTATAATCCATATGTACTCAATATATAGTCCTCTCAAAGGTAGGTGAAAGGACTCATCGAGACGTTACTTGGGAAGATGGAGATCCAAAGGTCACCCGATGACCGCTTTTTGGGAGTAAAAAGTAATAAAATAGTGGTTTTTACCATTTTACTTCATACCCGTGGGCTATAGGGATGCAAATCGTGGGTACGCTTGCTATAGTGATGCAACAAGCGGGTAGGAACAAAAATAGGATAAACTGGTATCATTGAAGGATGAAAATGGATTTGAGTCACTGAAATGGATCCTACGGGCCAAAGAATGCTGATGCTCATAGGGTGGAAGATTTCTGTGTAACAGATGCCCCCTAATGTGTGAGGTTAGAGACTGAAATGTGCTACGATGGCCGAAATACATTATAAAACTTAGAAGTAGAGTGATGGAGACACAAGTTGAAAGAACAGATTACTCGTCATAATACAATAGTATCTTTGAATACATGTTTGTATAGTACAACTATCTGATACAATGGCCATTCATAGGCAGTACCTAAGTAGATACATGTCATAAGTGATCATAGCCGTGATCTCTCTACAGTAAGATATGGTCTTTTGTTGAAAAGAAGACAAATGGTGCAAACTAGAGGTACAAACTGCTGAAATCTGAGAGGTGATATCTTAGATGTAATGTCAAAGTCATATGTAGCATACTAAATGCCACAATCGCCTGGGGTCTTCTACACAAGTCTTCGATGGTGCAAGTCCCATAAATTGAATAAAGGAGTTGGGGTCGAACTTGATGAGACATCGTCTGATTACAAGTCATTGATGTATACCGTTAACAGATGCGAGATGACCCACCAATAATGAAAATGGGCATCGAGGCACAGAGCACAATCATCAGAGTGTGAATAAAAGGGTTGAAGTCGAACACTAGGATGAATCCATCGATCAAGGAACATTGATGTATTCCCGAAACTGTCGATGGTGAGATAACCTGCCACTAATGATTGCAAGCCTCAAGGTACTCAACCGAACTCTAAGCCTCAAGTCCCAGAATAAATGGGTTGAGGTCGACAGAACGAGACTTGCTAGAAGGAGGGCATTAAGGCATCCCCCATCAACTAGCATGAGGTACCAACAATGATGAAATATTTGGAAGATCTCAGGTGAAACGGACTGACTCAATAAGGAAGGCTGACATGCAATAGCCAAGATATCTGAGGAGTGGCCGACATTGGTTTCAAAACTTCCTTTGAACAAGAGCATGAGCAGATGGAGAGACTTAGGCAGCATAGGCTTGACATAAACTGTGCAATGCATGAGGCATTACAGAGGGCTCCATAATGATTGGAAGCTCAACCAATCGGTGGAGAAAAATGAGAAACAAGTACAGCTCCTAAGGCCCAACTATAGTCCCGACTCATAATGTATGGAGTGGAATGAATGCTCTGTTCAAAGGCAACACAACAGCTGCCAACAAGAAATAGTGACCATAATCCCATCCAACTTTTTGGAATATTTGATTTTCTTGTCTTTTTCATATTTGGGAAAACCTTGAAAAAGAATAAAATTGCTTATAGTACAACAAGTGAGGGAATGAGTGTCAAATAGCTAGAATACTAGTCCCAAGCAATGGAACATACCTATGCTTGATGCAAGGAAGTGTGTGCAGAATGTGGACACTCGGGGGTGTGTTCCCTCAGGGTCAAAAGGTCATCAAATGGTGAGGGGAAAATATATAAGCTCTGCAGGGCTCAACAGGGAAAAGTGCTCAGGCACCAAGCTAACAATTGATTAAGCGGGAGCCGGCACAAGGCTCAAGCGGCAAGCAGGATGATGCAATGCAATCACAACATGATATAACTGAGAAGTCCTTTTTTGTAAACTTAGTCTCCTCACCCAAAAAAGTGTAAAACAATGAGAGAAGAACTCTTCTAGTCACGTATGACTAGATTATACCTTTTTCGTAATTAATACGCAAAGTTCTGGAAAAGGGGTAAACTTATACCTAAGTGAATGTCGCTTCAAATCCTTTAACGAGTCTAAAATGACAAGCATACTCGGCAATCTTGTTTGGTTTGAAAAAGCCTAAAAAGGACTTAAAAAATACTTTATAAAAATCTTTTCCATAAAGGTTTAACGAGCCCAAAAAAGTAAACTCGTTACCTCCTTACTGTTTTTAACAAGCTCAAAGGAGATATGGAAGAATGCTCGTAATGGGGGCAGACAAGTGTCAGGGACATGCGAGACTAGTTCCAAGCGCATGGAACAAAGCTATGCATAATGCAAGGAACATGAGAAAGATAAGGACATTCAAGGGGTGTCTGCGAATTCGGATGGCACAAGGTTCGAATGCATCATAACAATGGGGAGGCCTAAACCTATATGCAAGGTTTCGAATATTCCTACCATGGCCGAAGCAAATGTCGAAAAGGACCAGTAAACAATTATAAGTCCAGCTAAGAATCCTATCTCCAAGAAACATAAGTAGCAAGATCATCTCTAAAATGTACGTAAAGAAAAATCTGATACAGGTTACTATGGTAGAAAAAATTTCAACTATACTATTGTTAACCTCAGACATAACGTAGGTAGAGATAACCACCGAAGGTGCCATTGTACCAATACTTGAGGGATCAAAATTATCAACTTCAAAATGAAGAGAAAAGCTGAAGGATCTGAAGGAATATGCAGTGGCAAATTCATCATCACAGGAGTTGGAAATTCTAGAAATAGAATCGAACTCATCAGGATCAATGATTTGCGGATCTATAGGAGAGCTCAAAGACTCATTAGACTCAAATGTCAAATCAGGGCTAGACGAGATGGTGAATGGATGCAAATTCAAATGGATGGCAGGTTGTATTATAGGCCCATCTTGTTCAATAAGATCAAGGGGAAGAGGGGAATGAGATCTATGATAAATATCCCCCCATGGATTTTCATCACCACCCATGGCCGCAAAAAGAACTCCATCTGAAGGTAGGATACCATCGAGGCAATCATGTGAACAAGATAGGTTGGCTGCCAAAACTGGCAACGTAACAGGATCTTCCTCAACTATCTGGGAAGAAGAGAGATCCAGATCTGCAGTGGTTTGTTGGATATGATCGTAAGTGAGCTCCGCTACAGATAAAGGCATAGACATCCCGATGTGCGCAATGTCTCCAGACATGGAACTCGTGGATGGTAAAGTCCACGGATCATTTAAATAAGAGGTCCAGAATAACATATTATTCAAAGGAGGAGGCGCACTGTCGGAAATGGTTCCAATAAAATTCACAGGTGCGGAATGGTTAAAAGTTCCCATCAATGAGGGGTACATTCCAACACCTATGTTCCTAGTTGCCGACTAAGAATCAGAAACTTACAGGACTACTGATCTTGTGGATGCTGTGGAAGGAGTGCCAACATAATCCAGCTAATCGATCGTCACAATATTACCTTCATGGGGAAAGCAAATAACTCAAAATACAGTAGATGCGATAGCCTTCATAGCGTAGATCCAGTTTCGACCCAGTAAAAGGTTGTAGTCAATGGGCGCATCAACCACTTCTACTTCAATAGGCACGGACTTACATCCCTAGCGGAGTCACCATTTTTGTATTGGAGAAAACTCATTATGGCTTGGGAATACCACAACAAACAGATGACTACCAGAAATCTACTCAATTCTCGAAACAATGCTAGTATAAATGACAATGTTAAAACAATGGAGAAATAGAACCAACCTCGATCCAACGTTTGATGTAGATCCTCGTTGGAGCTTTCAATCCGTGCACATCCAAGCACTTGTCATCTGCAAATTAGTCTTGACAACCAATATCTAACAAGTACATGTGATATATAAATAACATTAACATTATCAATAACAATGGTCCATAATATCATAAGCAAATGTAACCCAATGTATAATAAATGACATTCACACCATGAATGGACGAGAATATGAGTATTTCTATTAATGAACAAGAAGAAGTACAAAGTGATACGACCTCTTGCCGGCAACCAATCTGAACCAAGATCTAGATCAATCCACTTGTGCCTCCACCACTTCATTCCTCCATGAATGGAAAACTCAAACTAGAAAGGAGTTTGGAAGGTGAACATAACTGGTTCACAACTACAAGGATCAATGAGTGCAAACTCAAGATAGGGAAAAAATCCACTAGAGTGCCTTTACTATTCTCTTCTTCCTCCCATCCATAAGCCATATGTACTCAATATATAGTCCTCTCAAAGGTAGGTGAGAGGACTTATCGAGACGTTACTTGGGCAGATGGAGAGCCAAAGGTCACCCAATGACCGCTTTTTGGGAGTAAAAAGTAATAAAATAGTGGTTTTTACCATTTTACTTGATACCCGTGGGCTATAGGGATGCAACTCGCGGGTACGCTTGCTATAGTGATGCAACAAGCAAGTAGGAACAAAAATAGGATAAACTGGTATCACTGAAGGATGAAAATGGATCTGAGTCACTAAAATGGATCCTACAGGCCAAAGAATGTTGATGTTCACAGGGTGGAATATTTCTGTGTAACAAAGATTTTGGGAGGTAAAATATCTTCTTTGCCATACACGAGGGTGTAAGTGGAAACCCCTAATGCGTTCTTTGGAATCACCCTATCTGCCCACAAGGCATTTGGGAGAGTTGTATGCCAACTTCACTGGTTTTCTATCACATTTTTTTTTAGAATTCAAAGGAGATTTTTGTTTAAAGATTCAGCTAATCCATTTCCTTCAGGGTAATAATTGGCTGAATAATGCAGTTTAATTCCCCATTCATAAACAAATTCATTTATTTTAAAAAATGAGAAATAGGTGGCATTATCAAATACTAGGGAAATTGGAACCCCAAACTTGGTTATGATGTTATCTTTCAGGAAACTCATGATTGCATCTTCGTTGATCTTGGGCAATGGGATAGCCTCCATCCATCTGGTGAAGTAGTCGGTGGCTGTGAGGATGTATCGATGCTAAAGAGAAGAATTTGGCTTTATCTCTCCTATAACATCTATACCCCATTGTTCGAAAGGTTCTGAGATAATAACCGACCACAAAGGTCCTGCTGCCTTAGGTAATTTCCCAACACTTCTTTGGCATATATCATAGTTTCGTGCATAAGCATGAGCATCTCAGAATAAGGTGAGCCAATAATATCCAGCTCTGAGTATTTTGTGAGTTGTTTCCTCTCTTGAATAATGTCCACCAGTGGGGCCATCATGTAATTCTTTGACAACTTTACTTGCATCTTCCTTTTCTAGACATCTAAGAAAAAATCCATCGTAATTTTTTCTGAAAAGTATGCCATCAATGATTTGATAAGCTGTTGATTTCAAATGGAGTGCCCTTCTTTGCTTAGAACTCCAGTGTTTTGGTAGATATCCCTGCCGCAAATAATGCACTAGATCTCTATACCACGATTCAGGAGCTGTGAAAATGGGACAAACCTCGACTGAATTCAATTCAGCTTCATTCTTCCAGTGCAGCTCTTCATCAATTGGATGCTCTGTAAGCAATTTACACAAGCCTTGTCCCTTGATGATGGTGGCTGGTTTGAATTCTAAATCATATTCTTGAAGAGCCCAGACCCAATTTCCTCTTCTTTCTCCCAATTCATTTTGAACGAAAAGGGATCTGACCGCTGGGTGGGGAACTATAACCTTAGTTCTACTCTTGAGAATATATGGTCTGAACTATTTGACCACTTTGAAAACAACATATGCATGTTTGTGGACAACGGCATAGTTCAGTTCAGCACCTTGCAGACCAGTGCTCATAAACGAGATTGGATATTCATCTCCTAACTCTACCTTTTGCGTGAGCACCGCTGCAAGTGAGTCATCCAAAGCAAAGGTATACAATATAAAATCTTTGTTAAAATATGGGCTTCTTAAGGAAGGAGCCTTAGCTATGGCTCCCTTAATGTCTCTAAATGCATCCTTTTCTAAGTCTGTCCACTTAAACTGTATGCTTTGCTTGACCATTTGCTGCAAAGGTTTAACAATTTGCATGAAATCTAGAACAAACTTGTGGACAAAGTTGATAGTGCCCATAAACGACTACATGGATTTATTGTTATGAGGCATTGGAATTTTGTTGATAGCTTGTACTCTTTCTTGATCTATTGATACTCCCCTTTTGGAAATGATATGTCCCAGTAGTTTACCTTCGGGAACAACGAACACACACTTCTTGGGATTTAAAGAGATACCATATTTTTGACAATGCTCAAAAATATGCTTTAAGTGAACACCATGATCTTCTCTTTTCTTTGAGAACACTGTTACATCATTTAGATAGACAACAACACAGTGACCTCCCAATCCTCGGAAGGCGATATCCATTGCTCACTAGAACGTAGCTCCTGCATTTATTAGGCCAAAGGGAATTCTTCGGTATGCAAACATTCTCCATTTAGTGCGGAAAGTAGTCTTAGACAGTCTTCTTCAGCTACCAATACTTGATTGTAACCAAAGAAACCATCAAGAAGAGAAAATAGCTTAGATCCTGACACCATCTGGAGAATTTGTTCCATTGAAGGGATGGGATAGTTGTCTTTATCTGAAGCTCTGTTTAAATTTCTGAAGTCAACACACAGTCTTATCTCTCCTGACTTCTTTCTCATGGGAACTAGGTTAGCAACCCATTCTGAATGTCAAACTTTAAAGATTATTTTAGCATCCAGTAGCTTCTTCAACTCCTTTTGAATTATAGGTTCAAGAGTAGGATGCATCCTTCTTAATTGTTGCTAAAATAGTTTGACACCCACTTTCATTGGTATGACATGCTGAATAATGCAGGTATCATATGTTTTCAATATTCATAAGTCCATGCAAAAACATCCTTATATTGTCGAAATAGTTTGACGAACCTATCTCTTTCTCCCAGTGAGCAACATTTGCCAAGGTTGACAAACTTTGGTTCAACCTCGGTGCCCAAATTAACTAATTCATGTTGCATTGATGAGCTATTGGTCTTGGTATTTGCCGGCCTTCTGAACTTACTCTGAATATCAAACAGCATTTCAAGTGACCTTACCCATTTGGGGATGAAATTTCCTTTCGCTGTATCTTTCTTTTGTAAATTAGAATCGTGCTCTTCTTCATCTATCACAGCTTCTTGAAATATGTCTTTGTTTGTTAGAAAACTGATAATCTATTCGTCGTCATCGAAAAATATGAAGTTTGTGATATTATCGGAGATAGAAGGCCTAAAAATTAATTCAATTGAACACTTATTATTAGTTGGCACCAATTTGGAAGCGGATGTTGCTAACAAATCAACTACAGAATTTTGCAATCTAGGAATAGACTTTATATTGAAAGCATCAAAATGCATAATTAAATCCTGTAATGCCCATATTTTGATTAGGCATATTTATCAGTTAGACGCACCATACTTTATTTTCTTATATATTTTGTTGAACTCAGCTTGACTGACTAAACTATATTATGATATGATGGACCTCATTATATGATGTTACTTGTTTTATGATTTCACTATGATTATGATGTTACTATGTTATGCGGTTATGATGTCATGATTATCATATGATTTCTTTATTTTATGATTACAGTATATTTTTATAGGTTTTCATTAATAAGATGTGAAATATATGATTCGGTATGTGGATACCATCTTCTTATATGAATTATTGAAGTGTTATATGTCATACACATCTATGATGAACTAAAAAGGTTATAGGAAATAAAATGATTTTTGATAACATGGATCAATTGGCGATCAATGGGAAATGCTTTCTATAAATTTGTATTTTGCGAAATACTAATCTACTGGACACAAGGGCTATGGGATAGCCAGTTACTTGATCTGATATATTGAAAAGAAAAAAACATGTTCGTACAGTAAACCTTAGCAGCCAAAAATGATGATACGATAACACAAACTGATAATCCCAATAGCAGCAAAGTATGAGTTGATAAGGGCATAGGCCCAGTATGTTGAGAGGGATGGATGTGTTTCCCACCCTATGTTTCCATGAGACCCGAGGTCATGGGAGGGCCGTGCTAAGACACGCTCCCCATGTTGTTGTGATGATGATGGTCGGATGCCTGCTAGGGGAGGATAGGTCCGCTATTCAGCTGACGCTACTGCTCTCAAGTTCTATGTGGTCAGGTCGGTGAGTCTGACATCCACTTTTGTAATAGCAGAGGAAGGATAGGGAGGATGTAGGACGTAGGTTATGATAGGAGGATGTGTTAGTTAGTACTATTGAGGGTTGGGTATTCCTTGATTCTGAGTTAGTGGTAGTAGGTACCCTTCCTTGTACATGATTGATTAAACTAATGTAAAGATAAAGATAATGATGTGAAATCATAAAGAATTAACTATTAAATAACTGAGAATGTTGAAGTAATTGTACTATATATATTATGCTTGTTCTTCTACATGGGGGTAAATACTACTATTAGTTAGCAGGTATGCATAGGCGGGATGGGGTTTGTCTATAGTACATTTATGATCTGTGCATACGCTGGCAACGCATGCACACCTTGCACATGTACATTAGTATTGATATACAAACACTTAACATATTGAATAAATGTATAAGTCGTCATAAGTAATTATGTTAATCATGCATTGATCGAATTCAGATAATGAATATAAATTTATTTAAGATGTGTAAAACAAGTCAATTAAGCTATGTATTACTTGTTGGTAAACATTGTGATAAACAATTGAGACAAGTGTCGTCAGTTCACATTGTCATCTGAGAATTGTTGTAAATAAGGTAATGGTACTGTCTAATTAATTAGTAATATTGTTTAAGCACTTAAGGGTGCTTTGTCTAGAAGAACGACGATACTATGTTGATGTTAGGGTACTCATGTGATAAACAAATGATTTAAAAGATATTTTTATTAAATTAACCATTTATTATTACTTTGTGATGATTTAATTAATATTATTACTTAATTAATGTTATTTTAATAATATTACTATCCATGTCATAACAATTGCAATATAGGTAAAATTTAAATATTGATTAATAAATGATTAGAGTGTGATTATTTCCATTACTAAGTTAGACATAATAGGATAACAATTTTGGAATGGATGTGATGTGATGGAAAATGGTTATTACTATTTAATTATTCAATACGAATCATAGCATTTAAATCTCAAGATAAGTTATCTTGACGGATGAGGTAGAACATTAACACACACCATGACCAAGTTGGAAAGGTCAACTATTTATATAATATTTTATTAATTACACTAATAACATTAAATACCAAGGGTGGTGAATAGACTTGCAATTAATAAACCTTGTCCCGAATGGATAACCTTTGGGTAATGATTCCCACCGTAATAAATACTTACGACCATCACTCAAAATCAAATAAATTTACCATGAGTGTAATTAATTATTCGGTACATTGAGTGTGAAAAATAAATTTTTATAATGTAACGTGTATGAATGAACTAAGTGAAAGGAGTAAATGTTTGAGGGGCTCGAGAGGGGGAGTTTGGGGCGATGGAGTAAGCCCAAGGTCTTCTCAAGGAAGTAAATGTATATAGAGGGGGAGAAAATTGAAGGTAAGGGGGAAGATAGAAGGAAGTGGAGAGAAGGGTTGGAGAACAGAAAAGAGTTTGAGAACAGAGAAAGGTTTTGAGAACCTAAGTAAACACTGGTCTCAGGATTATCAGATTGTGAGCTCAAGGGCTTGGAAATCCTTTGATTGCCAAGGGCCAGCAAGATAATAGCTAGTCGGTAGGGTGGACACATCATCTTGGATGACTAAGAGAATAAAAGCATAACGTGCTACAACCTACGGTCTACTAGCATCAGCATCAGGTAATTTCCTTGTTATTTATGTTATTTGATTATTATGCTAAAACGTACTCTGAACATACATATACCTTGCTATTTACTAATTTATTTCTTTGAAACATATTCTTATGCTGAAAACAAATTGTTGAAGGAAAATATTGATATGTTAGTTATTTTTTTTTTATATGAATGTAGGATTATTAAAGACAAAACACTATACTAAATGTCATTTAAAAGCATAGAATCTTCTTTAGAAACTTACTCACATATATTCAGATAAGTGTGATACGTAGAAAATTAACTCAGAAATTTTACTTAGTGCTCTGTTGTAAAAACTAGAGCACTACATTTGGTATCAGAGCCACTGGCTCAAAAAATCGGACCTCAAGAGGCCTTTACACACCTAAGTATCCTAAATTTTACTATGTTTAAACTTACATAATGACATGGAACTTAGGACAAAACCTTGTCTCGAAAATTGAACACCAACAATCCAAAACTCAATTACGGATTACCTGCAAAATACACAAACATAAATTACATTAGTAAGCTAAAGAAAAAAATATATATATATTCTTTCCATTATGCAAATTAATAGGAATATATATATATATATATTCTTTCCATTATGCAAATTAATAATGATGTGAAAATTTTCTTTGATTTTATTTCGGAATTATCAAGTGCATATATATATATATATATATATATATTATCAAATAAAAGAAGATAAGATAATTTTATGCGTATATAGGAAATTTTAATCTTCAAACCATAGGAATACATATCTATATATATATTTGGCACAAGAAGCAAAAAAAAAAAGAGTTGTTTTCCTCAATATAAAATCTGAAAAAGAATCACCAAATACCTATAAAAATATTTAAATCTCTGTTCTCTATTACTGTAAAAATATTTAAAATAAGCTATGTGTTAGTGCCGTGAAAATTGTATCGTGCAGTCTGAGTCGACTGGTTCATGGTTCGATGGTAAGGACACGGTGTTTCATAGCCCGGGTCATATCCCAGAGACATGCTCACCCAACAAGGCCCATCTCTCTCATTCAAGCAGGTCGACTTGCCTCCATATGCAGTCTGTTCCTTGCAGATAGGGCAAGTGCAAGCCCTGAATGAATTTGACAAACTAGATAACCTAGTAGCATCTTCTCAGCGAAAATGCTTTTAAGTTTTTGATAATAAGAAATTTTAGACTTTCATTTTATAAAACAGCCTATGGTTCATTGTCATGTTCCGTAGTGGGGAAGGGCACAATTGTGGCAGTTGTAAATGGAAAAATATATAAAACTTTGATGACGGATTTTCTATTACTAATCATAGATCCTTTCCAAGACGAAGTTTTGCGAAAGATTTGTATTGTAACAATAGAAGTTGTAAATGGGACGAATTTTCTATTACTAATCGCGGATACTCTCCAGGACAAAGTTTTGTGAAAGATTTGTATTGTAATAATTGAAAACGCAAACAAAGTTTGAGAGATAAATATAGATATCTCATCTGCGAGAAAAGTAGGAATAAGCAAAGAAAATACCTTCAGATCTGCGCGAGAACAAAAGGGCTGCGATGGTTTACCCAAACGCAGAGGAACGCCCAGGGCCAGCCGAGCTCAACATCGAGAGCATAGCCAACAGTCAGCTTCCTACTAGGAGTCGTGACCCACGTATGCCAGCCAAACACCCTTCTCACTTACGAACCTACCTCCTTTTCGTTGCTTATAAAAGTATATTTGGCCCAGCCCAAACTTAGCACCGAGAGTCTGTACAAAGCAGATATGCATGGTCGTAAACACGTTTTTGCAAAACTTTGTTTGGGCTCCGAGGATCATACCCTAGATTTCCACCACAGTCATAGAAACATCCAAACATCCAAGCATCCAGCCCACTTAAAATCCCAACTTCCTTTCATTACTTAATTAAAGTTATGCTGGGTCCAGCCCAGGCACTCAACATCGAGAGTGTTACCAGCAGCCAGCCGCCAAGTTGAAGATGGGCCACACACGCCAGTATACCCAAGCACCGGGAGTACCCAAGGGAATTCTTTCCTTTATACACATACATATCTATACTTAGTGCCAGGGCTGAACAGTTTAGTGTTGTTTCGCGGGAGATGGCGAGCTCTTCGTCATTAGAGTTAAGGCATCGTGCCCTCAATCAACTCCAGAACCTTCAGACGTAGACGATCTTCCTCCCGATCAAAGAAAATCTGCAAATAGAGAGCCATCCAGAAAAATTGGATGGGGAATACCATTCATTCTCCTCATATTGTCCAGAATTGTCAGTGCCAGATCGAATCTCATCCATAACTGCGATGAAACTTTTAACTACTGGGAACCCCTTCATTATCTCCTCTACCAGTCAGGCTTCCAGAATGTATAAAAAAAACATGCAACTGGCGTAAATACCAGACAAATTACCTCTGTAAATTGGAATATTGCTACAGGTCCCAAATCATTATCCATAGAAGGATGACATAGCTAACAACGTGGGTATGTTTCATGCCTTGCAATCCCTATCAGCCATAGGCGACCAGTTTCTCAAAGCAAACGCCTCCCAAGCAAAGCCTCCAGGGATGCGCCTTTCACTAGGAAACATAAACAATACCTCGAAAATGTTGAGAAAAAGAAAGTAACAGGCCCTCACAAGTACCTTCATACTCTTCTATTTTTACCAGTCGCGCCCTCACCTTTAGGCACATATCTCGCCGACATACCCAACCCTGAATCTCCGGCCATGGAGTCGCGCTCGCTGATGGTCCCAGGGCAGAACAAATCTGGGAAAAAGAGGGGAAGAAATGGTCGTGCCTTGGGGATTGACCCTATTTAGGGTTTCCCGACATTCACATGGCAGTGGGTTGCTTGGAGAGACCATGTGCGCTCCATGCTTACTCGCTCTTTGCATGGTGGTGATCTAAGTGGAGAGGCCGCCCTCTTTGCATGGTGGTGAGAGGCCGCGTGGCGTTCAAGCCTTCAGACATAGGAAGGTGTAGGGCTAGGTTTAAACCGAAAGCATTAAGGGGGTTCTTCAGCTCAACAATCCAAATGTGAAGCCAAGCCCTCCAAACTGGTGTGCTACTTGACATGTGGAGGACATGTAGTTTCGGTTGACCGTAGTGTTGAGTGCTATGAAATATTGCTATGAAATATTGGTAACTCATATATATATATAATTGCTTATGAATATGTAAATCGTTATGTAAATCTACGTTATATTGTATATAGCTTGTAAAAGTATATATATGTGTTTGTAAAATATATATATAGGAGGTTATAATATATGTTGTATTAAAGTCTAAATTTATTTCTATATATTTTGATAGAATATATGTTTTATAAAAATTAAATTTATTCATATTTTGTTAGATTATATGTATTATAAAAATTAATTTTATTTTTCTGTTATAACATATGTTGTTAAATATATGTTTTATAGAAATTTTAATTTTTACTAGTAAACTTAACTATAATTGGTTAAGGGTTAACAATTAATGTTAATAAGGTTAATGAAAATTAGGTTATTTAGATTAAGGGGTAACATTTAAAGTTAACTAGAAAATAGATATTAATGATAACAATAACTCTAAATGGTAAGACCAAAAAATAAATAAATAAATAAAAATTCCTTTTGCTGAGATTTCAACTCCTAGTCGAAGGGATAAGAGAGACCCGAAATCTCAAAAACAAGACACCGTTAAGATCAGCATGACGAGCTGAATACCATGACAAAAAAAAATTGTTTAATGAAAATGACTGTAGATTTTACTGCGCTAATCCTGACAATTTGTTATCCCATGATGCAAGTTATTCCTTACGCATAAGTATAAGTGTATGAATACCTACATTTTAGTTCCACGTGTATTTGATTGAACAACTAAGGATATGATTTTATTTCAATAACTCAGGAACTATCATGGTAACAACACGCAAAGGTCGAGGTTGGGATCAAGGTCGACCACTGTCACTGCCACCGTCATCACCGCCAACACCGCCATGACCAACCTCAACACCAGAAATGCAGATCATAATGAGGTCTTTGGAGGCTATTATGACCACGATGAATAGGCAGTCGGAAAGGGCCGTCAAGGTGGAAACCACTCAAGTGAGTCGAGAGAACTCTGAAAGGGCACATGGCCCAGGACAGGAACCGCTTCAGGACATATCGAGGGAGTTGCAAAAGATAAAGGTTCCAGAGTTTTCAGGAGGACGATCCGATAAGCATGCCGAAGCATGGCTGGAAGGCATGAAGAGATGCTTCGTGTTGAATGAGTACACATCTAGTTCCAAGGCTAGGATGGTTGTCTTTTAGCTTAAAGGTGATGCTTTGAATTGGTGGTCAGATCTCGAGAAGCAGTTGCACCTTACTCCTCTTACAACTTCTTGGGAACTGTTCGAGGAGAGATTCCACAAAAAGTATTTGCCGAATTATTACAAGGAAGAACAGGCAGGTGCACCCCATGCCTTAGTACAGGGAGACAAGACGGTGGAGGAGTATGAATCTCGGTTTATGGAACTAGTAAAATATGTTCCTTACCTAGATGCAGATGATTGTCAGGTAGAGCGTTTTGTGTATGGACTTAACTACAAGATTAGAGCTGCTGTGCGGATGTGGAAGCCAACTTCAGTTGCCATGGCAGTTGAGTATGCTCGTTGTGTAGCTGATATGTCAAATGGAAAAGGGGGTAGTAAGTTGATAGGAACCAATTAGTATGTTTCAGGGAAGGCGTCACGTCCTTACTTCAGGGGAGGACAATCTAGACCTCCTCCTTACAGTAACAGGTTCACACCGAGGGGTAATACTTCAGTTAACTCAATCTCGCAGGCATCGTCTGCAACCCACCAAAGCCAGGGACGTACACAAGGAAGTTCCTATAGAGGGTCAAGGGGTTTTAGAGGACCCAGGGGAAGGAACTCATCTTAGAGGATTCCTCCTAGCAACATGCAAGCCCCTCCCAATCTCTCTTGTTGGGGATGCGGAGGTCCTCATTTTCAGCAAGACTGTCCCAAGGGTCAGTCAAGCAGCAGGCACAGGGAAGGAAAAGCACCCATGGATAGTTCGGGTAATAGTCATCGGATTCATGCAGCGGTTCATAACCACCAAGCAGAACATCAGTCTACCATAGTATAATCCACTGGTAAAGTAAACAATGTCAAACTTAAAATTTTGTTTGATCCGGGAGCAACTGATAGTTTTATTTCACCATTTGCATTAGATAAATGTGGGTTGGTAGCCTACGAGCACGATGATTTCAAACTGGTTGAAATGGCTTCAGGAGCTAAGCAAACAGTAGGTCTTAAAGTGAGGAGTTGTGAGGTTGACTTAGGAGTATGCACAACTAAGTTGGATGCTTATGTCACCAATTTGGGGACTTATGACCTCATTATTGGCATGGATTGGTTAGAAGGCCATAGAGCTTTCTTAGACTGCTATGCGAAGAAGGTGTTGTGCCTCGATGACAAGGGAAGGACAATTCAAATCCAAGGCTTGAAGAGGAAGGTATCCCTCCGTTTCATCTCTATGGTGAAAGCTAAGTGGTGCCTAAGACAAGTATTCCAGTTGTTCATAGTGGAGGCCGTGAGAAATAGTAAAGGACCTTCCTTGAATTCTTACCTAGTACTTTCCGAGTTCAAGGATGTCTTTCCGAAGGAATTGCCAGGACTACCTCCAGAAAGAGAGCTCGATTTCACAATCGAACTAAAACCTGGTGCAGAGCCTATCTCAAAAACTCCTTATAGAATGACAACTCTAGAGCTCCGTGAGTTATAGATCCAGTTAAAAGAGTTGCTAGATTTGGGACTGATTAGACCTAGTATCTCACCGTGCGGAGCACCAGTGATCTTCGTTAAAAAGAAGGATGGATCTCTGCAACTGTGCATAGATTACAGAGATTTGAATAAATCCACAGTGAAGAACAGGTATCCCATACCAAGAATTGATGACCTCTTTGATCAAATGAAAGGTGCATCAGTCTTCTCAAAGATTGATTTACGATCAGGGTATCACCAGTTGAGGATCAAGGAAGGAAACATTCCTAAGACTGCCTTTCGAACTCGATTTGGGCATTACAAGTTTGTAGTGGTACCATTTGGTTTGACCAATGCTCCAGCTGTATTCATGAGCCTCATGAATGGTGTCTTCCAAAAATACTTGGACCAATTTGTTCAGGTCTTCTTAGATGATATTCTTCTCTATTCTAAGAATGAGAAGGAGCATGAGGAACACTTGCGGTTAGTCTTCACATGCTTAAGGGAACATAAACTTTATGGTAAATTATCAAAGTGTTCCTTCTTCCAAAAAGAGATTCACTACTTGGGGCACATCATCTTAGGTGAAGGGATCTCTGTAGACCCAGAAAAGGTAAAGGCCATTGAAGATTGGCCAATTCCAAGGAATGCTCAAGAGTTGCATAGCTTCATGGGGTTAGCAGGCTATTACTGGAGGTTTGTGGAAGGATTTTGTAAAATTGCAAAACCTATTACCACCTTGCAACGCAAGGGAATCCAGTATGAATGGATCGATGAATGCGATGCCGCTTTTACAGAGTTAAAGAGATTGTTGACAAGTGCACCGATCCTGCGGGTACCAGACATGGATAAAGATTTCATGGTATGCATCGATGCCTCGAAGAAAGGACTAGGAGCGGTGTTGATGCAGGAAGGTGGGGTAATATCTTATGCATATTGAAAGTTGAAACCTCATGAGGAGCAGTATGCCACGCATGATCTAGAATTGGCAGCAGTAATGTTGGCACTAAAATTATGGAGGCACTACCTAGTTGGTATAAGCTTCACCCTTAAAACAGACCATCAGAGCTTGCAGTACATCTTTACCCAAAGGGATTTGAATTCCAGGCAAAGGCGATGGAGTGAGTTCATGCGTGAGTATGACTTTGGTATCTCTTACATCAAAGGAAAGGAGAATGTGGTGGTAGACGCTCTAAGCCAAAGGTTGAGACTTTTCTCCTTAATTCCCTTGAAGGTTGACTTGAGGGAAAGGGTACTAGGACAAATATTGAGCTATAGTTGGTATCTAAATGTAACCTCAACTATTCAGAATGGAAAGAAACCGGAATTGAAGTATGATGAGTACCATCTTGTGGAAGATGGATTGTTGCGGTATCAGGGAAGGATGTATGTTCCTAAGGAAGGTGATATCAGGGAAACAATCCTTAGAGAGGCCCATAGATCACATTATTGTGTGCACCCAGGGGTGAAGAAGATGTATACTGACATGAAGAAACTCTTCTTCTGGCCAAGTATAAAGATGGATGTAGTGGATTTTGTTTCGAAGTGCCTCGAGTGTCAACAAGTTAAGGCAGATCATCGTCACCCGATCGGTCTCCTACAACCGCATGATATTCCTATGACTAAATGGGAAGTCATTTCCATGGACTTCGTTGTAGGATTACCACTCACATCTATGAGACATAATGCTATTTTGGTGGTAGTCGACAAACTGACCAAAAGCGCTCACTTCATCCCAGTCAGAGACACCTATGATGTGACAGATGTGGCAAGGGTATTCATAAATGAGATTGTATGTCTTCATGGAGTTCCTAAAAAGATAATCTCTGATAGAGACCCTAAGTTCACCTCCAGATTTTGGACAAGCATGCAGTCAGCACTGGGGACATAGTTGAACTTAAGCTCAGCTTATCACCCCGAGACAGATGGACAGACAGAGAGGGTGAATCAAGTGATGGAGGACATGCTTAGGATGTGTGTTATAGATCAACAGACACAGTGGGAGAAATATCTTCCTTTAGTGGAGTTTGCATACAACAATAGTCATCACAGCTCCATTGGTATGCCGCCATATCAAGCATTATATGGGAGGCCATGCAGGACACCACTCAGTTGGGACAAGTTAGAGGATCGAGTTTTAATTGGGCCTAAATTGATTAAGGAAATGGAGGAACAAGTGTTACAGATTAGGAAACAGTTGAAGGAAGTGCATGATAGGAAAAAGAGTTACGCTGATGCACACAGATCATATAGAAGTTATGGAGTAGGGGATCGTGTACTTATTGGCATCAGACCAAATAAAAGTACCATCCGGTTTGGGAAGGGTACCAAGTTGTCACCTCGCTTTATAGGCCCATTTGAGATTCTTGAGAAAATCGGACCAGTTGCTTATCGTCTTGCGCTACCACCTCACTTGCATAAAACTCATAATGTATTTCATGTTTCTATATTACGACATTACATAGCTGATGAGACTCACAAAATTCATTGGAAGGAATTGCAGGTCTCAGACGAGGGAACCTTCAGGGCCAAACCATTATGTATACTTGATCGTAGGGTTCGACAGCTCCATAGTTGCCATGTGGACCAACTTAAGGTCCAATGGGACAAGTATAGCCCAGGGTCTGCTACCTGGGAGGATGCAGAAACCATGCGTCGAGATTTTTCCTCACTATTTCTACCATGACTTCAGGACGAAGTTTCCCGAAGGGTGGGTGTATGTAACACCCATATTTTGATTAGGCATATTTATCAGTTAGACGCACCATACTTTATTTTCTTATATATTCTGTTGAACTCAGCTCGACTAAGTAAACTATATTACGATATGATGGACCTCATTATATGATGTTACTTGTTTTATGATTTCACTATGATTATGATGTTACTATGTTATGCGGTTACGATGTCATGATTATCATATGATTTCTTTATTTTACGATTACAGTATATGTTTATATGTTTTCATTAATAAGATGTGAAATATATGATTCGGTACATGGATACCATCTTCTTATATGAATTATTGAAGTTTTATATGTCATATGCATCTATGATGAACTAAAAAGGTTATAGGAAATAAAATGATTTTTGATAACATGGATCAATTGGCGATCAATGGGAAATGCTTTCTATAAATTTGTATTTTGCAAAATACTAACCTACAGGACACAAGGGCTATGGGATAGCCAGTTGCTTGATCTAATATATTGAAATGAAAAAAAAAATGTTCGTACAGTAAACCTTAGTAGCCAAAAATGATGATACGATAACACAAACTGATAATCCCGATAGTAGCAAAGTATGAGTTGATAAGGGCATAGGCCCAGTATGTTCAGAGGGATGGATGTGTTTCCCACCCTATGTTTCCATGAGACCCGAGGTCGTGGGAGGGTCGTGCTGAGACACGCTCCCCATGTTGTTGTGATGACGATGGTCGGATGCCTGCTAGGGGAGGATAGGTCCGTTGTTCAGCTGACGCTATCGCTCTCAAGTTCTCTGTGGTCAGGTCGGTGAGTCCGACATCCACTTTTGTACTAGCAGAGGAAGGATAGGGAGGATCCAGGACGTAGGTTATGATGGGAGGATGTGTTAGTTAGTACTGTTGAGGGTTGGGTATTTCTTGATTCTGAGTTAGTGGTAGTAGGTACCCTTGCTTGTACATGATTGATTAAACTAATGTAAAGATAAAGATAATGATGTGAAATCGTAAAGAATTAACTGTTAAATAACTGAGAATGTTGAAGTAATTGTACTATATATATTATGCTTGTTCTTCTACATGGGGGTAAATACTACTATTAGTTAGCAGGTATGCATAGGCGGGATGGTGTTTGTCTATAGTACATTTATGATCTGTGCATACGCTGGCCATGCATGCACACCTTGCACATGTACACTAGTATCGACATACAAACACTTAACATATTGGATAAATGTATAAGTCGTCATAAGTAATTATGTTAATCATACATTGATCGAATTCAGATAATGAATATAAATTTATTTAAGATGTGTAAAACAAGTCAATTAAGCTATGTATTACTTGTTGGTAAACATTGTGATAAACAATTGAGACAAGTGTCGTCAGTTCACATTGTCGTCTCAGAATTGTTGTAAATAAGGTAATGGTACTGTCTAATTAATTAGTAAGATTGTTTAAGCACTTAAGGGTGCTTTGTTTAGAAGAACGACGATACTATGTTGATGTTAGGGTACTCATGTGATAAATAAATGATTTAAAAGACATTTTTATTAAATTAACCATTTATTATTACTTTGTGATGATTTAATTAATATTATTACTTAATTAATGTTATTTTAATAATATTACTATCCATGTCATAACAATTGCAATATAGGTAAAATTTAAATATTGACTAATAAATGATTAGAGTGTGATTATTTCCATTACTAAGTTAGACATAATAGGATAACAATTTTGGAATGGATGTGATGTGATGGAAAATGGTTATTACTATTTAATTGTTCAATACGAATATTAGCATTTAAATCTCAAGATAAATTATCTTGACGGATGAGGTAGACCATTAAGACACACCATGACCAAGTTGAAAAGGTCAACTATTTATATAATATTTTATTAATTACACTAATAACATTAAATACCAAGGGTGGTGAATAGACTTGTAATTAATAAACCTTGTCCCGAATGGATAACCTTTGGGTAATGATTCCCACCGTAATAAATACTTATGACCATCAATCAAAATCAAATAAATTTACCATGAGTGTAATTAATTATTCGGTACATTGAGTGTGAAAAATACATTTTTATAATGTAACGTGTATGAATGAACTAAGTGAAAGGAGTAAATGTTTGAGGGGCTCGAGAGGGGGAGTTTTGGGCGGTGGAGTAAGCCCAAGGTCTTCTCGAGGAAGGAAATGTATATAGAGGGGGAGAAACTTGAAGGTAAGGGGGAAGATAGCTGGAAGTGGAGAGAAGGGTTGGAGAACAGAAAAGAGTTTGAGAATAGAGAAAGTTTTGAGAACCTACGTAAACACTGCTCTCAGGATTATCAGATTGTGAACTCGTGGGCTTGGAAATCCTTTGATTTCCAAGGGCCAGCAAGATAATAGCTGGTCAGTAGGGTGGACACATCATCTTGGCTGACTAAGAGAATAGAATCATAACCTACTACAACCTACGGTCTAATGGCATCAGCATCAGGTAATTTCCTTGTTATTTATGTTATTTGATTATTATGCTAAACGTACTCTGAATATACATATACCTTGCTATTTACTAATTTATTTCTGTGAAACATATTCTTATGCTGAAAACAAATTGTTGAAGGAAAATATTGATATGTTAGTTTTTTTTTTATATGAATGTAGGATTATTAAAGACAAAACACTATACTAAATGTCATTTAAAAGCATAGAATCTTCTTTAGAAACTTACTCACATATATTCGGATAAGTGTGATACGTCGAAAATTAACTCAAAAATTTTACTTAGTGCTCTGTTGTAAAAACTAGAGCACTACAAATCCCATACCTCAGCCTGATAACTCCTTAAATGAGATGAAAGGAAGTGAATGGTATCTCTTACCTGTCTGACAACTATTTATGAGTCACCAAACACTTTCAGGAACTTAACATTTAAACTGATGGCTTTCTTTAATCCGTGAACCAAAGCTTCATATTCAGCAGTGTTGTTAGTACACTCAAAATGTAACCTACATCACAAAAAATACTTATTTCTTTTCGGATCCATCAGAACACAACTGGTTCCTGATCCTTCCAAAGTTTTAGAACCATCAAAGTATAATGTCAAAAAAATATCATTTGATTCAACTAAGTTAACATCTTTATGGTCTAATTCAATGACTAAATTAACTATATTACAGTCAATATCATCAGTCCGAGAAAAATGAAGGAGATCGGACTGTTTATCTGATTCATGGCCAATAGTTTCAAACTGATAATTACACGGGTCAATTTCTAAGAAATAATTTCCCAAAACTGAGGATGAGAAGGCTACAGCTTCATTCTTTCCTTCTAGTTGAGTTACATTTTGTTTCATGTGTGGTTCTCTCAGAACCTTGATCTGATTCTGTCTGTTTTGATAAGGAAACCACAAATGGGACCAATCGGTTGAAAAGTACCCGTTCAACTTCATGGACCAGTCCCTACTTAGGATCAAACCATATGCTTCGGGAATGTCAACTACCATTATATCAATGAACTGACAAACTCTAGAATCTGCTAACAACCTAATGAGGACATCTTTCATTTCCCCAATAACTTTGACAACAGTCCTATCTAACTGAATAATCTGGGTAGGTGATGGAATTGGTTGACCGTTGATTTTCTTACAAATAGACAATGGCATCACATTCGAAGATGCTCCGAAATCCACCAGGAAGTTGTGCACATTGTGATTGAAGATTTCAAAGGTTAAAAGGAATGGCAGTGTCCAAGATTTGGATTTCCCGCCGATGCTAGCCTCATTAATTTCAGGGTCTTCTTGAGTGTCTGTTAATGGAGTGCCGGGCTAGGATTGAAGGACATGCAACAACTTGTCTCATTGCTGAGGCAAACTGCACATATCGAATATTGATACATTTGCCTTTACTTTCTTTATATCTTCAATGATGTCATATCCCAGATCACATTCTTTTACAATTTTAGTTTGATGGTCTATCTTATTCAGTGTGACCTTTGGTTGCTGAACTGTTGTGTCGATGTTTGGTTGCTTGGTCGTTGTTGCGTTGACTCTTGGTTGTGGTGGAATGACTGTTATATGCCTTCTAGGTAATTCTTTTGAAATTTTTGCTTTAGGAATAGTCGAGCTTGGAACTAGATCTGCAATGGGACCTTTACTGCGAGTGTTAATGTTTACAGCAGAGACTGGGCTTTCCATGAGATCATCTTCTACCAATCCAATTAAAGGTACCCAATCCCATAGCACTATGGTAGTGTCTGGAGATTGTTCCTCTATCTCAGGGATTGGTTCTTCTGTAGGATTGTCTTGATCTGGAATCTGTGAATCCAACATTTGGTTCATGACTAAACTTATAGAGTTAATCCATTGTGGGAAACTCTTTTCCGAGTGTGGCGCTTGATGAAATGTGCAAAAATTTTCCATCCCTATTTCATTCAAATTTAAAACAGGAGAAGTATTCATTGGTGGATGACATTTATCATTGTCTTCTCTCTTTTTGTAGAATGGTTTGAAAGGCTTCCTAGATGTACTAGCTACTTTATATTTCTCGAGATCTACAATTTTATTGGACAATTTCTGCATCATCATAACTACGTTCTCCATCTATGCCGATGACTCTTCTTTATTCCTGGTGAGCAACAATGTTTTTTTACTAGTTGCTGGTTTTGTTTCTGCATCTAAGGCATGTTTGGAAATGTTGTCTGCTTCTTCTTCCACCTTTCTAACTTCTTCAAAATTTTGTATCATGGTGGTTTTGTTAGATCTTTTGACAAACATTGCTATTGGCCCTTCAAGAGCTGTTGTATAATATTCAACTAGAGATTGTTCTACTCGTTTATTTGATTCTTTGAAATTATTCAAGAGTGTTGTGAACCTTTGGTTAAAGTCTTGAACCTTTTCTTTCTTTTCCATTCTCATGGAAAATAATTCTTTCATGAGTGTAGCTACAGTCTTTTGATTTCCATACTTCTTTAAAAAACACATTTCAAATTCTTCCCAGTTGGAAATTGAGCTAGCTTGTAAGCTAAAATACCAGGAAGAAACTTTTGGCTCAAATGTGTATGGGAAAAGCCTACAAACTACATCTTCATGCTGTACATTTAAAAGATTCAAGGCTAGATAAAAACTCTTAAGATGATCTTTAGCAGAAATGGATTTACCTGGGTTGAATTTAGGCAAGACATTCTCTGGATTTTTAGGCAGATTGTGGAATGGCCCAGCTAGATTTAATGGTCCCCTTGCTCTCCAAGCAGATACAACCATGTTTCTATGTGGAGAATCAGGTGGAGAATTGTGTGAAGAATTAGGTGGAGTGTTCTTTGGAGTGACAAGTTATCCAAGATTTTCTGGGTCTTCAAGATCGAGTTCTTCCAGGGGTTCTGCAATCTCTTCCAAAGTTAAATTTACAAGCTCTTCAAAATTCTGCACAAGAATCAAATCACGGGTGTACTGTCTTTCTTTTCTGGGAGTACTTTTCCTAGGGAGAAAATTTACTGCATTTAAACCACCTAGTTGCCTAACATAATATCATGTATGTCTCCTTAAATCTTCTATTTCTGCAAAAGGCACAGCATACAAGACTTCTTGATGTTCAGAATCAGAGATGGAATTTTCTTGATTTGTTACTTCAAGGTTTGGGCTATCTGAAATTCCTGTTTTGAGCAGGTTTTCAGTAACATTTTTGACAATGGGAGATTTTCCTTTATCAGCCATGCACTTTAGGCCCTCCTTATAGCGCCAAAAACTGTTGATGCCTCGAATATCGCAGCATCAAGTAGAAAGGGATTCTCCCTGGTAAACTATCCCAATTAGATTGTCCACCGTTTGGTATGGGGAATCCGTCTGGTTAGCGGTTCCAACTACTTTTAGATTTGCTTTCTTTACACCGGTTATGGCCCGATCCACCGTTCTTTTTTATTTTATTATTAAAATGATGTGCAAGTTCCTAAGCTAATTTAATCTAAATGTAGAGCTTGAAACAAATCTGTACCTAAGACTGAAATAAACCTAATCTATCCCTGCAAGGAGCAAACTGTAAGTATGAGCAATGTGATAAAAGAGATATCTAAAGATCAACAGATAACCATTAAATCGCAAAGATACACCTATAGCAAGAGATTAAAGATATAAAAGATAGCTTTTAGTCCATGTGAGAGCATTCTATTACTCATGTTAAAAGAAACACCATTTGCACATAAAAAATAGTACGACCATTCAACACACATAAATAATTCTGAAGAGCAAAGAAATATCTCACAACAAGATATGAATGCCACAAGAAAAATCCAGCAAACATCCAACATCCATTTTCAGGCAAAACAAATGTCTCCCTCGGGCTCTTTATTAGGCAAAATCACTTCCACAGAGCTAATTACAAAATAGTTCGTACAAGCTGAGAAGCTTCTTTTCCCTGCCAAAAAAGTCCTTTCTCTCCCTTCTAACCTTCTACTTATATCTTTACAAAGAACCTTCTGGGCTGACAAGTGTACCCTAGTTCTATAACCTCTTCCCTTGGCTTTCATCGCATCATTACCAAGCCTATGGATATGTGGAATATTTTACAAATAGGACAAAACTAAGGACCAGTTGTCCTTTTAGAGCAATTATACAAAGGAAGAATTTCATCTTTTCAACTAGATTAAAACAAAAATTAGGATGATCTGTCTATTTGGATGGGGATTCTGTCTGTTGGCTCGACGATACACCTCCATCAACTGGTGTGCTTGAAGTAACCGGGTCATCTATGCTTTGAATGTATGAAGACCATTGGTTGATATCTTTCACGATGAGCTTGCTTTGGGAAGACACCGTTTCCTGGGACGCTATTTCGTTCTTACAAAGGTCTAACTTGATCAACGCTTTTCCTTGCACAACCTCTTTTTCCATTGCTTCGAGGAAGTAAATATGTATCGCAGGATGGAAAATGAACTGCTGAAATTCGTCCTTGGTCAAAACCTCCGTCTTCTTGATATAAGCAAAGTCTTCGTCCAGCTCATTCTGCAACTCGAAAATTCAGTCATCTTCTTTTGGGAAATCATAAATGGAAGCAGGGATAACTAGATGACACTTGCTGAGCAATTCCCTGAGCGCAGAATATATGGAACAACACTTGTGGATCGTACTTTTGATTTCCAACCTTAGTTTGGTACCACAATCTTTGGAAAATTCAAGAATCCCTATATCAACATCCAATTCATCTCCTGAAGGGGTGCCTAAGTGCGAAGGGAGCTGATATTTTCCCTTTTTCCACTCCGATTGCCGCTTCAGCTCTTCTACATGATTTGCAAACGTTTCTCGGGTCTTTAGGGCTTTGGATTCAATTGTTGTCATTTTCTTAATCATATCTTTCATGCTCCAAATCTCTTCCGAGATCATCATTAGCAGTTGATGGATTTTAATCCGCATATGACATGCTTGCTTGTGAAATGTGGGTAAGTTCTACTGGTCCTCTACTACTTCCTTGAGCTGTCTTGCCAGTTGTTCCTTTCTTGGATCATCCCTTCACATTCATGCTGGTGGAGCTGAATATACAGAGCCTTGCTTACTTCGATCTCTTCCAATTCTGCTATCCGAGCCTTCAGATTCTCCAACCCACCTTCAGAGAAAGCCAACTGCACTTCTAAGGAGTTCTTATCATTTTCGAGCTAGAGAATTTCTGACTTAAGCACCAAATGCTCTCCCAACAATTGATTGTATTTCTCTTTCAGCTTGTTTTCTTCCAATACCTCCCTCATTCTGTCATCTCTGATCTTAAGGCATTGCTCTCTGTAATGCTTTATCTTTTCTTTAATGAAATCAATGTTGGATTTAGTTGCCTTGGTTGATGCCACGGTACATTCGGCTTGGAATGTAAGGTTGGCATCAATTCCTTGGGAAAATGTCTTCTCCGTTACCCACAGCTCATATTATTTCTCCTCAGTTTCCATATTCATTGTTGTTCCTTCTATTTTTTGTACTCTCCTATCAATGATGGCCTTTTTATTTGGACGAAAATGCACAGTATCCAAGTCTGCTGTTTTGCATTGCTCCCTGGGGTTATATGGGGTCAGCGCTAAGCTCTGTAAATAGGCACCTTTTTCCTGAGTTCACCCTGGGGTGCACATCAATGGTGGATCAATCTCCATATCTGTCAGAGTAGACGACTCCGGATCGATAGATTTATATGTTTTCTCTTTATCTTTCTCTCCTGCTGACCCTTCTTGTTGTGTCTATGATCCATCATCTTTTTCAAACTCTCCTTGCTGAGTCTATAATTCATCCGCTTTCTCACCCAGGGGCCTTTGCTCCTCCTTAGTCTGCTACTTGGAAGCTTGCTCCTGAGGCACCTAATCTTCTCCTTCTTTCTAGATCCTGGCATCTTCTACTTTCTGGATCCTGGCAGCTTCTTGTTGTTGTTCCAACTGAGAGGCTTGCTAATGTTGCTTCCTTACATCCTCCTCTTGTTGAAGCTTGGCAGCTAGCTCAGCTTGAATCCTTGCTTGCTCTTGGTCCTACTGCTGTTTGAGAGCCTACTCTTGGAGCACTCTGTCCTTCTCCAACTCCAATGGTTCCCCTGATTGTGAGGTCGATGCCTCCCTTTCTCTTTGGATCAAACCGATAGGTCTGGGGCTTGGTTCTTTCAAAACTTTTGTATTATACTGCTTTCCTAGCTCAGTTAGGTTGCAGGCGCTCCTGAAAAAATTCTCTTCTCGATTCACTGCATGAGCATACTCAAAGGAGAGTTTGAGGTCAAGACAATGTTTACTTACTGCATCGTTGGGGTCATGTCTCCTGAAAGGGACTGAGCTGAAATGGAAAATTTCTAAGCCTTTAGCATAATTTTCCCCGTCTCTTGCTCTTGGGAGGCTGTAAGCTCCTATGGTGAATCGAATGGGAGGGTACATACATTTCCTCCTTTCTGTTAAGAATTTGCTTATGGCACCGATGCCGAAGAGTTGTCTCACAGCCTCCTTATGAATAACAAAGTCTGTAACATACCGAGGGAACATATATGGTTCATGAGTCCCTCCACTCATCCTAATGTATGTGCCTTCCGCACTGTGATAATAGTCTCTAAACTGTTCAATAATAGGCATTGCATTCTCTGACATACAATCTGGTTCTTGCATGAAGATGAGCTAGTACAATGGCATGATAAACCCTTCACAAATCATCTTGTAGTGGTTTACATACTTACTCGCCCATGTACATTGATAAGCTATGAAGAGAGCTATTTCATTTGGCTTCCATGAGCAACCCAAATCCGGAAATGAATGCTTGCTTAGTAGGCAGTCAATTAAGTATGAAGTCATAAAGAAAATTACCTTCTTTTGGGTCAATCCACCTTAGGTTGCTGCTAACTGTGAGGCCAAGTTATCTGAGATTATTTCAGCCCAGTTGAAGATGGTGCCCTTTGTGGCTATGTGAAACATCACTGGCACCCATCCAATCTTAAAGATATTTCCATTAGGCATGCCGAAGAGCCTGCTCAACATCAAGATGATGAGCTTGTAAGGGGTTTTTAGGAGATTGCTTTCATATTCATTATTTTGCCTCCTCCTGATCTGCCTGTCATTTATAGTCATCTTACGGACAGTTTCTAGCAAGTCCATTTGATGCTTTTCCATCCATTCATCGTCTAAAGAAGCCCTGTGTGAAGGCAATCTATGGGTAGCAGTCACATGCTCGGGGGTGAAAGAAGCTAGGACCAATCCATTTTTATCAGTCATAAGCCTTGTGTCGGTCTGAATGTTAGGAATCATCCATCTGACAACTTCAGAACAAGGGAACAGCTCTGGCCGAGTTGTTGCCTTATGCAAAAAGGACCTTATGATGTTGGCATATACTAGAGTGTCCTCTATAGGGGTCATTGAATTATATTGAGCTATGATGAATCTGTATAGATCACCCCATTGAAATTCAAGGGCGGTGCTCCCAGGGGACACACCAGTGGTAGCTTGTGTGTCAGCAAACATTATGATGAGAGAAGTATCCAACAGAATCTCAACCTCTGATTCTTAGGTCGCTTTCTGCGTTGCGCTTTTCCTGGCTGACTTCCTTTGCATGGTAATCTTGTGGCGAGCAAGAAAATATCACAAAAGTTTAGTTTAGACCATTTCAAAGCATTCGCAACATTCTAAGAGAAAGCCAAAATATAATATTTTTATAAAATAGAGGCTGTCTAAAACAACACAATTATCTTCATTTCATATGTAAGCTTATTTCAACAATGTCCCTTCATGCTAAAACAAAGACAACAAATCAGGACGAAGAGTAAGATCATTTTGGGTCTGCGTGATTCATTTTTGGCGTGCAAGCATCTTTAGGATTGTGAAACAAACACTTGTGCGAGTTATGATTGAGATTTCTGCACTTACGCTCAAATTAAGTTTTGCGCCGCGCTTGGGATTATGTGCACGCTAAGATTGGTGATCTAGTGGGCGCTGGGGTATCAGCTGGAATTCACGTGCTAATATTTAAACGTTACATGCACGCCGGTGCCCAAACTTATTCAAGCGCCGTGCGAAAATACATTCCTGCGCTAAGACCTAAAATATTTCATGCACTAGCGCCATAATTTCATTTGAGCACCAAAGCAAAACACATTCGTGCACTAGCTCACACGCTTTCGCATGCACTGCTTCCTATCCTTAATTTTGCGCTACCGCTTAACATAATGTACGTGATACGTCAATGTTTAACATTTCATGCGCCGACAGCTTATAGTGGAAGCTACGCTGAAGAGGGATAAGTTCCGCAGTCGCAGGCTTTATCGGCTAAGGATCGGGTCAGAACTTCGAGTTTCTAAATGGGCTTAATTGGTTGATTTAACACATCCCCATGGCAGCTTTGGCCAAGTAATGGAAGTTGCAAGCAACCTCGGCATGAATAAAACTCGCTCTTGGTCGAGCAAGGTATCTCGGTACTTATAGTATGAAACTTTAATTTCAAGGAGCGAGAAGGGTTGGGCCTTACGCGCAGAGGATGGTTAGACAGGAGCTTTGCAAACGAGGCGTTGGGATGCTGCGGCTTCTATGGGTTTGAGCAAAAACTCTGAGGCCACTAAAAAATACCACTGGGATGACTCGACCTCATGACTAGGGCACTTCATAATTTTTAGAAAATAGATACTCTATTCATGGAAGAAGATCTTTAAACTGGTACAAACTATTATGCATCCAAGAAAATACATGGAAAACTTTCAAATGCGTTCATGGGGAGCCGCAGGTTTCGCTTGGCGAATGAAACTCTAAGAGAAAAAACCAGGGAAGCCGAAAACGCAACAGAGGGGAGAGATTTGTATGCCTGTGGGATGGGGCCATCTCTGCTCTAGTCTGAAAGTGGTGGCTTCGTATCCTCATAGGGAAAAGACCAGCGATTGTCCTACGTCTTTTCTAGCTTTCATGCAATGTAAAATGGAGGGCGTTTGAGCTATTCAACTGTGCGTGGGTGATTTTTTAACCTACTAATCCAAGAGCAGGATTGGGAAAGGGCCTACCTGTCAGTATGGCGAGTGTTCCGAGACTTCCACTACTTGTAGTGGATGGCAGCCTTGAACTTCGACGCAAATGGAGAGCGCTCCGAGTGCAAATGACCAAATAAAAACCCAAAATGATGTTGCATGCATTAAATAGGAGAGAGTTAAATGCTCATGTACGTTTAAAGTTGGCGGGGTTATGAGCACGGGGCTCAAGAAATTTATCATTAAGAGTGGCACATGGCTTCATTAAAGGATTTACCAACTCTGCCGATGCACAAGGATTGAGGAAATATTTTCGTGCCGAGTATCAATTTCAACTTCCATGCCAAGCGGGGAGCATAATGTTTCACGCTATGTGGAAAGCGCATGTTCCAAGATAAGCTTTACGATCGAGTGGATATCCCGGCGCTAGGATTACGCTTAGAAAAATGCACCAGACATGAGTTATCCTAGAAGATGAGCACTAATTTGCAAGCGGGAAGGATAAGCACATCTCTAGCGCTTGGGATTCGACTCTATTATCATAGTTGCGCTGGGGATTGATGCGCTAAGTTTTAATTCTTCCAAGGAAGTGAAACGTAGCTCCAAGGTGGGGTGATAATAATAATTTTTGCGCCTCAAGCGACGGAGGAAAATTATCTCTTGCGCTAACGGAGGCCAGCTTATTGTGCCAGATGATAGGCTTGGGACTTGTCACAAGGGCGACTGAATTAGAGTCAAGGCCTGCGCTTGACGAAGGACTTGTGGTTAAAGATGCGCCAAAGTCACGGTGGAATCAATTCTAGATCTTGCGCTACAGCGGGGAAGATGAGACTAAAATCTGTGCTAAAGGGAAAGGATGACTTTTCCTTAGAGAAAATGAGAAACTCTTTTGGAAACAGGCGATGAAAATCTGATTAGTTGGAGGCAACCTGAAAGATGAACTAAAAGAGTTTGCTACAAAAGTGTTAGAAGGAGGGTCCCCAAATAACTTCAAAATTTTTTGGGGAAGGGTGTTGCAGCAACAACATCTTGGTAAAGCCCAAATTGGATAGGAAGCCATCTATCCTGCCATACCAGGCACTGGGTTCCTGTTTCAAACCATACAGGGATTTTTTCAGTTTGCACACATGTGACTCTCAGTCATGTGTCTCAAACCCGAGTGGTTGCTCCACATATACTTCCTCTTCAACTACACCATTCAAGAAAGCTGTCTCGACATCCATCTGGTGTAGCTTCCATTTCATCACTGCAGCCAAAGCAAGTAATGGAAGTGTATCTGGCCACATGAGCAAAAGTATCTTCATAATCAATCCTCTTTCTGGGAGAAGCCACGAGCTACAAACCTTGCCTTATATTTTTCTATGCTTCCATCTGCAGCATGGTTGATCTTATAGATCCATTTGGAAGTCACGAAAAACTTCCCATCTGGTCTTGGGACCACATCCCAAACTTCATTCTTCATGATCGACTGATCATGGTATTCTTCCATTACTTCTTCCCGAATCCTGGGAACTTCAATATCTTCAATAGATAGCTTTGTTGCTAGAACAAATGTTGTAGTCCTTATTTTGTAGGTGATGGTATACGATCTTTCCTACAACGTAAGTTAAATTGCATGATTAGAAACATCTCATAGTCTTCAGAACAAATTCTTACACGTAAAGAAATATGTCATACAGTCATGCAATTATTTTAGCCAATGCTTCAATACAACATTTATCCATATCCCGTAACTTTCTAGATGCCCTCCAATCTCTACCAGAATATTGTAAAGAGTGTGAATAGCTCCCAACATGCCAGCAAAGAGGTTTCACTCTAGATAAGTAGCAATGGAATGTTGTACAGTGCCATAGGCCACTTACCCATCACATGCATATTAGTAGTATACTATTCATTAATGCAATTATTCTAATATGCATAATACACACCCTAAGTCTAGGAACATAAGCATATACATCATTGAACAATATTATTTAAGTATGCAAGAAATGACAATTCAAATACTTATCTTTCTTTGGTTGTAGGGTGGACTCCCTCTCAATATTTGCTTCCTTGTAGGAACTACTGGAGTGTGCTCCCTCTTGATCTTTGCTTCCTGGATTACCTATCTTTGAACTTATATCCATCCTTGATCACTATGCATACTTACTAGTATCATCATTGTGTTATCCTCGAGATCTCATACATAATCATACATTCATTAGTATAATCTTAATACTATCAAAACACAATAATCTTAAACATGTATGGTCAAGATCATTTCATACACATATAATTTATCACAATTCTTTTACTTATGCATATTCCTATTTGACCATAGGATTTTTATGGTTAGTCATATCATCAATCAAAGTAAGAAGCATAATATGCCTAAACCAATGATTACTAACTTCAATGAATAATCATTATCAATAATTCCATGTATACTTATATAAGAGATCCTAACAGAAGGTAGGATTCTAACTTGATATAGGAAAAACATACCTGGATTAGCATGCTAGCTAGTTATGTCTAACATACCCGCATAATGTCTTCTTGTTCTCTTCAATGACTTGTGCTAGTAACCTGCATATCTCATAGGTTAACCATTATAGAACCAAGTTATACATACCTCGTAAGTAAATCTTCTACATGATCCATGACAATGGATGAATCTTTGTCTTCATGTCACCATGGTCATATGTTCTTGAACTAGAACATGATTTGTCTTTCTTGATGTACCTTTCATGTTAGCAGACAACATCAACCTCATACAACACCACAATGCATTAGTACAATCATAAGTGTCAAAACCCTAATCAATGAATATCTGCATTCATAATTTTATTAAGGTAATACGACAAGTCTAAAATTAATCAAGATTGTACTAATCTTAATGAAGACAAACATATCATAAACTTAATCATCAACAAATTTCAAAACATACCTGTAAGTCATACCTGTCGAGATTGTTATAATCTTCTTATGCAAGGCCTTAGCCTCATCTCCCTTTGAACTGAAACTTCTTCACTTATGTAGGTGACCAATGTATTCTCTTCTAGGATTAACCCAATCCACTTGATTTGCAAAAACTGGATCTAGAGCAGGAACTTAGGGTTTGTCAGGGAAACCCTAAAAGTTCAAATTTTGAATTTCAAACTTTTGAAAGGATAGAAAGATGCGCCTTGATGAGCTGATCAACCTGGTGTACTCAAAATTTGAAAACTGCAAAGTTTCACCCCTCAAATTTGCTTTTCAATCTTTCAGATTCACTAGGGAGGACCCTGAATTAGGGTTTGCGTTTCCCGGAGATTTACCCAACCAAATAGTTTGATCCAAAGCTCTAAACTTCTATTTTTATAAGGAGCTTCCAGCTATGGAAACATATTTCAAAAATTCTCATTTTTGCAGAAGCCCTAATTTTTCACCTTTCCGATCAAAGTCTCGAGTTAGGGTTTGATCAAGCCCGACCTTCTTCCCAACCAAAAAATCAGATCTTGGTCTCTAAATTTCTATTTTGATGAGGATCATCCAGCCATGATCTTCGATACAAAAATTCCAACATTCTCAAAAACCCTAAATTCCTGGAGCCATGAATGAAGGTGCTCAAAATCCAATTCTATTTTGATAGAAATATGCACCTGATTGTTTCTAGTGTAATTCCTAAATTTAAGATCTACAGGGTCTAAAAATTCCTCCTATCATAGCCTTACCTGTTATCTTTCCAACCCCTTAGGTATGACCTCAAATGGATTCCCTAAGAGAGAGGTATGCCAAGTGTCGCAACGTGACCTATTTATGGGATAAAACAAGAGAGCGAACTTGTACGGAGTGCCACGTGTCACTGGTTCAATTTCGGCCTCAAAATCATACCTGTGGAAGTAAAGTCCGTGCCCTACCTATAACATTTTATGAAATCTCATTTTGAGCTTCCTAGGCCAACTTGTGACCCTTTTTCCTAGGTCACCTGTTTATGACTAAGATCTGGAAGAGGTAGAAACCCTAACTTGTACTGATCATAAATCACAAAGAACAACGAATTAGAGGTTTTCCTTTGGACACAAGGTAAATGGGGATTGTATCTTCAACCTGTAAGATTTTCAGATATTGAAAGCTCACCAAAATGTATTTATAGCGAAAGTTCTACGATGACTGATTTTTTCTATATCAAGCCCTAACTTCGCAAGTGCAACAAGTGTCATAAATGCCATACCATGCCTTCTTTTAGGCTAGCTTCGAAACCATGTTAGTTTTTCAGAATTTACAATTTGATCTAGGATCTTAACTGAGAGAATAACATGTACAGCATATCTACATCATATCAATCATGGACACAATAAAGAAAGCACACAAGAGACACAGAGTTTCACCGAGGAAAACCAAGAAGGTGAAAACCCCTGCAACTTCCTTAGAGATAGATAGAGAAATGATACAACCCAAGTACAAGAGATAGTCTTCTCCTAGCAGCATCTTCTCCTCCTCCACAAGTGTGCCACTCTCCACTAAGAGTATGAGTGAGAAAGTGAATGATCAAATAGAGTTCCTCCCGCACTCTATTTATACTTGAATTGACTTGCCTAATAAACTTTACTAGGTCGGCCTTAACTTAACCACATAACATAATGCTAACAGGGCCGACCCCCAATAGGGTGGTCTAATAACCCTTTTACCCACATGACTTATACAGGGCTGACCCCATCAAGGTGGTCTAATAACCCATCAAGTATAAGTTACGACACTTCCATAGAGAGGAATAATAACATCTCTATAGGGATATAATATACATATATGAAATACATTTCGAAGTTACATATACATCAACACTCCTTGGTATTTTATTTACATAGTATTATTTGCATCATTTAAACTTTCCATGGCTCATTTGCACATGGGTAGCATAATATGAAATACTTGCCTCTACAAGGCTGAGCATTCACTAGTAGGGCCTTGGCCTAGAGCTCAATGCTAGAAATCATACATCACATGCATACAATATTAACATTATAGCCAATAATATACTAAGGGTCAGAATGAGGGACATTACAATCCCCTCTCATTAGAATAACACCATCCACGGGGTTCCCATACCGAGGAATACGTATACAGCTTACACATGTCCCAAAATTTACAAAATGTTGTAGGTCTATCCTGTATTACATCCTCTTACTTTGAAATTTCAATATTGATTCCTTTAGCTTCCACAAACTGTGCTTGCTGGCTTTGACCTTCTAGTTGTGCATGATGGCATTATTCCACAACAATACCTCCCTTTTCTTTACCTTCCAACTGATCTACAAGTCTGGCACTTCATCGATGCTATCTTTCTTTTTGTCCTGGAAACTATTTGAGGAATATTTTCAGCCAAACCCAATAGCTTTTGGTCTGATGCCATGGTAAGTGTGCATAGCTGGCCACACTTTGCTCACAAGAAACACTTGGCTTTAACAATTGCAATCAATTGCTTTAATTTTTACATGTGGAATTCATCATGGAAAATCTTGTTAGGCCAAGCATAACATAAACATTAAAATCAGTCAATTATTTTCCCAAATGACATGGAAATTCCATGCTTTAATCATGATACTTCCACACTTTTCATGCTTTCCCAACATACACATCAACTCATTCATGTTGATCCTTTCATAGGGAATTAGCTATTTCAACATTCACAATTTATTTCAAGAAATTAAACACAATATACTTTCAGTCATGACATGCATTCAACAATTTTTTGTTTCTAAGATGCATCAGTCAAAAACAAAGAGAGGAGTAAAAGTTTCCCCTTCTTAGTCTTGTTCCAATCCAGAGTCAAACCACCACTGTGGTTCCATGCTCCTTACCTCTTTCACTTCAAGGTGAATGCTTGTCTTTCCCTTTCTTGTTTTGGATATGACACTTAATGTCTAAGGTCTGTCAAAGGCCTTTCAAACGAGGAACCTCTCCCCATGGCCTACCTACAGAACCTTTGGCTGCTAGGACCCACCCAAGTCCACTAGCACCATTTTCTGTTGCTGCTCATATTGATATTTATGGGACTTTCACATGTCCAAATGAATAGTTAGGATTCCTTCAAGGTTCTTTATTCCCACAATAACTTGGGGTTCAACAAAGAAACAACAGTGTATAAGCTTGGTTATTATAAGACTTGTTCATGAAATTTTCATTATCTGAAATAAAAAATGAATGAAAATTAAATACTTATCTACATTGGGCATTTCCTCTCTATTAGAAAGGCTCCTTCTTTGGTTTACAAGCCTTGGATCACCTATGGAATGGATGCTTGTCCAGCACACATGTTGCTCCACAACATCCAAATAGTCAATGCCAAGGCAGTACGCCGACTAGGCTTATCAGGAATTCCACTAACCAATATGCTAAGCCAGTCCTCTGACTGGGTTTATCAAGCATTCAAAAACCATTGAAAATCCAATACATTGACTGGGTTTATCAGGCATTCCATTAACCAGTATCCTAATCCAATGCTCTGATTGGGTTTTTCAAGCATACAAAAACCATTTCCAAGTAAGTCCTCTGACTGGGTTTATCAAGAAATAAGACAAATAATACAATGACATGGCTTCTTCTCCTATGCAAACCAATGGTTCCATCTAGGAACTCCATAGTTGACTCACTTGAACCAGGTTCGGTGAAGTTACTTCGCAGCAAAAACAAAACCCATATCACTAGCCCTTTTGGCATCAACCTGCAAATAGGCTGAAGTCTCACCGGAAGCGAAGATGGGGGGTTATAGAATTAGGTTTCTATAACAGTGGCGATGTGCAGATGTGGTATTCGACCTCACATCTGCTTTCTTCTTCCCTCTCTTTACTAACAAGATAGTTTACAAAGGGGACTTCGCACTTCGCAGCTATCCCAGAATACAGAACTACGCTAAATCTCTCTTGGCTTCACTCTATAACTACACATTCATCATAATTAGTATTACTTCACAACATCCATTCTCTTGCAGTCCATTTACTTAACATATGGTTATCATTTACAAACATATGAAAGAAAATACAAAAACAAATCATAACATGGACTCAAAGCACAACATAAATCGACACACATAACATAAGGTTTATGTGGTTCATGCCCAGGCATGTCAAGTCCCTGGTCACCTCGGTGCCCTCTAGAGGAAATGGGAGACAACCCTTGAATAACCTGCTAATTTTTTTTTCTTCTTTTCCCAAGCAATTCAAATGTTCTGCAACTTTTAACTCACAATGATCTTTAGCCCGCAAGCCACAATGCAGAATTCAGAAAGGAAGACCCAAAATTTTCATTTTTTCAAACATCCCTCCAAATTTCGCAATCCGCAATACGCCTTGCAGGATTCAGAAATTCAGAGTCACGATTTCCAAATTCAACAAAAACACACCTCTGACTTTCGCAATCCACAATCCACCTTGTGGGACTCGGAAGTCAGAACCAAAAATTCGAACTCTCTGAAAATTTTCACCTACAAATTCCGCAATTCGCAATGCGGAACTCAGAGATCAAAACGCCAATTCCATTGTTCCGAAAAACCTCATTTATTACTTACATAATCTGCAATCCTCAATCCTCCTTGCAGAACTCGAAAATGCAGAAGTCTGAATTCACAACTCTAGCAATATTTCGCTCCCGACTTTTGCAATCCGCAATCCTCCTTGCGGAACTTAGAAATGAGGAATCCCAAACCACGCGTCACTGAAGAAATGTGCAGCCAAGATCCGCAACCCGTAATCCACAGTGCATAAATTAGAACTCGAAGCACCCAATGACACAGCGTCGACAAACACCGTCTCTGACTTCCGCAATCTGCAATCTGCAGTGTGGAAATCAGAAGTCTAAACCCCAATTTGACCACTTCGACGAATTATCTTCCAGACTTCTGCAATACGCAATCTGCTTTGCGGAATTGGGAAGTCGAAAGTCCAAATTCAGCAATACAAAAAATATTACCTCTCTGAATTCTGCAATCCACAATCTTCTTTGCGGAACTCAGAAGTCGAAAGTCCAACATTACAACCTTAGAAATTTTACCTTTCCAACTTTCGCAATCTGCAATCCGCATGTAGAACTTGGAAATCAGAACTCCCATTTCACAACCCATCGAAAATGCCTTTCCGACTTCTGCAATCTGCAATCCACATGCGGGTTCGGAAAGTCAGAAGCTCCACCTACCCAACTTCTCCAGCCCATAACTTCTTCATCCTAAAATCAATTTGGGAAAATTTGGTACCGCTGGAAAGCTACTGGAGAGAACTATGTAGCTCCATGTTATTCATTCACATCGGAGGACTTTGTTCCTTCCCTTATTCCTGTTGATGTATTTGTAACTTCGGAATATATTCACTTGTATATTGTATGTATTACATTTGTGCTTTATTGTATCCCCAACGGAGATGTATTATTCCTCCGATTGGAAGTGTTTCCATTTCTATTTGCAAGTGTCGCAAGTTATATTTTAAGTGTCGTAAGTTATATTTGATGGGTTATTAGACCACCTTAGTGGGGTCGTCTTTGTATGAGTTAAGTGGAAGGTTTATTAGACTCCCTTAGGGAGTCGGCCCAGTTAGGGTAAACCGAAGGTTAAGTTAAAGTATAATATAGTGGTTGCACCACTCTATTTTCTCATTCACTCCCTCATCCAACTTGCATAGTTTAGAGAGAGGACTGTGCACAAGTGGAGGAGGAGTAGTTGCTAAAGACATCTATCTTTTGGGGTTTGATCTTTGTGATCTTTGCATTCATACTCATTCTATCTCTGAGGAAGTTGCGAGTTTTTTCACCTTCTTGGTTTTCCCCAAGGAAACATTGTGTCTCTTGTGTCTATGATTGTTATGCTGTGCATTATATTCTCTTAGTAGGATCCTAGATAATATTTGAATGAAATTATCAAAATTCTAACATGGTATCAGAGTGGGACTAAGAAGAAGACCATGTGCAGCTGCGGAAGCTAGGGCTTCTTGATTTTTGGGTCTCTCTCCATAGATAATCAAAGGCAAGAGGCTAGGCTGACTCTCCTAAGGAAGGCACATATTTCTATAGAGATAGAATTTGATTCTGATCATTTTCATTTTTTGGCCTATCACTGCTGCGGGAAATTAGGGCTTTTGACAGAAGTGGAATTTTGGATTTCTCTTAGCATAGGATTGATCTCCTGAGTAGAATCGAAGTTTAAAGACCAAGATAAAAATATTTGATTTCGAAGAACCCAGGGATCTATCAAAGCCTAGTTCGTGTTTTGGACCAGAAAACTAGAAAACCAGAATTTGACAGAAGTTGCAGATCCGAAATTCGCAAGTAATTTTTGGAGAATCAATTTTTGGAGTTTTCAAAATATTAGCACACCAGCTTGCTCGACTCAGTCAATTACATCTCCGTGACCAGACAGAAGTTTGAAATTACAAGTTTGGATTTTTAGGGCTTCTCTGTCAAACCCTAATCGAGCTCTAGATCCAGTTTCATCAAATCAAAATGGTAAGACCTAAAACTTTTCTATTTCCATTTAAAGTACTCTTTAAAAGATGTCTCAGCACACCAAGCTTGAGGATAAGCTTGAAGAGGCTGATAAATTTCGAGCATGGAAGTATACGAGTGGATTAATCCTAGAACAGAATGAATTGGACACCTACATAAGTGAAGAAGTTCTAGTTCCAGAGGGAGATAAGGATAAGGCCTGACATAAGAAGAACTTGCTCAAGGCCAAGAGAATCATTGCAGATTCGATCAAAGACCATCTCATACCACATGGGTCCTCTCTAAAGACACCCAAGGAGATGTTTGATTCCTTGACCAAGTTGTTTGAAGGAAAGAATATAAATCGAAAGATGACTTTGTAGAACTAATTGAAGAGTATAAAGATCTAGAATGGAGAGACCATCCAATCCTACTTTACTAGGGTCTCCCAAATCAAAGAACAACTTGAAGCTGTGGGTGAAGTGGTGGAGAATGGAGAAATTGTGATGACAACTTTGAATGGCCTGCCTAGGTCATTGGACTCCTTCATCAAAGGAATCAGTGCAAGAAGGAAATTGATTTCTTTCAGTAGACTATGGGAGGAATGTTCACAAGAAGATTCTAGACTTGTGGCCTTAGAATAAAGGATGGGAAGTGAAGACCAAGCTCTCACAGCACACACCAAGAAAATTAAGTTCAAGATGGAGCATCCTCAGCACAGAAAGGGTAAAAACCACCACTAGAATTAGAGGGAGAACCTTGGAGGATCCAAGAGAGATCCTTCTCACATTCGATCTTATACTTGTGATGAGAAGGGAAACTATTCCAGAGATTGTCCTAGGAACAAAATCAACTCCCACAAGAAGAAGAACAACAAGAAAAGACATCATGCTCACACTACAGAGGATGATGAACCTCCAAGGAAGAGAACCATAGAAGACAATGAAGATTCTTCAAGTGATGAAGAATATGTATTGTAATGAAGAAGAAGCTATTGCAAAGTTGGACTTTCGAAGACAAATAATGTATCCAAGAACCTCTCATCCATTTTCAGCATTGGTTAAGGTGCACACTATCAGAGACTCCAGTAGTTCCTGCAAGGAAGCCAATATTGGGAGGGAGTCCACCTAACAACCAAACAAAGATAAGTATTTGAATTGTCATTTCTTGTTACTTAAATGATGTTGTTCAGTCATGTACATACTTATGTTCCTATATTTAGGATTAATCATTAGAGAAATTTTGAGGTCAAAAAATGGCCTCAAAACATAGAAAATGTACTATAAAAAACAACCAATCACATTCTAGTAGATGACATCATCCTCATTGGTGAGGTGGAATTGCATGGGTTTAGAATGCTTCTTTGTCAAATTTTCTATGGTGGATGAAAACACATAGTTAACCAAGGTAGTGGTGTAAGTAACTTTAAGTCATAAAGTAAAGTACTCATAATGATAGTCTTTTCATAAAATAATATTATTGTCATTTTCAAGTAAAGTACTTTTAATTCATAAAGAAGGTCCTTTAACATTTTTTTATAAAATAATATATTATCATTTTTATGTTTTTAATTTTAAATTATATATTCACTCCATTCTATTTAATAACATAATGTCAAACTAACAAAGAATAATAATAGATTTAATAAATAATAATAATGCAATGTGGATTATAATAATATTATTAACATTTTACATGTAAATAAATTCTCAATTAAATTACATTATATTAAATTCATGAGAAAAGTACTAAATATAAAAAGTCAACATAAAATTAAAAAAATAGCTCTTAAAAATATTTTTTATTATTTAATTTCATTTACAAGTTCAAGACAAATAAATGTTAAAGGACAATAAATTTTTAGGAATTTACAATGAATCTTAGTCACATCAATGTAGACTTATTTTATTCATTTTATTTCTAGTGAATTTTGAAAAGCAACTCAACCATGGTTATTTATATTGTGCATAGAAAATAGTGTGGGAGGTGACTTGTCATATATACCTACCCCATAAAACTCCCAATTCATAATATTTTAATATATCTCATATTTTTGTAGTACATCTATTAGGAGGCCATTTTCTGACCTCAAAATCTCTCTAATGATTATGCATTTTAGAAAAGTTTCATTAAGGAAAAAGATACTACTAATATGCAAGTAATGGGTAAGTGGCATATGGTGTTGTACAACATCCCATTGCTACTTATCTAGAATGAAACCTCTTTGCTGACATGTTGGGAGTAGTGCACACTCTTAACAATGTTCTAGCAGAGATGGAAGGCATCTAGAGAGTTACAGGATATGGATAAATGTTGTATCAAAGCATTGGCTAAGATAATTGCATGACTGTATGACATATGTCCTTATGCATAATATGTTGTTCTAAAAACTATGATATGTTTCTAATCATGTAATTAAATTTGACTTGTAGGAACGATCATGTACAATCACCTACAAAAACAACGACATTTGTTCTAGTTGTTCGGATATCCACATCATCTTTTTCAGGATATTGCATGCAAATTAGGGTTTGCATGCAGAATCTAGGGTTTGCATGCACCTGCATGCACTGGCATGCATCCCAGTCACCAGTTTGATGCCTCCAGCACCTTATCCACCTTATTCTAGCACCCGGGAGCCACTTACCACAGATTTTTGGCCCTCCTAGGCTGAAAGGCACCCACTTCTCACCTACTACCAGAGAAGGGCGCACTTGTTCACCTACCACTGCAGTTCCACTTCAGTTACATTCAGTTAGCTCCGATTCTCCCTGATTTGAGGCTAGTTTCACTCCCGACTAACTGTTTCACTTCCGTTGGACCTCCAGTTTGATTAGGTGACTTGTGCTGACTTCAGTTAGCCTCCCATGCACCCCCACTGAGCCTCCTTCTCCTTAATCAGTGCTACACACTTCAGTTACACTTATTACACTCAGTTAGACTCAGATTGACACCTTGATGACTGGTTCTTGTGCATTGATGACCACTACTGATTGATGATGAGGAATCCTAGATAGAGTCAAGCTACTCCATTTAGTGATTCGAATGACCTCCTTAGGCAATTCGAATTGCTCAGTCATTGTGACAGTTTGTATTGTAATTCATTCACCCTTTCTGGGATAGAGAGCACTGCTGCATGTTTTGCACAGTTTTGCACCATATTTTCTATGTTCATCTGTTGTGATTGATTTACTTGTTCATTAGATCTGCTATGACTAATTTTACATGGTATCAGAGCCATTGCAGGGACAAGATCTCTTTTCTACAGGTGTTTCTACAAGAAGATTTGACTGAATTGCTAAAAATTGCAAAAAGTTTGGCATGAGATATCTCAAGGGCATTCGCTCCTGTGCATGCAAAGCTTGAAAACTATTCAAATACCACTCCAGAAGCTTGAGTTACCACATAATTCCTGGAACTGATACATTGGACCTATTCAACATTGCTTGAAATCCAATCCCAGGTGTGATGCAACTCTCAAAGGGTGGATTATTCGACCTTATTGTGGTTGTTTTATTGTGATTTGCAGGTTTATTGTCTCCTTCAATTGCACTCGCTACATTGTGCATGCAAGCTTCCCTACAGCAATTGCATTCGCTATCTTGTGCATGCAAGCTTATTCTACATCAGTTTGACTCGCTCCTAGCAATGGAATACTCTTCTTCAAAGCCTATCCTCACCCCATTCAATTATTTTGATTGGAAAGATGATATGGAGATCATATTACGTTCAAAAGGTTACTACCGAGTCACTCTTGGTCTTGAATTGGAGCCAAACAATGTGTCAGATCGAACCAAACACTACAACAAGCTTGATGAAGCTTATGGTCTTCTTTGTCTCTCCATCTCCAAGGATCTTCATTTCCATCTCAGCGGATTGAAGACTCCAAAAGCCATATGGGAGCAACTTGAAACACTATTCGGCAAGCAGGATGAGCTTAGGGCTTTTCAATTAGAGAATGAATTGATTGGCCTTAATCCTGAGAATTTCGAGACCATCAATGAATTCTTCACAAAATTCAAGAACTTGAACTTGCAATTGAAGAACAATGGAGTAATCAAAGAGGATAAACAGTTGATCCTCTCCATTCTAAGCAAGCTTGGGAAAGATTATTCGGTATTTGTCTCTACTTTCAATTCCGGTCGGCTAACTACCCCGAATTGGAAGATGCCTACCTTGAATGCCTTCATTGAGTCCGTCACAAAAGAGCATGACAAGTTGATTCAAATGGGGTCCATAAGCTCCAAAGATTCAGCCCTATATGTTCAAGGACCCAAGATCTCGAATGGTAAAGGAAAGCAAAAGAAGGAGAAGCCCAAATTCGAGCCTCAAAAGCAAAAAGACAAAGGCAAGCAAATGGATGCACCATCCAGTTCGAAATCCAAGCAAAAGGGAAAAGAAGGTAACCAAAAATCTAAATGTAATTATTGTAACCGTGGCTTTCATCCTGAAATTTCATGTATGAAGAAGACTATAGATCAAATGGCCCTCCTTTTGGAAAAGAACAACATAACCCTTCCTGACAGTGCAAGGAAGAAGGATAGGAATGATGATCATGAAAGAGGACAAGCACTCATGGCAACGGTTTCGAAGCCCACTACTCTCTTGATATATTCGGGTGCATCAAATCATATGGCTGCAAATATTGATTCTTTTTCCTCATTCGATCCAAACAGCTCCATCCCCATCCATTTGGGAGATGACTCAAAAATTTCTTCAAAGGGAAAAGGTACGATTCATGTAGAACATGGAAGCTTTCAGAATGTTCTCTATGTGCCTTCCTTGGTTTCAAATCTCCTTTCTGTGTATCAAATGACACATACTGGTGAACCAAAGCAAGTCACATTCAGACCTAATACAGTTGAAATTTCTGATATCAAAAGTGGAAGACTAGTTGCGGTTGAAAAGGCAAACCACACTGCAAAATGCTATGAGTTTTCGCACTTTATTCTGCTTGCAAAGCCCACTGCTCTTCGCACACATGGTAATGAGGTTAGTAGGATTTGGCATGAAAGATTTGGACATCTAAATTATAAGTATTTGCTGCTACTATCAAATAAATCCATGGTAGATGGGCTTCCACAACTCCGTTCCTCGAAGGGAATATGCACTGGTTGCATTATTGGGAAGCACCCCGAGCACAGATTCGACCGCGGCAAAGCTAGCAGAGCTTCTACTATTTTGGGATTGATCCATTCTGATATCAGTGGTCCACTGCACGATAAGTCATTAAATGGTTCAAGGTATGTTTTGACATTTATTGATGATTTTTCCCGCTTTACATGGGTATTCTTTCTCAAAAACAAGTCAGAAGTGCTGGAAAATTCAAGGATTTTAAGGCTTCTGTTGAGACCACCACTGAGAGAAAGATCAAAGCTCTTAGATCTGATAATGGTGGGGAATATATCAAGTCCGAGTTGCTTCAACTTTGTGCCCAAAGCGGAATTAAGATCCAACATACAGTTTCCTACACACCCCAGCAAAACGGTGTAGCGGAAAGGAAAAATCGGTCACTGAAAGAGATGGCTACATGCATGATTGAATCAAAAGGTTTGGCTGCAAATATTTGGGCTGAAGCAATCAATGTTGCTGCATATATACAGAACCGTGTTCCACATTCATCTGTGAAATGTATGACTCCTTTCGAAGCATTTTTTGGTCACAAACCGGATGTGTCAAATTTGAGATTTTTTGGCTCTACTGCATGGGCTAGAATTCCTTCTGAGAAGAGACGAGCTTTGGATCCACAAAGTATTGAGTGCATATTGATAGGATATGGGGAAGAATAAAAAGCATATAAACTCATGGATATCAGATCTATAAAGATATTCATAGAGCGTAGTGTGCAATTTGAAGAACTGCTTCAAGAATTGCAACTAGTCGAGGAGAAGACTGCCGATTCACCGCCTTCACCAGAAGAAGATCCGAGCAGCGATAATGAAGGTATGAGTTCTGATATTTCTGATATTGTAGCAGCATATGATGATCATGAAATATCATGTTCGGAATCCGACCATTATGATCCTCCTCAGTTACCAAAGTGGGCCCAAAACACTCTACATTCTGCTGGTTCGAATCTTGGAAATCCTGCTGATCCAAGACGAACAAAAGGAGACTTTCAAAGAGCAGGTATGGCTCTTTCTATTGATGATCCATTTCTTCCTGAGATTTGTTATTTGATGGCTGGTTCAGATCCTACATCATACTATTCTGCTCATCAAGATCCGAGATGGAAAAGTGCCATGGATGAAGAGTACAGTTTTCTTCAAAAGAACAATACATGGGAGCTAGTTTCTCTTCCACCTGGAAGAAAATTAGTGAAGTGTAAATGGGTCTACTGTACTAAAGTTGCTACTGATGGAACTATCAGCAAATATAAAGCAAGGTTGGTGGAAAAAGGTTTTTCCCAAGTCCAAGGAGTGGACTACACTGAGACCTTTGCACCGGTTGCAAAGATGGATTCCATACGCCTTGTTTTAGCTATTGCCGCATCCAAGCACTGGGAAGTGCACCACATGGATGTGAAGAGTGCATTTTTACATGGAGACCTTGCTGAAGAGGTCTATATGCAGCAGCCAGAGGATTATACATCAGATCCATCATTGGTTTGTAGATTGAAGAAATATTTGTACGGGATAAAACAGGCCCCAAGAGCTTGGTACGCAAAGATGGACTCCTTCCTTCTTTCTCAGAATTTCCAAAGATGCAAATCTGATCCGAATGTGTATCTTCAGCGAGTTAAAGGTAATTTGTTGGTTATTGTACTTTATGTTGATGATCTGCTTATTACTGGTAGCACACTTACTTCAATAAACAAGCTAAAATCTGCCTTAAATCTAGCTTTTGACATGAGCGATTTGGGCTTGCTGAGTCACTTTTTGGGCTTGGAGATAGCTCAAAATTTTGATGGGATCACTATATCTCAGCAAAAATATGCTGCCGACCTGTTATTGAAGTTTAATATGGCTGAATGTAAGGCAACCCCATTCCCATTCCTCTTAGGAATCAGTCTTGAGGAGGGAGATTCCACACCGCTTGCAGATTGCAGTATGTATCGACAGTTGATTGGTTCACTACTTTATTTGACACACTCACGGCCTGATATATCATATGCCGTGAGTACCGTATCAAGATATATGCAGCAGCCACATGAGCTTCATTGGCGAGCAGCCAAGCGGATCTTGCAGTATGTGCAAGGTACGAGACAGTTTGGCATACATTATGCTGCAGATTCTGAGCTAGATTTTATTGGTTTTACTGATTCAGATTGGGAAGGTGATAGCATTGATCAGAAGTCCACTTCCGGTTATGTTTTCATGATTGGTCATGGTGCTATTTGCTGGTCCAGCAAAAAGCAAGCAGCCATTGCACTTTCTTCAGCAGAGGCAGAGTATCGAGGGGCAGTCAATGCCTGCATTCAGGCAGTTTGGTTGCAGGGTATTCTTTCCGAGTTTGGTTTTGGTGGCACTACTTCGACTGTCCTATTTTGTGACAATCAAAGTGCTATCAAGATCTCCACAGATCCAGTTCAGCGGCAGAGGACCAAACACATTGAGATTCATATGCATTACATTCGACAGTTGGTGCATGACCGCACCATCATTCTGCAATATTGCCCTACTGATGAGCAAATTGCAGACATCTTCACCAAGAGCTTCACTGAGAAGAAGTTCTCTTACCTCCGTTCACTGTTGGGGGTGAGTTCCATCATGGTGGAGACAGATTGATTCATTATTATGCTTTAGCTTGAGGGGGGGCTTTCTTCCCACTGGGTTTTCCCTCTTTCCTCACTTAGTTTATTTTCAGCATTTTTTGGATTATTGTATTGGGGTGACCTTTGGTCTTAGTTACCAGGGCCCCACATTATTTTTGTTGGCACATCATAGTCTAGCTTGAGGGGGGGTGTTTGGATATCCACATCATCTTTTTCAGGATCTTGCATGCAAATTAGGGTTTGCATGCAGAATCTAGGGTTTGCATGCACCTGCATGCACTGGCATGCATCCCAGTCACCAGTTTGATGCCTCCAGCACCTTATCCACCTTATTCTAGCACTCGGGAGCCACTTACCACAGATTTTTAGCCCTCATAGGCTGAAAGGCACCCACTTCTCACCTACTGCCAGAGAAGGGCGCACTTGTTCACCTACCACTGCAGTTCCACTTCAGTTACATTCAGTTAGCTCCGATTCTCCCTGATTTGAGGCTAGTTTCACTCCCGACTGACTGTTTCACTTCCGTTGGACCTCCAGTTTGATTAGGTGACTTGTTCTGACTTCAGTTAGCCTCCCATGTGCCCCCACTGAGCCTCCTTCTCCTTAATCAGTGCTACACACTTCAGTTACACTTATTACACTCAGTTAGACTCAGATTGACACCTGGATGACTGGTTCTTGTGCATTGATGACCACTACTGATTGATGATGAGGACTCGTAGATAGAGTCAAGCTACTCCATTCAGTGATTCGAATGACCTCCTTAGGCAATTCGAATTGCTCAGTCATTGTGACAGTTTGTATTGTAATTCATTCACCCTTTCTGGGATAGAGAGCACTGCTGCATGTTTTTCACAGTTTTGCACCATATTTTCTATGTTCATCTGTTGTGATTGATTTACTTGTTCATTAGATCTGCTGTGACTAATTTTACACTAGTGACGAAGTTCAAGAAAACTAGCTATTGAAGATATTGAAGAATATGAAGTTCTCATGATCAGGGATGTAGTAATGGAAGGATGCCATGATAAAGGAGTACCAGTAAATCATGAAGAATGATATCTAGGATGTGGTCCCAAGACCAGAAGGGAAGTCTGTTGTCACTTCCAACTAAAATGACATCGAGTTTACCTTCTATGGACTCATTAAAACTCAACATTGAAGGGCTCGTCATGGGACAAACCCCTCCTTTCCCAGGTTCGTAAATCGTTTGGTATTGGACTCATCTATGAGATGAGCTATACCAAGCATCTGGTTAAAAAACACATAGGCACTCATCAGTCATGATGGGGAAAAAGGAAATTTTTTTGTGTTACATTTTAACATGTCGGAGTACTTAGTCATTCTTGAACTTGGCACTCATTTGCACTTGAATACAATAATTGGGTCATCCATTTGTCCTCGAGTCCTTCCAACTTCATGAGTCTTGTTACTCCTTTGGGTCATACAAAGAATACTTCCACCATCAATTGCATTAGGAGTTGGCGTCATTCTCGTCATGTCAATACTACCAATACATGCCATGCCCATGTTCAAGATACATTCAACGCTTATCATTTGCAGTCAGTATACCCTCTATCAGTCTCCTCTGAGTCAATCTTGCATGTTACTGTACCATTCGATCTACTCCAAACATCTGTTGTCGATTTTTGTGTCGATGATGGGGGAATTCATCATGGCCTTCCTTTGAAGGATTCATCCTTGTCAACTTCAACACATCATCTGATGATTGAATCTAGAAACCAAACGAGTACCTTGGGCCTGCATGCCTCAATGGAAGGTTACCTCTCTTTCAACATGAGTTTACGTCATTGACTCTTGATTGAAATATTTTGTCAAGCGTTCGAGTTCAATTCATTTATTCACACTTGGTGATATGCACTATGATACCTTGGGGATCATCAACATCAATGGTTATTTTCCTTGTGCTTGTTAATAGTATACATTAATGACCGATAATCAAGTGGTTTCCACCATGTTTGACTCCAAAACATTGTAGTTACATGGATAGATTCGTATCATTACGGGTTCAACTTGAAGACCCTGGGGACATTATATTATACCTAGGTTGCGATCGAGATTGTTTGAGTTATATTACATGGATCAAATTTGTATTGGTCGTGGCTATGTTATCATATCATCATGGATCTATGATTGTGTCTAGTAGCTATGATTGTGTTTAGTTGGTCATTACTACCATGGATCTGCATTGTATTGGTCGGTAGCCATGTTGTGAGTCATATGAGACTGTGTTCTCAGAGTTAGTTGTACTGCAGGAGCATCTTCCATCCGACAAGTCCTTTCCATCCTTCTATCAAAGCATTTCACATGTTTAGTTTCATCGGCTTCATGATTTTTGGGGCATTCGGTTACACCTAAAATCTTGCCATCATAAGACTCAATGTAAACATACCTGAAGTTTCCATGACTAGGAAGTTAAACTGGAGAAGTTACTGACTCCCTTTCCATAGGGTCTAGTTTCCCCAGCATAGGTTTCTCCCTAGCCACTTGTTCCCAACTAGGACATGCCCATGCCATTCCCTAATGTCTTTCGCCGTCGTCTCATGTCACTTGTGTCCAGCATGTGCCGATGCAGGTTGTCCTAATACAACTTGCGCCAATGTCAATTAATGTGGATAAAGGGTATCTTTAAGCTATTTCTCGAAGATGTATGAGTTGGATCTCTATCCCTAACCTTTACAAGAGTTGAAATTCGGTTCCCTAACCCCTTGGGAGGCTCCCTTAGTCCTCTCCCACTATTTATCAACCTATCCTATCCTCCTAGTCCTATATATATGTGGCTCCTCTCCATTCCAAAGGGAGGAAGGCTATAGCATCGATATGTTGGTGGAATAAGCTTAGGAGATCATCATTCATCCCTTGGAGGCACCCATTTCTCCTTAGAGGAATTGGCTTGGCTTGATAGGGGAATATTACGACGTTAGGGCTTGGTTGTAATCATATCTCTTCTTTGTATTCCCACTCTCATACAGTAATACAAAACTATTTCCTTAAATGTCCTATTGTTCATTGATATTTATAGTTTACTTCCTTAACTGTTTACTTAGATCAGTTATTGTGTAGATGTACTATTACTGCTTGTTTGTCTCTTTCATGTTATGACAAGTCTTGGAGCTATGGATTTGATGACTGTGGAGCCTGAAGCGACAAAGGAGAAGGAGATCTACATATCTGAAAGGTAAGATGTCTACATCACTTAAGCTCTAATTTGATATAGAAAGGTATATTTATAGTCTGGATTATTTGTTCTAGATTCACATTGAACTAGGGAGATCATGCCTTAAGTCTGCTTTCAGGAGATTGTCCGATAACACATTCTCTACTATTTCTCCATATGGTGGTTCTTCCATTCTCATGGGAGATGATTCAGAAATCCTTGCTAAAGGCATTGGGAAAATCTAACTAGAAAATGGGTACTTCAGTAATGTACTGTATGTGCCTGATCTTACAGAAAACTTACTCTTTATATACCAAATGACCCATATTGGTTCAGTCAAGAGATTTATCCTAACCCAAGATGTTGTGGAGATCTCATAAGTTTCGACTAGCAAAGTTGTAGCAGTGGGTGTTGCACACCATGATTCAAGGATTTACAAGTTCTCACATTTGCTTGAGTACTCTTATCCACTTCTGTCACATGGTAATGGAGTCAGCAAACTATGGCATAATAGGTTTGGACACCTCAACTACATATATCTTCAAGCTTTGAGTAAAGAATATATGGTTGAAGGGCTTCCAACAATCAGATTTTCCAATGGCACTTGCTAAGGGTGCATTGTTGGGAAGCATGCTGAGAAGAAGTATGAGGAAGGGAAGGCAAGGAGAGATGTTAAACCGCTTGGTTTATTGCATTCATATATGATTGTTCCACTCTCCAATCCCTCTTATGGCATGTCAAATTATGTTCTCACCTTCATTGATGATTTCTCAAGGTATTGTTGGTTGTATTTTCTCAAGCAAAAATCTGAAAGTTTTCAATTTTTCAAAGTTTTCAAAAAATCTGTGGAGAAATTTTGTGGGAGAAACATTAAAGTATTGAGGATTGATAATGTAAGGGAGTATTTCAATAAGGACATGCAACATCTCTGTGAACAAAATTTCATCCAAATGCAACATTCTGTGCCCTATAGACCTCAGCAAAATGGTGTTGTAGAGCGCAAGAATAGAGCACTGAAGGACATGTCCACGTGCATGATGGAGGCTAAGTTTTTGTCTCCTAAGATATGGGATGAATATATGATTTTTTCTGCATATGTTCAGAATAGATAACCACATAAATCCTTGGAATTCATGACTCCATATGAGGCTTGGATGAGCCACAATCCCAATGTTTCTCATTTTAGGGTGTTTGGTTCAAGAGCATGGGCTAGAATACCTCCAGAGAAGAGAAAGTCATTGAATCCCCAAATCAAGGACTCTATCATGGTTTGATATGCATAATATGTAAATAAATACAAGGTATTTGATCCATGATCTCACAAAAAATTCATTGAAAGAAGTGTTCATTTGGAAGAAGAAGAGCCCATACATGCTAGAGAACATGGAGATGGGGAATGCTGAAACCCCCTGCTTGGAGATGATGTAAGTGATGGTTCTTTTTCTGATATTCCTGATTCTAAGATTTATGATGATGATGATGACATGGATTCTAATCATGACTCTCCCTCAAGGCCCATGTGGGATGATAAAACCATACAAGCTACTCGTGAGCTTGCAGGAGATCCTCAAGATCCTAGGAAAAATAGTTCTCAGTTTCACAATGATTTTGCATCTTGTGATCTAGATTTGAGTGGTAGACATTTTCCGATGGTTGGATTTGATCCTCAATCATATTCAAAAGCTTCAAAATACCCAATATGGAAAACAACCATGCAAGAAGAGATGAACTCCCTCCATGACAATGAAACATGGGTTTTGGTCCCTCTTCCTCCTAAGAGGAAACTAGTGCAATACAAATGGGTTTATAGGACCAAAATGGAATCTGATTGTTCTTATGTGAAGTATAAGGCCATTTTGGTGTCTAAGGGGTTCTCTCGAGTCCATGGAGTGTTAAGTTTAAACCAAATAGACTAGCAGGATCACTGAAAGAAGCATAATCACAAGATAGACACAATATTTACCCTGGGAAACCCTCATGGGGTAGAAAACCCAACAAATCTTTCCTCAATAAGATGATTAACCAAAATACAAGATGTGCTCCCTCCTTCTATTCCTCCTTAGCAGATCTCCCAGACAAGTGCGCCTCTTTTCACAAGTGAGTGAGTGATCTAATGAGGAGTTCACCTCCTCTATTTATACACACTCCTGACCACCAAAAATACCTAATGGGGCCGACCTCTCCTGGAGAAGTCTAATAACCCCTAAAACCTAACTTCAGGGCTGACCCCCACATGGTGGGTCTAACAACCCTAGTTACCACAATTCCTCAGAGGAATAAACATCTCCAGATACATAATAAAATCACATCGGAGAGATGGAACATCTCCGGAATAAATAATGTAAAAATATAATATTCTTAGAAGTTACAATATTCAACACTCCCCCTTAACGAGAAGGATATTATAACAACATCTGCAGGAGCAAGGAGTCATTTACTACATCATCTATATATCATCGGAAGCTTTCTTCAATTCATCATCATCAGTAACTTAACTAGTTACTGGAACATCAACATCATCAGAGTTGGTAGTACTCAATCATCAACATCGTCAACACACGATCATCAGCATTACGATCAACATCATCATCACATGATCATCAGCATCACGATCAACATCGTCATCACACGATCATTAGCATCGTCATCACACGGTCATCAACATCATCATCACACGATCATCAGCATCGTCATCACACGATCATCAGCATCACGATCAACATCATCATCACACGATCATCAGCATCACGATCAACATCGTCATCACACGATCATCAGCATCACGATCAACATCGTCATCACACGATCATCAGCATCATCATCACATGATCATCAGTATCGTCATCACACAATCATCAGCATCATCATCATACGATCAATCCAGTTCTCTATGTCCAAGGATGATGCAAACCAGTCATGTACCTTTTGAACCGAAGTCCAGGGACGATCCAGTCCTATCATGTTCTCGGAGATCACATGTATACGGCTCAGTTTACAGGACCAAAGTCCAAGGATGATCCAATCCTTACCGTACATTTAGGACAGCGTCCAAGGATGACTTAATCCTCAACCGTTCATTTAGGACCACGTCCAAGGATGACTTAATCCTCCACCGTACATTTAGGACCACGTCGAAGGATGACTTAATCCTCCACCGTACATTTAGGACCACGTCCAAGGATGACTTAATCCTCCACCGTACATTTAGGACCACGTCCAAGGATGACTTAATCCTCCACTGTACATTTAGGACTACGTCCAAGGATGACTTAATCCTCCACCGTACATTTAGGGCCACGTCCAAGGATGACTTAATCCTTCACCATGCATTTAGGACCATGTCCAAGGATGACTTAATCCTCCACCGTACATTTAGGACCACGTCCAAGGATGACTTAATCCTCCACCGTACATTTAGGACCATGTCCAAGGATGACTTAATCCTTCACCGTACATTTAGGACCACGTCCAAGGATGACTTAATCCCTCACCGTCCACCAAGGACTTCATTCTCGAAGACTTACGTCTATGGCTCTTCTTTAGGACTGAAGTCTAGGAATGATCCAATCCCTTCACATGTTCACCAAGAACTTCATTTTCGAAGACATACGTCTATGGCTCTTCTTTAGGACTGAAGTCCAGGAATGATCCAATCCCTTCACATGTTCACCAAGAACTTTATTTTCGAAGACATACGTCTACGGCTCTTCTTTAGGACTGAAGTCCAGGAATGATTCAATCCCTTCACAACATGTATAACAAAACATGTATCCTCATCATCAAAACATGTATAACCACAACATGTATCATCATCATCAAGACATGTATAACCACAACATGTATCATCATCATCAAGACATGTATAACCACAACATGTATCATCATCATCAAGACATGTATAACCACAACATGTATCATCATCATCAAAACATGTATAACCACAACATGTATCATCATCATCAAAACATGTATAACCACAACATGTATCATCATCATCAAAAACTAACATCAAAAGCATGTATACATCTAGCATTTATTCTCACTAATACATCAAAACATGTATACATCACATCATCAAAATAAAGAATATAAGAGTCCTAAAACTAAATAATTCTAGGTGACTGAGTGCAATAAATAGGTAACCTCATCATTGATGAGATAAACTTGTTATCGTATACTGTGCTACTCCCCCTTTCGAGGAGGGTCCTTCTGAACTACACCAAGCTTGTCTCGGAAGTGTTCAAACTTTACTCGAGACAGAGGTTTGGTCAGGATATCGGCAATTTTATCCTCAGTGCGTATATACTCGAGCTTGATAGCTCCTCTCTGCACCATATCTCGTATATAAAAGTATCGGATCTCTATGTGTTTTGACTTATCGTGAAATACAGGATTTTCAGTCATCTTGATGCAGCTTTGATTATCACACATAATCACAGTGGGGTCCATTTCTAAGTCAAGCACTCCAGATAAAAGTTTCCGAAGCCATACTGCTTCACAGCTGGCAGAGCAGGCAGCTATATATTCTTGCTTCAGCAGTACTGAGGGCCACACTAGATTGTTTCGTGCTGAACCATGAGATCATGGCAGATCCAAGACCATAACATCCACCTGAAGTACTTTTTATATCTGAGACACTACCTGCCCAATCAGAATTTGAGTAGCCATGTAGTCTGAGTTCATGTCCTCCAGGATAAAATAGGCCAAAATCTAAAGTACCTTTTAGGTATCCCATTATATGCTTTGCAACTATTAAGTGAACCTTTCTAGGTTCTACTAGATACTGACTTAGGGTATTTACAGCAAAGCATATATCAGGTCTAGTATTTGTTAAGTACATCAATGATCCAATGATTTGTCTATATAGAGTTATGTCCACTAATTCTGATGAATCATTAACTAATAACTTTAAGTTGGAGTCCATGGGGGTGGCCATGGATTTACACTCCAACATATCAAATCTTTTGAGGATCTCCACAGTATACTTACCTTGATTTAGAAAGATTCCTTTTGGTTCTTGCCATACTTCCAAGCCTAAGAAGTAATGCATTAATCCGAGATCTTTCATATCGAATTCTGAAGAAAGCTTCTTCTTGCTTTTAATAATTTGTTTCTCATCTCCAGTTAGAAATAAATCATCTACATATAACAACAATATAACTGGTTCATCATCCATCAGTTTGAGATAAAGATTTGGGTCAGCTTTACTTTTGGTAAAGCCCATGCTAGTTAAGAAATTGTCAATCCTTCCGTACCAAGCCCTGGGAGCTTGTTTCAACCCATATAATGCCTTTTTCAATTTGCATACATGAGTCCTTCCATCATTAACCTCAAACCCTTGTGGTTGCTCTATGTATACTTCTTCAATTAAACCATTCAGAAAAGCTGTCTTAACATCCATTTGGTGTAATTTCCACTTCATCATGGATGCAAGTGCCATGATAATTCTAATTGAAGTATACCTAGTAACTGGTGCAAATGTTTCTTCATAGTCAATTCCCTCCTTCTGAGAGAATCCTCTGGCTACAAATATTGCCTTGTATTTTTCAATGCTACCATCTGCAACATGTTTTATCTTGAAAATCCATTTGGAAGAAACCACACTTTTATCTTTTGGTTTGGGTACTATATCCCAAACATCATTTTTCATTATTGACTGATATTCTTCTATCATTGCTTCTACCCATTCTTTCTTATGGGCTGCCTCTTCATAGCTGGTAGGTAGTTGATCTACAAGATCACACATCAAGGCCATGTAGTTGGATACTAGCTTTGGATTCTTTCTTTCTCTAGTGGAGCCTTCAGGAGCTCCATATCTTTCAGCCCCTTGAATAATATCTCTGGCCCATGCTGGCCTTCTTTTCTTAGATAAGTCTGAAATAGGAGGCTCTTGTGGTTCCAACATGTCATGATCCTCTGGAGAATCATCTTCAGGAATGGGCACAGCCTCTGTGATCCTGGGAGAAGTATCTTATTCATAGATTTCTTCAAGTTGGCACTTCTTGGATTTCTTGAGAGCTGCTTCTTCATCAAATGTTACATCTCTACTTATTTCTATGTGATGAAAGCCTGGAATGTAAATTCTGAAGGCTTTGGATGATTCACAATAACCAACAAATATTCCCTTCTTACCAGAAGGGTCCAACTTGGTTCTCTTTTCTTTTGGAATGTGAATGTACACAGGACACCCAAAAATTTTAAGATGACTTACCTCAGGCTTCTTACCTGTAAATACTTCTTCTGGAGTTTTGAAATCAAGAGCACTATGAGATAATCTATTTTGCACATATATTGTTGTCTTGGCTGCTTCAGCCCATAGATACATGGGAAGATCTTGGTCATGTATCATGGTCTTCACAGCTTCCATGATTGTTCTATTTTTCCTTTCAGCCACCCCATTTTGTTGGGGATTATAAGGAGTAGTTAGTTCCCTTTTAATTCCAGCTTCTTTACAAAAGTCCTCAAATTCCTTTGAGGTAAATTCTCCACCATTATCTGTTCTGAGAATTTTGATTCTCTTCTCTGCGGTGAACGTATCCGTTCACTAGGTTAATAGTCGAATCCGACTCTCATATTGGATAATAAGTAAGAATAATATATTAGATGATAGGATAAAGATTACAATAAGATGGCCTTTATAAGGCTTGAGGAAGCATAGTGAAGGGTTACGCCTTTTCACTAGTAACCTAATAAACTATTAATTTATAATTAATAATATTAATTAAATATTCATAGCATTGCCTTCCCCTTAGGAAATCTTTGTCCTCAAAGCTTGAGTATTTTCCTAATGTTGTCTTTTATTCTGGCTCTATGTCGCACTGATGACCTGAGAGGTGCGATTTTGATTATGACCATTGCTTCCTTTTGTTTCTTTTGCTTCAGAATCTGTATTAAATCTATATTTGGTGAAGTTTTGTTTATGTTTTTACTGCTTGCTTGGTTGTTACTTTTAACTGTTTTTGTTCTTGACTGAACAGACTCGATCAACTTTCCCATAATAACTATTTTCATGTTGTTATTCCGATTAACCTTATAGTTGTTCTTATTGATGTTCTTAATAGCGGTCCTTATTATGACATCTTCTCTTCGTGTGTTTATGTATGTGACATTCTTGTTGATGTATTGATCTTCATTATTTCCCTTTTCTTTAGTCCTTATCAAAAGTTCTTTTGTATTTTCGTCCTTTGTGCATACAGCTTCCTTCAGATACTTGACTGCATAATTGGCTTGCTTCTTGCTGCAATTTTGATCAAGATCCATACTCTCTTCTTGGTTCACATAATAGTTTTTTGTATCTTCCTCCTTATCAAATATTTCCTTGTTGGTTTCTTCATTAATAGGATGTGTGGTATATTTGTCTTGCATATTATCTTGATCAATGCCATTACTTTCATCATGGTTGACATAATGGTCTACTACATCTTCTTCTCTTACCTCAGTTTTAGTGACTTCTTCTATGGAATTTTCACATACATCTTCATTTTCTGTAAGTGTTAAAATGTTAATAGAATTTTTTATTTCAATTATATCCTTACTAATTTGTTCAAAAAGCTTGATCAATTCTTCATTGAATAACGCCATAGGTCTTGTAGAGGAGGATATTTTCATTTTTTTTTTTTTTTGCTTTCCCAACCTTGTACAATAACTTTTTAATAATATTAACAATAATATTATTTATTAATAATATTATTATTAATTTTTATTATATAAATTTTAATTTTTAGTGTAATAATAATAATAAAATTAATAAATTTTTATTATTATATTTTGTTTTTGAATTAGGGTTTTCGACGTTGGAGGAGGAAGTTGGAGGAGGAAGCACGTATTGGAAGGGAGGTTGGGAGGAGCGCGTGAGAGAGTTCGAAGGATATGGGGAGTGGTGCCGATGGAGGAGGGAGCAGGCAGCGCAGGGTAGAAGGGACTACGGAGTGGGGGTAACGGGAGTGGTGGACGTAGGTGCGGGAGCTGGAGTGATGGTGGAGTAGTGGACACAGTTGCGGGAGTGGACGCAGGCGTGGGTCGGAGTTGCGTGGGGGTAGAAGGGAGCATGGAGCACGCAGGGGAGAGGTAGGGGGGGTGCTGTGCGCAGACGAGAGATGGAGAATGGGGGCAGCGAGGGAGTGAAGGGGGCGTAGCCAGAGGAGAGGCGTTGTGTGGAGGGGTTTGGGATGGATGAAGTGTGCTGGCGAGATGGGAAGGGAGTAGGCCAAGGATGGGAGGGATGATTGGAGAGAAGGGCATCGGGGAGCCGGTGGAGAAGTGCGTGGAGCAGCCGATAGGGAGATGGGGAAAACAATGGGAAAGCAACGTGTTGAGGAGGGGTCGAACGAGTGGAAGGGAGTGGGGTTTATGGAACGACAAGAGTGTAGCAGCGATGGGTATGGAGAGTGATGAGAATGAAGAGCCAAATCCGAGCTCGATAGTAGGAGGAGCTGAATCCGAGCTCAGGTTGAAGGAGCCGAAACCATGCTCCGATACCAAATGCGGTGAACGTATCCGTTCACTAGGTTAATAGTCGAATCCGACTCTCATATTGGGTAATAAGTAAGAATAATATATTAGATGATAGGATAAAGATTACAATAAGATAGCCTTTATAAGGCTTGAGGAAGCATAGTGAAGGGTTACGCCTTTTCACTATTAACCTAATAAACTATTAATTTATAATCAATAATATTAATTAAATATTCATAGCATTCTCTGAAAGATTTTCTATTAGAGCCTTGAACTCTTTAAATTTTCCAAAGACTTCATTCTTACCTTTCAGGAAGTATATCCAAGTTTTCCTTGAATGGTCATCAATGAATGAAAGATAGTATTCAAACCCACTTAGAGAAGTGGTGGGCATTGGTCCACATACATTTGAGTGTATTAGCTCTAAAATGTTCTTAGTCTTTGTTTCACTCTTTGGAAAGGGGTTCTTGATATTTTTCCCTTTCTTACACCCTTTACATGAGCCATCATGATCAGCTTTCAAGTCTGGTAATCCTATGACTACCTTGCTTACATAGGGTAAGGCTTTATAGTTGATGTGAGCTAACCTTCTATGCCATAGCTCACTGGGGCTAGAGATTTCATGAGCAAGGGAAGCTTCTGGATGGCCCTTGAGCTTATAGAGACCTCCTTCTTCTTCACCAATAACAACTGCATCTTTAATTGTCTTTCCTTTGGACCACATGAGTACTTGTCCATCTATGAAAGCCACTCTAAAACCATTCTTATCCAGTGCTGAGATAGAAAGGAGGTTCTTCTTTAAACCTGGTACATATAAGATGTCTTTCATCTTCAAGGGTGTTCCAGAATCTAGCTTGTAGCTAGCTTCACCAATTCCTTTGATGGGGTACTGGTAGTCATCTCCTAGAGATACCTTTTGTGAAGAAGACTTTTCTTCAAGCTTTGAGAAAGTCTTCCTTTGTCCTGTCATGTGCTTAGAAGCACCACTATCAATGAGCCATGTATCTTCTCTAGGAGATACGGATCCAGAGAGTGCCGAAAATAGGACATATTCTTCTGGATCTTCTTTCTTTCCTTTAGACCTTTTCTTTCTAGGTCTTGCCTTTACCACTTCTTCTTCTTCTTCTTCTTCTTCTTCTTCGCTGTCATTCTCTGCCATATGTGCATGATGTCTTTTGTGGAAGAACTTCGTCTTTTGAGAAGGACAAAATCTGGAGATGTGTCCTAATTTATGACAATTGTAGCATTCTACTGTGGAAAGATCTCTTGCTGAATTGGGTCCTCTTCTCTTGTTAGACCTAGAGAAGTGTTGAGATCCTTTGTGGTCAATTCTCTTGAGATGACTCATTCTTCTTCTTTTAGTATGAGTGGCCAAAGCTTGGTCATCCTCTTTGAGAAGAGATTCTCTGTTTGCAACCCTAGCTTCTTCTTGAACACAATCCTCCCATACTATATCAAACTTCATGCTCTCTTTCCTGGCATACATGGTTTGTATAAATGATTCCCAAGGTATAGTGAGACCATTGAGAGCAGTCATCACAAGTTCATCCTCATCAAGGGTATCACCAATTGCATCTAGTTGTTCCTTGATTTGTGAAACCCTTGAGAAGTAGTCTTGAATGGATTCTCCTTTGTGCATCTTGGTACTCTTCAATTGAGTCCTCAGGTTCATCTTCCTATTGATGTTCTTTCCTTCATACATTCTTCCTAGGGCATCATACATTTCCTTTGGAGTCTTCTTGGAAGCCACTTGGGGAATCAAGTGGTCTCTAATAGAATCAGCAATGATTCTCTTTGCCCTAATCAAATCCTTCCTGTGTTTTTCTTTGGCTTCATCTCCTTCTGGTTCTGCAACTTCCTCCTTGATATAATGAGCAAGATCATTCTCCTCAAGAATGAAACCAATTCTGTATTTCCATGCCCGAAAATTTTCTATACCTTCTAGCTTGTCTTCAAGCTTAGTGTTTGGAGCCATCTTCTCTTGGGGGAGTCCAAGAGACAGAGCAGACTTACCTGAAAAGTTATTTTTTTCACTTTTCCGGAATCTGGAACAGAATTTTATCGCACTTTTGGTAGAATTAGGGTTTGACTTTCCCGGAGTTCTACTCAACCAAAAAGTTCGATCTATAACTCAAAATAATTCTCTTGAGAAGGGCTATCCAGTCATGTAATCAAAATTCAAAAATTCCAACTTTTTTCTGAAACCAAAATCTGACGTATTGCACTTTTGGTAGAATTAGGGTTTGGATTTCCCGGAGTTCTACCCAACCAAAAAGTTCGATCTAGGGCTTAAAAGAAAGGTATTGAAAAGGGATATCTAGCCATGCAACCAAAATTCAATAATACCAACTTTGGGCTGAAACCCTAACTTCACCAGAGAGAGAGAGAGAGAGGTATTCTTACCTTGTGAAAGATGTCCTATTCAGTCTAGCTCTGATACCATGTTAATTTTAAACCAAATAGACTAGCAGGATCACTGAAAGAAGCATAATCACAATATAGACACAATATTTACCCTGGGAAACCCTCATGGGGTAGAAAACGCAACAAAGCTTTCCTCAATAAGATGATTAACCAAAATACAAGATGTGCTCCCTCCTTCTATTCCTCCTTAGCAGATCTCCCAGACAAGTGCGCCTCTTTTCACAAGTGAGTGAGTGATCTAATGAGGAGTTCACCTCCTCTATTTATACACACTCCTGACCACCAAAAATACCTAATGGGGCCGACCTCTCCTGGAGAAGTCTAATAACCCCTAAAACCTAACTTCAGGGCCGACCCCCACATGGTGGGTCTAACAACCCTAGTTACCACAATTCCTCGAAGGAATAAACATCTCCGGATACATAATAAAATCACATCGGAGAGATGGAACATCTCCGGAATAAATAGTGTACAAATATAATATTCTTAGAAGTTACAATATTCAACATGGAGTGGACTGTTACAGTGTAATTTTCCACCTTGTGAGAATCAAGACTCTTTGGCCTGTAGGATCCATTTTTCTAACTTAGATCCACTTTATATCCTTCAGACACACTATTTTCCCATTTTTTTCCTCTATGCGCTAGCTGCATCACTACAGTGGGCGTACCCGTGAGTTGCATCACTATAGCCCACGAGTAGCATGTAAAATGGTAAAAATCACAGTTTATTACTTTTTACTCCCAAAAAGCAGTCATAGGGTGACCTTTGGTCCTCCGTTTGCCCCGAAACACCCCGATGTGTCCTCTCACTTACCTTTGGGAGGACTATATATTGAGCACATATGGCTTATGGACAGGAGGAAAAAGGAGAGCAAGAGAACTCTAGTGTATTTTTTCCCTATCTTGAGTCTACACTCATTGATCCTTGTAGTTGTGAACCCTTTATGTTCACCTTCCAAACTCCTATCATAGTTTGAGTTTTCCATTCCATGGAGGATTGAAGTGGTGGAGACACAAGTGGATTGACCCAAATCTTGGTTCAGATTGGTTGCCGGCAAGAGGTTGTATCACATTGTACTTCTTGTTGTTTATTAATATAAATACTCATATTCTTGTCCATTAATGTTGTTTATATTACATTGGGTTGCATTTACTTATAATATCATGGACCATTGCTATTGATGATGTTAATTTCATTTATATATTATATGCGCTTGTTGTATATTGGTGGTCAAGACTAATTTGCAGATTCAAGTGCACAGATTGAAAGCTCCAACGGGGATCTACATCAAACGTTTGGATCGAGGTTGGTTATATTCTCCATTATCTTAGCATTGTCATTTATATAGCATAGTACTGAGAATTGAGTTAATTTTAGTCAGCTGTCTTTTGTGGTCTACCCCAAGCCATAGAAAGTTTTCTCCAACACATGGACTATATAGAGACATTTGCATCGGTGGAAAAGATGGACTCCATCACGCTAGTTTTTTCCATTGTTGCTTCCAAGCAATGGGAGGTTCACCGCATGGATGTGAAGAGTACATTTCTTCATGGGGATATTGATGAGGAGATCTATATGCAGCATCTTGAAGGATTCATTGCACATCATACACTTGTTTGCAGGTTGAAGAAGTCCCTTTATGGTCTCAAGCAAGCTTCTAGAGCTTTGTATGGCAAGATGGACAATTTTCTGTTGTCACAAAGCTTTGAGAGATGTAAGTCTAATCCTAATGTCTATGTGCATCATGTTGGTGACCTGATATTGATTATTGTACTGCATTTTTATGATATTTTGATCACTGGTATCTACACAAAATAATTGGGCTCAATTAAGGTTGCATTGCATAGTGCATTTTCCATGCCCGATCTAGAATTGTTGAAACAATTTATGGGTTTGGAGACTAATCAAACTGTGGATGGGATCTCTGTTTCTCAATATAGATATGCTTCATATATTCTGCAGAAGTTCAATATGAATGAATGTAATTCTACAAAAATCCCATTCCTTTCTAGATTTAAGCTTAGTGATTGGGGTTTTTCACCACTAGTTGACAACTCACTGTATAGACAACTACTTGGGAGCTTGTTGTATCTTACTCACTCTCGACTAGATTTGTCTTATGCTATTGGGGTTGTTGCAAGGAACATGTAAAAGCCTCATGAGTTCCATTTGAGGGAATCCAAGAGGATCCTTCATTATGTATAGGGTACCAAGCATTTTGGCATCCACTATGCAACCAATTCATCTCTTCAACTAGTTGGTTTTATTGATTCTGATTGGGCTAGTGATAGTTTTGATCGAAAGTCCACTTTTCATTATGTGTTTATGATTGCACATGGTCCCATTTGTTTTTCAATCAAGAAGAAGCACACCATCTCCTTATCTTCAGCTAATGCCAAATACAGGGGAGCAGTGAATGCAGCTACACATTGTGTGTGGTTGCAAGGCATTCTTCAAGAGTTTGGATTTGTGTTTTATTCACCCACAGACATTTGGTGTGATAATAAAAGCACAATCAAGATCTCCACTAATCCAGTACAAAGACAGAGGACCAAGCACATAGATATTCACATGCACTACATTTGAGGCTTGGTGCATGACCAGATCATAACATTGGAGTATTGCCCTTCTGCTGAGAAAACTATTGATATCTTCACCAAGAGTTTCACTGAGAAGACCTTCACTTACCTTAGATCAATCCTTGGGGTGAGTGATGCATGGTGAATATTGGTGTATTTTCCAGGTATGACACATGTCCATTTTTTAGGGGAGGTTTTATTCCCCATGTGTTTTTCCTCCTTTCCTTGGTTACATGGACAAATAAGCATTGTTGTTGTAAAAGGTGACATGATCCTAGTTGCCAAGGCCTTATTTTGATATATTGACACAAGTCTAGATTATGGGGGGGTTTTAGAGCATTATTACACCTTAGGACCTTATTCCTTAGTCACATTATTGATTAATTGGTCCTAAACAGGTTAATTATTGCATCCGAAGGTTATAAGAAGGTTCTTAGAAGTTAGTTAGGCCAAATGATGACTTATCCATCATTCTATGGGCCAAAATTGGTTATTTGAGTTGTAAGGCACTTTCATTAAGACCACCTCCAACATTTGTTACCACTATTTGGCCTAAGGCACCATGTTTCCCTATTTTGTGGATCTGAGTTTGACTAAGTGTGCCCATGCAATGAATCTAGTCTTTTTGGCCCATACTTGACTATTTTGGTGGCTCCTTAGATACCTAGCCAACACCCAACTTTATCCACCACATGTGTGACCTTCATTTAAGACTTACCATGCTAACCCAATGTTCACATGACCATTTTGTAACTATATGGGATAATTTGAGAGGCTCTTGGTCAACCTAGGGGGGATTGAGTTCTAATCTAAGCTACCCACTTTTTAGACCTCCTAAGGCATTCAATTTATTCCTATTGTTATATAAGGATGATCCAAACTCATTGTTGGGTTCGATAGTTAATAAAATATGATATTTGATGATTTTTGTTTCTAGTTTTTTATCATTTATTTACTAGTCTTTTATCAAATGTGACTGCTTTTTATCATTTATATTCCATAAATCTTTTTGCACTAAAATCTTGCATAGTAAGCTATTTATTTAAACTGTGAGGTTATCCATAGTAGCTAGATCCTACTGTGATATAGATTTTATAGCATGCTTCCTTTTGTATCCAATTAGAGATGAAGTTCCCATATCCTACTTGATTTATACTTTCAGTTGTTTGAGTTATCCCAGATTGTTGGACTATTTTCAGTAACAAAATAGAATCAGTTATCCCAGATTGTTGGACTATTTATTTAAACTGTGAGGTTATCCATAGTAGCTAGATCCTACTGTGATATAGATTTTATAGCATGCTTCCTTTTGTATCCAATTAGAGATGAAGTTCCCATATCCTACTTGATTTATACTTTCAGTTGTTTGAGTTATCCCAGATTGTTGGACTATTTTCAGTAACAAAATAGAATCAGTTATTGTGATTTGACATTCCTCAAGGATAGCATTTTTTTATATCATTTATTCATGTTAGCCATGGTCGGACCATCCTTATGTACTCTTTGACCTGAGTCCCTTCTTGACACTTATGTGTACATAGTGATTGTTTTTGCATTTATCCGACCCCCACTCGACTAAGATCTCCCTTATGATGTACACAATGATTATTCATGTATTGATCATACCCCCACTGGATCTAGATCTCCTTTTTATATTTGAGACATTTATACAAGCATGGGGATGCCCACATAATCCATATACATTTGATATTTAATGCACCATTGTCTTTCTAGGTAAGGCCCCCCTGTAGCCCCATCGAAAGGCGATTTTTTTGGAAATCTTATTAATACTGAGAGGGGGGGTGAATCAGTATTATGCGCAGTTATGAACATTTTTTACTTTTACCAAATATAAATAACACTTATATTAAGCATTCATCATAAACAATGTCATTCAACATCACATGCACAATACATAGAACAAAAATATTTAACTTGGAATCCCAAAAGGGAGAAACCCACTGAATTTTATCTTATGTTATAAATATTACATTCAAGGAAGCACCAACTTCAAAATTTCTCTAGCACCAACTAGAACCAACTTCTTGATTTAGAATATACAACTCGAAGGATTCATCGACTCCCCGATTTACCAGCTCTGACTAGAACGAGGCACCGATCCCCTAGTTTTGTGGGAATTGAACTGAAGGAAGCACTGAATCCATGTTCCTTGCCCCATCTTGCCACCTTGATGTGACTTTAGTAGATTCTTCTTTGTTGTTCTAGATATTTGTGCACTCTTCGGATTTACAGCAATACGTTCCATTGTGTGCACCTACTAAAAAATATGATGTTGCAATTGCTTACTGTATAAGACACTTCAATTCACTCCATCAATATTACACATTTGTTCTCATATCTTATAACCTTCTACAATCTGGGCATCACCAAACTCAACTAATACTAAGCATCCTCTGTTATGCTATTGTTCTGAATTTGTGCATCTGTACCAAATAAGCCACATCATTATGTGCATCATTTTCTATGTTGTTATTCTATTCTTTTGCATCAATCTAAGATAATATAAAACCTTTTGCGTACCATCTACGATACTTCCTTTATTTTATTATGCACTTGGCCCATATATTATATCATATTCCGCATCCTATGTTGTGCTGCATTTATGTTCTTCTGCATCATGTCTAAGATAAATCACATCATTCTGTGCATTATCTGTTGTTTTTCATTTATGTTCTTGCACATCTGGCTCTCTAATAGATTATGTTGTTCTAGTTCAATGAGCCATTGATACCCCAATAATTCAAATCTTTCCAAATCAGAGTAATACAGCTTTTGTATCTTCAAGCTTATTTTCACTCCCTAACTTGGATTCTTATTTATACTTGACTTGTGCAGATCATATGTCCACAAGTTATTTGTAGCGTCCCTTCTTATTTTCTTTACTGTCAAGATGACTTATGCATCCACCACTTTTCATTATCTATGCAACTAAGGTATCATACCTTGTGGGTCTTTCCCACACTTGGTCCTTTGCATAGTGGGACTTGTGAACTTGGGAACCACTACCCATGGGGTCTTGTTCCCTTGAAGTATCATCTCTCGGTGGGTCTTGCACACTTGACATGTCCACGCATTTCTTGCTTCGAAGACTCTTCCTTGCTTTTGATACTTGTATCCTTCTTTCTCTTGGTGGATCTTGCGCACTTCCGAGACTTGCATACATGTCCATCTGTTTCTTGACCCTAAGACTCTTCCACACTCCCAAAACATTTCCAACAATCACTTTGACATTACCTTTCAAGTATCACGACTAGATGGATTGGGACTTGAGCATTTACCTTATGTACTTCTTCAAACTAGATTTAATATAATTCTTCAAAGTAGCACAAGGGTACTGAGTCCTCTTTGACATCAGTTTACATAAATGACAACCAAAGTTCAATAATCTCCCCCTTTGGAATTTGTGTCAACATATCATGAATCTATGCTCTTCCTGACTATGAATTCCTTTGTTCTATGCAGCACAGTACTCCCCATGTGTTCTTTCTAGTTTGAATGTTAGTTCTTCTGCACAACCTACTACCGGTACTTCTATACAATTTTTTTTTTAATTTCTGCAGAGTTCACTCTTAGTGATACATGCTACATGACATTTCTTCTTTGTTCCTTTGTTTAATCTCTAATCAGTACTTCTCTACTATTTCTTTTCTATGTAGATCGTTGTCATTGATGCATGATTTATGATCTTTCTTCCTCTTTGACATCAATGACAAAGAGGTGCTTTGCATGCACAATTTCAGGTTCTACTTTGCACTTATGCTTCAGATTTGTGCTCACCTTCATACTGTTACTTGCTTCGAATACTCCCTTGTCTTGATGATTTATTCCTATTTTAAGGGGTAATATTTTATGCTCATGTTCCTGATTGAACTGTAGTTGCAAACTTTTGCAGAGTTTTCTTTGTAGCTACAACCTTTTCTTTCATTTATCCTACTTTGGCAAAGATGCTTGCTTCCACCTACTCATCAAAAACTGACTTCAGTGTTTTCAAATCATTCATCAACTGCTTCCCTAATTTCCCCTTGTAACTGTGGGAAATGTTATGTGATGCTAAAGGATTATTCTTGCAATGGTTCAATCCTATTAGATATCTTCTATTGTTCATCCTGAATCCTACTTACTTCCTGGCGCTTCTCTATGTACTCTCCCATTTTGTTCTCCTTTTCAATAGCATGTAAGAAAGCTAAGTTGTCATGCATCCTTTGTTCTAGTTCTTGCGCCACCTTCAGTCTTTGAGCTACTTCCTTCAACTGCTCATCTGTGATCGGCTTACTCCATAGTCTATCACTTTCTTCATGCAGCTATGCACATTTCAACTCCAAGGTCCTGATATTCTCTATTTCAATATTTACTCTTTCTAACCTACCTTCACGTTCTTCTTTGACCTCTGGAGGAGTTCCCATTTTTTTTTTGTTGAGAATTCTTTGACTTTAGCATGTAGAACTTGAATTGCCTTACCTATCTTTAACATTTTTCTTTCTAGAGAATTATCTTCTTCTTCAATTTGGACTTCTGGAAGCACATTGTATACTTCCTCCATTGCCTTTTGTAGCTTTAAGGATTTATGTTATGCTTCCTACACTTCCTACTTCAGCTGATCACCTCCTATGATTGCTTCTTCTTCTTTATTCTCCCACTCTAATGTATTTTGCGTAGTATTTTGTTTTTCTATCTTCAACCTAGAACATTTTTCCTATAGATATTCCTTCTAATTCTGGATTTTATACAAGTCAGTTGTAGCAGCTTCATGTCTCCATATGATATTCTGTGAAATAGATGTATTTTGTTCATGTAGCTCACTTACAGGTAAGTGCAATAGAATCATTTCTACATGACTAACAGATTCCCGTGTCTCTTGAGCAGGAAAAATCAGAGTTGTAGATGAATTTTTTAGTCTTTGATGTGGATCTATTTCCTTTGTCTGCAAGAGAGGGTGTGTCTATGAACTGCGCAAATGTGTGTCTAAGTGTGTTTCCACATCATTTTTTCCTTTTCCCTTAGTCATTAGTATCAACTACTTCATTGTTGCAAATTCTTCTTTGATCTTCAGTGGGATCTCCTCTTGTTGTGTCGCAAATTCTTCAATTTCACCCTTTGTAGCCATATTTTCCATGGATTCTTTAGTAATATTTTTGACTTCTATGCCAATCTGTTCAATATTGTTTGTTGCCAGTGTCTGAACAATACTGGGTTTGGACGCTTTTCTTTTCTTCCTTAAAGGCTCTCTCGGATGAGTCGTTTATGTCCTTTTTTTAATTGGCACAAATTGTTGTGTACGTTTGCGAGGAATTTCTATGTCGGCATTTTCCTCTTCTATGGGTGTTGGCTTGTTAGGCAGTTCCGGTTGCACAACCTGTTTTTATTCTGTTAATGGAACCCTCCACATTGGGTCCCATTCATGGATGATTTGTGCAATGTCATACTTAGAACAAATAAACATTGTAGGTAGCCATTTCCTATCAAGATCTCTTTTGGGTTGTATGTAAGTATGATGCATTCCTATTTTTAAGCGTGCAATTCCCTTGTATGCTTCAACTATGTGAGGTTATATGCATGGAGTCTCCTATAAAATGTTTCTAATCTCCCCACAATATAGGTATAAGTTGATGTTGTCTTCCTATCTGTGTGCAATGTTATAAAACCATAAGTTTGTATACCTAGATCCTAGGAATGGCCTCCTTTTTCTATCAAATAATTGACTTCCTTCTGGTTCTTTCCATCCTTATAGTGCAATACATATCAATAACCAAGTATAATGGAAAGGTGTATCTTTTTCGTGTGTTTCCTGGCAGTCCTCCATAAATTCATTTAGAAAAAACATTGACTACTTCATCTTCCCTCCATCCACACATTTATCTACAGATGGTATGATTGTTGCTAAGACTTGGTCCTGGTGAGTCTTTCAGAATAGATTTCATGCCAATATATAGACTACGAACTTCATAGAATAGTCTTATATCTACATGACCGAGTATCCTCTGCTAGCCCATTGAGTTCCATATTTTTCAGCCATCTTCTTTCCAAGGGATTTCTCCTGTCTCGTGTCCATAAGAAGACTTACATCTTCACCTATAGTAGGAAGACTTGCGATTGACTCAATAATCTTCGAGTCAATTTATATAGGCATGGTCAGCCATAGGAACCCACCATGCACTTGTGATAACATCATTTTTGCACACATTTCCACCTTTGGGGACCTTCCAAAGTGAGGGATCTCCAACAAGTTTAGTATCCCTGATTTTCATAGCCCATTTTCCCATGTCTAGATATCCATTAAAACTATAGTCTTAGGGTCTAGGCTAACCCTGCTATCCATGTACTTTTCCATAACTAGGTTAGGAAATTTGTTATCATCAGTGATATCATAATTTTCAAATTCGAACTTGTTCAATTGCCCAAGCAAATTTTGTTCAACTATCACACCTTTTGAAGCCTTTCATGCCGGTATATCTGAGTCTTCTACAAGGGGAAAATTAATAGTCATCGCAGTAGGTTTTATGGACGGAATGTAGTCACGAGGAACCTTTACGGTCTTTGATTAAGAGGCACTTGGTGTTTGTATAAATTCTCCTTGTACATTCATGAATGAAGTCTTTGACTTGCATTGTCTCTTAGGTGCCATGGATTCAGAGCTTTGACCTTCACTCCCAACTGTTCACTCTCTAGCTAATGTTCTCACTATACATGGGGGGGGTTCATATTGGATATATTCATGGCTTATAAAGGATTTGGCGACTTTCCTCTTTCATTAATGATTGTTTTTCTTTGTGGATTTTGCTAGATTTGGTTCGTTTTAAAAAAGTGGATTGTTTCGATTTTCTCCATATTTTACGGATCTTATCCAAATTCACTTAACCATCATTTACATCTAATTACTTGTGCTTCCCATTAATTAGTTACAACTACTGTCACTACTCCACTGGTCATTAGTGCTCACCTTTTTTCACAGTTTTTTTGTGTCCACAATCTTCTTTCTGCGACAAGTTCTCATGTCTTTGGATTAGTCATGTGTTGGAGTGTACATAGATTGGTCTCCCAAGCTCTCCACATTTTAATTTAGTACAATGGATTCAATCATTTCTTCAATAACTTCATATAGAATCAAGCTATTACCTTTATCCGTAGACTTCCTTTTCCAAATGATTATACATTGTTCTTTTCCTTCCTTTGCAGGAGTATTTCTTATTTTGTAAAGAATGGGATGATATTCCTCATATGTTTTATTCTTCCAATATTTTTTGTATTTCCATAGTTCTGAGCCTTGTGACCAATTTTATTTCACTTTTAACATGCTATGTTATTACACAACTTTTTGGTATGTCCATCCATGTTAGACTTCCAACATTTAACAATTATGAGTGAGTGCAGTTCTTTTAGTTGTGCAATATTCTTGTAATTTGTCCTCTAATTTTCTTCTTGATCAGTTTCTTCATTGAGAGAAGGATATTCTTTCTTGCTAATTCAAACGTTGTAACCTATACCATATTTGTTAAATGCTAACCTTTGTTTGCTAGAAATATCATCCAATACTTATGTGATTTTGGCAAACTTATCATTTTCCCTTACCTATGTTTGTAGTCTTTCAACTTATTGTTCCTTTTCCAGTAATTGATTCTTCTATTCATCAATAATTTTTTTATCATAACTCTTTTCTTTTAGAGAAATGATCTTGAGCTGTCTTGTTTGAATTTGAATTCGTTGATCACCATGTTGGCACCATCACTTTGTATTTGGTACTTTTGGAGTTGATCTTTCAGTGATAGGATTTCTTAACTTGACTTCAAAAATATTTATTCTCTCTCTTGTTTAGTATCTTCCAATTCTTTCTGCAAAAGTATGATCTCTTTGGATAACTTTTGATTCTCTGCAACTTATTTTTTAACTTTACTTTTGAAAGTGCCAATCTTAATTTTCTCAGTTTGACATATTTTATCCATCTCCTCTAATTGACTAGTAAAGTATGCTTCCATCATTTTTTATTCTTCTTCTTTCTTTTTCAAATTTTGCATGATATTGATTGCAACTCTTTTGACCTCTTCTATAGTTTTTCTCTGAGTGAAAATAACATACTTTGCTTCTGTGACATAGATATTTTCCATGCTTCCATTTTCATGTAGCCATGGTGATTTGTCCTGAGAAGATAATTCCTTTCCACCCATAACTGCGCAAGCACCTATCTTCGAATTGTTAATATATTACTGAAGACACCTTCTCTAATACCAATTGTTGAAAATTTTATTAATACTAAGAGGGGGTGTTGCTTGGTTTTTCAACCAAGCATGTGCAAGGATGCACCTATCAACAATGTGATAGCAGTTTCAATATAGAAAGTAAAAATGATTATGAATTAAATCTAAACTAACATGTGCATATAACAATAAACTTGAAAAGATTAAGAACAAGAACAAAAAACGAAAATAAAAAATGACTTTTGTATTGCAATACCTCAAATGGTGAGGATGTTTGGTGTTGAGCAGCTCCAACGTTGAGAGGCTCCAGGCTCCAATGGTCTCTTCTCCAAGATTGCTACAATGGTCAAAGAACTCAAGAGAGATTTTGACAGCATGAGGATAGGATGATGGATGGATGGAAAGTGAGGAGCCCCTACAACCTTTTTATAGTTTTTGGTGGTGGGGAATACCATTATGGTTTTGAGAAAACCAATGGTATTGACCAACATGGTTTAGGTACCTTTTTCCCTCTTTTTTCCTTTTTTGAATATTTTGAATATTTTTATTCCCTTTTAATATTTTTGGGAATTCTAGACCCTTTTTTAGGGTTTTTTATGTTTTTTGAGGGGGAAAAGAGTGTATTATGGTCTTTTTGGTGACCTTTTGATGGCTTTAGACGCTCAAATGGTGGAAAAGTGGACAAAAGGGTCATGTGAATAAGGGAATGAGCAAGTGAGCACTTTTTGGGTGTTAACAGATTGCCCCCTGATGTGTGAGGGAAGGAGCACATCGTATGGTCGGTAGACATCATAGTTCTTTTGTGTTTTTCTTGGGGTTTGGAGTAGAGAAGAGACCGGTTCGAGACTGGATCAATGGCCCCTTTGAAGCTGCAAAAAAAAAATATTACATGGCCTCAACATGAATGAGGGATAATCTCTTATAATGGACAAGGCAGGCATACCCATGCTCGTATCAAGACATATACATAACAATTAGTCCCAAGAAGGGGGACCTGAATAATACATAAAAAATCTGCTGGTACATCATAATGGTCCAAAGGGGACACTATTCTGGGATGTACTCATGATCATAACATGACTAATCTCAATAACTGATACACTGGAAATGCAACAACTATTCTGAATATTACAGGAGGGTTGATGAAATGTTGAAACTGAAGGTGTCCAATATCTGTGGGAACTCAACAACTGTGAGTCAACTCTGAGGAGTATATGTAACTATATACTGGAGGGAGTATAAAACTAGGGTACATCTGAATGTTGTCGCCATGTGAAACCCAGATATCTATAGGAAAATGTAACTAGTTGTTTCCATAAGTAGACTCTCAAATGTGGAAGAATCAGGTGGTATCCGGGGTCTTCAACAAATAACTGAAAGGACCAATATCTTGTGCGAGTCTCAATGATGCGATTAAGGTGTTGAAGTCAAGCATATGAGAAACAATCATTTCAAGAGGCACTGAGGACTCCTTTCAAAACAATCCGTAGGCACTCATCGCTAATGGTGATGAGTCCAAGGAACAGGGACCTCTACGTCTATCCTCTGGAATAAATTTGTTTGGCGTCGATAGAGGGAGACAGGAAACTATAAATGAAATGATGTTTCCTTGATAGGAGCGTGAGGTGTACAACTGAAGTGTGGTAGTACTGATGGTAGGACTGACATACTATGGGGATGGGAAATAACTGGGGTCACAGAGTGGTTGGACTCAAACTTCCTTTGTTCAAAGTATGATGACATGGTTGACCCGACATCATAGGAAACTAACTTGTACGTGCAGGGATCATAGCTTTTAAGGACTGAAGGGTATGTATTAACGCTGGGGGGACAAGCTGATGGATGTTGTAGAGGGACTCTCAGGGTGACATGCTTCAGAGTACTCTGAACAAAGGCGACCAAAATGGGGAAGCTGCCATATGAGTAGACATGATCTATTGTGGCACCGAGAAGCACCATTGGGTCCTTCTCCGTAGTTTTAATGAGCTCGAAGAAGGGATAAAAGTGTGCTCTGAAATGGTACTGTACTGTGGATTTTGAAAGCCCAGGACTGTTTGTTCTCATGGGTACTTTCATATTTAAGGAGTCTAAAAATGATAAGAAGACTCTGCAGTGGTGGTGGAGTACCATCCTGTGGATTTATACAAGCCCAGGATGGTGTTTTCTCATGGTCGCTTTCATGTTTAGAGAGTCTGAAAGCGGTAAGTGGACTCCATTGGTGTTCTTTTCCGTAAGTTAGTCTCCAAGGCTCGAAAAAGCATAAAATGATGCAAATGGAGAACTCTTCTAGCCGATGTGACTAGAGTATTCCTTTTTTCGTAATTAATCTACAAGGTTCGGAAAAGGGGTAAACTTATACTAGGTAGACACCCTTTCAAATACTTTTAGCGAGAATGAAAGGAAGCAAGGTTGCTCGACTATCTTTTCATTGTTTTAGGAGTAAGAAAAGAGCTTAACAGAAACTCCCTAAATGCCTTTTTCATAAAAGAATTTCTCGACCCGAAAAAGGGATAAAATTATACCGAACAAGAAAGGTATTGGTGAGAGCGACAAATAATCTCGAGCATCGTCACGAGCACGGAGAACTGAATTCTGTGACATAAATATTGTGAACAACATACAATGGTCGATGTGGCATGTAAACTGAGGTGATGAGTGGCATTTTGAAAAAATGCCCAAAAAAATATGGATTTGAGAGCGAAAAATGATCTCAAGCATCATCACGAGCACGAAAAACTGAATACGGCAATATAAGACTTGTCAAAAAGGGACAACGGCCAATGTGGCATGCAAATCGAGGTGACGAGGGGGCATGTAACAGATGCCTGAAAAATCTGGGTGTGAGAGCTAGAAATTATCTCAAGCATCATCACGAGTGTGGAAAAACGAATCCGGCGATATAAGACTCGTAAAAAATGGATGATGGCCGATGTGGTATGCAAACTGAGGCGACAAGGGGCACGGGAAAAATGCCCGAAAATCTGGGCGTGAGAGCGAGAAATGATCTCAAGCATCATAACGAGTGCGGAAAACTAAATCCGATGATATAGGACTCGTAAAAAATGGATGATGGCCGATGTGGCATGGAAATCGAGGCGACGAGGGGGCATGACAAAATGCCCAAAAAATGGACCTGGTGGAATCGAGAAAAGGAAAAGACTATCATGAAGTTCTCGCTGTGTTGATTCCAAGGGTACCAATGGTTTGAAAAACGGACGCCGTATGATACCGAAATAGCTGTTGGGAAAAATGGGAAAATCTCCATAAATAGGGTATGGGCCCAATATGACGTGTCATTGTTGCATGCGAGTTTGGCAGAGCAATTGAGTTAGGTCAGAGCTCTTTCTTGATTTGTGAGAGATTTGACCGTTGGTTTTTTATTCCGTGAGTTTCAGGTAATCCTATTCACCTTAGCCTTTTCAATTATGTCTTTTTTGGTTAGCAGTGGGCCCCTGAAGGCTGCGAAATTCTACATTGGAATTCCAACGTGGAATATCACGGGTTTTGCATCATTTTCTGCGATGATCATCACTGGTTTGGGGTCAAAAGTCGCGATGTTCATCACAATTATCGCACTGATAGTCGCAATGTTCATCGCAACTATGGGGCCGATATCTGCGATGTTCATCACGGGTTCACGGCTAATACCCACGATGATCATCGCGGCTTTTGATGGAGAAGTCGCGATGATCATCGCGGCTAAAGGCCTGAAAGCCGTGATGCAATTTTTTGAAAAAAATTTCTGTTTCTAAAATATTTTATTTGATTTTTGGCAGGATGTTGAGGAGACCGCTGGTATCATGGCGGGAGTGGGAGATGGATGAGGACCTGACGATGCAGATTCGGACTGATCAGGGTGTCCGATAGACTTTGGCTACAATCAGGTTCCTGAAGTTTGCTCAGATTCCACCCATACATTCAGTTAGACTACTACTGAACAAATTGGTGGGTTTCTAGGTTCCGACAGAGGGTGCTTTCATGGTGGGGGGTGAGAGGTTAGAGATCACCCTTTCTAATGTTTACTTTCTTACTAGGTTGCCTCGCTTAGGGGAGGTAGGGGATCTTTTGCCGAGGATCCCGGCAGGTTTAGATATTGAGGATCTCTTAGAGAGATTCTATGTGCCTAGCTATTGCACAGAACAATGCATTGAGCCTAGGATCTATGAGGGAGTGGGATATGCGGGCAGTTAGGGCCTGTGTTCTGTGCATGTTGGGTGCCGCGGCACCACATCGTTTGTCTGGGGGACAAACGATGATGGTAGATTATGTGCTGAGAGGGACCTACTATGCGTGGGGTCAGATCTTTTTAGCCGGTTTCTGGAGAGATCTGGACAAGGTCAGTCGGGAGGGGGGAGAGTTCTGCTATGCCTCCTTCCTTTGTTGTTTTTTCTTTGAGTGGGTATCGACCTTGCGGTTGCGTGTGCCAGTTTGAGATGGGTTGGTGAGTGAGTTGTGCATGGTGCGGTGGGGGCAGATGATGCCCTGTGGTGGTGGTGGTATCCGCGGGTTCTTTTTAGAGGATATGTAGGAGTAGTGGGAGTAGATCCCCCTACTGATTGATGACTATCCATATGCTGGTATGGATTATCAAGGAGATCCGGAGATGCCTCAATCTTAGGGGCAGGCCTGGGGTTTGGATGGTATGTCTTTATTTTTGGTTCTCTACTACATCATGTGTTTGGTTATGAGTATAGTTAGATATATTTATATGATATTGACTTGGTTCAATTGTGTGATTATGCATATGTTTGTCCGGTACCACCGGCTGATCATGTGGGTCGTAGAGGATGGGCGATGGTGGTGGTTCCTCCACCTATAGTGCTACTGCCGCCACACGCTCGAGGGGTTGTGCACCCTCGAGATGATGCAGTTGAGGGTGTCCGAGAGACTCTGGACATGATCCTAGCGGGAGCACCTGAGGAGAGGTGGATGAACTTGGACCGGGACATCGTCGAGCATTGTTTCGATGCTCCTTGGGAGTGGCATTCTATCCTGCTTAGGGAAGCAGTGTTGATGGCCGAGAGGAGGGCTCGGGATCAGGAGGATCCAAAGGAGCCAGAGGATCCTAGGGATCATGATGACTAGTTGATTGTATATTTTCCCCCAAATGCTGATGATCATATGGGGACATACCTTTTTTTATGACTTTATGTATTCTTGTATATTGGGTGCTAAGGGCACCTATGACATGTTGACTATATGATTATATATATATATATATATATGTTTTGGTATATAGTCGTGTATGCACATGGATGCATTTATTGTCTATTTGTTTGCCCGTGGAGGCACATGTTATGCACGTGAATGCAAATTTTGTATTTACTACGTGGTTTGATTGGTGTGCCAATCAAGAATGTTGTTTTCCATATGGTATGCTACACTGTTGAGATTCCTTGGGACATGTGTGAATGAAATGGACTCAAACTGTCGAATCATTTGTTTAGTGCACAGGAATTTTTTGAATAGACAGGGATTGCGTACTTGGTAGTCATTGTTGAGCTGGGAAACAATAAGCTGGGAGTCCAAGAAAACACTAAGGTGACTTATGTTCATTTGGAGAGCAACGGCCAGGAGACTGGTCACGGCGTCGTACTCAGCTTGGTTGTTTGTGGCAGCACCTATGCACACTCCGTCGATGTGGATCAACTCATGTGAAGGGGTATATATTACCCAAGCTGTCGAGGCAAGATTGGGAGACCAACGGCTTGCACCATCAGCAAAGCCAACATAGCAAAGTGGAACAGGATCCATTTGTTGTTATGCAGGAAAAACAAATTTTTAGGTTTTTTGTATTTTTTTGTAAAAAGCAAAATAAGACTATACAATTGTGGACTGTGGTGTCCATTAGATTTTCTATGGGTAAAATCGTTTGAGGTACAACCCATTATGAGGGTTGCGTAGGGGGTTTCCTTCTAAGTCGGTCAGAATATATACCCCCTGTTCGAGGTAGGTGTGTATGATATATGGGCCATGCCACATGGACACAAAATTTCCTTTTCCCGTTTTGGCATGAGCTTGATCATAGGCAAGTACGAGGTCGCCTTCACTAAATACTCATGGGCGAACATGTTTATCGTAGTGAAGTTTAGATCTGTTCTTTGTAGCTTCGATTGTTTGGAGAGTTGTGCGGCGATCTTCATCGGCCTGCTCTAAAAGAAGCAAGCGTTCTTCAATCATTGATCTATCGGGGAGAAGTTCTACAGATATTTGTAATGTGGGTATATGGCATTCAATGGGGAGGATAGATTCCATGCCATGAACTAAATGGAATGGGGTAAAGCCGGTGGCGGTCTTGGTTCATGTGCGGTAATCCCATAATGCGGGAAAAATCATGTGATGCCAATTGGATCTATCTTTGTCGATGGTGCGTTGGAGGATGGTTTTCAAAATTTTGTTAATGGCTTGGACTTGGCCATTCCCTTGGGGGTAGTAGGTGGAGGAGAAATGGTGTTCAAACTTAAGTTGTGTGGACAATTCTCTCCAAACGGAGTCTTGAAAGTGAGAGTCGTGGTCTGAGATGAGTTGTTTTGGTACTCTGAAATGAGCAATAACATAGTTGAGGAAAAAGAGGGCTGCAGTATCGGCTGTGCAATTGTAAGTAGGCATGGCCTCCGCCCATTTGGTAAAGTAATCAATAGCCACAATAATGTGTTTGTGGCCGCTGGCTGATGTGGATTGCAATCCATGAAATCGATGGCCCATTTGCAAAATGGTCCAGCGGTGACGACCAGATGAAGGGGAGCGGGGTTGGTTCTTTCCTTTGGGGCAAAGAGCTGCTAGTTTTGGCAGTGTTTGACTGCTGTGATACAATCAGTGAATAATGATGGCAAAAAATAACCGACGTGGATTAACTTTTGGGCAGTGGCCATTCCTGAAAAATGACCGCCGTAGGCACCGCTATGACAGTCGTTAAGGACTTGTTCTACTTCGTCTTGGGAAAGGCATCATCGTAAGATTGTGTCGATGCCACGTCGGTAGAGGACATCACCCAAGAGGAGATAACGGGGGGCATGGTGATGGATGCGTTGACGTCCATCACGATCGATGTTGGGTCGAAATTTTTGTGTGCGGAGGTATACCAAAATGTCGCCATACCAAGGGTCGTCTGACGAGAAAATGAACAAATGTTCGTCGATTAGATCTGTTTGGATAATTGGTGATGATGACGATGATGGTAAATCTGTAATGAGCTGAGCGAGTGCTAATGCTTTGGTGCTTTTCGGTGTTTTGAAAGTTAGGTCATATTCTTGTAAGATGATCACCCATTTGGCAACACGGCCTTGTAGAAGGCGACGATTTAAGAGATATACAATTGGGTTGGAATTGGCCACAATGGTGGTGTGGCTGAGAAGGATGTAATGTCATAGCTTTTGTACCGAAAAGACGATGGCGAGGGCCATCTTCTCTCGATGTGGGTAGTGGAGTGGCGGGCCTGACAAGGTCTGGTTCACATAATAAATGATGTGCTCTTGGCGAGAGGAGTCTTCTTGGACAAGTACTCCGGAAACAGCATAATCTGATGCCAAAATGTAAAGGGTAAAGTCTTTCATGAAATCTGGGGGAGAAATAAATGGGGTACTTGTAAGTGTTTTTTTCAGGTCTGTAAAGGCTCCTTCTGCTTGGTCGTCCCATACAAAGCGGGTGTGAAGACGTAGCAATCAGAGGAAACCATGTACTCTGGTTGTATAGTGTGGTACAAAACAATGAAGGAAGTTGGATTTCCCTTGGAGGCTTTGGAGTTGTCTTAATGTACGTGGTGAGGGGAGGTCGACTATTGCTTGAACTTTTAGAGGGTCAATGGTGATCCCTTTTTCTGAAATGACAAACCCTAGTAGGCGGCCTGCTGTAACGCAAAATACACATTTAAGCAGGTTCAAGCGGATTTTGTATTTGCGACAATGCAAGAAAACCTATCGGAGATATTCTAAGTGGTCAGATCATTTCTTAGATTGGGCGGTGAGGTCATCAAGATAAACTTTAATGATTTTATGCAGATCATGAAAGCAATAATTCATGGCTCATTGGAAAGTGGCTCCCGCATTATTGAGACCCAAAGGCATGACGCGGTAGGCAAAGGTGCCCCATGGGGTGGTAAAAGTGGTCTTGTATTGATCTTCTTTACAGATTTTGATTTGGTTATATCCAGAGAAACCGTCCATAAAAGAGAGTACCTCATGTCCCGCACACTCATCGATTAGTTGGTCAATAAATGGTGTGGGGAAGTTGTCTTTGGGACAAGCTAGGTTGAGGTCTCAGAAGTCAGTACAGACGCGGATGGTGCCGAATTTCTTATTAACAGGTACTGGATTTGAAACCCAGGTGGTATATGCAATCAGGTATATGAAACCTGCTGCTTGTAGCTTCTCGATTTCTGCTTTGACGGCTGGAAGCTTGGATGGGTGAATGGGATATTGTTTCTGGTGAATCAGTGATACATTGGGCCAAGTGTCTATGTGATGTTCCATGATGGTAGGATCAAGACCAGGCATCACAGTATAAGACTAGGTGAAGACATCTTGAAACTCTTGGAAGAGTTTCTTATAGCTTGGGTTTCTTTCTCAGTGCAAGATGCACCCAAAGAGATAAGCTCAGGCTTTCCGGGGGTAGTGGAGATATCGATTTTTATAATGGGTGAAATGTTAGCCATGTTACCTTCCTCAAAGGCTTATGGGGATGGTATTAGATCTTTGAACCAATCGACCTTAGTTGGTAAGAAGTCTTTGGACTCAACAGATAGTTGGTTCGCCGCGGTGGACAGAGACACCTCAGGGAGGAAGTATGATCGATGGTGCATATCATCCCAAGGGTAGTCTGGTGCGGTTAGTGTTTCTAGAATCTGCTCATCAGTGCGAAAGTAGTCGATCCATAAATTCAGTGGTTCGGGCTTATAAGTAGTTGAAAACATGTAAATGGTATTGATTTATTCTGAATGGCACGATTCTGGAGGGAAAATTTCCTCAACAAGTGGGGAGGATATCTCTAGGTCAGAATTATTCATCTCATATACGGCTACTTTGTAATCTGGGAGATCTGGGCAGTGATGTGAATAATGACTGTAGATTCCGCATATTGCACAAGGGTGGTTTGTGCACAATGATTTATCACAAGGTTTAGATGGTAATTCTAATTTGACAACTGGAATGTTGACGTCATCGTCCAACATATTCATGTGTTCTTGAAGTGCTGGTAGTTGTGGACATAGATGTGTGGTGTGGCCAATATCATTGCACAAGGAGCACTAAGGGAGTACACGGGTTGGGGGATTCTTGGCCAATTTAGGATTCACTAGGGGGTGCGAGTTGTGGGTGCAGTGTTGTAGGTTTGAGGACCTCTGCCCCCAGTGTGGTGGGATTGAGGGGGGACATAATTAGATGTCGATGTAGTGCCCCCTGTTGGAATTGATCGATTTTGAAGGTTCGAGACACCAGGTGGTGAACGATTTTGGTGGTTTATTATTCGAGGTGGTGGATGGTTGGACATATTCACGGGTTGTAATAGTTGTAAAACAATGGTCAAGGTCAGCAGGGGGTTTGGTGCAGGCAAGTACCATACTAGTAACCCTATTGTTAAACATGGGAGGTTGAGTGTATACATTACTGGCGAGCTGACAATTCCTAAAAACAGAAACAAGAATGGGATGGTATGGATCAGCGTTGTTTCGATGTGAGTAGGCATGATGGGTGCTAGTGGCGGTGGTTGAGGTTTTTGAGGATGTTGTTGTTCATTGTGTGATAAGGTGCACAAATTGGATACTTTAGCTGCCTGGGGAGGAGGTGGAATAGAAGGGAAAGTGGCGGTCATGGTGGTATCCAAATATATCCCAGGTCCGACTGATGAGACAAAGGATGTTGGTGCACTACGCATCCTTCATGGGGGAACATCATGATGCGGAAAACTAAAGAAGCGACAACTTTCATCTTATACATGTAGCTTTGTACCAGAAGGAGATTGTAATCAAGTTGGGCATTAATGACCTCTATATCTATGAGAACCAATTTGCCCCCAAGTTGTATGGGTACGTTCACTAGCAAACCTTGAGGTTGAGCTGCACGGCCATCATATGCTCGTAATGAGGTAGTGGATGGTTGTAGTGTTGGGGATCCAAGTTTCTACCATACGAAACTTGAAATAATGCAAGTAGAGGCCCCTTCATCGATTATGCATCGATGAACGATGAGGTTGCGAATGGAGACAGAAACTTGAAAAGCTCGAGATGCAGGCATGCAAGGTTTAGCTTGTACTAAGTCGAAATCCATCATGTTAGAGTCATTAGGATCTATGGCACTAATGGTAGATAACAACAACTTTCTCTATGCAAGACAATTCTTTAAGATTTCGAGAGTGGACATAGCAGCGGGGGACTGAGCTAAATCCTCTACAATGTTGTAGTTGGAAGTTGCACGAGCGTTCGGGTTATTGCTAATCCGTCTCAAAGGGAAATGAGGTGCTTTGGGGCCTCCGTCCATGGGCATAGTGGGTATGCAAAGTGGTTGATTAGTTGGGAGAGTACTCGATGATAGGTCGGTAGGTGTGGTCTCCCGGGCTTGTCTATATTGATTGTGACGGGTTTGAAGGTTGACATCATTTGATGACATCATGAGCAAATGGTGAGTGTTGGACTCAGCGTGCTGGTAATTGGCGGCTGGATAGGTAATTTGCTACTGTCGTGTAGCGGATCCTTGAGGGGGATCATTCGGATGAGTTTTTACCGCACCTTGGTTTGGTAAGGGGTTTTGCAATACCATGGGTTGTTGGTGGGGGGGAGGTGCTGGTTGTCCAGCATGTCCTTGTTGTTGGGTGTCGTCGGTCCAGAGTTGATGCGCATGATCTCGATGGGGACAATTGTGTGTGTAATGGTCATAGACTCCACATATGGAACACAGATGGTTTGTTCTTAAGTTATTATTTTTGGCCTGTTTTGGTGGGCGATCAAGATTTTGGTTGGGGGGAGCACCATTATTGTTATTTGGAGGATTAGGTGGTGGTGCACCTTGGTTATGTTGTTGGTTATTTCTGCGATTACGTCCTCTTCCGCGGTTTGGTTGACCTCCTTGGTTACGCTGATGGTTCTGGTTTGGGGGTTGGTTATGCTGTGCGTAAACATGCCCCTGGGCAGTAGGTGGGTTTTGAGGTCGTGCCGGCTCTGGAGTAGGTTGTGGTGAGTAGTAAACAGGAGGGTTCGGAGGTGGCCCTTTTGGTTGCTATTGTGGATAACTTTGAGCTGCTGGAAGTGTTGGAGCAAGAGGTGCTGCCTCTAGAGGATAATAAGCCACTTGGGCTTGTGGCTAGACCGGATTCTAGTGGGCCGGTTGGTTATAATATGGAGTTGGCGCATAAGCTGGTGGTGCATGCCCATAACATTGTGGTGGACACGAAGGTCCATGGATGTGATGGGTGTGTGTTACTAGAGCATACGAAGTTGTTTCCCCAGAATTGGATGAATCCCTAGAAAGGTTTGGGGTGATGTTTGTACTCGTCATAATAAAAGGTTTGTTTTGCGCCATAAGTTGGCTGATAATACTGTCGGCGGCATGGGATGCCCCCGGCGCATCATGGCGGGATGGATCACCACGCGAGGCGTCAGGTAAAATAGTGTATAGATATCCTAGCTGGGCATATATGAGGTCGAATTGCTAAGCTTTTAAGATAGTTTCTTCTTCTGACTGCGGTCTTTCGGAAGCTACATCTTTGGCTATGAGGGGGAGGAGTGATTTGAGAAACCAATCCAAAAAGATTCGGTCATCAAGCTTTATCTTGTAGAGGCTATGGCGCTTACGCCACTCATGGATATGGTCGGTGATGTGGGTATCTGTGTTTTGTCTACAAGACAAAAGTATTTCAACTCCTGCATCATAGCATACAGGTAGCTGAAAAAACTGGAGGAAAGTGGAGGCGAGGGAAGTAAATGTATGGTGGGTCCCATGTGGTTGCTCAATGTACCACTTGGTTGTAGAGCCAGTGAACGTTCGTTGCAATAGTCTTAGTCTAATGGAGTCATCAACTATGGAGTTAGTGGAACACCATAGGTGAAATGACATTATGTTGTTTTGGGGATCTTCCCCGGCTTTTCCTTCAAACTTCAGGGTGTCCGAGGGAAGCTTTATAGGCATGGGTGGCCATGTAGGGTTGTGTCTGATAGGATCATTGGTTAACCTGGCTAGGTCTGGCAAGTTCAAAATAGCCATGTATGGTAGAATAGCAGATGGGTGTGGCGTAGTGACTGGGACATAATTGTTAATGGTAGCATTATGTAGTGGTCCAGTGGCCCCTAAGGGTATGCTAGGTATGGAAGGGATGTGTCCTCCAATCGATGTGGTGTGGGAAGGGACTACACTCCCAAGTGCAACATGGGTTGCAGAGGAGGTAGGAATGGTTCCAAGAATCCCTAGGATCTGGGTTGTGGTAATGAGAGGGGGTGTGACCCCTATGTTGGGCATACCAATAGGGTGGTGGTGCTATGTTGGGCATGCCTAAAGGGGTTGTGGTTACCGTGGGTGGCACAATAGTAGTACGGTTTGTTGATGTATCTCCAATAGCACTGGTGAAAAGGGGGTCGTATTGTGATCCAGCCATAGGGTTGGTTGGTGGTGTTTTAGTAGGGTGTTCAGATTCAGCCTCAAAATCAGATGTGAAGTGAGGCACGTCAGAATCATATGACTATGTTCTATGCTAATGACGTGTCAAGTCAAGGGATAACGCTCTACATTTATGATATGTAGAGTCAACTGTAACGATCTAAGGGGGTTCACCCTGAAAATGGCAGGATCGTCTTTAATTCTCAATGGTGAGAAATGTATAAAAAATGTCAGTGGATGGTGGTGATGTAAAAAACTCAAAACCCTAGTGCACCAATGTGTGCAATAGGGGAGTGAAAAAAATAAAATAATGGCTCTCAGGCCAACAACCAACCTCAAAGACACTTATTATAATAGATGTGCTATAATAAGTGGAGGGATCCAAAAAAGTGGTCAGAATACCAAAAGTCAAACAATTCCTAGAAAAAAGTGGTGCTCACTAGACCAAAGGTGGGTATTGTATCATGCAAACACCTAACTAGAAGTATTGTGAGTTGACAAACAATATCCTCTACAAGGTGATGAAATCTAAGTTAGACAATATAGAGTGTAAAATCAACGGCTAGATATACCCCTACCGGGGGGGGGACGCTGGGTAGACAATCCTAAAGAATGGCAACAAGGATACCCCATTCATGACACGTTCGGTTGGGTGAATCTATAGTTTGGTTCTATTGCCACTGTACCCCCATACAGGTGTACACTGAGAACTTTGAAATGTATCCTTCGGTTACTGAATGGATTGAGGTATTCCAATCAGGCTTCCGGAACCAGTCTGGCTACTTCAACCCTCCTAAGGGAGAGGCCTTCCCGATAAATTGGTTGATAACTGTGTCAAAATTATAAGGGATTTTCTGGGACCCTAAAAGACAACCACTATGTCTCAGATGTAAATAATTGAGGGGTGTTATTGGTACACCTATCCCCTCAATCCTACCTAACTACAAGATTCTTTTAAGTGCTCCCAAATTGGGGTTAAAAGTTTGTTGAGTTAAGGTAGATTTTAAGGCTCAGTTTAAATAATGTGGCATATTGGGTGCACGTGTGATTATTTAACTGAAAATGATTTTCCTCGCTTGGGCGATTGATTACAAATGAAAAAATAAGACGTTTCCAGTTTGCAAAAAATAAAGGCGTTTTCGAAATGTAAATGCTTTAAAAACAATTAAAAAATGATGGATTTTTGAAATAATTTTAAAGGAAAGAAAATAACATAAAAATTTCAAGAAATAAATGGATTTCTTAAAAAATTGCTTGGGAAAACTATTGAGCAAATTTATAGTGAAACCTATGATCTAAAAATAGTGCTGAAAAATATTTCTTTCACTTACTGAAAATTTTTAAAATGCATTTTTAATGGAGCATATATAAATAGAAAATGATTCACTATGGTTCTGAAAATGTAGAAAAAATAATGCTGGAAAATAGGCTAAATGGGCAAAAAATACAGCAAAAATTTTTCTAAAAAATTGGCCGAATTCAAAATAATAGCATCGCGGGTTTTAGGGAAAAAGTCGCGATGTGCATCGCAGGTTTCGGCCGCGAAGTCTTAATGTGTAGCACGGAAAATGGCCACAAAGCCGCGATGATCAACGCGTAAAATGGCCGCGAAGCCGCGATGTACAACGCGGAAAAAGGGCGCAAAGCCGTGATGTGCAGCACGGAAAATGACCGTAAAGACGTGATGTGCAGCATGGAAAATTGCCGCGAAGCCGCGGAGCACCACGCGGAAAAAGATCGTGAGGTCGCGATAAGCCACGCGACTATCGGGCAAAAAGTCGTGATGTGAAAGCCGAAAAACGAACGCTAAAAAAGGAACCCGAAAATGGAAATTTCAGGCTGTTAATGGCTACAGAAAGGGCCAAGATGTAGAGCAGCAATGGATCTGCTACCTAGTATGGTAGATCTATAAATTAAAATGATTTAAAACTAACAAAAACAAAGATCTAAAGCAAAAAACCAAGATCCAACAATTTGAAGCCAGGGGAGTCACCAAAAACTGTTGCTTGGTTTTTCAACCAAGCATGTGCAAGGATGCACCTATCAACAATGTGATAGTAGTTTCAATATAGAAAGTGAAAACAATTATGAATTAAATCTAAACTAACATGTGCATGTAACAATAAACTTGAAAAGATCAAGAATAAGAACAAGAAATGAAAATAAAAAATGACTTTTAAATTGCAATACCTCAAATGGTGAGGATGTTTGGTGTTGAGCAGCTCCAAGGTTGAGAGGCTCCAGGCTCCAATGGTCTCTTCTCCAAGATTGCTACAATGGTCAAAGAACTCAAGAGAGATTTTGACAACATGAGGATAGGATGATGGATGGATGGAAAGTGAGGAGCCCCTACCACCTATTTATAGTTTTTGGTGGTGGGGAATACCATTATGGTTTTGAGAAAACCAATGGTATTGACCAACATGGTTTAGGTACCTTTTCCCCTCTTTTTTCCTTTTTTGAATATTTTGAATATTTTTATTCCCTTTTAATATTTTTGGGAATTCTAGACCCTTTTTGAGGGTTTTTTTTATGTTTTTTGAGGAAAAATATATATTTTGAAAGGAAAAAGGGTGTATTATGGTCTTTTTGGTGACCTTTTGATGGCTTTAGAGGCTCAAATGGTGGAAAAGTGGACAAAAGGGTCATGTGAATAAGGGAATGAGCTAGTGAGCACTTTTTGAGTGTTAATAGGGGGGGTGAATCAGTATTATGCACAGTTATTAACATTTTTTACTTTTACCAAATATAAACAACACTTATATTAAACATTCACCATAAACAACGCCATTCAACATCACATGTACAATACACATAACACAAAGATTTAATGTGGAAACCCAAATGGGAGAAAACCACAGAATGCTCTCTTATATTATAAAGATTACATTCATGGAAGCACCAACTTCCAAAGTTCCTAGCACCAACTGGAAGGAGGCTCCAACTGCCTTATTTACAGGCTACAAATTGAAGAATCATTGACTCCTTGATTTGCCAGCATTGATTCAAAGGAGGCACCAACCCCATGGTTTTATAGGAACCAACTCCATGTTCCTTACCCCATCTTGTGGCCCTGATATGAATGTAGTAGATTCTTCTTTGTTTTTCTACAGATCTATACACTCTTCATATTTTCTCTGATATGTTTCACTGTGCACACCTACTAGAAAATTTGATCTTGCAATTGTTGAACTGCATCAATATTAGACAATGATTCTCATATCTCATAACGTTTTGTAATCTACATGCTACTTCAACATACTATTCTGTTTATGCACATCACCAAAATCAATTGATGTTCTGAATCCTCTATTGTGCTATTGTTCTTACTTTTTGCATCTATATCAAAGAAACCAGATCATTATGTGCATCATCTAGTGTGTTGCTATTTGTTTCTTGTGCGTCTATCTCAGATAGACTATGGCCTTTTACGCACCATCTGCCACAATGCCTTTCTGTTCTTATGCAGTTGGCCTATATACTATACCATCTTGTGCATCCTTTTCTATGTTGCATTTATGTTCTTGCACATCACATCTAAGATCAATCACATCATTCTTTGTGTCATCTGTTGTGCTACATTTTTGTTCTTGCGCATTTAGGTCTCTACTAGATTAAGTTGTTTCTGTTCAAAAAGCCATTGATACCCTAATAATTCGAAGTTTGAAAAATCAGATAACTACAAATTTTGTATCTTCAAGCTTACCTTCACTCTCCATATTGGATTCTTATTAATACTTGACTTGTGTAGATCATATGTCCACAAGATGGTCGTACAATCTCTTCTTCCTTTCTTTATAGTCAAGCTGACTTATGCATCTGCCACTTGCATGATCTGCACAACTGCGTTATCATACCTTGTGGGTCTTGTGCACACTTAATCCTTTTCATAGTGGTACTTGCGCACTTGGGAACCACTACCAGTGGGGTATTGCACCCTCGAACTATCATTGCTTGGTGGGTCTTGCGCACTTGACATGGAATCCAACCATTTCCTCCTTCCAAGACTCTTGTGTGATTTCACTGCTTGTATCCTTCTTCTGCTTAGTGTATCTTGCGCACTTTTTAAACTTGCATAAATTTCCAACCGTTTCTTTCTCTCGATCCTCTTGCACACTCTCAAAACTTGTCCAATGATCTCTTTGACATTACCTTTGATGTATCACAACTAGATGGACTAGGATTTGTACATTTACCTTATGTACTTATTCAAACTAGTTTTCATATACTTCTTCAAATTGCCACATGGATACTAAGTCCTCTTTGATATCAATTGATATCAAATGAAAACCAAAGTTCAACAGGTTTCTCTCTGAAGCAAGCTCCATTCTCTATAACACCCTCACACTTATATGCTAACCACAATGTAATCCTATGATGTATGTCATCCATATAGTGAGATCCTCACCTCACACATTAGGGTTCAATGGGTTAAGAACCAAAATTTTCTCACTTAACATCTCATCAACCATCACCTTAATATGACATCATTCTGCCTCATTCACATCATTTGACCTTGGAAAACTAGTTTAAAAAAAAAATGGAAGACAAACCTTAAAAAATAATTGTTAAGTCAGTTCTCTCTTAATCCTTCGATAAGAGTGACCTAGGTCACTCATAATCCCTCTATTTGAGTGACCAAATTTGTACAAAAACTAAAAACCAACATGAGCCAACCTCTATCCTATCTTTTGGCTATCTCAACTTCATGTTCAACAAAAAAGGTCAAATTTACATGAGTCTCTATGTGGCTTTATTTAGATGACGAATATACACCCCAAAGATGAATCCTAGGCTCTCATCATTAGCCATCAAAGAGACACCGAGGTCCCTCATTCCAGACAAAATTCCAATCCATTTTCTCAAGTCGTTACTGTTGCTTGGGTTTTCACCCAAGCATGTGCTGATGAGCACCTACTAACTTGTAGTAGCAGTCTCAATCGAAATAAATAAAAACTAAAGTAAAAACACAGATTTGACCTAAGATATGAGAAAGTAAAAAGTTAATCTAGCATGTTCATGTAAAAACTTGAAAGTAAATGGTAAAGAACTCAGATCTATATTTAAAACAAATTCTTTATTTCTAAAAAAATAGCTTTACAATAATCATGTTACCTCAAATGGTGAGGATGGTTGAGTTTGAGTAGCTGCAAGGTTGAGGTGCTCCAATGGTCCAATGGTCTCTTCTTATCCAATGCTCTAATGGGGATCTTCAAACTCAAAAGTGAGGCTACAACTCTCAAGAGTGAATTTGGCAGCATAAGGATAGGATGAATATGGATGAATAGTGAGGAGCCCCTATCACCATTTTATAGTTTTTTGGTGATGGGGAATACCATTATGGTTTGAGGAAACCAATGGTATTGACCAAAATGGCTTAGGTTTCTTTTTCCTCTTTTTCCCTCTTTTTTCATTTTTTGAATATATTTTATACTTTTATTGCCTTTTAATTGATTTTTGGGAATTTTGGACCCTTTTTGAGGGTTTTCCGTATTTTTTGAGGAAAATTACATATTTTGAGGGGAAAATGATGGATTTTGGTCTTTTTGGTGACCATTTGAAGGTTTTAGAGGCTCAAATGGTGGGAAAAGTGGACAAATGGGTCACGAAAATAGGGAAATGAGCTGGTGAGCACTTTCTGGGTGTTAACATTTACTATAATATATTTTCGTCGAGTTTGAAGTAGTCCTCTTTCAACTTTTTTCTCACCTTTTGGAGATCCCCTTCTTATAAGGCATGTCCGGTGCATTGGAATATCGTCAAGAGAACCAATGGAGCCTTCCTCGAATTGATGCAAGGACCTCTTTCACTGATATTGTTCAGGTGACTCTATTTCCTTTAATGTTTGACATCAATACAAAATATTATTTATTCTTTCAAATATTGTATTGCATACATGTTGATTGAATGAAAATAATACAAAAAATATTATTCATTTTATTTCATGCCAACATTTTTATTTAGTTTTAGTTCTTAGTTTGGTTGTTTGTTTAATTATTTTTTTGAAACTCTGTCGAAGCTACACAAACCTTTGGTAGGTGTCTTTTGGCATGGGCATGTGCAAAAACACATGCTGCACCATATATATAAGAATCTCTTATGAGGAGAAGGATTATATCTATATATATATATATAGATATATATATATATATATAAAGAGAGAGAGAGAGAGAGAGAGAGAGAGAGAGAGAGAGAGAGAGAGATGTATATGTATATGTATAAGTTGGTCCATAACCACACTTCGAAGAAGTTTAAAATGTTTAAATGAAATATGATTCCCATTTTTATTTTCTTAATAATGATTCCCATATAGCTATATACACTACTTTTAATATTGTGGTTGTGTGATCTAGATGGATATAGGTGGCCACCACCTATTCCACTCGCTCGACACAATTTTACATTTTTCCAATTTTCTAGTATTTTTTCTATTGTTTTCCAATTCCTGAACTTACAGGGCCATTTTGGGGCCATAAACAATGTTTGTTTCATTTTGTAGTGGACCAAATGATAGTAATAGGTTCTCATCTATTCTCAATACACTATTTTACTCCTCAGATAGATCATTCCATTGTTCAGCTGAGAGTCCCGAATGGAGATCGGATGCAAAAGTTATGACCCTGGGAAGTTGAGTGCTCAACTAACCAGCTTGGGCTGCAAAATTTATAATGGTGCATCTCCTATGGTTAGGTTTTTGGATGTTTAGGGCTCTTTCCCTCATACTTATGATAAATAGGCCCTTCCGGCCTCTTTTTGTATTAATCTTGTGATGAATGAGCATATCCACAACATCTCTTCTCAAAGATATAGCTACCACCATTCTAGATGCTTTTATTTTACATATTGTTATGTTTCATTCATTTTAATAGAATTTGAGTTTATTGTATCACTGTGTTTCTTAGAATATATCTATGCATGTGAATATATATATGCTCTCTCATCTCATTCTCACATAAATCTAGCTCATTGTGGGATTTAGCATTCCAGAGAGTAGACAATCCACCTATCATCAAAGGGTTAACAAAGCTCATAAAGTGTGTGAAACAATGGAATTAGGGTAACTAAATAGAATCTAAGAGTAATTATTGTTGAATATTATTTGGGATGATATTATAAAATAATAATTATATGTTATGTGAGGGGAAATAGATTATAAGTTTGGAAATTTTTTTATTAGAGTAGTTAGGGGAATAAATTAAAAGTAAAGGTAAAAGTAAAAAAGGAGATTGGATAAGATAGGAGTAATTAAGGAAAATTAAGAGGAGGGAATTTGTAGTAGTTTAAGAAGGAGAAGAGAGAAAAATCTAATTCTTGGAGACCAGGATAGGGAGGAAGAAGAAAAATGAATAGTAGAAATTAGGGTTAGTTTATATAATGGTACCAAATGATAGATTATAGGTTTCCAAGATTGAGGAGTTCTCTAATGACACAAGTAGAGTAGTGAAAAGAAGAGTAGTGACACATGAGAGACAATATTTTATCTTGATCGAAAAAAATGATATGTTTGGTTGTAAGGGAATGCTCGACAATAATTTTTTTGGAGATGTGATTATGATGTACACCTTTCAGATGCAATTGCTGGGATGATTGGTTGCAATTTTTGACAACATACTTATGGACATGCATAGAGTCCAAATGAATTTAAAATGTATGATAGTACTATATTTTCTACCCGAAGGAAAAATCTATGATTTCTACGGAAAAAAATTAGATAAATAATACACATTAACCATTCACCAATCAAAAAAACATTTTTCTATTACATCAGATTTCTAGTGGCCATTGTTAGACACCCAAAACAATTTTCGATGGTGAATGAAAATGAGCACTAAGTCCCCCATATGCTTCCAAATTTTCTATTTCAAGGCAGACTTAATTCATTCGTAAATCTTGTTTAAGACATGTATGAGGGACTTATTTGCATTTACAATGACAATCACAAAGGTTAAATGTAGAGCTTGAAGATAGTAATTACAACAAAAACTACCCATCTATATAAGTAGCGAACAATCATCTTGAATTTAAACCATAAAAAATATATCATTAATTTACACATTTATGTTGACCAACATGGTTATGAAATATTTAACAAATACATAAATTATTGAACCTTAACTTAGATATAAAACATCTTAGAATTAGGTATAAATTGATTAAGGAATCTCTATGGATGCTTCTTGATGCTAGTGTTCGATAACTAAGTTTTGGTGCAACCCTAAATCTACAACATAAAATTCTCAATGGTGGAAATGATGGGGGAAGGTCCACCTTCTCCCAAATCCTTCATTGATGCATGAGGCTTAGATATGCTACTCCCCACCTAGGAGGCAACTCTCAATGGAATCCATCGAACAATGGAATCCCATTCAGTGCTACCAACCCAGGAAGTGATAAGGGAAAAAGGAAAGCTAAGGAAAATGGTACATCCACCTCGGATCCAAAGGTGTCTCTGGCATGGGAACCTAGAAAATGCATCCCCCAGACAATAGAAAGGACAAAGTAAGGGGTTGTCTCACATAGATTCAAGGACTATAAGCAATTTATGAAAGATCATGCACTAATAGGCAAGTTCCTAGGACTATGGACCTTTGAGAGAGATCTTATGCACTGGATTGATACGTGGTGGAAACCATAATGGAACTTCAAACTAGACCTTCTATACAATGGATTTTTTATAGAAACTTTCCACAACCTTGAAGATCGGGATCGAAGCTTTGAAAATGAGCCTTATTTCTACAATTCGGCGGTCCTCTTCCTGAGATTGGAAAAAAATGCATCCCAAAGAAGCAATACTTCACCTACATCTTAGTATGTATATGACTATAATCTCTCTCGCTTGAATTATGGCTGCCAAAAAATCTAGAAGGAATTGGGAACACTCTTGGTAAGTTTGTCAAAATATATAAAGCAACAAAACTAGGAAGAAGCACTTCATATGTTCGAATTTGTTTATAGCTTAACATTTCATACTTTCTCCCTGGAGAAATTTTTCTCACAAGGCATGATGGGGACTGCATCCAAACCATCAACTATGAACATATTCCCCTTTAGATGTAAAAAATTCCATGTACATGGACATCTATTTCGAGATTACCCCTTAAACAACATGCCAAATCCCTCGATCCTGAACCCTAGAAAGAACAAAGAAAATTTCATCCCTATTCAAGGTAAGAAAAGAACGACACACAAAAAGATAGGAGGTACTGCAGGAAGACATTTCGCTTCAAATAATATGTTTGAAAACCTCCCCCTTGATCCAGAATTAACTACGGAGAAGGAAACCAAAGACGGAAGGAAAGAAGAAGAACCATTAGAGATACAAAACACAACAGAGGACAACCTAGATATGCAAATAGAGCCATTAATCGCTTAGATCACATAGAACCCCCACATGGAGCCTCTCTCCCAAGAAAAATAGGACATTCCCATCGAATATGGGGTCGATCTGGAATCATAATAAAATGAGAATGAAATAGAAAGAATAAATCTAGAAATCATTGTTGAAGCTTGCCACAAAATATATTACTCATCCAAACCTATTGAGTAACTTGCAAAGGTCCATATTTTTTTCCTTAGCTCTCAAGCAGGAGAGGTAGCACATGAAAAATTTAATCAAGGCATAACATAGGGCCCTAGAAATCCTATCAAGAATACTCCTAAAAATAGAGAAATAGAAGGGGCAGAAACCCACTAAATAATTGATTGAGGAATTTGGACACATAATGGTTAACTCTGTCCAAATGGAGAAACCTATGCGCTTCTTTTCCCCCATTCACCCAAATAGTTAACCTAATAAAGATCCAATATTGGAACATAAGAGGACTTAATGGTAGGATAAATCAAATAACCCTATGAAAGGTAATTATATAAGAGAAGACATACATTCTTCTCCTACAAGATACCAAATGCACGTAATAAGAAGCTAAGCGTATCCTTCCAAAATGGTGTAGGACTAGATAAATCATAGCGACAGATGTCAGATGGAGCTCAAGTGGCTTAGCAATCATATGGAATCCGGGGAACAATTGAGATCAACTTAGCTTTCTTAATCTCTTGGTCGATCTCAATTAGCTATAGAGTCTTACAATCAGAAGCACACAATACCTTAACTAATGTATATGGGCACCAAAGCCTTCAAGGAAAATTAATCTTCCTTCAAAATATTCAGTACTTACAAGAGATTTTGCAGGATGAATTCTGGATTTTAGAAGGAAAATTCAACATGATCACCTACATGGATGAAAAATAGGGTAGTAAAAGAAGATTAGAAAGGGATAATGAACCCTTCATCATTAAAATTGAATCCCTCTAGTTAATCAACCTAAGTACGATTAATAGAATCCACAAGTGGAGAAATTGTTGAACAGGAACCCAACTTGTGGCCTGTAGTTTAGATCATTTCCTGGACAATGACTCCCTTTTCATCTCAAGAACAACCATGGAATCCTCCGTCCTTCCTCTTTTAGGTTCTGATCACTAGCCCATAAGCGTCTCTCCAGATATAGGGGGGGCGACTCTCTACAATCCCTTTCACTTTAATAAGTTCTAGCTTTCCAACAAGGAATTTCAGGAAAATTATCATAAGTAGTGGGAGGAGTCTGCAATCCATAGAGGATTCTATGAAACCTGCTATATAGAGGGAAATCATAGGTAAAGCTATTGCTAATCCAAAAATAATTGAAAGGTCCTCGGTGTAATACACGAAAGAACCCAAATAAATTTTAAATATCTTATGTTGTTATTATTATTATTATTATTATTATTATTATTTTACCAAGTATGGTCAGAGAAATATGTAAATAATTTTTGAATAATTATTATTATAAACAAGGGAATCCAATCTGAAGGAAGTTGTTGATAGAGTGTTTGTTGACCCACAAGGAGAAATGATAAATGTTGAATAAAAATTCCAAGTGGTTGGACAAAGTATTAAATAAATCAACAAGATGAGGGAGACATCCTCCCTAAAAATCAGGTTGAACTCAAGTTTGAGGAAATGGAGCAAGTGGCTCATTAATGACCTTAGTCCTAGGCAAAAATATAATTTGAGAAGCCATCAAATGAGTGGGAGGATTTTGGATGGAAAGGGAAACGAACTATTTGAGTCAAGAGTTGAGCATTGGAAATCAAGTATTCTTCATTCTTTTTCCTCGTGGTTGAACAAACAGGCTCAGGGGTTTCAGAGCAAGTAATTTGGTTGTTTTTGAAGATTGGTTGGGAGGAACAATGACCTTCAGATTTGATTTTCTTTTCTAAGTAGTTCAGGTTCTTGTATCTACATATTCAAATCAATTTCTTAATTTTGTTATAAGTAATTAGTTGTATATGAATTATCTCATCAATATTTCATGTTTATGTCATTATTTTATGCACAGATTTATACAATATTAGGGATCTGGTTATTTTAGGATTTACATATAAATTATACAATATAAAGTTTATGCCATCCATTCAGACAAATATTAGTATAGTATGTACAGTTTCACCATAGTACGCAAAGAAAGGTATTATTTTCCATGCATAGTATTAATATAACGCAGAGATAAAAACACAAAGTTCACTTAGTAATCAATACAAGAAATTATAACAAATTGTAGAATCATCAAGGAGCCTAAATATTTAAAGAAGGATCACTTATTGATTAAATATAAACTATATTATATTTCAACAACAATATTTTAGCATTTAGAAATCGTAAGACTAAAACCATGTTCCATGCAAAATTGGAAGTAAATACCGGATTGTAGAAAATAAGTATAATAACATTTTGAGAACCAAACATATTATGAATACAATGTTCCTATATTTTTGTTTATATAAAACCAGAGGTTTTAAGAACAGAGCTAAAAGGCCATTTAAATTTCTAGGAACATAGTAATTCATAAAAGAAATCCTATAGTATAACCAAACAAGTTTTTATCAAAATTACAGTAGAATATAAATATGGAAAAGAATCCAACTAGAAATGTATTAGTAATGTGTACAATAGTATCAAAATGAGAAAACCAGAGAGTAATCGGTAAGTTATACAACTAGAAGGTTGAACTAGGTTCATAAAAGAATAGTATAAATTATTTCAAGAACTCGAATCTCCCAAAAATCTCTAGGCGATAAAGTAAAAACGTAAAGGTTAGGTCCAGATTTGGATCTGAACCCAAAATCCCAGAGTATTACATACATTATAATTTTCTTCTAATATTATAGGTCGACGCCTGAAGAGTATCTCTAAACAAAATCTATCAATGGGTCATATAAAGTCGAAAAGCCACAATCATGATTATAGAGTGTAATTTCAACATGAGTGGTCCTCGATGAAAGAGGCTTATTTCCATACCTGTTTGGTGGAATATGGATTCCATTTCATACAAGTCGCAGTAAGGACCATGCCTTCATTTGTGGTGCAAAGCGGGTCGGTCGGACCTTCTTTCTTAACAATAACACACAACACACAATGTTCTCACAGACTAGGATGTAAACAGGATGCCATAAGCTAGCTTCTATTACTTCGATCAAATTACTGTATTACAATGTGGAATGCAAATAAACATAAACAACTAAACTATATCGGCCTCAGCCTATTACAAATACAGAAGTAATGGTGTATTCTCCCTATGTACCATCTTCTCCCTCTCACGGTATCTGTTGGATGCAATTACTCACTGAGCTATGGATGAACAATATCTTGATCCTCTGCTGATCGATCCGTCTGATTGTGCCTTCGCACCACTCTTCTATTCCGCGACTGCTTTTCTCGAGGTCACTCCGTTCCCCGAGACACTCTTCCTATGTCTATTGAATCCTCCCCGATACTTCAGACTTGCAGTTGTCAATGCCCTCTGGCTATGCTGCACAACCCCTTCCTGTGGTTACATATGTCCTGATCCTCAACCACCTACATAACTGCTCATAACTTCCTCAACAACCCTGAATGGCTGTTAAGTAATCCTATTTGACTTATGTGCCTCTAACTCTGTGACATTTGTCGTCCCATGTCCTACCTCAACCATACTACACTTCGTCACCTTTCGACTACACTTACTCCCACGGCTGCCAGTCCTCCCCTTCCTCCACGCTTGGATTCCGCCGGAAACCTATAGGTGTCTTTGTTCGAGAACCTGTCAACACCCAACCTTTTGCTCCTTCTGTTGACCGCATATCTACATCTTCTTTCTCGACTTATTTACTTTGACAGCCAAAATTCCTTTGTATCAGTGCTTGTCAGCACTCCCCCTAGTAGACTCTTATGTCAATCATCTTCAATTGTTCCGCTTAGGCGCCGATGCTCCTACATTAGACCACCCAGGTGAAAAAGAACTTGACTGCTCTTTCAGTCTCCTGAAATATTCTTTGAAAATCCATGTCGCATCCTACAACTCATCATCTTTCCATCTCACTAAGTATTCTTTCTTTCGTGAACTGCTCATGCGTACAACTTCGCGTTCCTCTAATACTTCGGTGATTTCCTCTTTGTGTCGATGTGGAATCTGCACTGTCCAATCAAATCTTTTGACAGTTCCAACACATAAGCATTGTCTGAAATATTCTTCAATATCTTACATGGTCCAATCTTCTTCAACTTCAGCTTATTATATGTTCCTGTCAAAAATATCTCCTTCTGCAAATGTGCATAGACTAAGTATCCTTCGTTGAATGACTATACCCTCTTCTTCTTGTTGGCTCTCAACTTGTATGTCACGTTTCTCTTTTCTATGTGATTTCTCACATCTTCATTCACTTCTTTCATATTCTCTGTGAATGATTCTGCATCCTCACTCTTCCTGATTTGTGTTGGAATCTCAACCAAATCTACCACTCCATGTGGGATTCATTCTTGAACAATCTCGAATGGGTTCATGCATGTCGACCGATTCACAGAATTGTTATACGCGAACTCGACCGACTCACAAAACTATTGTATGTGAACTTTGCTTGAACCAACATGTTCTCTTACTGCTTGGGTCTGTCAGCCGTCAAACATTTCATAAGGTTTCCCAAACTTCTATTCACCACCTCGGTCTGTCCATCTATCTGCGAATGATATGCCGACGTAAAATGCAAACTTGTGTCCAGTTTCTTCCATAGGGTTCTCCAGAAACTCCCCATAAACTTGGTATCGTTGTCCGACATGATACTCTTTGGAAACCCATGCAATCTTACTATCTCCTTGAAGAATAGTACAACAACGCTTGTGGTGTCACTTGTCTTCTGACAGGGAATAAAGTGTGCCATCTTCGAAAATATGTTGACTACAACATAGATTCAGTTGTTCCCTTGTTTCATCTTCGACAATCCTAGCTCAAAATCCATGCTTAGGTGCTCCCATGGGGTATTGGGCATTGGTAAAGATGTATACAACACCGAATTCTAACTTCTTCCTTTTTCCAACTAGAAAACATGACATTGTCAAACCCACTTTCTGACATCTGTTGTCATTCCTGGCCAATAATACTTTTCTTCGACCAACGTCTTGGTCTTGTCAATGCCAAAATGACTTGCTAATCTAACGCTATGCAACTCTCGGATCAGGTTCTCTCTTATGGATCCTATGGGAATACACAACTATTGTCCCTTGAATAGGCATCCCTCTTGGATGAAATAATCCAAGTATTGAGTCATGTCGACACTCCAAGGTTCGCTACTTTCTTTCAATGCTTTCGCAAAATTCTCATTAATCTCATACTCTGTATTCACCAACTCTATTCCTTTTTCCTTAATTGTCATCTTGTTCAGTAATGCAACCCTTCGACTCTGCATGTCAGAAACCTTGTTCAACTTGCCTGACTTATGTCGCAACATGAAGGTATATCCTTGGAGTAATTTAACCCACTTCATGTGCCACTGGTTCAACTTCTACTACGTGTTCAAGTATCTCAGTGCTTGGTGATCTGTGTACAACACAAATTCCTTGGGCAACAAATAATGCCTCCACTTCTTCAATGCTTGGAAAATAGCATAGAATTCCTAGTCATAAACTGAATATTTCTGCTTCGTAATCGTCCAACTTATCGCTGAATAATGCAATTGGTTGGCCCTCCTGGATCAACACTGCTCCAATTTCAATTCCACACATGTCGCAATCGACTTGGAAAAAATTGTCAAAGTATGGGAGCACTAACACTGGGCTCTCAGTGACTTTTTCCTTCAACTTGTCGAAAGCTCTCTCAGAAGCTTTCGTCCACTTGAACTCCCTTTTTCTCATGCACTCTGTCAAAGGTGCACAAATCTAAATGAATCGTCTGATGAACTTCATGTAGAAACTAGCAATTCCATGGAAAATTCGTACTCCAGTCGTGCTTGTCGGTTCCATCCAATCTAATATTGCCTTCAGATTTTCTGGGTCCATCACTAACCCTTTACCCGAGATTACAAATCCCAAGTACACCAGTTCTTCCTTCATGAAGAAACACTTTTGTAGGTTCACCATCAGCTTCTCTTCCTGGAACTTCTACAATACTTGTCGAATGTGCTCCAAGTGTTCGACCTTGGTTTGACTGAAAATCAGAATGTTGTCTAGATACACTACAATAAACTTTCCCAAGAATGGCTTTAGTATTTCATTCATCAACCACATGAATGTGTTGGGTGCATTATTCAATCATAATGGATTGAATAACCACTCATACATCCCTTCCGTCATCTTGAATGCTGTCTTCCATTCATCTCCCTCTCTGACCCTGATCTGGTGATATCAACTTTTTAGGTTGACCTTCGTGAAGTATCTCGCTTGACTCAAGCAATCCATCAAGTCATCCATTCTCGACAATAGAAACTGGTACTTGATCGTGATCTTATTGATGGCTCTGGAGTCTGTACACATCATCCATTCTCCACCCTTATTTGGTGCTAGTACTGCTGGTACCATGCATGGGCTCTGACTCTCTATGATCAATCCCCTATCCAACAGCTCCTGGACTTGTCGATTGAGTTCCTAACCATCTATCGGAGTCATTCTATGAGGTACCTTGTTTGGAAAACTTGATACTAGAATCAAGTCGATCCGATGGGATATGATTCTCATTGGTGGTAATCCCGTCGGTGCTTCATCGACTACTATGCTATGAAAGTCATCAAGCATCTTTTCGACTTCGACCGAAATATTCTCCATTTTCGACCTCTCGACACATGGTCCCTTCGAAATGATGGCGAAACATCCTGACTGATTTTCCTCCTATGTGAGGAAATCCTTGGTTGAGCACATCAACACTTGCTTCTCCCAATAGTTGCTTTCTCCCTGCTTGCAGTCGGCTTGCTCCTCCTGCTTCGGCTTTAGCGTCCTCCACGTGTCATTTTTCAACACTGTGGCTGTGTTGTCTCTACCATCATAGATTAGCTTTCGATCATATTTCCATGGTATTCCTAACAACATATGACATGCATCGATTGGGATTACATCGCACTACACACTATCTTCCAACTTCCCGACCCTGAAGTTGATCAGGCACTGTTTGGTTACCTTCACATGGTGACCCTTCTATAAATAGGATATTTTGGATGGATTTGGGTGCTCTTGACATATCAATCCCACCTTTTCTATGAACTCTATCGACATTAGGTTCTCTGTACTACCACCATCGACTACGGTCTTACAATACTCTTCGCCTATCCGCACTCTAGTCCGAAAGATAGAATTTCTCTGTGCTTCCTCTTTTTCATCGCGTCAGTCATCCTAAACCAATGTTCTTTTGACCATCATTGTTGGACCTCGTCTTTGACCATCCTCACTGCTTCCGGATGTCGAATCTACCCTCTCCTCGGCTTCATCATCACGTCGATGTCTGGGTTTTGAATCCTCTACAACATGTAGGTTCTCCGGGCATTCATATGCCTTGTGTACCACTCCGTGAAACTTGTAAAAAACCACAGTTATTCTATCATCTTTCTTCTTTATTAGGACAGTTCGACCATAGGCACCACGACCATGGGTTTCTCAACCATCCCGTCGATTTCCCTGCATTTTCTCTCTGGTCGTTGTTCCTTCACTTTTCAAGCTTCATACTATTCCCGTGCATTTTTCGAACATCTCACGATCAAATGTGACTGCAATGCCACGGACTCTTTTTCCTACACCCCAGACATTAACGCCTCTATGAGCAATTTCCAACCGTAGCTAAAACTCCCACACATCCAATTGCAACTAGAATTCACATTGTGCACAACTCTACCCAACCGCAGCTGGAGTTGTCAACGCACTTTGCATTTTATTCTGCTCAATGGATTCAAATCCTCAACCTGATTCCACTTTCGGGCTCTGATACCAACTAGCACAAGGCAGGTCGATTGGACCTTCTTGCTTAACAATAACACACAACACACAATGTTCACACAGACTTGGATGTAAATAGGATGCCATATTTCGGCTTCTATTACATCAATCAAATTACTATATTACAATGCGGAATGCGAATAAACATAAACAACTAAACTATGTCGGCCTCAAACTATTACAAATACAGAAGTAATGGTGTGTTCTCTCTATGTGCGATCTTCTCCCTCTCGCGTTCTCTATTGGATTAAAGCACTCGCCGAGCTATGGACGAATGATCTATTGAACCTTTGTTGATCGATCCCTCTCACTGTTCCTTCACAACGCTCTTCTACTCGTCTGTTGCTTTTCCTGAGGTCACTTTGTTGCCCGAGACACTCTTCCTCTGCCCATTGAATCCTCCTCAATCTGGCAGACCGGCAGTTGTGAGTGCCCTCTGGCTATGCTACACAACCCCTTCCTATGGTGACATCTATCCTAATCCTCAACCACCTACATAGTTGCTCATAACTTCCTCAGCAACCAAGAATGGTTGTTAAGTACTCCTCTTTGACTTATGTACCTCTGTCTCTGTGAGTTATCAGCTCATGTCCTGCCTCGAACATAGTACACTTCGTCACCTTCTGACTTCACTTACTCCCACAGCTTCTAGTCTACCCCTTCCTCCATGCTTTCCTTCCACTGCAAACCTATCGGGGTTTTTGTTTGACACCCTACCTTCTGCTCCTTCTGTCGACCGCATATCGACAGCTTCCTGTTCGACTTATTGACTTCGACAACCAATCTTCCTTCGCACTAGTGGTTGTCAGCACTCCCGCTGGTCGACTCTTATGTCGATCATATTTGACTATTCCACCTAGGTCCGGATGCTCCTGCATCAGTTTGGGACCCAAAAGAAAACAAAGGAATTATATAAGAAATAAAAAAATTACCAAGAGAAAACTCCAAAGAATTTTATTAGAACTTAAATATTCCAGGTAAGGAAACTTACCAGCCATTTTAACCTTGGATATGACTGGTTCAAGTTTTTAGCTCTTTGCAAAAGCAAACCAACACCAAATCGCCGATAAAACCATAAATGAGAAATATCATTAAGGGTATTTCTCCTCCATCAGTTCTTAGAATAATTACCAGTGTATTAATACTACCATCATTGGAAACCTGTGTAAATAAAATATGTAAAATGTCAGTCTTTTTAAATGTTAAATACATTATATGAATGCAAGTGTGAGTAGGGTTAACTTACCTGAATATTTATGCCTTCTCCTTGCAACTTCCATTACGCTCGAATAGATTTGGTAGGTCCGTAGCTTCCCAAACTTCCACAGTCTGAGCATAAAGCTTAAATACAACGTAGAGCAAGTTGTAGCAAAACTTAGTTCTGTAACATTTTCTCCTTCATATCTACACAGAGCATGATTGAGTCTTGTTTTGCAGCGTTAGGTTTTCACATATCCTACGGTTATACTAGGAGCAAAGCCTGGGTAAACTAGACTACGTAACAAAGAAATGAAGAAAACCATCAACCCAGGACTGATCGAATGGTTTTTTTTTAGCATGGTGTCCATATGGGAGGTTGGCACACTATCAACAAAATTGAGGTCTAGAAAGAGTTGGTACATCATGTAAAATTAGTCACAACACATCTAATGAACAAGTAAATCAATCACAATAGATGAAACTTAGAAAAATGGTGTAAAACTGTGAAAAACATGCATCAGTGCTCAATATCCCAATGAGGGTGAATAATTACAATACAATACAGTTACAATAACTGAGCAATTCAAATTGACTAAGAAGGTCATTCGAATCACTGAATGGAGTAGCTTGACTCCAACTAGGAGTCCTCATCATCAATCAGTGGTGGTCATCAATGCACAAGAACCAGTCATCTAGGTGTCAATCTGAGTCTAACTGAGTGTAACATGTGTAACTGAAGTGTGTAGCACAAATATAGGGAAGTGGGCTCAGTGGAGGGTGCATGGGAGGCTAACCGAAGTTAGAACAAGTCATCTAGTCAATCTGGAGGTCCAACGGAGTGAAACAGTCAGTCGGGAGTGAAACTAGCCTCAAATCAAGGATAACCGGAGCTAATTGATTGTAACTGAAGTGGAACTGTAGTGGTAGGTGAAGAAGTGCGCCCTTCTCTGGAAGTAGGTGAGAAGTGGGTGCCTTCCTGATTAGGAGGGATAAAACTCTGATGGAAGGAGCTCCCAGGTGCTAGAATGAAGTGGATAAGGTGCTGGAGGCATCAACCTGGTGATTGGGATGCATGCAAACCCTAATTGCATGCAAGGTCTTGAAAATGATGATGTAGATATCTGAATGCCCCCCCTCAAGCTAGACTATGATGTGCAAAACAAATAATGTGGGGCCCTGGTTACTAATACTAAAGGTCACCCCAATACAATAATAATCCAAATAAAGAACAATCCATGAACCGAGGAAATGGAGAAAACCTCATGGGAAAACCCCCCCCTCAAAATGGACTGTAACACACCAAAAGATTTAACTGCCCCAAAATCAAGTAGATATGTCTAGAGGTATCTTACTCTTGGGATTAAATGGATCATGCTCCAAAAACATGTGCTTGAATTCTCCATCAGTGGATGCAAGAGAATGTGGAGACTTTATGAATTTTCTCTTCATACCGAAAATGGTGAGAACAAATTTGAAAATATGAGGATGATCTTGGAACCTGTGATTCGAACCAAGTGAGGTAGGAATATCTCTAATCGGATCAAATAGATCTTGAAACTTGAACTTCTTATCAGTGGAAGTTAAATCAGCTCCAAGAATAGATGAATGGTTTCTTGAGATCTCCTTTGAACCAACAAGGGTGAGATCAAAACCAAAATCAGCAAAAAGTGCATCAAAATTGAACTCAAGTGAATGGTAATGCTCTTCATCTTCATTAAAACTCTGAGAAACTTTGCAAATGATAGAACATAAGTCTATAGGAGGCATTCAATCAAGGATGATGAATGCTTCACCTCCAAAATCAGATTTTACCTCCAAAACATCAAGTAGATCATTATTCTACATGCCAGCAAACTCATGTGAAAGAGAGGATTCAAGAACCTCTTCATAATCTAGAGTATGAGCTGGTTTATCTTGCTCAGAATTCGAAATCGAAGACTTTGAGAGAATGAGTGTTGAATCTACATTTTATTCTTCATCTTGAACAATGGATGAGGCCAAGACATGATGGGAAATAACACATAAGGAGATCTCACTGGGCTTGCTCTCCAAAAGGCTAGCATGATCCTCTTCTTCCTGCTTTCCAAATTCTCTATTGAGTTGGGCCCATAGATCTCTTGGATTTTCAGCAGTAGTACTGAGGTAGCACATACAAGGAGACATAGCAAGACACATTGTCCCAAAAGCTCTGTCACAATCATTAAGCCAATCATTCTCCTCTTCATCAGAATAAAAAACTCTTGTAATACCAATGCACACATCAAAAAGACATTGTCTCTTCAAACATGCAATCATCTTTGGTTTCCATTCATCATAGTTGAAGGGAGTAAGAAGATTTTGTGAAGAAGAAGTCTCCATCTATGCATTAACGAATGCAAATGGAGGAAGTAAGAAACCTGCAAATCACACACAAACAAACACTATGTTTTCAGCCTTGCATGCACATGAGATTTTGCATGCCACTGCTGAAATATCTTGGTGAGAAATTCACTCAATCTTCATGTAGAACACCCGCAGAAAATAAATCTTGTCCCTACCATGGCTCTGATACCATGTAAAATTAGTCACAACAGATCTAATGAACAAGCAAATCAATCACAATAGATGAAACTTAGAAAAATGGTGTAAAACTGTGCAAAACATGCATCAGTGCTCAATATCCCAATGAGGGTGAATAATTACAATACAATGCAATTACAATAACTGATCAATTCGAATTAACTAAGAAGGTCATTCGAATCACTAAATGGAGTAGCTTGACTCCAACTAGGAGTCCTCATCATCAATCAGTGGTGGTCATTAATGCACAAGAACCAGTCATCCAGGTGTCAATCTGAGTCTAACTGAGTGTAACATGTGTAACTGAAGTGTGTAGCACTGATATAGGGAAGTGGGCTCAGTGGAGGGCACATGGGAGGCTAACTGAAGTCAAAACAAGTCATCTAGTCAATCTAGAGGTCCAACGGAGTGAAACAGTCAGTCGGGAGTGAAACTAGCCTCAACTCAAGGAGAATCGGAGCTAACTGAGTGTAACTGAAGTGGAATTGTAGTGGTAGGTGAAGAAGTGCGCCCTTCTCTGGCAGTAGGTGAGAAGTGGGTGCCTTCCTGACTAGGAGGGCTAAAACTCTGATGGAAGGAGATCCTGGGTGCTAGAATGAAGTGGATAAGGTGTTGGAGGCATCAACCTGGTGACTGGGATGCATGCAAACCCTAATTGCATGAAAGGTCCTGAAAATGATGATGTGGATATCCGAACACATCACATGGCCACATTTAAACCTATGGCCAAGCTATCCATGGTCACAAGCCTCATTAATAAACCAATATCAAAACTTTAGTCTTTTATAGGAAACATAAACCATAACTTAACGTTTTTACATTGTAATGTAGGTAAGGAAAATCTTGGTTATTCAAGAAGACTAAGGTTAAAAACTTAGGTATTAACTTAGACTGTAAGAATACCTTTAAAATTTCAATAAATATTTTATGATAAGAATTTATAGTATAGTAAATAGTATGGTAAGGTATACATACCTTGTTAAGATCCAAAGTTTAAAATCCAAAGAATTAATCCATGTGCCTCTAGGCATACAAACCAATTAGCTTAGAGTTAGTATGCAATAAGAAGTATAAATGCTTAAAAAATAATATCACAACGATTTCAACGTTATAATTACAAACACAATATATGAATAGAAAGATTTATATTATTCACATTTCATTACTTTATAGCTAGTTCAAACATAGTCTTTGATTAAGTAGTTTTGGAAAGTAGTATTTTGAATCCAAAATACTTTAGGAACTGGAGTTATACTTTTGAAAATTAAAACAGAAATGAATTAGAAAAAACAATTATAGGTAAATTTTGGGGATGTGATGCTCGGCTAAGGTGTATTTATTCTCCACTATCGTTCCAGAAAGTCTCTTAGATATAGCATTTATGCTCCAAAGCATGGGTGTCTATTTAGAAGCAATTATTTGGATCCCTAGAAATGGGAAAAAAGTTTGAGGGATAGAATCCTCAACAACTCGGCTTTGGGAGACCGTCGAAATCTACAAGAACTTCAAGATTGGATGTTAGAATCTAGTTACAAATTTTTTTGGGACATATCACTTTGTTATGACTCGGTAGGAGGGGCATAGATCGCATGGGTGGATATTGAATTGATGAAACATTTAATCCCAACATATGAGTGAATTAAAGAGATATGTAGTGGAAAATACTCAATTTGTAATCGAGATAAGGACTGCAGGGGTTGGGGATCATTGGGTAACTATTTGGTTATGCATGGATATCAAGATGTATCTCTTGCTTAGAATGCCAATCTAGACCTTGCTGTTTGGAAGGGAGTGCATTGTAACAATATTCCTAAAGTATCCTTTTTTTGTTGGTTCCTTTCTCATGGAAGAATCCTCATGGGAGATACTATTAATAGGGTCACAATACAAGGTCCATTCATATTCCCTCTATTTGCCTCAACTAGTGAAAATAGTGAAAAAAAAGAGTGTTCATTTTCGTAGTATGTTTGGTTTTATGATACTTCCTCTTTTGGAAAGGGATTGTTAGCACCAAGGTCCACATTAAAAATGTTTAAAGGAGAGTGAAAAAAGTACCCTTCTTCCGTTAAAGGAAAAGTTTGTTTTAAATTAACTTGGATGAGTCTTCAAAAAATTTCCTGGTGGAACATTATGGTTGGAAAGGAATAACCTTATTTTTTGCAATCAATCCACTCGTCCAGCATTGGTGGTGGATCTAACCAAGACTCTTCTTTTTGAAAGTGTTAAATCTAAAATAAAATTATATTTGTTGACTAAATTATTTGGTTTGGAGATATTCATCCTCGCCCCTTCCGTCCACCATCTTGAAATCCATGCTTAGAATCCCGTTAGATAAGGAAAATATATAAAGTATTTGAAATATGGTGGAAAAATCACCAAATTATTTTTCTCTTCTTTGATGGATCATTGAAACTGAATCTAGGGGTGGAAGGAGTAGGGGTGATTCTCTTTAACCCCAAGGGATAAATAATTGTTGAATTCACATGAGAATTGCGCATGAATACTTAGAATTGACTGAAATATATGGCTCTTTTTTAGGGGTTAAGGTTAGCACAACATATTGGCATATATGAGATTTAGGCCTTCGATGAGTCCTTGAATATCATATGCTTTTTTATTTCCAATAAAATCCTTAAGATCTTCTCCTTTGAAGAAAAATTGGTATAATTGGACTCATCCTATCCTCTCTCCCTAGATCCAAATTTGTTCACATCCTAAGGGATCTAAACAAGGTTGTTAATATGCCTTGGCCAATTGGGAAGTGAACATTCTGAAGGGAATTTTAATGTCCAAAAATGGAAATCTATCCTATCAAGTCATACCATGAAGATCGACATTTGTAAGTATGATGAGGGGTTCTATTGAATTAGATGGTGTAGTTTCCTAACACACGTGCCTCCTCCCAGCAATCATGGAGTAAAATGAATATTAATGGCCCTTCAAATAGACAAATGTTGAAAGCATGCGAGGTAATGATATATCAATAGTATGATCTAGGTAAAATATCTTATTCCCTATGGATGGATAATATGGATACCGAGTTAGATGGTATTGTGGATTTGCTTTAATGCGAGGCGATCCTTTCTTGGTGTTCTAGGACAATAATGAAAATAAATGGGATGGGGAAATTTAAACCATGTCATTCAATGTAGTTTATATAGTATCAATCTTGGAGAACTTGCGAAAGTAGACATACATGTATCATCAATCTTCTAAGTAGGAACCACCACGATGGGTGTTGGCATAGCCAATGCAAGGACTCAGCCATGTACGATAACAAAAGTAGTACAGACAATTGCCCATCCCATGAATGAAACACCTCTCATCATATGTAAAGGTTTTGAAGCACAAATTACCCACTGTAAAGTTGTTCTTGCGTTCAAATGAGTGTCCCTACGAGGATCAAATTTGACAGCTTCAGTGGGAGGAAAAGATGGAAAGAAAGAAGCACCAGGCTCAGGGGGGAAAAACCGCTAGTACTCTTGAATCTCAGGGAAAGAGAATCCATAAGTTGGAGCATCATTTGAGCCTTCTTAAATACCAACTAACCAATACCTCAAGAAATACCTCTCTAATCAAGTAAGAACCAGGGATTCTAGGCATGCTTTTTGGATAAGGAAGTTTCTCCAATTTCACTTAATTTATCTAAATATTTTTCAAATATCTTTATTTATTGGGTGTTTTTATCCAAATTTAATGTATCTAGGATAATTTCAGATATTTTACTTCTCCATGATGCAGGGGAGATTTGTTAATATGTAGTAGTAGGATAGATTTTTGTTGCTAGTTTTGGATTTTTGATGGCAAATTTCTATGAACTTTCACATCTAATTTTGTTCAGTTGCTATGCCACCTTTTGTTGATGTATATGTAACTTTGTAATGTATTTCACCCATGTATTTCATATATGTATTTTGTACTCCTATAGAGATGGTATTATTCCTCTATACGGAAGTTTTTGTATTCCTATAGAGATGTTATTATTCCTCTATATGGAAGTGTCGTCATTTATATTGTAAGTGTCGTAACTTATACTTGATGGGTTATTAGACTACCTTGTTGGAGTCAGCCCTTTATAAGTCATGTGGGTCAAAGGGTTATTAGACCACCCTAGTGGGGGTCAGCCGAGTCAGCATTATGTTAAGTGGTTAAGTTGAGGCCGACCTAGTTGAGTAAAGGTCAAGTCAAGTTAGTGTATAAATAGAGAGTGTGTCTCTCTCATTTAATACATTCTTTTCTCTCACTCACACTTGGGAGAGTGGTGCACTTGTGGAGGAGGAGGCTCTGCTGCTAGGAGAAGACTATCTCTTGTATTCTGGTTGTATCATTGCTCTATCTATCTCTGAGGAAGTTATTGGGGTTTTTCACCTTTATGGTTTTCCCCAAGTAAACTCTGTGTCTCTTGTGTGCTTGCATTATTGTGTCCATGATTGATATGCTATAGATTTTCTGTACATGTTGTTCTCTCATTTAAGATCCTAGATTAGATTGAAGTAAATTCTGAAAATTTAACACCTTTTTTAATCGAAAACTCTACTCATTCTTGCTAAAAAATTATATTGGATAATATAAGAGTAATTAGGGAAATTGAAGTGGAGGGAATTTCTAGTAGGTTAAGAAGGATAAGGGAGCAAGAAGGAGAAGATAGGTCTTTTGGAGGAATGGGAATATGAGACGTTTTCTTGAAATTGTCTTCGAAGATAGTATCATCAAATAAACTTGGAAAATATCATGAATGTATTGCACATGTGGAGAAATCAACTTAGGGGCATCAATTTTATTCTTGATTATATAAAGGATGATTAGGGTCTGAGAATAATCATGGAATTAAATCAACTGGAATCATTTTTCCAAAGTGTATGCGGGAAGATGAAAACCATGAGTGTTGTGGGGAAAATGCACCTATAGTTCAGGGGAAAAACTACCAACTTATGGTGATAAAGATAGACTTACAAGCATTCTACAAGTATAACTAATAAATGAAGAGATTAGGGTTTAGAGATGTAGGCACCTTATTCAGAAGGTTGATCCTAGCTTTTCCTCCCTCGCTCTTCAATGCTTATCCAGTGTCGCAATGCCCGGACCTGCAAAACAACTTGATACCTTTCTCAAAGACATTTGACTACATATATAAGACTGATATCCATAATATAAAGAGACATCAAACTATAATCAAACAGTAATCAAATCTAAGACACATTAATAGGTCATATTTGGAAAGAGAAGAACATCTGATCTTTATTAATGAATGAAAGCAAGTACATACAATTATACCTTCCTTCAAGCTTGGCACTTCACGAAACCTAGATTCAAAGTCTCCTGCTTCTGTTATCCAAAGATCCCAGCCTCTAAGCAATTGTACTAGGGTTTACCAAAACTGAAGCACAAGAGAGGGGATGAGGGTCTCCATTCCTCCAGCATAACTTTGTAATTGGGCTTGGTCCTCTCACATGACCCTTCTACCCTCCTTATATAGTCAGTGAGGAAGAGGAAAAGAAGTTACAACCACTCAAGAGGTTTCCCAACCAACTTAACTTACTCGAATTTCAAGATTTTTGACCAAAACAAGTGTGTACGCTACTCTATAGTAGACAAAGTCGCGTACATATGGCAATGGGCGCTACTTTAAATGAGACAAAGTCGCGTACACACGCTACTATTTCAACAATAGAGTCGCGCTCATAGTGAAAAATGGCCAAAAACAGGCTTTTCTGCTCATTTTTAGGAGATGGTTTGGTCTGGAAAAATGTTCCTAAGGGTCATATACATCAAATGGGTCAAGAATGAGGTAATTTCAACCATTTTTAGTGTCCCAAATGACTCCTCCATCCACAAAAGTCCTGTTGTGTGACTGAAACTTGATCTCAAGAAGTGTCGTCATGCGACTAAGGGAAGCAAGTGTCGTCACGGACAGAGAGGTGTCATTTCAAGCTATAACAGATGCCCCCTAATGTATGAGGTCAGAGGGAGTACGGGAAACGATGGCCGAAATACATTATAAATAAAAAAAAGTTGAATCGTGGAGGAACGGAGAAACCAAGAATCATAGGCTCAAATGAAGTACCTGAAAGCAAAGGCAAAGTCAGACAAACTTATCCATGGGGTAACTGTCCATGTTCAAATGATGGAACATGATTCCAAGAGGATACAATAATGATCCAAAATACTAATGCATATATCATGGCCACTAAAATACAAGCGTGGATCCATGAGGAACATAAGTGTAAACATAGCCACATAAATACAAGGTGGATCTATGTCAAAACTGGAGAACATAGCCATAGAGAACAAGCTGGATCTATGTCTCATCAAGAGCCAAAAATATTGTGGCTCAGTCTTGCGCAACTTGGGTGATAACATAAATGAGGTGATGTTATCGAGGATCCCAAGGTCTTCATCCAAAAACAACCCAAGGTACAAACCTATCCATGCGAATAAATGAGTTGTTGTCGAACATGGGAGGTATCGTTTGATTACCGGTCATTGATGTATACCGTTAACAAATGCGAGGGTGTCCACCAATAATGAAAATGGAACCCAAGGTAACTAGTACATTCAAGCAAGTGCGAATAAGTGGTCTTGCCGTCGAACACTTGAAGAATCCATCAGATAGGAGACATTGATGTATTCCCATCTATCCAATAGCGAGGGAAACTGCCACTAATGACTGCAATCCCCAAGGTACTAACCGAAACTCTAAACTTCATTCCCAGAGCACAATGATTTGAAGTCGATGGGAGGAAGTCCGTTGGAAGGGAGGCCTTAATGCATCCTCCATCATCCAACACGAGGGACACTCAACAGGTATGAGCTGATTTGAAGTAGGACTGAACACATGATGAAACATACTGACACCAAGGAATGGCCGACACATGAGGTCAAGGCAACTGCAGAATGGCTGACACAGGTTATATCCTTGAACAGTGAGCACGACACAAGAGTGACTTAGGCAGCTTTTAACACAAAGAGACCACGATACAAATCTGCAATGTAGGAGACATTAACAGATTCTCCAAATGATTGGAAGACTAACCAAACGGAGGAGTAGGAACTCTGAGATCAGGATTACCCTAAGGCCAACGCTAGAACCCAACTTGTTTGATAGAATCAAAACAGGTGCTTTGTTCAAGGAGATAGTTGACTTGCTGCCATCATATTGAAAGATATTTTAACATTCTTCCCTTCCCTTTCCTTTTTCATTTTTTAACGAGCTTGACAAAGAACTAAAGCATGCTCGACGGTATTTTCATATTTAAGGAGTCTGAAAAACCTAGAAGAAAACTCCATACACCTATCCGTGGATTTTATATCGAGCCCGGATTGGTCTGTGCTCGGCGGTGTTTTCTTGCTTATAGAGTTGAAAAACTTAAACAATCCTCTATACACTTATCCGTGGATTTTATATCGAGCCTGGATTGGTATGTGCTCACTTGGTGTTTTCACATTTCGAGAGTCTGAAAACCCTAAAGACAACTCCAAAGGTCCTTTTTCGTAAAGTTAGTCTCCTTCCCCGAAAAAGTGTAAAATGATGGAAGAAGAACTCTTCTAGCGCATACAAGAGTATACCTAGAGTATACCTTTTCCGTAAATTATCCACCAAGGCCCGGAAAAGGGGTAATTCTATACCTCAGTGGATGTCGGTTCAGTTATTTTAAAGAGCCCGAAAAGACAACTATGCTCGGCAAACTTTTCCTATTTAAGGAGTCTGAAAAGGGCTTAAAAGAACTCCATTGGGATCTTTTCCGTAAAGGTTTAACGAGTCCGGAAAAGTAAACTCATGACCTCCTTACTGTTTGTAACGAGCTCAAAGGAGATAGGAAAATGCTCATAACTTCCTTACTGTTTTTTAACAAGCTCGAAGGAAAGGTGGAAGAAATGCTCGTAGCCTCCTTATTGTTTGTAACGAGCTCGAAGGAAAGGTGGAAGACTGCTCGAAACCTACTTACTGTTTTTAACGAGCTCGAAGTAAAAGAAGAATGCTCGCAATGGGAGGAGACGAGTGTCAGGGACATGCAAAACTAGCTCCAAGCGCATGGAACAAAGCTATGCATAATGCAAGGAACATGAGCAAGATAAGGACACTCAGGGTGTGTCTCCTCCAGGTAAAAGGTGTCAAACTGCGAAGGAAAAATGATACAGGGCTTAGCGGAAATGAGATCAGAGATGGAGGCTTATACAATGAGCTAAAAGCATGGAAGCCGGCTTCAGGCTCATTAGCGCAAGCGGGATCATAATAGATGCATATGCAATTTGAACATAAAGATGGGAGCCTTATCAGGGATGGCCAAAAATATATGAGGAAGAAAGATATGAGGCTTCTTCTCAAAGTCATGGTAAATCTAAAAAGGCTCCTGAACCTATGAGAAAAACTCAGCACGGGCACCAAAATGGCATAAGGGTGCTGACTAGGGTGACCCATGTTAGGTAGGCTCTGCTGTCGGACTGGTGCACAATGCATAAAGAGATGGCTAACACACCAATATCCAACAGGCTCGACCCTATGGCGAATTCGGATGGCAAAAGGTTCAAATGCAACATAACAGCGGGGAAGCCTAAACCTATATGCAAGGTTCCGAATATACCTGACATGGTTGCACAAGGTGTCGAAAAGGACCAGTAAGCAAGTATACATCCAACTAAGAATCCTGTCTCCAAGAAACATTAGTACCAGGATCATATCTAAAACATATGTAAGGAAAGACCTGATACAAGTCACTGTGGTAGAAATACTTTCAACTTCACTATCATCAACAGCAGGCATAAACAAGGCAGAGTTTTCAAATGAAGACTCTATGGTACCTAAGCCCGAGGACTTACAATCAACAAGATCAACTTCAAGATGAAGATCAAAGTTGAAGGACATGATGGAATCTGCAGAAACAAATTCATCATCACGGGAGTTGAAAATTCTAGAAGCAGAATCAAACTCAGCAGGAACACTGATTTGCGGATCTATAGGAGAGTCCAAAGAATCAACAGTAGGAAGATCAGACTTTAAGGTCAAACCAGGGTTGGACATGACTGCGACTGGATCAACATCCAAATGAATGGCAGACTGTACTATAGACTCTAGAAAAACTTCATCGGAAGGAAGTATATCATCCCAGATAGAACACATATCTAAACATTCAGATGGAGGTGTCACTTGGTCAAAAGCTGGGACCAAGTCCCGAGAAGGTAAGCATGAACTCAGAGACTTCTTCTCAGTAGTAGTTGAACTCAAGGAACAATATGCCACATTAGGCTCATGTGACATAGTAGTGCCTAATGACAAGGGATTAGACTGGTCTTCAGTTGGGTAATAAGGAGGATCAACGAATGCAAGCTGGTCGATGGTGATCACGCCCAAGGATCATATCATAAATGTAATCACGCCCAAGGATCATATCAAAGTCCACAGGGTCCTTTAGAACCATAAAATCAACTAAGACTGTTTTTCCACCCAAGGTAACAGGTGCCTGACGGAGGAATCCGATCGGTTCACTAGGTCTTCTATCAAAGTTCAACGACCAATTAACAGCTAGAATAACATTAGGGAAACCCAAATCTCTCCAAGCATAAGTGGATAAGATACTAACAGAAGCACCTTCATCAACAATGCATCGATCAACCATATGGTTTCCGATATCAACCTTTATCTAGAAAGGTGTTGAAGAAGGAAGACGAGGCTCGGCTAGACTATTCCAATCAAAGGAAACAATCCTAGGGCTTGGTAGGGGTTCACATGGCACAGATGAAGTGCCCCCTTTTTCAGGAACATCCAAACTGGAAATGCAGAAGACTTCAGTAGTAGGTGCATCAATCTCTGAAGGACTGATGGGATCGGTCGAAGATTGCATCGATTCAATCACTTCACTCTCCGAAGGAAGAGTGGGGTCGACCAAAGATTGCATTGGTTCAACCACTTTATCAACCAAAGGTTGATCTGATTGTAGGGAATCTATGGACAACTCAGGAACAGAGGTTCCTTCAGACATGGACCACACTTTTCGTGCCTCTGGAATGGCAGGGCATCGGTGAGTAAGGTGATCTCTCTTACAAAGTTTACAAGGGAACTTTGGTTTTCGTCCTATCGGTTTAGACTCCTTTACAATGTCATTACTCTCAGCATGACTAGCATTAGCTGACAGCTTGCCCCCAGCATGACTCACAGAGGCTGGTTGCTCAGAAGCAGAAGACTTTTGAACAAAGGACCACACTTTTTGCATTTCTAGAAGTACAGGGAACAAGCAAGTAAGGTGGTCTCCCTCGCAAAACTTACAAGGGAACTTAAGCTTCTGTTTGTTGGGTTTGTTGACAATGTCAACTCCCTCAGCATGACTTGCAGTGGCTGATCTGATGTCTCCAGTATGACTTACAAGAACTGGTGACTTGTCATTAATATGGCTAGCAGTGATCAATGACGTGTCCTCAACATGAATGACAGTGGTTGAAGACAAGCTTTCAGTATGATTTTCAGTGACTAAAAGTTTTCTCCCAGCATGACCTCCAGAGGTTGGGTGAGTGCCCCCTGCATGACTTGCAGAGGCAGGGTGCTTTCCCCCAGCATGACTTACAGAGGCTAGGTTGCTGCCCCCTTGTTTTGTCATCTTCTTCCTATTCTTCCCCCGTCTATTCCTTTTAGACTGCTGGCTACTAGAATTGCTACTTTCGCCACATGAGGTAGAAGGAGGAGGAGAAGATGTTACTGGCAAGGGAGGCATAGGGTTCTGATGCTCTTGATTTGAGGTGCTCACAAAAGAAGCGTCAAGAGCATGCAAGGAATTCGGAGTGGAAAACAACCAAACCGGCAGCCCAATAGTGAATCCAGGAAGATTCAGAGTAGCCATTAAGGGAGCACCAATGTTTCCAATGAATGGAATAGCACAAGGATCCCTCGGAACAGGGGTACCTTGATTGGCACTCACTGTAATGGTAGACATAGTTTCCTGCTCAAATGAACAAGAAAATCTCTAAGGCAAACTAAAAAAAAGTAGCACAAAGAGCACACCACTAAAAAAGGTCCTAAGTAAATCAAACCAGGCAGACAGATGCCTTCCGGAGAAAATTCTGGGATGATGAGGGCCCATAACAGATCAACGAAGGATGAAGGACAGTTACCCGGGGTCCACAATACAATGACTAAGGGTGCAAGCGCTGGAATCACCCAACCGCCCTCCCAAAGACCTGCAAGGGATTTCCTCCCACGTCTGTCCTAGGTATAGCAGATATACCCTCCGCTGTCACCTGTGTATGAACCTAGAGTCTGATACTAAGGATACCACAACATCGAAAATTCCTAGGGGAACAGTCACTGGTCGAATCAGAAAGCGTGGGTAGGGTAGCTAAGCCCGAAACTCTAAAGAGTCCCCAATACGCAATCCGATCCTGGCGTATGCTCGAACAGAAAGTAGGAGGGGTATTCCCACAAACTAATCTCACATTGACCTACTGCATAGATCCCAGGCAAATTTTGAGTGAGGTGGGTTTACCTGATGATAGTCTCACTACGATTTTTGCGCAATGTGTGATCTTGGGTGGTTTAAGGTGTTTTAAACCCAAGATCCTAACCAAGACTAGTTGGTGTAGTGTAACCTAGAAAAGAAAATGTTGCTAGTTCATTTTATTAGAGTTCATTTTAAAGGTTACTTGATTACTCAAAAAGGTAGTGGGTGTGTGAGAGTGGTTAGAATAGAAATAGAGTACTGAAAATGAAATATTTACCACCAAACAAATCTTTTTCTTTTCAATGCAAGTCTTAAAATTCTGATCTAGAATGCATATGCAAGTGCAATTTTTTAATCTTTTGAATGCAAAAAAGGTAAAAATAAAGTCTAAATGTATAAAAATAAACTCAAAACCTAAAAATGCAGCTACTCAAACCAATAAGTATGCAAAAGAAAACTTGTTCTTTTTGATGCAAAGCACTCTAAAATCTTTTAAGCCACTTGCAAGGTACTCTATTTAGAAAATGAATGAAAATTCTTTATGCTTTTCAAAGGTAAGAAACAAAAACTGAAACTAACCTACTATCAAAACAAAGCAAAGAAACTTTCAGGTTCTCTTTATGAAACAGTAAAAGCTACCAAATATGACTTTCAATTTCTTATTGATGTAAGCATGCCAACCATTGGGAAAAGAGTACAAAAACTACTTTTAGACCCAAACGAAGCAAATGACCTATGAAGAAGTATGGTTTGGTAAAGTCAGGTCTACACATAAATAATGCAAACAAGGTCTTGAACAACAGCCAAAACACTTGAGCTTTCACTACAAAAGAAAAACTAAAAGCACAAGGGAGGATAAGAAACCAACCTAAAAGAGAAATTTCACTCAAATAGATACAAACAGGGTCAAGAAGACTCAATAGGTTTCAAATCCAATGGAAATGGGGTAAGCAGGTTCAGTCAGACACAAATTAGGGTACAAAACACCAAACGGGTCCACCACCCCCCAACTTGGGTCAACAAGCCCCAAACCTTTCCAACCAAGCCCAAATTGATCAAAAAAGGTTCAAATGATGAATGTAAGATCAGTACAAGGATGGGAGACCACTTACAGTGGTTTAACTCAGACCTAGGGTCGTCAGGGACCCCAAAAAATGCAGCCACAGCCCCCATATTTGGGTCCACAACCCAAAACTCAAAAAATCAAACCCATATTTTGAGCGCTACTGTGTATGAAGGAAACTAGCGCTCATAGAAGTATGGGCGCTACTGTGCAGAGGAAAAGTAGCGTATGAACGCTACTGTGTGGTACAAATAGTAGCGTACAAGAAAAAAAGTCTAAAAAATGGGGTTAAAACCCCCAAACTGGGTCCACAAAGGTTTACAAGGGCTGGGAAGGGTCTGTAAAAAGCCTAGGAGGGTCAAACAGAGCCTACTAACTGATCCTAATCAAGAAAATGAACAAAGACCATCAAACAAGACTGAAGAAATGACCTTGGATACCCCTAAGCAGTTAGGCTTTCCCCAGCGGAGTCGCCATTCTGTTGTGGGGAAAATGCACCTATAGTTCAGGGGAGAAACTACCAACTTACGGTGATAAAGATAGACTTACAAGCATTCTGCAAGTATAACTAATAAATGAAGAGATTAGGGTTTAGATATGTAGGCACCTTATTCAGAAGGTTGATCCTAGCTTTTCCTCCCTCGCTCTTCAATGCTTATCCAGTGTCGCAATGCCCAGACCTGCAAAACAACTTGATACCTTTCTCAAACACATTTGACTACATATATAAGACTGATATCCATAATATAAAGAGACATCAAACTATAATCAAACAGTAATCAAATCTAAGACACATTAATAGGTCATATTTGGAAAGAGAAGAACATCTGATCTTTATTAATGAATGAAAGCAAGTACATACAATTATACCTTCCTTCAAGCTTGGCACTTCACGAAACCTAGATTCAAGGTCTCCTGCTTCTGTTCTCCAAAGATCCCAGCCTCTAAGCAATTGTACTAGGGTTTACCAAAACTGAAGCACAAGAGAGGGGATGAGGGTCTCCATTCCTCCAGCATAACTTTGTAATTGGGTTTGGTCCTCTCACATGACCCTTCTACCCTCCTTATATAGTCAGTGAGGAAGAGGAAAAGAAGTTACAACCACTCAAGAGGTTTCCCAACCAACTTAACTTACTCGAATTTCGAGATTTTTGACCAAAACAAGTGTGTACGCTACTCTATAGTAGACAAAGTCGCGTACATATGGCAATGGGCGCTACTTTAAATGAGACAAAGTCACGTACACACGCTACTATTTCAACAGTAGAGTCGCGCTCATAGTGAAAAATGGCCAAAAACAGGCTTTTCTGCTCATTTTCAGGAGATGGTTTGGTCTGGAAAAATGTTCCTAAGGGTCATATACATCAAATGGGTCAAGAATGAGGTAATTTCAACCATTTTTAGTGTCCCAAATTACTCCTCCATCCACAAAAGTGTTGAATATTGTAACTTCTAAGAATATTATAATTGTACATTATTTATTCCAGAGATGTTTCATTCCTCCGAGGTAATCCTACTATGTATCTGGAGATGTTTATTCCTCCAGGGTTTGATATTAACTAGGGTTACTAGACCCACCATGTGTGGGTCGGCCCTGTAGTTATATTTTAGGGGTTATTAGACTTCTCCAGGTGAGGTCGGCCCCAACAGGTCTTTTAGTCAGTTGAGAGTCAAGTATAAATAGAGGAGGCGAACTCCTCATTAGATCATTCACTCACTTGTGGAAGAGTGCGCACTTGTTTGGGAGATCAGCTAAGGAGACAAAGGAAGGAGGAGCACATCTTGTATTTTGGTTGTTCATCTTATTGAGGAAAGCTTTACTAGGTTTTCTACCCCATGAGGCTTTCCCAGGATATATTGTGTGTCTATCTTGTGATTATGCTTCTTTCAGTGATCTTGCTTGGTTATTTGGTTTAAACTTAACATGGTATCAGAGCTAGACTGAATAGGACATCTTTCACAAGGTAAGATTATCTCTCTCTCTCTTTTTGGTGAAGTTAGGGTTTTCAGCCCAAAGTTGGTATTATTGATTTTTGGTTGCATGGCTGGATATCCCTCCTCAATACCTTTCTTTTAAGCCCTAGATCGAACTTTTTGGTTGGGTAGAACTCCGGGAATTGCAAACCCTAATTCTACCAAAAGTGTGATACGTCAGATTTTGGTTTCAGAAAAAAGTTGGAATTTTTGGTTTCTGATTACATGGTTGGATAGCCCTTATCAAGAGCATTCTTTTAAGTCCTAGATCGAACTTTTTGGTTGGGTAGAACTCCGGGAATTGCAAACCCTAATTCTACCAAAAGTGTGATAAAATTCTGTTTCAGTTTCCGGAAAAGTAAAAAGTAGCTTTCCAAGTAAGTCTACTCTGTCTCTTGGACTCCCCCAAGAGAAGATGGCTCCAAATACTAATCTTGAAGACAAGCTAGAAGGCATAGAGAATTTCCGGGCATGGAAATATAGAATTGGTCTCATTCTTGAAGAGAATAACCTTGCTCATTATATCAAGGAGGAAGTTGCAGAACCAGAAGAAGATGAAGCCAAAGAAAAGCACAGGAAAGATCTGATTAGGGCAAAGAGAATCATAGCTGATTCCATTAAAGACCACTTGATTCCCCAAGTGTCTTCCAAGAAGACTCCAAAGGAAATGTATGATGCCCTAGGAAGAATGTATGAAGGAAAGAACATCAATAGGAAGATGAATCTGAGGTCTAAATTGAAGAGCACCAAGATGCACAAAGGAGAATCCATTCAAGACTACTTCTCAAGGGTTTCACAAATCAAGGAACAACTAGATGCAATTGGTGATACCCTTGATGAGGATGAACTTGTGATGACTGCCCTCAATGGTCTCACTAGATCTTGGGAGTCATTTATACAAACCATGTGTGCCAGGAAAGAGAGCATGAAGTTTGATGTAGTATGGGAGGATTGTGTTCAAGAAGAAGCTAGGGTTGCAAATACAGAAGCCCTTCTCAAAGAGGATGACCAAGCCCTAGCCACTCATACCAAAAGAAGAAGAATGAGTCATTTCAAGAGAGTTGATCACAAAGGATCTCAACACTTCTCTAGATCTAACAAGAGAAGAGGACCCAATTCAGCAAGAGATTTCTCTACGGTAGAATGCTACAGTTGTCATAAATTGGGACACATCTCCAGATATTGTCCTTCTCAAAGGAAGAAAGTCTTCCACAAAAGACATCATGCACATATGGCAGAAAATGAAAGTGAAGAAGAAGAAGAGGTAGAGGTAAAACCCAAAAAGGAAAAGATGTAAGGTGAAGAAAGAAGATCCAGAAGAATATGTTCTATTCTCTGCACTCTCTGGATCTGTATCTCCTGGAGAAGATACATGGCTCATTGATAGTGGTGCTTCCAAGCACATGACAGGTCAAAGGAAGACCTTCTCAATTCTTGAAGAAAAGTCTTCTTCATAGAAAGTATCTCTAGGAGATGACTACCAATATCCTATCAAAGGAATTGGTGAAGCTAGCTATAAGCTAGATTCTGGAACACCCTTGAAGATGAAAGACATCTTATATGTTCCAGGTTTAAAGAAGAACCTTCTCTCCATCTCAGCTCTAGATAAGAAAGGCTTCAGAGTAGCCTTCATAGATGGACAAGTACTCATGTGGTCCAAAGGGAAGACAATTAAAGATGCAGTTGTTATTGGTGAAGAAGAAGGAGGTCTCTATAAACTCAAGGGTCATCCAGAAGCTGCCCTTGCACATGAGATCTCTAGCCCCAGTGAGCTATGGCATAGAAGATTAGCCCACATCAACTTTAAAGCCTTACCCTATGTAAGCAAGGTAGTCATAGGACTACCAGATTTAAAGGCTGATCATGATGGCTCATGTAAAGGATGTAAGAAAGGGAAAAATATCAAAAACCCCTTTCCAAAGAGTGAAACAAAGACTAAGAACATTTTAGAGCTTATACACTCAGATGTATGTGGTCCAATGCCCACCACTTCCTTAAGTGGGTTTGAATACTATCTTTCATTCATAGATGACTATTCAAGGAAAACTTGGATATACTTCCTAAAAGGGAAGAATGAAGTCTTTGGAAAATTCAAGGAGTTCAAGGCTCTAATAGAAAATCTATCAGACAAGAAAATCAAAACTCTCAGAACAGATAATGGCAGAGAATTCACCTCAAAGGAATTTGAGGACTTTTGCAAAGAAGCTGGAATTAAAAGGGAACTAACTACTCTCTACAATCCCCAACAGAATGGGGTGGCTGAAAGGAAAAATAGAACAATCATGGAAGCTGTGAAGACCATGATACATGACCAAGATCTTCCCATGTACTTATGGGATGAAGCAGCCAAGACAGCAGTTTATGTGCAAAATAGATTATGTCACAGTGCTCTTGAATTCAAAACTCCATAAGAAGTGTTTACAGGTAAGAAGCCCGAGGTAAGTCATCTTAAAATATTTGGGTGTCCTGTGTATATCCACATTCCAAAAGAAAAGAGAACCAAGTTGGATCCCTCAGGTAAGAAGGGAATGTTTGTTGGTTATTGTGAAACTTCCAAACCCTTCAGAATCTACATACCAGGTTTCCATCATATAGAAATAAGTAGAGATGTAACCTTTGATGAGGAAGCAGCTCTCAAGAAATACAGAAAGTGTCAACTTGAAGAAGTTTATGAAGAAGATTCATCACCCAGAGATTCAGAGACTATTCACATCCCTGAAGAAGCTACACCAGAGGATCATGACATGCTGGAACCTCAAGAACCACCTGTTGCAGAACTATCCAGGAAAAGAAGACCAGCATGGGCTAGAGATATTATCCAAGGAGCTGAAAGATATGGAGCTCCTGAAGGCTCCACTAGAGAAAGAAAGAAACCAAAGCTAGTATCCAACTATATGGCCTTAATGTGTGACCTTGTGGATCAACTACCTACTAGCTATGAAGAGGCAGCTCAGAACAAAGAATGGGTAGAAGCAATGACAGAAGAATATCAGTCAATAATGAAAAATGATGTTTGGTATATAGTTCCCAAGCCAAAAGATAAAAGTGTGGTTTCTTCCAAATGGATCTTCAAAATAAAACATGCCGCAGATGGAAGCATTGAAAAATACAAAGCAAGATTTGTAGCTAGAGGATTCTCTCAGAAGGAGGGAATTGACTACGAAGAAACATTTGCACCAGTTGCCAGGTATACTTCAATTAGAACTATTATGGCTCTTGCATCCATGATGAAGTGGAAATTACACCAAATGGATGTTAAGACAGCTTTTCTGAATGGAGTAATTGAAGAAGAAGTTTACATAGAGCAACCTCAAGGGTTTGAGGTTAATGATGGAAGAACTCATGTATGCAAATTGAAGAAGGCATTATATGGGTTGAAACAAGCTCCAAGGGCTTGGTACGGAAGGATTGACAATTTCTTAACTAGCATGGGATTTACCAAAAGTAAAGCTGACCCAAATCTTTATCTCAAGGTGATGGATGATGAACCAGTTATATTGTTGTTATATGTAGATGATCTTTTCCTAACTGGAGATGAGAATCAGATTATTAAAAGCAAGAAGAAGCTTTCTTCAGAATTCGAAATGAAAGATCTCGGACTGATGCACTACTTCTTAGGCTTAGAAGTATGGCAAGAACCAAAAGGAATCTTTCTAAATCAAGGTAAGTACACTGTGGAGATTCTCAAAAGATTTGATATGTTGGAGTGTAAAGCCATGGCCACTCCCATGGACTCCAACTTAAAGTTATTAGTTAATGATTCATCAGAACTAGTGGACATAACTTTATATAGACAAATCATTGGATCATTGATGTACTTAACTAATACTAGGCCTGATATATGCTTTGCTGTAAATACCCTAAGTCAGTATCTAGTAGAACCTAGAAAGGTTCACTTAATAGCTGCAAAGCATGTAATGAGGTACCTAAAAGGTACATTAGATTTTGGCTTATTTTATGTTGGAAATCATGAACTCAGATTACATGGTTACTCAGATTCTGATTGGGCAGGAAGTATCTCAGACAGAAAAAGTACCTCTGGTGGATGTTATGGTCTTGGATCTGCCATGATCTCATGGTTCAGCAAGAAACAATCAAGTGTGGCCCTCAGTACTGCTGAAGCTGAATACATAGCTTCCTGTTCTGCTAGCTGTGAAGCAGTATGGCTTCGAAAACTTTTATCTGGAGTGTTTGACTTAGAAATGGAACCCACTGTGATTATGTGTGATAATCAAAGCTGCATCAAGATGACTGAAAATCCTGTGTTTCATGATAAGTCAAAACACATAGAGATCCGTTACTTTTATATTCGAGATATGGTGCAGAAAGGAGCTATCAAGCTAGAGTATATAAGCACTGAGGATCAAATTGCTGATATCCTGACCAAGCCTCTGTCTCGAGTAAAGTTTGAACACTTCCGAGACAAGCTTGGTGTAGTTCAGAAGAACCCTCCTCGAAAGGGGGAGTAGCACAGTATGAGACAGACAAGCCTATCTCATCAATGATGAGATTACTTATTTTTCTTTGCACTTACTCACCTAGAATTATTTAGATTTAGCACTCTTATATTCTTTATTTTTATGATTAGATGTATACATGCTTTTGATGTTAGATGCTTTTGACGATAGATGTATACATGCTTTTGATGTTAGATGCTTTTGACGATAGATGTATACATGCTTTTGATGTTGATGATACATGTTATGGTTATACATGATGATGATACATGTTGTGGTTATACATGCTTTTGATGTTGATGATACATGTTATGGTTATACATGTTGATGATACATGTTGTGGTTATACATGTTTTGATGTCGATGATACATGTTATGGTTATACCTGTTTTGATGATGATGATACATGTTGTGGTTATACATGTTTTTAATGTTGATGATACATGTTGTGGTTATACATGTTTTGATGATGATAATACATGTTGTGGTTATACATGTTTTGATATCGATGATACATGTTGTGGTGATACATGTTATGATGATGAGGATACATGTCCTTAATGGACAGTTGAGGGGATTGGATCATCCCTGGAATTTCAGTCCTAAAGAGAGCCGTAGATGTGAGGTCTCCGAGAATGAAGTCCTTAATGGACAGTTGAGGGGATTGGATCATCCCTGGAATTTCAGTCCTAAAGAGAGTCGTAGACGTGAGGTCTCCGAGAATGAAGTCCTTAATGGACAGTTGAGGGGATTGGATCATCCCTGGACTTTCAGTCCTAAAGAGAGCCGTAGACGTGAGGTCTCCGAGAATGAAGTCCTTAATGGACAGTTGAGGGGATTGGATCATCCCTGGACTTTCAGTCCTAAAGAGAGCCATAGACGTGAGGTCTCTGAGAATGAAGTCCTTAGTGGACAGTTGAAGGGATTGGGATCATTCCTGGACTTCAGTCCGAAAGAAGAGCCGTAGACGTATGTCTTCGAGAATGAAGGAATTGGGATCATTCCTGGACTTCAGTCCGAAAGAAGAGCCGTAGACGTATGTCTTCGAGAATGAAGGGATTGGATCATTCCTGGACTTCAGTCCGAAAGAAGAGACGTAGACGTATGTCTTCGAGAATGAAGGGATTGGATCATTCCTGGACTTCAGTCCGAAAGAAGAACCGTAGACGTATGTCTTCGAGAATGAAGGGATTGGATCATTCCTGGACTTCAGTCCGAAAGAAGAACCGCAGACGTATGTCTTCGAGAATGAAGGGATTGGATCATTCCTGGACTTCAGTCCAAAAGAAGAGCCATAGACGTATGTCTTCGATAATGAAGGGATTGGATCATTCCTGGACTTCAGTCCGAAAGAGGAGCCGTAGACGTGAGGTCTCCGAGAAAATGATAGGACTGGATCATCCCTGGACTTCGGTTCAAAAGGTACATGGCTGTTTTACATCATTCCTTGACGATGACGATGATCGTGTGATGACGATGCTGATGATCGTATGATGATGATGCTGATGATCGTGTGATGACGATGCCGATGATCGTGTGATGACGATGCTGATGATCGTATGATGATGATGCTGATGATCGTGTGATGATGATGCCGATGATCGTGTGATGACGATGCTGATGATCGTATGATGATGATGCTGATGATCGTGTGATGACGATGCCGATGATCGTGTGATGACGATGCCGATGATCATGTGATGACGATGCTGATGATCATGTGATGACGATGCTGATGATCGTATGATGACGATGCTGATGATCGTGTGATGACGATGCCTATGATCGTGTGACGATGATAATGATGATCGTGTGATGACGATGCTAATGATCGTATGACGATGTTGATGTTCCAGTAACTAGTCAAGTTACTGATGATGATGAAATGAAGAAAGCTTCCGATGATATATAGATGATGTAGTAAATGACTCCTTGCTCCTACAGATGTTGTTATAATATCCTTCTCGTTAAGGGGGAGTGTTGAATATTGTAACTTCTAAGAATATTATAATTGTACATTATTTATTCCGGAGATGTTTCATTCCTTCGAGGTAATCCTACTATGTATCTGGAGATGTTTATTCCTCCAGGGTTTGATATTAACTAGGGTTATTAGACCCACCATGTGTGGGTCGGCCCTGTAGTTATATTTTAGGGGTTATTAGACTTCTCCAAGTGAGGTCGGCCCCAACAGGTCTTTTAGTCAGTTGAGAGTCAAGTATAAATAGAGGAGGTGAACTCCTCATTAGATCATTCACTCACTTGTGGAAGAGTGCGCACTTGTTTGGGAGATCAGCTAAGGAGACAAAGGAAGGAGGAGCACATCTTGTATTTTGGTTGTTCATCTTATTGAGGAAAGCTTTATTGGGTTTTCTACCCCATGAGGGTTTCCCAGGATATATTGTGTGTCTATCTTGTGATTATGCTTCTTTCAGTGATCTTGCTTGGTTATTTGGTTTAAACTTAACAAAAAGTCCTGTTGTGTGACTGAAACTTGATCTCAAGAAGTGTCGTCATGCGACTAAGGGAAGCAAGTGTCGTCACGGACGGAGAGGTGTCATTTCAAGCTATAACAATGAGGGAAGGACAAAAAAATCCATTGGTGAATAAATATTTGATGAATATTTTGATATGATCAATCTGGTTCTTGAATGGTAGACCTATTAATTGGGGAATATGAATGTCCAGACACCAGGTTCCTAGGCTATAATTTGGAAAACTAGGAGTGGCGATAGTTAGAACAACATGACACCATATGTCCTTCATGATTGGACAGCATACTATCAATAGAAATATGATGAAGCTAAACTCTAAGGGGTAGGAGTGGCGATAGTTAGAACAACATGACACCATATGTCCTTCATGATTGGACAGCATACTATCAATAGAAATATGATGAAGCTAAACTCTAAGGGGCAGGATCGGGAAGAATTCAAAAGATATCTAGGAACTTTGCTACTTTGTGGAGTCACCAATTTTTTTTGATTCCCATATGGACATGGGAAAGGACATTGAAAGAACACCACTAGAAGGATAGTCAAGGGGAATATGGGGATGGAAAATTGGGTGTTTCTTAAAGCCCTTGATGTCCTATTGAATTTCAAAGTTATTTGAAAATACCATGTGCAATAATTAATTTAGCAATTAATGAAGATTAAATCAAACTAAGTTAAAAGCATGTAAAAATTCAAATGAATACAAACTGAACATTAGTTGTGACATAATAAAATAAAATCTAAATGAACTACATTAATGGAAAAAAGATTAAATGACTAACCAATTGAATAAATAAAGTAAAAAAATGAAAGTGTTTAACACTTTAAGCGAAGCCAAATTTATATAATTAATATGAATTGAAATGAGTTATACATTAGATCATTAAACAAGATGATAAATGCAAAATTTTATGTCTATTAAGCATAAAATCAGTTATTTTAAATTGAAGAATTAGATTGTTTATTTTAAGTGCAGTGCATTTAGTGTTTGTATAAAAATGTGATTTTTAAGGTATTAATCATTTAACTATGAGTGTTAATGTAAAATGAAGTCTTTTGGGCTAATAATCTGTGACGTTGAAGCAAATAGAAAACTAAATCTTGAAACTAGTTTTATTTTTCAAAATTTAAATAAGAAGGTTAAATGCTCGAAATGTGAAAATTTGTCAAAGATGTACAAGTTGGAAAGAATAATATGCACAATCCTTAATATTTACAATTTAAAAAAGTATAAATATAAAAAAATGAAATTGAATGATTAAAAAAAAGGGAGACAAGGATGTAGGTATGCCCATAAATTATTTTTATTAAGAAATTGGAGTTGGATAGTCATAAGTACAAGTTATAGTTTAGGAAAAATATAATTTGGGGGGATGTAAGGTAAGTAAGGTATGGGGAGTTTACATGAATTGGGGAGGTATACAAAGGAGTATCTACTAAAAATAGGGGATATCTAATATAAAAAAATATATATATATATATTTTTATTGGAAATATGTATTGGGAGGGGGGACCAACAAAAGGATTGCAGTAGGTATTTATCAATATCTAGTGAAATTAGGAGCATTATTTAATATCACACCAAAGCTCATGCTATGGTATTTTTTCACTAAGTAAAGACAACGTGATTAGACTAGTGTCCATATTTGTAATCCCACTTTTGTAATTCAACGTAGCAGACCGACTGTGTAGGTATGGTATACTTATCTAGATGCATTTTCCTATGTATATTGTTTTTTGTAGGTAAGATGTGAAACCTTCTATTAATCAAAAATAGGGAACATAGTTGTACAATAGCAGTTGGTAATCCCATATTGGGCCAACCAGAAGATGACTCTCCTTTACAGCTTCTTAATTAAACTAACATAAAACTCTATGACATTCCCTTCCAAGAGGGTGATATCCATGCAATGACAATTTGGGATATTTTTTCTTTTTCCTAACATCAATCCATCCTGAAAACTGATCAAGAGACGACAAGATGGGAGTTATGGTCAACTGATGCTGGGAGCATTCAAGGTTACCTCGAGAGTGAGCTAATTCCACTTCTTTGTCACTATCTGAGTTATCAGATTCATGTGGGCACTTCTAGCCATTAGTGGAAGACACTCCGACTAGGGCCATATCCATAGTCTCCTCAGGAGTAGGAGGTTCTCCATGGTCCCCTTGTGGCATTTCTGAAACACCATCTTGCTGATGTGCTACATGTGGCAGTTTCGACACAGGAGCCGAGGAGGGTGGAGCTCTTGGTGAGCCATCTTGTGTGTCTGAGGAAGGTTGCTTCCTTTGATTCTTTCCTTCATGCCATCCATGCTGCCGCCTTTTCATGGAGTGAACTGGAGAAGTAGGGAAGGCTTCTTGCAAGTGCCCTGGTTGCTGACAGGATCTACATCTAAAGGCTATGTTTTTGTAATCAAGGGGACGAACGAAGACATAATCCTCACACCAAACGATGTTAATCTTGTCGAGAAGTCCCTTTCTTAGATCCAGCTCCACACAGATGCATGCAAAGGTGGCTAACGCCTTCGATGTTCTGTCTGTGTCCTCTTTGATGAACTTCCCTATGGAGTCACCAATAGTTTGAAAGGATTCAGGATACCAAAACTGTAAGGGGAAGTTTATGAGTCTTACCCATACCGGATTAGTCATTACTGTAGCTATTAAGGAGTTAAAATCTAGGTACCATTTCCTCATAGACAACCCCGATTTCACCCAGAACCAAAGTCCTCCAGCCATGATTTGGTTGCGGTGAATCTCTATTTCAAAATGGACAATGAAGTACACTTTGTAGCACATGAAGAGCTCTAGATTCATCCCCCACATTTTCTTGAGCCAATCACTCAGATTTATGGATGAGGGCCACAGTCCATTGAACCTGTAGATGATGGCCATATTAGATAACTCGCCACACTTTAACGTCAAGGTTAAGCCCAATGTGGCTGAAGAAGCCTCCTCTTGATGCTCCACAATGAAAGTCAGGCCAGAGAAAACCCTTGGATTTTGTTTGGATGTTCCAGAATCCTTGGCTTTCACTGCTTCTGTAAATGTCCGTCTCTTAGTGGAGGAGGGTTTGGCTGCACCTGGTGGTCTCCCATCTCCTCCCCGAATCCTAGACCCAATGTAGATCGAGGAATCCATGTTGATGCCGCAATCCTCCAGCTGAGCATCCAGCAGCAAGAGGCATCCCTTTAAGCAGAGATAGTGGGTGTTCTTGTTAATACCCTCCCATTCGCTTAGCTTATCCAGGATGAGGGCCACCGGATTCATAAAGATCAGGAGAAGGCACCTCGAAGAACTGGACATAAGCTTGAAAAAAATTGGGAAGCATTGGCCCCTTGTGCTGCTATCCTTTTCCGTCATGATCCTCCGAGGGTTTGCACAAGGCAGGTCTCTGTTCCTTTGGGTCACATCTTCCAGGAGAGCTCATTGAGGGGTGAAACTAGATGCATCCTCCTTTGGGATCTCTAGCCGCGGATGTTGCGCTTGAGGGAGGGGCGACAGCATCATTGCTTTGAAAAGATGCTCTAGGGTTCCTTCACCTCTGCATATCGTAGATATCAAATGTCTGTCAAGAATAGGAAGGGGCAAGGACGCGTCGGGCAGGGGGACTTGCTCCTTATTCTCCAGAAAACTGCTGCAATCCCCATTGTGCAGCATAACTCGGTGGGGAGATGGGTGCTGGAAGGGTTCCTCAGGAGGATTCGGTGACTTCCATGTTGCAGACAGGAGGCCATGAGACCTAGCGACCGCTCGGCCTAGTGGTAGGGTTTTCGTGGAGCTCCTCATTCTTCTCAACAACTTATCCATTGTTCTATGTATATTAATCGCGAAGAGTACATTCACTAATTCGATTTTTTTTGTTAGATATTGGGCGTCTGGTAATTTTATTGACGTTTCACTTAGTTGATGAAGTACAGGAAAATATGGAGAATGGATTAAATGATGGCATTCAATATTTTCTACATAAATAGATACCCAAATGAAGTAGTAACAACATTTGATATTGTGCGATGTATAGAGTAAATATTATTTCATATACACTAATTGAAGCCATGGAATGTCTCCCCCCTCTTGTGGAGATGGTAAAGGAATATGTAATTATAAATTCTTCATCGATCATAGACTATACCTTTAAGTGTGTGGTGGTTTAAACTCATATATTGACTAAGGTGATTGTTATAGGTCAAATCTACACTTCTCCGTCCCTGATAACATTATGTTGTCGATCACACAAATGGATACCATGGATTGAAGAGCTAGGTTGCCCTAGATGATGTATGGACTAGAACTACCCTCTTCAGCTGAGAATTTCCCTGTTTACCCTAATCTTTTGACATGTGCACTACTATTTGGGCAACAAACCAGCGCACATCTGCAAGTATGCCCTACTTTCCTCAAGGGAAACTAGCGCACACCTCAGAAAAGTTGTAAGTGCTTGTTGTAAAACACTGAAGTTGCATATTGTCCACTACTATGCCTTGAGGTAACTCACGCACATCTTAATATGAAATAAAAAGTATATTAAGATTATGAATTCGGATTAGTTCAAGATGGTTCTACAACTTCCCCAACCTCTGAATTCAACCACCTCTCGATTACAACTGCCTACCTTATCCCATAAATACAAGGAGGATCCATGAGAGAGGGACCTAGAAAGAATGATTTAAGGGTTGTTACGCTGGAGGAAAGTCCCAAGTCATTGTGAAGAGCAGGAGCCCAGGACTCGGTTGCAGAAGCATCTTGATCGATCAAGTATACTTGTACTGATTCATGTTGAATTGACAAGAAAAAGGTGGAAATACCCTTCCTGTCCCAAATCGAATGTCTATTGGATTGTATGTTAATTTGGATTAGTATCTGATTATTGTTGATGTTTGTTTGCTTTCAATATTCATCAATATTTATATAGTCAAGATACACTGAGGAAGGCTTCCTTTGTGTTGCAAGTTCATCATAGCGAAGGATCAAGCGAGAGATCAAGTGAAATCTAGGACCAGCCGTCAGTTAAAGGTACGTCTTTCGATATCCAGATCTCTTTCATTTGTAGGAACTAAATGCAATATAATGAATGTATTTACCTGTCATATCACCTGATGAATGCTGCTTTATACAATGCACAGTACCGCATATGTCCGAGTGTGCACTGGTTTCTGCACTCCACAGTGGTGCATTTTCCTGTAGTGTCTAGTTTTCTATTAGGGTTTGATTTCCAGTGGTTTGATTTCACTTCTAGCCTTTTGCTTTCCTTCCCTGACTTACCCCTGAGACTCCTATGTCTCTTTTGAGTTTTGTCTACCTCTCTAAAGTCCTTTAGTTTGCTTTTTCTTGCTTGAGTACTTGTTTAAGTGTCTTTACTGCTTTCTAGCCCTTTTTGAAGTTTGTGCACTATTCTTGTTTGGACATAGCTGCATCCCTTTACCCTAGTTGCTTGTTGCAGTCATACAGACTTGCGTTCTTAACGTTTGTTGTTTGTGGCAACGTTAGCACACTTTCATTGTGTCTTATCCTGCCCATTAGGGTTTGACCTCAAGTTTGAGTCCTTAGGGTGCTTTTGAAACGTTGCTTGGGTTAGATACTTTCTTATTGTCTTTTCAGTTCAGTCCAAGTGAGTCAGAGCCTTCTATTTTAGCTTTCTTTTCAGTTCATGTGTTAGTAGGGTCACTTTTTGGTTCACTCACCTACTCTTTCGCTTGGCTTAGTGTTTTCTTAGGGTTTTGATGTTTAGGAGAAACCCTTTTAGGTATGCCTTTCGATTACAAACATCTCTTTTCCCTGTTTCTTTTACACTTTGTTTTCAAGCCTAAATTTATTTCTTTTCAAAACAACTTGGTATTTTGAGTCTTCCTCAAATCTTTTGATTCATTTGTTTTGAGCCATTTAGGTGTTTGTCTTACACACACTTTACATTTAGATATTACTTTCTCTTGTACAAGTTCTCTTTCTCTTACAATTATCAGAAAAGACAAAAATTGTTTAAGAAGCTTAGTAGTAAGGTCTATCATTATTTTAAAGTAGCATAATTTTCTTTGCTTTGAAATTTAAAAGAAAAATACAAAATGATTGTGTTTTAGGATTGCCTAGTTTTCGATTTTTGAAAAAATATAAACGGAAAAGAGAAAAGTTTTTTTGAATTTGAAAGCATTGCTTTACATGCACTTTACTTTCATACAAACCATTCCACACACTGCACTACAACCCTTGAGTAACAAGTAGCCCTTAAAAAGAAATATTAATAAAATTTACTAGCAACATTTTTTCTTTTTAGGTATATGCATAATCAACTAGCTTAGGCTAGAGTTTCGGACTCAAATTACCTTAAACGATCAGAAACTGGCTTTATTACTCAACAATCGTAGTATGACTATCTTTTAGGTAAATCCATCTCTATCAAATAGTCCTGGGATTATTTGCTCAAACCAGAGTCAAGAACGAGGCCGTGGGAGATTGGAATTGTTGAGGGTAGCCCCTCACTTTCCTCTCAAACATAAACCAGAGTTTATTCACGTACGGGGGTCATTTCGGACTTCAGGATTTGCTACCCTTCCCATGTGTTTCGACTAGGCTAACAACTGTCCCTCAGGGTATTTCATATTGATGGTACCCTTGGTATCAGACCTTTAGGGATCTACACAGGTAGAGTGGGCGGTTATTCCCACTTCACCTCAGACAGACGTGGAATATAACCCTTTGGCAGTAATCCCGAGAGGGAATTTAGGTGATTCAAACTCTTACACCTAGAGGACCTCTATTGGATGCCATGTAACTGACCTTCAATACTCTATTAGTATATTATGGGCCCTAATCATCCTAGATTTAATTCTCAGAGTATTTTCCATCTTATTGCTTGGTTTGATCACTTAGGAAATTTTTAGTGGTGTGCTCTTTGTGCTGTTTGTTTTTAGTTGGCCTTAGATATTTCTGGACCATTACATCAGAAACTATGAATAGCATCCCGGTGACCACCAATCAAGGGACCCCTATTCAAGGGGTTCCTTGTGCTTTTCCATTCATTGGGAACATTGGTACTCCCTTAATGGCTACCTTGAATCTTATGGGATTCACTATAGGGATATCGGTTTGGTTTTTTTACACTCTGAATGCCTTGCATGCTCCTGCTGCTTCTCAAGTAAGCACCTCTCATCAAGAGAATCAGAACCCTATGCCTACTTCGCCAGTAACATCTTCTCCTCGTCCTTCTACCTCATGTGGTAAAAGTAGTAATACTAGTAACCAACAGTCTAAAAGGAATAGACGGAAGAAGAATAAGAAGAAGATTCCAAAGCAAGGGGGAAGCCACCCAGCCTATGGAAGTCATGCTAGAGGAACCCACCAAACCTATGGAGTTCATGTTGGGGGAAATCTTTCTGTCACTATAAATCATACTGAACCTATGCAACCAGCCTTTGGAGGTCTTGTTGGGGGCACCTACCCAACCTTTAGTGGTCATGTTGGGAGAACTCACTCAGTCACTATAAATCATACTGAACCAACCCACCCAGCCTCTGAAGGTCATGCTGGGGGAACCTACCTATCCTTTGGAGGTCATGCTAGGATCAAAATTTCAGTCGCTGCAAATCATCCTGAAAGCATGTCTTCAACCAGTGTTGGTCATGTTTAGGACACGTCATTGATGACTGCTAGTAATATTAATGACAAGTCACCAGTTACTGTGAGTCATACTAGATACACTAAATCAACCACTGCAATTCATGCTGAGAAAGTTGACATTGTCGAAAAAACTAATAAATAGAAGCTTAAGTGCCCTTGTAAGTTTTTCGAGGGAGACCACCTGACCTATTTGTGCCCTGTACTTCTAGAAGTGTAAAGAGTGTGGTCCGTAGTTCAAAATTCTTCTGCTTCTGAGCAACCAGCCATTGCAAGTCATGCTGGGGGCAAGCTGTCAACCAATGTTAGTCATGATAAGAGTACTATTTTTTTAAAGGAGTCCAAGCTTATAGGACGCAAGCCAAAGTTCCCTTGTAAGCATTGTAAGGGAGATCACCTTACTCACCTATGCCCTGCTATTCCAGTGGTGCAGAGAGTGTGGTTCATGTATGAAGGATCCTCTACTCCTGAATTGTCTATAGATTCCCAACAGCCTGATCAACCTTTCATTGATGAAGTGGTTGAACCAATGCAATCTTTGATCAACCCCACTCTTCCTTCGGAGAGTGAAGTGGTTGAACAATGCTATCTTTGGTCAACCCCACTCTTCTTTCGGAGAGTGAAGTGATCGAATCGATGAAATCTTCGACTGATCCCATCAGTCCTTCAAATACTTATGCACGTGTCCCTGATGTCTTCTACATTACTAGTTCGAATGTTTCTAAAATAGGGGGCACTTCATCTGTTCCGAGTGAACCCCTACCAAGCTCTGGGATCATTTCCTTTGATTGGAATAGTCTAACTAGGCCTCGCATTCCTTCTGCTACATCTTTTCAGATAAAGGTTGATATTGAAAACCATGCGGTTCATCGATGTATTGTAGATGAAGGATCCTTTGTTAGTATCTTATCCCCTTATGCTTGGAGAGATATAGGTTTTCCTAACCTTGTTCCAGCTGTTAATTGGCTGTTGACATTCGATAAAAGACCTAGTGAACCGTTGGGATTCATCCCTCGAGTACCCGTTGCTTTGGGTGGAAAAATAGTCTTAGTTGATTTTATGGTCTTAAAGGACCCTATGGACTTTGATATGATCCTAGGGCATGATTACATATATGCTATGCAGGTTGTGGTGTCAATGCTTTTTCGTGTGATGCATTTTCCTCACAATGAAAGCATTGTCACTATCAATTAGCTTACATTTGTGGATCCCTCTTATTACCCAACTATAGACCAAGTATGTCCCCCATCAGTAGGCAATACCATGTCACAATCAAATTATGTGGCATATTGTTCTTTGATTCCAATTGCTACTGAGAAGAAGCCTTTGAATTCATGCTTACCTTCTAGGGATTGGGTCCCGGCAATTGACCAGGTGATGACTCCATCTGAATGTTTAGATATGTGTTCCATCCAGGATAATATACTTCCTTCTAAGGAAGTTTCCCTAGAGTCTATAATGCAGTCTGTCATTCATTTGGACAATTATCCACCATCGAGCATTCTTCCACCGTTTCTTTGAGCTCATTAAAAACAGTAAGAAGGCTACGAGCATTCTTCCTTCACTTTGAGCTCATTAAAAATAGTAAGGAAGTTGCTAGCATTATTCCTTCACTTCGAGCTCATTAAAAACTATAAGGAATTTACGAGCATTCTTCCACCTTTTCTTCGAGATTGTTAAAAATAGTAAGGAGGTTACGAGCATTCTTCCACCTTTTCTTCGAGCTCGTTAAAAATAGTAAGGAGGAAATGAGCATTATTCCACCTTTTCTTTGAGCTCATTAAAAATGGTAAGGAGGTTACGAGCATTCTTCCACCTTTTCTTTGACCTCGTTAGAAACAGTAAGGAAGTTACGAGCATTCTTCCACCTTCACTTCGAGCTCGTTAAAAATAGTAAGGGGGCATTGAGCATTCTTTCACCTTCACTTCAAGCTCGTTAAAAATAGTAAGGAGGTTACGAGCATTCTTCTATCTTTTCTTCGAGCTCAATAAAAATAGTAACGAGGCTATGAGCATTCTTCCATGTCTCCTTTGAGCTCTTTAAAAACAGTAAGGAGGTCATCAGGTTAATTTTTTGGGCTCGTTAAAACTTTACAAAAAATATCTTTATAGAGTTCTTTCATGCTCTTGTTTGACTCTTTAAATATGGCAAGATTGCCAAGTATAGTTGTCCTTTCAGAATCGTTAAAGGATTTGAAGCGACATCTGCTTAGGTATAAGTTTAACCATTTTTCGAACTTTTGAGGATTATTTATGAAAAAAGGAATACTCTAGTCATACGTGGCTAGAAGAGTTCTTCTCTCATCATTTTATACTTTTTCAGGGGAGGAGACTAACTGTATTAAAACAGAGTTTTGGAGCCTTCTTTATGGTTTTCAGGCTCTCGAAACATGAAAACACCAAGCAAGCATTCACCTACTCGGGATCGATGTGAAATCCATGAGAGGGTATATAGAGGATTGTTTAAGTTTTTCAGACTCTATAAACAGGAAAACACCGCCGAGCATTAACCTACTCGGGCTCGATATTAAAATCCACGAGTAAGTGTATGGAGGATTATTTAATTTTTTCTCACTCCTTAAACAAGAAACCACCAGCAAGCAAGTGTAAAATCTTAGTCACAGCAGAACCTAGCTACTATGGATTCCTCACTAGTGAATGATTGCAACACTTTTACAGGAATAGGAACAAATCTGTAAAATGAAGAACAAATGTAATTAACACATGAAATGGGTGAAATATCGGAATATTATTAACAGTCCAATACTATGAAATAGATTGGTTCAACCTTATATACAAAATAGGAGGAAAAATATCCACTTGGAGTACCCACACTTAGCTAGCTTAGATTTACCCCAATCCCCCCTAGGTTAACCAAAATGGTTTCCAAAATAACTCAAACAGGTTCAAAATATGCATGTGAACACTGAATAAGCATGGAATTCATAATGAGGTTCACACATGTGAGAATAAGGTTGGGTGGAAGTTGGTTAGGCTTAGTCATGGCAAAAATGGCCTAGGGAGTGGGAATTGTCCACATACAGAGCATGAGCGCCCTTGGTCAATGTGTTTCCTTAAAACAGGGAAAGAGGGCACCTTAGGCATGCTAGGGAAATAAATTCTTGGATAAGCATGCCTAACAACTAGTTTGACCACCTCTTGGCTCATACTTTGGCTCATACACTGTGAACTCGTTCACAGTTATCCAGATAAGTCCAAACCACTTCATAATAACCAGTTTCACACCTAGGTATGTATTATTAACCAATTTAGCACCTAATAAACATTAATTAATTAATGATTAAGGTAATAAGGTATAATATTGCTATAACACCCCCCCATAAGCTAGACTTAGTGGAATATCGAAAATAAGGCCTTGGCAACTAACGCTCAAGTCACCTTTTACAACAGAAATTTATTTGTCCATGTGAAACGAGGAAAGAGGCAAAACCACATGGGGAAAATACTCCCTCAAGAATGGACATGACACAGAGATTATCAAAAGGTCTTCAACAGGTCTTGTTCTTCACTTTAATGAGTTGAATGAACAACTTCTTGGTGAAATACTTGGTGAAGATGTTGTGGATGTCATGATCATGGACCAATTCTTCAATGTTCTGTAGACAGAAAGCATGTTGGAAGGCTCCTTGAAGCTCATGATTTGATGATGGGGGAGCATCATAAAAATGATTCTTACTACATACATACATACTCTGATATGAATACATAATCAATAATGGAAAAGATCTCTCTGCAAAATCCTTGCCAGAGAACATCAAAAGACTCAACAAAATCAACTCCTTAAGCAACTGCCATATGGTGAATCAAACCATGTATCTTTCTTCCAAACTGATGTAGCACCTTCACAAGTTTGTAATAGAGCTCATGAGGCTCTGAAATATTAGAATATAATTCATATGGAGCAGCAAAAAATAGAGGTATAGTGTCCCCATGAGCGAGTGTCTTTTCAGTAAGAAGAGAGTGTGCAACTAGATCACACTGACAGTTGAGCAAACTTGAAAGGTCTGGAGACTTGCGTTTTGAACCATAGGTGGCAAGATGAGTTCCAGACATGTGGAACAATAGTCCCATGATAGCCAATGACATGGATTTCCAACCAAGGAATGATATGCAAGACATAAAACAAAAATAGATAAGTGACACGGTTTTGGAAACAATGAAATTGTGAGATTTTCCAACTGGAGAACTTGGGGGTTGTGTGGTATTTTGGGATCCAATGGTTGGGAAAATAGTTTGATGGCTGTCATAACCTATATATCATCCTACATATTACCTTCCATATCAGAATATGAAGGATCTAATTGAAGTGGGAAAGAGCTTTCAGAAGGCATGTAAAAAACTAGTGAAAAATTACTAGTATTGGGAGAAAGCTTTGGTGAACCGGATGGAAATTCTTTCAAGGAACGGACAGAAATTTCTGAATCTGATATATCAGAATGTGAATCAGAAACAGAGATATCAGAAAGATATTTAACTCTAGCATTCAAAGCATACAACTTATTACTTTTGCAGGTAGCATAGAGACAATGATCTTGTTCCAAAGAGAGCTTGACATCTTCTTTTCTTGCAGAATCTGGAACATCAATGTTATGTTCTTCAAGTAGCTTGGTTAGAATGTCTATCTTCTTTATGAAACATGATTTTTCATTGTGAGAACCTCTACAATAACCGCATTTGGGATTCTCTTTATTTCTCTTCATCTTCTTGACTTTTGAATCTTCATCACTTGAACTTGAGCTTTCATCACTTGACTGCTTTTTATCCTTCATCTTCTTCTCTTGTGGTTTAGATTTGGGATTTTGTTTGCCTCTTGCATATTTCAAATCTCCAGCTGCAAGTACTTGGTATTTTTGCTTAATGGAACCCATTAAGACCAACTTGTCTTGCTCTTGAGTTAGCATAACCATGAAATAAGCCAAAGATGGCATTTTCCAATTTCTAACTGTGAGATTTGTGGAGTTGAATGTAGAGACAAAAACTGAGTAGTCAGGACCCAATTTTGAAAGAATGGACAAGATCAATTGTTCTTCCTTCTTATCAATGCCACACTGTTTGATTTGCAAGACGAAGCTCTTGAACTTGGTGAAGAAATCCTAGATGGATTCGAAATTGGTTGGACTCAGTGAGATCGACTCATTCTCAAGTTGATGTCCTCTCATCTCATCAGTCTTCCCAAATAGAGACTCAAGCTTGAGCCAAACTTCATTGGGTGTAGCTAGACTTTCCACATGAAATAGGAGGTCTCTTTAAATACTAAGACAAAGGAGGCTGAATTCCTCATCCATTTTGTTAAAAAAACTTTGATTTCTCCATAACAGAGTTTGGTTCAACCTCTGTTCCCATTGTGATCTTGAAAAGACCCTTGGATCTCAACAAAATCACCATTTTAGCCTTCCAATCAAAATAGTTGAAAGGAGTGAGAAAATTTGGATGATATTGATCCATCTTCTTCTACTGCTTGTGCACTGGGTGACAATGGTGCTCTTGAAAACCTACAAAAACCTCTCAATCACCCAAGAGGGGTCTACACTAACAGATTCAAACCCTATTTGATAATGTGTGCATTCGAGAGAGCATCACACCTGAGAAGAGCCAATAGATTTCTCCAATGGACTCAATGCAATGGCCTCATGAATTCTGTTGTTTCTCGACTGCTTCTGGCATACCACTAAAACAGTCTATTGGTTCGAATAATAGCTCCAAGAGCTCTGATAATATGTAAAATCTTAGTCACAACAGAACCTAACTACTATGGATTCCTCACTAGTGAAAGATTGCAACACATTTACAGGAATAGACACAAATCTATAAAATGAAGAACAAATGTAAGTAACACATGAGATGGGTGAAATATCTGAATATTATTAATAGTCCAATACTATTAAATAGATTGGTTCATCCTTATATACAAAATAGGAGGAAAAATATCCACTTGGAGTGTTCACACTTAGCTAGCTTAGATTTACCCCAATCCCCCCTCGGTTAACCAAAATGGTTTCCAAAATAAATCAAACAGGTTCAAAATATACATGTGAACACTAAGTAATCATGGGAATTTATAATGAGGTTCACACATGTGAGGATAAGGTTGGGTGGAAGTTGGTTAGCCTTAGGCATGCCAAAAATGGCCTAGGGAGTGGGAATGGTCCACATAGAGAGCATGAGCGCCCTTGATCAATGTGTTTCCTTAAAATAGGGAAAGTGGGAACCTTAGGCATGTTGGGGCAATAAATGCTTGGATAAGCATGACTAACAGCTAGTTTGACCACCTCATAGCCCATACTTTTGCTCATATACTGTGAACTTGTTCACACATATCCAGATAAGTCCAAACCACTTCATAATAACCAGTTTCACACCTAGGGATGTATTATTAACCTATTTAGCACCTAATAACCATTAATTAATTAATGATTAAAGTACTAAGGTATAATATTTCTCTAACAGCAAGAACATATCCCGGTTCGATATTAAAATGCAGAGATCGGTATTATAGTGTATTCATTTATCTCTTCTTCAAACTCTTTGAAAAATGAAGAAGGTCCTGAGTCTTCCTCCCATGGGCTCGTTAAACTTTTTACATGGTTGGACTTATTGAGTTTTATTTCTTGGACTCATTAAAACAACAAGAAGGACATTCTTTTACCAAAAAGAATAAGGGATAAGAAGGGTATATCACATCTTTTCAGTTTCAAAGGAAGTTAAGTCAGTCATGTCCTTGAACACAACACCTATTTGAGTCTTTCATTTCAGTTGGGTTTTAGTTTTTGACCTTAGGGTGAACTTGATCTCTGAGTTTTTTACTCCCCTGGTTTGTTATTCTTCCCACCATATGGAGGATCTATTAATGTCTCTTACATTGAAGTCTTATATCATTTCCCCTTCATATTAAAAGCCGCCTAAGTCACTTTGTGTCGTGCTCACTATTCAAGGATACAACCTGTGTCGGCCATTATGCAGTTTACCTTGACTTCATGTGTCAGCCATCCTAGTGTCAGTTTGTTTCATCTTGTTACTTGTCCTACTCCACATTATCTCATACCTGTTTAGTGTTCCTCGTGTTGGATGATGGAGGATGCATTAAGGCCTCCCTTCCAGTGGACTTCTTCCCATCGAATTCAACTCCTTATGCTTTGGGAACAAATTTTAGAGTTTTGGTTAGTACCTTGGGATTGCAGTCATTAGTGGTAGTTCCCCTCATTATTGAATAATGGGAATACATCAATGCCTCTTATTCGACAGGTACCTCAAGTGTTCTAATTCATGTCCCTTTATTCACACTTGTTGGATCGTACTAGGTGCCTTGGACCCCACTATCATTATCGATGGAATTCCTCACATTTGTTAACGGTATACATTAATGACCGGTAATCAAACGATACCCCCCATGTTTGACTTCAGCTCATTTATTCACATGGTTAGGGTTTGTACCTTGGGTTGTTTGGATGAAGACCTTGGGACTATGATAGCATCACCATATTTATGTTAGCACCCAAGCTGCGGAATACTGAGCCTCACTCATTTTGGCTCTTCATGAGACATAGATCCAGTTTGTTGTTATGGCTATGATCTCTCATTTTTACATGGATCCATGCTTGTATTTCAATGGCGATGATATATATACATCTCCTAGTTATCTATCGGAGATCATGTTGTATCATGCTACACATCTATATGATGTCAAGATTGTAATAGCTTGCTGACCTTGATCGTTTGTTTAGGTACTTTTGTGACTTGGTTCTGCGGTTTCTTGCTGCTCCTCTGACTTGGAATTATAATGTATTTCGGCCATCGTTTCTCTCCGACCTCACACATTAGGGGGCATCTGTTATAGGTCAAATCTGCACTTCTCCATCCATGATCACATTATGATGTCGATCACACAAAAGGACAACATGGATTGAAGAGCTAGGTTTCCCTAAATAATGTATGGACTGGAACTACCCTCTTTGGCTGAGAATTTCCTTGTTTACCCTGATCTTTTGACATCTGTGCTACTCTTTGTGCATCAAACCAGCACACATCTAGAAGTATTACCTACTTTCCTCAAGGGAAACTAGCACACACCTCAGAAAATTTGTAAGTGCTTGTTGTAAAACATTGAAGTTACGTACTGTGCATTACTATGCCTTGAGGAAACTTGTGCACATCTTAAGATGAAATCAACAAATATATTAATATTACGAATTGGTATTAGTTGAAGTTTGTTCTGCAACTTCCCCAACCTCCAAATTCAACCACCTCTCGATTACAACTACCTACCTTGTCCCATAAATACAAGGAGGATTGATGAGAGAGGGACCTCGAAAGAATGCTTTAAGGGTTGTTACGCTGGAGGAAAGTCCCAAGTAATTGTGAAGAGTAGGATCCCAAGACTCGGTTGCAGAAACATCTTGATCGATCAGGTATACTTGTATTGATTCATGTTTCTTTTACAATAAAAAGGTGTAAATACCCTTCCTGTCCCAAATCAAATGTCTATTGGATTGTATGTTCATTTGGATTAGTATCTGATTGTTGTTGATGATTGTTTTCTTTCAATATTCATCAATATTTATATAGTCAAGATACACTAAGGAAGGTTTCCTTTGTGTTGCAGCTTCATCATAGAGAAGGATCAAGCAAGAGATCAAGTGAAAGCTAGGACCAACCATTAGTTAAAGGTACATCTTTCGATATTTCGATCTCTTTCATTTGTAGGAACTAAATGCAATATAATGAATGGATTTGACTGTCAACCCCGCCCAAGTTGGTAGTGTCTCTCCTCACTATAAGGTTTAAATCCTAAACAACAGTGATCAGTGGTTTAAACATATTATTGTAATTTTTGGACTAGGATGGAAGATGAATCAACACCTTACACAATAATCCTCAAAAGTGTTGGACTGGGAGGGAGGTTGAACCAATGTTGGAAACTGGTCATAGCTTTATCCATTGCACTTTATAGAGTAGATTTGGATTTTTATCTTCCCTAAGAAACTTTTTTCCTAAATATATTTCCTTAGATATATATCGTTCATCATTTTGAGACTAGAAATCCAAATTTCTTCTTCATCTATGAAAGTGAAAAAAAAACCAACTTTCTATATAAATTGAAATAAAATGAGGATAACGTATTTATAAAGAAACAAACAAGTATAATTTTGGAGAAACATAAGAAATTTCACCTTAATATCACTTATAATTACATTTTTAAAAAATAATTAATAATCAAAATACTTATTAAATTATCTTGTTCATCATTTATGAAAGCTAATTAAATAAATTTATCCATATTTAACTAACATGTTGTCCATAAATTTCAAACTAACTATAGCTTCTTCTTTTTTCACCATGAAAAAAAACATAACTCATTATTCAAAAATTAAAGTCAAGGTTACATATCATGTTCAAAACTACTCCTTTCACCACTATCACATCATATTATTCATTATAAAAGAAACTAGCATATCGCTTAATAAATTTCCTCATGTCCCACATATCAAATCCAAACTACATTTCCTATATAATGAAAAAAGAATCTTACAATGTTGTCTCACACATCGAATATTACAATGTTGGCTTACACATGATGATGTTGAACATGCCTTAAAAAACTTCCAAATGGGGCTTGTGGTGGACATTCTTCGAGTATGGCCACTTCCCAAAATATCATCCGCACTAGTTATTTCTAATCCACCTTATTTTTTGACTACATTGAGGTAGTCAAAGAGTGTAAAAAATGCCAAATATTGACCCCAAAGATGATGACCGATCATGCTCTATTGCACTCTATTGGACTATAGTTGTCCCATTCTACAAATGGGCCATCAATTTCATATAATGAAACCATTTATCAACTGATGTCCATAAATACATTATAGTGGTTGTTGACCATTTCACCAAATGGGTCGAAGCCATGCAAACATACAACAATACCACATGAACAATGACAGACTTTGATTTTAACCATGTTATCACTAAGTTTGGTGTCCCACATCAACTGGTGTCTAGAAATCACACACACTTTGAATATTCCATTTGGAATGAGGTGGTACACCATTTGAAATTTGAGCACCAATTTTCCTCTACCTATTACCCTCAAGGAAAAGGCCAAGTTAGGCCATTGATAAGGTCCTAGAAACCATGCTCTAATGGACACTGTATAATCACAAGTCGAACTGGAATCATATTTTTTCCTACCCTATGGTCATATCAGAAATACACCAAAAATATTACTCAATTTAATCCATTCCATGATTTTTTCCACAAAGTGGATTCCATCCTACCTATCGAGTGTCAAATCCCATTTTGCACCTTGTCATTGAAAATTTTCTAGATATCTAAACTCTAGAACATTGCTTGATCACTTTGGAACTAGTGGATGAAAATCCTCATGTATCCTTGGAAAAAATTGAGGATTCCAAACAGTGAAGTCCCATTACGATAGTCATGCCCACCCATGATTATTATTTGAAGGTGATCTTGTCCTTCTTTACGATCAAGTTCATGACAAACTTGTTCAAGGAAATTTTGAATCCCTGTGGGAGAGACCCTACATATTCAAACACAATTTCAACAAGGGGGCATACCTCCTCACCAGTCCAAATTGCTAACTCTTGAATAAGCCCCTCAATGGGTTGCACTTCATAAAATACTATCCATGAGACTAACCCACCTTTTTTTCTTGTATCATAGTTGTCTTTTTTTTTCCATTATCGAATCCTTATGGTTTGTTTCTTTATTCCTATCATATGTATTTTCGACTTGGATGTTACGTAGGTTACACCGATGATGCAAGTATATACACCTCAAATCTTGCCTCAATCGCTTGGGTCCTTTATTCTCGATTTCATGTCATTGGCATATGTATTTTTGCAACCACCAATAATCAAGAGGAACATAATGTTGTGATTGCAATTTTTTATGATGCTCTCCATCTGGACATTTGTCACCTTTGTGTTTTCCTCGATTCCCAAGTGCTTATCACATAGTTGAATAATTGTTATTAGGTACATGATCCTTTCCTCTTTAGAAAATACCTACACGGACGACAATTGGTTAAATAGTTTGAATCCATTAGATTCATTCATATAGCTAAAAGTATCAATAGTGTCACAAATCATACAGCAAATACAATTCTATATTGGCATTTTAATCATCAATAATGAATAAATAAACCATGCATGTGAATTTCATCTATCCATTACATAGTGCATCCACATGTACATAATCAGCATACATTTCATAAAATTACATCATTATAATATAAGGCTCATGTAAAAAAAAATTCACATCCTTATGAATTTATAACTATATAAGCATATGACCAAAATAGACGTGTTTACATCCATGAGCCCAAAATATCAATCAAAATCAAAATATGTGATATATCGACCAAAAATACCACATCCATAGCATGTGTAAATCCTATAATATTGCCTACTCATTATTAGAATATCCAATAGATTAATTTGAATCCCCCTCATCCTGTCATTGATTCACTACATGGACATGCCTATATGCCACATGGTTGTGGACCAATCTAGTAGATCCTAGTAGCACATGATGATCAACTCATCATCTAGGTGATATGAAATATCATCATTTATACACTCCAGCAGTCTATCGATGTCACAAATTAATATTTCTATGATCTCGTTGGCATTTTGTTTCCAATTCTATGCCCAAGGGGAAAGATCGAGCCCCTCAACGCTACCTCATCTCCACTTAAATCCTACCGGGGGCACATGTACCACATCTACACACATACATGATTAGTAAACAGTACCATAATTGCATAATCAAATCTATCTATCATCTACACTAGTGTGTAAGCATGACTATCAAAATCATAATGCATAATCATACATACCATCTAGTCCCCAAGCCAAGCAACGTAGGCATGGGATTTTTGGGTCTTCCCAAAAGTCCATTCCAATGTATAGGTAGTCCTAAATTACTATGGGGAGCTAGCACCACTGAGAAAAGACTCCCTGATAAAAGAAATTACTCACTGCTTTGGCCACTCCCTGTACCATCATCTCCCCACATCACTGCATTATGGGCTCCATAGGCCTACCATCATGGATATGCACATGAGGGAATAGTGTTAGGACTCTCTCAAAGAAAAAGAAATAGATGAAGGTCCCAAAACCAAATTCTCATTTTGTTCACTACAGAGTGGTTTAGTTGTCACTAAACCACTGCCAACAAAATCTAGGCCCACCCAAATTAGATCCCCCCTAGCACTAGCTCCATGAATAACATATACATGTTATAGATATTATGTATCCTGCTTGACCCTAGTACTCATATGATGACAATAATCACTATGCATGTCTCCTGGATAGCAATGCCAACCAATATTATAGAGGACCCCTGCAATTGTGCATTATCGTTGTAGTGTTTGGCCATCACATTATTCATATCAACATTTTCTGGCTTCACGGGTTGTGTCACATATAAACCCTAACATATGGATCCCCATCATGAAGTACACATCTTGGGGGGTGATCTTGAAGTTTTTTCCATTTACGATGAAAACAAACATGTCTTTATTGTAGTACTCGATGATCTTGGATAGGAGCAATCTTGCTGACCTCACCAAAGGGTTCTCTACAAACTTCAACGAACCATATCATGCGAGGATATCCCTCATGAGAGGGTCATTTTTTATGTCTCTTCAAATCCCAGCAACATCCCTCTCCCTCTACTTAATCCTCACCCTACAACAATGAAGTCTAGGTGTGAGTCAACATTATCAAATCCATCCAACTAGCTTAAGTCCTTTCTTTTCCTTCAAAAAGAGTGACCTTGTCACATCCCCTCCTGTCATCCCAACCCATAGAGGGAACATGACTCCAACATGGGGGTGTCTAATTCTTCCCCAAGCCATAAGACTAAATTTCAATTAAAATAAAATGCATAAGTAAATTATACACCGGAATTAAAACATATTAACACACACATAGACTGGAATGCATCAGCATATCTATCCTAAGCAGATGATGAATCAACATGTAGAGAATCAATCCCATTCTCATTAATAACCATATTAATATAATCATTTCATTCAATTGACATGAATAATTAGCATTCAGAGCAGAACACAAAATGATCACAATTTAAACCACACAAAGAATACTTATCTTTAAGATGAAACTGTCCAACAACTGGCTATGTTAGAGCAACGTTCCATGCAACCATAGGTCTTTGTCTAGCCTGTATTCTTTCAGCTGAGCGACCGCCCCCAAGCTGGTATGTGTATCCACTAAGGAGGAACTAAACAGGCTCACTCACAACTATGGTTTCACACGACCAGTCATGCTAAGCCAACACACGATTGGGTTTATCAAACCTGCAAGAGTCAAAAGAGGAGGATGTTAAGTCATTGTGCTCAACCACAGAGCTACATGCATCTCAACTAAACTCAAATAGTCATGGCACCCACAATACCTACCACACCCAACACAAGGAAGGTCCCCTTCTCTGCTGCACAGTCCCTCAAGTGTTCCTTCCCTCCATTTCTCTTTAGGGTGGGCATAGAAAGGTCCAACTGCTAGTTTCTTGAGATTCTAGACTTCCCTGGGTTTATCAAGCAAACCAATCCTCTGTTCAAACAATCACTCTTGGATTTTCTCAATTCGATGGCCAAATAACTCAATCCCATAATTAAATTTCTGGGCTATAAAAACTGGGTTTTCCAATGGATTTAGGGGTATCTAATACTCTGAAATTCACCCCAAGGTTCATATCTATGGATCCCCTATTGGATTTTACTGTCAATACTAAATTCTAGGCGTTTATGGCACTTCAAAACGTGGGTTAATTCACAGTTGCGATTTTTGTTTTTTCTCACTGTTGGGCATGTGTAATGGATGAAAACTGAAGCTTGGATGTTCAACAATGGAATGGGAATGAGGAAGAACCAACTCCCATGAGGTAGAGTGACTTGTGCATCAATAAAAATAAATCCCATACCTCCCATACAAATTTATGGGTTGCCCATGCTCCATTGAAACCATGGACTAATTTCTCAACAACTTTCTTACAACTGAATTAAATGCCAGCAAGGAAAGTCAAATGGGTTCACAAGATGACATTTGGAAGCATATGGTTCAAGCCCACAACCCCCTCACCACTCCCTAGTGGAATACACATGGCCCCTTCTCATTAGTTGCTTCCATAGCCAGTTTTGGGTATTTTTATTGCAATATTAAATATTTACATCAATTTACAATATTTCATGGCTTAATAGCACATGGGTAGTAAAATATCAACTGCTTTCCTCTTTAATAAAATCCGAGCATACACTAGCGGGGCCTTGGCATTGAGCTCCACGCTAGGAAAACATACATCACATGACACCCAATATTTACATAAAAGCCAATATACCATAAGGGTCAAAATGGGGTATTACAGACCTAGGTCGCACTAGACTAGGGAAAACCAATGACCCTAGCTGCAACTTTTTCCTTGCTAGGAATGACCTAAGGTTGCACCTTTTCCTCATCTAAGTGTGACCAGTTTGTGTATGTCAAGGGAATGCCAGTGACCAAGGTCATTGGATTCCCCCTGAAAGGTGTAACCAGCACCTAAAACTCTCTAATGTTTTCTGTATGTTCATGGAGACCCAAAGATGGAAAATAAATAAACAAAAATGAAGCGTAAGGTGAGTCAGTAACCTACACTTTGTGGAATCTAAATTTGATGGACTAAATGGAATAAATCATCAACTAAAGTTTTGGACCTTGTAAGCTCATCCATTGGTGAAGCCACCCATTTTATAGTGATTTTGGAATGATTTTCTTCATGCACATATAGGTTCATACAACACCCATTTGACATATTGCTCACATCGTTAGAATCATACTTCCACACTATTCCCGATTAAATGATCCATTTTCTATAATCGAGAACATTCTTGAGAAGTCCCTGTTTCCATCACTTTTTATGCCCACATGTAATTTATCTCATATTTCTATGTTATATGGTACTTGGTCATTTAATTTCTATATGCACTTTTACATTTTCGTATTGTTTCCATGTGCGTAGCTACAGGTTGTGGCGGGACTCGATTTTCTTAGCATACGACTTCTTCTTACAAGTATATTTTCTAAAACTAATATATAGGTGATTTCTCATTGTAAAACATGAGGCGCATCAACCGTGTTTGACCCTATTTTATGCACGTACGACCTTTATTTAGGTAAATGGACCAACCCATCCACCATTGCGTTTTCCCTTTATCAGTAGTAGAATTAGATGGGTTCCATTTATTAGTAACCCCAATTCCATTTGATGTCAACGATGTTTCTTCTACGATAGAATTGGGAGTCCATCTAGTTTTAAACTTTGCACTTAAATGAATATACTTTTTGGTTGTCACTTATTTTCCCGCCCTTGGACACCCACACTTATGGCATTTTGATGTTTCATGTTACACATTCATGAGCCCAATGATCCATCCATACAATAATAGATACATTCTTTTTCCTCCATCCATCTTTTGATTAAGGATATTGGCATTAGCGTCCTACTCTTGATTGATTCCTTCTGCTATCATTCCTTATGTTGATTCATTTGGTCGTACATTGGATACTTATCCCCCTCCCTTCTTTTATCAATTTTCTTAAGCGCCTAAGAACTTACAAAAAATTCAAAACAGTGCGCCTTAGCAATCCTACAAATTGTATATGATCTTATTGTGGAAGCATCCCTAGTTTCCTTTATTTCGATCATTGTATGATGAGTCACCCATGGAGTCTTGTTGACACCAACATCTCTCCAAGTCAACCTCAATACCCCTCTCTTTCCCTCTATGATTCCCCCCATTGCATTCATGTCCCTTGGCTCCCACAGTCATGTCCCCTCCTTGCTATTATCTTAATTTTCACATACGTTGTCAGTTCATCCATGGCTTCATGCTCTAAATAAAGGATGTTTGGGTCCCCCACCTAGTGACCACTATATACCCCCTTGGTGTCTCAATCCCCCATTTTTCTCTATTATCCAGTGATATCCCTCATGCTTCCAACAAAAACACCTCATTTATTTGTTGTTAGAGGGTATCCCTCTATTGACATCAATACTTATATTCCAAAGAATAGGCCTAGTGGAACCCTATACCTTGGCCCCATAACCATCTTTGATGGGTTCCCTTGAATCAACCGAGGGGAAGCCTCATTTCCCCTCTGATCATTTTTTTTCACATGCACAACTCCATCTCATTGTTGCACTATTGAGAATCATAAAATTTCATTATTCCCTTATCTATTTTGGTTAAAGACCCTAGATATCCTTGACACCCTCCATTTTTTGAGTCTATTTGGAATCCCTTTAGTCACATGTTTCATGTGGTATTTAGATTGCATTGGAGATAGTGATATGGTTTCAGTTGTAGTTCCTTGAACCTATTTGACTCAATCTTTTAGTTATTTGAGTCACTTTTGAGGATTTATATCACTATTTACACCTTGCACATATTTGGCCCCTCTTAGTTTCAATAGGGCTTCGGTTACTGTGATTTAACATTCTGTTAGGATGTCATTGTTTTGACATATTTACTTCAGATCGTCCATGCTTGGACCATGACTATGTATGAAGAATGGGTCTCTCTGTGATCCTCATGATGTATTGTATATAGTTATTCATGTATTGATCAAGCCCATCTTGGTATATATCACAAATTATTTTGACATTGATGCAAGCATGGGTATGCTTGCCTCATATATATATGAGATTTATATACACCTCACCTATTTGAGTGGTTTTTCTGGAAGTATGAGCTTCTCTATTCCCTTAAGAGGGTAATTCCCCCACACCATGGTTATGGTCTCTTTTCTAAGTGTCCTTGTTTTTCTCCTAAAAGTATGAAAATGTTATGATGTATTTCAACCATATGATGAGCTCCTGACCTCACAAATTGGGGGAAATCCATTAAGAAACAAAATTTTGTCTTATCTCTTGTCATTAGTTTCAATACCCCTCCCTTTCCCTCTGTGATTCCCCCCCATTGAATTCACGTCCCTTGGCTCCCACAGTAGTGTCCCCTCCTTGCTATTATCTTAATTTTCACATACGTTGTCAGTTCATGCATGCCTTCATGCTCTAAATAAAAGATGTTTGATTCCCTCACCCAGTGACCACTATATACCCCCTTGGTGTCTCAATCCCCCATTTTTCTCCATTATCCACCAATATCCCTCATACTTCCAACAAAAACACCTCATTTATTTGTTGTTAGAGGGTATCCCTCTATTGACATCAACACTTATATTCCAAAGAATAGGCCTAGAGGAACACTATACCTTGGCCTCATAACCATCTTTGATGGGTTCCCTTCAATCAACCGAGGGGAAACCTCATTTCCCCTCTGATCAATTTTTTTTTCACGTGCACAACTCCATCTCATGGTTGCACTATTGAGAATCATAAATGTTCATTATTCCCTTATCTATTTTGGTTAAAGACCCTAGATATACTTGACTCCCTCCATTTTTTGAGTTTATTTGGAATCCCTTTAGTCACATGTTTCATGTGGTATCTAGATTGCATTGGAGATAGTGATATGGTTTCAGTTGTAGTTCCTTGAACCTATTTGACTCAATATTTTAGTTATTTGATTCACTTGTGAGGATTTATATAGCTCTTTACACCTTCCACATATTTGGCCCCTTCTAGTTTCAACAGGGCTTCAGTTACTATGATTTAACATTCTGTTAGGATGCCATTGTTTTGACCTATTTACTTGTCACATACCCAAGTTCTAGATATTTTATGTTATTGAGAAAACATTATGTTTTATTTTTATTGTAAATTTGTATGACTATTGACCAAGTGGAGTCATGGATGACTGTAATTAATTACTTTGAATATTTTATTATAAATAAATAAAAGTGGAGACAAACATCCAAAGGAGACTTTTGAATGAGTGTTCACTGACCCACTAGGGGGAATGGACTATGGTCGAGAGGACATTGACACTTGGTAGCATTCTCAACTCAATTCTAACTGTTGCAGGGGGCAACTTCCCTACTTTTGTGGTCATGTTCCCCAAGAAAGTGGAACTGAGAAGGTGGCTCATTTACTGAAATAAACTGACCAAAAGACCTAGCCATGCTATTTATCTACCCATCAAATTCAGCAGGTTGCTGTTCATTCTTACCTTGTGATACTTCATGTGCACAAGAGATTTGATGAAGGGAAAGTTAAAAGTGTTTGAGGGAAATAAGACTGCATTTTGAACTAGTGCAACCACATTGTTGAGTTCAATATTGCTAAAGGTAGGAAGTGCTACTGCTAAGTACTACTGCTAAGTTGCAAGAGAATTTATTCCATTAATCCGCACAGCATCTTTGTCCTAGTGGTTCAGTGAATAGGCTCGGGGGTCCTAAGGAAATTAGCTTGGATGTCTTCAGGAGATTGGTTGGGTGGAACGGGCTCGTTTGGCTGGTTATTTCTTCTTCTACAGTTCTAGGTTCATATTGTGTTATCTTCTTTACTTCTGTCATGTTAGTAAATTAAATAGGAATGCTTTTGTTTTCAACTCTTCCCATTTAATCTAAGATATTCTGCCTTAGTTAGTGAATATTTTACTTCTGTAAATTATACTAATGAAATAAAATGCAGTATAAATGATGTAGTTATAATTATAGAATGATTGATTCTAAAATTACTTTCCTGCATATTTCCACACATTGTAAACAATGCCATACTCTAGTATAGGAAAGGATAATTAGAGTAAATCAGAATGATCTTAGGGAATGAATAAATTTAAATGATTATTTTATCAACATAGTTATATCATTTTCAGTTCTGTATTATTGTTTTTTTCTAAATAGACCATTTAGAATTGTAGACAGAAAATACAACTTTTCTAAATACTTCACTATTTATGCTTATTAAATAAACCCTATCTTTTGTTATAAACAACAATAGTATCGAAAGTATCTTCTTTTCAAACAATAGTAAAAGCAGTCTTTAAAACCAAATACTTTATAAATAGATTATTTCCATTTATCAAACTGTATATACAAATATGAACAGGCTTCTCGAATCATCTTTTATATCATAAAAATAGGTTTAAGATAGACTGCACATCATACTGGTATCAATATCGAAACTCCTCAGCAAAAACGCTTACAAACTAACCCAACACTATTAACAATATAGAGATAGTATTCATGCATTCGTAATTTTAAGAGCACATTATCATTTCCCTAAAGTATTCCATGCCCGAATGAAAAACTTAAACACGATTATAGAGTTTTGATTTCTACATAGTTCAAACACTAGGTTTACAGCCTCATATCTTTTCAAAGTTTTGAAAACCTTCATATTATGAAAACGATCGAATGCATCAAATCCTTATATCGAAACCCTTATCAAAAAATAGTACAACACTTTACAGAAGGGTTATAATCTAGTCTTACAATGTGTTGAAAGCTTAACCAAAAACTATTAACTCTTCAACATAAGAGATGGGCCCAGCCCTAAACCATTCTTAGATTTCAAACTTTACAATACACGACTATGATGCCAAAAATTATTTATTACAACTGTCTACTATTGTTTCATTGACAAAATAATTACACCTGGACTTTGAATCTCAAACACAAACATTACGAAACAGCTCCTTTCTTTTCAAGCTCAAAGAACAAAACATATTACAACAGCATTAAGAAATTGTTGGAAGTTCAACGAGAACCCTATAGGCCCAGGAGTAAAACTCTCCAAAAATCCAAACACTGCCTTTCGGCTTAAAAATCTCAACATCTTTCCTTATAGCTTAAAGACCATCATAAAATTGAAGGAAAAACCAGGTCTGTACACCTTGGGATATCTCTGAGGCTTATGCGAACCTTAAGCACCCTTTCTCTTCTCATCTATCTCCAACACTTTGCTAAGATAGGAACCTGCCCTGAAAGACATTATGAATAGGTTAAAAGATTTTAAAAACAAAACAAGAGAAACAAAAAGATACCATCGTAAAACCTTCTACAAAGTATTTAAGTTTACATTAATCACTTGCAAATAATGAAGCACGATGGAGTACTTTGGCTACGTCAATGTATATAGGCTGTAAAGGAATTTCTCACATCGTTTCCAAGAAAATTGAAAGATCTGTTACAAATGACGAAGCTCACTGAAAACCTAAATCCTTCTACGCTTACATCTTGGGAGAAGATCTCACCATCGTGTCTCGGTAAGGTTGTGACCTATGCATACTCCTTTCATCTTAAAAACCCTTGTCATAGCAGGTCGAGACATTGAAACCTCTAGAGGCACCCTCGACTGGATTGCAAACCCTAAAGGATAGGGAGTCGGTCAGCCTCACCCTCATTTCTCACATAATGCCCCGAGTGGTGTGAAGGTTTCCATACCAATGTATTTTGGAGTGAAACCCAAGAACCAAGATCAACAAGAGATCGATGGTGTAAACCTTGCCACGATATGTGGACTGTATACGATCACCAAAATTCATTAATAAGCATTTAAAACTTCAATGACCAAAGCTCGATGTGTGTCATCACATAATCCACGTAGAACAATCTATATATAGCTCAGCAAGTAGGGTTTCATATAGCAGAGGTCTGTCACCACAAGCTATGGTGTAATCACGTGAAGTTTTCCACAGTGGCTGCTAGTAAGATTTCCACTACAATGCATTTACTACACCATAAATGCTAACTACAGGTTCGAAGATTATGCCAGCACAACACCCACTATCACAAAGCATTACCATAAGTTAAACTATATACAATGGCTTATAGTTCTGCATACATCTGTTATTAACTTAGTGCTACATAAAGCTCTAAGGCCATAGTGTTGCATATAGTATCGTAATTAGGGTTTTGCAAAATGCTACATAATCATAGTGCATTTATGACTCATAGGTATAACATATACTCAAAGAGCTATATCATATTACATATATGGTCCAATGTACATAATATCGTAATGGTAAGTATTACATGTTTCTGTCCATAGTTTTGGATTGAGAACATGTAATTAAAATGATTTTACAATCTTCCTATAGTATCTAATTAACATTTAAGTATCATTAAATTATATCTTGCAAAACAGAATTTGATGTATAGGAACTCCTTGTCCATCAAGTTACATAAAAACTAGGCTTTCTTGCCTTTACAAGTATGTAGAGATAAAGCTTTTAGGACGTTTAAAAAATACCTGAGTCGTTGCATAGAAATTAACCTTTTGTCCCACTTGAGCTCTTCCATTAGAAACTATTTGAGCATTAGCTAGTAATAGCTAAGTAAGCCTCTGTCAGAACCCGTTATTTCTGAAAAATTTAAAATTTTTATTCGTAACAATAAATGTTAATTAGGTAGTATTTCTGGTATTGTTTTAATTTAAACAACTAACATAAACTGTTTAAAGACTCTGTTTTATTAAAACTTTGATTTCGGTGATTTTAATTAATGACTGTTTTGTTTTGAACCGCAAGGGAAGAGCTAGTCGTAGTTGACTGGCTTACTTAGCTTACGAGCTAATGCATACGTCATCTTTTGTTTCTCAGGTGCGCCAGTGAAGTAAGGATCACTGTATGTTAAACTTGGTGAGCATCAATACTCCCTATACTTCAAAACTTAATGATCGTCATGATATTTCTTATTCAGCTAGTATCGTCAAGTGTTACGAAGATTTACATTGTCTCAGTTATAATTATGTTTTTATGATTATTATGCTATGTTACTGCTGTAACTAAAATGAAACATTTGTGATATCAGAATTTTTGGCTGTAACAGTGTCTTTGCATCATGTGACCTGTTGTCAACTTAATACCGGTGACTACTGTTTTGTTCATGCATTGATAATGTGAGTTGAGAAGGTGACGCCTCTAGCGTTGTTTCAATATGATCCTATGCATCGAAGTCCAATGTCCACTTAGAGTTTGACTTATGTTACTTGACGGTGCCTTGATTTTAACTATCCTTACGATGTAAACCTGTAGATGAAGCTCTATTTCAACATCTTAATAATAGAGGTTTATTTTTCATATCGTTACTGTTAACAATAGTATTGATAGCAATTCTGATGATAGTATATAATGGCAATGTATTTATTGTCTTAAAGACTTGGTAACATTTCAAGTATTAAATAACGAGGCATTTTCATTTGAAGGTTGACTACCTTGGTACTTATATGAACATAGAAATGTAATATGCCCATGGCATTAATCTATGGCTTGGTATTAATTTATATAAATAATGATTGTGCAATAATCATAATATTCCATACATTGGCAAACTTTATATTCTATATAGTGTTATGGTTGTATTTATCATACTAGGCCATAGAGAAAACTCTAGGGTTGAAGTTGACCAACATCTTGTGTAAGGTGATATGCTAATGACATTAACCTATGCCCTGGTTTCATTGTAATTGTGCATTAACTTGATTCTGTCATAGTCCTAATGTTTTTCCCTTACCATGGATAAGATTTATAACTAGAATATGTTAAAGTATTATCCACCCTATTAAGTTATGGAATAATCCATATGTGATGTTGACTAACTCTTATTTATATCATTGTAGTGATTATACATTCCCAGTGCTTGGGATTCTCGACGATTCAATTGCAAGGCATGCACTATATGCCAAATGATTATATATCATTTGTTATCTTATACGTTTGACTTATATATGACATGATTTGGAATCGGTGTATAATGATTTGGATTTCAATTTGAACTATATAATCTCGACCCATATTACGTTGATGTATTTATGTGCTACGTGGTTGAATCTCCTCCATGTGATGGGCGACATATAAGCTGCTATCGAAACCCTACAGGTTATTGTAGTTGCCTTCGGGCTCGGGTCCTAAGGATGAAACCCTCCCTGTCTGAGTTTGGTAATGAAGGCACTGTAACAATGTGCAGAGTGTGGTGGTTATGGCCTTGAGGTTCCATTCGGCAATAGGGTATGTCCTCGGCTCTGGTGATAGCGTCTGCTATAGTTTTATTGCTTCGTGGTCTCGTTGCTCTTTATAAGTTTAAGTCCCAGCTATTTACAGTTCGTCACTGTGCTGGTGTGGGTATGAGATAGGGTTTCGGTAATGTCTTTAGGTTATGAGAGAGTTGATGCCATTGGGCTTTGGGTTTGCTTCTTGACTGGTTCAATCCCGGCGTGAGGGTTTCGTTGGGAGCTGTTACCTTGTCTCGGCTGTCAAGAATGTTATGACAGTTTCTTTTGCTCACCCATCTGATGAAGATGATGGGGCTTCTCTGTTTGTTCAGCTTGTAGCTACCGATGGTCCCCTGTTAACTTCCTCCATGTCTCGGTAAGATAAATCACAGTTCTCTTTTTTGTTTACAGTCTTTATTTTTTTTTAATCATTAAGTATATTTACGTTTCTAATTCTATTCTCTGCATTCAAAGTGGTAACTAAAACCCTCGGCATTTGTTATTTAACAGGTCACGCGGCTCTTGATGGTGTACAGGACTTTGTCACCCACGCAGGCTCCTCCGGGTAAGCCTGGTTATCCACGGCTGTCTCTTCCTTTGCTGGTTTTAGTGGTTAGGGTTGTGTCTCGGAGGGCAACTCCTGTGTGTTGAGGTCATTATCGACCTGATGTTTGTAGGTGCAGTCATGTGTATGAAGTTGTTTTGATTGAAATGAATTGGGGTTTGAAACCCTGTTAAGTTTATGGAAGGCCATTCACGGCCAAGACTTATGAGGCCAGGGTTTCGGTTGTTGTACTTTGTAATGGCTGAGCATGGGGTTTTTAACCTCGCCATATGATATTTATACTTAATATATACTGGGCCTGGTATGGTCGTGTTTATGTTTTGTTAAATTATTAGCATGTGTTTGGAATGTATGGATAGATGTATTCTTCAATGCGTGCAATGGATGATAACTCTGTTTATAAATGAAACCATAAATTATCTCTCTGCGTTTTTATTCTATTTGAAAAGTTAAAATAGAACATGGTGAAAGTTTAGCGACTGTGCCTGTAATAGTTATAATCATAGGGTTGTTCTGGCGAAATGGGGTTCTGTTTTGTGTTCAACCTATATATATATGGAGTTTGTTAACCAGATAGCGACCGGGAATGAATTGTAACAATGTTTATTTTCGATTCTTGTATTGTTATTAAACAGCACTGTGAGTAGAATAATATAAACCTAGAACTATGTAATAAGATACCATAAGTCTGTTGTAGAGTTATTGTATGACTACGGCCGTGTAGGTTTTTGAGAAAACTCCAAGAGAGACATGTAAAATGATTAAATATTATTACTGTGTGTACATTAGGATGGTTTGTAACAGCCAATGATGGTTGCGTTCGTCGACTGTTTCTCTGTTGTATTAATATGTTTAATTTGTTTAAAAACAATTCTGTTATTTCTATTATAATGACATGACTACTGTGTTCTAAAACTAGATAGAAGAAAAATAATAATCTACAGTTACTAGTGTTTGTACTTGACTACTGTGTAAATGTTTAATATGATGTGGAAGCTGGTAACAATGAAATATTATCACAGTTGCCCCTTCAGTTAATCAACAGCTGTCAACATGTTCTGAGTAAGAACTATACCTTAAGATGAGTGTTGTTTATCTGTTAACTCGATAAAAGAATAACATGAAACTAAAGTTAACTGAAATGTGCAATATATATATGTATACAGGTAGCTTACTCTAACAGGAAAATAGCTCGAAGTAAAACTAAGATTTATCTAGGTTTGTTCTTATGATTGTTAATAGCTATAAATCTGGAATATCTACTGTTTAACATTTCTGTCTATTATTTAACAAATAACAGAAATTCTAGAATATGCATAAACATGGTATTGTTAACTGTAACAGTAACAACTAGGTTCTGTATAAGATAAATACTCCATTTAAATACAAATAGAAATTTTCTACAACATCTGCATTCTGAAATTTATACTAAAGAAAGTACAGAGACTGATTTACTGAAGTTGAAAACAGTCAAAACATAGCTGTGCTAGAATATCTCATATGAAACTAAATTAAACCAACAACAGGAAGAGTGACAGAGCCTGTAACTATGGTAGACAATAACAGCAATGGGAGGCTGTTCCTCCCTACCAATTCCTGGAGAGTGCCCAGACAGCACTTCTCAGGACCCCTGAGCTTGCTCTGGTCTAACTGGCTGGAATCTAAGTACGGTCAATAATTCCCTCAGCCAAAACAGCTATACTGGAACCAAGTTACTGCAACTTCCTGCTCAAAACACTTCCTTACTATTTTCCCACTTCCTCAATGGGACTCCTGAATAGCATTCACCTGAATGTATTCTCCCTCTAGAACAATTGCTGAACCCCCAGCTCAGTTCATTGAGTAGTATTTAAAAGATTGCCTAGGTCTTAGTTGGGCTAACTGTCATTAATGAGCCACCTGCTCAGATTCCACTTTCTTGGGGAATCATGACCCCAAAATATAGGGAAGTTGCCACCTGCAACTCAGGAAGTGTTTGAGGATGCTGCCACTTGTCTTTTGTCCTTCCACCTAATTCCATCCACCAGTTAGACCAGTAACCTCTTTTAACAGCTCTCCCATGCTGTTGTCTCCATAATTTATTTATTAATAATAATTATTCAGACTTTACATTCCTTTTTTGGAGACTCTGCTGAGTCATCCATTTCTACTTAGCATTAAATTTAACATAATGTTCTCAGGAATATTTAAAAATAATTACATTATTTTAATAAAATTGGGGTATGTGACATACACACCCCCTTAAAATGTAACATCGTCCTCGATGTTACTTATTCTTCTTCTTCAGCTACCTGCTGGAATAGATGGGGATATGCTTCCCGCATCTTACTTTCCAGCTCCCAGGTAGATTCTTCAGGACTAAGGTGCTTCCATTGCACCTTCACTTGTCCAATTATCCGGTTCCGTAGAGTAATTTCCCTCCTCCCGAGGATACAATCCGGTTCTACCAGAACTTCCCCTTCTGGTTCTACCTGTACAATGTTCCAATCAATAACATGAGTAGCATCATGAATATACTTTTTCAAAACAGAGATATGAAAAACATTGTGTACTTTTAAATTTGGCGGTAATGCTAACTGATAAGCAACTTGACCAATTCTGGCTAAAATTTCAAATGGACCACAGTAACGTGGTGCTAATTTTGCACAACTTCCTAATCTTAGGGAGCTTTTCTTTGGTCTTACCTTGATGAACACATGTTCACCTACCTGGAACTCTTTAGGAGTTCTTTTCAAATCTGCTTGACTCTTTTGCCGATCCTGGGCAATCTTCAAGTTTTCCTGCACTTGTTTCACAATCTGTTCCATTTCTTTCAATAAATCAGGTCCTAACACTAATCTATCTACTGGATTACTCCAAGAGATAGGAGTGTTGCATTTTCGTCCATACAAAACCTCAAAAGGACTAAACTTAGCTGATGATTGATAGCTGTTATTGTATGCAAATTCGGCTAAGTGTAAATAATCCTCCCACTTACCTGGTTGATCTTTAACATACATCCTTAACAGATCTTCTAATATTTGATTAACTCTTTCCGTTTGTCCGCCAGTCTGAGGATGGAAAGAGGTGCTGAAATTTAAAGTGGTGTTTAATCCTTTGAACAAGGATCTCCAAAAATTTCCTGTAAATTTAGGATCCCTGTCTGATATAATAACCTTTGGAATACCGTGTAACCGAAAAATCTGTTTTAGAAAGATATCTGCTATGTTTGCAGCCTTGTATGTGGTTTTAACAGGAATAAAATGTGCTGATTTACTTAATTTGTCTACCACTACCATAATTGAATCATTCTGATGTTGATTTTTGGGTAAACCCGTAATGAAATCCAGGCTGATTATTTCCCATTTCCAGCTAGGAATAGGTAAAGGTTGCAGCAATCCAGCTGGATGTTGGTGTTCTGTTTTTACTTGTTGGCAGTCCAAACATTTAGCTAAATATTCAGCAGTTTCAGATTTCATGTTAGGCCAAAAATATTCTTTTCTCAACATAGTGATAGTCTTTTGATAGCCAGGGTGCCCGGAGTAAGGGGTTTTATGTATTTCGTCTAAAATTAACAGCTTAACTGTAGGTGCATTAGGGATATACAGCCTGTCTTTAAACAGCAAAAATCCGTTTTCGTTTAAACTATACCCTTTTATCAAACTTTCTGTGGGCTGTTCTTGGGCTGTAATTTGTAAATGTTGATAATTTTCGTCTAATTTTATCCCTTCAGCCAGCTGTTCATTTAAATCAGAGGTGTAAGTGCTGCTAGCTGATATAAAATTCAGTTTTGCATTCCTACTCAAGGCATCAGCCACCTTATTCTCCTTCCCTTTTATGTGTTGGATTTCAAAATCGTATTCACTTAGGAATGCCAGCCACCTGGCTTGTCTTGCATTTAGATTTGGCTGGTCTAAAAGGTATTTCAGACCTTTATTATCTGTTAGTAAGGTAAATTTTCTTCCTATTAGGTGGTGTCGCCACATCTTTAAAGCATGAATTACCGCAGCTAATTCTAGGTCATAAGTGGCATAATTCTTTTCATGGATTTTCAGCTTCCTAGATTCGTAAGCAATGACATGTCCTTCTTGAGTCAGCACTCCGCCTAAGCCATCATTACAAGCGTCGGTACAAACTATGAAATCTTTATTTGGGTCCGCTATTCTAAGAATAGGTGCAGTTGTCAATAAAGTCTTAAGTTTCTTGAAACTTTCTTCACATTTCGCATTCCAATCAAACTTCTTGCCTTTCTTCTGCAAAGAAGTGATTGGGTTGGCTATTTTTGAAAAGCCTTCAATAAACCTCCGGTAGTAACCGGTAATTCCCATGAAAGATCTAACGTCCGTCACATCTTTAGGTACTGGCCATTCTTCAATCGCCCGAATCTTTTCGGGATCCACTGAAATCCCTTCCTTAGTGACTACATGTCCTAAGTACTGGATTTCATCTTTGAAGAAGTCACGTTTGCTAAATTTCGCAAAAAGTTGTTGTTCTCTTAGTTCTTGTAAAACGATACGTAAGTGTTCCTTGTGCTCCTCCTCGCTCTTAGAATAGACTAAAATGTCGTCGATAAATACAACCACAAATTTATCTAAGTACTTGTGCATTATGTTGTTCATTAAGCACATGAAAACCGCTGGGGCATTAGTAAGTCCAAATGGCATTACGACAAATTCGTAATGTCCATACCTGGTTCTAAAGGCTGTTTTGAAAATGTCTTCTTCTTTAATTCTTACCTGATGATAACTCGATCTCAGATCGATCTTAGAGAATACCGTAGCGCCACGTAGTTGATCAAACAGATCATCAATACGAGGTAACGGATACCTGTTTTTGATCGTCATCTTGTTTAGTTGACGATAATCTATGCAAAGTCGCATAGTTCCGTCCTTCTTCTTAACGAAAATCACGGGTGCTCCCCAAGGGGATACACTGGGTCGGATATAGTTCTTATCTATTAACTCCTTCAACTGAGTTTTCAACTCGTTAAGCTCCAAGATATTCATACGATACGGGGCTTTTGAACTGGGAACAGCACCTGGTACCAGCTCAATGGTAAAGTCAAGCTCTCTCTTGGGAGGCAATTCTGGAATTTCCTCAGGAAAAACGTCAATAAATTCATTGACGACAGGAATGTTCTCTACTGTTTTCTGGTTGTTTTCAAATTTATCTGTCTCGTCTGTAATAGTTACAGCATAGGTCTTGCATCCTTTCCTGACTGCTCTTTTAAGTTGTAATGCAGAAATTTGCCTAACTACTGTTTTCCTAGGAATACCCCTAACAGTTACAGGCTGTCCACTACTGTTTATACACCTAAAAGTTTTGTCAAAACAGTTTAAAACGACCCTATGTTGTTCCAACCAGTCCATTCCGATAAGTATGTCATATGAGCCAAGTGGTAAAACGTTCAGTTTAACTGTAGTTCTAAAATCAGTCATGTTTAAGATGCATTCTTTTACATAGCAGTTTACTTTCTTCTTAGCCCCAGTAGCTAATTGTACAGACCAAGAATTATCAAACCTTTCAACAGTCAAATTACATTTTTCTACCAGCTGAGGTGAAATATAACTAAGACTAGCACCGGGATCTATTAATATAGTAACTGGGGTTTTGTTAATCATACCTCCTACTTCCACCATGGAAGTTTGGTAGTCAGCCTGGCGGTTTTCCAACGCTGCATTGATTCGGGGCATAGTTCCTGCAAAATCTCCAACTGTCATTTCGTCTTGAACAGTATGAATATTGCTGACTTGTTTCTTTCTGTTTGGGCAGACTGAAGCATAATGTGGCCCATTACATTCCCAGCACTTGACAGGTTCTTTTCGCTCAAAATTTTTGATGTAGTTTCCATGGTTATTAGGAGTCTCTTTGCTGTTTTTGTAATTGTTTGAATGGCTGACAGCTCCATTTTTGTTTCCTTGGAAACTTTTACTATTAAAGTGGTTCCCGTTTTTGCCATTCTTGAAATTTTTATGGGGAACAAATTCCTTTTTCTTGTACTCGATCAGATTGCTGTTCTTTTTGGCTTTCCAACTGGCTATCCCTTCTTTCTTTTTATTCTGTTCGTAACAGAAGTTTGCCTTGCGCATAGCTTCTTCCAGTGTTTTGGGGTTGTCATATTCAATTCTGTCCTTGATATGATAAGGCAGGCAACTAAGAAACCGCTGTATTTTTGGTTTCTCTTCGACAAAATACGGTACATAACGCAACAGACTTAAAAATTTACTGTTTAAGTCCTTCATCGTCATAGATCCGAGTTTTAGTTCATAAAATTCTTTAGCCCTTTCTTCATAATACTGCTCGGACAGGAATTTCTTCTTGAAATACCTTTTAAAGGTACTCCAATTAACTTCTCTTTCTTTGATCCCTTTGACCCTTTTCAGATCTTGCCACCATATATCCGCCTTTCCCGAGAGGTTGTAGATGGCCATTCTTGCCTTTAGCTGATTTGAGTAGTTATAGATCTGAAAATATTTTCTCATCCCGGATAACCAAGATTCTGCCTCTTCTCCAGTTTCAGTTTCTCCATTGAAAGTTGGGGGCTTTATCTTCTTAAACTCCCCGGAAATCTCTTCATAAGGCCTGTACTTTTTCCTTCGGTTGTGCATCTCAGCTTCACTGCTGTCACTGCTAGTGTGATAACTGGGTTGTCCCTTTCTTTCTTCAGATGAGGAACTGCTGTCAGATTTAGTTGGTTTTGTCCTTTTTGACCCTCTTGGATGATTAACTTCTTCTGAGTCAGCTGGTTTGCTCCTTCCGTCAGTTTGAAACTTTTCTATCAATAGCTGATTTAGCTGTTCCTGAGTCTTTAGAATTCTTTCATTATCCTTCTTAACCATTTCCATTTCTGTCTTTAATCCTCTTATAGTCTGCATCAGCTCAGTGGTGTGAGCAATTTCTTCTTCTGCCTCAAGTTCTTTTGACATCTGTCTTGTCCCAGCATTGGGAGATTCCTCCTCAGCATATTCTCCCAGTTTTTCCATATCTGTCTGAAAAATTCAGAAAAGAGAATTTTTCTATACTTTACATGAAACCGAAATATATGTTAGTAATTTATAAATAAAACAAAATCTTCTTTTATGATCGCTGTTTGCGGAAGTTTAGTGGAGTCACATCCAGGCCTAGTGTCTGAACCTGGCTCTGATACCACATGTCAGAACCCGTTATTTCTGAAAAATTTAAAATTTTTATTCGTAACAATAAATGTTAATTAGGTAGTATTTCTGGTATTGTTTTAATTTAAACAACTAACATAAACTGTTTAAAGACTCTGTTTTATTAAAACTTTGATTTCGGTGATTTTAATTAATGACTGTTTTGTTTTGAACCGCAAGGGAAGAGCTAGTCGTAGTTGACTGGCTTACTTAGCTTACGAGCTAATGCATACGTCATCTTTTGTTTCTCAGGTGCGCCAGTGAAGTAAGGATCACTGTATGTTAAACTTGGTGAGCATCAATACTCCCTATACTTCAAAACTTAATGATCGTCATGATATTTCTTATTCAGCTAGTATCGTCAAGTGTTACGAAGATTTACATTGTCTCAGTTATAATTATGTTTTTATGATTATTATGCTATGTTACTGCTGTAACTAAAATGAAACATTTGTGATATCAGAATTTTTGGCTGTAACAGTGTCTTTGCATCATGTGACCTGTTGTCAACTTAATACCGGTGACTACTGTTTTGTTCATGCATTGATAATGTGAGTTGAGAAGGTGACGCCTCTAGCGTTGTTTCAATATGATCCTATGCATCGAAGTCCAATGTCCACTTAGAGTTTGACTTATGTTACTTGACGGTGCCTTGATTTTAACTATCCTTACGATGTAAACCTGTAGATGAAGCTCTATTTCAACATCTTAATAATAGAGGTTTATTTTTCATATCGTTACTGTTAACAATAGTATTGATAGCAATTCTGATGATAGTATATAATGGCAATGTATTTATTGTCTTAAAGACTTGGTAACATTTCAAGTATTAAATAACGAGGCATTTTCATTTGAAGGTTGACTACCTTGGTACTTATATGAACATAGAAATGTAATATGCCCATGGCATTAATCTATGGCTTGGTATTAATTTATATAAATAATGATTGTGCAATAATCATAATATTCCATACATTGGAAAACTTTATATTCTATATAGTGTTATGGTTGTATTTATCATACTAGGCCATAGAGAAAACTCTAGGGTTGAAGTTGACCAACATCTTGTGTAAGGTGATATGCTAATGACATTAACCTATGCCCTGGTTTCATTGTAATTGTGCATTAACTTGATTCTGTCATAGTCCTAATGTTTTTCCCTTACCATGGATAAGATTTATAACTAGAATATGTTAAAGTATTATCCACCCTATTAAGTTATGGAATAATCCATATGTGATGTTGACTAACTCTTATTTATATCATTGTAGTGATTATACATTCCCAGTGCTTGGGATTCTCGACGATTCAATTGCAAGGCATGCACTATATGCCAAATGATTATATATCATTTGTTATCTTATACGTTTGACTTATATATGACATGATTTGGAATCGGTGTATAATGATTTGGATTTCAATTTGAACTATATAATCTCGACCCATATTACGTTGATGTATTTATGTGCTACGTGGTTGAATCTCCTCCATGTGATGGGCGACATATAAGCTGCTATCGAAACCCTACAGGTTATTGTAGTTGCCTTCGGGCTCGGGTCCTAAGGATGAAACCCTCCCTGTCTGAGTTTGGTAATGAAGGCACTGTAACAATGTGCAGAGTGTGGTGGTTATGGCCTTGAGGTTCCATTCGGCAATAGGGTATGTCCTCGGCTCTGGTGATAGCGTCTGCTATAGTTTTATTGCTTCGTGGTCTCGTTGCTCTTTATAAGTTTAAGTCCCAGCTATTTACAGTTCGTCACTGTGCTGGTGTGGGTATGAGATAGGGTTTCGGTAATGTCTTTAGGTTATGAGAGAGTTGATGCCATTGGGCTTTGGGTTTGCTTCTTGACTGGTTCAATCCCGGCGTGAGGGTTTCGTTGGGAGCTGTTACCTTGTCTCGGCTGTCAAGAATGTTATGACAGTTTCTTTTGCTCACCCATCTGATGAAGATGATGGGGCTTCTCTGTTTGTTCAGCTTGTAGCTACCGATGGTCCCCTGTTAACTTCCTCCATGTCTCGGTAAGATAAATCACAGTTCTCTTTTTTGTTTACAGTCTTTATTTTTTTTTAATCATTAAGTATATTTACGTTTCTAATTCTATTCTCTGCATTCAAAGTGGTAACTAAAACCCTCGGCATTTGTTATTTAACAGGTCACGCGGCTCTTGATGGTGTACAGGACTTTGTCACCCACGCAGGCTCCTCCGGGTAAGCCTGGTTATCCACGGCTGTCTCTTCCTTTGCTGGTTTTAGTGGTTAGGGTTGTGTCTCGGAGGGCAACTCCTGTGTGTTGAGGTCATTATCGACCTGATGTTTGTAGGTGCAGTCATGTGTATGAAGTTGTTTTGATTGAAATGAATTGGGGTTTGAAACCCTGTTAAGTTTATGGAAGGCCATTCACGGCCAAGACTTATGAGGCCAGGGTTTCGGTTGTTGTACTTTGTAATGGCTGAGCATGGGGTTTTTAACCTCGCCATATGATATTTATACTTAATATATACTGGGCCTGGTATGGTCGTGTTTATGTTTTGTTAAATTATTAGCATGTGTTTGGAATGTATGGATAGATGTATTCTTCAATGCGTGCAATGGATGATAACTCTGTTTATAAATGAAACCATAAATTATCTCTCTGCGTTTTTATTCTATTTGAAAAGTTAAAATAGAACATGGTGAAAGTTTAGCGACTGTGCCTGTAATAGTTATAATCATAGGGTTGTTCTGGCGAAATGGGGTTCTGTTTTGTGTTCAACCTATATATATATGGAGTTTGTTAACCAGATAGCGACCGGGAATGAATTGTAACAATGTTTATTTTCGATTCTTGTATTGTTATTAAACAGCACTGTGAGTAGAATAATATAAACCTAGAACTATGTAATAAGATACCATAAGTCTGTTGTAGAGTTATTGTATGACTACGGCCGTGTAGGTTTTTGAGAAAACTCCAAGAGAGACATGTAAAATGATTAAATATTATTACTGTGTGTACATTAGGATGGTTTGTAACAGCCAATGATGGTTGCGTTCGTCGACTGTTTCTCTGTTGTATTAATATGTTTAATTTGTTTAAAAACAATTCTGTTATTTCTATTATAATGACATGACTACTGTGTTCTAAAACTAGATAGAAGAAAAATAATAATCTACAGTTACTAGTGTTTGTACTTGACTACTGTGTAAATGTTTAATATGATGTGGAAGCTGGTAACAATGAAATATTATCACAGTTGCCCCTTCAGTTAATCAACAGCTGTCAACATGTTCTGAGTAAGAACTATACCTTAAGATGAGTGTTGTTTATCTGTTAACTCGATAAAAGAATAACATGAAACTAAAGTTAACTGAAATGTGCAATATATATATGTATACAGGTAGCTTACTCTAACAGGAAAATAGCTCGAAGTAAAACTAAGATTTATCTAGGTTTGTTCTTATGATTGTTAATAGCTATAAATCTGGAATATCTACTGTTTAACATTTCTGTCTATTATTTAACAAATAACAGAAATTCTAGAATATGCATAAACATGGTATTGTTAACTGTAACAGTAACAACTAGGTTCTGTATAAGATAAATACTCCATTTAAATACAAATAGAAATTTTCTACAACATCTGCATTCTGAAATTTATACTAAAGAAAGTACAGAGACTGATTTACTGAAGTTGAAAAACAGTCAAAACATAGCTGTGCTAGAATATCTCATATGAAACTAAATTAAACCAACAACAGGAAGAGTGACAGAACCTGTAACTATGGTAGACAATAACAGCAATGGGAGGCTGTTCCTCCCTACCAATTCCTGGAGAGTGCCCAGACAGCACTTCTCAGGACCCCCCGAGCTTGCTCTGGTCTAACTGGCTGGAATCTAAGTACGGTCAATAATTCCCTCAGCCAAAACAGCTATACTGGAACCAAGTTACTGCAACTTCCTGCTCAAAACACTTCCTTACTATTTTCCCACTTCCTCAATGGGACTCCTGAATAGCATTCACCTGAATGTATTCTCCCTCTAGAACAATTGCTGAACCCCCAGCTCAGTTCATTGAGTAGTATTTAAAAGATTGCCTAGGTCTTAGTTGGGCTAACTGTCATTAATGAGCCACCTGCTCAGATTCCACTTTCTTGGGGAATCATGACCCCAAAATATAGGGAAGTTGCCACCTGCAACTCAGGAAGTGTTTGAGGATGCTGCCACTTGTCTTTTGTCCTTCCACCTAATTCCATCCACCAGTTAGACCAGTAACCTCTTTTAACAGCTCTCCCATGCTGTTGTCTCCATAATTTATTTATTAATAATAATTATTCAGACTTTACATTCCTTTTTTGGAGACTCTGCTGAGTCATCCATTTCTACTTAGCATTAAATTTAACATAATGTTCTCAGGAATATTTAAAAATAATTACATTATTTTAATAAAATTGGGGTATGTGACAGCCTCGGGGCGTACTCAAGGACACCCCTTCAATCCAGCAAGACGATCAATCAGTTCTAGGAAACAAACATGTTTATTATAGAATGAAAGTAACAATGTGCAAACTAACAGTGAAGTGCTTATGGAGACACTATTTAAATATCCGACGTTGACTTGACGATAAAAGACTTACAACCTTAAACACTTTTTATTCTAATAGCTATTAAGACATCTGATGCGATTCTTAAGTAAACTAACTCTTAGTAACTCATATTGAATGTTACGAGTTGTTATATACATTGTCCAATGTTTGTTTGTGTTCGATTTAATGCTTTTAACTTAGCGATACAACATTTATTGTTACTTAAATTTATTTAAATTTTAGTTAAATTTTGGGGTTGTTACATGTGGTATCAGAGCACAAGTTCAAATACTAGGCTTGAAGTGGCTCATGCGCACAAATGAAAATCTATAACAGAATTACAAATTACTGATTTAAATTAATTTGTTTTCAGTTTCAACATTTTATAATTTGAGTTTGTAGGTATGGAAGGACCATAGAATCAGATGAGGATAGGTCCCTTAATAACAAACAGATTAATAAAGAACAAGGGCACATTAATACATAAAATTTATTTGTCGAATTGAATGATAATTCCTCTGAATTATTAAGGACCGTAAAGGATTTAAAAATTGAGATAAAAACAGTTAAGGAAGAAAACAAACGAATCTTGAAAGCCCAAGAGGAGTTGAATCACATCCTGCTGAGTAATCTTCATAAAAATGATCAAGATAATGAAACAACAAATAAGGCTAATTATGAAACAATGTCTTATCAACGTAAGGATAAAAAGATAAAACTAACTGATTATGACAGCAGTTCATCTTCTCAATTTGATGCAAGGGAGTATAGGAAAAAGCATAATTACTCTAGTGATAGTAGTGACAGTGATTGCTACACTAAGAAAAAGAAGTCAAGACCCTACGAAGAAATTTTTGGCGAGTTTAAAAAGATCAAACCACCAACTTTTAATGGAGAAATAGAAAAGAGTGAGACAACTGAAGCATGGCCATCTGGAATGAATAAGTATTTCCATATTTACAATTACTCAAGTCATCTGAAGACTAAAATGGAGATTTATAACTTAACTGGAAAAGCGAACGTCTAATGGCAAGATCTGAAATGAATTAAAGGTTTAAAAGAGAAAAGTATAAATTGGAGTAATTTTAAGAAATATTCTGTCAGAACATTATTATGAGGAACGAGCTAAGGATTTTTATGAGTAAATGCTAGGTTCCATGGATATGAGAGAGTTGTGTAGCAAATTTTTGAATTTATTAAGGTATGTGCCTTATTTCGTTGAAGAAAAGCCTAAGGTATAGAGGTTTCTGAGTTGTTTTCCCTCTCACATAAAAGACAGAATTGAATATGATAGTCCACGAACTCTTGAAGAGGCCATGAGAAAGGTGATCATCTGTTATGAATAAAATAAGAGAAGAGAAGGCATACAAAGATGGAAAGCAAAAAGGCCTAACAAATTTGAGCAAAGGAAGAAGCAATTTTCCTTTAATCGTAATTTTGGGAATAATAATTCACATAATTATTCTAACAGAAAGTTTACAGGAAATAATACAGCAAGTAATACACAGTCAAAATTTACAGTTGCAAGGAATAGTGATTGACCTAAGAATTTTGTTAAAAACAATGAAGAGAGAGAACCTGTTAAATGTTTGGACTGCCAAGGACCTCACTATGCATCAAACTATCCACTCGGAAAGAAGGCTGTCAAAAACATACATACTATACAAGAGGAAGCTACTATTGGTGACTTAGCAAGGGAGACGCCCAGGATTAATGCAACTTTGGAGAACAGACCAGTATATCACCAAACTTCCATGGTTGAAGTGGAAGGTATGTTAAAATATAAACCTGTTTCTATTTTGATTGACCCAGGGGCAAGTCTTAGCTATATTTCACCTGATTTAGTTAAATGTTGCAATGTGAAAGTAGATAAGTTTGATAAATCATGGTTGGTTCAATTAGCTTTTGGCACGAAAAGAAAGGTGACAGATTATGTAAAAGAATGTGAAATGTTGATGAATCAGTTTAGGACTCATGTTAAATTGAATGTGTTACCTTTAGGTTCTTATGACATTCTGATTGGAATGGATTGGTTAGAAAAGCGTAGAGTTGTATTAAATTGCTTTGAAAAGACTTTTACTTGTTTGAATAATGCATTAGAAACTGTAATAGTAAAAGGGATTCCTAGAAAGATATATGTTAGAAAAATTTCTGCTTTACAAGTTAAGAAGTTGTTTGTAAAGGGTGTAAATTATTTGTTGTCAATGTAATTAATGATGAATAGTACACTAAGGAAGATAAGTTAAAATTGGAAGACAGACCGATTCTGATGTATTCCCGGAAGAGATTCCAGGACTACCTCTGAAAAGGAAGTTAGATTTCACTATTGAATTAATATCGAGAGCAGTACCTAACTCAAAGGCTCCTTATAGAATGAACATTCTGGAGCTTAATGAACTTAAGTCACAACTTAACGAATTAATTGATAAAAATTACATAATACCCAGCGTGTCTCCATGGGGCGCACCTATAATTTTTATTAAAAAGGACGGAACTATGAGTTTATGCATAGATTATCGTCAACTTAATCAAATGACCATAAAGAATAGGTATCCTCTGCCCCGCATTGATAATCTATTTGATCAACTGGGTGGTGCAACGATATTCTCTAAAATAGATTTAAGGTCGGGGTACCATCAAGCTAGGATTAAAGATGAGGACATCTTTAAGACTGCATTCAGAACTTGCTATGGACACTACGAGTGCGTGGTTATTCCCTTTGGGATGACCAATGCTCCAACAATCTTCATGTGTTTAATGAACAACATATTACATAAGTACTTGGATAAATTTGTAGTAGTATTTAATGATGATATCATAATTTATTCTAAGACAAAAGAGGAACATGACGAACATTTAAAGATAATTCTACAAGTGTTAAGGGAACACCAACTTTATGCTAATCTTAGAAAATATGATTTTTATAAAGATAAAATACAGTACCTAAGGCATGTAATATCCAAGGATGGGATTGCATTAGACCCGGACAAGATAAACGCAATTAATGAATGGCCTATTCCGAAAGATGTAACAGGAGTATGATCTTTTATGGGAATCACAGATTATTGCCTTATGTTTATTGAAGGATTTTCAAGAATAGCAAATCCTATAATGTCTTTACAAAAGAGAGGTAAGAAATTTGTATGGGATAAAAAACGTGAAGAAAGATTTCAAAAACTAAAAGAGTTATTAAAAACGACACGTATTTTACAAATTGTTGATCTTAACAAGGATTTCATAGTATGCACGGATGCATTCAATGACGGAATTGGTGGGGTCCTAACACAAGAATGTCATGTGATTGCATTTGAATCTAGAAAGTTAAAGATTCATGAGAAGAATTATGCAACTTATGACCTTGAGTTAGCTGCTGTAATACATGCATTAAAAATGTGGCGACATCATTTAATTAGACAAAAATTTATCTCAATGACTGATAATAAAGGATTAAAATACTTGTTGGATCAATCGAATCTGAACACAAGGCAAGCTAGGTGGCTAGCTTTTCTTAGCGAGTACTATTTCGAGATTCAGCACATAAAAGGAAAGGAAAATAAGGTGGTTGATGCATTAAGCAGAAACACAAAAAGGAGTTTTGTTTCAGCAATCAACACATATAAATCTGATCTGGAAAATCAGATTAAGGAAAGAATGAGAATGGATGTAAAATATCAGAATTTACTAAATAAAATTGTTGAATATAATGCTGAAAATTGTATAAAATATTACATAATTGATGAAAGAGGGTTACTGCTGTATAAAAACAGACTTTATGTGCCTAATGTTGTTGAAATCAAGTTGGTGATTTTAAATGAATTGCATAAAAGTCCATACTCAGCACATCATGCTTATCAGAAAATGATAACCATGCTGAGAAAATATTATTTTTGGTCATGTATGAAAAGTGAAGTAGTTGAATATGTTGCTAGGCATATAGAGTGTCAATAGGTAAAGGCTGAACACCAACACCCAGCTGGTTTGTTGCAGCCACTACATATTCTAGATTGGAAGTGGGACATAATTAGTATTGATTTTGTTACTGGTTTACCTAAAAATCAGAAACGAAATGATTCCATAATGGTAGTTGTGGATAATCTCAGCAAAGTAGTGCACTTCATACATGTTAAGACAAGTCACAAGGCTGCTAACATTACTGAAATTTTATGGAGCAGATTTTTCGTTTGCATGGTATTCCGAAAGTTATCATTTTTTATAGAGACTCGAAATTTACAGGAAATTTCTGGAAATCTTTGTTTAAAGGTTTAGATACTACTTTAAATTTCAGTACATCATTTCACCAACAAACAAATGGGAAAACTGAAAAAGTTAATCAAATTCTTGAGGATATGTTAAGATTGTATGTTAGATATCAACTAGGTAAATGGGAGGATTATTTGCATCTTTTTGAATTTGCTTATAATAACCATTATCAAGCTTCTGCAAAGCTTAGTCCCTTTGAAATTTTATATGGCAGAAAATGTAATACTCCTATCTCTTGGAGTAATCTAGTTGATAGGTTAATGCTAGGACCTGATCTGTTAAGAGAAATGGAACTAACCGTGAAATAGGTTCAAGGCAATTTGAAAATTGCACAAGATAGACAGAAAAGTCAGGCAGATCTAAAAAGAACTCAGAAAGAGTTTCAGGTTGGTGAACATGTGTTCCTAAAGGAAAAACCTAAGAAGAGTTCCCTAAGATTCGGAATCTATGCTAAGTTAGCACCAAGGTATTGTGAACCTTTTGAAATCTTTTTTAGGATAGGACCAGTGGCATATCGGTTGGCATTGCAACCAAATCTTAAAGTACATAATGTATTTCCAATCTCTCTTTCGAAAACGTATGTGCATGATGCTACTCATGTGATTAATTGGAATGATGTACAGGTGTAACAAGAAGGATATTTTCTAGGGGAACCGGATTGTATCCTTGATAAGAGGGAAATTTTGCTTCATAATCATACCAATGGACAGGTTAACATACAGTCGAAGCACCTTAGTCCGGACGAAGCTACTTGGGAACTGGAAAGTGATATGCGGGTGGCATATCCAATGTTGTTCCAGGAGGAATGAGAGGATGATGAATAAAGAAACATCGAGGACGATGTTGAACTTAAGAGGGGATGTTTGCCACATACCCAAGTTCTAGACATTTTATGTTATTGAGAAAACATTATGTTTTATTTTTATTGTAAAGTTTTATGACTATTGACCAAGTGGGGTCATTGATGACTATAATTAATTACTTTGAATATTTTATTACAAATAAATAAAAGTTGAGACAAACATTCAAAGGAGACTATTGAATGAGTGTTCACTGACCCACTAGGGGGAATGGACTGTGGTGGAGAGCAAACCGACACTTGGAAGCATCCTCAACCCACTTCTAACTGTTGCAGGGGGCAAATTCCCTACTTTTATGGTCATCCTCCCCAAGAAAGTGGAACTGAGCAAGTGGCTCATTTACTGAAATAAACTGACGAAAAGACCTAGGCATGCTATTTATCTAGCCATCAAATTCAGTAGGTGCTTGTTTATTCTTACCTTGTGATAATTTATGTGCACAAGAGATTTGATGAAGGGAAAGTTAGAAGTGTTTGAGGGAAATAAGATTGCATTCTGAACTAGTGCAACCACATTGTTGAGTTCAATATTGCTAAAGGAAGGAAGTGCTACTGCTAAGTTGAAAGGGAATTTATTCCATTAATCTGAACAACATCTTCATCCTAGTGGTTCAGTGAACAGGCTCGAGGGTCCTAAGGCAAGCATCTTGGTTGTCTTCAGGAGATTGGTTGGGTGGAACGGGCTCGTTTGGCTGGTTATTTCTTCTTCTACAGTTCTAGGTTCATATTGTGTTATCTTCTTTACTTCTGTCATGTTAGTAAATTAAATAGGAATGCTTTTGTTTTCAGCTCTTCCCATTTAATCTAAGATATTCTTCCTTAGTTAGTGAATATTTTACTTCTGTAAATTATACTGATGAAATAAAATGTAGTATAAATGATGTAGTTAAAATTATAGAATGATTGATTATAATTACTTTCCTACATTTTTCCACACATTGTAAACAGTTCCGTACTCTAGTATAGGAAAGGATAATTAGATTAAATCAGAATGATCTTATGAAATGGATAAATTTAAATGATTATTTTATCAACATAGTTATATCATATTCAGTTCTGTATTATTGTTTTTTTCTAAATAGACCATTTAGAATTGTAGACAGAAAATACAACTTTTCTAAATACTTCACTATTTATGCTTATTAAATAAACCCTATCTTTTGTTATAAACAACAATAGTATCGAAAGTATCTTCTTTTCAAACAATAGTAAAAACAGTCTTTAAAACAAATACTTTATAAATAGATTATTTCCATTTATCAAACTCTATATACAAATATGAACAGGCTTCTCGAATCGTCTTTTATATCATAAAAGTAGGTTTAAGATAGACTGCACATCATACTGGTATCAATATCGAAACTCCTCAACAAAAATGCTTACAAACTAACCTAGCACTATTATAACAATAGAGAGATAGTATTCATGCATTCGTAATTTTAAGAGCACATTATCATTTCCCTAATGTATTCCATGCCCGAATGAAAAATTTAAACATGATTACAGAGTTTTGATTTCTACATAGTTTAAACGTTAGGTTTACAGCCTCATATCTTTTCAAAGTTTTGAAAACCTTCATATTATGAAAATGGTCGAATGCATCAAAGCCTTAGTTCGAGACCCTTATCAAAACACAGTACAGCACTTTACAGAAGGGTTATAAGCTAGTCTTACAACGTGTTCAAAGCTTAACCAAAAACTTTTAACTCTTCAACATAAGATATGGGCCCAACCCTAAACCATTCTTAGATTTCCAACTTTACAATACACGACTATGATGCCAAAAATTATTCATTACAATTGTCTACTATTGTTTCATTGACAAAATAATTACACCTGGACTTTGAATCTCAAACACAAACGTTACGAAACAGTTCCTTTCTTTTCAATCTCAAATAACAAAACATATTACAACAACATTATGAAATTGTTGGAAGTTCAACGAGAACCCTATAGGCTCAGGAGTAAAACTCTCCTAAAATCCAAACACTACCTTTCGGCTTAAAAATCTTAACATCTTTCCTTATAGCTTAAAGACCATCATAACATTGAAGGAAAAACCAGGTCTGTTCACCTTGGGATATCTCCGAGGCTTACGCGAACCTTAAACACCCTTTTTCTTCTCAGCTATCTCCAACACTTTGCCAAGATAGGAACCTGCCCTGAAAGACATTATGAACAGGTTAAAATATTTAAAAAACAAAACAAGAGAAACAAAAAGACACCATCGTAAAACCTTCTACAAAGTATATAAGTGTACATTAATCACCTGCAAATATTGAAGCACGATGGATTACTTTTGCTGCATCAATGTATACAGGCTGTAAAGGAATTTCCCACATCGTTTCCAAGAAAAGTCAAAGACCTATTACAAATGACAAAGCTCACTGAAAACCTAAAATAATTCTAAAATAATTACAAAATAATTACACCTCGACTTTGAATCCCAAACAAAAACGTTACGAAACAGTTCCTTTCTTTTCAAGCTCAGGAATGAAACATATTACAACAGCATTAAGAAATCGTTGGAAGTTCAACAAGAACCCCATAGGCTCAAGAGTAAAACTCTCAAAAAATCCAAACATTGCCTTTCAGCTTAAAAATCTCAACATCTTGCCTTATAACTTAAAGACTATCATTACATTGAAGGAAAAACAAAGTTTGTACACCTTGGGATATCTCTGAGGCTTACCCAAACCTTAAGCACCCTTTTTCTTCTTCGCTATCTCCAACACTTTGCCAAGATAGGAACCTTCCATGAAAGACATTACGGACAGGTTAAAAGATTTAAAAAATGAAACAAGAGAAACAAAAACACACTATTGTAAAACCTCTTACAAACTATATAAGTGTACATTAATCACCTGCGAATACTAATGCACGATGGAGTACTTTGGTTGCGTCATCATATACAGACTATAAAGGAAGTTCCCACATCGTTTCCAAGAAAACTCAAAGACCTGTTACGAATGAGGAAGCTAACTGAAAACCTAAACCGTTCTACGCTTATAGCTTGGGAGAAGATCTCACCATCGAGTCTCGGTAAGGTTGAGAGCTCTTCATACTCCTTTCATCTTAAAAACCGTGGTCATAGCAGGTCGAGGCATGGAAACCTCTGGAGCCACCCTCGACTGGACTACAAACCCTGAAGGATAGGGAGTTAGTCGGCCTCACCCTCATTTCTCGCATAATGGCCTGAGTGGTGTGAAGGTTGGCATACCAATGCATTTGGGAGTGAAACCCAAGAACCAATATCAACAAGAGATCAACGGTGTAAACCTCGCTATGATATGTGGACTGTATACGATCACAAAACTTCATTAATAAGCATTTATAACTTCAACGATCAAATCCCGGTGTGTGTCATCACATAATCCACGTAGAACAACCTATATACAGCTCAGTAGGTACGGTTTCATATAGCAGAGGTTTGTCACCACGAGCTATGGTGTAATCATGTGAATTTTTCCACTGTGGTTGCCAGTAATCCTTCCACTACAATGCGTTTACTACACCATAAATGCTATGTATTGGTTCAATTATTATACCAACGCGACACCCACTATCACAAAACATTACCATAAGTTAAACTATATACAATGGATTATAGTTTTGCATACAGCTGTTTTTAATTTAGTTCTGCATAAAGCTCTAAGGCCATAGTGTTGCATATAGTATCATGCTTAGGGTTTTGCAAAATGCTACATAATCATAGTAATTTATGACTCATAGGTATAAAATATAATCGAAGAGCTATATCATATTTCATATATGGTACAATGTAAAGAATATCGTAATGGTAAGTATTACATGTTTCTCTCCATAGTTTTGGATTGAGAACATGTAATTAAAATGTTTTTACATTGTTCCTATAGTATCAAATTAACATGTAAGTATCATTAACGTATATCTTGCAAAATAGAATTTGAAGTATAGGAACTCCTTGTCCATCAAGTTACATAAAAACTAGCCATTCTTGCCATTACAAGTGTGCAGAGATAAAGCTTTTAGGACATTTAAAAAATACCTGAGTTGTTGCATAGAAATTAATCTTTTCTCTCACCTCAGCTCTGCAATTAGAAACTATTTGAGCATTAGCTAGTAATAGCTAAGTAATCCTTGGGGCATACTCAAGGACCCCCCTTCAATCCAACAAGACGATCAATCAATTCTAGGAAACAAACGTGTTTATTATAGAATAAAAGTAACAATGTGCAAACTAACAGTTAAGTGCTTATGGAGACACTATTTAAATATTCGACATTGACATGATAATAAAAGACTAACAACCTTAAACGCTTTTTATTCTAACAGTTGTTAAGACATCTGATGTGATTCTTAAGTAATCTAACTCTTAGTAACTCATCTTGAATGTTACGAGTTGTTATATACATTGTCCAATGTTTGTTTTTGTTCGAGTTAACGCTTTTAACTTCCCGATACAACATTTATTGTGAGTTAAAAAAATTTAAATTTTAGTTAAATTTTGGGGTTGTAACATTACTTCAGATCATCCATGGTTGGACCATGATTATGTATGAAGATTGGGTCTCTCTATGATCCTCATGATGTATTGTATATAGTTATTCATGTATTGATCAAGCCCCTCTTGGTATATATCACAAATTATTTTGACATTGATGCAAGCATGGGTATGCTTGCCTCATATATATATGATATTTATATACACCTCACCTATTTGAGTGGTTTTTTTGGAAGTATGAGCCTCTGTAGTCCCTAAGGAGGGTAATTACCCCACACCATGGTTATGGTCTCTTATCTGAGTGTCCTTGTTTTTCTCCTAAAAGTATGAAAATGTTATGATGTATTTCAACCATATGATGAGCTCGTGACCTCACACATTGGGGGAAATCAATTAAAAAACAAAAATTTCTCTTGTCTCTTATCATCAGTTTGTTGGCAGGCAAAAACCCTCTCAGTTTTTCTATTTTATTCAATAAAATTGATTAGTTCCTTTTATAAATTATCGCAATTAATTGAGAGATATCATTTGATTTTTTCTTAAGGTATCCTCCAAAGGAAGGTATTGATAATTAAAGCAAACTGAGGAAATGACTTTAATTCAAGTTCATGGTTGTTTGAAAAATGATTTGGCTAGTAACTATTAAATATGAACAATTTGCAGTCCCACTTCAAGTGATTATATTTATGCCTAGTCATTGATTAATTAGTTTCATGGTTTGCATTGGATTTTATCATTTCTTATTTTATTTTGTTATTTTATTTCTCTTAAGATATGATTTTCTAAGACTAAGCATATGATAATATATATTACTTAGGGTTAATTAACCGTGTTTCATAAACCTTTTAACCCTTAGTAGATATTAATATTATTCTTCCCTTATGAAAATCATATTTTAACCTTGTACATAAATAAATTTTGCCATGTAAATATGTTTTTCACATTAGAATTCATGTTTGATCAAAATGATGAATGAAATTCGTTATGATAATCTTTCAGTTGATGGCATGTAGTGTTTGAATTTTAAATTTAGCCTATTGGGAGATGTGACTTATTATATTCATTAACTTGTGATTTCAAAACTATAGTCATTTAGATTCCATAGTGTGACAATTTATATCACTAAGGCTAAGTTTAATTGCTACATATGATCCATATTTTGGAATTGTGCTAGGACTTCGATGGTTAATTCTTTGAAGTTTTATAATCACGATAGGTCATTATGTAGAATTTTCAAATCGTCACATCAAAGCCTACATCAAACAAGGTGTCAATCAAAACCTGGCAACATAAGTTTTGGTGCATGCCACGAACTCATTTTGGTTACATCTATTTGAGATAAATCTCATGAAGGTATTATCCAGCTTACAGCTGTGTTCAAACATTATATTCGAAATCATTTCATTTAATGCCAAAGTACCTTACGATCATTCCACACTATATCAATATGATGGTTTTGGTATGAGAGCCTGCGTTTATCAGCTTGAAACATGAGTCTAGGGTTTCAATGGAATTAAGTGAAAGATTGATAGTATGTCTGTTAAATCCTGGATACCTATTCCATCGGTCTTTACCACATCCTATGTTTCCCAATCAAGAGAAAATTCGCAGGAAGAAGAAATGGCACCGTTATGCAGATTCGAACCAGAGGGTTCAGAATGGCTTACTGGGGATCCTGAGTCAGCCTTTTTCTTTGATAAAATTGGATGGGGAAAATTCTTCGATAGCTTCAGTGGCCATAACGTGGAAGTTACACGAAGATTCGCTCTTTCTTTTAATGGCAAAATTGCACAAATAGGAGATTTACAGTTGACCCTGTCTGAGCAATTCATTGTTGAAGGAACCAGGTTACCATTGGATGGCGAAAAATGGTTCACGAAAGGCGTAATGTACAAATACAAATGGAAAATGTTTCTTTTACCTGTACTTAAAAATTTTAATGACAGGTATGGCTTTCTAGTAAAATTCCTTAAACCCAAGTGGCTTCCTGTATTTAGATTGATAGTCCGGTTTATAACTTGTGATGGCCGATTTTCTCATGTACGTTTTTATCATCTTAGATTGCTAATGGCATTGAAAGGATATAAAATGAGTTTTCCCTATTTTCTACTCCATAGTTTAGAGAATATGGCTTTGGCTAATCAAAGTGCAGTGGAGGTTCATGATCAAAGTCTTTTTCATCATGGATTAATTAAAATTTCAATCAAACACCAATTATCTCTTGATGGCCGAACCTGGGATCAATTTTTAATGGAGAATGATTTAGGGAAAAATGAATTATGGCCACTAGATAGACCTAAGAATCAGGCTAAACGAAAGAAGATTCCAGTCTCTGAGAATTCAGTATTGCAATAAGATATTATGTTAGAGGATTCGGGTGTTAACAATTCAGAGAGGGAATTGACCAATGATGAAGGTGTTGCTGAAATCCTCATTTCTCAGTAGAAGAATACTCAAGGTCTTTGTGTTGATAAACTTGAGAAATTAGCAGAAGTTTGTAGTGATGAGGTTAGGTTTGAACAAACAAATGTAGTAGCAGAAGTTCCCCGAAGGTTCACTCGAAACATGGCTAGCTTGTCTACACAACACAACAAAACAGTAAGCCTATCATTATTCAACTTGAAAATGATGATGATTTCTCACTCCCAACTCCTGAGATCATTCAGGATAATGAACAAGCTTCATGTGTTAATGACCTTAAGTCGCCTTTGGCAAAAGATGAAGATTTGAATACAACTCATCCAAATGAATCGGGAATAGAACCTTCATTTGGAAATATGCCGCAACATGTTCAAGATGTAAAAGAACCAAATTCACCTCATTTTGTTGACCATATTGATCAAGAAGAAGAGACACTCAAGCAAATTCTTGACAGAGTGTATGAGACTAGGATCTCATAGTTAAGAGCAGAATTAAAAGATTGCAAGGCTAATGCAATATCAAAGGATGAGGAGACTAAAACATTGAGGGCTGAAGTGTTAAGCTTGGTGGAAAGATGGCATAAGGCGAATTTGAGGAAACGAAAGTATAAGGAAGCCAGGAAAGCTGTGATAATAACAAACACACATTTACTTGAACAAGTTGAAGAGCAAAAACTTAAGATCTTAAAACTAAAGATTAGGCTGGCTGAATCAAGAAGGGAAATCAGAAATTGACATATGCTCTGTTTTGGTTTTGACAGGTAATACTACAATTTAATAAACATAACTGTAGAATCTCTAATTCTGTAGATAAAATTTTATTAGTTTGTATTATTCCTTATTTTCTTTAGCATAACATAAATTAATTTTATATTGTTGACTGTCTCAGGTATACATATATCACGAACAGGTTGGAAATTTTGTGAAGAAAGACAAAGTTTATATTCGACAATCAGTATATATTCTAGAACATGGACATTCACGAAAGACAGTTATGCATGCCAGGTGGAAGTTGTTCAATTTTTGGTTGAATGAATAAAAAGGTTACGTGTTAGAACAATCAGGATTTTTCGGGATAAAGATGCTGCAGTTACAACTATTTTGGCTACCGATTTGGAGAAGACATGCCAGCTGTACATACTGCTCGATGCTTATGAAGCCACATCATGAGTCGATGCTTATAGATAGAATTTAATACAAACCGATCATCTTAGTTACAATTACAACTATCATTTCATATGATGATCAAATATTCCAGGTGCCTTTTTCTTGAAGGAATTTGATGTAACAGAACAATGACAAGACCTTCTTGTTTGTTTTTATGTAACAATTGTTAAGAACCAAATGATTATTTTTAGAATAGTTGTTATGTAAAAATCTCTAAGCAGTTAGTAGCTTTGGCTATAAAAGCTAAGAAGACAGATTGTATTAGGGTCGATGGAGTACAAGAGAAATGCTTATTGAAGTCATACTTTTATGCTAGTTTTGATTACTCTGCTGGATTTCTCTGTGGATGATTAGTGCTAAACTTCTAAACTGGTGTCAATGTTTTGATTACAGTTTTTGAAAACTTAATACTGATTTTAATATATCATCTGCTCAATTTTATACTTATACAATTTTACCTGTGTGTGATTGTATGCGTCATTTTATATTACTCTATTTGCACAATACTTATATTTGAATCAACCATTACTACATCTTATCATTTGATATGTTTTTGGTGATAATGATTTAGTAGTGATACATTATATACTTAATATTGTTAGCAATTGTATTTGTACAGTGCTTTAATAATGAGTATTATTTCATGTTCAGATATTTGGTATTTCATTTAGTTATTAATTAATCGAATCTCATAGTCGAATAAAATAGTTTTCTGCATATCCTACTGTGTGGATATATATATTTTGCAGAGTATTTTTATGGTGAATGATTGATGATATTTCTAACTCTGTTATTATCATACTTGATTCTCTGATATTTTAAACAATTAGTGAATGATTAAATTTAGCTTTTAAAATCGCTCTCAGTTGAGATAGGGTAGAATAGATAGGTTAATTAGTTTTATTTTAATAGGTTAAATTCTAGCAGTATATAGTTAGATTTTATTTGATGCAAGTTGGTTTAAAGTTTGAAGTTAGATAAATCAGAAAAACAAAACCAAAACAAAAACAGAAGACTTTCCTTAAGAAAGCACTTTAGTTTAGTTTTGCATTTAGTGATTAGATTTAGGATTCATTACATAAACAGTAGATTATCTTAAAGTTACATTTTTTTTTAATTTTACAAGTTCTCCTTAAGAGAATAAATTTGACTCGTAGCAGGAGACCATAACCTGCGAGATCAAACTATACCAAACATACCGAGAGGTGCCTTAAGGAATCTGTGTGGGTTTGATTTGTTTAAGTTGGCCTAAGTTAGAAAAATAGGCCAACATAGTTTCACCATGATTCATCATAACCAACAATATGAACACCATTTTCCACTTCACACCATCCATATGACTTGAGGAAGTTATAACAATACCAAAAAATTGAAAGAAACCATAGAATTAACCATATCTTAGGGTAGTTATTTTTCCCTAAAAAAAATGCAACCCTTTGCTACTATGGCCCTAAATGGCACAACATGGTCCCCAAAAGTGATTTGTTAGTCAAAATTTTATATTTTTCTCTTACATAATGTAGTGGCTAAAAGTGGACACAAACCTTGATGTGGTTGAAACAAATAACGAATCTAGCTTCCAAAACTCTAATTTATCCACTAAGTGATCAATGGAGAGTATACACATTGGATCTAGATATTTCTCTTGATCACTCTTGTGCCTATAAAAGAATCCCTCGGGGCTATAACTTGAGTATTCCAATTTCACTCAAAAACACACTCCTAGTTTGTCATGTGTTAAATTTTCAGAATTTACTTCAATCTGATCTAGGATATTAACTGAGAGAACAACATGTACAGCATATCTACATCATATCAATCATGGAGACAATAATGCAAGCACACAAGAGACACAAAGATTTACTTGGGGAAAACCATAAAGGTGAAAAACCCCAATAACTTCCTCAGAGATAGATAGAGCAATGATACAACCAACCAAGAGAGATAGCCATAACCTAGCAGCAGATCCTCCTCCTCCATAAGTGCGCCACTCATCCTTGAGTGCATGTGTGAGAAGTGAGTGAGTGAATAGAGTGCCTCCCGCACTCTATTTATACTTGACTTGACTTGCCTTTTTACCTAACTCATGTAGGCTCGAACTTAACCACATAACATAATGCTGAGTGGGCCGACCCCCAATAGGGTGGTCTAATAACCCTTTGACCCACATGGCAGACCCCCAATAGGGTGGTCTAATAACCCTTTGACCCACATGACTTTTACAGGGCCGACCCCAAATAAGGTGGTCTACTAACCCATTAAGTATAAGTTACGACACTTACAATATAAATGACGACACTTCCTTATAGAGGAATAATACCATCTCTATAGGAATACAATATACATATATGTGAAATACATTTCGAAGTTACATATACATCAACACTCCCTCTTAACTAGAAAGGTATTTCTCAGCACAGTTCTTCTAGCACAAGTCATCTTCTCTGGATCATCGTCACTGGATAATCGTCATCGAGTCATCATCATCGTCACTGCTGCTGCTATCTCAATCAATCTCTGAATCTACTCGTCATAGGAAGTTCTACAGAGCCAGTCATTTTTCATACTGGATGTAGGCCCACCACCTGCAGGTCTTCATCATCACTGGCCATACTGTGGAATCCTTAGGACTTATTACGTGCGTCACAAAACCTCGAAAGACCATCCCAGGCTGTTACGAGCACACAGCTCTAGCTATAGGATCTCCCAGGGCAACGAATTACATGTGACCTCACCACAAAACCTCGCAAGAGCATCCCAGGCTGTTACGAGCACACAGCTCTACCTATAGGATCTCCCAGGGCAACGAATTACATGTGGTCATGGAAAAACCTCGCAAGAGCATCCCAGGACTGATTACGGGCACACAACCCAACCTATCGGATCTCCCAGGGAAACAAATTACATGCCATAGGACAAAACCTCGCAAGAGCATCTGCCAGATATCCCAGGGCGCTATTATATGCCATAGGAAAAACCTCGAAAGACTATCTGTAGATCTCCCAGGGCAACGAATTACATGTCCTCCCAGAGCAAAACCTCGAAAGAGCATTTGCCAGATGTCCCAGGGCACCGAATTACATGCCATAGGAAAAACCTCGAAAGACCATCTGCAAATCTCCCAGGGCACGGGATTACATGCTCATCTGCACAACCTGATCCACGGCCACAGAGTATCAACCTGATACTCACCATACATCATCCTGATGTATCCATGATCATCCTGATCATCATCACTGCAACGTCCTGCTGCATGTCATCTGGAGCAACATCCTAAAGCTCATCATCTATGATCATCCTGATCATCACTGCAACATCCTGCTACATATCATCTGGAGCAACATCCTGAAGCTCGTCATCTATGATCATCCTGATCATCACTGCAACATCCTTCTATATGATCCACCTGATCATCAATGCATCTACTTGATGCATACCAAGTATCTACCTGATACATATCATCATACATGATCCTCCTGATCATCAATGTATCCACCTGATACAAATACATGATACATATCATCATACATGATCCTCCTGATCATCAATGCATCTACCTAATGCATACCAAGTATCTACCTGATACATATCATCATACATGATCCTCCTGATCATACAATGTATCCACCTGATACAAATATGATACATATCACCATACATGATCCACCTGATCATACAATGTATCCACCTGATACATATACAGATACATGGTCCAAGCATCCAACATGATGCATATACAAAATACATACACATGATCCAACTGATCATATCCAGCATCAACATGATGCGTACATACATAAAAATGATCCAACTGATCATATCCAGCATCCAACATGATGCGTACATACATACATACAAATGATCCAACTGATCATATCCAGCATCCAACATGATGCGTACATACATACATAAAAATGATCCAACTGATCATATCCAGCATCCAACATGATGCGTACATAAAAATGATCCAACTGATCATATCCAACATCCAACATGATGCGTACATACATACATAAAAATGATCCAACTGATCATATCAAGCAGAAACCAAAACATCATCCTGATGCTCATCATCCAGTGCTTACATCCACAGCCATGTGAAGGATCCTCCTTCCAACATGCTTGGAATGGCTTCAGCAAATGTGTCCATCACTTCTTCCTCGAAGTGTCCTCGATCTGAAGAACGCCAAGCCTCTCTCTGAAGTACTCAAACTTCACTCTGGCTAGCGGCTTCGTCAGCACATCTATAATCTGCTCGTCTGTCACAACATATAGGAGCTTCAAAGCTCCTCTTTGCACCATATCCCTGATATAGTGATATTTGATCTCTATGTGTTTCGACCTGTCATGAAACACTGGGTTCTCGGATAGCTTCACACAACTCTAGTTATCACAGAAGATACCAATAGCATCCAACAGGAGATCAAATAACCCAGACAGTAGCTTCCGTAGCCATACTGTCTCACAACTGGCTGAACAGGCTGCAACATACTCTGCCTCAGCTGTACTTAGTGCTACGCGGGACTGCTTCCTGCTAAACCAAGAGATCACACCTGATCCCATACTGAAGCAACACCCATATGTGCTCTTCCTGTCTGCAGCACTGCCAGCCCAATCTGAATCAACATAACCCTGCAGGTTAAAATTTTGATTCTCCTCATACCTGAGCCCATAATCCACTGTACCCTTCAGGTACCTCAGAACATGCTTTACAGCAACCATGTGAACACTCCTCGGATCCGTCAGTAACTGGCTCAATGTGTTCACAACAAAGCAAATGTCTGGTCTCGTTTTCGTCAGGTACATCAAGGACCCAATCATCTAGCGATCAACCGGCTCAGATGAAGCATCACATAGAAGCTTCAGATTCGATGCCATAGGTGTGGCCATATTCTTGCAGTCCATCATCCCGAACCTCTTCAAGATCTCTACTACATACTTCCCTTGTCCAAGGAAGATTCCATATGCACTCTGCCACACCTCCATGCCAAAAAAAAATAGTGCATCATCCCCAAGTTCTTCATCTAGAACTTGGAAGAAAGCTTCCGCTGCATGTCGGCAATCAATCTATCTTTACGTGTAACAAACAGGTTATCTGCATACAAAAAGTAGTATCATTGGATTGCCTTCTTCAACCTTGTCAAAAAAAAGGTTGGAATCTGCTTTACTCTTGGTAACGCCCAAACTGGATAGAAAGCTGTCTATCCTACCATACCAAGTTCTGCACACATATATGACTACACCATGCTGTCTTGAGATCCATCTGGTGCATCTTCTATTTCATCACTTTTATATTTCTCAATGCTGCCATCTGCAACATGCTTGATCTGATAGTTCCATTTGGAAGTCATAACAAACTTCCCTTCACATCTTGGGACTACATCCCAAACATCATTCTTCATGATCGATGGATCATGGCATTCCATTTCTTCATCCCAGATCCTGGGAACTTCAATATCTTCAATAAATAAATTTGTTGCTGAACAAATGTTGTAGTTCTTCTTTTGTAGGAGATGGCATACGATCTTTCCTACACAACAAGTTAAATTGCATGATTAGAAAACATCTTATAGTTTTCAGAACAAATTCTTACACATAAATAAATATGTCATACAGTCATGCAATTATCTTAGCCAATGCTTCAATACAACATTTATCCATATCCCGTAACTTTCTAGATGCCTTCCAATCTCTACCAGAACATTGTTAAGAGTGTGCACAACTCCCAACATGTCAGCAAAGAGGTTTCATTCTAGATAAGTAGCAATGGAATGTTGTACAGTGCCATAGGCTACTTACCCATGCATATTAGTAGTATACTGTTCATTAATGTAATTATTCTAATATGCACAATACATATTCTAAGTCTAAGACCATGAGCATATACATCATTGAACAATTTTATTTAAACAAACAAATATGTAAGAAATGATAATTAAAATACTTATCTTTGTTTGTTCATTGGGTGGACTCCCTCTGAGTCTTCGCTTCCTTGCAGGAGCTGCTGGAGTCCTAATCTGAAGTAGCTTCTTCTACACCTTTCTGTTGTGGAATGTAGAGAGATGGACAACTCCCTCTGAATATCTGCATCCTTGCATAAACCACTAGAGTGTACTCCCTCTTGATCTTTGCTTCCTGGATTACTTGTTCTTGAGCTCATATTCATCCTTGGTCCCTATGCATGCTTATTAGTATCATGAATGTGTTATCCTTGTGATCTCATATAAAATCATACATTCATTAGTATACTATTAAAACACAATAATCTCAAGCATGTATAGTCATGATCATTTCAAACAGAAATAATAAGCATTAGCATTCAAGGTTTATGTAGCATAACATGTCTAAACCTATAATTACTCAAACCTATGACTCTTCAGGTTAGTTGAATCATCAATCAAGATAAGAGATATAAAATGCATAAAACCTGTGATTATTCAAACCTATACCATCATGATTCTTCTGGTTAGTCATATCATCAATTATGGTAAGAAACATAATATGTATACAATCATGATTATTCAAACCTGTGACTTCATGAATAATCATTATCAACAACAATATAAGATCCTAACACAAGGTAAGATTCTATCTTGATATAGGAAAAACATACCTAGATTAGCATGCTAGCTATTTATGTCTAACATACTCACATGATGTCTTCTTGTTCTTCTTCAATGACTTGTGCTAGTAACCTGTATAACTCATAGGTTAACTATTACAAAACCAAGTTATACATACCTCGTAAATGGATCTTCTATGAGATCCATGACAATGGATGAATCTTTGTCCTCATGTTATCATGATCATATGTTCTTGGACCAGAACATGATTTGTCTTTCTTGGTGTACCTTTCATGTTAGTAGACAACATAAACCTCATACAACACCATAATGCATTAGTACAATCATAAGTGTCAACACCCTAACCAATGAATATCTTCTATCATGCATTCATAATTTTGTTAAGGTGATACGACAAATCTAAAATCAAAATTGTACTAACCATAATAACATGAAGACAAACATACCATAAACTTAATCATGGAAAATATCGAAACATACCTCGATGAGTCATACCTGTTGAGATCGCTTGTAATCTTCTTATGTAAGGCCTTAGCCTCATCTCCCTCTGAAACAGGAACTTCTTTACTCATGCAGATGATCAATCCATCTTCTTCTAGGATTAACCCAATCCACTTGATTTGCAAGAACTGGACCTAGAGCTAGATATGGGTTTGTCAGAGAAACCCCAAAAATTCAAACTTTCGAAGGGATAGAAATATGTGCCTTGATGAGCTGATCAAACTGGTATATTCAGAATTTGAAAACTGCAAAGTTTCACTCCTCAATTTTGCCTTTGAAACTTCCGGATTCACTGGACGTGACCCTGAACTGGGGTTTGATGAAGCCCACTCTTTTTCCCCATTAAAATGTTTGATCCAAAGCTCTAAGCTTCTATTTTTCTGAGGAGCTTCCAGCCGTGGTCACAGATTTCAAAAATTCCCATTTTTACAGAAGCCCTAATTTTCCACTTTTCTCATCAAAGTCCCAAACTAGGGTCTAATCAAGCCCGACCTTCTGCCCAACCAAAAATTCTGATCTTGGTCTCTAAATTTCTATTTTGATGAGTAGCATCCAGCCGTGGTCTCCGATTACAAAAATTCCAACTTTCTCCAAAGCCCTAAATTCCGGAAGCCATGAATGAAGGTACCAAAAAATAATTCTGTTTTGACAAAAATATGTACCTGATTGTTTCTGGTGTAACTCCAAAATTTTTGATCCAAAGGGTCTGAAAAAGTTTCTTGAGATAGCCTGAGCTGTTGTCTTTCCATCCTAACAGGTCTGACCTCAATTGGATTCTCTGAGAGAGAGTTATGCCAAATGTCGCAACGTGACCTGTTTTGCGATAAAACAGGAGAGTGAACTTGTATGGCGTGCCACATGTCACTGTTTTAACTTCGGCCTCTGAAGAAGTTTTTTGAGATAGCTCGGCCTGTTACCTTTCCATTCTGATAGGTCTGACCTCAATTGGACTCTCTGAGAGAGAGTTATGCCAAATGTCGCAACGTGACCTGTTTATGGGATAATACAGGAGAGCGAACTTGTACGGCGTTCCACATGTCACTGGTTCAACTTCGGCCTCTAAAAACGTTTTCTGAGATAGTACATACTGTGTACTACCTGTCACTTTTTACGAAATTTCATTTGGAGCTTCCTATCCCAAGATATGACCTTTTTCCCAAGGTCACCTGATTTTGACTCAGATCTGGAAGAGGCAGAAACCCTATATTGTACAGATCATAAATCACAAAGTACAACGAATTAGAGGTTGTCCTTTGGACACAAGGTACCTGGAGATTTAATCTTCGTCCTGTAACAATTTTAGATCCGAAAACTTCGCCAAAATGGATTTATAGAGAAAGTTCTACGATGACTGGTTTTTGCTATATCAGGCCCTAGCATCGTAAGTGCAACAAGTGTCATACATGCCATATCATGCCTTCTTTCAGGCTGGCTCTGATACCATGTTAAATTTTCAGAATTTAATTCAATCTGATCTAGGATCTTAACTGAGAGAACAACATGTACAGCATATCTACAGCATATCAATCATGGAGACAATAATGCAAGCACACAAGAGACACAAAGATTTACTTGGGGAAAACCATAAAGGTGAAAAACCCCAATAACTTCCTCAGAGATAGATAGAGCAATGATACAACCAACCAAGAGAGATAGCCATAACCTAGCAGCAGATCCTCCTCCTCGATAAGTGCGCCACTCCTCCTTGAGTGCATGTGTGAGAAGTGAGTGAGTGAATAGAGTGCCTCCCGCACTCTATTTATACTTGACTTGACTTGCCTTTTTACCTAACTCATGTAGGCTCGAACTTAACCACATAACATAATGCTGAGTGGGCCGACCCCCAATAGGGTGGTCTAATAACCCTTTGACCCACATGGCCAACCCCCAATAGGGTGGTCTAATAACCCTTTGACCCACATGACTTATACAGGCCGACCCCAAATAAGGTGGTCTAATAAACCATTAAGTATAAGTTACGACACTTACAATATAAATGACGACACTTCCTTATAGAGGAATAATACCATCTCTATAGGAATACAATATACATATATGTGAAATACATTCCAGAGTTACATATACATCAACATCATGTTTCCTACATAATTAGAAGGAAACCATACCATACTTTCTACTTTTTCCACACTTGAGTAGAGTTTGGAGTTAATAAAGGAGATTTACTAACATTCCCTTGGAAAACATGTGCCTCCCCAATATCCTCTAAAAACTATATTAAGGTGTGACTCTATAACCATTCACATTTTTTCTAGTATTAATGAAAACACATTCTTTATCTCGATGTATTTTATCTTGGTGATCTATGTTTGCATCTTGGTTTAAGAGTGTGGATCTATATAATTTAGTTTAGTTTTTGTTGTTTTATTTTCCATTTCTAATATGCTACTCTTTTGCGCATGTGTGTGAAAAATCAAAACATTATGTTAGGATGATCAAATGCATATTGGAAGGATATCATTTTGATCTCAACATTTATTCAACTCTCTAGGAAGAAAAATATAAATTATGTAAGAGTATTTTTTTTATATTTTTAAATCATAAAAGAAAGATTAAAAACTATTTAGCTTGATTTAAAATTATGAATTTTTAAATATAATTTTATTCATAATAATATTTTTTTATTTTTTATATGTGAATATTTTTAATACATATTTCTGTATTATTATATATATATATATAATTTTATTTTTTTCCAGCAAGAAAAAAATCATACCCATGTTACTCCGTCGAATCAAAAGGTACATGAAGTTATGCTTAAGTTCGAAGGACTTCTTTATACATCTCTGTCCAAAAAAACTTCAAGCCATCAAACATTTACAAAATGATTTGCTGATCATCTCACAGGAAGTCAGTCAAATGTCTGAAGCATAAAAAATAAAAAAAAATAAAACTTTTTACAAGTCTTATCATTTCTTAACTATACCACCACAAATTATTCAAAAAAGTTCAATGCTCCATGATTTAGAATCTAAGAGCTTTGAATTTCTTCCCAAACCAAAATCCCAATATCACCCATCAAGGCCTGTTTTGTCAGCTTGTCCGCCAGGGAATTATGTTGTCTATAAATGTGTTGAAAAGTTATATTCCTGAAACCTTTGATATCTGATTTGATTCTTTGGCACCAGTGAATAAGTGATAATACTTTAAGATCAAATTCACCCTGAGCCCATTTTATTGTGACCTTGGAATCGTAAAATTCTATAATAAAATAATTTCCAAATCATCCATATTGTGTTGAAATAAGATAGATTTCCTATCACTTACCTTCATACCAGATGCACAACAGAAGAGTGATATGCAATTTCTGAAGTAGCTCCATTCACCAATTGTGCTTGCACCAGCTAAAAGTACATCATCAACGAAGAGTAAATGTGAAATAGATATCTCTCTGGACAGTTTAATCAGTACAAAAAGGATAGGTGAGAGTGGATAGCCTTGTCTTATCCCCCACGAATACTTAAAGAAATTTGATGGGTACTTTTTATATATTTTTTAAGTTATAAATAATGATTAAAATTTTCGAGTTTGATTTAATATAATGATAATAATAATACTATTTCTTATAAAGATAATATTATATTAAAATTTAATATCAATTTTATTCATAAAAATGTTTTTATTTTATTTATTTATTTATATGTGATTTTTTTAATACGTATTTTTGTCAAAATATTAAAAAAAAAATGTGGTATATTTCTTGCAGCACTTGCTAACAAACTGACTTTTAAAACAAGATAGAATGCTCCCTGTCGTCTAAGATTACCATGCTTTAATGTTAAGGAAGATTCAATTTCTTTATAGTTAGGTTTTTTCAGAAGACATAGACGAGTGATGTGGGGAAAGTTTTGTATCTTTATCATATGGTTATTAGCAGAAGCCACTAGCTAAGTTAATTGATTGTAACATAAATAGATGTTTTGGATTAAGGTTTGGCGTCAACTTTTTGGATATGTTTTGCAGATAAAGAATATATCTTAATTTTTCTTTGAAATATATATATATATATATATATATATATATATATATAATAAAATTAAAATACTAACAATGTTGTATAATTATAAATATAAATTTATAAAGATATAATTTTAGTGTAAATTCATTTTATAAAAATAATGTTTATATTATATGCAGGTTTTGGGATGCCAAAATCATTATGAATTGGATTTGGGAGGTTAAGTCTTGTCATAAAATTTTTTGGTAACTTCTTATACAAGATAGTATTTGTCTCTACAACCATTTGGAGGTTATTATGTTTTGTCAGTTTTAAGGGAAAGGAACTATGGGAGAGTGGATTAGCACTGAAGATTAAGAAGGAATAGTCTCTGATGATGTTGGTTTTTACTCATTAATAACCTTTTGATCTTACATGGTAATATAATGAAATGCATTTCATCTTTTGCTTTAGACTAAGAATTGCTAAAGTTAGATAAAAGTTTTGCATTTTTATGTAGATTTTATTGGTTTTTGAGATAGCTTGTATGCTTATGGCAATACCCAGTCTTTTTTCAAACTTTATTTGATAGTAGGAGTTTTATGGTCTATGATTATTGTTTGGCAATATGGTCTTTTATACGTTTTTATTTCTTATAAGTTTTTATGGTACTGTTGTAGATGAAGCATGTTTTAAATGAAAGTAATTTTTTTTATGGAATATATATATATATTAATATATTGTTTGTTTATATATACAAAAATTGTTATTATTTATTATAAATATTGAATTTTTTAATGATTTTATTATTATTTTTTTTTTATGTGGTTCACGTCCATGGAAGATGGAGTTAAGTTGTGAGCTTACCCACAAAGACCCTAAATTTGAATTTCCAACCAACTTACCTGCCCTTCGAGGATTAATTTTATTATTCTATATTAATATCTAATAGTTTTTCTTTTTCTTTTAAAATTAATTAAAAAAACAAAATTATAGTTAAATTTAAACCATAAAAACCTAAGTCTAAAATATTTTTAACAAGTTTTAAATAAGATTATCCAAACCATAAATTAATTACAAAATTATCATTAAATTTAAGAAGACTACTGAAATCATAATTTAATTGGGGAAAACTGAATTTATTTTGATTCCACCATGTATTTTCCATGTATTTATCATAATTTGCCATGTATTTAGCATTAAAAAACTATTTCTAGTTTTTAATTTCAAAATAAAGTTATTGACTTCAACCACATGGGTTCACTTAGTGAACTTGTTACATAACACGATCCTTTCGCATGATAATAAAGAATATCCTTAATTTCACTAAATATTGGAAAATTCCTCCTAAAATTTTATTGTTGAACCCCCCTCAGAATATGTCTTTCCAATTAAGAAAACCCTTAGTTTCACTAGATATGGTTTGTATCCATTTTTATCAAACCATTTTTAATAGCAGCTTTATATCATATTATCAAGTTGTAACAAACATAATTCCTAACACATCTTAGTATAAGCAAACATGATACTAAATAAAATAATAGTATAATGCTAATAATGATCCAGCCACCATCACCATTGGATAGTGCATGACCCAACCAAGGAAGGAAAATGCCTACACGTAAACCCAGTCAAGAGATCAACATAACAAAGAATGTAAAAGTGTGACAATCCAATAGTTAGTGCAATGCTTAAAAAATATTAGAATTGCAAATGTTTCACACCACAATTTGTCATTCTACCAATTTTATATCATGTAAATATAAGTATAGACATAAAGAGCTCATGTTAATAAAGTAAACTCCAAAAAAATTCAAAATTGAAACCCTTTCGTAGATGGACTCCGCTACATTCCTATCAAAACAAACATCATTGATGTTTGAACCCACATGAACATAGCAAAATTTCTCTTACTTTCCAATAACACCATATGATCATGTGCATAGCTTGGATTTGGATCATTCACAAGATGCAATGAATTTCCTCCACTTCCTCTACATTTATTCTTTCCATCAAGGAAATTAACAACATTTAGTTACATTTTCTTGGGTTATATCTAGTTTGTTTTTTTTACAAGAGAGAAAAGTTTCCATTGTTAGGTTTCAAGCATGCAATAGTTATAAAGATACACAGATGAAGAAACTTATATGATACCATTTCATGGTAACGATAACACATACGGTATGTAAATAAGGATTTAGATTTTCACCTAGTATGTTCATTTTAGTTCCAATACAATATTAAGTCGGGTGCCTTGCATATAAGAATTGAAATTGTAATTATGAATGTGTCAAATATAACTCAATCTAACAACTATTCATAACTCACAAATGTTAAAGAAGAATAGAAAAAGATGAAAGAAATAATTTTCTTGGTTCCAGTGAGCCAAGAAAGTTTGATCTCACTTTTCTTGGTTTTCATGGAGCAAGGTTTGATTGAATCTCAATACCCACCTAAACCCCAACCTAAAAAATGAAGAGTTAGATATTTTACTCGAATGCCTACAAAAAATAAAATACAATTGTTCAACTTTGAAACTCCCAATTAGCTACATCTCTTAACTTAAAGATGAAAAACAATATAACGTATCAATTCAAACCAGTCCTAAATAGTCTATTAAATGAGTATGTATCAAGGCCAATAATCTGAAGAAGAGACTTCCATTGATATTATCATTGGTACAATATTATTAGATTTATGAAAAACTTAGGATCATAAGCAATATCAAATAAAAATGGAGGGTTCTTAAGTTTTAAGTGGGTATGAATTGAGCCCATGATTTGGAGGTATGAATCCATCCCACTATTTGGAGGTTATTTCTCATCCCACCTAAATAAAATAACCCTCAATATTTATATTACTATGTCTAATTAAAAACCTCCCCCCCTAAATACGGGGCAATATATTTTTGAGTTTTTTAAGAGTATTCAAACCCCCAATATGAATCGACGTGATATGATATTGGCTCACTAGTGAACCCGCGATGACTTCTAAATTTATATGTCATGGAACATAACTTAAATATTAAAAAAAGCTATTTAAAATAAAAATAAGTTGAATTTAATCATTTAATTTTCAAAATAAACATAATTACAAATTACAAATCCAAAGCCTAAGGAGAATCTAGGTATATCCATAATTCACTCAATCATTAAATAAAGGCTCAACAAGAGCACCATATCACTTACAAGAATTGAACTCATAGCGTGTGCATAAGGAAACCAATAACATAGAGGTTCAACAAGAGCATCATATCACTTACAAGAATAGAACATAACTTGTACATAAAAAAATCATTCAAAAATACAGTTTCTAATTTTTAATTTATAAAAGAAACCAGTGACTTTAACATTTATGTCATGGAACATTTAAATTAAAAAAGAACCAATTGAATCTAATCCTATAATTTTAAAAATTACTATTCACTATAATCAAGATATTGACCAAAATTACATAATCCACTCAATCATTACATAATCAATACACATGGACTTAACAAAAACCTGTGGATAACTAACCATCATTATCAGTACTAGTACTACCGAAATAAACATCCAATAAACAAATAAAACTACTCCCTGTTTTACAATTTTTTTTGAAAAATCTATAAAGAGAAAAAATAACAGAATAATAGCTACACCTGACCTAGGCAAACTGGAACAATGTTCCTCATAATAACTACAGCTCAGCTCGGCTCGGCCCAGCTCGGCAGACTGGACAGTTGTTCCTCACAGGCAACCATGCTGAAATGCAAATGGGATGGTGAATGTGGCCGCAGTTGAGTTGATTTGCGTCTTCTCCAAATTCAAAATCCACATGACAAATTGGGCAGGTTGAAGTGATACTGTTCTTATCACTGATATGATCGCCTGAAATTGAAATGCTTGTGCCAGCCATCAATGGCGGTGGCACCTGGTCCCTGACTCTTGGTGGTGTTGGCAGCAGTCGTACCCGTCTAAATAATCTTGTTCCGCATCCTGGACAACAAGTACCCCTCTCCGATGCATAGAGGCATGACTGATGGGAGGTGTGGCCGCATTCAAGTTGACGTGCCGTCTGGCCTACTCGAAATACCAGCCGGCAAATTATGCAGGGTAAAGGGTTACCATTATCAGCATTCACATGCTCCTGTGTAATCCTTATGCGAGGATGATGCATTAGCGGGAGGCCAACATCATTTAACCACTCGAGTTGTGGGAATCGAATATGAAACCATGAGATCTGGCCAAGCTGTCTCATCCTGAGATTTATCACATGCATTTGCTCTGGGGATTGAGGAACAAAAGTTTGCCATCGCCTCATAACAAGTCTTATCCTCTGCTCTATCTCATCCATGTGATGTCTTCTGCCGCGATCCATAATAATCTCCCCAAGTTGTGCTTCTAACTCCCTAAATTCTCTCTCTCCCTGCAATCCAACTTCGGATTGAGGAACATCGGCGGCGACTTCTAACTCCCTAAATTCTCCCTCTCTCTCATCAACCTGCAATCCAACTTCGGATTCAGAAGCATCAGCGGCACCGGGAGATGGTGTTCTTGATCTTCGACCTTCCTGAACGCTACCACTTCCTCTTCTCCAACTTAGTTCTCCATTCCCTGTGTTTTGTCCTTGTCCTTGTCCTTCCATTCTTATAAAGGGCTGCTGCTTACTCCGAATACTGATATGATCAAATGACCGAGTTAAACAATAGTTAAAATCAAAAGCTTAAATCGTGATACGACGAGATGACCCAATCAAATAATAGCCCAAAAAAAATTAGGTTAGGAATCAAATATGTGAAAGAGAATTGGTGGAAAGTTTTGTAGGAAAAATCAGTCATCAATAATATATCTATTATTAGTCTCTGATCAAACTAGGTCAAGGCTGCCAAGAGCATCTCTCTTGCACACATTGACAGAGTACAATGGAGGAATCCAACCCTATAAATAAGGTTCTTTACATGGAAATACAACCAGCAAGAAACCATGGGCTACTAAAACCACATGCCCAAAACCACTTTCTACCTTGCTTATTCTGAGTAAGGTTAACCCTAACAATTTCTTAATAAAAAAACTAAAAACTAAACTACTTTACCAATTTTTCATAGCTAATTGGAATCAAGTAAAATTCAATTACCAAGATTTTATATAGATACTTGGTTAGATCAGCACAAGATTTATTATTTCTTAGAGAGCAAGCTAGTCTCGTATAAGTCTTTACCCTTTCTTAAACCACAAACTAGTCCTACATCTAATTCTATAAGTGAGAAACAAATTAGGAAAACAAAAACATATTACATACATCAACAATTATAACCATAAAAAAAAACACATCATGAGTTGTAAGGCCATAAAGCTTTGACAAAACCATTAAGGAGTGACTCAAATGTATCTCCCCTAAGGGTATCAATACAAAAAATCAATTAATTGTAAAAATAATAAATAGAATTTATGTAAAAGTACCTCCAAATGCTTTTCCAGCATCTGCAAAACCTAGACTTCTCTTCTCTACAAAATCTCGACTTCTTTCGCAACAAAATCTCGACTTCTTTCGCAACAAAATGTTTTGCTCATGAATCGATTTAAGTTTGACAACCAATACCCATATATATATATATGAATGAATCACTTATGATGAGAAGATTTTAAAATAAGATATATATCCTTATTATAAGGTCTTTTCTCCTTAAAACAATTTTTATTTTAAATATATTATATAAAATATATATATCCATTCCTTATTTTTAGGTTTTCTTGTAATATTAAATAAGTGTGTATGAATAAAAAGCCATGAAACAAGCACATATATATATAAGTTGGTCCACAACCACAAATTAAATATGGCTTTTATTTTTTTTCCTATTAATGATGCATGGTTTTTATATCAACCATTTTTAATAATGCGGTTGTACTAGAGTGGACACTCCACCCATCACCAAAAGAATAACAAAGCTCATAAAAATGGGAAAAGAGTGGAATTAAGATAACTAAATAAAATCTAAGAGTAATTTCAATCGAAAATTAGTTGGGATGATATCATAAAATAACAATTTTAAAGGGAAATAGATTATAAGTTAAGAATTTATTTGTTAAAGTAGTTAGGAAAATAAATTAAAAGTGAAAGTAAAAGTAAAAAAGGGGATTGGATAAGATAAGAGTAATTAGGGAAAATTAGGAGGAGAGCATTTGTAGTAGGTTAAGAAGGAGAAGAGAGAGCTTATAGGGAGGAAAAGGAAAAGGGGATAGTAGAAATTAGGGTTACTTTATATAATGGTATCCAATTTATACATTATAGGTTTCCAACCACAACCACAAATTAAATATGGTTCCTATTTTTTCTTATTAATGATGCAACCATTTTTAATCATGCGGGTTGTACAAGAGTGCACACTCCACCCATCATCAAAGCATTAACAAAGATCATAAAAATGGCATCATCAAAGCAATAACAAAGCTCATAAAAATGGGAAAAGAGTGGAATTAAGATAACTAAATAGAATCTAAGAGTAATTTCGCTTGAAGATTAGTTGGGATGATATCATAAAATAATAATTTTATGTTATGTGATGGGAAATATATTATAAGTTAAGAATTTGTTTGTTAAAGTAGTTAGGAAAATAAATTAAAAGTAAAAGTAAAAGTAAAAAAGGAGATTGGATAAGATAAGAGCAATTAGGGAAAATTACGATGAGAGCATTTGTAGTAGGTCAAGAAAGAGAAGAGAGCAAGTAAGAAAAGATAGCTTTTAGGCACGAAGAGGAAAAGGAGATAGTAGAAATTAGGGTTACTTTATATAATGGTACCCAATTTATAGATTATATGTTTCCAAGAATTGTGGGGATGTTTTTCAATCTTGAAGGCTTCTCTAATGAAACTATTAGAGTAGTGATAGGTGGGCACCAATATTTTAACTTGATCTTAACAAATGAGATGTTTGGTTGTAAAAGAATGCTCCAAAATCATTGCTTTGGAGATGTGATTATGGCATACACCTTTAGCATGCAATTTTCGAATGATTGGCGAGGTCGGCGTCGACTCACCAGACACCCAAAACAATTTCCAAAAGTGAATGACATGGAACATTGGGTTCTTTCTATGTTTCCAAAATTTACAACGTCCAATAGTGAATGACATGGAACACCACGTTCTTTCTATGTTTCCAAAATTTACAATTTCCAATAGTTAATGACATGGACCACAAGTTTCTTCCTATGTTTCGAAGATTTCGATTTCGGGGCATAATTAATTCATTCTTACATTTTATTTTGACATACATATGCGGCACTTATTTGCATTTACAATGAAAACCACTAAAATTAAATGTAGAAATTGAAGATAATAATTACAACAAACACTACTCATTTATATAAGTAGTGACTATGTCATCTTAAATTCATACCATAAAAAATATAATATTAATTTTCATGAACCATATTGATAATATGAATAAAAACCTTGTTGCGATATAGGAAAGAATCCTCACTGACTTATCCCTGTAATTAACCCTCCTCATTTTACATACGTCTTGGTTGTGCTTCAGGTGAGACCTTCTCCTTTCGGGGATTGAAAATGCCAGCATGCTAAACTCTACCGATGGCCTTTGTTGGCCATTGTGCAAGAACCCGATCTCTAATTTTGTGCCAACAAATGGTTCTGTTGTCAAGACTTCATTTCTAATAGGACTCCATTAACTGCCTGTATATGCATGTGTCAACAAGTTAGATTCAAAATTGGTGCGACAAGAAATTTGAGGACTTCATAATTGAGGTAGCTAAACTAAAATGGTCGGCGACATTAAGACATATATAATATTGGAGGATATCAAGGTGAAAAGATTCCTCCTTGACCCCATCCACATAGAATCTGTCACCTACCCAAATTTTGAGACTATTTATTTTATTGCAAAAAAAAACATTATGTTAAATTATAATTACAAAGTTTTGTAATTATGACGAAATCTGGTCAAGGATGATTGCAATGACATATTATTATTATTTAATAAATTAAAACACGAGACAAACACCAAGGGAACTATTGAATGAGTGTTCACTGACTCACTAGGAGGAATGGAAGCTGCTAGAAGGCATGGGACAGGTGTTAGCATTTGCACTCCACTACTAGATGTTGGTTATGGGACAACTACCCCTAAAATTGTGGCATTATCGCCGAGGTGGGTGGAACAGAGCTCTTAGCTCATTAATGACTAGGTTAACCACTAAAAAGGCCTAGGAAGCCTAGAGAAGGCAAGTCTAATTGAGCAAGGAGCTCCACAATTATTTTCTACAGAAATAATTCGTCAAGTGTATCAGGTGATCACGGAGAGATTCGAATAGGGAGGCTGTCATAACCCGATATTTCTAAAAAAAAATTAAAATTTTTATTCATAACAATAAATGTTAACTAGATAGTATTTCTGATTTTGTTTTAATTTAAATAACTAACATAATCTGTTTAAAGACTCTGTCTTAATTAAAAACTTTGATTTCGGTGATTGTAATTAATGACTGTTTTGTTTCGAACCGCAAGGGAAGAGCTAGTCGTAGTTGACTGGCTTACTTAGCTTACGAGCTAATGCATAAGTTGTCTTCCGTGTCCCAGGTACGCCGGTGAAGTAAGGATTGCTGTATATTAAACTTGGTAAGCATCAATGCTCCCTGTACTTTAAACTTAAAACATCGACATGATATTTCTTATTCAGATAGTATCATCAGGTTTTGCGAAGATTACATTGTTTCAGTTATAATTATTGTTTTATGAATATGACTCTATGTTACTGCTGTAACTATCACTGGAACAATTTGTTTGTATCATAATTATTATCTGCATAAAGCGTTTTAGCATCATGTGACATGTTGTTAATTTAATACCGGTGATTACTGTTTTGTTCATGCATTGATAACGTGAGTTGAGAAGGTGGCGCCTCTAGCGTTGTTTCAATATATTAACCTATATATCGAAGTCCAATGTCTACTTTAGGGTTTAACTTATGTCACCTATTTGTTTACTGTTTAACGTTAATATTGGTAGAAATACGATGATAGTATATAATGGCAAAAGTGTGACTCATCATATAAATGGTAAGTGACAAAGTGTTTTCATTTGAAAGTTGACCACCTCATAGTTTAAATGATTGAAGAAATGGGATATACTCATGGCATTAACCTATGCCTTGGTTTCATATAAGTGTACATTATCATGATTTTGCATTAGTCATAATGTTTTCCCATATCATGGATAAGATTTATAACCAATAATGTGTTAAGGTATTATCCACCATACTAAGTTAATAGAAAACTCCATTTTTGATATTAACTATATCTCCTTCATATCATTGTAGGGATTATACGTCCCAAGTGCTTGGAATTATCGGCGATTCAGTTGTAAGGCATGCACTATATGTTTAAATGATTGTATATCATAATGTTATCTTATTCGTTTGACTTACATGTGTAATGATTTTGGAATCGGTGAGTAATGATTTGGATTGCAATTTGAACTATATGGTCTTGACCCATATTACGTTGATATATTTGGGTGCTACGTGGTTGACTCTCCTCCATGCAGTTGATGATATATAAGCTGTTATCAAAACCCTACCAGGTTATTGTATTTGCCTTCGGGCTCGGGTCCTAAGGATGAAACCCTCCATGTATGAGTTTTCGTAGTGATGGCACTGTAACAGAGTGCAACGTGTTGTGGTCTTGGTCTTGTGGTTTCATTCTGTAGTAGAATAAGTCCTCGGCTCTGGTGATACAGTCTGCTACAGTTTCTTTGTTTAGGGGTCTCGTTGTTTCATTCCTTGTTTAAGTTAGCAGCTATTTACAGTCCATCACTATGCTGGTGTGGGTATGAGGCAGGGTTTTGTACCTATTTAAATCCAGAGGTGGTTGCATGTAAGGGTTTGGGGTGTGCTTCTCGACTGGTTCAGCTCCAGTTTGAGGTTTTTCGTCTGCAATGTTTGTCTGTCGCGGCCGTCATTGGAAGAGTTTGAGGGTGTTCCTTGCTCTTTCAACCGACGAGGGGGATGGGGTTCAGTGCTTGCTTTCACCGGTGGCTCCCAGATTATCCACGGGTTACATTGCTCAGGTAAGGAAATAACTTTATTTCCGTAATTTCTGTTTTGCAAACAAGTGCAGGTTTACTTTATATTTACAATTCTTGGCATTGAATGTGTATTAACATCTATCAGCATTGAATGTGCAGGTCACGCGGCTCTGAAGGTGTACAGGGTTTTATCTCCAACGCTGGCTCCTCCGGGTAAGCCTGGTTATCCACGGCTGTCTCTTCCTTTGCTGGTTTTGTGGTTAGGGTTGTGTCATGGAGGAAAACTCCTGTGTAGGGAGGTCGTTTGACGACTTTATGTTCATGGTTGCAGTCATCTGTATGAGTTATTTTGTTTGAAATGAAAGGGGTTGAAACCTTGTTATGTTTATTGGAGAGCCCTTCACGGCTCAGACTGTATGAGGCCAGGGTTTCTGTTATGGTACTCGTATTGGCTAGGCATAGGGTTCTATCCTCGCTGCATAAAATTTATACTTAATATATTACTGGGCCTATCATGGCCGTGTTTCATTTTTGTGTTTTGTTAAATTATTAGAATGTGTTTGAATGTAAGGATAAACGGGTTCTTCGGTACCTGCAATGGATGATAACTCTATTATAGTGAAATCCTATAATTGTCTCTTTGTGTTTTTCTTCGATTTGGAGTGTTAAATAAAAGATGGTGGATGTTCCTCGACTGTGACTGTAATAGTTGAATAGTATAGGGTTTAATCAGGCGAGTTGAGGTTCTGTTTTGTGTTCAACAAATATGTATGAACTTTGTTAACTCGACAGCGACCGGGAATGAATTATAACAATGTTTATTTTGATTCTTGTATAGTTATTAAATGAAACTGTGGTTAGAATAATATATACACAGAACTATGTGTAAAGATGCTGTAGGTTCTGTCTGCCATATAAGGCATTCTTTTATTTGTTTTCAGTCTGTCGAAGGAATAATATAAGGCTACGGCCGTGTAGGGTTTGTGGACTACCCTAAGGAAGAACATTTATACTGAATAAATATTATTACTGTGTATAATTAAGATGGTTTGTAACAGCCAATGATGGTTGCGTTCGTCGACAGTTTCTCTGTTGTGTAATATGTTTGTTTTTGTTTAAAACAACTCTGTTAATTCTATTATAATAAGCATGGCTAATGTATTATAATACTAGGTTGAAGGGGAATAATACTATACAGTTGCTAAGTGTTTGTATTTGACTCCTGTGTTAATAAATAAGATTATAAGGATGCTTGTAACAATGAAATGTTGTTACAGTCTCCTCATTTATTAAATCGATAGCTGTCAAAACATATTCTGAGTATAAACAATATATTAAAATGAGTTTTTGTTTATCTTCTAACTTGATATAAGAGTAACCTGTAACTAAAATTGACTATAATATGCAATATATATATATATATACAGGTAGATTACTGGAATATCTATTGTTTAATATTTCTGTCTATTATTTAACCATTAACAGGAATTCTAGAATATGCCTAAACATGATAATTGTTAACTGTAACAGTAACAATTAGGATCTGTATAAGATAAATACTCCATTTAATAAAAATAGGAAATTTCTATAACATCTGCGTTCTGAAATTTATACCAAAAGAAAGTACAGAGACTGATTTACTGAAGTTGAATACAGTCAAAACATAGTTGTACTAGTCTATCTCATATGAAAATTAAATAAACCAACAACAGGAAGAGTGGCAGAACCTGTAGCTATGGTAGACAATAACAGCAATGGGAGGCTGTTCCTCCCTACCAATTCCTGGAGAGTGCCCAGACAGCACTTCTCAGGACCCCCGAGCTTGCTCTGGTCTAACTGGCTGGAATCTAAGTACGACCAATAATTCCCTCAGCCAAAACAGCTATACTGGAACCAAGTTACTGCAACTTCCTGCTTCAAAACACTTCCTTACTGTTTCCCCACTTCCTCAATGGGACTCCTGAATAGCATTCACCTGAATGTATTCTCCCTCCAGAACAATTGCTGAACCCCCAGCTCAGTTCATTGAGTAGTATTTAAAAGATTGCCTAGGTCTTAGTTGGGCTAACTGTCATTAATGAGCCACCTGCTCAGATTCCACTTTCTTAGGGAATCATGACCCCAAAATATAGGGAAGTTGCCACCTGCAACTTAGGAAGTGTTTGAGGATGCTGCCACTTGTCTTTTGTCCTTCCACCTAATTCCATCCACCAGTTAGACCAGTAACCTCTTTTAACAGCTCTCCCATGCTGTTGTCTCCATAATTTATTTATTAATAATAATTATTCAGAATTTACATTCCATTTCTGGAGACTCTGCTGAGTCATCCATTCCTACTTAGCATTAAATTTAACATAATGTTCTCAGGAATATTAAAAATAATTACATTATTTTAATAAAATTGGGGTATGTGACATACACATCCCCTTAAAATGTAACATCGTCCTCGATGTTACTTATTCTTCGTCTTCAGCCACCTGCTGGAATAGATGGGGATATGCTTCCCACATCTTACTTTCCAGCTCCCAGGTAGATTCTTCAGGACTAAGGTGCGTCCATTGCACCTTCACTTGTCCAATTATCCGGTTCCGTAGAGTAATTTCCCTCCTCCCGAGGATACAATCCGGTTCTACCAGAACTTCCCCTTCTGGTTCTACCTGTACAATGTTCCAATCAATAACATGAGTAGCATCATGAACATACTTTTTCAAAACAGAGATATGAAAAACATTATGTACTTTTAAATTTGGCGGTAATGCTAACTGATAAGCAACTTGATTAATTCTAGCTAAAATTTCAAATGGACCACAGTAACGTGGTGCTAATTTTGCACAACTTCCTAATCTTAGGGAGCTTTTCTTTGGTCTTACCTTGATGAACACATGTTCACCTACCTGGAACTCTTTAGGAGTTCTTTTCAAATCTGCTTGACTCTTTTGCCGATCCTGGGCAATCTTCAAGTTTTCCTGCACTTGTTTCACAATCTGTTCCATTTCCTTCAATAAATCAGGTCCTAACACTAATCTATCTACTGGATTACTCCAAGAGATAGGAGTGTTGCATTTTCGACCATACAAAACCTCAAAAGGACTAAACTTAGCTAATGATTGATAGCTGTTATTGTATGCAAATTCGGCTAAGTGTAAATAATCCTCCCACTTACCTGGTTGATCTTTAACATACATCCTTAACAGATCTTCTAATATTTGATTAACTCTTTCCGTTTGTCCGTCAGTCTGAGGATGGAAAGAGGTGCTGAAATTCAAAGTGGTGTTTAATCCTTTGAACAAGGATCTCCAAAAATTTCCTGTGAATTTTGGATCCCTGTCTGATATAATGACCTTTGGAATACCGTGTAACCGAAAAATCTGTTTTAGAAAGATATCTGCTATGTTTGCAGCCTTGTATGTGGTTTTAACAGGAATAAAATGTGCTGATTTACTTAATTTGTCTACCACTACCATAATCGAATCATTCTGATGTTGATTTTTGGGTAAACCCGTAATGAAATCCAGGCTGATTATTTCCCATTTCCAGCTAGGAATAGGTAAAGGTTGCAGCAATCCAGCTGGATGTTGGTGTTCTGTTTTTACTTGTTGGCAGTCCAAACACTTAGCTAAATATTCAGTAGTTTCCGATTTCATATTAGGCCAAAAATATTCTTTTCTCAACATAGTGATAGTCTTTTGATAACCAGGATGCCCGGAGTAAGGGGTTTTATGTATTTCGTCTAAAATTAACAGCTTAACTGTAGGTGCATTAGGGATATACAGCCTGTCCTTAAACAGCAAAAATCCATTTTCGTTTAAACTATACCCTTTTATCAAACTTTCTGTAGGCTGTTCTTTGGCTGTAATTTGTAGATGTTGATAATTTTCGTCTAATTTTATCCCTTCAGCCAGCTGTTCATTTAAATTAGAGGTATAAGTGCTGCTAGCTGATATAAAATTCAGTTTTGCATTCCTGCTCAAGGCATCAGCCACCTTATTTTCCTTCCCTTTTATGTGTTGGATTTCAAAATCATATTCACTTAGGAATGCCAGCCACCTGGCTTGTCTTGCATTTAAATTTGGCTGGTCTAAAAGGTATTTCAGACCTTTATTATCTGTTAGTAAGGTAAATTTTCTGCCTATTAGGTGGTGTCGCCACATCTTTAAAGCGTGAACTACAACAGCTAATTCTAGGTCATAAGTGGCATAATTCTTTTCATGGATTTTCAGCTTCCTAGATTCGTAAGCAATGACATGTCCTTCTTGAGTCAGCACTCCGCCTAAACCATCATTACAAGCGTCGGTGCAAACTATGAAATCTTTATTTGGGTCCGCTATTCTAAGGATAGGTGCAGTTGTCAATAAAGTCTTAAGTTTCTTGAAACTTTCTTCACATTTCGCATTCCAATCAAAGTTCTTGCCTTTCTTCTGCAAAGAAGTGATTGGGTTGGCTATTTTTGAAAATCCTTCAATAAACCTCCGGTAGTAACCGGTAATTCCCATGAAAGATCTAACGTCCGTCACATCTTTAGGTACTGGCCATTCTTCAATCGCCCGAATCTTTTCGGGATCCACTGAAATCCCTTCCTTGGTGACTACATGTCCTAAGTACTGGATTTCGTCTTTGAAGAAATCACACTTACTGAATTTCGCAAAGAGCTGTTGTTCTCTCAGTTCTTGTAAGACTATACGTAAGTGTTCTTTATGCTCCTCCTCATTCTTAGAATAAATTAAAATGTCGTCGATGAATACAACAACAAATTTATCTAAGTACTTGTGCATTATGTTGTTCATTAAGCACATAAAAACAGCTGGGGCATTAGTAAGTCCAAATGGCATTACGACAAATTCGTAATGTCCGTACCTTGTTCTAAAGGCTGTTTTGAAAATATCTTCTTCTTTAATTCTTACCTGATGATAACCCGATCTTAGATCGATCTTAGAGAATACCGTAGCGCCACGTAGTTGATCAAACAGATCATCAATACGAGGTAACAGATACCTGTTTTTGATCGTCATCTTGTTTAGTTGACGATAATCTATGCAAAGTCGCATAGTTCCGTCCTTCTTTTTAACGAAAATCACTGGTGCTCCCCAAGGGGATACACTGGGTCGAATATAGTTCTTATCTATTAACTCCTTCAACTGAGTTTTCAACTCGTTAAGCTCCAAAATATTCATACGATACGGGGCTTTTGAACTGGGAACAACACCTGGTATCAGCTCAATTGTAAAGTCTAGCTCTCTCTTGGGAAGCAATTCTGGGATTTCCTCAGGAAAAACGTCAATAAATTCATTGACTACAGGGATGTTCTCTACTGTTTTCTGGTTGCTTTCGGACTTATCTGTCTCATCTGTAATAGCTACAGCATACGTCTTGCACCCTTTTCTGACTGCTCTTTTAAGTTGTAAGGCAGAAATCTGCCTAACTACGGTTTTCCTAGGGATACCCCTAATAGTTACAGGCTGTCCACTATTGTCTACACACCTAAAAGTTTTGTCAAAACAGTTTAAAACTACCCTATGTTGTTCCAACCAGTCCATTCCGATAAGTATGTCATAAGAGCCAAGTGGTAAGATGTTCAGTTTGACTGTAGTTATAAAATCATTCATGTTTAAGATGCATTCTTTTACATAACAGTTTACTTTCTTCTTTGCCCCAGTAGCTAATTGTACAGACCAAGAATTATCAAACCTTTCAACAGTCAAATTACATTTTTCTACCAGCTGAGGTGAAATATAACTAAGACTAGCACCTGGATCTATTAATATAGTAACTGGGGTTTTGTTAATCATACCTCCTACTTCCACCATGGAAGTTTGGTAGTCAGCCTGACGGTTTTCCAACGCTGCATTGATTCGGGGCATAGTTCCTGCAAAATCTCCAACTGTCATTTCGTCTTGAACAGTATGAATATTGCTGACTTGTTTCTTTCTGTTTGGGCAGACTGAAGCATAATGTGGCCCATTACACTCCCAGCACTTGACAGGTTCTTTTCGCTCAAAATTTTTGGTGTAGTTTCCATGGTTATTAGGAGTCTCTTTGCTGTTTTTGTAATTGTTTGAATGGCTGACAGCTCCATTTTTGTTTCCTTGGAAACTTTTACTATTAAAGTGGTTCCCGTTTTTGCCATTCTTGAAACTTTTATGGGGAACAAATTCTTTTTTCTTGTACTCGATCAGATTGCTGTTCTTTTTGGCTTTCCAGCTGGCTATCCCCTCTTTCTTTTTATTATGTTCGTAACAGAAATTTGCCTTGCGCATAGCTTCTTCCAGTGTTTTTGGATTGTCATATTCAATTCTGTCCTTGATATGATAGGGCAGGCAACTAAGAAACCGCTGTATTTTTGGTTTCTCTTCGACAAAATACGGTACATAACGCAACAGACTTAAAAATTTACTGTTTAAGTCCTTCATCTTCATAGATCCGAGTTTCAGTTCATAGAATTCTTTGGCCCTTTCTTCATAATACTGCTCAGACAGGAATTTCTTCTTAAAATATCTTTTAAAGGTACTCCAATTAACTTCTCTTTCTTTAATCCCTTTGACCCTTTTCAGATCTTGCCACCATATGTCCGCCTTTCCCGAGAGGTTGTAGATGGCCATTCGTGCCTTTAGCTGATTTGAGTAGTTATAGATCTGAAAATATTTTCTCATCCCAGATAACCAGGATTCTGCCTCTTCTCCAGTTTCAGCTTCTCCATTGAAAGTTGGGGGCTTTATCTTCTTAAACTCCCCGGAAATTTCTTCATAAGGCCTGTACTTTTTCCTTCGGTTGTGCATCTTAGCTTCACTGCTGTCACTGCTAGTGTGATAACTGAGTTGTCCCTTTCTTTCTTCAAACGAGGAACTGCTATCCGATTTAGTTGGTTTTGTCCTTTTTGACCCTCTTGGATGACTAACTTCTTCTGAGTCAGCTGGTTTGCTCCTTCCGTCAGTCTGAAATTTTTCTATCAATAGCTGATTTAGCTGTTCCTGAGTCTTTAGAATTCTTTCATTATCCTTCTTGACTGTTTCCATTTCTGTCTTTAATCCTCTTATGGTCTGCATCAGCTCAGTGGTGTGAGAAATCTCTTCTTCTGTCTCAAGTTCTTTTGACATCTGTCTTGTCACAGCATTGGGAGATTCCTCCTCAGCATATTCTCCCAGTTTTTCCATACCTGTCTGTAAAATTCAGAAAAGAGAAATTTTCTGTTCTGTTCATGAAATCGAAATATATGTTAGTATTTTATATATATAAAAAAAAATCTTCTTTTATAGTCACTATTTGCGGAAGTTTAGTGGAGTCACATCCAAGCCTAGTGTCTGAACCTGGCTCTGATACCACATGTCAGAACCCGATATTTCTAAAAAAAAATTAAAATTTTTATTCATAACAATAAATGTTAACTAGATAGTATTTCTGATTTTGTTTTAATTTAAATAACTAACATAATCTGTTTAAAGACTCTGTCTTAATTAAAAACTTTGATTTCGGTGATTGTAATTAATGACTGTTTTGTTTCGAACCGCAAGGGAAGAGCTAGTCGTAGTTGACTGGCTTACTTAGCTTACGAGCTAATGCATAAGTTGTCTTCCGTGTCCCAGGTACGCCAGTGAAGTAAGGATTGCTGTATATTAAACTTGGTAAGCATCAATGCTCCCTGTACTTTAAACTTAAAAGATCGACATGATATTTCTTATTCAGATAGTATCATCAGGTTTTGCGAAGATTACATTGTTTAAGTTATAATTATTGTTTTATGAATATGACTCTATGTTACTGCTGTAACTATCACTGGAACAATTTGTTTGTATCATAATTATTATCTGCATAAAGCGTTTTAGCATCATGTGACATGTTGTTAATTTAATACCGGTGATTACTGTTTTGTTCATGCATTGATAACGTGAGTTGAGAAGGTGGCGCCTCTAGCGTTGTTTCAATATATTAACCAATATATCGAAGTCCAATGTCTACTTTAGGGTTTAACTTATGTCACCTATTTGTTTACTGTTTAACGTTAATATTGGTAGAAATACGATGATAGTATATAATGGCAAAAGTGTGACTCATCATATAAATGGTAAGTGACAAAGTGTTTTCATTTGAAAGTTGACCACCTCATAGTTTAAATGATTGAAGAAATGGGATATACTCATGGCATTAACCTATGCCTTGGTTTCATATAAGTGTACATTATCATGATTTTGCATTAGTCATAATGTTTTCCCATATCATGGATAAGATTTATAACCAATAATGTGTTAAGGTATTATCCACCATACTAAGTTAATAGAAAACTCCATTTTTGATATTAACTATATCTCCTTCATATCATTGTAGGGATTATACGTCCCAAGTGCTTGGAATTATCGGCGATTCAGTTGTAAGGCATGCACTATATGTTTAAATGATTGTATATCATAATGTTATCTTATTCGTTTGACTTACATATGTGTAATGATTTTGGAATCGGTGCATAATGATTTGGATTGCAATTTGAACTATATGGTCTCGACCCATATTACGTTGATATATTTGGGTGCTACGTGGTTGACTCTCCTCCATGCAGTTGATGATATATAAGCTGTTATCAAAACCCTACCAGGTTATTGTATTTGCCTTCGGGCTCGGGTCCTAAGGATGAAACCCTCCATGTCTGAGTTTTCGTAGTGATGGCACTGTAACAGAGTGCAACGTGTTGTGGTTCTGGTCTTGTGGTTTCATTCTGTAGTAGAATAAGTCCTCGGCTCTGGTGATACAGTCTGCTACAGTTTCTTTGTTTAGGGGTCTCGTTGTTTCATTCCTTGTTTAAGTTACCAGCTATTTACAGTCCATCACTGTGCTGGTGTGGGTATGAGGCAGGGTTTTGTACCTATTTAAATCCAGAGGTGGTTGCATGTAAGGGTTTGGGGTGTGCTTCTCGACTGGTTCAGCTCCAGTTTGAGGTTTTTCGTCTGCAATGTTTGTCTGTCGCGGCCGTCATTGGAAGAGTTTGAGGGTGTTCCTTGCTCTTTCAACCGACAAGGGGGATGGGGTTCATTGCTTGCTTTCACCGGTGGCTCCCAGATTATCCACGGGTTACATTGCTCAGGTAAGGAAAAAACTTTATTTCCGTAATTTCTGTTTTGCAAACAAGTGCAGGTTTACTTTATATTTACAATTCTTGGCATTGAATGTGTATTAACATCTATCGGCATTGAATGTGCAGGTCACGTGGCTCTGAAGGTGTACAGGGTTTTATCTCCAACGCTGGATCCTCCGGGTAAGCCTGGTTATCCACGGCTGTCTCTTCCTTTTCTGGTTTTGTGGTTAGGGTTGTGTCATGGAGGAAAACTCCTGTGTAGTGAGGTCGTTTGACGACTTGATGTTCATGGTTGCAGTCATCTGTATGAGTTATTTTGTTTGAAATGAAAGGGGTTGAAACCTTGTTATGTTTATTGGAGAGCCCTTCACGGCTCAGACTGTATGAGGCCAGGGTTTCTGTTATGGTACTCGTATTGGCTAGGCATAGGGTTCTATCCTCGCTGCATAAAATTTATACTTAATATATTACTGGGCCTATCATGGCCGTGTTTCATTTTTGTGTTTTGTTAAATTATTAGAATGTGTTTGAATGTAAGGATAAACGGGTTCTTCGGTACCTGCAATGGATGATAACTCTGTTATAGTGAAATCCTATAATTGTCTCTCTGTGTTTTTCTTCGATTTGGAGTGTTAAATAAAAGATGGTGGATGTTCCTCGACTGTGACTGTAATAGTTGAATAGTATAGGGTTTAATCAGGCGAGTTGAGGTTCTGTTTTGTGTTCAACAAATATGTATGAACTTTGTTAACTCGACAGCGACCGGGAATGAATTATAACAATGTTTATTTTGATTCTTGTATAGTTATTAAATGAAACTGTGGTTAGAATAATATATACACAGAACTATGTGTAAAGATGCTGTAGGTTCTGTCTGCCATATAAGGCATTCTTTTATTTGTTTTCAGTCTGTCGAAGGAATAATATAAGGCTACGGCCGTGTAGGGTTTGTGGACTACCCTAAGGAAGAACATTTATACTGAATAAATATTATTACTGTGTATAATTAAGATGGTTTGTAACAGCCAATGATGGTTGCGTTCGTCGACAGTTTCTCTGTTGTGTAATATGTTTGTTTTTGTTTAAAACAACTCTGTTAATTCTATTATAATAAGCATGGCTAATGTATTATAATACTAGGTTGAAGGGGAATAATACTATACAGTTTCTAAGTGTTTGTATTTGACTCCTGTGTTAATAAATAAGATTATAAGGATGCTTGTAACAATGAAATGTTGTTACAGTCTCCTCATTTATTAAATCGATAGCTGTCAAAACATATTCTGAGTATAAACAATATATTAAAATGAGTTTTTGTTTATCTTCTAACTTGATATAAGAGTAACCTGTAACTAAAATTGACTATAATATGCAATATATATATATATACAGGTAGATTACTGGAATATCTATTGTTTAATATTTCTGTCTATTATTTAACCATTAACAGGAATTCTAGAATATGCCTAAACATGATAATTGTTAACTGTAACAGTAACAATTAGGATCTGTATAAGATAAATACTCCATTTAATAAAAATAGGAAATTTCTATAACATCTGCGTTCTGAAATTTATACCAAAAGAAAGTACAGAGACTGATTTACTGAAGTTGAATACAGTCAAAACATAGTTGTACTAGTCTATCTCATATGAAAATTAAATAAACCAACAACAGGAAGAGTGGCAGAACCTGTAGCTATGGTAGACAATAACAGCAATGGGAGGCTGTTCCTCCCTACAAATTCCTGGAGAGTGCCCAGACAGCACTTCTCAGGACCCCCGAGCTTGCTCTGGTCTAACTGGCTGGAATCTAAGTACGACCAATAATTCCCTCAGCCAAAACAACTATACTAGAACCAAGTTACTGCAACTTCCTGCTTCAAAACACTTCCTTACTGTTTCCCCACTTCCTCAATGGGACTCCTGAATAGCATTCACCTGAATGTATTCTCCCTCCAGAACAATTGCTGAACCCCCAGCTCAGTTCATTGAGTAGTATTTAAAAGATTGCCTAGGTCTTAGTTGGGCTAACTGTCATTAATGAGCCACCTGCTCAGATTCCACTTTCTTAGGGAATCATGACCCCAAAATATAGGGAAGTTGCCACCTGCAACTTAGGAAGTGTTTGAGGATGCTGCCACTTGTCTTTTGTCCTTCCACCTAATTCCATCCACCAGTTAGACCAGTAACCTCTTTTAACAGCTCTCCCATGCTGTTGTCTCCATAATTTATTTATTAATAATAATTATTCAGAATTTACATTCCATTTCTGGAGACTCTGCTGAGTCATCCATTCCTACTTAGCATTAAATTTAACATAATGTTCTCAGGAATATTAAAAATAATTACATTATTTTAATAAAATTGGGGTATGTGACAGAGGCTAAGTGGAAGTGCATTGTGAATATGCTGAAATTATTCTCAGAACGAAACCAGAGGTGCTCGAGTAGGTCTCTTTGAATGCTAAGTCTATATAATTGGATGATTTACATTGTTGCTGAAAGTTAATGACCTAAAGCTTCTACAGATTCTTCTTCCTAGTGGTTCAATGAACAGGCTCGGGGGTCCTAAGGCAAGTAATTTGGCTGTCTTCAGGAGTAGGTTGGGTGGAACAGCCTCCTTGGGTGTTTTTCTGCCCTATCTACAGTTACAGGTTCTCTTTGTTTTTTCATCCTATAAGTAGTTAAATGATTTTTTGCATTTGTAGATTTAGTATTTACAGTTAATGGCATACAGAAGTAACTATTTCAATTTCTGACCTCAGTATGATTTTGTATAATGATGGTTAAGTAAATGAGATGATTGATTAAATATATTCTCTGCATTTTTCCCCATATTGTTTTCTGTATAGTACTCTAGTACAGAGAAGTAGAATTAAGATAGATGAATGATGGGTAGAATGCCAAGTATATATGTCTAAATAGATAGTGTAGCATTTTCTTTACTTAGTAACAAAAGTAAACATTTCATCTCTCCACAGAACTAGGGTTTTCAATTATCACTATCTATTTTCGTTTTTGAAAGTTAATGCTATGCATTCTATTATTATTCTTTCCAACAGTAAGGTGTTATAATTCCACTTATTTCAGGCATCATCATTCCTAAAAATTTAACAGCTGCAATTTAAATATTATTTTTACATAGAGTTTCTATGCAGTACATATAACGCTAAATAGATACCTATCATTCGCAAATAATAGCATCACTGTATATTACTATTTCATTTCAATATCCATATCTCATATTTTGATTTAGTTATCAACTACAGTTATTAAATTCAAACACTTTCATCATAGGCAGAACCCCACCTCTTTTTCACTTATTATTTAGCATTCTCTTGCAATACGTTAGACATAGGATCGAAACTCTTAACAGGGAAACAAATCATTTACAATATCCTCACAGGTTCATAACTGGTTCGACGGTCAAACCCTTAAACATCTTACATCAACCTTTCGAGTTATAAACACAACTAAGTTAAAAACCTCACTCTTCATAAGTAAAGACTTTTAGTTACGATTTCTTTGCATAGTTTTTAACCAAAACAAGAAAACGTATTTAGCATCCTTAACAACTCTTTGGCCAAACCCTTATATTCGAAATAACAATTCAGATATTATCAGTTTGTAAATAGATTATAGATATATGTTCATTATCGAAAAATACAGTCGCAAAAATATTTAGAATTGGATTTTAGCCAATATCAAAACTGACGAACATTAACACCTTTTACACAGAGCACTGTTTCAAACACAGTATAAAAACCACATGTTGAACCCTTCATCTTTATCCAAAATTTGAGGGTTAAGACCCTGATAAACATGTAATACATTTCATTATACAGTAAAACCATAGAATACATTTTGAGGGTGGGTCGAGGATTTCATCCTCCCTATGTTGCTTACATAATGGAAGCATTACAACATCAACGAAATCCTCGAAAAATCAAAAGCTCCGACTATTTCAAACACAACCAATAGGTTGCCAAGATAATCTACAAGGGAAACCACTGAGACTTACCACTTACACACAGTAGTTCCCACCTAAACTGAAGCGTAGAGCCCTGTGAGTGAAGGAACCTGCAAATATTTCAATGGTAGTTAAACTTAAGTACAAATCTTACAACATTGCAGACGATTGCATATAAACGAAAAAAAAAACTACAGAAGAGACATTACCTTCACATCAAAAAGAAAACGAAGGTCGAATCCAACAGCATCTGCAACAGGCTTGAAAACCCAGAGTCACATACAACTTGTTGAGTGAAGATATTATACCCACAGTAATTGGTTCGATTTTTTAAACACTGTAAACTACCAACCCTTCCCTACAAATCATAATATTGAAACTAGGGAATGAGCATTCAAAGGACTCATTTCAAAATCCAAACCCTTCGGCAATGAGCGTGATAATTCCTAAGCTTTCTGAATATCAAAAACAAAATATAAAACTTCCACACCTAAGCTCAGCTCTTACACTATCATCTTGTAACAGTAATCATTCTCAGATCTCAGGTTCAAATCACTAGAGAAACTCTCAAAAACTTGCTGTCAAACCCTAAGTATTCGCAGGCTGGTCGACCTCTCCCCAGAACCACTCTCGACACAATGAATGCCAAAGGAAAACAATAACTATGAGGTTTTGGTGGAAGTTTAGGGTTAAGTCCCAACCCCCCAGAACAAATGTAAGATCAATGGTGGAGATTACGTATTACAACACCACATATTTCCAAGTAACCACCTTATGTATGACTTCATTGATAACCATCACCACCATGGAGACTAGCTCAGATCATTTTCAAACTAAAATGCATACAGCTCGACCATGTTGGTTGTCTCATCACGATGCCTTCATGAGCTAAGTACCACGATGTCAGCCACTGAGAATTTCCATTGAGCTGGTAGATAGGAGTAATAAATGCCAAGTTGGTTCACTAACGCCTGCCAGCACATATCCACTTCAACATTAATGACCATGTCCTTATCTTATGTTGACACAAAGATTGATTGTAACCCTGTCACATTATATATATATGTTAATATAAGTTATACCTTAGTGTTGAACCAATTAGGTATCAAGTGTATGTTTAAAGGCTCACGATGACACTTATAGTTTCCAAAGAGAGGGTATGGAAGATAGATGGAAGATGTAGTGAAGAACAAATTTCCTTAGAGAAGAATCTAGATCCAACACCAATGACCCCCAAAATGCTACAACAACATCATCCCATTTGGATGTTGAATTTAGATTTAGGGGTAGAGGAGAGGATAATTGGGAGGGTCACCAAGAAATTATTGGGCTTCACAGGTCCACAAGGGTTAGATATGAGAGACTGGAAGCCACACGGGCCAAGATTCAAGTATAGAAGGTATTATCGATACTTTGGCTCTCTATCTAGTACCGATACCAAAAATTCAATTTCCACTCCTCCAATTGCTAAATGACGTTCTCAATGACCACCTACACCTACACTTACGGTTGTGTCTGAGCCGATGGATTCAACTTCAAGCGTAAATGAAATCATACAAACATGAAGTGATCAAGAATATGTGAGATAACCTTCTACCTAAATACTAAATACTTCCTCTAGTTCTCTCGATGTCGATATAGATGGCGCTTCAATTCATCCTAGGAAAAGGAGGAGGATCAACTAGATGCTTGAGACTTTGATCTCTCCCTCGTTGATCATATTTTTTTGGAATCAAAATATCAAGATGACACTGCATGCAATTTGTTTCTTTCAAGCTAGAGGCAACAAAATTTGCTTTCCATTCAACTTGACTTTGAGGTATGATACAGGCATTTCGGTTGGGAAGCCATGAACACCTCTTCGAATTTTGTGGGGCTATCCAAAGATGTTCTCTTATGGGATCATACATCAATATGTAGTTGGTTTAACCCCTTGATTTGCATAAAAAGTGCGCTTGTTTATTTAAACCATAAATTAGTTTTTTAGGGATTTGAGGTTGTGAAAGTTGCAATATCTCAATATTTTAGCTATATTTCTTTTTCTTAGGTAGTCTTTGCAGATGGACATACATGCGAGATTTCATGTGATAGGCCGTTGAGAGATCCATTTTCAATATTTTTCTAGGTTTGAATTATAGCTTATATTCCTTTCGATACAATGTATTAATAATGCCATCAGTTTCTTATTAGTTTCATTTCTATGTATGAAAATTGTGTCCGATTAGTTTGGGATTCTTTGACAATCTCTGCAAGAAAGTTCAAAATGGACAGAATGGGCATTGGTTCTAGAGGTGGTTCTGAAATCAATTTACATGTAGAGATCTATGGGATTTAAATATGCATTCAACTTGGACATTAACAAGGAAACACATGCCTACAAAATCCACAAAATTTTGACATGAAGTTTGCTACTCCTAAATCTCTAATATGTTGTAATAGATAGAGATAAGATTGACCTAGTCAATATCCCTTTTATGAAATTTGGTCTTGATGAAAGGTATAAACATTCTCTGTAGGAAGTCCAACACAACATCAATCCAAATACTTATATTCACCTAAATATTCAACATTCTCTATTGTGGATTCCAACAATGGATCAATCAAATATTTTGACAAATTCCAAATTCTTGGTTTCTTTTTCGGAATTTCATATTCATTTGATTTCAATTTACAGGCATCAACTTGTAGGTGAATTTATGTTTACTATAAAATGGAAATTGATCCTATCTGAGAATTGGAAACTTCAAGACATTGTAGTACCAAGGGTTTGGACAAAAACTCTTCTTATACTGATTATCATTTTTTGAATATGTTAAGAATTTGATCAACATAGATGTTGATAACAAATTGAATACAAATATCATCTATATTACTTAATTTTAATGCAAGAGAGTATAGTTGAATGCTTTTTAAACAAGTGAACATGTCACAAAGTGGCTAGTCCTGTCAAATGTGGTTTTACCTAGAAATTCAGAAGAAGAAAAAATTGAAATCTTAAGAACATTTCTTTTTAATTTTTTATAGTTATGATATGGATATTTTTCATGGGGCGTCATTCTATGATTTTATTAATGATTTTGTTGGCCAGCTGTAGTCAATTGCTACAAGTGACGGTAATTGCAAAATGTTCGTGGTTACACTTTCTTATGACAGTTAAATTGACTAATTGTTAGCGATAATAATGACATCAAATAGACCAAATGTGTTGTTTCCCTATCTTTGGTGGATGACAAAATCTCTCAGCAAAAAGTACAAGAGATCTCTGCAACAGTGCATACTTTATTATGATTACAACGGATGTCTATATAAATAGATTATTATTATTACTATTTTGAGTTACATGATTATTATTTTGTTTTAACATGAATGGTTATGTTTGTATTAAAAAAAATACGACAGTCGAGCTGTTTAGCCTATAGAATACAAACTCCAAACTAAGAGTCTTGGTATTACAATATAAATGTTTATACATTACTACATAGTGTAATATACTTTGGGAGAGGGAGACATTCCTTAGGGACTCAAAAGCATATAAGTTAGTAGTTTCTTGTGTTGTATGGAATAATGGAATAACAACAAAGAGCCAATTTGATTGGAATACTGAATAAAAAACAAAATAATGGTTTATGTGGATTTGTCTTAGAAGGTTTTGGGAAAATGTGGAATGATATGGAAGCCTTGAAATGTTTTTTTCCCTAGTTGTCTCATAAGTCAACACAAAAGTGGCATTCCATAGAGAAATAGTATATGGTCACGATGGGAACCACAACCAATTTCCTTGAAACTTAGTTAATGAAAATTTGAGTATCTTTTCTTTTCCCCTATATTATGAAATTATTCTTTTATGATGGTAGTTAAAAATCCATAATCGATTATGTTATTTCTAACAAAATCCTAAGAGATGGACAAATAAATGGGATACTATTTGTTTAAAACAAATAGAATACAAAAGGTACTTGAAAATGCACAAGGAAAACTCACATATGCTAACTGTTTGACAAAAGAATCATGATGATTTATGAGAGTTTTTGTTATAATTTATATGAGAACTTATCTGAAACTTTCATGTGTTTCTTGTTACTTCTAGTAAGTTTGATGATAATAGCATGGCTAGCTATTGGTGGAAAACACTACATAAATTTGCGGTCTCAGACTTGTAATTGAATTTTTTTGGTGAGAAAACAATATATAAATTGTATAACTTTAGATAAATTGATTTTTAAAAATGAATGAGCAGGAGTTCATTGTAAATGGAAATGGACCTAAGGTTGAATCTTCTAGTGCATTAGGGAAATCCCTTTCATCCAAAGTCATGGAGACTATGGTAGTCTCTTGAGAATCTTCGGTGTATGTATGAACTCAATTAAAAGCATCGCAAGAATGACTGCGAATCACCATATAAACCCAAAGGTTACAATTGTGTGAGTGGCATTAAGCTTTATTATTGCCTAGTCTCAAGGCTTTCTTGAAGATAATTATGGTTCAAAGTTGATTTTTTTTTTTAATATGTAATCACTTTGTTGTAGTTGAGGTAGAATTTCAAGGTACGTGTTTTGTTATTGGCTTGTATAAGAAAATTAGCACATGATTGTTTAGTCAATGCTTAATTTGATGGAATCTTATGGTTGAGTTTGTCATTGGATTGCATTTTGTTGAGTTTAAGGAATAAAAATTGTTATAATCTCAAATTATTTCTATGTTGAATGCATTCTTCTCATGCATTCAATTTTAGGATAATTATAGCAGGGACCAATGTATCTGTTGTGAATATAGTTTCACTTTATGTTTTCCTACATCTCATAGGACTGAAACTTTGAAACTTTGGTGAACACAATAGGTTTGTATCCACAACAATCTTATGATGTTATTTATCTTGTCTATTATGTAGTGTGAAACACTAAAAATTAAAAAGACATTTAGGGGTCAGTGCAAGCGAATGAGGGTCACTTTTGGCGTGTTAGATGCAATAGAAAACTGAAAAAGCAGGCATCCCTCAACTTACTTGGATTTTTTGATCTACTTATGCAAAATATCTTGCATTGGGTAAAAAAGATGAAATGTAGGAAATTGAATCACGTTTCCGAATATATAACTTTTATGTATTGAAAATTTGCATAGCTATGTCAAGTTTCATTTTTCCTAACAGACACTTTTTATTTTTCAGGCAAATGATAAGGTATATGTTTTTGTGGGTAGAGCCTTTGAGGGCCTAAATGATGGAATCAAGATACAAAAATCGGCATGCATGTAGAGAACACATAGCACTTGTGCGCCATTATTTTTTGAAAATTAAATTAGTAATTTTATAATTTTTTTTATAATTGTCTAAGTGATCAAACCTCAAAAATAGTACCTCTTGTGTGGGTAGAGCCTTTGAAGGTCTTAATGCAAAAATCTTGAAATGGGTTTTTCATAGAACGTGGAGGTTAGTGTCCTCTTGTGCACCATACAATTTTTTTTTGAAATGATTGAGAATTGAAAAAGTTATGGGAGAAACACTAACAGTGTGTTTCACGAGTTAAGGAGGTAGGACAGAAAAGAAATTGAAACAAAATAGGAAAAATTAATATTTCAAAATAAAAGTTACATATTTGGAATCTGCAGAAAAAATGCTATTTGTGTCTAAGATTTCGTCAAAAATGACTCTGTGTAGCATATTGTAATGAGTGGCTAAGCATAGGCTTCTCCAGAAACTGGAAGAAATACCCAATTAGCTTTGGTTTTTCATTAACATAGCACAGGTTTGGAATTACCAAAGCAAACTCCAAAGCATACACATAGGATTATTGTTGACATGTGAGCATGTGACTCGACCTAATTAAATTCAAAAATATTGCTGCGCTTTTAGATGTACATAACGCGTACGCGTTATATAACTACATAACGCGTATGCGTTATATAACTACTTAACACGTACGCGTTATATAACTACGTAACACGTATGCGTTATATAGTTAAAAAACGCACTTGCATTATGCAAATCATAAAATACATGTTTAATACTTGAGAAAGAGGGGGTGTGGAAGACTCAAGGGAATTTTTGTTTAATATTTGAGAAGGGGGGGGGAAGGGTCAAGGGAATCTATGGTTAATATTTAATAAGGGTGGGGAAAGGTCAAGGGAATCTATGGTTAATATTTAATAGGGGTTGGAAAGGGTCAAGGGCTTAGAGGGATGTTGGAAGCTTGAGTGGGGAGAGATGAAGGGAATGAGAACATGATGGGCTACAGGGGGTGAAGGGAAGTGGAGCTTGAGAGCACTTTTAGGAGTAGAATAGGTTCTGAAGAGGTATAGGGTTAGAAGTTGAAAGTGAGACTTGAGTGACAAGGGGGAATGGATGGAGGCAAGGGGGATGTGAGAGAGAAATAAAGAATTCAAGGGGGGGGAGACATAGAGGGAGGGAGGGAGAGGGACAATGGGGAGGAATGGATTTGGAGGGAGTGAGAGATAGATGGGGATAGAACGAAATAAGAGATAAGAAGGGAGGGACAGAAAGTGTTGGTGGGAGACATGTAGGGAGTGGTGGCGATGGAGAGAGAGAGAGAGAGAGAGAGAGAGAGAGAATATGAGAGGAGGGGGAAGGGACATAAAGTGTGTGAGAGAGAGGGAGTGATGGAGAGATTGGGATAGGTTGAGGGAAAGATAACATGAGGGAGGGATAGAAGGTGAGAGACAGGAGATGAGAGAGGGAGGGAGAGAAGGTAGGGTGAGGGATGGAGGGAGAAAGGTGGAGATAGATATGGATGGAGGGGGAATGGGTTTGAGAATGGAAAGTGACATAATGTGTGTGTATGTGTGTGTGTTTGAGAGAGAGAGAGAGAGAGATTGATGGTTGGGGAGAGAGAGACTAGAGGGAGTTGTGAGCATCATATTCTCCATCAGCATCATATTCATCATCATCATCATCTTCATCACCATCATCGTCATCATCAACATCTTCATCATCATCACCATCATCATCATCATCATGATATTCCTCATCAAATCAACATCTCCAGCATCATTATCATCATCTTCTGAACATCATCATGATTATCATCTAAACATCACCATCACCATCATCATCAACATCTTCATCATCATCACCATCACCATCATCATCAAAATCTTCATCGTCATCACCATCACCATCACCATCACCATCACCATCTTCATCATCATTGTCATCTCTAGGTTCCCCATCAACATCAACATCTCCATCATCATCATCTTCTTCATCATCATCATCTTCATCACCATCATCATCATCATCAACATCTTCATCATCATCACCATCATCATCATCATCTTCCTTGAATCAGATCAACATCTCCATCATGTCACCATCATCTTCATCATCATCATCATCATCATCCGAACATCACCATCACCATCACCATCATCATCAACATCTTCATCATCATCACCACCATCATCATCATCATTGGCATTTGTAGGTTCCTCATCAACATCTCCATCATCATCATCTTCTCCATCATCATCATCTTCATCACCATCATCATCAGCATTAACATCTTCATCATCATCACCATAATCATCATCTTCATTGTCATCAGGTCAACATCTCCATCATCATCATCTTCTTCATCATCTTCACCATCATCATCATCATCATCATCTTCATCGCCATCTCCATCATCTTCAACATCTCCATCATCATCACCATCACCATCATCATCATCTTCATGACCATAAACATCTTCATCATCATTGTCATCTCCCCCTTCCTCATCAACATCTCCATCATCATCATCATCATCATCATCATCATCATCATCACCATCTGAACATCACCATCACCATCATCGTCAACATCTTCATCATCATCACCATCATCATCATCATCATCATCACCATCATCACCATCAGCATCATCATCAAAATATTCATCGTCATCACCATCACTATCTTCATCATCATTGTCATCTCTAGGTTCCCCATCAGCACATCTCCATCATCATCATCTTCTTCATCATCATCATCTTCATCACCATCATCATCGTCATCAACATCTTCATCATCATCACCATCATCATCATCATCTTCCTCATTAGATCAACATCTCCATCATGTCACCATCATCTTCATCATCATCATCATCATCATCATCATCATTACCAGCACCATCATCATCAACATCTTCATCGTCATCACCATCATCATTGGCATCTGTAGGTTCCTCATCAACATCTCCATCATCATCATCTTCTCCATCATCATCATCTTCATCACCATCATCATCAGCATCAACATCTTCATCATCATCACCATAATCATCATCTTCATCGTCATCAGATCAACATCTCCATCATCATCATCTTCTTCATCATCATCTTCATCATCATCATCAACATCTTCATCCTCATCACCATCATCACCATCATCTTCCTCATCAGATCAACATCTCCATCATGTCACCATCATCTTCATCTTCATCATCATCATCATCATCATCATCAACATCTTCATCATCATCACCATCATCATTGGCATCTGTAGGTTCCTCATCAACATCTCCATCATCATCATCTTCATCACCATCATCATCATCATCATTGGCATCTGTAGGTTCCTCATCAACATATCCATCATCGTCATCTTCTCCACCATCATCACCATCATGATCTTCTGAACATCATCATGATCATCATCTAAACATCACCATCACCATCATCGTCAACATCTTCATCATCATCACCACCATCATCATCATCAAAATCTTCATCGTCATCACCATCACCATCACCATCACCATCACCATCACCATCTTCATCATCATTGTCATCTCTAGGTTCCCCATCAACACAACATCTCCATCATCATCATCTTCTTCATCATCATCATCTTCATCACCATCATCAGCATCATCAACATCTTCATCATCATCACCATCATCATCGTCATCTTCCTCATCAGATCAAAATATCCATCATGTCACCATCATCTTCATCATCATCATCATCCGAACATCACCATCACCATCATCATCAACATCTTCATCATCATTACCAGCACCATCATCATCAACATCTTCATAGTCATCACCATCATCATTGGCATCTGTAGGTTCCTCATCAACATCTCCATCATCATCATCATCTTCATCATCATCATTGGCATCTGCAGGTTCCTCATCAACATATCCATCATCGTCATCTTCTCCATCATCATCGCCATCATTATATTCTGAACATCATCATGATCGTCATCTAAACATCACCATCACCATCATTGTCAACATCTTCATCATCATCGCCATCAACATCATCATCAAAATCTTCATTGTCATCAACATCACCATCACCATCACCATCTTCATCATCATTGTCATCTCTAGGTTCCCCATCAACACAACATCTCCATCATCATCATCTTCTTCATCATCATCATCTTCATCACCATCATCATCATCATCAACATCTTCATCATCATCACCATCATCATCATCATCTTCCTCATCATATCAACATCTCCATCATGTCACCATCATCTTCATCATCATCATCATCATCATCATCATCATCCGAACATCACCATCACCATCATCATCAACATCTTCATCATCATCACCATCATCTTCATCAACATCATCATCTTTATCATCTTCATCTGCATCATGATCATCTTCATTGTCATCACCCTCCTCATCATCATCATCTTGTGCACTTATGCACTTAGGGATTAATGTTTAGAAGAGGGTCTAAAGGCCTTTATGGGGGAGGGGCTCTAGGAACAAGGTAAGACAGAGAGGGCAGGGGGGAGAAATAAAGGCGTAGAGGGTTAGTGATTAAGGGAGAAGAAGGGAGAGAGTGCTATAGGGAGGGATAATGATGAAGATAAAGAGAAGGTGGAGAGATGGAGAGTGGGGTGGTAGAGACATGGCTGGAGTAAGGGAGAGAAAGAAACATGTAGGGAGGGATGTAGGGAGAATGAGGGACAGATATTTAGAAAGAGATAGGGGGTATCTAGGGATTATTGGGAGAGAGCTAGGGGGTATTAAACCATACAAAACATTTGTCCCCACACTAAAAACATTTGTTTTGTATGTAACCATATAAATTATTAGTTTTCTTTTGATTTTGTTCGTTGCCCTAGCCGTGCACCTAACCTATTTATTGTGCTTGACTATATCGCGTACGTGTTTTTTCACTACATATCGCGTACACATTGTTGCACTACATATTGCGCACACGTTTGTGCTTTATATAACGCGTGCGTGTTTTGTAACTCCACAAATAGTGGATTGTTCCTATCCGAGAGCAACTTCACTCTGTCCGAGCCAAAAAAACAGTCCCGCGATTTTTCGAACAGCATGAGCCCGCCATTGGAAATTCTCACATTCTACACCAACTTCATCATTTTTTTTTATGCAGGTGCAGCATTGAGGACATCTTTCATGGTTGATCAGTGTGGTGTTGGGTTATATGGCCATATTTGAAGAAAACAATCAACAAGCTTGAAGAATCTCCAATTGAATAACACCAAAGATAAGGCCTTTGAAAGATTCATTTTGCCTATATTTGAGGAGCACACAAGATAAGATATCAAGCTTCAAGACCAACAAGGAAGAACAAGGAAGAACTTCCATTTGCTTATTATTGAAGAGCTTGTAATTGAGGAGCAACAAAAACAAACTATATTGAATTGATCATTGTGGTGATGGGGAATGCACGTAACTGAGTAAACAAATCAACAAGGAAGAAGAGACCTCAAGAAGTCATTGAAGAAGAGAAAGAAAAGAAAAGAATATACATGATGAATCGGAGGCTTTCTTTGGAAACTAATCCAAATCCAATTGTAGAGGATACCACGGTTCATCCTATTAATCAACAACAAGAGGGACCTTCTATTTCCACAATAGTTGTTGAACAAGCACCCCATGGAAGTAATCAAGAATCAAAATGTAGGTGCTCATTAGGGGATGTTTCAATTCCCACTTCAAGTCAAAGTGATAAGTTACCATCTCAAGATGAAGCTCACAAAGAAACACCCAATTTGCTATCCGAATGTGGTTATACAAGCGATGAAGTCAGAGAGGCATTGGACATTTTGCCTACTGTTGAAGAAGAGAATGTTATCCACACCATCGATGAGGATGTTGGACTTCCACAAGGGGATGTTGGACTTCCACAGCCCATCAATGAGGATGTTGGACTTCCACCATCCAACTACCACGAAGAGAATGAAGGACACCAAGCTACTACTGAAATGCCAGAGCGTCTTGGTGATGCACTACATGGTACAATTCCAACCCCCTTACCTCCATTAGCAAGCACACGTCGAAGAACTCCGAAGCGTATACAAGTTGATGAAAGTCTTATGAATTCCATTGAAGGTACCCTATCTAAACATAGTATTGCTTATCAAATTCAATAGATACTTGATAAATATTTTGTTTCTAAATGTGATGGAGATAAATGTAGATTATTTTTATCATTGTTAAAATCTAGGAGCATGAATGTTGTTAGGAAAAAGTTAGGGATAAAGATGATAAAGAATTCTGAACCAAGTTCTCATATAGTTAAAAGCCTAGTATATGCATTTGGTAAAATTCGTAAGAACACACGTTCAAAGGACCGCAATACTGCTCATCGTGTGTTGTCACAAGCAATTGCAAATAAGAACACCAGGGCCCTTCGTATTCTCAGGCCTACATCCGAACTAGTTAATTTGAATGTAAAAACCCTCCGTGGGTATTCTATTAGAAGAGAACATCTTGACACTACCGATCAGATAGATTTTTGGGCCTTTGTTGGTTGGTTTCCACGTCGTGACATGAAGCTAGTTGATGCAGTAAAGGGACTAGTGCACAGTTTTTGGCATGATCACACAAGGCCTTCTTCAAACCGAAAGGATGTACTAAAACTAAGAAGGGGTTCAAAGGATGTACCAAAACTAAGCATCTTCTTGATATAACACAAACAGAACTTTACGTGAAATTTAGGATTGAGCATAGACAATTGAACTTGGGGAAACGATCTTTTGAGAAATGTAAGCCATGGTATGTTAGAATAAATACTCTTCGTAACACTTGTTGTTGTAGATACCATGTAGAATATGAATATTACTATGAAACATTTTTGTACATTCGTCGTGTGTTGCATACTAACATTGTGCAGGATTCCTCCATGACAATACCACCGACTTCATCAAGAGAATTCATTCATAGCATCATGTGCAATAGGCCCGAGGGGAAAACATACTATGCAAAATCTTGTTTGGATGGAACATGCTCCAACTGTGCTGGAATGGCATTATTGAGCCAATGTATGCACGAGAATGGAGACAGTGAATTTGGGAAAATGGTTATAGACATGAAAAGTTTCAAATATATCAACTATGAAATAGTCCCAGGGAAAGAAAGCAAAAAAATACAATTGGTGACATCTTAGGTATACATTTATATATATAAAATTATGTTGTAACGGTTACATTTCAATCCTTACTTACAACAAAAAACTGACATTGAGATCATTTTGTGTCACCAGGTACAAGTTAGTGACTTCATCAAGGAATTTATTGAAAAGACACATCAATATGTTCAACATGTCCACGTGGCACGATGGCAGGATGAGAAGTTTAGAATATGCAGAGATACATTTCCCATTGGTACTATACTTTCAGTTGTTGATTTTTCCGAGAACTACACTCTACAACCTCAAAATGAGATCCAAAGTCAGTATTATCACTCTGAGCGGGTTTCCTTGATGGTCCATATCACATATAGGCATGGCCCAAATAGCACTGAAGAGCAAAGAGAAATTATGAAGGAATATCACTTCTACATAAGTGATGATAGGTGCTATGACTTCCACTATGTATGTCATTGCTTCATCATGTTCTATGATCACTTGAAGGGAAGGAACATACAGATGGATCGACACTAGATTTGGTCTGATGGGTGTGCTGGTCAGTTCAAAAATGCACGCATATTTCAGTGGTTGTGTTCATTGCATAAAAACTACAAAGTGCCACATATGTGGAACTATTTTGAGACTGTTCATGGTAAAGGAGAGCATGATGGAGCCGGAGCATGTGTCAAAACAACCCTTCGAAGAGAGGAATTGAAAGTATCTATAGAATCTACTATTCTAAATGCTCAATCTACAGTCAGGTGGTGCATGTCAGTAATGGGAGAGGAATCAACTATGCGAGTAGAATCCACAAGAAAGAGACATGTGGAGAGATTTTTTTGGGAGGTGGTAGACATAGATCGTTCACATGTATGGGAATGCAAGACTATGCCTGGGACTTGTGGCTTTCATTTGGTTCGAAGCTCTGATAACCCAATATTTGAAATTTGGACCAGAAAACTCGCTTGTTTTTTCCCGCCTTGTTGTGATGGTGACTGGGATGGGTGTGAATCATTGGATTGGGTTGATGGATGGGATCACATGTCACTTCCACTTGATCAGCGTGCAATTGTTGAGTTAAATTCGTTGGAAGAAGACCAATCATCTATTTCTGTAGATTTTGATCATGTCTCAGACCTTGTACAACTCGTTATGATGCATTTCCTTAAAAAATTTTGTTTGTTTACGTAGTATTCAAATGCACATTAATGGCCTTGTATCGCACGAAAAACATTTTGATCATATACCTACAATCATATAATGCAGGGCACATATACGCAGTGGTTGCCTCAAAAGATACTGAATGGGGTGATGAATACTGGTTGGCACGTTGTATAGATGGAAAGCAAACCCTCATTATGTCCATGAATGACGATGAAAACAACCACTTTCCAATTGGGTCTATGGTTGTTAAAGGTGAATACTTGACACGAGACAACATTGGAAGAAATAAGGGTGGATATGTTTACAGGGATTACAAACTAGGTGCGAGTGTGTATCAATTTACCAACTTAATCATTGGCACAAACCTTCAGGTACGAACAATGCCTTGTCGAAATACATCGAAGGTATGCTACTTCTTACCGGATACAGAGCATGAGAGACTAATGGAGACCATCAGTATAAGAGATGATCCGGAGGGCTTGGTTGTATGATAATAGATGGTATCTAGCATGATGAGGTACGTTACATACTTTTAATACTATACTATTTATACTATTTGTAATTGAATATTGATATATGCTCAATTTTCACATGTATGTTTCATATGAATATGTCAATTTTGCGTTCTTGATATGCCAAATTTACGTTTACGTTGTTTATAAATATGCCAAAAGTTTTCTTGTATGTCAAGTTTATGAATATGCCATTTTTTACATATGATCAGTAAACCCTAAAATTATATTATGTTCATCATGTTGGTTATTGGCTTCACCCAACAAAATTAATTCAATTCATGCTCACTATATTAAACAATACACTTATATTAAATTTAATTCATGTCTTGTTAAATATTTCATAATGAATTAGCTATTTGAGAGCACCACCTTAGACCAAGCCATCATCATCAACATCTTCATCATCATCACCATCATCATCATCATGGACTTGCAAAACCCTAGTTTCCAAAGTGTCTAGGCAGGTTCAGGCTGGGAACACTAGCCATACCCACCCGGTGGATGATTTTCCAAAGTTGACCCCCATGTGCAAAAATTTCACACTCCCACACTAAGCAAAACCCTAGTTTCCAAGATGGACCTGCAAGGTGACACATGGGCCACTGGGTAGGAGGCGAGGGGCACCCTTGGCACTATCCCGGTGTGCTGAATCCAATGGAGTTGACGGTTTGTCGATCCGAGCCACGGTCTTCATTCTATGGTTCATCCCGTCTCACTGCCAGAAGGCCTTCAGGGACACCTGCTGGATACCTGCCGGGGGCATAGAACTCCAACCGTGCAACAAAATCGGGTTCCGGGGAGTCCTGCAGGTGTTTCTAGGCAGGTTCGGGCTAGGAACACTAGCCATACTTGCCCGGTGGATGATTTTCCAAAGTTGACCCCCGTGTGCAAACATTGCACACTCCCACACTGAGCAAAACCCTAGTTTACGAAATGAATGTACAATGAAGCCACTGGGCCATGGGGAGACGAAGGAGAGGGCCCCCTAAAGGTAATTGCATGCCAGCAGACCAACGGAGTCGACGGTTCATCGGTCCGACGTCCGGTTTCCGAGTTATGTCGAGTTGCAAGTTGCATGAAAATGCCGTTCAGGGACACTTGGTGAATTTCCGTCCGGGAGCCAAAAAGCAAACGGAGCAGGCAGATTGCATGCCATTGGCTCTTGCAAGTCTGTGTGGGCAATGTCGACGTGGGAACACTGCCAACACTAGCTCGGGGGAGGTTTTTGCAGAGTTGACCCACCAATGCGAGATTGCATGCAATTAAACTGAGCAAAACGCTAGTTTACGAAATGAATGCACAATGAAGCCAATGGGACATGGGGAGACGAGGGAGAGGGCCCCCTAGAGGTAATCATAAGCCAGGAGACCAACAGAGTTGACGGTTCATCGGTCCGACGTCTGGTGTCTGAGTTATGTCGAGTTGCAAGTCGCATGAAAATGCAGTTCAGGGACACTTAGTGAATTTCCGCCCGAGAGCCAAAAAGCAAACGAAGCAGGAAGATTGCGTGTCGTTGGCTACTGTAAGTGTGTGTGGGCAATGTCGACATGGGAACACTGCCAACACTGGCTTGGGGGAGTTTTTTGCAGAGTTGACCCACCAATGCGAGATTGCATGCAATTAAACTGAGCAAAACCCTAGTTTACGAAATGAATGCACAATGAAGCCATTGGGCCATTGGGAGACGAGGGAGAGGGCCCCCTAGAGGTGATCGCATACTAGGAGACCAATGGAGTCGACAGTTTGTCGGTCCGACGTCCGGTTTCCAAGTTATTTCGAGTTGCAAGTTGCATGAAAATGCAGTTCAAGGACACTTGGTGAATTTCCGCCCGGGAGCCAAAAAGAAAACGGAGCAGGAAGATTGCATGCCATTGGCTACTACAAGTGTGTGTGGGAAATGCTAACATGGGAACACTGCCAACACTGGCTTGGGGGAGGTTTTTGCAGAGTTGACCCACCAATGCAAGATTGCATACAATTAAATTGAGCAAAACCCTAGTTTAAGAAATGAATGCACAATGCAGCCACTGGGCCATGGAGAGACGAGGGAGAGGGCCCCCTAGAGGTAATCGCACGCCAGGAGACCAATGGAGTCGACGGTTCGTCGGTCCGACATCCAGTTTCCAAGTTATGTCGAGTTGCAAGTCGCATGAAAATGCCGTTCAGGGAGACTTGGTGAATTTCCGCCCAGGAGCCAAAAAGCAAATGGAGCAGGAAGATTGCGTGCCGTTGGCTCCTGCAAATGTGTGTGGGCAATGCCGACGTGGGAAGATGTCCACCAGGAAGATTTATTGAAATGTAATCCATTTTATAATTTAAGCAACTTTTAAATATTTGAACTTCCATATTGTTTTTGAAAGAGTAGAATATTTCAAGTGGTTAATATTTTTTAAAATGAAGAACTTCTTTTTATGGTTATTTCGGAGAAGAATTGTTGAAGAATATGCCACAATAAATTTGCATACCATTTCCTTTGACTTTTATTGAAAATGAGTTACATTCAAATCATGAAAAGCACCTTTTGTTTTAGTAGCATCCACCAACTATTTCTTTTTAATAATTATATTATAATAAAATAATATAAAACACAATTTTTAAATATGATACAAGAAATAAAAAAGAGCTCCCATTCCCTTTTTAGAAAAGTCTACTTTATATTACAAACTCTACTATCCTCTGAATCGCCCATGTTCTCTCGAGACTCAAACTACTTTATAAGCAGGTGGTATGCTCTCTTCTACAGACAACAACGACATATTAACTAGCAATTGCCCTAGAATGTGGAATGGGTGTGCATGAGTGAGTTCATTGAAACCTTGAAAAACATTGTATTGCATTTAGTTTGATTAAATTACACGAGCAAGAACTTTGACATAACTTGTAATGATCATCCAAAATCACAAATTTTAATTAGATACCAATTAGTGCATGCATGTAGTGAGTTCGTTGAAACCTTTAAATATAATAGTTTGTTCTTTTGACATAGCACATTCATGAGTAATAGATAATCCACATGAATCAACACATTAGATTGACAGAAGAACACGTGGAAACCGAAGAACAAATACAAAGTGAAATGTATCATTCATTTATAAGTGAAATGTCAATGTGCATGTCTCCAAAAGTACATATATATCCAAAAATATCCAAAAGTGCATGTCTCTGAAAGTACATATATCCAAAAGTACATATATATCCAAAAGTATCCAAAAGTGCATGTCTCCAAAAGTACATGTATATCCAAAAGTATTCAAAAGTACATGTATCCAATGAAGTCAATGTACATGTCTCCAAAAGTACATGCACAATAAAGTCAATGTACTTGTCTCCAAAACTGAATGTATCGAAAAGTACATATATATACAAAAGTATCCAAAAGCACATGTGTCCAAAACTATCCAAAACTATCAAAGCCACATGTACATGTATCCAAATGTACATATATCCCATAAGACACATCAAAACTCAAGCTTCCTCTTGTTCTTTCCCAACGTTGATCCTCTAGGCACATCTCTAGGATCAGTGTGTGTATCTGGATCCTGCAAATTAAATATCAATTGTTAAATTCAACTAACTATGTACACTAATACATTAGCTCAACAATTAACTCAACAATTATCATCTGGTGCATGGAAAGTGCATGAAACACTTGGTCACTGAAGGACATCTCACCTCAACTGATAAAGGAGATTGCATTTCTTGTGTAGTAGATGGAGCCGTTGGTTGAACATCCAGGATGGTCAAACCAGGGGGGCCAAGAACTGCTCCTGCTGGTGGTGGCTACAATGAAAAAATGTTGAAATAGTTAGAAATGCATGAATAAAAAATAGACAACAATAATAAACTATGTAAAGATAATGTTGAAGTAGTTACATACCTGTGTGTGATCAGTTTCCATTGCAGATGCGGCATTGACTGCTGCATCAACCATCGATGCAAGGTTTTCAGTAGACAAATCAGGTTCCTGATGCAGTAAACATGCAATTCAAACATTAACAAAAACGATTTATGCACTGGATTTCAAGTTAAACAACAAATATCATCGAAGGATATACATTACCATGATGTGAGTAAGCCCATGGTCGTGGGCAGCAGGAGTCTTTCTAGGAGTAGAACGCCTCACATGCAGACGACCCTTGTTCACAAATGGCCTGGAGGGAGATACAAATTCAGGCAATGGTCTAGATGTCTCGGATGGTGCCTACAGTCAGCAAGTGTTCATGTAGTTAGACATGCATGATTCAACAAACAAACATGTATTTAAAAAATGTCATTTTTAATTGCTTACATGGAGCCCAGATGTTTCATGGGATGGTATGACCATGGGTGCTACCTCCACATTACCTTGCCCCAATGAAGGATCTTCCATCTGCAAGTTTAATAATTGTAAATATTAGACCGTAGATAGCATTAATGAACTAAAATGTAAAGTATGTGGAAATTAACAAATTAACAAGTATTAAAAAACTAAAATTTTAAAATGTTTACCTCGGTGTGAGATACGGCAATATGTGCTATATAAGATGGGCCTACCAAATGGGTAGCATCATGCCCCCCTGTAGAGTATGGAACATCCGGCTCTGGGGCGTCGCTGCTGGAATAAAGCATCAACTGCAAGTTCACAAAATTAATATATTAGCTCAAACTATATATATGTGTACAAAGACGAAAATAAATGAAGAATTTATTACAATTAACCATCAACATACCTTTCTCAAAAACCCACTGAAGGCAACATCTGAGGAAAGACCATAGCAAGGCTGACCACATGATGTGCACTCGTGAGGATGAGTACTAGGATGGGGATGTGTCGATGGTCCTACACTAGTGGATGGTCCTGATGGTCCTGCACTAGTTGATGGTCCTGCATGGTGATGAGCTAGTGTATGTACCACACCAGGGATAGATGTCCCTTGCTCACCCATATGTTGAACCATAGTGCCATGGAGAACAACCGCCTGTGCCAAACTCAAAAATGCATCCCGTGTCTGCAGAATAATATGATGTGCAGATGGGACATCTGGCCCAGGCAACTACCTGCGAGGTGCAGGGATAGGGCGATCCAGGTCTCGAAGCCTCGTATTGGGTCGATTTTGTGGCATCCCCCCACCGATCCCCTGAAACTGCAAGATGTCAAAATAGTTAACGTGTTTATGCAACACGAACTCTGCGTAGATCTTTCGAAGGAAATATAAGAAAATTTCTCTGTTGTTGTGTGGTGGCATATCAAAAACCATGTACCATCTGTCCATCCAGTTACCAACAAATGGTTGAAACATGCACCACTCAATGGAGATATGTGTCCTGTTTTCATTTGGGATTTCCCCCGTCCGAGGGTCCCTAAACAATGCAAATATGAGCTCTTTGGATGTTTTCAACTTTTTTATTGCATTGTAGTCTAGCCCATCAACATATTGTTGTCTTTTTCTTTCTCTATATGATGTAATATCATATAGTACATTGGTAGACTGTGAAATGGTGTCAACAATTGCATCCAAGGTTGATGCAAGCGAGTGAATCCTGTCACCACCACTAAAAGCTACACTTATGCCCCTCAAGTGGGCAATCTCAATCAATATCTCGGCATTGGTGTCCATAGCCGCAACTGCAATAAAGACATTAATACGAAAATCATTAGAAACATATACATGGTATATAATGACGTCTCTTCAAAATTGAAAATGTATTAAATCAAACTCAAGTAAGCAATTTAATGGCATTCACTTACATACATTTAAAACTTAAAATTAAACATTTAACAATTAAAAAGTAAGTTAGTCAGATTGGCAGAGAGGAGGAGGAGGAGGAGGAGGATCATGGCAGTGATGAGTTTGTTATTCAGGCATGGAGGAGGACTATTGAGTCATTGACAAATGGGATTCTTCCATCTTGATCCACTCCTTTTTTGTATTTACTATTAGACTATTAGACTATTAGTCTATTAGTCTATTTGGCATTTGCTAGTGCCCAGTGGCATTCCAACATCTATGTAATACATTTTGATTTTGATGACTTAATGAGAAATATGGTTTTGAGTCTCTGACATGCATCTATGTGTCTCAATGTCTCGTTTTGATTTGTGATTGTGAATGAAAAATGTGTTGTGATTTGTGAATGATCTAATTTCTATTGAATATTTCATATTTGTAATTGTAAATGTAATTTCTATTTAATATTTCTAATTGTAAATGTTAAATTTTATTGGATCTATATGTATATATTTTTAAATTTTAATATATTTTAAAAATATATTAATTCCGAGGGTCACCGTGTCCTACGTGTCCTAATTCCGGGGGTCACCGTGTCTAGTGGGGACACTCGTGTCCCGTCTCCTCATGTCGGGTGACTTAGATGGATACATTGTAGAAAGGGGGGAGTTCTATTTCTTTTAATTTTTGGTTGGATTAGGAATTTTTGAGTTTTTCAAAAGGGATTCATTTTAATTATTCCCTCATCTTGGTTGAGGGAGATGTGAATTTAATTAGAGATTGGGTTGTTCCCAATTTTATCAATTTACAAAACTAGGTTGTTTTAAACAATAAAAAAATAGTAATTTTGGTTAAGAAATGACAAAAAAATGGTATGGGTGAATGAATTACCTGATTAGATGACAATCCACCGGTGAATTTTCCTCCCCTACAGCTAAATCGAGCTCCACCAATACTTTAGGGCACACAAACCATCCTCGTCCAGGGTCTATTTCGCGTTTCTAATGCATGAGCGCCGTGGGCGGTCGGGAATCATCGGGACTGTGTATTTAAATTGATTTTAGATTTCAATAACGTGTACGCATTTTGTAACTACATAACACGTACGTGTTTTGTAGTTATATAACGCGTACGCGTTATGGTTACCTATCCTACATGTCCAATGACATGTCAGGCTTGGGTCTTACCATGGTAGCTGCTAAATATCATAAATGCATTATGTTTTATGTATCAGGAATGAGTTTTGAAAAAGTAGCATTGCATCTAAAGTGACCCTCATCTTCTTGCACACACCCTTAGATATTTTAGTATCATACAATGTTCACTTCAAATAGATACATAGTTTTATATTCTTTCAAGTGACTGAATCAACATCATCTAAGGGATTCCAATTTAAAACATTGCAGATGTCTACAATCATGATCCTTTGTTGATTGTTTATGAATGCCATTGACTATCATTTCCTTCATAAGTTCCCTATCTTGTTTTCTAACCATTCTGACAAACACAACCTTTGTCATTTCACATATTTTGAAATATAGTCTTATAAATTGATGGTTGTTCGACATCCATAGCTCTTTTAAAACAAGTCTAGAAATCACTTAGACTCTTCTGTTACTTCTTGCAAAAGAGGAGGCTCAAACTTTGTATATGTGGTTAGTATCAACAATCTATTGTGTCCTTCCTATAAATGTCATGCCTATTTTTTGACAACAATATTGTTAGAGAAGCATAGAGTTGTTATCTGCTCAAATTTGGGTGCGATATAGTTGTTATATTTGTAGGAGGATTAATTTAAGTGTTTAATGTTTTTCATCTCACTATAATTTCCAATCAACATTCTTCAGAAGTATGTCAAGGGGTTTTGTGTGTATTAAGCATTTTTCCATGTAAATTAGGTTTGGGTTTGTGCAATAAGGTGGTTTTTCTCTCTGGTTTTGTAATCGCTTTTTTTAGCAAAGCCTAAAAATGGATATGGATCTATTTTATGTTGTTTATTTAGGAATGTATTAATAGGTTGTTTTTATGCAAATGATATTTCATTTTAGATCTATATTCTCATATGTGATGACTACCAATATCATCCCCTCTTTCTATTACTGTTATTTTCACGATATGTATTAACATTATTTGTAGGTTTAAAGCTTTATCCCAGGACTCATCCTTAGGGAGATGGAAAATAATCAAAGTAGACCATGGAGGGAAATAAAAGTAGCAATAGTGGAGACCTGTTGGCACCTCAACAACTCCCCTTTGATTTGTGCTAAATAAAGGGACCCCCATGTGGATTTTGTAAATATTTAGCTATCCTTAGTCTTGCTTTATTTGGTAGGTGATTTCATCGCCTTCTTTCTGGATCTTTCACATTTTGCACTTCTTATTCTTTGGCTTGGCTATCATGACATAAAAGATTTGATGAGCTAACAATCTTTGTCATTAGTTGGTTTTCTGATTGCTCTTAAATGCTTATTTGAGCTTATCCAAGTTACTTGCATACTTTGATCTGGCTTAACTTTATCATAAGAATGATACACACTTTTACCATTTTTAGAATACATTTAAAATATAATTACAAGGAAACTTTCCCAATATATAAATATTTTTTTTTAATTCTAAAAAGAGGAAGTTTATCATTCATCAACCAACCTTATCACCACATATTAAGACTTATTTAAAAGGGTGATGAGCCCAAAGTTTGTCATATGGTAAACTTTAATGGTGGATATTGGGATCCTCGTTCATATTTTACAATAGTCTCAAACATGAGTGTTTTATCTATTTAAGGATTTAAATTCATAATGCTTTTTCTTTGATTATTTTATGTTTTATTTTATAAGGAGAAAGCATAATCTTTTTAGATATGATGATAGAGTAAAACCTTTACGACTTATTACATTCATGTTTGCAAAATTTGTAATCTCTATTCTTTATATTTTGGTTGTACAAATGTTTTTGGAGACTACAACATGATCTTCGTGGATATTCATGCTCATTGTGTTATTAATTTTCTAACTATTGGTTTATTTTTATGTAAAGGTAAATTTTAATGGAGATATCTCCCATATCATCAGAACCTTGCCAAAAAAATAGTTTGCCCGCGAGAGATAATTAAAATTCTATGAGATCATATGAAGGAAAGTCTGCCACGTCTTTCATCTACTAGACTTCGTGAAAACAAGATTTACGCCTCCTCCTATATATATCTAGTGTTGTGGATTTCCGTTATATCAACATGAGTGGACAGTTAAAGTAATGTATGTCACCAATAAAAGGAAATCTAAATCAGATCTCCAGGAAAGGTGCAACAAACACATTTTACTGCGAGAATTTGTGAATATTAAAAATCGCCCAATTGCTGTCAGTTTTTTTTTCACAGAAAAATATAACTTACTATTAATATACGAAATAGTAAATAGTGCCAACTGTCAGAAAAAACATACATCACATCGCTGTCCTGTAAAGCAAATGTGTCATGTCTAAAAACAATGGCCACAATGCCATCAACATCAACCGTGGAAATCATAAAGAAGCCATATGTTCACACATAAATAACATGAACCCCTCCCGGAGGAGAAACAGGTTCAACAAACACAATAAACCATCTGAGAGTCCCATCATATAATAAAGTTCACCATATAAATCATCAGTCCTGACTGTCAAGTATCCTAAAAAAAGTCCAGCTGTGTGAGGCCAACACAGACAATAATGCCGCAAATAGAGGATGTATACAAAAAGTCCAACAAGAGGTTGGCAACAGCCTCTAAGAGATATCTGCACATAGAACTAACAGCATATGTAAGAAAATATGCTCGCAAAAGATATCCACAATGCAGCATATAAAACAAAAAAGTAGTAGAGCAAATAAATCAAAACCAAAGCAGAGGAAGGGAGCCCTGTGTAAACAACGAGTCCGCCCGCCATTCCTGCCACATGATGATCCCAGGTTCAGAGCAAAGGGCCCTTTTAGATAGCATGTCCGCCTCCAAGTTCACCTCTCGGTATACATGGGCGAAATGTATATGTTGAAAGTCTTTAATTAACAGTAGGGCCGCATTCATCCAGTGCTGTAGCAACATATTATATAGAGTAGATTTGCCTCTCGCCCAGGAGATGATAGAAAGAGAGTCGCCAAAAACAACAAGGTTGGAGATATCTCGCAATTTTGCCCAAAAAAGTAATAACCAAAGAGCACATAGCTCACTCCGGGTATTAGAACCACCACCCAGATTAAGCCAAAGATGGATGGAGATAGCATTTGTAAGGTGTATAACGGCTCCAGCACCGCCCCCCCCAGGATTGTAAACAGCAGCTCCGTCAAAGAAACCACAAGGGAAGGTCATCACCGGAGGGGCCAAACGATGATTCCTATCCGGTTTGTCTCTGTCCCCGGCCAAACCGCGGATAGTGAGATATTCATGATGAGCAGCAAGAGTTTTGAAGCCTATCCCCGCCAGGAAAGGGACCCGATTCTCAAATATGTGCATATTTCGAGTCTTCCAAACCTCCCAGATCATAAAATATGGGAGTTCTCTAACCCCAAGATCAAGTTGAGACCAAGCAACAAGGCAATCATTAAGGGAGCTGAAGTTCCAAGGAAAAAATATACCTGCTTTGCTCGCAATAAAGGACCAAAGATTTTTGATGAATGGACAGGAGGTGAAGAGGTGATCCACCGTCTCCCCCTCAGAGCAGCATAAGGTACACCATCCCGGGCCACAAAAGCCGCGTCGGCAAAGATTGTCCCATGTTAGTATCCGGTTATGCAGGGCTAACCATATGAAGCATTTGATCTTGAGCGGCAAAACAAGTTTCCAGAGTGTTTTATCCCACCATCGAACCATAGCCTGTGTCTCAGCGAATAGTGCATCATATGCCATTGCCGCAGTGACCCGCCCATCAGCCATGTCCCACGACCACACAATCCGGTCAGCGTCATCAGAGAGTCGCATGTTAGAATGATACAGAGGCCTGATATAATCCTCCCATTCCTGCCTCAAAGAACCCGTAAGACCCATCTGTGCTGCCGTGATCCACCGGGGACGGTTGTCCCCACACCAACCAGTGACATGTGCTAAGGAGAAATAACCGTTTGCATAGAGATATGATCTTAGTTCCACCGATAGTATGTATCGCGGTGGTCCACCAATGAAAGGATCAAGGCCCAGCCTAATGTCCCGTCCATTGCCAGGCAACCATGCAATCCATTGCGCAATGATCCTGTATGCACCCAGCAGACCGTTCCATATGTTTGAGACACCCATAGTTACTGGGCGATTTAAACGGAACCATCTAGAAACCGGAATGTTACGCAGGTATTTGGCTTGAATGATCTCGCCCCAGATCGATAGATCAAAAAGTGCACGCCAAAGGCTTTTAGCATGAAGGGCCGTAACAAACATTTCTATATCCTTTATGTTCCAGCCACCCAAATGCCATGGCCGAGCCAAAATCTGCCATTTAATTAGATGAAATTTCTCCAGTTTTCCACCACCTGTCCAGAGAAAACTAAAAATCTTCCTTCTAATAAGTTTCAGAATGGTTCGAGGAATCTTGCAAAGAGAGAACCAATATACACCTAAATTCTGCAGAACGGCTTTTACCAGAGTAAGCCTGCCACCGAAGGAAAGATGCCGATAGCTCCAGTGTCCTAGTCTCAATTCAAATCTTCTAATAAGCCAGGACCAATCATTTATCAAGTAATTTGAAGGTTTGATGAAAAAACCCAGATATTTAGTACCAGCATCAATTTCATTAAAATTTAGAGGCAAGAAGTTGCTGATTGACTGCTGGACTTCCTCAGGTAAAGAGTGTTTCAAGAAGAAAGATTTCATATAACTGATTACCATGCCAGAAACCCTGCAGAAAAGGTCAAGAATCTGTTTATATGTCATCCATTCGGCAAGAATTCCCATACAAAAAAGCATAACATCATCCACGAATAAAGAGTGAGACACTGATATATCTCGTGTTGCTTTAATGCCAATAATCCTTCCTTCTTGGCGGGCTTTATGGATGGACAGACTTAACCCCTCAATGACCAGAAGAAACAGTAAAGGAGAAAGTGGACATCCCTGCCGAAGGCCCCGAGTTGCCTTGAAGAAATCAGTAGGAAGACCATTGATAAGGATTGCGTAATTGACAGAGCTAATACAAGCCATAATCCATTTCATAACCGTCCATGGCAGGCCAATCTGGATAAGTATTAATCTCAGGAAGTTCCAATCAACCTTATCATAAGCTTTCACCAGGTCCAATTGAAGGATAAGAGCATCAATCTTTTTCTGTTTAATAGTATGAAAGATTTCCTGTGTCACCCCCACGGCATCATGGATCTGTCTCCCGCTAAGGAAACCATACTGTTCCTTGGAGATGTGCCGAGATAGCACCGGTTTGATTCTTTCAGCAATAATTTTAGCAATTATCTTATATACCAGGTTGCATAACGCAATTGGTCTAAAGTCATCATAGCTGTTCGGATGTGAAGTCTTTGGTATGAGAGCCAAATATGTAGAGTTTATTGCCCCAGAGACAAAACCAAGTTTCCGAGATTCCTCCACAACCAACCGTATTTCTTCCCCCATGATATCAAAATTGTGAAGGAAAATCTCAACAGTCCATCCATCCGGACCCGGGGATTTGTCTTTTGCAATCCCCCGCAGAGTTTTTTCCACTTCATCCAGAGTGACTTCCATGAATATACTGTCACCTTCCGCCTCATTGAACATACAAGGATATTACTTTATAAGTTTGAATTGTTCAGCCAGAGTAGTGTTTTTTGGGTCACGATAATATTCCTGAAAATGATAAACAGCCTCATTCATCAAGTTCTCCTCCCCCCGAATCCGCCTACCCGAATGGTCATTTAAGTCCCAGATTGAGTTTTGTATCCGTCGGGAGTCAACGAACTGATGAAAAAATTTTGTATTCATGTCTCCTGATTTTAGCCAGGTTGCTCTACTCTTCAAGCGCCAGGATTCTTCTTGCATCAGAAGAATTTTCATTTTCTGACTCTTCAGCGTTGATAGTTTTTTAAGATCCCCCATAGTTAGCTCATAATCAACACCTCTATTCATCAGGTATTCCACCTCAGATTCAATCTTTGATAATTCCTTTCTCATCGAGGCTTTTTTGCTCTTTTCCCACTTTATTGTGAAGTTTCTTAATACCTTGAGTTTCTCCGCCAACTTATCCATGGCCGATCTCTCCTCTGTAACATCTGTCTGCAACCACACATTCCTCACCCCCGAACAGAAATCCAGCTCAGAAAGCCACGTGGAGTTGAATTTGAAAGGGTATGTTTTGAAACAGGGTTCATCATCAAATTGCAGTATAATGGGGAGATGATCACTGATTTTTATTTGATGCATCCAGGATCTATAGTTCTAAAAACATGCAAGCAAAGAATCCGATACTAGGAATCGGTCGATGCATTTCTGAATCTGTTGATCCCCCATTCTGCCATTAGTCCATGTTGGTGCCAGCGACCGAGGAGCCACATCGACCAATGAAAATTCCTGGAAAAGATTAAGGAAGTATGGTCCCAGAGGGTCTCTCCTTGCCAGACCCCCCCAAATCTCCCCATCAACCCAGGTAAAATTTAAGTCACCAGCTATTATCAAATTTTCCAGGTTTAGTAAATTTTCTGATTCAGCCATGTTCCAGAAAGATTCACGGTTGCAATATGGGCCATAACAATTAACAATGTTTATATTTTTCTCCGATCCCCTAAAATTCCCAGATAGCAGAATGCCTAGTGTGACATGTGAAGGAACAAGTTTCAAAACAAGGGGATTCCAAGCCGCTAGAAGACCCCCCGAGAGTCCGGCAACATCCACAGAGCAACACATCCATCCCGGCTTTATTTTGTTAAGGAATATACGTGCTTTTTCACCACTAACCATCGTTTCCTGAAGAAGAACCAAATCAGGTTTGACAATTTCTAACAAACGTTTGAAGGCCAGTTGTTTGGGCAGGCCTCCCACCCCTCTGATATTCAGGGAGAGGAAAATCATTTTCTAACCCTCGCAAGGGCTTTCATTCCTCTAAGAGCCCTGGAGTCAGAACGACTGGGGGATTGCATCATGCTCAGGTCATCCTCAGTCCCCCCTAGAATGACCTTTTTGTTTTTTCTGGCACTTCTAGTTTTCAGTGGTGAAAAATCCTGGGCGAGGCCTCCCCTATGCGCACCCTTTTGAGTGACAATGTCACCTGAAGTTTCCTGTAAGGTTGCAGTATCAGTTTTACCCACCCCCCCATCCGGGTCAGGAGCCTTTAATTCTGAGGATCCCGGCATTCCATCAGCCGATGTCACATTTTGTTCCACCACCCGATTTCGGAAATATGTAGGAATGGCCGATTTCTTAACCATATTAGAGTATGATGGAATGGGAGGCTGTTTCCCACTCGTCCCCATAGGTACCTTCACCTTCATCGTTCCACCTGTCACCGAACCCCCAATCTCCATGTTACCCGGGATCGTGACAGCACATTTCTCCGTTTCCCCACTAATTTTCTCATCATCCCGGGTAGGGAGGGATGTCTCAGAGTCGTCGGGAACATTTATCCCCGGGGTTTCAGAATTAGAAGTGAAAGCAGGAGCCAGATTGTTTGTTACATTATTCTCAGGGCATAAGTTGTTCATCTTGATTAAAAGTTCAATCTCCGACTCCGGGTCATCGTTTTCAGAATTTACATTTGTTGTCTGTCCCGTCCCAGATGAGTTGGAGTCTATGCTACGGTTGTGACTCATATAGTTGCCGTTGTTTCCATTATTCAATTCTAACGAATTAATAAAGGATATATCCAACTCATTTAAAGAATGGAAAAACATAGGGTCCTGTAGTTCCAACTTACGGATTATCGACGAGTCTGGAGCCAGTGGATTGAGCACCCGGTTGGAGAAGCCGTCGAGAGCACCCGCTCCATCCAGTTCAATATCGCTGCTGTCGTCAGATGACCACATAGGCCCCCCATCCATGTTTCGACCAGAAGACGCCGGAGCCGTGCATTGCCTCCACAAGTGACCCACCGCTTTACAGTTTGAGCAGCGAAAAGGAATACCCCAGTAGTCAACGATCTGTGATAGCTGATGGCCCCGCCAGTCTATGTGTAATACATCTATGAGGCCAATAGAAATATCTACTTCAACCAGCACTCGTCCCATCCTTCTGTCAAAACCCCTGAGGTGACTTTCCTCCACATGCAAGAATCTCCCAAGTCGGTTGCCAATGGCCTCAAAGGCCCCTCGATTCCACAATGCCAGTGGTAGGCCGGGCAGAAGAACCCAAAGATGTCTCAACCGCACCGTAGCCGTGGCAGGATTAAAATCCGTCTGCCATTTTTGAAGCATCAAACTTCCGGATCCATACAGCCACAAACCCCCCAAGATGCGAGTGCTATGTGCCTCCTCCCGGAATTTGAAACCATATCACCCGCATGCCATTGCAAAAACCTGTGGAGTGTAGTCAAGAATGGGACTCCACAGCTCCTCAACCCACTTCACAACATTCCGCCGGTTCATGGCATGATAGGAAAATTTCCCAACGAGCACTGTCATATTGTAATCGACAATCTCCTCCAGGCCAATGTCTCGGCCGACCGTCAACCAGGCTTCCCCAAGCCTGCTGAAGTATTTTCCCAGCCTCCTACCATTTGCTCGGGATGTCGACCCCAGCTTTCCACGCCCACCACGACCCGGACGAAAACTTGTGTTGCCGCCAGGTGGGTCGGAACCCGGGAACTCTCCAAGTGTCT